>JAWQUS010000003.1:20020000-22458865 GCA_036365455.1 Macrosoma leucophasiata | reverse complement strand
ACCTAACCTAACCTAACCTAACCTAACCTAACCTAACCTAACCTAACCTAACCTAACCTAACCTAACCTAACCTAACCTAACCTAACCTAACCTAACCTAACCTAACCTAACCTAACCTAACCTAACCTAACCTAACCTAACCTAACCTAACCTAACCTAACCTAACCTAACCTAACCTAACCTAACCTAACCTAACCTAACCTAACCTAACCTAACCTAACCTAACCTAACCTAACCTAACCTAACCTAACCTAACCTAACCTAACCTAACCTAACCTAACCTAACCTAACCTAACCTAACCTAACCTAACCTAACCTAACCTAACCTAACCTAACCTAACCTAACCTAACCTAACCTAACCTAACCTAACCTAACCTAACCTAACCTAACCTAACCTAACCTAACCTAACCTAACCTAACCTAACCTAACCTAACCTAACCTAACCTAACCTAACCTAACCTAACCTAACCTAACCTAACCTAACCTAACCTAACCTAACCTAACCTAACCTAACCTAACCTAACCTAACCTAACCTAACCTAACCTAACCTAACCTAACCTAACCTAACCTAACCTAACCTAACCTAACCTAACCTAACCTAACCTAACCTAACCTAACCTAACCTAACCTAACCTAACCTAACCTAACCTAACCTAACCTAACCTAACCTAACCTAACCTAACCTAACCTAACCTAACCTAACCTAACCTAACCTAACCTAACCTAACCTAACCTAACCTAACCTAACCTAACCTAACCTAACCTAACCTAACCTAACCTAACCTAACCTAACCTAACCTAACCTAACCTAACCTAACCTAACCTAACCTAACCTAACCTAACCTAACCTAACCTAACCTAACCTAACCTAACCTAACCTAACCTAACCTAACCTAACCTAACCTAACCTAACCTAACCTAACCTAACCTAACCTAACCTAACCTAACCTAACCTAACCTAACCTAACCTAACCTAACCTAACCTAACCTAACCTAACCTAACCTAACCTAACCTAACCTAACCTAACCTAACCTAACCTAACCTAACCTAACCTAACCTAACCTAACCTAACCTAACCTAACCTAACCTAACCTAACCTAACCTAACCTAACCTAACCTAACCTAACCTAACCTAACCTAACCTAACCTAACCTAACCTAACCTAACCTAACCTAACCTAACCTAACCTAACCTAACCTAACCTAACCTAACCTAACCTAACCTAACCTAACCTAACCTAACCTAACCTAACCTAACCTAACCTAACCTAACCTAACCTAACCTAACCTAACCTAACCTAACCTAACCTAACCTAACCTAACCTAACCTAACCTAACCTAACCTAACCTAACCTAACCTAACCTAACCTAACCTAACCTAACCTAACCTAACCTAACCTAACCTAACCTAACCTAACCTAACCTAACCTAACCTAACCTAACCTAACCTAACCTAACCTAACCTAACCTAACCTAACCTAACCTAACCTAACCTAACCTAACCTAACCTAACCTAACCTAACCTAACCTAACCTAACCTAACCTAACCTAACCTAACCTAACCTAACCTAACCTAACCTAACCTAACCTAACCTAACCTAACCTAACCTAACCTAACCTAACCTAACCTAACCTAACCTAACCTAACCTAACCTAACCTAACCTAACCTAACCTAACCTAACCTAACCTAACCTAACCTAACCTAACCTAACCTAACCTAACCTAACCTAACCTAACCTAACCTAACCTAACCTAACCTAACCTAACCTAACCTAACCTAACTCGAGCTAACCTAACTCGAGCTAACCTAACTCGAGCTAACCTAACTCGAGCTAACCTAACTCGAGCTAACCTAACTCGAGCTAACCTAACTCGAGCTAACCTAACTCGAGCTAACCTAACTCGAGCTAACCTAACTCGAGCTAACCTAACTCGAGCTAACCTAACTCGAGCTAACCTAACTCGAGCTAACCTAACTCGAGCTAACCTAACTCGAGCTAACCTAACTCGAGCTAACCTAACTCGAGCTAACCTAACTCGAGCTAACCTAACTCGAGCTAACCTAACTCGAGCTAACCTAACTCGAGCTAACCTAACTCGAGCTAACCTAACTCGAGCTAACCTAACTCGAGCTAACCTAACTCGAGCTAACCTAACTCGAGCTAACCTAACTCGAGCTAACCTAACTCGAGCTAACCTAACTCGAGCTAACCTAACTCGAGCTAACCTAACTCGAGCTAACCTAACTCGAGCTAACCTAACTCGAGCTAACCTAACTCGAGCTAACCTAACTCGAGCTAACTTAACTCGAGCTAACCTAACTCGAGCGGACCTAACTCGAGTGGACCTAACTCGAGCTGTGAACTTAAGCAATGCATCTGCATTTCGAGGTCTTTGGAAGGTTTGGAATTAGGTCGTGCATGAGAGTTTAGTCACAGAAATAGAATTTTCATAGCAAAGAAGTAGGTGCAGATAAATAAACAGAAACCTTGTTTCAATGAACAGTGCGTTTATTGTAAATCAGTAGCAAAAGAAATAACGCTAAGTGCATTCGTAACCGCATATTGAGAAGAACAGAGGCAGCTGCTTTCGCGAGGTATTGCGTTGCGGGTGGAGCAATGCGGAGGGCAGGAGCCAGCGGCTTGCGTCGCTCCGATGTCGAGTATTTGACCGCCGTCGCCACCGCACCTGCCACACCGGCCGCACCTACCGCACCCACAGGCGCCGTGTGCGGAGGCGCGGGCGAACGGCTCGGCGAACTCGGCGGGGACGCGAGCAACGTAGATGAGCGGCTCGGCGGAGATGCATCGCTGGAGGTGCCGGTGCTCAACGTCAATTCCTCACCCTCGTAGTCGGCTGCGTTGTCACCGTACTCGCCCGCCTTCAATTGCATCCGCATGCTAGTTCGTGTCGGATCCTAAAATTATGCATAACCCTGCCGACGTTCGTTACCGCAAGCGAATACGGACGGGAAGATATAGAAGAACGTCACGATACATATTGAATTTGTGTATATGAAACGGCAAGGGGAAATATTATCACTGTTGTATACTATTGTTGATTGTAGTTGATTACGGTGTGCTCCGTAGAAATGATCTGACGCGGTAAATGTTGGGGGCTCTCATAGTCTCACCGATTGTACCTAATCAGCGAGTGATGATAAACTGGAGAGCCTTCTTCCAGCAGTGAACTTACATCGGCTAAACTGTGATATAAACAACGTGTAACAGGATTAAATGTACAACCCGAAACTCAATTTGTTCAGAATCGATAACCGAATCAATATCAGACATTTTTAACATTTCGTTCCAAAATTTATTACAATGACATACAATTACAATATATGGTCATGATTATAGGTGTGGTTATGATTATAACTCGATTTCCTAATCGGGGTAGTTGATAGTGGGCATTATTCCCGTTACATGTTGTAGATATACTGTTAGAACAATAACACTCAAATGCTTATGCACCTAGCATAGAATTAATTAAGATCAGTGATCCAAGATGTTCAGTGTTATTTGGCTGTATGGGACCAGAAGTTGATTTCGCTAATATATATATATTTTTACACAACAATAACTCATCAGCAGAAATCACAAAAGTAACGTAGCTCGTTTCTCTATGGTATTTGAAACGTACCTTTATTTTGAGAGAAAATGAGAATAAGAGGATAACTGCACTAACATATACTGGGTTACTTGTATCCAGCGCATAATTCTTAAAGGGAGGCTTTGGCTCATCAAGACTAACACTTTTGTTGTACAACTTTTTTTAGCATACAAAAAATAATAAATAGTATTTGCAGTTCTAATACTTCTTATGCTGGTACCTATAGGGGTCGACGCGACGTACGACGCGGCGGGTGGCGGGTGGGCGGGGCGGTGACCGCGGCTTCGGCTAGACGACTTACGAAATCAGTAGATAATTAGACACGACGCGTGCGCACGCCGCTCGAGTGTTCGTGGCGCGCTTATCGTGTGATGCGATCGAATAAATAAGTATGCCTTACATACCAATTTAGTAATATTTAATATTAAAAGCGATGGTATAGGTACGTAAGGGGTGCATTAGAAAGCCGTGAAACACTAGTGTCAATAACTGTACTGTGTAAGCACCTACTACCCCGGGTTCAAGAACAGCTGTATTTTAGATATGAAGAGTGTGTGAAATGAAATGAAATGAAATTTATTTGACGTTAACATATGTAGTACAATTTTTGGAATAGGTACATATTTCAGGGCAAATTGACATATAGGTGCATAATAGTTAAATTATGGGCATAGTACCATTCTTCTTGCTAGGCTATTTGTTACAATAGTCTGTGTTAAGAAGAAGAGTACCGCCCCCCGGGTGGGTGTAGCATGCAATTAAATTCGATGAGGCATTTACTTAATTATAGTAATTGCTAATGCGTAGGTAGGTAGGTACTACATTCACATGACAAATTTGAATGATATTAAGGACATTTGATCATATAACTAATTATTTTTAATTATTATAAACACTAAATGTAAGTATATGTGCGTGTGCGAGTGTGTTTGTGAGTGAGTGAGTGTGTGTGAGAGAGTGAGTTTTGTGTGCGTGTGCGACTGTGTGTGTGTATGTGTAAGTGTGTGTCAGTTTTGTAAAATGTAATGTAATCATGATGCATGTGTTGGTTTGAGTAAATTAGTTTTCCGTGTAAAATGATTATGACAACGTTAATAAGTATTTTTCTGTATCTTCATAATTTTGATTGAGAAGGAAATTACGAACTGCTTTTCGACACTGGTATAAAGACAATTTATATATTGGTACTGATTTATTTATTTTGTTATATAAGAATGGGCCTAAGAAGTATGCAAAACGTTTGACTAAAGTATAATTGACTTTTGGGACATTACATATTAAATCTTTACGCCGTTTAGAGATTTGAACGTATGGGGTCTTGCGATGTTGTAACAGAATTGTGTTCAGTATAAAATGTTGTCGCACATTGAGAACATTCCAGTCTTTATATAGCTGAGTGGTAGGATAAAGGTGTTTCTTAAACGTAGATACCTTTAAAATGGTTCTGTGTGCTGTTTCTAATGGTTTTAGTATGGTTTTAGCAGCACCTCCCCAGCAGGGGATGCAGTATGTTAAAATAGATAAGCATAATGCATGATAGACGTTTCGAATTATGATGGAGTTAGCTACATGTCTTAAGGTTTTAAAAACATATATTAGCTTACGTACTCGATTTGTCAAAGCTTCAATGTGGGCCTTGAAGTTCAAAGAATTATCGAGTATAATTCCAAGATATTTTATACATTCAACCGAAGAAATAAGTGGACATTGACAGGACATCTCTTTTTGATGACAAGAGTGTGCTTTCAAAGTTAAAAGAGAATGAGGATGTCGAGGCGATTTATTTGAGAATGTTAAAAACTTAGTTTTATCTACATTAACTGTTAGTTTATGAGATAAGAGCCAGTCAAAGGTGGTGTTTAAACCTTGTTGGGCAGTACTTTGTAATTCTGTCCAAGAATTTGCAAGAAATGTAATGGCAGTATCATCTGCATACGATACTGTTTTTGAATCTGCGAGTTCAAGGCTGCAGAGGTCGTTTATAAAAATAAGGAACAGCGTCGGGCCAAGAATGCTGCCCTGTGGAACGCCGTAATGTATGGGAAGCTCTTCACTATGATAGTTCTTTATTTTTACCATTTGAGTTCGATCTGTAAGATAACTTTCGAAAAAATTGAGCTCAGATCCCCTGATACCTAATTTTTCAAGTTTTGACAAGAGAATATTTAAAGGAATAGTATCAAATGCTTTTGCAAGATCTATGAAAACTGTAAGCACTTTTTTATTGTCATTCATTTTCTTTACAATGAAAGTAGTGAGTTCTTGAACAGCGTCAGAAGTTGATTTCTCTTTGCAAAAGCCGAATTTCTGTGATGAAATAATTTTGAATTGATCTAGATAACTAAGTAGCCTATTGTTCACTAGGCGTTCTAGTAGTTTAGAAAAGGAGCTCAGAAGAGCTATTGGTCTATAATTGCTAATTATGTTGCAGTCGCCACCTTTGTAAATTGGACGAATGATTGCCCTCTTAAATGACCTCGGAAATACTGAGTTTTGAATGCATAAATTGAAAAGATGTGCTAACAACGGCGCAAAAATGGAAGAGTAACGCTTTATAACTTTGGGAGAGATGCCATCCCATCCACATGCGGAATCACATTTAAGATTTTTTATGAGGGATAATATTTCTTCCGTGGTAGTTGAGGTGAAAACAAAAGATGACGACCAAGATGTGGACCGGGAGGCATGCGGTTGAGATGACGGCGGATTTCTCATAATGGCATCTGCTAATTGTTTGCCAATGTCTACAAAAAAACTGTTTATTTCGTTGCACGAATCGTAAGGAGAAACTGAGATTTTCAAAAGTTGTGTCGAGGACTGTTTTTGTTTCCCGGTGTTCGTTATATCTCTGATTGCGTCCCATAACATTTTTGGGTCATTTTCTGCTTTACTTATTGTATTAGAATCATATTGTCGTTTAACTTTTTTCAAAATTTTGTTACAAAAATTTCTGTATCTCTTATAGCTAGTTACAAGAATTAAATCATCTGGAGTGAGTTTAGCTTTTGAATGCAATCGATCTCTGTGACGGATACATCTGAGTAGCCCAGGTGTAAGCCATGGTTTTTTTGTCCTTTTATTTGCTGATATTATTTTAGTCTTAGTATTTTCCTTTATCATCTTCGAAAAAATATGTATAAGACTATCTATTGCACTATTAGGATCAGAGACAGATAAGATAGATTGTAAATTGACATTTTGGAAGGCAATATCAAGTGTGTTATAGTTTAACCTGGACACTTCTTTAATTTCATTTTGTGTTGAAATCAGCTTTTTAATGCACAATAATAGAGAATGGTGATCAGTAATGGTACTGTCTAGAACAAGAGATATTGCTGGCAAATTAGACTTCATAAAATTGTGGTCTAAGCAATTATATCCTCGAGTAGGAAAGTTGTGAGTGGATAGAAGACCCTGTGCAGCTAGACAATTCATATAGTCATGAGCTTTGTTATTTATTGGAGATTTTATGTCTATATTGATGTCTCCAGTCAAAATGACAGTATTAAATTTAGCAATGGATGGTAGAATGTTATTAAGTGATGAAAGAAACATGTCAGTATTTTCAATGGAGGGAGATCTATAAATACATACAATTGCTACGTCCATATTAGTTTTAATAACTAAGCCGGTTGCTGATCTGTTAAAATCAGGCTCTTCTACAGTTGCCAACAAGGATGATTTTATATAAACCACTACACCGTCGCTCTGGTTCAGATGTTTCGTGCTACGATACGCTGTGTAGCCTTTTATACTAGGTACCTTATTATTTTGCAAACATTGAAGCCAACATTCAGTCAAGGCTATAATATCGCATTCATATGGAATGCGCTCTAGTAAAGTTTCTAGTCCTAAAAAATTACAGTTTATAGACCTTATGTTTTGGGTTAATATCTTAAGATAAAAATTAGAGTTTCCTAGGATAATATTCGATTTTTCGGGAGTGCAGAAATATGACTCAGAAATTGTCAGCTGATCAACATTATTGATCAATGTACACATGTTGTTTAGCTCGGTGATTTTTAAAAAAAAGGGTTGTATGGTTGACCTGTCAATATAATAATAAACAAAACACCAACCAACACAATCAAATGTAGAATCATGAACAGTAAAGAACGAAGAAAGGTGAATTGTCTTAATAATAATTGCTTAAAGTACGAGTATATCGCCATAAAAGTCAGTTCAATAAAAAGTTTACACCGAGACACGTTTAAAAATTTGATATTGTTTTTTAATCTGTGAATGTGAGAATTAGCAGAAATATATATTTTATAATGTGTAGAGTATTTTATGGTGTATTGTGTACGGCAGTAATGATGAATTTGAAGATTACAATTATAATTACAATTATAACATATTATTGAAGAAAAACTGAGAACAAAAAGATACAAAAAATACTCATAATCAATGCGGGTCTTGACAAGTGCTTTGAAAAAAGAAAACTGCGCATTTGCAAGATATAGTCATTTAAGTGATAACTCTTTTAACTGAGTTTCATTCTTAATTATAATGTAAGGAGCGTCATTTTCTTTCCTCAGCATAACACGACCGTTCGATGTCCAACAGAAGGCATAATTATTACTTTTAGCAAACACTCTTGTATTATAGAAAAGTCTTTTTGACAGGGATGTTAATTGTTCTGCGATATAAATTGGTACAGTTCCACTTTGAAGACCGAGGTGTACCGAATTTAGTTTATTATCTGAATGCAGCTTGTTAAATTCTCTGGCTTTTGAAAGAAAGTTATCTCTAATTAGTGTATTCGAGAACTCAATTTGAATGCCCGACGTTTTATTTTCTTTCTTTGATAGTTTTCTAGATATGTCTCGAATGTCTGAATTGTTAAGATCATAGTTAATTGTTTTGGCTAGGTATTGTAACATTTCATATGTCTCCTTCTTTGTTTCCTGTTTGAATTTGGGGACGTTTCGTATTTCAATGCAGGTTTTAATTTGATTTCGCTCCAAAAATTCGATTTTTTCCTCTAAATTTGTTATATTTTCGGACATAGATTTGTTATTTCTTTCCAGTTTATCGATTGTATGCTCTAGAGATGTTATTTTGTTGGATATGAATGAGACAGATTTTTCTATATCTTGATTTGTTGTCTGTATAGAAACATTCAAGGTTTTGACTTCTATTAGATGCTTTTCCAATATATCTAGTCTCCGATTTTGATTGCTTGTGAGGTTTTCAATCATAGACATCAGTTCTTGCTTGAGATTATCAATCTTTGTGTCAGTTACTTCACCGGATTGGCGCCGTCGTTTTGTTCGCTGCGCTGCGTTGATTTGTGGTATATTTTCTTCGTGGTTAGCCACGCTTGACGTTTCTGATTCAGAACCCGAGACAGCCAGGCAGCCGAATTTGTTGGGTGGTGTACGTTGTGTACGTGACATATTGGCAAAGGATCCAATTTAATAATCGTTACAAGAGTATATTAGCTGTACTAAACAGCATAAAATTTATAACAGAAAAAAATTCTTGAGATTCGAACGCACACCTTGTGACCGACTCTTACACCACTCGGCCAAATGTTCATGACAGATTCTTGCGAATTTTGTGTATATATTTAGAATACTATTTGTAATGCTGTTAATGTCAAGGGTATTTGTACATTAATGATTGTCAGTTTACAGACAATGGATTCCAAAAGCACTTCACTGATTCACTGTTTCACACACTTTATTACGCTGTTTTGACAATGTTATCGATCATGTATAATTAAGTTATAGTGATTTTCGATTCGTTCACAGATTTATTAGCAAAGTGACATAAGTTTTGTTGTTAATTGCGTATTGTTTACACGTTAAAAAATATAATTTGCTGGAGCGTATGGAGTTGCGACTGTACGCGATAAAGGCGGGGGCGGGTGTGAGTTGTGCCGGTGATTATTTTGAACGGCTTGTACATTATAGTCATCGTCATCTCCGGGACCCCAATTTGAGAGGAGATGATTTGTAAAAATGTTAATGTTTTGAAAATGATTGTGTCTAAATATCCAAATTGTTTCATACTATGTTTGTCAAGTGATAAATTAACATTAAAAATACATATCTCGATTTATCTAATGGTAAGTGTTGTTATCGCTTTGTTGTACGGACTTTAAAATACCTAAATGCTTAGTTTAGACGGGGCGCATGACTGCACTTTGCGTGTGCCCCTCCCGCTCCGGCCTTTACGTAAACAGCTGACGTCTGTACCTATGAATGAATGAAACGTAACGCTAACAATTGATAGAAAACGATTAATTGAAACTATTTTATTTCTTATATATATTATATATTGTATATATTTTGGCAAAAGACATACAAAAAAAATTGTTAGTCTTGACGTACCTAACTCACCTTTGACGATTTATGCGTTAGATATACAACATGTAACGGGAATAATGCACACTATCTAACACCTCGATTAGAAAATCGAGTTATAATCATAACACATGAACTGAAATTACATGTTTATGTATTTAATATTTTTTATTTAAGAAATAAGTTGTCCTCAATTTGTACAAACAGTATGCACACCCTATGCATACTTACCCTACCTCTACCTACGGCCACTCTTAAAACACGAACCGAAAAAAGTAAGTGATGTATGATGTAGCGTGACTTGCGTACCCTTATTTAACACTCGCTAGTAATAAGATTAATTTTTATTTTCCACTATTTTATTTTTTAAATTATTATTTATAATAAAAAGCACGTCTCAACGAGTTCAAATAAACTTGTTAAGACTAGCATTCTATTTTGGATAGACGTTAGTCTCTATTTCGTTTGTATTGACTGTTCCCGAAATGGGTGACCATAATTTCCCGAATTGTCATTAATTTTGGGACAAAATATTACCTGATAACGATTCGGTTATCGATTCTGAACAAACTAGTTTCGGGTTGTACATTCAATCCTGTTACACGTTGTATATAACCCTGCATATGTAATGACGCTGTAATTCTCGTTAGGCAATTGCTCAAATATTTTATGAAGAAAACTGGGAATATATCATTAAAAATCAATACGAGGTTGAGAACGATACCTTGAAGTCTGCACGATTCGGTTCAAAAACATGAACACGGGGCGAGCTAAGTATGACGTCGAAGTCTAGCAAGTCAATGGTGCCGGTGAGTTCGATGTAGTTGGCATGCTTGGTATGGTTGGCGTGGGCGGAGTGGCCAGTGTGGCCGGTGTGGCCAGTGTGGCCGGTGTGGCCGGTGTGGCCGGTGTGGCCGGTGTGGCCGGTGTGGCCGGTGTGGCCGGTGTGGCCGGTGTGGCCGGTGTGGCCGATGT
Source organism: Macrosoma leucophasiata (assembly GCA_036365455.1). Lineage (NCBI taxonomy): Eukaryota > Metazoa > Arthropoda > Insecta > Lepidoptera > Hedylidae > Macrosoma > Macrosoma leucophasiata. The sequence goes on along the minus strand of JAWQUS010000003.1, from coordinate 22,447,962 downwards.
GGCCGATGTGGCCGGTGTGGCCGGTGTGGCCGGTGTGGCCGGTGTGGCCGGTGTGGCCGGTGTGGCCGGTGTGGCCGGTGTGGCCGGTGTGGCCGGTGTGGCCGGTGCGCGTGGGCGGTGGTGGTGTTGGACGCTGCCTCTTTGGCGTTATGTCCGATTCATTTATACCTGTAAAATAAAAAAAAAATGCTTTTATGTTTTTCCCCCGGTCGCGGCGGACCGGAGGGGAGTAGCCATACGCAGGCTTTCCCCGCTGTCAAAGTACAAGATTAAATGCTTTAATAAATCCTGTGCGTATAATAAAACTAGTTGCAGCTGGACTGCTCATTAGACTAAATCTAGTTGTGTGACTGAACGGACGTCCAAAAACATGCTGATTTGCTGTGTTGCTTACTGTAAAAAGAGATCTAACACATCAAGTTTAAGGTATAAAATGCTGTTGTGTTGTTTCGGATTGATATAAACAACACAGTCGGGCGCATTGATCGGTCGAGCGAATGTTCCGAGTTCGTTTCCGAGAAGCAGCTGTCGCCGGTGCCGCTTATCGATAGTGTTGTTGTCGGTTTGAGGATAGTTATCGATAAATAATGCAAAAGAGTCTTATATACACAGACATTTTTGAGATTAAAATTTCTTATTAATATATTATGTTGTAGTTGTATTCGCCACAAGCTGCTCTGGGCCACCGTTATTAGTTATTACTATTCGCTCATTTATTCTTGTTCTTATTCAGTATTTTTAACATACATAGTAGTTATAAAAAACAAATACATATAAAAAATAAAATTATTACAATTTTGTAATATTGTGGGTTTTATTTTAATACTAGCTGTGCCCGCGACTTCGTTCGCGTGGAAAAGTGTTTGGGCAGCTTTATTGGATATAAATTTAGGAAAATTTTGGATCATAACCACTTTTGGTTAGTTAAAAAAATCTGGTTTACGTTAATGCTTCTCTCTACATGATATTGTATAGACACATTGATGGCCATCGGAGATGAAAGCACATAGGCTGCTAGTATTGCGAACACGTGACAGAGTCACATGTAACTGACCGAGCGAAAATCTAAACTAATATTACGAGTTTAAAACTGAAGAGTTCTTTGTTTGTTTGAACGCGCTAATCTCAGAAGCAAATGGTCCGATTTGAAAAAATCTTTTTATATTAGACAGTTCATTTATGGAGGAAGGCTTGAGACTATATATCATCACGCTAAGACGAATAGGAGCGGAGCACCATGAACCACCAACGCCACTAACGCCACCAATGCCGTCAACACTACTAACGCCAACAACACCATCAACGCCACCAATATTATCAACGCCACCAACGCCTCCAACGCCACTAACAAATTGTCAAGGCCGGTCGTGCTCTAATATTGAATCACAAACAATGGAGGATTCGTTTGATTCTGACGAAGTATCGTGCGATACAACGCAATTGACTTGCATCCAAAATGAAGATGAAGAAGAAGAACAAGAAGAACAAGAATTTGAATCTTACGAATCAGACGAATACACTTCAACACTTTTTTTCTTAATTTACATCGCTTTGATCTTTTCCAATCTTTGAAAATTGCCGTTATTTTGCAATAGTTTTACATTAAACAGGATCACAACTGACCCGTGGAGGAGGCACTACTGGGGAAACCACATTAAAAAAAAACGCGCTAAGTACACTACCTCATAGGTGGCGTGGAAAAGTGTGCATATTGTGACGATAACAACTTTTAAACATTTTGAATCGTTATATCTCAGAAACGGTGGCTCGTAAGAAAAAAAGTATTGATACATTTTTTATAGATAATTTTAAGATCTACAATTTTTTTTTGCCGAAAATCGCAAAAACTCTTTTTTTTTACCTTTGACCTTGAATATTTTTTTTTCCATACACGGGAATGATGGGGAACTTCTAGACATTGCTTATAATTATGATTTGAACAATTTCACTGAAATTCAGCTTGTTGGGACTTTATGTAACTTCACTCTCATTTTTTGGTTAAATTGACCGGACTATACCCACGTGCGCATAACGCGACTAGATCATTTGTTAAATTGGTAGTACATAATAAATAAAGTCCATCTTTATAATAATACAAAGTGTACCTATTTCATTTAAACCTTATTTCCCAGAGTTAAGTAATCTATAATATAAAAATAAGTCGGGTTTTCCTTCCTGACGCTATAACTCCAGAACGCACCAACCGATTTCCACGGTTTTGCATTCGTCGGAAAGGTCTCGAGCTCCGTAAGGTTTATAGGAAAAGAAAATTCAGGATTATAAAACGATATACACGCGGGCGAAGCCGCGGGCAACAGCTAGTTTATCGATAAAATTTATCGACACTTGTCACAACTATGGTTTTTAGGACTTGTCGATGTAGTTGCATCATTCTATTACAATATTATGACACGGAATGATTACATGTGTGTGTGAAATTGTTGGTGTGTTTTGTTAAAGTCAAGGTGTGAGTTTCGTAGTAATAAACAGAATTTCGTAGTAAGATTTTTGTTGTGTGTGAATTTAAGAAAGTGTGTGTTCCCCCCTCAAAAAATGGCAGACTATTTTGCTTCGGTAAAACACGCTATGGCTACTCCCCTCCGGTCCGCCGCGACCGGTGGCCCGCGTTGCTCTATGATATCAGCAGTTTACCCGCGCTACATGGAAATCTTCAATCTATACAAATAAATAAAATTGGAGTGTCTGTTTGTAATTTTAAAATAACCGCTTTTTACTAAATGCATATATATGTATACACGATACATATACCAAAACAACTATTTTAAACAATTTTTGTCCGTCTGTCTGTTTGTTCCCGCTAATCTCGACAACGGCTGGACCGATTTTGACGGGACTTTCACTGGCAGACAGATTTTGTAATAAGGAGTAACTTAGGCTTTTATACATACATACAAACCTACATACAAATAAATAGAATTGGAGTGTCTCCGACTTTGATGGGACTTTGACGGGCAGATAGCTGATGAAATAAGAAGTAACTTAGGCTACTTTAATCCATACATCTATACATACATACAAATAAATAAAATTGGAGTGTCTCTGTTTTTGATGGGACTTTAACGGGCAGATAGCTGATGTATTAAGGAGTAACTTAGGCTTCTTTTATCTCCATACATCCATACATACGTACATGCATACCTACATACAAATAAGTAGAAATAGAAATAGAAATAGAAATAGAAATACAAAATATTTTTATTTCGAATAGATCTTTACAGATACTTTCAAAACGTCAATAAATCATAAACTACCTAGAGCGAATAACCATTACATATAGTAAAGAAAAATCATATATTAATAGTAAATTAAAAATTAAAATTTAAACTATTTGGTTAAAACATAATAATCATAAAATTTTTCAATTCCTTCAATGATAATAAATGAAGAAAAAGAAAAACTTATTCGTCAAGATCAATGTTATTCACTTAGCAGAGTTCCAGAGAGAATTTGAGTGTCTCCAATTTTGACGGGACTTTCACTGGCAGATAGCTGATGTGATAAGGGTAGGCTACTCTTATCTCCATACAACCATAAATAAATACATACCTACATATAAATAAATAGAATTTGAGTGACTGATTTTAACGGGACTTTCACTGACAGATAGCTAATGTGATAAGGCTAGGCTACTTTTATCTCCATACAACCATAAAGACATACATACCTACATATAAATAAATAGAATTTGAGTGACTCCGATTTTGACGGGACGTTCACTGGCAGATAGCAGATGTAATAAGGAGTAACTTAGGCTACTTTTATACTAACTGCGCACACGACTTCGTCCGGGTAGATACTGAACAATCATTTTTTTTTCTCACGTGGACGAAGTCGCGGGCACAGCTAGTCATTAATAAAATCAGTTCACGTTCGGTCATCAAGCATTTAATACATGCCGCGTGTGCTCATCAATTAGCATTACAAATTATAGCAATAAATTATTGACTTACATCAATCAAGTCTATAATTTCTATCATTCTATCATAAATAAATCATTCATGATTGTGCGGTAAAAACTGTACAAATACCTTTTTTTTTACTTACGGGATAGCATATGCGGTGCACCGGTATTTGTATCTGACAGCGAAGGTTGTGGGGATGAAGGAAGCGCACCACTAGTGGATGTAGGCGTCGCACCGCGACCCTCGCCCTCCTCAATCTCATCCAGCAACATGCTCTCGGTGCACACGGTCAGACAATCGCCACTGTATTAGATTTTGTATTAGTACAGGTTTTTTTTTTTAATGATTTCTACGTTCCTCTAACGTAATTAGAGACATTGTTTTCTTAGTTCGTATATCTATATATATTTTGTAAAACTATTAGGTAAAGAATTTTACGGTCAATTTACTTTACTTCCTTTTCTTCTTATTGCAGATACATAATTCTATAATATTTATTTATTTTTAGTTAATATGTAATGTTGTCCAATTTTCTTTATTTATTTATTTTAGTTATTGTTCTGGACATACATATTTATACTGTTATTTATGATCTAAACTTATTACTAACATACTTAAATTTATCAGGTATCCTATATTGTATTTATATTTTATATTTCTATGCTGTCTGCTTCTTTATGCTATTGCTATATAATTCGTACTTATATATTATAGCATGTGCTTATGTATCCTTTTTATTTCTTTGAATTACTTTTTACTTATTTTTATACTGAATTTTATTAATATATCTTGGGTGAGTTTGTTCACCAAGAGTGTTGATAAATTATCCTGTGTTAGTTTCATCTGTATTCTTTGTTCCAGGTCGTGGCGCTCTGAAGCATGAACCGGGCATTCCAGGAGAACGTGCGGGACTGACTCTACCACATCCGGATCACAAATACATCGGGATCGGTCTTCCGATATTTGACCTACGTATTGTACATACGTCAAAGAACAACGGCGAATTCCCATAGGTACATGCACGGAATAGATAAATAAGGATGGAAAGGCCTTTGCTTCAATTTAGTATTAGAACCAGTGTCGCCGCTTTTCTCCCACCATGCAATTTCTTACACAAATGTAACACCATCTCGCCAATCGCCCACACATTAATCTCAGGGCAGCTATTCGTTTGCGTAGGTTTGCATACTAAGATGTAACGCCCGTAGACAATTAACACTCGCACGCACACAACAATATACTCACCAATAAACTAGTCGAAGTGTAGCGAACGCATTACATGCTGTACATTGCCAGCGGAGACAGTAATAGCGTTAATTGAGCGAGTGCTTAGCGAGCAATGTATTCGCTAGCAGTAACGTTTAAACAATGCAGTTTAAGTTCGAATATTCATATTCCTTTGTATATTTATAAGTCTGTTTTACTACATGAAAGAAATAAACCTTGTGTTGCTGAAAAGAAGTTTTATTGTTAGTTTTTTTTATACAGAGACTATTTTATCTAGGTAATATAAAACAATATGAACTCAAACCTGAAAAGAAGAAACGACAATGAAAGTTTATTCTTTCACTTTTAAAACATAAAATAATATAATATTAAAATTTTCATTGATTATGTAATTGTCAATCAACTCGTATTTGAATCTGTCTCTGACATTCTGAATTCGTTTCTTCTTTAAAATCAGACAATTAAAAAGTTAAAAACTATAACCAAACTTCATGGTAAATAAACACACAGAGTGCGAAGAAAGAAATAGTATTTCTTTACATATTTATATGTTTTATACAAATATTATAACAATAATTGTTATTTGTGACTTACCGATCAAAAGATATACCTCCTCGCTTTATACTTGAGGTCTGACATTTCATATTACATGTTAAAATTGGCACTACATGGTATTTTACCAAGAGATGCGTCGTTCGAAGCAGTCTACACGACACTACGAGCGGCGAACGAATGGTTCTGCCGAACTGTGTGTGTACACGCATAGTTGTCGTGCGCTTGCCACGCCCACATTACCATTCCATCTTTATTTATCTATTCCGTGGGTACATGTTTCTATGTCAGTGAAATACTCATTGTCTTCAGCTCAAAAATATTGCAAATAATTCAGCATCCATTCCTGAGTTGCGTGATGTACCTACTGTTTTTAATACCTTTTATTTTGTTTTTGAAGCTCGCTTTTATGAAATTACATAGTTTGCTAAAAAAAGTTGAAAAATATTTAAATACGATCTGTGCAAATCCCTACTTATATTATAAATGCAAAAGTAACTCTGTCTGTCTCTCTGTTACCTTTTCACGTCCAAACGACTGAACCGATTTTAATGAAATTTGGTACAGAGATCTATCTCTGTACCAAATTGTGCTGACCCTGAGAAAGAACATAGGCCACTTAGTTATTTATAAAACGACATCCACGCGGGCGAAGCCGCGGGCAATAGCTATAAATACACTCCAACTTTTAACACATACATTTTTGCCATTGTTCTTTTATCGACAAAAAACCATAAAAAGGGGAATCGCAAACCTCACCCCTCTAATGTTAAAATGTCGTAGGTATCTTATATTTTTACGAGTTCATTGAAATTCTTTTTTTAAGATCTTATGTTTTCCACATATTCGAAAGGCACTTTATTCTAATGATAATAAAATTTACTATTAGTCCCCGTTGGACACGGTGTTCGGGGACAACGGGAATGAACCCAATTTTTACAGAAGGGAATTTGACATAATGGCAACTTAACAACTTTTGAAACCGCTCGGGGCAACAAATTCGGTGTAAAAAACCTCCGACCAAATAAGTATCGACGCGACAAGGTAAAGGTGAATCGTTTTTGAACAAACGTTCGTCGAGCCGATGAAGGTCTGGCAAAATAAAGTATCGCACCATGAAGTTTTAGAGTTGTAGCAGATATTTTTATTATACATATATATATATACTACTAGAGGCCCGCCCCGGCTTCGCCGGCGCTGCTCCGTTCTTATTAGTCATAGCGTGATGACATAGCCTAGCCTATAGCCTTCCTCGATAAATGGGCTATCTAACACTGAAAAATCTTTTCAAATCGGACCAGTAGTTCCTGAGATTAGCGCGTTCAAGCAAACAACGTTGTACGGCCCCCTCATTTCCGATACAGAGGCATAACACCTTAGGCCTCAGGAGTGGTAACGTATTTGCATTTTCCCTCAACAGGTTTGTGGAAATTGTGCGTACGGCTGGCTCTAAATGCTTTAAGACCCGCCACACAAGCAAGACCAAGAAGATCTCCGACTCAACTCTCAAGCTCATGGATGAGAGGCGCGGTATGGTTCTGAAGTCCTCTGAAGACGCTTTAGTGTATAGGCGGCTCAACAGACAGATCTCAAAGTCACTGACTCGCGACCTTCGGCAGTTTAATACTCACAGTATTAAAGCGGCCATAGAGCGGAACAAGGGCTCCAAAGTGTTCGCCAAAGATCTGTCTATAGGGCAGAGCTGCCTGACTAAGCTGAAGACAGAGGACGACAGAATCGTATCGTCGAAACCTGAGCTTGCGGAAGAGATCGAGCGATTCCAAGGACAGTTGTACGCGACAGCGCGCCCACCTGTTAACAGTCCGGCAGCAGATCCTAGAGCCGGATTGACCCGACAATACACCGAAGATATCCCGGACGTAAGTCTAAACGAGATTAGTACGGCTCTCAAACAGCTCAAGAACAGGGCGCCGGGTGATGACGGAATCACTGCTGAACTTCTGAAAGCGGGCGGAAGGCCAGTATTAGAAGCTCTTCAGTTGATGTTCAATTCAACTGCGTCATATCCGAGGGTAAAACGCCACAGGCGTGACAAAGAAGTGTGGTGGTACTGTTCTTTAAAAAGGGTGACAAAACCCTTCTAAAAAACTATAGTACCATCGCACTTCTGAGTCACGTCTATAAGCTGTTTTCGGGTGTGATTACGAACCGTCTATCTCGCAGACTCGACGACTTACAGCCTCCCGAACAAGCCGGGTTCCGTAAAGGGTTTAGCACCATAGACCACATACACATGCTGCGGCAGTATATTAAGAAGACAGAAGAGTATAACCAGCCTTTATGTCTAGCGTTTGTGGACTATGAGAAAGCCTTCGATTCGGTCGAGATCTGGGCTGTGCACTGTACAGTACACTGGGAGCTTGTACGAAAACGCCACTATGTCGGTTCGCCTCCAGGACCAGAGCTCGAAACCTATCCAACTGCAGCGAGGTGTGAGACAGGGAGATGTCATATCTCCGAAACTGTTCTCCGCTGCATTGGAAGATGTCTTCAAGCTTCTGGACTGAAACGGACTCGGCATCAACATTAACGGCGAGTACATCTCCCACCACCGATTTGCGGATGATATAGTATTCATGGCGGAGACCCTGGAAGACCTTGGCACAATGCTCAATGGCCTCAGTAGGGCCTCCCAACGCCATGGCCTTAAAATGAACATGGACAAGACGAAGATCATGTCGAATGTCCTCGTTACGCCCACTCCTGTTAAGGAGTACTCCTGTCGAGGGTACTACACTCGGAAGTTGTTGACGAATATGTATACCTGGGACAAACGGTCCAGTTGGGTAGGTTGGGTAGATCCAACTTCGAGAAAGAGGTCAAACGCCGAATCCAACTCGGATGGGCAGCGTTCGGGAAGCTATTTTCTCGTCCAATTTACCGCAGTGTCTGAAGAAGAAGGTCTTTGACCAATGTGTGTTGCCAGTGATGACATACGGTACCGAAACGTGGTCGCCCACTATGGGCCTCATAAGAAGGCTCAAGGTCACTCAGAGAGCAATGGAGAGGGCTATGCTCGGAGTTTCTCTGCGAGATCGAATCAGAAATGAGGAGATCCGCATGAGAACCAAAGTAGCTCGCAGAACTGACGGCCGTTGGGGCAGGAGAGTTCTGGAGTGGCGACCGCGTACCGGAAGACGAAGCGTAGGTAGGCTCCCCACGATGTGGACCGACGACCTGGGGTGCGACCGCCTATCGACATTACTGTCGTCATTGACAGCAATGATGCTGTCAAATTTAAAGTCGATTTTTACTATAACTAACTAACAAAATAATCGATATAATCTACCATTATCGCTTGTTTATCACCTACGAAAACGAGAATATCAATCAGATTATCAATACTACTTTTAAAGGAGCTACAAATCGACATGAAAATTTGACAGCAATGACAATGTCAGCAGCAATACAGATAGGCGGTAGCACCCCTGGTAAAGGTCGCGGGCAATCGCTGGATGAGGGCGGCCCGGGACCGTTCGTTGTGACATTCTTTGGGGGAGGCCTTTGTTCAGCAGTGGACGTCTATTGGCTGAAATGATGATGATAATGATGAACTGCATGCTTGTTTGCCACTACCATTTATATAAAAAAAAACAACCAAACAAACCATAGAGGAAATCGGAGGGGAGTAGCCATATGCAGGCTTTCCCCTCTGTCAAAGTACAAGCCCAAATGGGCTTGTACTTTGACAGAGGGGAAATATACCTGTCGCCTAGATGTTTAAATATGTGCGTGAAATTGTTTCTGTATTTTGTTAAAGTCAAGGTGTGAGTTTCGTAGTAATAGACGATTATTGTAGTGTGCATGTGTGTCGCACGCATTTCCCCCCGCAAAAAATGACAGACTATTTTGCATCGGTAATACACGCTATGGCTACTCCCCTACAGTCCGCCGCGACCGGTGGACCGCGTTGCTCTATGAAACAAACTCTTCAGCTTTATACATTAAGTATCGATTAGAAGCAATAATATGGGTAGGTACCGGCCGCAGAGGCGAAGAGTGTGCGCGCAGTGGAGAAAGCGGCGCCAGTGCGCGACGCTGAGCGCGGAGTGCGCGTTCCCGCAGCCCGCCGCGCCTGCCGCGCCCGCCCCGCCCGCCGCGCCCGCCGCGCCGCCCGACTCGCTCACCACGCCGCACAGCTTGCCGCCGCACACCACGCCTCCGCCCCGGTCGCCCTGCAACCGCATCCCGCATCAGCAGTCCTACCTATCGGCAGAGAATATGTAATAATACTACGTGTAGAATGGACACTTCGACGTCCCGCCCGATTTCCCCGCATCACCCAACCTCCTCCCCTCTTACGGTTGGTATTTTGTACGTGCTACGCACACAGGTGCACGTGTAAATACAAGTCACTGATTGATGACTGTGTAATAGAGACCAAATTAAGCGTTTGCGGAATTAAGCGGATTAAGCGGATGCGGATCTCCTCATTTCTGATTCGATCGAATTTTCCGGAGTGTCCGCGGTGTGTTATCGGTACACGGAGCGAGTCGAAGGGAGATTTACTCTTTGTTATCAGTTTGTAAAGGGGAAATGAGACATTCTACTGATATACTTTTTACATTAGCATATTATATTTAGTTTTATCTTAGTGATATTCTTGACTTTAAATTACTTTTTATCTTGTTTGACATGTATAGCGATCGCTATTCACTTTAATTTATTTTGTTTGTTTTTGACAATGATGTTATATGTTACAAGCTCATTGGTTTTTGACGTGTCAAAAGAGGTGCCTGTCACCCTAAATGAATAAATGAGTTTCTGATTCATGTATCACAGACGGTACCCACTTTACGCGCGGAGGGCGACGGTTTCGAAGTGAACCTCCGCAGGGTCACTCGTAAGACCGCTCTTTCGAGTGAAGCGGGTCGTACCTCACAGAGCTCGTCGCCCGCGTAGCACGTCGAACGCTCGGCGGCGAGCGGCCAGCGCGGAAGGCGCGCGGCGCAGCGGGCGGCCGGCGCCGGCGCCACGTCCACCACGCGCAGGCGCAGGCGCAGGCGGCGCGCGGTGCCGAGGGCTGCGGGCGAGGCGGGTAGGGCGCGCACGGCGTGGCACAGCGCCGTCGCGGCGCAGTCGGCGCGCGCGGTGGCCATGAGGATGGGGCGCATGCGGGCGGCGGCGCCGAACGGGGCCTCCAGCTCGAGCACGGCGAGGCGGAGCGCGGGGTCGGCGCCGGCGGCGGCGCGGGCGAGCGCGAGGCGCACGACGCGGCGCGCGGCTGCGGCGGGCGGCGCGGGCGGGCGCGCGGCCACCAGCGCCGCCGCCAGCGCCCACGGCGGGGACGGGGGCGAGGGGGGCGACGGGGACGACGGGGACGAACGTCTCCCGTCCGCGCCGCGCGCGCACCGCTCCGTCGTCAGCCCGGTGCGCAGCGACACCAACGACGCGGCGCACCGCTTCCCATCTTCGTGTTCCACTACGATCTACCGAATACGACATCCCTGTAGCCTCTCTTTTAATATCGAGAACCGAATTAACTTGAATTTAAATCACGATAAAAGTGATGATCGGATGTGTGGTGTGTATGAGCAAGATCTACTGCGATATATAGCTATTGATTGACCTACAATAAAGACATAGGTTGAACGATACCAGAAAAGCGGCAGAATCACTTTCTTGATCCAGATCGATGTATTCCTCTGTGGTCGTCGGTGTACGCTTCATCACACCTGCCACAATTTAATTGAAAAATGTTTATTATATGCCACAAAAAGAAAAAAGAAACATAGCACTTATGTTACAATGTTGAATAAGTATCTAAGGCTTATAATATAAAATATAAAATAGTCACAACTGTACCCTAACTAGATTATAAAATAATCTGTTATAAAGACAACAGTGCCAGTCCTTCGTTGACCTTATAAATCAGTAGAAAGTGCCTTTTCTTTGTGAAGATAAAATAACAAAAATAATAATAAAGTTCGTGCACATACGTTCGTACATAACTAACAAGATAATATTTTAAGAAGGTACATAAAATAAAGCAATAACATAACATCCATTATAAATGTATGAAATAAGACCGGATATTATTAAATAAAATAAACTGCAAAAACTGTTCATTTGTGTAGGTAATAATATATAATTAAAAGTAACGTAGGGCAATATTAATAAAAAAAACAAGGTGCAACCATGGGGTAGGGTGAAAGGGTGGATGTTTGGCATAGTAAATTAGCCGTTATTTTAGAAAGGTGAGTAATTCTTCGGTTTCATCGTATGATTTTTTAAGAAGCCAGTTAGTAATTGCAATTCAAAACCAACATGGCGAATATGGCGGGCGATGTCATTTTGATATTTTCATTTTATTTTATTGTTTTTTGATTATATAGTAGATATTTGGAGAAAAAGTAATATTTTATAAATACTATCGAAATTGATTTCATGTATCACCAGAGCCGAGCTCGTAACATCTCCTTTAACTAAATAACTGAATAACAACTTGGAAACTGTTTATGCAGAGGTAAAGGGTATTTCTACTTTTTCGTGCAAAACACGTTTCGGTGAGAATAAAACCTAATTTAAATAAGCCTCAGCTATCAAATATTTTTTATATTGTTGGTATTTTTCGCATGTATATCTGCCACTGGAAAGGAATAATCTCAGATTGATTAAAAAAAAGATAAAAATAAAAAACATGCCTAAATCTCACTACCATCACTGGTCAGAAATCAATTTTTGTAAGTTGTAAGCAAATATCATGGAAATTTGGTGTATTACTGCCCGATATTGTGTTGATATTTGTAAATTAACTATTTAGCAATGAAAAGAATAAAGTAGAAAATTTATTACGTTTGTTATTTACATTTGCTGAGACAAAATAAGTTTGTCTAAAAAAAAGCTCATTACCGTCGACTGAACTTGAAGTAAAAATATTTACCTGTTAGAGCGCCTTAGTGATATTCCCTGCCCCTGTTCCCCTTTGAGCGATCCTAGCCCCGTTGACCAGTGAATAGAGAACAGGTCGGATGTTTGTAGTTTGATGACAAAGCAGGAACGAAGACGAAATTATTGGGTGTGGTATGTTTTCTTTTCATTGCCATCAGTGATATTTTAAATATAAAAATTAATAGTTAAAATTACATGTTCGGTGTTAACATGATACACTTTGAGTCTATGTGCTTTTTTAGTCTTCATTCTAAACATTTATCGGTTATTTAAGGAAAAAATCTAAAATAAGTTGTAAATCTCATTACCGTTCCTTTCATTACCATCATTTACCATTCGCTATTTGAAAAATGGTAATGATCATAAAATTATGGTAATGGAGATTTGTTTGACAACAGAGCTACGCTACAAACGTAAGAAAAAAAAAACAGGTAAATTAAAACAGAAAAAGACAAAATTGAAAGGGAGGGAGATGTAGTTATACACTATAAACACAAGACGACATTATCTCCCATGGAGGCTGAAGTACATATCGGATTTTCTGAAAACTATGGTGGTGTATATCATTGATCAAGAAACCGGAATTTTGAAGCCGTATAATGCTTGCAGTAACAGTGAATGTAATAAAAATGACGCAAGGGCTATATGGGCTCATCTGCGACCACTGCATGGCTATATCCAAGAAATAGCGCCGCTGATTGACACACAATCACATATCATATTTGAGAGCCCATCAAACCTATATATGTAGGTTAGATCTATTACTTGGAATTACTTAGAAGCGGGACACGGGATGGGAGCACCGGATGTGTTTGGGGTATTTTTGAAGAGCTTGACTGCAGATCAAATTTTGCGGCTGGGTAAAGACATTTATAGTCTTGAAGAATTTGGACACATGTAGGGAGGACATTCAAGGCCCTGGCAGTTCTATAAATACAAGAACATATATCTACATTTTCTCAAAAGACACAGCTACGCTTTCTGAAGGTCATGTGATTGTTAAATGACCAGAGAACTTGACGCACTGACAGCATTTCAATAAATGACTGAACTTTGGGTGGAATTTATTTTACTAAAACATCAAGTTCTGAAACAGAAAGCCACTTGATGATTTCGACTTTCCTTCCTACGTGTGTTTTCAACGCTACAAATATCTTTACGCAGACTCAAAATTTGATCTGCAGTCCTCTTCAAAAGTACACCAATCACATCAGGTGCTCCCATTTCCGCGTCCCGCTTCGAAGTAATTCCAGGTAATAGATCAGAGCTCGGAAAATCTTGGTGTACTTAAACTTGATTGACAAATAACATAAATCATGTATAAAGGCTTGATGGGCTATCAGATATGATATGTGATTGTGTATCAATCAGCGGCGCTATTTATTGGATATAGCCATGCGGTGGTCGCAGATAATCCCATATAACCCTTGCGTCGTGTTAATTACATTCACTGATACTGCAAGCATTACATGACTTCAAAATTCCGGTATCTTGATCAATGATATACACCACCGTAGTGTGTAACGTTATTTGTGTTCGGCTACCACCGAAATGAAAGCTTTGAATTTCATTATCAAACTGAAATGAACAATTTTCAGAAAAAACGATATGTACTATAGCCCTCATGGTAGATAAGGAAAGTATATTATTAATATAATTATGTTTTGTAGTGATTTTTCTGATGATAACATATAATGATAATTTAATTTATTCAAAAATGTATTTTAGAGTTACAACCACATTTAATTCAAACGATTTTATTATTTTCAACCATGTTCAACATGGCGGCGATACCGCCGACGCTTGGGATAGTACCTATTTATATAAAACAAAACTAATGCTATCTGTATCTTACTATAGGCCGACCGTTTAACTCGCGTATCGCCTGCGGGGTACAAAGAGAGCGGGGACAGATGTCACCGGGTGAGTGAAAGGGGTGTGCGGAGCAGAGAGCCACGTCACGTACGCTGTCGATGCTCGCAGCGTGCGGTTCGTATTTTTGCAACGGACGGTTTGACATTGACGCACAAGGTAAAAACTTACCAAGATTAATCTCTAGATTAATCGCATATCCTGTTTTGCAAAAAAATATTACAAATGCCTACCCCGTTAGGGACCTGGCGTGAAGATACATACATAATACAAATAGCGTACAACATTTATTCCTTTTTTTAAGCCAGAACACAAGATTATAGTTCTGCGATCTTCAAGACGTTAACTTGAGAGAAGATGAAGAGATGGACAGCTTTATTATTAATTTGCAAGATTCTGACTCCTCAAGCTGCTCAGACGGTGAAGACGATTCAAGCGATATGTACCTATATTAGTGATGAATAGTCCTAATCCTATATAACTTTTATTTGTGGTTACAATTCGTGAAAGGAGTTATTGTTATTTTATTATTTTGTACCTTAGAAGCTTTTTATTGAAATATTTGAAAAATTATAAGTTTATTTTTTAAATCAAAAATACAGACAAGTTTGTATATAATCATATTTTATACTTTTCCAACAATATATCTCGAGATAAGTATTTGGATTATTGAGTCTGTGTGTAGTGTTACCCGCCCCCGCTCCCCTAGGACCGCGCAGGCGATACGCGAGTAAAACGGTCGGTCTATAGTGCATCACATATTATCAAAAATATCGAATCGATCAATATAAATAAGTGCCGATGAATTTATTTAAATTGGAAAACGATTACTATTAAGTTCTTCGTATTAAAGTACCTACTATATAATCAAAAACAATTTTAAAAAATGAAAATGTCAAAATTTCATCGCCCGCCATATTCGCTATGTTGGTTTTGAGTTGCAATTCTAACTGCAAATAATGTTTTGTAACTGCAAACAAAGCTAAATAAGTGAAAATATGCAGTAAAAAACGTTTTTGCCTGTTAATGATATTGTGTACATGGCCGGAGGTCCATAAATTTTCCAATTTTGCAACATCTCCTTACTGCTTTGTTGCTGCCCACACTAGACAGGGCCTGTATCGTGGGCAAATTTTACGGTCTTACAAAGGATTATACCTCGGCTGTTTGTATTACAATAACTTATGTACATACATTCAATTTTAAACATTAAAAAAAATTAAAAAATAAAATATAGTGATTGCTTTTAAAGCATCTTAATAGGTAATAGATGTGTATTCTAAGTGGGTATACAAACTAACCCCCTAATTCATAAACGTACATTAGATACGTTTTAGCTATAGAATGCTTTGTCCTTGTCAGTTGCATTGCCAAACATGCAGGATAATAAATAAATAAAATAAAATACGCTTACACTCACAGCCCCACAGTAGGTATAAACCTGTGTCGTGGGTACCGTTGTACACATACAACACATACACAAACACCCAGACCCAAAACAAATATCTGTAGGCCATACAAATATTTGTCCCGGTGCGGGGATCAAACCCGCGACCCTTCGAATCAAACGGTCATCTCACACCGCTGGACTAACTGGGTCGTCAGAGACCCGGTCGTCGGGAGAGAGGATAGAAAGAGACAAAGGAGAGATTAGCAACACTTTAGCTAAAATACGTTTATGAATAAGAGGGTTAATATACAATTACCTACGTAAAACAATGATGCAAGATTGGGATAAACTTTAGGCTCAGTATAAAAAATTGTCCGTTGGTAATGTATTTAAAAATATGTATGTTTTTTCAAGATGTATTGTTATCTTTATTAGATCTTCGGTGTCATCATAATTATGTTAGCTAGCCATATTACAACAATCCTTTTTGTTTCAATGTCACAATGCCTGACAACAGAAATAAATATATGTGTAGGTACTTGAAAATTTACCAAAACGAAATAAAGACTAATTTAAACGACCGGGTTGAAATTGACTGTCTACCAGTAGGTTGGCATTAGACACCTAATTAATTAATCACAATAATTGAATAAAGGAACTTTACCAGCGCCGAACGGTACACTGGAGCCCCCAGCTAGAGCGGAGAGGGTTGCGAATGCGGCAAACCAAGTCGCGGGAGCCCTACACCACACACACATTTCTGAGAAGGCTGTATAAGTTTGGTTTAAGTACCTACTCTAAGACAGACATCGCGAATGATATCTGTCAAATATTATAGACAGTTCTTAAACAATTTAACAGATTTATTCTTCTTTTACATTGAGCCGCCACTGATAGGTACATCTGGCCTTTCGACAGACCAATTCAATAATAGATGTTTCAAATGGAATATAATTTAATAATATGTATTATTATGTATACTCTAAGCCTGGGTTGCACCGCGATGTTTGTTGAAGTTAGTGTAACATTTCACATCCTTCTCTAACTTAAAGAAATATTTCTTTAAGTTAGAAAAGGATGTGAAACGTTACAATAACTTTAACAAAAGTCGTGGTGCAACCCAGGCTAAGATTCCAATGCTAAGCTAACTTTTGGGGTGTAAGTGGCGCCTTACCATCCTGGTGCCGCAGCCAACCTTACCTGCACGTGGTGCACCCTGCCGACCAGCAAACAAGGCTCTGGCGACTGGTTCCACATGGTTGCTGGGTCGGCACTACCAGCGTAATCCCTCCTAGTGTCCTGCTTGGTGGTAAGGTCCCTTGGGTCCTGCCTGGCTAGCTACCACCCTCAGGTCGTAATCTGCCGCCAAACATCTTCGGGCGTGTTCCGGCTTCCGAGCCTGAGAGCCAGTCCCCCCCTCCCCACCCCCTATCCTCTTCCTCGTTCCTATCCTTGATGTGCACCGTATTGTCCGCCCCCGGGGCCGGTATGTGTAAGGACATCTTGCGCTCAGGGGCGCAACATGTTGGCCCGGGGGCCAGGGAGAGCCCATGAAACGGTAACGGTCCGCTGCCGCCCGCCGGTCAGTAGGGGACCCGAACCCAGGCCTCTCTATTAAACTCTGGCCTGGGAGGCTATCCCGCCAACCGGTGTTAAGTCCCATGTGCAGTCGTCGTGCCGGAGTAAGAGACCGCAGTGGGCCCGGCGCCTGTGCACGGGGGGGATCGGGGGTCCTTCCGTCCCCCGGACCAGCAAATTGCACCACCTCTGTGTGCAGATGGTCTGATGCACCTGCAACTTTGCCCCTCGGGCGGTCGATACGGTGCACATCATCATTATTTCCCTTATCCGACGCTGTTAGGAAGTTTTAAAAAAAAATGGTCAAAAAGAAAAAAAAGAGTAGTAACGCAGCGGACGCCCCTCCCACATTTACTGTGGACATGTGCAACATCAGGGGTTTACATACCAAACTTAACGCCGTTCACCACCACCTTGAAACGGCTAAGCCGGCCCTACTCTTTCTGACGGAGACACAAATATCCTCTCCACTTGACACAGCGTACCTTACTTACCCCGGCTATACTCTGGAGAACACTTTCGTTCGCCGTGCCGGGGTATGTCTGTATGTCCGAGAGGATGTCTGTTGTCGCCGTCTTGACCATTTTGAAGACAAGGACCTGTCGCTATTGTGGGCACGCGTGGATTACGGTGGATCTACCCGAATATACGCGTGCGTGTACAGGTCCTATAGCGGAGACGGGGAGATAGCTCGCTTATTCGAGCACATCCAACAGGTGGTCGACACAGTGCTTGTGCAGTATCCTTCTGCGGAGTTGGTGATTCTTGGTGACTTTAACGCACACCATACGGAGTGGTTGAGTTCCCGGATCACGGACTTCGCTGGAAGATCTGCACACGATTTCGCGTTGGCTAATGGACTCTCACAAGTTGTAACCGGGTTTACCCGGATACCAGATGTCGAGGGTCACACTGCCTCTTTGCTGGATCTTCTGCTGACCTCACATCCTGCCAACTATCAGGTGGTGGTCGAGGCTCCCTTAGGATCCTCGGACCACTGTCTGGTACGCACAAAAACCTCATTGTCGGTTCGAGCGCCGCTGCGGCCCTCGGCAACTCGACAAGTGTGGCATTACAGGTCGGCAGACTGGGATGGACTGAGGGAGTTCCTGACGTCCTACCCATGGAGGCAGCTTTGTTTCTCGTCGGAAGATCCGAGCACGAGTGCCGATGCTGTAACCGATGTGATACACCAGGGAATGGAATGTTACATTCCGTACTCTGTGCTATCCATTGGCGGACAGTACCAGCCCTGGTTCGATAAGTCCTGTGCTGTGGCTTCTAGTCACAAGCAGGAGGCTTACAGGACCTGGACTGCGGCTCACGCTTGTAAGGATCCTAATGCCTCCGGCCTTAAGAGAGCACTCAACGCTGCATCCAGGTCCACTAAGCGGCGCATGGCCAAAGCGAAGTCCAAGCACATCGGTAGAGTTGGCAGGAAACTAATGAGGCACCCTCCCGGGAGCCGTGCCTATTGGTCTCTTGCCAAAGCTATCGAAGGGAATTTTTGTCGGCCATCTTTCCCACCACTGCGTAAAATTGACGATAGCCTGGCCCACACGGCAAAAGAGAAAGCTGACCTTCTGGGCAGCCTCTTTGCCTCAAACTCGACTCTTGACGACATGGGTATCACAGCGCCTACCATACCGCGCTGTGAAAGCTCTATGCCTGACGTCAAATTCACTCAGAAGAACGTCAGGCGAGCTCTTTTATCCCTTGACGTCAAGAAGTCGAGTGGGCCGGACTCCGTCCCTGCGGTGGTGTTGAAGATGTGCGATCCCGAGCTGACCCCCGTTCTGACGCGCCTGTTCTCGCTTTCCTACGATCAAAGAACCGTACCGTCTGCGTGGAAGACCGCCCTCGTGCACCCGATACCCAAAAAAGGGGATCGCAGTGACCCGGCCAATTATAGGCCCATAGCAATAACCTCCCTACTCTGTAAAGTCATGGAGCGTGTGATCAATACTCAACTGCTGCAGTATCTAGAGGATCATCAGCTGATCAGTGACAACCAATATGGATTTCGTCATGGCAGATCTGCTGGTGATCTTCTAGTATATCTCACGCACCATTGGTCCCACGCCTTGGACAAGAGTGGGGAGGCATTTGCTGTAAGCCTGGACATTGCTAAGGCCTTTGACCGGGTCTGGCACAGGGCACTCCTCGCGAAACTTCCATCCTACGGTCTTCCCGAGAGGCTATGCAACTGGACAGCCAGCTTTCTGTCTGAGCGTTATATACAAGTCTTAGTTGACGGTCAGCGCTCAGACAGACTACCTATCAACGCTGGTGTGCCGCAAGGCTCTGTGTTATCTCCCACGCTTTTTCTTCTGCATATCAATGAAATATTGGAGCAAAACTCCAATTTTCATTACTATGCCGATGATAGTACGGGAGATGCACACTACACTAGCCGTGCAAATGCCTCTCGGACACTTATCGAGGAAAGCAGGACTAGACTTGTGTCTGAAATCGAGCACTCTCTGGAGCGGGTCTCGGATTGGGGTCGACTTAATTTAGTACAGTTTAACCCCTCGAAGACACAAGTCTGCGCGTTCACCGCAAAAAAAACCCCATTCATTGTAGCACCACAGTTCCAGGGCATTCCGCTCGCCGTTGATAAGAGTATCGGTATCCTGGGCGTTGACATATCGAACGAAGTGCAATTCGGGAGTCACATTGAGTGTAAGACCAAGTTGGCATCCAAAAAGTTGGGGGTGCTTAACAAAGCGAGGCAGTATTTCACATCGGGGCAGCTACTACAGCTTTATAAGGCCCAAGTGCGGCCCCATCTGGAATACTGCTCTCATTTGTGGGTGGGAGCCCCCAAATACCAGCTTGGTCCACTTGACTCCCTACAAAAACGCGCCGTTCGTATTGTTAACGATTCAGGACTTACCGACAGGCTCGAACATCTGAGCCTGCGCAGAGACATTGGGAGTCTGTGTGTGTTGTACCGTCTCTACAATGGTGAGTGCTCTGCTGAACTGTTTGACATGGTGCCACCGTCTCTTTTCCTACACCGTACTACCCGCCGAAGAGAGAAGTTCCACCCACACCGACTGGACACTTGGCAGTGCTCAACGGTGCGGTTTTCACGTTCGTTCCTGCCCAGAACGTGTAAATAGTGGAACGAACTTCCCTCTGAGGTTTTCCCTAGGTGCTACAATATGGGGTTCTTCAAAAATGGCGTCAAAAGAGTCCTTCAGGGCTGGCAGCGCGTTGGCAACTCCCCTGGTGTTGCAAATGTTCATAGGCGACGGTGACCACTTTCCATCAGGTGGCCCGTTTGCTTGTCTGTCAATCTTCAGACATAAAAAAAAAAAAAAACTCGAACTCAATACAGGTCCCGTAGATATTGGTATCTTTTTTTTTTTTTAATACGAGGGTGGATCCGAAAGTTCGAAACCCGACCAAGAAAATGAAAGAAAAGTGGGTCTAATTTTATTTTTATTTCTCGACATAGTCTCCATCTAGCTCAACACACTTCTTCCACCTGAACTGCAACATGTTTATCCCCTCGAAAAAAAAAGATTCCGAAAGGTCGGCGAAATACTCGTTTGCTGCGACTATCACCTCATCTTTGGTCAAAAATTTCGAGCCACCAATTGTTTTTTTAAATTTGGAAATAAATTATAATCTGAGGGGGCTAAATCCTGCGAATAAGGTGGGTGGGGCAGCAATTCGTAGCCACAATCATGGATTACAGACATTGTTTCAACCGAAGTTTGAACACGTGCATTGTCTTGATGGAACAAAACTTTCTTACGCAACATTCCCGGCCTTTTTTCTTTTATTTCTTCTCGTAGTCTTCGTAAAAGGTTACAATAATAACTAGAATTAATAGTTTGACCTTTCGGTAAATAATCTACAAAAATAATGCCCTTCGCATCCCAAAAAACAGAAGCCATGACTTTGTTAGTCGACAAAACGACTTTAGCCTTTTTCGGTGTAGGTGAGTCAGATCTTTTCCACTGTTTGGATTGTTGCTTTGATTCAGGAATATGGTGGTGAACCCAGCTTTCATCCCTGGTAACAAATCTAGACAAAAAGTCCTCGGGTCAGTCTCAAAAAGTTCCAAACAGTCTCGCGAAATTGTGAATCGAACTCGTTTTTGTTCAGCTGAAAGCAACCTCGGGACCCAGCGAGCAGAAACTTATGGAATCCCAATTCTTTCGTTATTATGTGTTGCACCCGGCCATAACTAATGTCTGTTGTCTCAGCTATCTTACCGATGGTCAAACGTCGATCACCCAGTACGAGATCACAAATTTTATCGATATCGAGGTTGTAGGCCGTCCACTCCTAGGATCATCTTCAATGCTCTCACGACCGCGCTTAAACTCAGCTACCCACTTCTTGACACTGGAATACGATGGAGCAGACTCCCCCAAAGTGCCCACCATATCTTGATGGATGTCTTTTGGTGACAGGCCTTTTTTATTGAGGTACTTAATGACTGCACGATGTTAAATTTTCTCCATTATTGAAAATCGCGTCAGAATGCTTCAAACAAATAATCACAGAAAATTTATATTGTGCAGTATCGGAATGAAACTACGCACAATAAATCAATAGAAGACATACTAACAAATGACGGTAAATTTAAAAAGATGTCATGTCTCCTTGTAGTTTGGGCCACAAACTTTTGGATCCACCCTCGTATCTACTTTTAAACGGTCGTATTACAGCGGCTGTTTTAATGACCTTATGAATGAATTTACGTGACTTGCCTGATTATTACAATTCGTAATAATCAGGCAAGTCACGTAAACGTGACGCTGCCTAAGCGTCCCTCGTTATTGTGAACAAGTTCTAAGCTTTCGTTCAGAATAAGCTGGATGTAATGGATGAGCTCAGTTTAGAGCAAATCTGTACATCTTTTTTTTATGTAATGGAAGTGGCAAACAAGCATACAGTTTACATTAATGTTAAGTGATGACTGCAGCCTATAGACACTTACATAAATACCAAGGTCAAAATGCAAATGGGTTACCGACGACCATTCTTGTCCTAATCGATTTCTCCAACGCCTTTAATACCTACTGTCGATCATGACATTCTCCATACATACTCAAGCATACTCAAGTAGGTACATTGGGGCTTCAGCTCTGGTACAGGAATGGTTTTCTTTCCTTCTTTAATCCTCGTGGTCGACAACAAGCGACGCGCGCCGATCAGTAGGTATCTGATCGGTGCAATGTTGCCGCTGGCGTCCCACAAGGCGGTATACTTACTGCTCTCCTTTTCTCTTTATTTATAGATCAGATCAAAGGTACTTTAATTATATGCAGGTTGGATTCATACGTTATAAGAAGAGAACAAATGAAACGTAACTGATTCCATAAATATAAGTTTTATTTACTTAAAACAGCTAACAAAGTATTTACATCAGACAATAGATATGGAGCAGCATGTCAGCCAGCACGCCCACCTCGCACCGCGCTCAGGGGGGGGGGGGGCGCGATGGGCGCCGGGGACGGGAGCTCGTCGGGCAGCGCGCCACGCCACTCAATGTGGGGGCGCGGGGGGCGCGGGAGGTGCGGGGGGCGCGAGCTCGTCGGGCAGCGCGCCACGCCACTCAATGTGGGGGCGCGGGGGGCGCGGGAGGTGCGGGGGGCGCGAGCTCGTCGGGCAGCGCGCGCAGGCGCAGCTGGCGGTGCAGCAGCACGTCGGCCAGCGCGCTCGCCTCTCCGCCACACCACGCCGCGCCGCACACGTACAACCACTGCACACACAAACGCGAATTTAATTATCAATTTATATTATATAATATATGACGCGGGGCGAGCTGCATGCTGCACACTGACCTTGTGGTGCGGGTGGTGCAGTAGCGGGGCGTAGAGCGCGGCGGGCAGGCGGGGGGCGGTGGGCGCGGGGCGAGCTGCATGCCGCACACTGACCTTGTGGTGCGGGTGGTGCAGTAGCGCGGCGTAGAGCGCGGCGGGCAGGCGGGGGGCGGTGGGCACGGGGCGCGGGGCGAGCTGCATGCCGCACACTGACCTTGTGGTGCGGGTGGTGCAGTAGCGGGGCGTAGAGCGCGGCGGGCTGGCGGGGGGCGGTGGGCGCGGGGCGAGCTGCATGCCGCACACTGACCTTGTGGTGCGGGTGGTGCAGTAGCGCGGCGTAGAGCGCGGCGGGCAGGCGGGGGGCGGTGGGCGCGGGGCGCGGGGCGAGCTGCATGCCGCACACTGACCTTGTGGTGCGGGTGGTGCAGTAGCGGGGCGTAGAGCGCGGCGGGCTGGCGGGGGGCGGTGGGCGCGGGGCGAGCTGCATGCCGCACACTGACCTTGTGGTGCGGGTGGTGCAGTAGCGCGGCGTAGAGCGCGGCGGGCAGGCGGGGGGCGGGGGGCGGTGGGCGCGGGGCGCGGGGCGAGCTGCATGCCACACACTGACCTTGTGGTGCGGGTGGTGCAGTAGCGGGGCGTAGAGCGCGGCGGGCTGGCGGGGGGCGGTGGGCGCGGGGCGAGCTGCATGCCGCACACTGACCTTGTGGTGCGGGTGGTGCAGTAGCGCGGCGTAGAGCGCGGCGGGCAGGCGGGGGGCGGGGGGCGGTGGGCGCGGGGCGCGGGGCGAGCTGCATGCCGCACACTGACCTTGTGGTGCGGGTGGTGCAGTAGCGCGGCGTAGAGCGCGGCGGGCTGGCGGGGGGCGGTGGGCGCGGGGCGAGCTGCATGCCGCACACTGACCTTGTGGTGCGGGTGGTGCAGTAGCGCGGCGTAGAGCGCGGCGGGCAGGCGGGGGGCGGGGGGCGGTGGGCGCGGGGCGCGGGGCGAGCTGCATGCCGCACACTGACCTTGTGGTGCGGGTGGTGCAGTAGCGCGGCGTAGAGCGCGGCGGGCAGGCGGGGGGCGGTGGGCGCGGGGCGCGGGGCGAGCTGCATGCCGCACACTGACCTTGTGGTGCGGGTGGTGCAGTAGCGCGGCGTAGAGCGCGGCGGGCATTCGGGGGGCGGTGGGCGCGGGGCGAGCTGCATGCCGCACACTGACCTTGTGGTGCGGGTGGTGCAGTAGCGCGGCGTAGAGCGCGGCGGGCAGGCGGGGGGCGGGGGGCGGTGGGCGCAGGGCGCGGGGCGAGCTGCATGCCGCACACTGACCTTGTGGTGCGGGTGGTGCAGTAGCGCGGCGTAGAGCGCGGCGGGCAGGCGGGGGGCGGGGGGCGGTGGGCGCGGGGCGCGGGGCGAGCTGCATGCCGCACACTGACCTTGTGGTGCGGGTGGTGCAGTAGCGCGGCGTAGAGCGCGGCGGGCAGGCGGGGGGCGGTGGGCGCGGGGCGCGGGGCGAGCTGCATGCCGCACACTGACCTTGTGGTGCGGGTGGTGCAGTAGCGCGGCGTAGAGCGCGGCGGGCATTCGGGGGGCGGTGGGCGCGGGGCGAGCTGCATGCCGCACACTGACCTTGTGGTGCGGGTGGTGCAGTAGCGCGGCGTAGAGCGCGGCGGGCAGGCGGGGGGCGGGGGGCGGTGGGCGCAGGGCGCGGGGCGAGCTGCATGCCGCACACTGACCTTGTGGTGCGGGTGGTGCAGTAGCGCGGCGTAGAGCGCGGCGGGCAGGCGGGGGGCGGGGGCGCGGGGCGCGGGGCGAGCTGCATGCCGCACACTGACCTTGTGGTGCGGGTGGTGCAGTAGCGCGGCGTAGAGCGCGGCGGGCAGGCGGGGGGCGGGGGGCGCGGGGCGCGGGGCGAGCTGCATGCCGCACACTGACCTTGTGGTGCGGGTGGTGCAGTAGCGCGGCGTAGAGCGCGGCGGGCAGGCGGGGGGCGGGGGGCGCGGGGCGCGGGGCGAGCTGCATGCCGCACACTGACCTTGTGGTGCGGGTGGTGCAGTAGCGCGGCGTAGAGCGCGGCGGGCAGGCGGGGGGCGGGGGGCGCGGGGCGCGGGGCGAGCTGCATGCCGCACACTGACCTTGTGGTGCGGGTGGTGCAGTAGCGCGGCGTAGAGCGCGGCGGGCAGGCGGGGGGCGGGGGGCGCGGGGCGCGGGGCGAGCTGCATGCCGCACACTGACCTTGTGGTGCGGGTGGTGCAGTAGCGCGGCGTAGAGCGCGGCGGGCAGGCGGGGGGCGGGGGGCGCGGGGCGCGGGGCGAGCTGCATGCCGCACACTGACCTTGTGGTGCGGGTGGTGCAGTAGCGCGGCGTAGAGCGCGGCGGGCAGGCGGGGGGCGGGGGGCGCGGGGCGCGGGGCGAGCTGCATGCCGCACACTGACCTTGTGGTGCGGGTGGTGCAGTAGCGCGGCGTAGAGCGCGGCGGGCAGGCGGGGGGCGGGGGGCGCGGGGCGCGGGGCGAGCTGCATGCCGCACACTGACCTTGTGGTGCGGGTGGTGCAGTAGCGCGGCGTAGAGCGCGGCGGGCAGGCGGGGGGCGGGGGCGCGCGCCTCGGCCTCGAGCCGCGCGCGCCACACCAAGACGCTCGCGTCCGCGCACGCGCACGCGCGCCGCAGCGCCCGAACCGCAGCCTCCGCCTCTGTCGATCGAATAGTTAAATGTGACAGGTGAACGAGCGCGACGTCACATCGGACTTTAGTAACGATACTAACGATCGATCGATCAATAAGAAGTGACCGAAGATATGTTACGAATGATATATTCTAGAATCCCGCTGCAGAATTAGTGCGTTCATCGAGATATGCTGCAAACCTAATTTTTACACGTATTTATGACCAAGAGAATATATATCCACTAGGTTGCCTACCAAAATATGGCCGAAGAGGTGTATGGATATGTCGTTGCCCCTGCACCCTATCCCCAGCCGCCTAGCGGTGGTCCCGTCGCTCGACAGGGACGTGGTGGGGCCGCGGGGGGGGGGGGGGGCGGTTGAAGGTCAGTTCATCCCTGTCACTCCCGCTCCCCCGGGGCCGGATTGTTTGTGTAGGGTTGTTGAGGATTCCTCTTCCTCTTAATGAAGAAGTTCCGAAATATTTTGGGTTCCTCAACCGTTGACGCATCCTCATAAAAAAAAAACAAAAAAATCCTCTTCCGCTACCGCAAAATTTAAGAGGAATTTATGAGGAATTTCATTGCGCATGCGCGTCTCGTATCCATGGCAACGCACACACGCCACACACATGCCGCAGCGCGATGCCGGGCCGAACAAGCGAGCGAGACCTCCCCACCCGCCACTGGCGCTGTTCCTTGCTAGTTTGTTTTGATTTTATTGACATACATTACATACAATATTATGTTTATACGCGTAAGCAACTACAAAAATCGAAATATTCGGGGCTTTACGGAACTGTATCTATGGCAATACCTATCTTCTCTTCCATCACTTGTCCCAGTGACCGACTTTTTAGCAATGTTGAATTGGTATATTAAATACGATGAGCTAAGAAACCGGTTGTCAGGGAAAACAGCTTTCAAATTATTTTTTATAACAATGAACCTCTACAATTAATTGTAATTAATAGTATTTCAATTCTTTTATTTTGATTAATAATATTCGACTTAAGTACCTAATTAACAAAGAAATAAAGACTGCGTTCTTATTTTCATTTCAAATTTCTTAATTACATTGTATCATTCACTCATCTTTTTTTGTGTGCGTGTGTTGTGTAGATACGAGTATGTTACTGAACTCGTCCGTAACTGCTGGACCGATTTTGATGATTCATTATTGTGTGTGTTTTGAGAATGGTTTAGATTCATAGTTTGGTCCACTGGAAAATGCCCTTTTAATTTTTTTTTGTATGTATTGACTTAGTTATGTACATAGAGACAGGACAGCGGATTTTGGGGGTTGGGTCCGCTAGTATATATAATTTCGTATCATCCTCTTTTCATCTTTCTGAAGCGCGCAAGGCCTCGCGGCTGGTGTAGAACGCAAGCTATCTACTCGATTAAGCGATATGGGTGCGGTCGGGTATGTGACGGGTGACCACTGGTGGCAAATTAAAATGCGCGTTTCCGTGCTTCGGAGAGCACATTAAGCCCGTTTATTCCCATCGGCCTCCTCTGAGACCGGCACCAGGGTGGTCGTTAGTTTCATTTACTCCCTTCGGATATCGGACGTTAGGTACCAATAGTCGAAAATTGACTTAGGTGACAATTTTTCAATTTGACAATTTGTCAATTTTTTCGTCATGAGTATCGTTTTCATAGTTCTTGAGGTTGGTTTTCAGTGTTGTATTCATGGTTCTTGAGGTTGGTTTTCAGTGTTGTATTCGATAGTGGTGTCAAAATATAGATCCAAGATGGCGGCTGCATGAAGTTAACAACTTTTTCGTCATGGGTGACAAAAAAGTTTTCTTGGTTCATGAGGGTGTTGAATTCGATAGTAGTGTCAAAATGTAAACACAAGATGGCGGACACACTTTTTCTTTCAAAATATGATATGGGTATCAATTTTGAGGTTTTTTGGGGTGCTGATTACGAAAATGCATCCGATCTGAAAAATTATGACATTGCCGTAATGACGTAATGCCGTAAAACACCCATGACGAAAAAGTTGTCAATTCCATGCAGCCGCCATCTTGGATTTATATTTTGACACCACTATCGAATTCAACACCCTTATGAACCATGTAAACGACACCCATGACGAAAAAGTTGACAACTTCTAGCAGCCGCCATCTTGGATCCATATTTTGACACCACTATCGAATTCAACACCCACAAGAACCATGAAAACGACACTCATGACGAAATCATTGACCGATTGTCAAATTGAAAAATTGTCACTTAAGTCAATTTTCGACTATTGGTACCTAACGTCCGATACGAAATGAGAATAAACCATTGCAGTATAACTATGAAGGGGGCAAATGAAACTAACGACCACCCCGGTGCCGGTCTCAGAGGGGGCCGATGGGAATAAAGGGTTAAGCCGACGGTCCCGGTTGCTATAGATAAATAGCAGGCGTTAAACGTCCCAGGCCATATTATGTATGGGCATACATAATATGGCCTGGGACGTTTAACGCCTGCTATTTATCTATAGCAACCGGGACCGTCGGCTTAAAATTTAATATGGTTTGAAAACATCCGACAGCGGGTTGGCTAATAACCGTTATCTCCACCAACCCGTATTGGAGCAGCGTGGTGGAGTAAGCTCCAGGCCTCCCCTCAAGAAGGGAAGAGACTAGTGCCCAGCAGTGGGACGTTTCGACGGTTCATTATTATTATTATTATATCATTAACTGCCTCAGTAGCGTAGTGGTAGCAGGCCAATACTACTACGCTGGGGGTCCTGGGTTCGATTCCCAGGTCGGGGACTATCAAAGATAACGAAAATCATATAACTCTGGTGCTATTGGGATTTTTTCCATTTTCTGGAAGTTTAGAAACAACGTGCGAATGATTTCTATGTCCATATTTAGCGTAAGTAACGAAACTGAAAGAACTCTACTAAGTGTATAATCTTGACGAATAAGTTTTTCTTTTTCTTTGTTTATCATCATTGAAGGAATTGAAAATTTTTGTGATTATTATGTTTTAACTAAGTAGTTTAAATTCTTATTTAAATTTACTCATAATATATGTTTTTTTCTTATACTATAGGTAATGGTTATTCAGTATAGGTATTTTATGATTACTTGACGTTTTGAAAGTATCTGTAAAGATTTATTCAAAATAAAAAAAAAATCTATTCTATGCTAAAAAAATACTTTTTTTTGAAAAATGTTGACATCCCTCTTTAAGCCACTAAAAAAAATAAATGTGTTAGTTTATCTTATTATTATATGCACATACGACTTTCTGCCTTTCATTTTTGTGATTAAATGTGATTTTAATGTCCAAATATAACGTTATGCCTCAACAAAACTGAAACATTTTGTTAAAACTAAACAAAATGGAACTGTAAATGCGAAGTTAGTTTGATAAAGGAGACGTTCCAAAATGAATGGAGCTTGGGCCCGCTCCTTGTACACTATATTGAGAGAAGAAGCATAAAATACTAAATTCGTTTATTTTATGTATCTTCACGCCAGGTCCCTAACGGGGTAGGCAGAGAGTGTAGAGCGCCAGACATCCCGGTTCTGACAAACCTCTCGTGCCTCGTCTACCTTCATCATTCTCTTCATACATGCACGCCGATTCCTAAGACTTTTGACCCCACCATCAGACAGAACTCGACCTATTTGGTCATGGTAGGTCAGCCTTGGTCTTCCTGGGCCTCTGCAACCATCCACATTCGCATTGTATATCTGTTTAGTCATTCGCTCATTCGTTTATTTTACCTTCAATTAATTGTATTTCAAATTTATTTAATAATATTTACGAGGGCGAATCATAAAGTTCTTATATTAATACAGAAATAGCACACAAACAGTCGCCAAAAATGAAACAATCGGTTCACAGATGATGATACATGAGAATCATGAGATGATGATGGTAGGTAATAGTAAATTCTCACCCGGCGGCGCCCAGTCGGCCTGCAGCGCGCGCAGCAGCGGCGGCAGCGCCGCGGCCAGCGCCGGCCCCGCGCGCCGCCCCCCCACCGCGCCCCCCTGCAGCCCCCCCGGGCCCCCCGGGCCCCCCGGCCGCCCCGGCCTCCACAGCGGCGCGCCCGCACTCGCTGCACAAATATTGTAGATTCAGTACCGAGCGAGCGCGTGTGTCGTCATAGTGTTAGTTGAATAGTCACGAGTAATAGCCGCAAACGCCGTACTGTTACTAACTGTATGGTTTTGTCATGAGGACATGTATTCCTTTTAAAAGACCTGCAACTTATTTACTTTTATATAAATCTCTTATCCGATCTCAACTAGATTATGCTACTTCTGTATGGAATCCATGCTATGATAAATACAGCGAACAGTTAGAGACCGTTCAACGTAAGTTTTTACGATCCCTGAATTATCGCTGTTTTGCTTCTAAGTCCCCTTATGAAACACTTTTATCAAAATTTTCTTTATCAACACTCAAAATGAGAAGATTGCTTTTAGATCAAAAATCAACATATGTCACTACAAATTAGACTGCAATAGACTTAATAATCAAGTTTATATTAGTATTCCATGTCGTTCTACGACACGAAATACCCGTAAGAACAACCTATTTGCACCCCCTAATTGTAAAACTAATGCAGGTGAGCGAGCACCTATAAATAGACTCATGAAACAATATAACAAATATTTCACTAAAGTAGAATTTTTTGAAACGTCACCTAACGCATTTAAGCGTAATGTTCTAAATGTAATGCAGAACATTAACATAATGTAAGATTAATATTGTTTACTTTGTGTTAACATCTGTGGTGTATTCTTTTTATTTTTTTTTTGTTCAAAAAAATGATTTTGTATTTTCACACCGTTACCCTAAAATGTCCTAATAGTTAATTTGTGGACAACGGGGTTGATTACGCTCCTTGTAAAATTATGTACCGAGTAATTGTCCTTGTTACTTTATGAGTGTAATTGTTTGTTGTCCTAAATAAATTAAAAAAAAAAAAAAAAAAAAAACCCGTCAGATCGCGAGTAAAATATGACAATTGTCTTCAATTGTTCATACGCCGCCGGCGGTCTCATTATGACTTATGAGTATATACAATGTGTAACAGGATTAAATGTACAACCCGAAACTAGGTTACTCAGAATAGATAACCGAATCGATTTTAGGCATTTTTGATATAGGTAATATTTTGTCCCAAAATTAATTAAAGGAAATCAAGGTCACCTATTTGGTGAACAACTTTAACAAATATCTTGGTGCAACCCAGGCTAACAGCGGTGGGCAACTTACCGAGGGCGAGGTAGGCGTTGCGCGGGAAGACGCGCAGCAGGGGGCGTGCGGCGGCCGCCGCACCCCCCGCCCCCTTAGCGCCCGCCACCAGCGCGCACGCGCTCGCCTCGTAGTACTGCGCGCCCGCCTCCGCCTGCACACACACATGCAACTTTCCAACATCTTTTAGTAGGTCAACTTTGGTCAGCGGGCGACACTCACGTGCGGCAGGGGCAGCGCGTGCAGGCGCGCCAGCAGGAGGGGGGGGGACAGCGGGCGACACTCACGTGCGGCAGGGGCAGCGCGTGCAGGCGCGCCAGCAGGAGGGGGGGGGGGGGACAGCGGGCGACACTCACGTGCGGCAGGGGCAGCGCGTGCAGGCGCGCCAGCAGGAGGGGGGGGGGGACAGCGGGCGACACTCACGTGCGGCAGGGGCAGCGCGTGCAGGCGCGCCAGCAGGAGGGGGGGGGGACAGCGGGCGACACTCACGTGCGGCAGGGGCAGCGCGTGCAGGCGCGCCAGCAGGAGGGGGGGGGGGGACAGCGGGCGACACTCACGTGCGGCAGGGGCAGCGCGTGCAGGCGCGCCAGCAGGAGGGGGGGGGGACAGCGGGCGACACTCACGTGCGGCAGGGGCAGCGCGTGCAGGCGCGCCAGCAGGAGGGGGGGGGGGGACAGCGGGCGACACTCACGTGCGGCAGGGGCAGCGCGTGCAGGCGCGCCAGCAGGAGGGGGGGGGGGGACAGCGGGCGACACTCACGTGCGGCAGGGGCAGCGCGTGCAGGCGCGCCAGCAGGAGGGGGGGGGGGACAGCGGGCGACACTCACGTGCGGCAGGGGCAGCGCGTGCAGGCGCGCCAGCAGGAGGGGGGGGGACAGCGGGCGACACTCACGTGCGGCAGGGGCAGCGCGTGCAGGCGCGCCAGCAGGAGGGGGGGGGACAGCGGGCGACACTCACGTGCGGCAGGGGCAGCGCGTGCAGGCGCGCCAGCAGGAGGGGGGGGACAGCGGGCGACACTCACGTGCGGCAGGGGCAGCGCGTGCAGGCGCGCCAGCAGGAGGGGGGGGGACAGCGGGCGACACTCACGTGCGGCAGGGGCAGCGCGTGCAGGCGCGCCAGCAGGAGGGGGGAGGGGACAGCGGGCGACACTCACGTGCGGCAGGGGCAGCGCGTGCAGGCGCGCCAGCAGGAGGGGGGGGGGACAGCGGGCGACACTCACGTGCGGCAGGGGCAGCGCGTGCAGGCGCGCCAGCAGGAGGGGGGGGGGGACAGCGGGCGACACTCACGTGCGGCAGGGGCAGCGCGTGCAGGCGCGCCAGCAGGAGGGGGGGGGGGACAGCGGGCGACACTCACGTGCGGCAGGGGCAGCGCGTGCAGGCGCGCCAGCAGGAGGGGGGGGGGGGACAGCGGGCGACACTCACGTGCGGCAGGGGCAGCGCGTGCAGGCGCGCCAGCAGGAGGGGGGGGGGACAGCGGGCGACACTCACGTGCGGCAGGGGCAGCGCGTGCAGGCGCGCCAGCAAGAGGGCGCGGCGCGCGGGGTGCTCCAGGGCGGCGCGCGCGTGCGCCCACTCGCCGGCGCCCGGCAGCCACACGCCGCACACGTCCTCCTCCTCGTCCTCGTCCTCGTCACGGTCCTCGTCGCTCGCGGCCGCCGCCGCCGAGTACTCGAGTTCTAGCGCCTCGCAACGCTCTTCGCACTGGACGAGGAATTCATTCATGGACAAATATCTTTCCAGATCTTTACTTTACCTTTTTTTGACTATGATATATCGTCGAAACCTGAGCTTGAAGAAGAGATCTAACGGTTTTACGACGGTTAGTTATACACGTCAGCACGTCCATCTGTTAACAGTCCGGCAGCAGATCCTGGAGCCAGCCCGGCTCTAGGACAGATCCTATCCGGTGTAGTGTCGGGACGCAGCAGACTGCGTCCCGACACTACACCGAAAATATCCCGGACGTCAGTCTTGACGAGATTAGTACGGCTCTCAAACAGCTCAAAAACAACAGGGCGCCGGGTGTTATAAATATACAAAATATCTTATCAATAATTAAGTACTTCACTTATACACTTATTATTAGTGCAGTCTGTCAACTCTTGTTTTATCTGTGTCACTACGTTGCTATAATATTGTCTATGTGCTGAATAAACTACTTCTGCAACTTCCGTTCACAAAATCAAGTCGTTTCATTTTACCGGGTGAAGACGGAATCACTGGTGAACTCCTGAAAGCGGACGGAAGGCCAGTATTTGAAACTCTTCAGTTGATGTTCAATTCAACTGCGTCATATCCGAGGGCACAGAAGTGTGGTGGTACTGTACTTTAAAAATGGTGACAATACCCTTCTTAAAAACTATAGGCCCATCGCACTTCTGAGTCACGTCTATAAGCTGTTTTCGAGAGTGATTACGAACCGTCTATCTCGCAGACTCGACGACTTCCAGCCTCCTGAACAAGCCGGGTTCCGTAAAGGTTTTAGCACCATAGACTACATACACGCGCTGCGGCAGGTTATACAAAAGACAAGAGTATAACCAGCCCTTATGTCTAGCTTTTGTGGACTATAAGAAAGCCTTCGATTCGGGCTGTGCTACAGTCACTTCAGAGATGCCAAGTCGACTACCGATACATCGAGATGCTAAGGAGCTTGTACGAAACGGTTCGCCTTTAGGACCAGAACTCGAAACCTATCCAATTGCAGCGAGGTGTGAGACAGGAAGATGTCATATCTACGAAACTGTTCACCGCTGCTGGAAGCTTCTGGACTAAAAACATTAACGGCGAGTACATCTCCCACCAGTTTGAGCAGAGTGTGTTGCTAGTGATGATATACGGAACCGAAACTTGGGCGTCGCTCACTATGGGCCTCATAAGAAGGCTCAGAAATCAGAAATGAGGAGATCCGCATAAGAACTAAAGTAACCGACATAGCTCACCGAATAGCAAAACTGAAGTGGCAGTGGGCGGGGCACATAGCTCGCAGAACTGACGGCCGTTGGGGCAGGAGAGTTCTAGAGTGGCGACCGCGTACCGGAAGACGAAGCGTAGGCAGGCCCCCCACGAGGTGGTCCGACGACCTGGTGAAGGTCGCGGGCAATCGCTGGATGAGGGCGACCCGGAACCGTTCGTTGTGCCATTCTTTGGGGGAGGCCTTTGTTCAGCAGTGGACCTCTTTTGGCTGAAATAATGATGATGTGATGATGATGATGATATAACTGACCAGACGCCGAGCGTCGTGCAGCAGGTGTGGAGCGGGGGGCGCGAGGGGCGCGAGGGGCAGGGGGCGGCGCAGCACGGCGGCCGCCAGCGCCCCCGCGCTCGCCTCGCTCGGCGCGCTCCCGCCGCTCGCCTCCTCGGACACTTCGCGGAACACTCTGTTCACCACACAAGTTCATCGTTATCGTTCAACAATGTCCTATAAAAAAAATAATAATAACCGAAAATAATAAGCACCACCCCAGAGGACGAACCTGGCCACGTACAGCACGTGATGGTGCGGCACGTTGGGATCGGAGAGCGCGGCCCGCAGCGCGTGCGACGCGGCTCGCACGGCCCGCCCCGCGCCCCCCGCACCACCCCAGAGGACGTACCTGGCCACGTACAGCACGTGATGGTGCGGCACGTTGGGATCGGAGAGCGCGGCCCGCAGCGCGTGCGACGCGGCTCGCACGGCCCGCCCCGCGCCCCCCGCACCACCCCAGAGGACGTACCTGGCCACGTACAGCACGTGATGGTGCGGCACGTTGGGATCGGAGAGCGCAGCCCGCAGCGCGTGCGACGCGGCTCGCACGGCCCGCCCCGCGCCCCCCGCACCCCCGCGCCCCCCGCACCACCCCAGAGGACGTACCTGGCCACGTACAGCACGTGATGGTGCGGCACGTTGGGATCGGAGAGCGCAGCCCGCAGCGCGTGCGACGCGGCTCGCACGGCCCGCCCCGCGCCCCCCGCACCCCCGCGCCCCCCGCACCACCCCAGAGGACGTACCTGGCCACGTACAGCACGTGATGGTGCGGCACGTTGGGATCGGAGAGCGCGGCCCGCAGCGCGTGCGACGCGGCTCGCACGGCCCGCCCCGCGCCCCCCGCACCACCCCAGAGGACGTACCTGGCCACGTACAGCACGTGATGGTGCGGCACGTTGGGATCGGAGAGCGCGGCCCGCAGCGCGTGCGACGCGGCTCGCACGGCCCGCCCCGCGCCCCCCGCACCACCCCAGAGGACGTACCTGGCCACGTACAGCACGTGATGGTGCGGCACGTTGGGATCGGAGAGCGCAGCCCGCAGCGCGTGCGACGCGGCTCGCACGGCCCGCCCCGCGCCCCCCGCACCCCCGCGCCCCCCGCACCACCCCAGAGGACGTACCTGGCCACGTACAGCACGTGATGGTGCGGCACGTTGGGATCGGAGAGCGCGGCCCGCAGCGCGTGCGACGCGGCTCGCACGGCCCGCCCCGCGCCCCCCGCACCACCCCAGAGGACGTACCTGGCCACGTACAGCACGTGATGGTGCGGCACGTTGGGATCGGAGAGCGCGGCCCGCAGCGCGTGCGACGCGGCTCGCACGGCCCGCCCCGCGCCCCCCGCACCACCCCAGAGGACGTACCTGGCCACGTACAGCACGTGATGGTGCGGCACGTTGGGATCGGAGAGCGCAGCCCGCAGCGCGTGCGACGCGGCTCGCACGGCCCGCCCCGCGCCCCCCGCACCCCCGCGCCCCCCGCACCACCCCAGAGGACGTACCTGGCCACGTACAGCACGTGATGGTGCGGCACGTTGGGATCGGAGAGCGCGGCCCGCAGCGCGTGCGACGCGGCTCGCACGGCCCGCCCCGCGCCCCCCACGCCGCCCGCGCCCCCCTCGGCCGCCCACTCGACGCGCGCGAACTCGGCGAAGGGGAGCGGCTCGCTGCCCGCGAACCGCTTCAGCACCGCGCGTGCTCCTTCGCGGATACGCTTCACTTCTGCGCGTCCCGCCTCCGTCTACGTTTCAAAATAAACAATCCATACATCTATACAAATAAATAAAATTGGAGTGTCTGTTTGTAATGTAAAAATAACCGCTTTTTACTAAATACATATGTATGTATACATTATGCCAAAACAACATTGTTTACAACTGTCTGTCTGTCTGTCAGTTTGTTCACGCTAATCTTGGGAACGGCTGGACCGATTTTGACGGGAAAACAATACGCCCATACTTTGAATTTAACTTATTCAACATAACTCTGATTATATGTCACGACTAGTAGTAGGAAAGCCCGATGGGATTTTGCATGAGCAGCGCGGTGCGGCGCTCCCCACCCTCGGGGGCTCCGCGGGGGCACACACCTGCGTGTCGGCCAGCAGCAGCAGGGCGCGCGCGAGCCGCAGGCGCCAGCAGAGCAGCGTGCGGCGCTCCCCACCCTCGGGGGCTCCGCGGGGGCACACACCTGCGTGTCGGCCAGCAGCAGCAGGGCGCGCAGCCGCAGGCGCCAGCAGAGCAGCGTGCGGCGCTCCCCACCCTCGGGGGCTCCGCGGGGGCACACACCTGCGTGTCGGCCAGCAGCAGCAGGGCGCGCGCGAGCCGCAGGCGCCAGCAGAGCAGCGTGCGGCGCTCCCCACCCTCGGGGGCTCCGCGGGGGCACACACCTGCGTGTCGGCCAGCAGCAGCAGGGCGCGCGCGAGACGCAGGCGCCAGCAGAGCAGCGTGCGGCGCTCCCCACCCTCGGGGGCTCCGCGGGGGCACACACCTGCGTGTCGGCCAGCAGCAGCAGGGCGCGCGCGAGCCGCAGGCGCCAGCAGAGCAGCGTGCGGCGCTCCCCACCCTCGGGGGCTCCGCGGGGGCACACACCTGCGTGTCGGCCAGCAGCAGCAGGGCGCGCGCGAGCCGCAGGCGCCAGCAGAGCAGCGTGCGGCGCTCCCCACCCTCGGGGGCTCCGCGGGGGCACACACCTGCGTGTCGGCCAGCAGCAGCAGGGCGCGCGCGAGCCGCAGGCGCCAGCAGAGCAGCGTGCGGCGCTCCCCACCCTCGGGGGCTCCGCGGGGGCACACACCTGCGTGTCGGCCAGCAGCAGCAGGGCGCGCGCGAGCCGCAGGCGCCAGCAGAGCAGCGTGCGGCGCTCCCCACCCTCGGGGGCTCCGCGGGGGCACACACCTGCGTGTCGGCCAGCAGCAGCAGGGCGCGCGCGAGCCGCAGGCGCCAGCAGAGCAGCGTGCGGCGCTCCCCACCCTCGGGGGCTCCGCGGGGGCACACACCTGCGTGTCGGCCAGCAGCAGCAGGGCGCGCGCGAGCCGCAGGCGCCAGCAGAGCAGCGTGCGGCGCTCCCCACCCTCGGGGGCTCCGCGGGGGCACACACCTGCGTGTCGGCCAGCAGCAGCAGGGCGCGCGCGAGCCGCAGGCGCCAGCAGAGCAGCGTGCGGCGCTCCCCACCCTCGGGGGCTCCGCGGGGGCACACACCTGCGTGTCGGCCAGCAGCAGCAGGGCGCGCGCGAGCCGCAGGCGCCAGCAGAGCAGCGTGCGGCGCTCCCCACCCTCGGGGGCTCCGCGGGGGCACACACCTGCGTGTCGGCCAGCAGCAGCAGGGCGCGCGCGAGCCGCAGGCGCCAGCAGAGCAGCGTGCGGCGCTCCCCACCCTCGGGGGCTCCGCGGGGGCACACACCTGCGTGTCGGCCAGCAGCAGCAGGGCGCGCGCGAGCCGCAGGCGCCAGCAGAGCAGCGTGCGGCGCTCCCCACCCTCGGGGGCTCCGCGGGGGCACACACCTGCGTGTCGGCCAGCAGCAGCAGGGCGCGCGCGAGCCGCAGGCGCCAGCAGAGCAGCGCGGTGCGGCGCGGGCCCGCGGTGCGCTCGCAGCACACGTCCCACAGGGCCTCCACCCAGCTCAGGTAGCCTGCGCATACACAGTTGTAATACATACATCACCATTATATTGATTCTCCCGACACTTGGCTTGACTTAATTATCACATCTCCTGATCGCGTAATAAAACATGGACAGCTGTCGGCACCTGGATTTTCTCGGCACGATTTACTTTTTATTGAAATAGAAATAGAAATAGAAAATATTTTTATTTCGAATAGATCTTTACAGATACTTTCAAAACGTCAATAAATCATAAACTACCTAGAGCGAATAACCATTACATATAGTAAAGAAAAATCATATATTAATAGTAAATTAAAAATTAAAATTTAAACTATTTGGTTAAAACATAATAATCATAAAATTTTTCAATTCCTTCAATGATAATAAATGAAGAAAAAGAAAAACTTATTCGTCAAGATCAATGTTATTCACTTAGCAGAGTTCCAAGTGCAGTCACTACTGAGAAGAACTCCGCTACCCAACAAACTCAGTAAGAGCTCTTTTAAATGAAAGCTTAAATCTAGTACAGATTATCGTGATAAATCAAATAATGCCAACGTCCATAGCATAGATGCAAATAAACTGCTATCTACTAAATGTGATGTAGCCCCTGCAAACCAGAACAGACCAGTCCCCACCAACAGCACCCGTTCACGAGTATGACGCATGTGACAGCCATTGCCCTCCTCGACCATTTTAGAGGGAAGTGAGCAACCCGCCACACGACGCCGCCAAAGGCAAAGACATTTAAGCGTGCATGACTGTTCCGGATATGCATACGGCAAAATAAAAGATGGAATTCATTTTCAGCCAGGGTATTCACATTATTCAACCCTTAACAATAGTAGATACTAATTACTGAATACACGAAATCACAGGATCATGAAATAGCCTGGCAGCGATCGCTATAATCCCAAGACGTATTATCATTAAGATAATCACTGGTCTTATAGTAATTACATTTATATAAACGTTCTTTCATTACTTTCTTAAATTTATTGATCGATAGACTTTGAACGTTTTTGGGGATTTGATTAAAGAACCGTATACATTGACCTCTAAAAGAATTACTGACCCTATTCAGCCGCGTTGCATGCATGGACAACTTGTATTTGTTCCTAGTATTTATACTGTGATTGTTACCTATTGTAGGAAACTCATTAATGTTTTTACGGACATATAATACATTTTCATAAATGTATTGCGAAGCTACAGTCAGAATATTTATTTCTTTAAATTTATCTCTAAGAGATACCCTCGGACTCAACCCGTAGATAGCCCGGACAGCTCTCTTTTGCAGTACAAAAATAGTGTTGACGTCGGCGGAATTTCCCCATAGCAAAATGCCATAGGACATTATACTGTGAAAATAACTAAAATAAACAAGGCGAGCCGTCTCGACGTCTGTTAATAGTCTAATCTTTTTCACAGCAAATGCTGCCGAGCTAAGTCTATTAGCTAATTTGGCAATTTGGGGACCCCATTGCAATTTAGCATCCACGGTAATGCCCAGAAATACCGTGGACTCTACGATCTCCAATACTTCCTCATTTATCTTAACATTGGTTTCAACCTGTTTTACGTTAGGAGTAGTAAATTTAATACATTTTGTCTTACTGCTATTTAACGAAAGGTTATTGGCGCTAAACCAATGTACTATATTAGAGAGAGTATTGTTTACACAGTCAAAATCTACCTCCTGTCTTTTAATTTTGAACACTAAAGAAGTATCATCAGCAAACAATACCATCTCTTGGCCATCATTGATAATGTAGGGTAAGTCATTAATATACACTAAGAAAAGAAATGGCCCTAAAATAGAGCCCTGTGGGACCCCCATATCCATTGAAGTCCCGGGAGATCTTGTCCCATTTACATCAACACACATATTTCTATTGTTTAAATATGAAGTCATAAGCTCGAGAGCGGTATCTCGAAGGCCGTAGTGATATAACTTTCTGACCAATGTTTCATGCTGAACGCAATCAAATGCTTTAGATAAGTCACAGAATACCCCTAGTGCATTATGTGATTTTTCCCAAGCTTCAAAAATGTGTTTGACAAGTTCAACACCTGCATCGGTAGTTGAACGACCCCTAGTAAATCCAAACTGTCGACAATGTAAAAGTTTATGATGGTTAAAGTGTGCAAGTAGTTGAATTAAAATAAGTTTTTCAAAAATTTTACTTAAGACAGGTAGTACAGAAATTGGTCTAAAATTTGTGGGGTCACTTGTACTACCAGATTTAAAAAGAGGAATCACTTTACTATGTTTCATTAAGTCAGGAAATATACCACTTACAATACTATTATTAAACATTGCCGCTAGATAAGGTGCAATCACATCCATTATTTCATATGGAACTTTTATAGATAAGCCCCATAAATCAGTTGTGTTCTTAATATTAATAGACTTAAAGGCATGTATAACATCCGCAGTATTAACTAACTTAAAATTAAATATAGTTTTACTTTGATGTACATTTTTTTTCAATAATGATTCGGCGACGGTAGGCGATGAAATGAGGTCTCCAGTCAAAGAAACTGGAATATTAGCAAATAATGTTTCAAATGCTAAAGCAACTTCTTCGTCAGTAGTAACATGTTTATTGTCAATTATTAATTTAAAATCAGAGTTGCGTTCAGCTTGTTTCCCAGTTTCACTATTAATCACATTCCAAGTCGCTTTAATTTTGTTATTTGAATTTTTAATTTTATTTTTAATGTGAAGTGCCTTGGCTGCAAAACACACTTTCTTGAATATTTTCGAATATAATTTAACATGATTTTTAAACGAATAAATATTAGTTATAAACTCAAGGTACCATTTAAGCCCGAAGTAATATGCATTCGGAACTTTGCTAAAATTGATTACAATTACAAAGTGTCTATTTTCAATACTACTATTTTGGCCTTGTATGATGCACATGCACCAGTTAGGGTCATCAGATTGAAGCGTCCTCCAGCACCTTGGATCACTAGGGACATTCGGATAGCCATGTCTCGTCGAGACAGAGCTTTTCGTGCCTTTAAGCGTGACAGATGTGATGAAAAGCGGTGTCTTTATAAAGTTTCTCGTAACAGGTGTAATCAGTTGGTGAGAGCAGCCAGGCGCAGTTACATCCTAGAGAATGTTAAAACCTCTTCGGCAGCTGAAATTTAAAAATTTTTAAAATCACTCGGTATTGACAAATCAGTACAAACACCTGTTAGTTCTCCCTTTGCAGCGACTGATTTCAATTCTCATTTTTCTTGCACTTCTATTCTCAATCTTTCAGTTAAAGCTAACAGCCTGCTAGAAATATCTCTTCTGCCTTCACCATCTATCGACTCTTTTTCGTTTTGCAATATTTCTGTAGATGATATTCTAAAAACTATAAAATCCATAAAGTCTAATGCAGTTGGCTGCGATGATGTAAGTTGTGCTATGATTATGCCTATTCTCCATTCTTTACTTCCTGTTCTATCTCATATCCTTAATTTTTCAATCACGTCTGGGGAATTTCCTTTGATCTGGCAAAAGGCTTTTGTGATTCCAATTCCAAAAATTAACAACCCCTGTGAATTAAATCAGTATAGGCCACGGAATAGATAAATAAAGATGGAATGGTAATGTGGGCGTGGCAAGCGCGCCACAACTATGCGTGTACACACACAGTTCGGCAGAACCATTCGTTCGCCGCTCGTAGTGTCGTGTAGACTGCTTCGAACGACGCATCTCTTGGTAAAATACCATGTAGTGCCAATTTTAACATGTAATATGAAATGTCAGACCTCAAGTATAAAGCGAGGAGGTATATCTTTTGATCGGTAAGTCACAAATAACAATTATTGTTATAATACTTGTATAAAACATATAAATATACAAAGGAATATGAATATTCGAACTTAAACTGCATTATTTAAACGTTACTGCTAGCGAATACATTGCTCGCTAAGCACTCGCTCAATTAACGCTATTACTGTCGCCGCTGGCAATGTACAGCATGTAATGCGTTCGCTACACTTCGACTAGTTTATTGGTGAGTATATTGTTGTGTGCGTGCGAGTGTTAATTGTCTACGGGCGTTACATCTTAGTATGCAAACTTACGCAAACGAATAGCTGCCCTGAGATTAATGTGTGGGTGATTGTCGAGATGGTGTTACATTTGTGTAAGAAATTGCATGGTGGGAGAAAAGCAGCGACACTGGTTCTAATACTAAATTGAAGCAAAGGCCTTTCCATCCTTATTTGTCTATTCCATGGTATAGGCCCATCTCAATACTGCCCTTTCTTTCCAAAATCCTAGAGGCAAGAGTCCACAGGCAGGTTTCTTCCTTTCTTGAATCACATAAACTTATTAGTCCTTTTCAATCTGGATTTCGCACGGGTCATAGTACCACAACTACTCTACTTAAAGTCACTGAGGATATTCGAAATGGCATGGAGGGTAAATTGGTCACAGTATTAGTTTTAATCGACTTTTCTAACGCGTTTAACATGGTTGACCACGATATCCTCCTTGCTTTACTAAGTTATCTACAATTTTCTTCGACAGCAATTGAGTGGTTTGCCTCCTACCTCAAACATAGACAACAAGCAGTTCGAGTGATGTCTAAACGGTACGTAGGAAATTCTGTGAACTTTCTTCTACTTATATTATGTTTATAGTTATTCAGTCCACTCGCTCTATGCACTTGATTTGTTCAGTGACAGAATAAACGACATC
The DNA here is from genome assembly GCA_036365455.1 of Macrosoma leucophasiata. Lineage (NCBI taxonomy): Eukaryota > Metazoa > Arthropoda > Insecta > Lepidoptera > Hedylidae > Macrosoma > Macrosoma leucophasiata. Next base: position 22,405,299 of record JAWQUS010000003.1, on the reverse strand, counting down.
GGTATAACACGCATTTTTTATTTTGCAAAACCACACCAGTAGCAGACGTTATAAAACACACCTTATTGCACGAACAAGTGAACAAAACAATGTTGGACTGGAGTTACCTTACGACTGGTTGGGGTTTCGCAGGGTGGTATACTCTCTCCTCTGCTGTTCACTGTCTTCATCATCAATTCTCTATCTGCTTTACTTGACTGCTCTTACCACTTTTATGCCGATGACTTACAAATATATTGCCAGTCTGATATTGAGAACATTGGTACCTGTATCAGTGAGATTAATTGTAACTTATATAAAATAAGCATGTGGTCAAAAGGATTTGGTCTAAACGTCAATCCCAATAAGTGTCAGGCTATTGTGGTGTTATTGGCAATTCAAGACAGTTAGCTAAGTTAAACACCAGTTCCGTTGCACCTGTCATGTTTGAAGAGCAGAAGATCCCTTTCTCTCAATCCTTAGTTGGGACGTGCAAATAGGTGAAGTGTGTCGTGCTACCTATGCGTCGTTGAATTCTCTGAATAGACTGAGAAACTTTCTTCCCACTGACATTAAGGTACGTCTGATTCAGGCACTAATTTTTTCCATAATAGATTATGCTGATGTGTGTTATCTAGACCTAAATGAAACATGTCTTAATAGGTTAAATCGGCTCATTAACAATACTATTCGATTTGTCTTCCGTCTTCGCAAGTTTGATCATATTTCTACTTTCCGAGCACAATTAAAATGGCTTACGATCCGCCAACGTAGACAATTACGAATTCTCTGTCAGCTCTTCTCAGTTCTTTTCAACAATACTTCTCCTCTTTACTTAAAATCCTACTTTCAATTCCTCTGTTCTGCTCACTCACTTGACTTACGATCTAATGACTCTTCCACACTCTCTATTCCTCTCCATAGATCGAGCTTTGTTTCAAATTCTTTTGGTGTTCAAGCGGCTCGCTTGTGGAATGCGCTGCCGGTTACACTTCGGAGGTCTGACTCAAGGTTTACGTTTAAAAAGAGAACCTCAAGATTTATCTTTTACGATGACCTTGTAATCATCATCAACATAATTATATGTGTATATTTTTTATGTTATATATATTTATATTACATAAAAAATATACACACAAATATATTTGAAGCTAGAAGCGTGTGGAATTAGAGGAGAATTGTTGGATTGGTGCAAACATTATCTAAATAAAAGACAGTTTATTGTCAGGATAGGCGAGACTGATAGCGATGTAGTGACCATTACTGAAGGCACAGCTCAGGGTTCTGCGTCGGGTCCTTTGGACTACGTTACATACGTAAATGATTTACACAGAGTTATCACCAACTGCGAAATATACCAATTTGCAGATGATACTTGTCTGATGGCTGTAGGTAAAGACACAAGTGAAGCTCTTAGAAAATACGTACCGGCGTCGTCGGTGAAGTAGTGCGGCGGGTCGAGCAGCAGCGCGAGCAGGGCGCGCGCGGGGGCGGGGGCGGGGTGCGCGGGGTGCGCGGGGGGCAGCGCCGCGCCGGCCTCCAGCAGCTGCAGCAGGCCCTCGGCCCCGTCGGCCTCCGCGGCCGGGCCCAGCGCGCGCCACGCGTACTCCGTGCCCGGCAGCACCGGCACCTGCCGACACCGTTTCATTCGGACGCTCGCTAGACGTAATCATCTAGAGCAGGGCTTCCCAAACTATTTTTTCTCGTAGACCCCTTCGAATTTTTTCTGGTTTCCGAGGATCCCCTCCTCGGTACATTTATATCACATTCCCATATTACCAACTTTTATTCAGGCCTACGTAGACCCCCATCGAGTCCCATGGACCCCAGGGGGTCTATATGGACCACATTACGAATCACTGATCTAGAGCGAATCACTGATCTAGCTCCCATTTTAAATAATAGGTTGGGGGAAAAGTCTTTTCGCATTACAGTATGTATGAACTTGTAATAAAATCTCTTTGGCTGTAGTATTTGTATCTGGCCGGTTTTGGCATCATTGAAAGTTAAAATTTTAAAGAACATAATTCCAAATTCAAGTAAGGCAAATGTGTGATTTTCATTTGTTTTTCGTACTGTCAAGATGAGTGAATCTAATGAAGAAATTCGATACATTTTAAATCTTTACTACAAAAAAGGTAAAAATGCAAAGCAAGCCGCGAAAAAAAATTGCGATGTTTATGGACCTAGTGCAGTGTCTGTGAGAGTAGCACAAATTTGGTTTAAGCGTTTTCAATCCGGAAATTTTGATGTCAAAGATGCACCTCGCCCTGGTCGCCTTATTACGAATAAAACGGATGCCATTTTTGAAAAAGTGGAGCAAGATCGACATATCAGTAGTTACGACGTAGCTGAAGAACTGAGAATTGATCATAAAACAGTTTTGGCGCATTTGAAAAAAGCTGGGTACAAAAAAAAGCTCGATATTTGGGTACCTTCACGAGCTCACTGAAAGAAACCTAATGAACCGTGTTCTCATTTGTGATTCTTTATTACGACGTAACGAAACCGAATCATTTTTGAAGAAGCTGATAACTGGTGATGAAAAGTGGATCACGTACGACAAGAACGTGCGAAAAAGGTCGTGGTCAAAGGCCGGTCAGGCTTCACAGACTGTGGAGAAACCCAGGTTAACTCGCAATAAGGTGATGTTGTGTGTGTGGTGGGATTGGAAGGGCATTATTCATTATGAGCTATTACCACCAGGCAGGACTATCGATTCTGAACTCTACTGCGAACAACTGATGAGATTAAAGCAAGAAGTTGAGAGAAAGCGGCCGGAATTGATCAACAGAAGGGGTGTGGTGTTTCATCATGATAACGCTAGACCTCACACATCTATAGCCACTCAGCAAAAATTAAGAGAGTTTGGCTGGGAGGTGTTAATGCATCCGCCGTATAGTCCTGACCTTGCACCTTCAGATTTCCACCTGTTTCGGTCTCTTTAGAATTCTTAGAATATAGTCGATGAATCGGGAATCTATCAGAGTAACCGTGAAATAAGTACAGCGATCACCTTAGCGAGCAGGAGCATGTGGACGGCGAGCCGGAACACGTGGTCGGGCGCCGCCACGGGCAGCAGCAGGTCGGCCACGTCGTGCGGCCGCGGCTCGCGCTCCCCGTCCGCCGCGCCCCCCTCCTCCGCCGCCCGCCAGTGCGCCGCCGCCCGCAGCCGCTCCACGCGCACCCACACCGTACTCAGCGGCAACCCGCTGTTGATCAACTGTAATACGATTAGATCACGAGTTAACCGTCACATCTGAGCGACTTCTCCCCGTCGTCGTCCATATTGGAACGAAAAACGAGCGATCCCTCGAATCACGCGAATAAAATGTGTGAAAACGAACCTTGTCCTCGGCGTCGGCGAGGCCGTCCTCGCGGGCGGCGGCTCGCGCGGGGTCGGGCGACGGGAAGGACGCGGGCGCCAGGTTCATGTGCACCAGGAGCTCCACCAGCAGCACGAGGCGCTCCGAGAGGCCGGCGGCGCGCAGCGGCCACGCGGCCGCGTGCAGCAGGCGCGGCCAGTGCGCGGCGCGCACGTCGGCCTGCGCCGCGCGCGCCGCCTCCGCCGCGCCCGCCCACCCCCCCTCCTCCGCCCGCGCCAGCCCGAGGATCAACTCCACCCACAGATCCACGCGCCGCCCGCGACGCTTCTCTGCAAAGTTAAGTTTCTCATTGGGGCGGTGTCGGTGTCGTGACCGCGCGACGACGCCGGCGACGAAATCTAAAAGCTTATGATTTGGGATTACAAGAATCACTAATGATATTATATTATAAAATTATGGCGGCAGCCGCCGTTAGCGATCATGTCCCGCAGGCGGTGCAGCAGGTCACGGGCGGGAAGCGAGGCGCGCAGCGCGGGCGCGGGGTGCGCGGGGAGCGTACCGCTAGCGATCATGTCCCGCAGGCGGTGCAGCAGGTCGCGGGCGGGCAGCGCGGCGCGCAGCGCGTCCAGCAGGCGGGCGCGGGGTGCGCGGGGAGCGCGGGGGGCGCGGGGTGCGAGGGGAGCGCGAGGAGCGTACCGTTAGCGATCATGTCCCGCAGGCGGTGCAGCAGGTCGCGGGCGGGCAGCGCGGCGCGCAGCGCGTCCAGCAGGCGGGCGCGGGGTGCGCGGGGAGCGCGGGGGGCGCGGGGTGCGAGGGGAGCGCGAGGAGCGTACCGTTAGCGATCATGTCCCGCAGGCGGTGCAGCAGGTCGCGGGCGGGCAGCGCGGCGCGCAGCGCGTCCAGCAGGCGGGCGCGGGGTGCGCGGGGAGCGCGGGGGGCGCGGGGTGCGAGGGGAGCGCGAGGAGCGTACCGTTAGCGATCATGTCCCGCAGGCGGTGCAGCAGGTCGCGGGCGGGCAGCGCGGCGCGCAGCGCGTCCAGCAGGCGGGCGCGGGGTGCGCGGGGAGCGCGGGGGGCGCGGGGTGCGAGGGGAGCGCGGGGAGCGTACCGTTAGCGATCATGTCCCGCAGGCGGTGCAGCAGGTCGCGGGCGGGCAGCGCGGCGCGCAGCGCGTCCAGCAGGCGGGCGCGGGGTGCGCGGGGAGCGCGGGGGGCGCGGGGTGCGAGGGGAGCGCGGGGAGCGTACCGTTAGCGATCATGTCCCGCAGGCGGTGCAGCAGGTCGCGGGCGGGCAGCGCGGCGCGCAGCGCGGCGCGCAGCGCGTCCAGCAGGCGGGCGCGGGGTGCGCGGGGTGCGCGGGGAGCGCGGGGAGCGTACCGTTAGCGATCATGTCCCGCAGGCGGTGCAGCAGGTCGCGGGCGGGCAGCGCGGCGCGCAGCGCGTCCAGCAGGCGGGCCCGCAGGCGGCGCGAGCGCGGAATTGCGCGCGCCGCCTCCTCTGCCGCAGCCGCCGCGCCCTCCACGCCTTCAAAACACTCCTATGCGCATACAATCTATTTACAACAAACATTATTCCTCAGAACTCGACCTATTTGGTCATGGTAGGTCAGCCTTGGTCTTCCTGGGCCTCTGCAACCATCCACATTCGCATTGTATATCTGTTTAGTCATTCGCTCATTCGACATTCTTTCTATATGACCAGTTCAGATAGAACTCGACCAAATAGGTCGAGTTCTGTCTGATGGTGGGGTCAAAAGTTTTAGGAATCGGCGTGCATGTATGAAGAGAATGATGAAGGTAGACGAGGCACGAGAGGTTTGTCAGAACCGGGATGTCTGGCGCTCTACACTCTCTGCCTACCCCGTTAGGGACCTGGCGTGAAGATACATACATACATTATTCCTCCATCGGTGAACTTTAATGTACTCAAGTACCTACATAATTAGGATTCGCAATATCGAACCCTTGAAGCAATACCGGTATTTTCGGGATTTGAAGAGTTTATAATTTTTACTCCACTTTCTTACATATAAGAAAGAAGCGCAAGAATATTCTTATGTTTATTACCCCTCCCACGTTTAATGTGGACATGTGCAACATCAGGGGTTTACATATCAACCTTATCGCCGTCCGACGGAGAGACAAATATCCTCTCCTCTTGACACTGCGTATCTTTCTTACCCCGGCTATACTCTGGAGAACACTTTCATTCGCTGCGCCGGGGTATTCCTGTACGTCCGAGAGGACGTCTGTTGTCGCCGTCTTGACGATTTTGAAGACAAGAACCTGTCGTTATTGTGGGCGCGCTAGATTACGGTGATACGAACCTAATTTGCGCGTGTGTGTACAGGTCCTACAACGGAGACGAGGAGACAGCTTAGCTTGTCCGAGCACATCCGACACATGCTTGAACATCATCCTTCTGCGTAGTTGGTGATTCTTGGTGACTTTAACGCACACCATATGGAGTGGTTGAGCTCCCGAATCGCTAACTTCGCTGGAAGGACTGCATATGACTTTGCGCTGGCTAACGGACTCACACAAGTAGTATCCGAATTTACCCAGATACCAGATGTCGAAGGCCACACCGCATCTTTGCTGTCTTCACATCCTGCCAATTATCAGGTCGTGGTCGAGGCTCCTTTAGGATCCTCAGACCACAGCCTGATACGCACGAAAACTACCTTGTCGGTTCGGGCGCCTCTGCAGCCCTCTTCCACCCGGCAAGTTTTTGCATTACAGGTCAGCAGATTGTGATGGACTGAGGCAGTTTTTGTCTCTCATCGGAAGATCCGAGCACGTGCGTCGAAGCTGTAACCAACGTGATACACCAGGGAATGGAATGTTTCATCCCGCACTATGTGGTATCCATTGGTGGACGGTATCAGCCTTGGTTAGATAAGTCTTGTCCTGTGGCTTCTAGCCATAAGCAAGAGTCTCTTGTCAAAGATATCGAAGAAAATTTCCATCGGTCATCTTTCCCACTACTGCGGAAAATTGATGATAGCCTAACCCACACGGCAAAAAAGAAAGCCGATCTCCTGGGCAATCTCTTTGCCTCTAACTCGACTCTTGATGACATGGGTCATCAAGCACACAGCTTGGTACTCAGCGCCTACCATCCCGCGCTGTGAAAGCTCTTTGCCTGACGTCAAATTCACTCAGGAGAACGTCAGGCGAACGCTCTTTTCCCTTGACATTAAAAAGTCGAGCGGGCCGGACTCCATCCCTGCGGTGGTGATGAAGATGTGGGCTCCCGAGCTGACCCCAGTTCTGACATGCCTATTTACGCTTTCATACGATCATGGTACGACAAAGGTACCGACCGCGTGGAAGACAGACCTCGTGCACCCGATACCCAAAACGGGGATCGCAGTCACCCGGCCAATTACAGGCCCATAACAATAACCTCCCTACTCTGCAAAGTCATGGAGCGTGTGATCACTATACAACTGCTGCAGTATCTAGAGGATCAGCTGACCAGTGACCGCCAGTATGGCTATCTTCATGGCAGATCTGCTAGTGATCTTATCTGACGCACCGTTGGTCTCACGCCTTGGACAAGAGTGGGGAGGCATTGGCGGTAAGCCTGGATATTGCTAATGCCTTTGACCGGGTCTAGCACAGTCTAGTTTAAGAGTGTGCATTATTCCCGTTACATGTTGTATATAAATAAACATATAATAATGACGAAACATTTAAAAACATAACATGTGACAAACGTCGACAAGATCACGTGATAATCTCAGATACTGGAGGGATATTAATATGAGAATAAATGTGTGTTCACTCTTCTATTTACTTTTTGACATAGGTACGCAGGCTGAAATTAAATAAATAAATACGCTTACACTCACAGCCCCACACTAGGTATAAACCTGTATCGTGGGTGCCGTTGTACACACACAACACATACACAAACACCCAGACCCGAAACAAATATCTGTAGGTCATACAAATATTTGTCCCGGTGCGGGGATCGAACCCGCGACCCTTCGAATCAAACGGTGGTTTCGCACCGCTGGACTAACCGGGTCGTCTTTAAATTAGTTTCATTGATCTCACACCTTCATAAATAATCGAGTAAACAGGAAAAAGAAAACGTGAATGCGAAGAAGCGACTCACTTGAAAATCGATGTACTGGTCCCAAAGATGGACGTCGTGCGGCGCGTCGGCGAGCATGCGGCGGTAGGCGGCGCGGCGGGTGGCGGCGGCGCGCCGCTCCTCGCCCGCGTCCTCGCCCGCGCCCGCTCCCGCGCCCGCTCCCGCGCCCGCTCCCGCGCTCGCGCCCGCGAAGTAGCGCCGCGCGCGGTCCTTGCGCCCCTTGCGCCCCCCACGCCCCCCGCGACCCTCCCGCGCCGCGCCCAACGCGCGTCCCTCACACTTGTACCTTCAAAATAGGCGTGGGAGAAACGTCTCACCTTTGTGATTGGAACATGAATCTGAAACACTAAACTGTTTCGAATCTTTGTTTGTATCATTTCAAACATTTGGCACATTGCGTCAAAGTCTACTGTGGCGAAAGTCCAAAACAAACAACTCGGCTCATAAAAGCAAAATAATTCAAACGAAAAACGCTCTTAAATTATTCGTCTTACAAACGTCATTGTCGTTAATATTACGTGCATAAGGTACTGTTTAGGCGCAACGGAATAAGTAACAAAATTTCATCTCATTTGGTATCCCACTCTCACTTCCTTAATATTGTATTGTTATCTGCTCTCTCGCTTCGATAACTGATTCAGATTCAAATGTTACAAATATCAAGTTGCGGTCATGCGGTCACACTTAATCACTCAAGTGACATTAACGCGCTAAACAGAGCAATAATGTTCCGAGTTCCAAATGATGCATTTGAAACAGTTTAGGTGTTCCAATCTTTCGGAACATCGAAATCTTCGGAACAGTGATTCGAAACAGTAAAGAGTTACACACGTCTACTTCAAAATCACAACCACTTGATCCAAGGTTCACAAGTTCAGTCCCAATATCATGACAAATATTTGTACAGCCTACAGATATATGTGTATGCTAGTAATGCGCCGAATAGTGGTTTCACAATATATATCAACATATCGCTGCTTGCTTAATAGCCGCGTCTACACCGGACGCATGCTCGGCCGAGCAGTAATGCGGCGGCGGTAAAGCGCGCGTGCTCAGAGGCGCCTCAGTGTGCGCTGTGCATTCATAATGCGTTTGGTGGGGGACAATAGTAGGTACCACAAAATAGAAAGGTATTTTATTACAGTAGACAGACTGGGATGTACTGATTATAGTAGACTGGGGTGGCTCAGAAGATAGCTTGATTTTAATTTATGTTTTAATATAAAAGTTGAAAAATAAATTCTGATTTAAGGTTGAAAATAAAAGTTGACTGCATGTAACTAACTACAGAGTTACAGGCTAGAATATTTTGATTTGAGGTTTCAGAATAAATGTTGATTTGTAATTTTATTAGCTTTATTCAACACTGACTTTATAGGATTTCTTTGGCTTATAAAATAACATAAGAATTTTTATCTTTTAGTTATACAAAACTCAAACTCAAAAATTCATTTAATCACTTGGAAATAATAGAATTTGCTTGTGATAGGTCAAATTACAAATATAAAATTAAAGCGAATAACAACTGATACGTTGATTAATATGTCAAAGTAAACAAAATAAAATAAATAATAGTCCAAAAATACTTAATGATAAAAATAGGTATCAACAGAATGTTCCATACTTTCTTTTACAAACGGCAAAATAAGACAAAACAAAAAATATGGGACATTCTTTGTCATTCTACTGAGAAAAAACCTGCCAAAACAAAACTCAGTAGGGTCTTTTCAAAATATGTTCCTTAAAACTATTTTCACAATATGACACTTATAACTATGTTTTACAATATCAAGTACAATGTGAAATTATCACAAAATTATTGTTTAGTCTTGTGGAGCTAGACCAGCATTTGTCCAGGCATCTCTATCCTTTAAATAGTCATCGAGTCTATAGTACATCATATACATCTTGTACCAGGATTGAATGTACAACCCGAAACTAGTTTGTTCAGAATCGTTTTATATTATTTCGCATTAACACATGCTAGTGAAATATATTCTATTTTTAAAGAAAAATGGAAAGAAAAATTTGACTTCAGGCACATCTATTGCATTGTATGAAGGATGGACCATAAAGCAATGCAATAGATGTGAAGGATGGTACCATAAAGCAATGCAATAGATGTGAAGGAAAGATTTGACAAATCAAGCAGGGCTTCAGTAGCTCAATTGGAAGAGCGGCTGGACTAGATTCCCAGTAGGTCGCGAGTTCGAGTCTCGCCTGAAGTCAAATTTTTCTTTCCATTTTTTTTAAAAAATAAAATATATTTCACAAGCATGTGTTAATGCGAAATAATATAAAACAATTATTAAGGGTAAAAGCGACTTCTTTACGATATTCAATAAACTGAAAAGTCTATTATATCGCTTGCCTAACTAGCATAGTTGGTAATAGATGGTGCTACTGCTACCATAAAGCAATACAATAGATGTGAAGGAAAGATTTGACAAATCGGGCAGGGCTTCAGTAGCTCAATTGGAAGAGCGGCTGGACTAGATTCCCAGTAGGTCGCGAGTTCGAGTCTCGCCTGAAGTCAAATTTTTCTTTCCATTTTTCTTAAAAAATAAAATATATTGTTCAGAATCGTTATCCGAATCGATTTTAGGACTTTTTTGATATAGGTAACATTTTGTCCCTAAATTAATTACAATTAAGGAAATTATGGTCACCCATTTAGATATAGATAACTTGTTTCTTAAATAAAAACACAATAAATACTTAAGCATGCTATTTCAGTTCATGTATTATGATTATAACTCAATTTTCTTATCGAGGTGTATAAGAGTGTGCATTATTCCCGTTACATGTTGTATACCGTGTTGTGTAGCCCTTAAAATATAAATATTTGATGATGTGTCTCCATTCGGGATCATACATGTATTTAAAATAATTATTTATATGGAAAACATACAGCTTCTACAGATACAATGATAAGAACTGTAAAATCTAAACACCATTTAGACATTTTTTATCATACAAATTACTAAGCTTTCATAAAATATTATTTTTATTTTTGTAGTTACTACCCCCATGTGATTTTTTATGATTTTTTTTTATGTAACATAGGGGCCAAACAAGCTTGCAGCTCACATTGATGTTAAGTGATGACTGCGGGCTATAGACATCTACACAAAAACCAGAAGTCAAGTCTGAGACCTAAGTAGCCATATCTCTATGATATTTATTATGGAGCCATACATCACCATCCATCCAGAACATGATAGTACTGAACACTACCATTTAGCGGCAGATATAAAGTAACTATGAGACATATTTCTTAGTTTTCAATTTAATTTGGTAAGTAAATATTTTGTTGGTGTTGTAGAGGAATGGGTAGAAAATGTTCCTCTAACGAAAAGGGCGGATCCCTTTTTGTTGGAGGAACATTTTCCACCTGTTCCTCCACAGTGTGTTTGTACTAACTTTAGCATCTGGATAACTTACTGAGGTCTTCCAGGATAGTAGAGAGTGGAGACACGCAAGTTGCCGCAGTCCCACTTGTTGTCCATATAGAAATCAGTGTTGTCTGGTAGAGATGTAGAACATCTGTTGCTACTCTGTGGTTCGTGCACGGTGCTGGCGTTATCCTCGTCGGGGTCGCTGGCCAGCAGCTCGGACTCTTCTGCTTCATCCCATTTAGGAGGTGGAGGCGGAGAGGATATATCTGATAACAACAATTAGTCATCTAATGAAAATCAAACTATATGTATATCCTTATAACCCACGAACCAAAGTAACATAAATATGAAATCGGATAAGTATTAAGAATATTAAAGTGGAATACCTATGTCTTCTACTATATTTTCCAATGAAGTGTCTTTGGCATAAGCCGGGAAGAGAGCCATGCTGTTCCTGCTGTAAAACAAACAATTGTTACTGTTGATGTCTATTCTACAAATAATTCGGCATTTAGATTACGCTCACAGATCACAGATCATGCCTTACTAATTAGGTACCTATGGTCTGTGCTTGCTGTGCCTACCTTACTTAGCAATAATTTTATTATTTTAAAATTTATATTATGTACACAAACAACATGGCGTCCGTTTTGCGTTTCCTTCCAAACAAATTAAGAATTTTGTATATTTTGTGTGAAAAAATTAAAAGTAGATTGAATATGTTCTACAAGAGTTAAAGTAACATAAAACTTAATTAATATTTAGGAAATGAGCAGAAGTAATTTACGAAGTTAAATAATAAATAAAAAAGAAACATATTAATACGCAATAGAACTAAACGCCGTTGACGAGAAATGAAGCGTTAGATGTCTGTTAATTTTTTTTTTTTGTTATTATGGCATCGCTATTACGCATATTGCCAGTGTCAAGTAAAACGATATTTCGTATTTATATAAGCAGCGTAAAAGTTAGTATAATATAGTCATCAAGTATGATAAGTAAGTATCAAGTATAATTTAAGTCAGTCAAGTGAGTTACAGTCAAGTTATTCGAGTAAAGCGATGGCTACTTTACCAGAACATTTACATTTAAGTTTTGGAGGCAACCTGAAAGGTCGTGTTTTCGCACTGTTATTCTATTTCACTATACACGGACACTGTAATAAACCTATATCAAACAAAATGCCAACAATTTTATTCAATATAACTTAAAAATACACCAAGAAAATGAATTAAAATAAGAACACCATACGCCTCTTTCAAGGTTCCCGCCAAAACTCCGTCTGTTAAATTGCTTTAAGGCCAAGAAGCTTGAAGGTAAAAATGGAGACCACACAATCCATACCTATTTGAAGCAAACCTTAATATAGCTATCTCTCTCTCCGGGGGCAGGCCGTCTCTTTCTAAGTAGGGTGACCATAAAGTTTCCTGGGACATGACTGTGATTTTTACTTAAGATGACAAAATGTTTTAATTTTTCTTCTCGTTTGGCAAAGAGACAGTTATAGACTATAACGCCATAGATCAAGTAATATTATAATTACATACAACTGCTCATTTCATAAATCTCTAACATAGTGAATGCATATATTTATGGAGGATGACGATCGCGATGATGAGATGGTTCCATATGGAAGTTGATGGGATGTCCAGTTAACTAATGGGGAGTAGGACCTTCTTATGAAGTCTCGGAGGAGCACGAAAAAACTTTCCTACACCCACCCGTGCACGCTATCGATTGCTTTATGATAAAAATCCCACATATTTGACACAAAACATAACTACACATATATATTTTTTTTATGTAACGAATGTGACAAACACGCAGCACGGATGTTTAGTGACGACTGCAGCCTAAAGACACCTACACAAAAACCAGTGGTAAATGTGCAGATGCGTTGCCACCCCTAAGGCTTAAGATCATCTGCCTCTTTAATAAACATCCCCATTATAACAGTCTGTTAAAACCTTCTTTCTGGTTAAATGGCATTACTAGGGCCGGGTTCCAATAAATTACCAACATCCGTACTATTCCGTACGTATATTTAGGAACGGTTGATTGTGAGAGTTAATGTATGGATGAAATGTCAAATTATAACGGATAGATAGCTATGTAAGCCTACCTACGTTAGTAATTTATTGAAACCGAGCATAGGAAAAGAATGAAAATCTTGTCGATAATGAAGCATTTATCAATGAATCCCAAACTTTAAGACGAAATCTCTTGTGGTACACAAGACATTGAATGAAGTAAAAATTATGAATTTAAGAGTGTTTAACAAAGTTTATTATATATAGATAGATATAGATATTATATATGATATATATATATAATCTGTCGGAGACGGTCACTAGTACGGACCGATAACTGACAAAACACGAATTCCGGTAAAGGGCGCCACCGTCGCCATGTTGCAATTAACTTCGTGCTACAACAGAGCCTAGCCGTTGGAGGGAGGTCGGATCAAGGCTCACTTACAAATGGTAAGTGAGCCTTGATCCGACCTCCCTCGTTCTCGTGATACAAGTAAGTTCTCCTCCAAGCTAGGAACTGTTTCTGTCGATTCGGTCTGATATTGTGTTGTGGTTGTGTACAGTGACTTGTGAGTGTAATTAATTGTGTAATTCGTTGTTTCGTTGCTCGACTACCCACTTTATACGCCCACTACGTCGGACGATGAAACTAATAATACGTCCGTGCCGATATATATATATAGAATTGTGGTAAATCGCATTTTTTTATGTAATGGAAGTGGCAAACAAGCTTGCAGTTCACATTGATGTTGAGTGATGACTAAGGCCTGAGGCTTAAGGTGTTATGCCTCTGGTCCTGGCAAATTACGGAGCCGTACATTAAACTTGAAATAATTAAACATTAAATTTGAAATATTAAATGGTATCATACTATGTGTAGATACTATATGGGTGAGGCAATGATTCTATTTTCTAGTTGATTATTTTTTCAGAAATCCATAGCGAAATGAGTTCCACAGACAGCTACGAGTCCATGATTTTAAATTAAGCTTAAGGAAAATAGGGATAAAATAAAATGGACTTACAGCCATTATAATTAATTTATAAACAACTATTACCACTACTATTACGCTGGAGGTCCTGGGTTCGATTCCCGGGTCGGGGACTATCAGAGATAACGGTTTAAAATCCTTTATCTCTGCTTCTATTGGGATTTTTCCATTTTCTGGAAGTTTCCCAGTACCCCGGAGTTTGGTAATGTGCCCGGAGATGGCAACAGGTTCGCCACCTGTTACATGGGCCAAAACGTAACCGGCGAGTCGTGGGTGTTTGCATGTATGATTGAATGCATGCATTTACCTCTGCCTACCCCTTCGGGGATTACAGGCGTGAAGTTACGTTATAAACAAAGTTTATAGTGGTTTACAATATAAGTTTAGATTTTAATGTATACATTAAAATATAACATAATCGGTAAAAAAATATTTTTTTCTGCAAACTATTAATACATACTACTTAAAGTTATTGTTCTAAAATTTCGTGGATGAAATCATAGATTTATTATCTACTTAAATCTATGGATGAAATACAACTTGTAACTTCACGCTCGGGTTAGCCTCTCAAGCAACGAGAAAATGATATACCCTTAGGAACTATATACCTACCCGGGCATAGTTTATTTAGTTTGATTGAAAATAATATATGTTAGGTCGTATTTTTTAAAAAACTCGATTCTTTAAGACATTCTCAATTAATAAAATTTTATTGTCACACTACTTCAACACTACTGATAACGATATGACAGAAACAAACCTATTTTAAATTGCATAAATCAATGTAATTCAATCTAAGACTGTTAGAAATTACTAAAGTTAACATTCATTAATTTGTTTAAAACACTGACTTAAAATTTTAGCAAGATATTAAGCGAAAATACAACAAGAATATGTCTACAGTGATTCGACACAAAAATTACGATTCAAACACTTGTTCACGTGAAATCTTTGGTCACTTCCTGGATGCCATAAGCTAGCACAACCTCTAACTGTGCAATTATTTACCATTGTTACAAACTTTAACGAATAACAATCGAAAACACAACGAAAACATAAAAACTAAATAGTGAACATCCACCATATTAGACCGATCTGGTCATGGTCACAGGATCTGGTTTTGACATTACTGATAATTTTTTTTTAATAATTTATTTATGACCATAGATAGGTACAGAGTCTTTCAGTCGTATACATATTGAATTTCACATTTCTTTAAATTAATGAATATCCATATGGAAGATGACGATGATTAAATGCTTCCATGAGGAATATGATGAGATGATGGGATGGCTCCAGTAAAGCGATGGGGACTTTACTAGGAGTATTACGAAGTTTTGGAGGCAATACGAAAAATCACTTTTCACTTCATAATATCACTTTCATACACTCGTGAACATTATCGAATGCTTTATGATCAAAATCCCACCATTTTTACACATAAAACGCGACTATACACAAATTTCGATAATAATATCACGCAGCGACACAGCCCTTTTCCGCGTTCCCGCCAAAACTCCCATTACTAATAAGCAGATTCAATGTTGCCGTGCTATGTATTTCCGTACAGTCCATAGAAGTCGGTGTATAATTTCGACTGATACACTAACTCAAAATAGTCAATGTGAGATATATTATTAATAATTTTTAAAACAGTTAAATTCATTTAACTGTCACATTTAATAAGTTGTAAATAAATTATGCAGTAATGTTTATCATGTAATCGTGTAACTGTAATGTTTCTTTCACAAAGTTTCGTAGGAGATATAAATAAAAAGATAGCAATACCACAGATCACACTAAAAAGAGAGGTCGGCCCCCCCAAGAGGAGGATAGAGCTATGTAGGTATTTGACTCAAACTTTTGTTTGGAGTGTTGACCCCATTTTCACCTACAAGCTTCTTGTGTGTGACTTTGCAAAACGCTTTCAATTTATGAGTGCTATCTAAAAAAAGAACGTACTTCCAAATCGACGGAAGCTAATTGAATTTTTAGCCTAAAGTAAATCGGAAACATGTCGGAAACAGACACATGACACAAAGGCAATAAATCGTTGCGGACGCTGTTTGGAACGAAACACGAAACCGTCACTTTCTGCCACTTCTGGTTCTGACGGTTCTGTCAAATTATTTGACATGCCAGTTTGAATTCGTGTTTGTTTTTATCATTTTCGCGTCTTCATTTCTTATCTTTGCGCGGTATATTTTCTTCGTACCTACAGTTTATTTACAGTAGTTCGATACATTGTCTCGGCGTGTACTGTACTTGTGTCTTGTGTACAAAATAGGGGCAGGATAGTCGGATTCATTAATTCTTATCAACCTTTCTTGACGTCGAAATCTTAAGGTCTTTGACGGCATTTTACGTGTCCACTGTTTCAACGTGTGGCCTAATAGGACGTGAGTGTTTCGAAATAATCGTAATTGCAATGGCTTACTGTGGAAAGTTGATATCGGTATTTCGGTCAACGGTGAGGTCTGACGCAATAATATATCAGGGTGGTCGGTCATTGCGGAGCGGCCGACGGTCATACAGCGATGTGAGTATGGCCGATGGCGTCCCTGTGCGGGTTGCTTGAGCATATAGCGAGTAAGTAGTATACGTGGTGTTGCGCTGGCAGGCGGCGAACGGCGCGACGGCGGCGGCAGCGGCGGGCGAGGCGCACGCTCCGCTGATGGACCTACACGGCCGGCGGCACGATTATTTGCGTATCTCTTTAACAGAGAAGTGCAATTTGAGATGTGAGTAGCAATTGCCACACTGCCGACCAAGACCACTGATGCTATTATAAATCACTGAGTTAAGAACAAATGTAATATGATTCTACTATTTGCCCAGTCATTAATGATCCATGTGTAAAGTCAGAAAAGAATTGATGAGGGTTGTAATAAGTATAACGTTGGTTGATGTTTACTATAGCGTCAAGTGGCTATCATGTATGGCCTTGTACCTATGTAATAATAGATTTGCATATGAATATGGCAGGTTGTTTATATGTATAAGAATAGAAGTTTATAAAGATAATGGTACAGATCCTTACCTACGTACATGCCTACTTACTATAAATAAATAAACATGACATGATCCAAGATGAAGTAAGATAATTTACTTGCAGGTAGGTAACAGGCAACTACTTAAATTATTTTACATCTTCATGCAATGTGTATCTAATAGAATACATTTGTGACGTTGCCAGTTTCTGTGTTTCATTAAGTTTTTGTTTGTTGAAAAGCATCCTCATTTTCAACAGCTTTATTCCATGTAAGTATTTCAGCATGATTATTAATTTTTAGGGTTCCGTACCTTAAAAGAAAAAAAGGAACTCTTATAGGATCACTTGTGCGTCTGTCTGTCTGTCTGTCTGTCACAGCCAATTTTCTTCGAAACTACTTGACCGATTGAGTTGAAATTTGATAAATAATGTAAATTGGTGACCCAATGATGAACACGTCAAGGGGGGCCACTTTCGGGGCGTAAATCAGAAAATCAAAATTCGTAAACTGTGTTGTGTGACATATCAAATGAAAGAGGTTGTTGTCAGCATCTCGGATATATTTTTTTTATAATTTTTGCATAAACAAATTTGAAGTTATTTAAGAAAAACG
Organism: Macrosoma leucophasiata; assembly: GCA_036365455.1. Lineage (NCBI taxonomy): Eukaryota > Metazoa > Arthropoda > Insecta > Lepidoptera > Hedylidae > Macrosoma > Macrosoma leucophasiata. The sequence goes on along the minus strand of JAWQUS010000003.1, from coordinate 22,387,864 downwards.
ACGAAAATTGACCATTCCCCCCCCCCTATCTCCGAAACTACTGAACTTAAAATTTAGAAAAAAATGTGGTAAAAATGGTTCTTTGCCTATAGATTACTGGAAAACCTATAAGAAGTTTGAGTATTCAAATTAAATCGAAAATTCTTAATAATATAACCACCCCTGCTGGTACCACCTTAACCGCTATGTCCCTGCATTTTAAATCTGTAATATTTTCAAAAATATTTATTTAAATTACAGAACCCTCATCTCGCGTGTCGAACTCGCACTTGTCCGGTTTTTTTTTTATCATTGAATATTATAGTGATTATGTGTATGTATATATATATATATATATATATACATACATATATATATATACATACATATATATACATACATATATATACATACATACATATATACATATATATATATATATATATATATACATAGATAAAAAAAAAACCGTATATGTACTACCATGTAACACATAAAATAAACGAAGATTCTACATTGTAGTATCAAACATTTGACGACCTGGTTTGTCCAGCGGTGTGAGATGACCGTTTGATTCGAAGGGTCGCGGGTTCGATCCCCGCACCGGGACAAATATTTGTATGGCCTACAGATATTTGTTTCGGGTCTGGATGTTTGTGTATGTATTGTATGTGTACAACGGCACCCACGACACAGGTTTATACCTACTGTGGGGCTGTGAGTGTAAGCGTATTAAAAAAAAAATATTAAAAACATCAAACATGACACATAAAAGCTTTGCTATATAAACACTTGTAAATATAATGAGGTCAACATACAGTATCCCACAAGAAATAATGCACACCGACCTCAGGAAGAGACGTTGGCTTATTTGCTGTAGAGCGTTATCTCTTTTGCACCTTACCTACTTGACGTTTGTCAACCATTTTGATCAAGTTATGTCCAATACCGGAGTATGGATGCTTACGTAGACAGTGTGCAGCAGAGATAACGCCCTATAAAGCCGAAACTAGCCGCTTGTCACTTTCATAGGTTCAATGTGCATTATTTCTTGATGAGCACTGTAGTTTTAATTAGTTGAACATGTTGAACTAATTTCAGTATTTGTAAGGGGTAGCATCAATTTTAAACAATACATTTTACTTCATTTCTGTGAAAATTTAAATTCATCAATAAATTATCTTCCTCTGTAGTAATCACTCTCTTCAAGCCTTTTTGCGTCCCTAAATTACATGAGATGTTTAAAGGGGGGAGTGGGTCAAGTCAAATCTCATCTAATCTTAGGTAAGAGAGAGAGAGTGAGGGAATGTCTCGGAAAATATTATCCAGATTGTACAGTACATGCTTTAAGATTACGTTTAAAGCCACATATGGCCTTCCTCAATAAATCTTAACTTACACTAAAAGAATTGGACCACCACCCTTCCCCCTCATGTCGTGCAGCGTGTCGTGTCGTGGTGTGATCGTGTGTTGTGTGTGGTGTGCGGTGTGCGGCGCAGGCCAGTACTGCATGCCGGCGGAGGGCGTGGCGCTGTCGGCGCGCGGCGCGCTGCTGTCGCGCGCGGAGCTGGGGCGGCTGGCGCGCGTGTTCGCGGCGCTCGGCGTCTCCAAGTTCCGCCTCACCGGCGGCGAGCCCACGCTGCGCCCCGACCTCCCGGACCTCATACGTGAGTTGTCATATCTGCCATACGCCGCTCATAAGTTTTCCTGGACTCTATGGGTACCTACCGCCGAGTCGAGCACGGCCGTGATAAATTAGGAACCTGAAACAAGAAGGCGGGCATTTATAGGTACGATGCCTATCTACGATGGACATGATAGGTATATTATTATTTCAAACTTCATTTAGTTTGAGCCAGCAGTTTAAGAATTATTACTTCTCAAAGTTTCTTAACTACCTATGTCACTGACTGACCGATCGCCAAAACTAAAGCACTTCTAGCCTTCTAGCAGATAGAGAAGAATAGGTACAATTAGTTATTATGAGGCCGGAGGGAGACTACGGCCGCGCGCTTCATAGATTTTTTGGCTGGGCCATCGTATGTAAACATAATCTATCTCAAAACTCACAAGTAATACCACAATTACCACATAATATTATGTACCTGTTTTTATACATATATGCGAAAGTTATATACGAAAGCTCTGAAATGGTGTGTAGTTTTAACTATTATTTTCGTCTGCAGTTATATTTTCATTGTCTGCTTTCCGAAAATAATAAAATGAAATAAAATATTATATATTAAATTCAATCGTTGCGAACGTGATCGTGATCGTTTTGGGGTTATTCTATTGTATTTTTCCAATGGGATTCTTCCCATTCGCTTCGGACACATTAAAAACATATCTGGTTCCAAACGGGTGTACCTAGTACCTAATAGGTTTAGGGTTCCCGCCCACGTCCTACTTTTTGTAGGACAGATAATGGGTCCGATTTTGTGACCGACTCAACGCCCACGTCCGTTTTTTTTGTCGGTGGAGCAGCACGTCATTGACAGAGAGCTGAGAGAATCTCATGAGTATAAGGAGGAAAGTGGATTTACAAAGGAAGGTTTGTCATTGGCTTTTGAGAAACAAAAGTGAAAAAAGAAAGTTCTGGGTTGATCCAATAATCTCTCAGATATTATTGAAGGTGATATTTTATGTTCGTAATGCTGATCTAAAATGTGAGACTTTGACCAGACAAGTTTTTTTTAAATGTTGTAGAATGATAATTAATAAATTTTATGAACAATGACACGTCCTTCTAGTATAGGAGACGAATCTAGGTCGACCTTCACCTATCTGTTCAACAAATGAAACATTGTATGTATCCATTTTTTAAGCAAGTTTTTTTTGTATTTGTTAACCAACCAAATGTATTTGAAACCAAAAGTTTTAAACATAAAATAGGAGTTTGAGGTTTATTGGTAGCAGATCGGTGCAGTCACTTATATTTACTTACCTGTTTACACCTCCTTGCCAGGTACCTAGTCATGAACATAAATACCTAGGCAATACCTTATAGTCGTATTTTATGTGTTTTAAACATTTAATTGGTTAACAAATAGGTGAAAGTTGCTAATAAAAACTTTTTTTTTTAAATAATCATACCTATGAACATATTTCTATAGGCAATACATGCAAGACGTGTTTGTTCCTGTATGAAATTTGTTAAAAAAAATGTTTAATTCGGTAAACAGATAGGTGAAGGTCGACCTAGATTCGGCTCTTGCGGTCGACTGTGGTGAGTCGGGAGTAGTGTCAATTGATTATGATTATCGGTCAGGATGCATCGATTTTATTATTCACCGACTTTTTGTAGTACGTGGGCGTTGCACTATGGCTATCAGTACGTTCTATTTTTCTCCTACAATAAGTCGGTCACCGATTATCGAACGCGGGCGGGCGGGAGCCCTTAGATCGCGAGCAGGCGGAGTGAAGTGGAACCGCGTGACCGGTGTGTGGTTTGTTAGAGGAGCTGCGCGGGCTGCCGGGCGTGCGCACCGTGGCGCTCACCAGCAACGGTGTCGCGCTCGCCCGCCGCCTGCCCGCCCTGCAGCGCGCCGGCCTCTCCGCGCTCAACCTGTCGCTCGACACGCTGCGCCCCGAGCGCTACGAGCGCATGGCGCGCCGCAAGGTGACCCCCGCCCCCCTCCCCCCGCTTGTCGCTCGACACGCTGCGCCCCGAGCGCTACGAGCGCATGGCCCTTCCCTCCTCCTGATTCCCCTCCTCCCCTTTGGTCGACCCCCACCGGTAGCTTCCTTTGTATGATAAAACCAATGTAAGGTTAATACAGTTTATATTGTAAAGGTCACTGTGTTTCGCGTCCAAGTAGATATTATGATAAAGTTTTAAACAAATAACACTCAACTGTAATAAATTAAGTATCTTTTCGATTATATTGCAAATATTACGAACATTACGAGACATCATGAGAGAGATAAAAATGAAACCGCTTTATGACAAAAAAATCGGTGCCATTTTTCTTACGTGGACGTTCTCGCAACCTTTTAGGACATACTGGATCCGGTTGATCCCCTTCACGGGCATGGTATCGCCTAATATCAGACATATGATATTTACCAATCACCTCCTCAGGTCTCCCACTGCAACCTAGCATATAAGTGGTCGGACTGATCTTTTTCGAAATGATGTAGGGCCCGTCTTGCCTTGGTGCAAATTTCGCGGATACCCCTTTACTGGAGTTACTCAGAACGTGACTGCGTAGCAGAACTAAGTCACCTGGAACGTATATCTCAGCCTCTTGACGTGTTTTGTCCTTCACTCTCTTCCTTTTATCTTGCTGATTGTTAAGATGTTCTTTAGCTTGCGATAGTATCAGCCAGCTTCAACAGGTATTGAGTGATCTGAGGGACGTAGTTTTTGGCTTCTACTATGGCACGAAGATCACTCTGCACTGACAAGGGTGATCGCAATTCTCTGGCAAATGTAAGGAATGCTGGAGAGTGATTAGTGGCTTTGGTTATTGCCGTATTTAAAGCGAACCGGATGAATAGTAGAGCCTCAGCCCACTGTCGATGCTCCTTCTCTACCAAGATAGAGGGATTGATTTTGAGATCCCTGTTTTTCCTCTCAACAGGGTTGGCCTCGGGATGATACAAAAGAATGAAATTTTGCTTGACTCCCAAAACAAACATAGCATGCTGCATCAAGTCTGCAACGAATTGGACGCCATTGTCGGAGATAAGACGGCGTGGTTCCCCAAATCTCAGAAACACCTCTTCTATCAGGACCTTCGCACAAGCTTCCGCGGTGGCATCGACAAGTGGGATAATTCCACCCACTTGCTGGCCGTGTCTTCGACGATCAGGACCCATCTCTCGCCATTAGGTCCCTTCGGCAGAGGCCCAAATAGGTCGACAGCCAAGACATCGAAGCGTTGTGCGGGTACAGGCGTTTGCAGAAGACCAGATCGCTTCTGATTAGTCGGCTTGTACCTCTGGCACTCGATGCAGGAGCGGAAGTAGTCCTCAACATAGCGACGCATACCAGGGAAGTAATCAGAATCAGAAACTCATTTATTCATTTAGGGTGACAGGCACCTCTTATAACACGTCAAACGGCTTGAAATCCTGCGCAGCGTCTTCTCTACTCCAGCGTTACCAGCTTAGGCAGCATCGTGGTTTTCTTCCATAACCTCTTTCCTCATACTTCAGGTAGGAACAGCTGAGGTTCCTAATCTTCCAGATCGGCATAACGATAGAGGACACCTTGACTGAGGTAATTCCCTCGATCTGTCCACCTCTTGATACCTACTTCCTCCTGACCTTCCAGCTCTTTGATAATTTTACAGATCTCTGGGTCGACAAGCTGAGCCTCGCGAACCGCCGTGGGGTTCCACCGAGGCACATCGATGTGCACTGTACACACATCTCTTCATCATCGCAAGGCGGGCTGCTGAGTGTATCAGCTATCAGGTTTGCCTTCCCAGGAGTATACCTTCAGTAACTTCATGGCCCATCTTACAAGACGTCCGGAGGGTGACTTGAGTGTCAACAGCCATTTCAGGGGTTGATGGTCACTGGCGACATGGACTTCATGCCCAAAGATGTAGCTAGAGCCTCACGCTCTGTTGTTGAATAGTTCCGCTACGCAGGTAACAGTAGACGGCTGGCGTACTCGATCGGGTGCTCGTCCTTCGGTGACTCCCCCTGGAGTAGGACGGCCCCTAGAGCATAGTTGCTGGCGTCGGTTCTGAGGATGAAAGGCAGGTTATAATCGGGCTGGGTAAGTATAGGAGCGCAGGTAAGTAATTTCTTGAGTTCAGTAAAAGCATTAATTTGCTCCGCCTCCCATTTCCATGTCTCTTCTTTCTTGGTGAGAAAGGTGAGCGGTTGAGCCACTTTTGAGAAGTTCGGCACTAACTTTCTAAACCAGGAAACAGGTTTGCAAGAACGTTCTCAGGTGCTTTAGTGTTTTAGGCTCTTTCCTCTCTGCAATAGCAGCAACCTTCTCTGGATCAGGTGACACACCTTCTGGAGTGATGACATGGCCCAGATACTTCACCTTATCTCTATGCAATAGTCGAAGGCGATCAAGGACAGCGCGGAGGTCGTGCAGGTGTTGTTCGAAGGTCGTCGAGATCACTATAAGGTCATCGACATACCCGAGTATCGTGACGTCCTTGAGAGTAGCACCTGAGCGAAACCTATCGGTAAGCCTCTGGAAGGTTGCTGGTGCATTGCGCAAGCCGAATGGCATGCGTTTGAATCTGAACAAACCATGCACAGTGACAAATGCAGTTTTGTCACGATCTGACTCCCTGACCTTAACATGCCAATACCCAGATCGTAAATCGATTGTGCTCATGTACCAGCTTTTACCCGTATACTGAAGAATGTCATCTATAACGGGCAAAGGATATGATCGCATTCATTAGCCTATAGTCGACACAAAATCTAAAGGTGCCGTCTGAGTTAGATACCAGTAGGGCTGGTGCAGCCCATGCAGACTCGCACTCCTTAATTATCTTAGCATCTTGTCCAACTGTGCCTTCATTATTTCCTTCTTATGCGCTCGGCGCGGTTGCGCCGCCACTCGCTGCGGTGATCGGGCGGCTCGGCGCGGGCGAAGCGCGCAGACGTGCGATAAATGTTTCGGCACGCTCACCTCCTTGCTCTTGGCTAAATATTTCTCTAAAGATTTTGTGAGGGGGCCTCGGTACTCCATACATCGCCCGGAGTTGCACCAGAGCGTCACCCCAACTAGTGATAGACTGTTTCACTCCACGGAACCACACCGCTGCCTCACCTTCCAGCAGCATAGGTAGACCTTCAGCGCACGTTCGTCGCTTACGTACGTACATTCTTTGTAGATGACGATCGCGTCGATGAACGCCTCCAGTACGTTAGGGTCCTGGGTAGCCCCACTAAAACGTGCTGTGCACTTAGCAAAGTTCCCGCTGTGCGTCGTCGTCGCTGACACACGAGGGCAGACGAGGGCCACGAATGCCCACGAGGGCCCACGAGCTGGCGGTTCGATTCCGCCTGCGCCCAAGCGAACGCCTCCATCCACGTAGACACCTGCTCTTCCATCTTACTCGATCCACTATCAGTTTCGAAGTCACTGTCGTTGCCGCCACTTTTTCTCAGACGACAAGGCATACTTCAATGTTCGTACACCGACAAATCAAACAAACTGATGAAACTGATGGAAAATACAAATGGATTGCACCTCACGCCAATTTAAAAAAAAATGGACTCGCCCGTTTTTCGACTCGTCCAAACCGACGCACGAACGAATACGGCACTATTTTAACAAAAGTCCTTATAGCCCTAAAGTTGGGCTGCCAATATAGGATGTTATTTAGTAAATCAGGACAGTTGATAGTTATTTGTGTAATTATTTGATTTCGTGCGGTGGCGGGACGCGGACTGTTTTTTTATCCAAAAAATAATTGTCTAGGCGCACCGGCACGTGCCACCGTCAAGGACATACATAGCTTTGAAGGTCGCAGCGAGTCGACCGACCGATGTTGCTACAATATAATTGTAATATATTGTATTATCTACTTTAATCACTAACACTGATATCAATTTCATCGCGATCGTTCTAATGTATAAATGAATTAAAGTATTCGGTCAGTTGTCGCTAATGCGGTGTGTGCGATGTGCGTAATGTGCATGAGATGCGTGATGTGCGTAATATGCGTGATGTGCGGTGTTTGCGATGTGCGTAATGTGCGTGATGTACGTGATGTGCGTGATGAGCGTGATGTGCCATGTGTGACACTGTGTGTGTGTGTGCAGGGGCTGGCGCGCGTGCTGGCGAGCGTGGACGTGGCGCTGCAGCTGCAGCTGCGCCCGCTCAAGCTCAACACCGTGCTCGTCAGAGGTAGCGATCACACTTCACCCACACAATACAGAAGCGGCGTAAGGTGAACATGCCCGCACCGCGCCCCTTCAGTGCAATTAACGAACGTCACTTTCGTACAATTTCTATGAAAACCTTTTGAAGCGGTACACGCCTTCGCGGCGCCCGCGCCGCGCCTTCTCCTTTTCAGTGTAAAGGTGAACGCACACTCATCTGAACCGAACGCGCCGAAGGAGCTGAATTTTAAAATTCTTCGTATGAAACTTCGCACACTTGCCCGCCCCGATTCGTCCAAATCGGCAGAATCCAAGAAATCCAAGGTCGACGGCTGATGCGGCCGACTCGGGCCATGCGATCGCATTCTATCGATTGAGTACGTGAAAGTAATTACTACATTTTCATTTATTCTAAAAATGAGTGTTACTAATTTGATAGAATTCGTACGTGATTATGAGGAGCTGTACAATCTGTAACTGTGCGACAGGTGTAAAGAAAATAGTAACGATTTCTTCGGCGCGGTTGATTCCTTTGGCGCGGTCGATTCTTTCGGTGCGGATGTTGGATGCGGATGTGCGGAGGCTTACTTGACTTCGGCTTGTTCGGCTCCGATAAGTGTGCGTTCACCTTAAATGACGCCTTAGGGCTCCCGCCCACGTCCGATAATCGGTGACCGATTTTTTGTAGGACGAAAATAGAACGTACTGAGAGCCATAGTGCAACGCCCACGTCCTATAAAAAGTCGGTGAAAAATAAAATCGGTGCATCCCGACCGTACATGTACATGTACACACTTTTTTGTAGCATTTTCACACACTGTTTATAACGCTATATACCACAATGCTGTTTTCAGGTTTTAACGATGACGAGATCTGCGATTTCGTGGAGTTCACGCGCGACCGGGATATTGACGTGAGGTCAGTGCCGGACACTTGTACTCTCTGACACTCTCTGTACTAAAACGTCTGTAACGGCCCAATACTGAAACGGCTCTGCGACACTAAGCGGAACTTAAAAGTCTTTTGTCTCTGTAAAACACGTGCAAACGACAGATATTATATTTGAGGGTTGCTTTAAATTAAGTGACGTTTGAGTATTCGGACATTACAGTGATATGGGACTATTTTGTGGACAAATATCTTTAAACTTTCTGAAGTAATATCATTAAGTACACAAGGAAAGACTGAACAGCCGCCAGAAACTACTAATTTGTATAACAGCTTAGGGAGTTGTCAGTTGTTGTAACAAATAAAGATTTTCTATTTCTATTGCAAACTGGTTTCTATCCAGGGTACTGGTTAGTGGCAACTGCAGGTCATCGCATCACTTCTGTGGAGCCCGCAGATATATAGATAGCGGAAGGGAGCCTCCTTCTCCCTCCCGGGGAGAAGGGAGAGGCCGATGTCGCCCTGACAGAATCCGCACGCTACACGGCAGATGCAATTTTTCAGTGTAAATGGGGTCGAAGGGACTGCCCGTTATGTGACTGGAGCCTTGAAGACCAAACGGTGCACATCCTTGAGTCGTGTTCAAGACGACGTTATCAGGGTAACCCAATGGACTTCTTCAATCTTATTAACCGAAGCTATAACTTTTGGGTTTGGAGTTTGGATGGTGGCCGGGCGGGCAACGGAAATCAGTGCTTTTACTGGTTTCTATTCAGGATAGCTCACGACTCACACATGATAGCGCGTTGATTCTTGCGTGTATTTACAGAGTTCATTCAGACCAATCAATTTAAATCATAATAATGTGACTGATAATATTTATACGAGTATATAAACAATACCCCCTTATTCATAAACGTATTTTAGCTAGTGTTGCTAATCTCTCCTTTGTCTTTTTCTATTCTGCACATTTGTCAATGCAACTGACAGAGACAAAGCATTCTATAGCTAAAACGTATCTAATGTACGTTTATGAATAAGGGGGTAAGTGTCAAAAATTTAAATAAAAATCAATATGTCTGCCCCAGCCCGTGCAAGATCCAGCAATAAATATAAAAACACGGTTATCATCGCAAAGAGGGGGTTATGGGCCCACACAGGGCACGCACAGGTACCAGAATGTACGGCGCCGAGCGAGCGAGGAGATTTTCGGAGCGGTTCAAAGGTGCGAAGGTACCCTCAGTAAACGACGCCTATTCCGCGAACACTTCTACCTCTACCACTGACCACGCAACCGCCTCTACCGCTGCTGTACGCAGTGTTAGATTAGGTATATTAAAGTATTTAGAACGAAGTCAATGTGGTTTTCTTTCGTATCTATCTTCTATCTGTAACCCTAAGAGCGTCTCACTAATTATAATACTCGTGTAGGTAGACGTTTTACCCTGTGCACAGACACAGCGCCACACGATTTTTTAAAATCATGAAGTGGTAAACAAGCAGTGGCGTGCATTACTTTAACTAGGATGGTTCAAACCTCCGATGTGATATCTCCAACTGTAGCGAGGTGTGGGACAGAGATATGTTATATCTTCGGAAGAAGGAAGTATTCACCCCTGCATCGGAAGGTATCTTTAAGCTTCTGGGCTGGAACGAACTCGACATCAAAATTAATGGCGAGTACATCTAATACCTTCAATTTGCGGACGATGTCGTAGTGTCGTAGTGTAGTGTAGTCATGTCTGAGACCCTAAAAGATCTTGGCACAATGCTCAATGACCTTAGCAGCCTCCCAATGAGTAGGCGGGAAAATGACCATGGACGAGACGAAAGTCATCTCAAATGTCCATGTTACCTACCACTCCTGTTATGGTCGAGGGTATATTATATACTCAAAGTTGTTGACGATTATGTATACCTAGACAAACGGTCCAGTTAGGTCTGTCAAACTTCGAAAAAGAGGTCAATCGCTGAATCGGTTGTGTGTTGACACTACGACACATTTTATCGCCAAATTTACCGCAGTGTCTGAAAAGGAGATCTTTGACCAGTGATGACATACAGAACTGAAACGGGCTCAAGGTCTCGCAGAGAGCTGCGCTCTCAGTTTTCCTGCGAGATTGAATGAAGTGAAGAGATCCGCATGAGATCCAAAGTAACCGACATAGTCTATCAAAGAGCAAAACTCTTGTGTATTTCAATTGCATCTATGTGAATTTTTTGCTTCAAATATTAGCGTACATGTTTCTTATCTTCAAACGCTGAAGCACCTGCCCGGAGCACGATAATGGTGAAAACTAAGTTAATTAATTAAATCATTTACCGGCAAGAAGATGGAAGACATTCCATAAGATGCCACGATGCGCCGGTCCAGCACGTGAAACTTCAAACTAAAAAAAGACAGATTACTGTTCTGTGCTAAGACACTGAGTTTTAACGTCGTAGGTACCTAAGTTTCGCATGACTCGTATTTCTTTTTTTTTTTTTTTCGAATGATCAGTATCCCTGTTGGCAAAATGCCTCTACAGCGTAACCGGGCATGAGAGGCGCATAGCTCCTATGGGATCTCGGCCTGGATTAACGTAGTTGGCACTTCAGCGCGAGTGCCATGAGGCCGCATTGTAGTGCCCACTGCGTGGGGAGAGGGTGGATTTTATAGTGGTTATATTTGCAGTTAAAACATGAGATGTGAATAGAGCGCGGTTGTGTGGGCGCAGGTTCATCGAGTTCATGCCGTTCTCGGGCAACTCGTGGGCGGAGGACAGCATGGTGGGGCAGCGGGAGGCGCTCGCCGCCGTGCGCCGCGCACACCCGCGCCTGCAGCCGCTGCCGCCCGCCGCCTGCCGCACCGCTAACGTAGGCTCTCTCTCTGTCCCCCCTCCCCCCCACACACATAGTGGAGCAGCGGGAGGCGCCGCGCACACCCGCGCCTGCAGCCGCTGCCGCCCGCCGCCTGCCGCACCGCTAACGTAGGCTCTCTCTCTCTCTCTCTCTCTCTCTCTGTCCCCCCTCCCCCCCCCACACACATAGTGGAGCAGCGGGAGGCGCCGCGCCCACCCGCGCCTGCAGCCGCTGCCGCCCGCCGCCTGCCGCACCGCTAACGTAGGCTCTCTCTCTCTCTCTCTCTCTCTCTCTGTCCCCCCTCCCCCCCCCACACACATAGTGGAGCAGCGGGAGGCGCCGCGCCCACCCGCGCCTGCAGCCGCTGCCGCCCGCCGCCTGCCGCACCGCTAACGTAGGCTCTCTCTCTCTCTCTCTCTCTCTGTCCCCCCTCCCCCCCCCACACACATAGTGGAGCAGCGGGAGGCGCCGCGCCCACCCGCGCCTGCAGCCGCTGCCGCCCGCCGCCTGCCGCACCGCTAACGTAGGCTCTCTCTCTCTCTCTCTCTCTGTCCCCCCTCCCCCCCCCACACACATAGTGGAGCAGCGGGAGGCGCCGCGCACACCCGCGCCTGCAGCCGCTGCCGCCCGCCGCCTGCCGCACCGCTAACGTAGGCTCTCTCTCTCTCTCTCTCTCTCTCTCTCTCTCTGTCCCCCCTCCCCCCCCCACACACATAGTGGAGCAGCGGGAGGCGCCGCGCACACCCGCGCCTGCAGCCGCTGCCGCCCGCCGCCTGCCGCACCGCTAACGTAGGCTCTCTCTCTCTCTCTCTCTCTCTCTCTGTCCCCCCTCCCCCCCCCACACACATAGTGGAGCAGCGGGAGGCGCCGCGCCCACCCGCGCCTGCAGCCGCTGCCGCCCGCCGCCTGCCGCATCGCTAACGTAGGCTCTCTCTCTCTCTCTCTCTCTCTCTCTCTCTCTCTCTCTCTCTCTCTGTCCCCCCTCCCCCCCCCACACACATAGTGGAGCAGCGGGAGGCGCCGCGCCCACCCGCGCCTGCAGCCGCTGCCGCCCGCCGCCTGCCGCACCGCCAACGTAGGCTCTCTCTCTCGCCCGCGATGTTCGATCGATTCCACTCTTTTGGATGAACACGATCGATTCAATGGAGACAAATTTAGATTTGTTACTATTTAGATAACGTATTATTATTATAAGTATCTGGAATATGTTTTACAGTCTCAAAGTAGATACTCAACTAACTTGTCTATTTCGAAGTTAATTATCATCGAGAAAATTAAAAATATGTAATATATTTCGCAACGGCCTCTGCATCCTGCGAAGACCTCTAAACAGATTTTATCTATTTTATCGAGTGTTGAGTAATATATGTCGCGGCAGCTGTACCGGGTGCCGGGGTTCGCGGGGCGCGTGGGCTTCATCTCGTCCATGTCGCTGCCCTTCTGCTCCTCCTGCAGCCGCCTGCGCCTCACCGCCGACGGCAACCTCAAGGTCAGTCCCTCCGGAATCAATCAAATAAAATAATATTGATTATCGATATCGAGGCGTGCGCGGCGCATGCTTCGCAATGTCTGTTATGTCTGGATCCACCTTAACGAAAAGGTGGAGAAACCATTCCGCAAGCGTTCTGCGACAGATGTTTCTCCTTTGGACTGATCACCGACAAGACTTTTCATTTTTGAGAGATTCGCCGACAGAAAGATTTATCCACGGACGTTTCGTCTACAGAATGGTTCGCATTAGTTTGTTTCGGCGACAGGACGTTTCCATAATGGATCATTCACTGATGCATGCATACTGTGTAAATTAATATATATTTATTTATAGTAAAATGGAAAGAAATTTTGACTTCAGGCGAGACTCGAACTCGTGGTCACTGGGAATCTAGTCCAGCCGCTCTTCCAACTGAGCCACCGAAGTCCTGCCCGATTTGTCAAATCTTTCCTTCACATTTATTGCATTGCCTTATGGTGGCAGCGGCGCCATCTATTGCCATACTATGCTAGTTAGGCGACCGATATAATAGTCTTTGCAGTTTATTGAATATCGTAAAGAAGTCGCTTTTACCCTTAATAATTGTTTTATATTTTTTTTTATATATAAAAGTTTCTTCGCATATTTTAAGATTACTCAAAACATTTTCTAATATAGTTTATTTAAATTTAACTAAAGTATGTATGTACCATTTTGTTCGATAACCTTTTGCCATCTTGTAGGTAGGGACATGATCCCATTGCTATAAAAATTTTGGGACTTCTCATCAAAATACCGCGACAAGTGGATTTGGCAGTCCTCTCGTGATGTTAACCTAACATTGCATAAAGAATTCTGAAGAGACCGAAACAGGTGGAAATCTGAAGGTGCAAGGTCAGGACTATACGGCGGATGCATTAACACCTCCCAGCCAAACTCTCTTAATTTTTGCTGAGTGGCTATAGATGTGTGAGGTCTAGCGTTATCATGATGAAACACCACACCCCTTCTGTTGATCAATTCCGGCCGCTTTCTCTCAACTTCTTGCTTTAATCTCATCAGTTGTTTGCAGTAGAGTTCATAATCGATAGTCCTGCCTGGTGGTAAAAGCTCATAATGAATAATGCCCTTCCAATCCCACCACACACACAACATCACCTTATTGCGAGTTAACCCGGGTTTCGCCAGTCTGTGAAGCCTGACCGGCCTTTGACCACGACCTTTTTCGCACGTTCTTGTCGTACGTGATCCACTTTTCATCACCAGTTATCAGCTTCTTCAAAAATGATTCGGTTTCATTACGTCGTAATAAAGAATCACAAATGAGTACACGGTTCATTAGGTTTCTTTCAGTGAGCTCGTGAGGTACCCAAATATCGAGCTTTTTTTTGTACCCAGCTTTTTTCAAATGCGCCAAAACTTTTTGTGATCAATTCTCAGTTCTTCAGCTACGTCGTAACAACTGATATGTCGATCTTGCTCCACTTTTTCAAAAATGGCATCCATTATATCCGTAATAGGGCGACCAGAGCGAGGTGCATCTTTGACATCAAAATTTCCGGATTGAAAACGCTTAAACCAAATTTGTGCTACTCACAGACACTGCACTAGGTCCATAAACATCGCAAAGTTTTTTCGCGGCTTGCTTTGCATTTTTACCTTTTTTGTAGTAAAAATTTAAAATGTATCGATTTTTTTCATTAGATTCACTCATCTTGACAGTACGAAAAACAAATGAAAATCACACATTTGCCTAATTTGAATTTGGAATTATGTTCTTTAAAATTTTAACTTTCAATGATACCAAAACCAGCCAGATACAAATACTACAGCCAAAGAGATTTTATTACAAGTTCATACATACTATGATGCGAAAAAACTTTTTCCCCAACCTATTATAATTTATTTTAAATTATTGTTTAAAGCCTTGTGGAGCTAAACAAGCATTTGTCCAAGCATTTCTATCCTTTAGATAATCATCGAGTCTATAGTACGCATTTTACTTAGTGTGCGTTTAATACATGCCTTGAATTTATTATCTGCAAGTTTAAGAATGTTGGACGGAATTTCGTTATACAACTGTATACTCGTACAACATGTTAAATATATAAAAAAATATTAGGATCATAACTTATTTATGTATGTATCTTCATGCCAGGTCCCTAACGGGGTAGGCAGAGAGTGTTGAGCGCCAGATATCCCGGTCCTGACGTACCTCTCGTACCTCGTTTACCTTCATCATTCTCTTCATACATGCACGCCGATTCCTAAGACTTTTGACCGCACCAGCAGACAGAACTCGACCTATTTGGTCATGGTAGGTCAGTCTTGGTCTTCCCGGGCCTCTGCAACCATTTACATTCGCTTTGTTTATCTATTTAGTCATTCGACGTTCTTTCTATATGCTCGAACCATCGGAGCATGCCTTTTTTCATTTTTACACCGATTTTATCATTCATATAAAGCCTCTTTCCATACTGCGGACACTCCGCCAAAACTCCATACAAACGCTTATTTTGGTTACCTATTACACAGACATCAATCAGTGACGTGTAGTCACACGTGCACGTGAAAATATGTGTACTTAGGTAAAATTCAAGCCAGAAATATTTTTCTTAAATACCTATATTTTGGATGCTTATCACTTACAATCATATAAAATACTCATAATAAGTAATGGTTACCCCAGCATAAGAAAAATGACAACAAAATGCATAAAATAACATACAAAAACATTTCAAATCTAAGGAAAATTTAGAAAAAAAATACACGAAGAAAGATACCTTCATTAAATTGTATTCTGAACTTCTTGACATGTGGTCACAGTCACACCATGTAGGCCAACTTAGCACCTTCACGCTTCAAAATCCTCTTATATTTTCCAGAAATTATTGGTGACCTCTGGTCATCATGACTCCTTCTGTTTTTCTTACGACTCCTCTGGTCATCACGTCTCCTTCTGTTTTTTCTTACGACTCTACTGGTCATCATGTCTTCTTCTGTTTTTTCTTACGACAAAAAAATCGTCATGTAGCATCCGCATCTCAGATGAATTCAAAAGGTGTTACTAGTACATCTTCGATTAAAAAAAAAAACTGATTGTCATCACATCTTCCTCAATATTATGTATTTTCTCGTTTTTTGTTGTTACTTTTTCCATATACCATAATCTTTCACTCCAGTTACTAAACGAGAGGACCGAAGAACGCCCATCCCCGCACTGGCATGATCGCTCTGTTGCACACCTGCTTACAGAGCCATCACGCCACCCAGGAGATCTTCGACCTCGCAGCCCTTTCGTTTAGTCTCTGTTACACACAAAACATCCAGGCGTCTCACACTCAATACGTTCGTCAACTCATTCATCTTCTCAGAAATTCCACCTCTCACATTCCACGTGCCTATCTGGCACTCCCCACTCCTCGATCCGCCGTATCGGGCCCGGCGTGACAGGTGGCGGTCCTCATCGCCGCTTTGGCCGCTTTTCGTACCGACGGGGACGGGTCGGTACGCGTCGCCTCGGGGAGGATGCCCTAAGCCGCACTGTGGTACGGCTTCGTGGCAGAATTGCAGCCCTAAGGACTGGCAGGGGTCGCGACGTGCACGCTTCTGACATGACTCCCAATTATATTTTTTATTTACATAAATTAAAAATTGAAGATAAATAAGGCGCTACAGTACTAATAATCGATTTACACACTTTAACAGACATACCATAAATATCTGCAGCAGCTTTGTTTTTGAGCTGATTTAATGTGGATATGATTGTTTGTGGACTTATATGATTGATTAAAAGTTAGATTAATATGACAAGGCTCTACGTTTCTTTTAAGAATGTCAATCGATATTCCAGTAGAAGAATTTAAAGGTGCCGTAATTTTGAATGGAATATTAGCAAAGTAATCTTCAAAGTGTGTAGCAATGTTTAAACCTGAGACTAAAATACCCTAAGGTGTAAGTTTCTAATGAAATAATTATGTTCACAGAAAAGGACAAAATATATTTTACATTGTTCTGTCATCGTAGGAACTACAGAAAAAAATTAACCATATTAACGCGATGAACGGTAAATGTTCGAAAACTATTTTCGTATTCTAATTCCGGCTTTAGATTTGGTGTTTATAATGCGGCGCGGGCGGTGAGAGTCGATATCGCAGAGTGCGTGAGGGTGCTTCAGTGCACGATGTGAGTGTGTGGTGTGCGCAGGTGTGTCTGTTCGGCGCGGCGGAGGTGTCGCTGCGGGACGCGCTACGGGCCGGCGCCTCCGACGGCGACCTGCAGGCGCTCGTGCGGGCCGCACTGCGCCGCAAGCTGCCGCAGCACGCCGGTGAGTGTGTGGGGGGCGGGGCGCGGGGGGAGGGCGCCTCCGACGGCGACCTGCAGGCGCTCGTGCGGGCCGCACTGCGCCGCAAGCTGCCGCAGCACGCCGGTGAGTGTGTGGGGGGCGGGGCGCGGGGGGAGGGCGCCTCCGACGGCGACCTGCAGGCGCTCGTGCGGGCCGCACTGCGCCGCAAGCTGCCGCAGCACGCCGGTGAGTGTGTGGGGGGCGGGGCGCGGGGGGAGGGCGCCTCCGACGGCGACCTGCAGGCGCTCGTGCGGGCCGCACTGCGCCGCAAGCTGCCGCAGCACGCCGGTGAGTGTGTGGGGGGCGGGGCGCGGGGGGAGGGCGCCTCCGACGGCGACCTGCAGGCGCTCGTGCGGGCCGCACTGCGCCGCAAGCTGCCGCAGCACGCCGGTGAGTGTGTGGGGGGCGGGGCGCGGGGGGAGGGCGCCTCCGACGGCGACCTGCAGGCGCTCGTGCGGGCCGCACTGCGCCGCAAGCTGCCGCAGCACGCCGGTGAGTGTGTGGGGGGCGGGGGCGGGGGCGGGGGGAGGGCGCCTCCGACGGCGACCTGCAGGCGCTCGTGCGGGCCGCACTGCGCCGCAAGCTGCCGCAGCACGCCGGTGAGTGTGTGGGGGGCGGGGCGCGGGGGGAGGGCGCCTCCGACGGCGACCTGCAGGCGCTCGTGCGGGCCGCACTGCGCCGCAAGCTGCCGCAGCACGCCGGTGAGTGTGTGGGGGGCGGGGGCGGGGGCGGGGGGAGGGCGCCTCCGACGGCGACCTGCAGGCGCTCGTGCGGGCCGCACTGCGCCGCAAGCTGCCGCAGCACGCCGGTGAGTGTGTGGGGGGCGGGGCGCGGGGGGAGGGCGCCTCCGACGGCGACCTGCAGGCGCTCGTGCGGGCCGCACTGCGCCGCAAGCTGCCGCAGCACGCCGGTGAGTGTGTGGGGGGCGGGGGCGGGGGCGGGGGGAGGGCGCCTCCGACGGCGACCTGCAGGCGCTCGTGCGGGCCGCACTGCGCCGCAAGCTGCCGCAGCACGCCGGTGAGTGTGTGGGGGGCGGGGCGCGGGGGGAGGGCGCCTCCGACGGCGACCTGCAGGCGCTCGTGCGGGCCGCACTGCGCCGCAAGCTGCCGCAGCACGCCGGTGAGTGTGTGGGGGGCGGGGGCGGGGGCGGGGGGAGGGCGCCTCCGACGGCGACCTGCAGGCGCTCGTGCGGGCCGCACTGCGCCGCAAGCTGCCGCAGCACGCCGGTGAGTGTGTGACCCAACACATAAAAATACTTAATTACGCTTGTCTTCCCCGTCGTATTTCCTGGTGTTTTTTTTATTTTCTTTGCTAAATCTTTAAATTATTTGTCTGTTCAACTGATTTAACATCCATAATAATATTTTCTTCACACCTACGAATGACTATCATTCGAATATAGAAATGTAATTCTCCTACAAACATCGCTTCGATTTTGGTTCCAATTACGTAAACAAACTAACTATAATCACAGTAATCATAAGAAACACTCACACTTACTCGTACAAGATACACAATGCTTGCATTAGATTGGTCGCGACAAGAGATCAAATTGCCGAGTGACAAAGAAACGTGCGATAGCCTGACGCGCTGCGGTGGATTGGTGCCATTAAGAGGAACCATTTTTATGGCTTCGTTACACTTCTATAAATTATTATTCGTAGCTTCGTTCGTACACACGAAAACAATGATGCAGACACCCTCTTCTCTTTCAAACACACATACTGATACACATTTTCTTCGAACGATTTACGCTGCCTCGACCTTTACTAACATTTTCAAAGTAAATTAAACGACCGTGTTGGATATGGTAGCATAATTTTATTATTAAATTATATGTTCTAGTATTATTGTGTTCTTTGTGGTATCTATGCGTATATGTGGTACAACACGTGGGTACTGAAAGCAGCCATTTACCGTATTATAATAACTATGTTCATTTAAGGATAATTTGAAATATATCTAGGTAAAAAGTAATACATAGAACACAGAGCGACAGGAGGACGGATCCGAAGATGTTATTGGGCTGTCATGCTCCAGGAAGGGGGGAGTAAGAAGAGTAAGGTAGTAAGGTAGTAAAGTAACAACTTGTAGGGAGTCAAGATCATATGTGCGGGCGACAAAAGCGAGGAGCGGTTCATGCGCGCATCTCTCGAGATTCGGCCCATATAACTAGGAAGGTCGGTGGGGCCACGGGAAGGAGGTGGGTATGGGCATACCATGTTTTGCTCGAAAAGGATTTCGTTATTGCCTTTATCTTCTGATAGAGATCCTCGCGGTTGTGTTTCTCGACTCTCTATCTCACCTCTTTTTGAGCCGCTAACACTACATACTAACACAGCTAACACTACAACTATACAGATTTCCACCGAATATTTCAATTCATAATCATTCACAGGGATGATTCACAATCGACACACTTTCAATACGATCGTTCGATAAATCAGTAGAGTATTCGCCGAAAAGGGAGGCCGGGGGAGACGCGCGATCACGGCTCGTGTGTTGTAGGCATGCGGCGGCTCGCGCGCGCGGACGACAACCGGCCTATGATACTGATCGGCGGCTAGCGGCCCTCGCCCCGCCCCCGCCGCCTCTCAGATGTCGCCTGCTCCACAGCGCCGCCCCACCCCGTCCGCCCCGCCCGCCCCGACCGCCCCGCCCGCCTCGTCCGTCACGCCGCGCGCGCCTACTGCACGCTCGCCTCGGGCGTCGAGCGCTCCGGCGACCCACCGCGCCGCGCCGACACTCCGGCCGCGCCCGCCGAGCGCGCCGAGTGCGCCGAGCCCGCCGAGCCCGCCGGACTGTCGCACGTGGACGCGGAGGGCGAGGCGCGCATGGTGGACGTGGGCGCGCGGCGGGCCACTCCGCGGGTGGCGCGCGCCGAGTGCCGCCTGCTGGTGAGCGCGCGCCTGCTGCGGCTGCTGCGCGCCGGCGGCGGCGGCGGCCTGCCCAAGGGCGAGCCGCTCGGCGTGGCGCGCGTGGCCGGCACGCTGGCCGCCAAGCGCACCGCCGACCTCATCCCCATGTGCCACCCGCTGCCGCTGGACGCGGTGCGCGTGCGCGTGTCGCTGCCGGCGGAGGGCGCGGGTGGCGCGGGTGGCGCGGGGGGCGCGGGGGGCGCGCGGGCCGCCGTGCTGGTGTGGTGCGAGGCGCGCGCGGCGGCCCGCACGGGGGTGGAGATGGAGGCGCTGACGGGCGCCGCGGTGGCCGCGCTCGCGCTCTACGACATGTGCAAGGCGGTCGACAAGCACATGACCGTCTCGGAGCTGCGCGTCGTGCACAAGGAGGGGGGGCGGTCCGCGTGGGCGCCGGAGGAGGGGGGTGAGGGGGGGGAGCGGCACGAGGTGCGCGCGCCCGACACGTCTCCGCTGCGGCCGGACGAGACGTACGCGCCGACCAACTTCATGCATTTCTAGGGACACGAGTGACGGACGTTCTTTCCAAATCGCAGATTGTTTATCGGTCGATGGTTTGTTAGGGTTAATAACAAACCATCGACCGATAAACCCTTATAGTTTCACCATGTTCGTCTGTCTGTCTGTCCGTCCTCGACTTAGCGCTAAAGCTGTTGGTACCTACTTTAACGTACCTCCCCTACATGTAACGCGTGGAATTTTTTTTTTCTTTTCCATATTGTGTGGGATAACGTTGGATAGGTCTTTAAAAAATTTTAGGGATGTGCAAATATCATTTTTCGATTTAGTTGACTTATTAAGCTTTAAATGGACAATTTTCGTTAGAGTCAAGTGCCTCCTCTACCAACTAAACGGTTATAATTAGAAATTCAAACGTTACGGCAATAGCAGCTACATGTAACGAAATTTAAAGGAAAACTATCACACTAAAGTTAGCTTTACAAGTTTGCGAGTAATAGTCGACCAAATGTATTTTACTCGAAAATTGTAAACAACTCCATAGAATTTTTTTCTCAGTAGTTTATTCAAACCTAAAAACTACGGAACCCTACACTGCGCGTGTTCCGACACGCACTTGACCGGTTTTTTATGTTATGAAGGTGGTACACGAGCGTGCAGTTCACGTTGATGTGGAGTGATGACGCACAAAGACCGGAGATCGAATTGCAGATGCGTTGCCACACTCGCCACACTCGCCACACTCGCCACACTCGCCACCCCCGCCACCCCCGAGACACCTCGAGATGGGACGATAGAGAACTTCAATTAATCCATTCGTATATTATTTCGATCGGACCGGATATCGCTGTGCACCGGAGCTCGCCTCTCCTCTAGACTGTCTAGAGTAGTCTAGACCATCGACGACACAACGCAGCTTCTCTCCATGGACACCTCATACAAGGCGAGCGGTTTCTGGCAATGCATACGCCAAATTAAGCTTATATTAGGGTGGATATTACGAGCTCGATTTGGCGTATGCATAGAAACTCCCGAGATCTTATAATGCTCATTTTGTACCGATCATTTCCGTGACCTAAGTATACGTAAAATTGGCGAAACTAAAATCGAATAAAAAATACATAAATACCATCGTTTAATGTGAGATGGTTCAGTAAAGCCAGTAACACTTCTAACTTCTAGTTTAAATTAAGATGGTATTTATTATTACCGATAAGTATTATATTACACATAATAATCAATAAATAACACATTAATATTCGTGATATCTTAAATTTCGCTGGTCATGGTTTGCTCTTTGACGTTTTAGTATGTATGTATCTTCACGCCAGATCCCTAACGGGGTAGGCAGAGAGTGTAGAGCGCCAGATAACCCGGTTCTGACAAACCTCTCGTGCCTCGTCTACATTCATCATTCTCTTCATACATGCACGCCGATTCCTAAGACGTTTTAGTAAATTGGATATCTCTTTTGTTCATATGCATCTAATTCGCTATTTCGTTTTTTCATAGATGTCATGAGCACTGTCGAAAATTAACATTACAGAGGCATGGAAGTCTAGGGAGGCGCTTAGTCTTATCGATATCGTACTTAATGCTTATTACTCCTTATTTTGCCGTCCGTAACAAGAGTAGGCATTTTACTTACTTTATATGTACGTTTATTCATCAATATAGCCCGATTTCCTCAGCAGATCATAAAGCTTTGGCATATTTCGATATCAAAGTTGGTTGGTCATGGCGGTTGGATTTTGAAATATTATGATTTTTCAAATTGGAACGCGCAACTTCCCACTTCGTCTGCCTTCTGGCAGTTGACAGAAATAATTCTATACAAAAATTAAAACATTCGCAGTCTATAGTTCTATCGTCGATGGTCTAGCTAGACCAGTGATTCCCAAAGTGGTCCATATAGACCCCCTGGGGTCTATGGGAGGCTCGAAGGGGTCTACGTATATGCGTAAATAAAAATGGGATATATGGGAAAGTGATATAAATGTTAGCAAGGGGGTCCACCGAAACCAGAAAAAAATTGAAAGGGGTCTACAAGAAAAAATAGTTTGGGAACCTCTGAGCTAGACGCACACCATTATCACACAAATTCCATACAAACACTTATTCTTTGCCGCTAAATGGTAGTGTTCAGCACTATCGTGTTCCGGTCAGGTGGTAATGTACGGCTCTGTAATTTCCGGCACAGAGGCATAACACCTAATGCCTCAGGAGTGGCAGCGCATCTGAATTTTGACCTCTGGTCATTGTGTGGGTGTCTATAGGCTGCAGTCATCATTTAACAACAATGTGAACTGCATACGTTTTTGCCACTTTTATTACATAGAAAAAAAATCTGGTTACCTATTACCTGCTATTAATCAGTACGTGCGCCCATAGAAATGTAGCACGTCGGGTTATGACCTAAAACAATCGTGAAATAACGTCGCACCGACTACGTGACAAAATTAACTAAAAATATACCGCTCGGAACCTCATCGTTGAAGTTTATTCAACTGCCTCTCGAGTGGGGGTGGTGGGTGAGGCGGGGAAATCGGACGGGACGTCGAAGTGTCCATTCTATACGTAGTATTATTACATTTACATATTCTCTGCCATTATGAAATTTGAATCAACACTTTTCTATGATGTTGTTCTGGAATGAGCAGTTGGACGCGTCCCGCCCTCTGCCCTCTGCCCACAGCCCACAGCCCGCCGGGCGCCGGGCGCCGGTGTGCGCTAGCCCTAAGTGTAGTGCCGCAGTGCAGAACTCGTCCGACACGTGACTAATGACTAGTCGAGCTTAACTTCAAAAGTAATCTCAAACGTGATTTAGATTAGGTTACCTTTAAGAGTGTCATCGGGTGCAAAATCATGAAATATTGCAAGTCTTCCGTTTCACCTTCGAGAGGTGGAATCGATATTGTACGATAATTAACATTACAGTGGACGAGTGAGGCAAACGTGACTGCGACGCGACTTGCGAAATATAACGAGGTTCGCTGAGATACGGTCATTCGACAAAACAAATAAATTTGCATTAACTTCATACCCAGATAGATTGCAAAATTGTTCTTATGATCTTCGATTTTGTCCGTAGAAAACCTCAAACACGTTCTAAACGTGAGAAGATGGCAAACTAGCATGTAATAAATCATGTGCCTCACTCGAACGGTACAGGGGTAGTCTAAGTCGAAAATAGTGTTATTTTTATACATATACCTATTATTATGTAGGTACTTATTTTTATGATTAAGTGAAATCAATTAATGTTGTTTTTTATTAAAAAAAAATAACAATTAATAATGTAGAAATATTTTAGCAACTAAGAAGGTATGTTCCAATATTGTGATTAAACCTATTTGGTAAATTTTTGAAATGTATGTTAATTCCATAGAAACTTCAATTATTTAATTAAATGTTGAAATTATACATTTACTAGTGATATATGTGCTACTTGTATATTTATTATTTTCTATCGCAAATAAATTTTTATATTTGTTACTCCGTTGTTCTCATTCAATGTTAGAAGTGTTGGAACCAACAAGTAAGCTGTCAGCTAAATACGTTCCGTGGCGTGTGCTCAGATACGCAATCGGTCTAAGTCATGAAAATAGCGAACCGTCAAAAATGCTAATCTTGTGTGTATGTTTCATCGCATTTGGTTCACTTTGCATTTTATAGTTTTCTATGAATGAATAAAAAAAAATTCCTCACACCTAAGGGTGTGGTGGTACCCCTTGACCTAACCTGCCAAAGTGGGGGGTATTATTTATTTATGACTTTAAAGGCTCATTGTCAAAGTGGACCACATTCGAAATTAAAATAATTGACAGAGTGCGATTTTGACAGTTTGCTAATTCGACCGTTCGCGATTTGTAAATCATGTGAACTAGACCAATCGCGATATGGACCAATCGCTATTTTGACAGTTTGAGACATTGCCCACTACGCTGTGGTCCTGGGTTGAAGGTTAAGTGCTTATTGGGTTTTTTCAACTTTCGGCAGATTCCCAGTGTCACCCTCGGAGTTTGGTAATGTGCCCGGAGGAGTCAATAGGCTCGCTCGCCACCTGTTACATGGGATGTAACGTAACTGGCAAATCGTGAGTGTTTGCAGAAGTAATGCGTGCGACACACACGCACACTACAAAAATCGTCTATTACTATGAAATTCACACCTTGACTTTAACAAAATACAGAAACAATTTCACGCACACATTTAAACATCTAGGCGACAGGTATGGGCCCGTTTGGGCTTGTACTTTGACAGAGGGGAAAGCCGGCATATGGCTACTCCCCTCCGGTGTTGCTCTATGTTCTAAGTCTAGGTCAAGGAAACAGCTGTAGGTATATATATTTCTTTTTTAATTAAAAAAAGTTAACACAGTTCTTTACGTTAAATAATAAATATTGATTCGACTGTAATTTCTACGTGAAATTTCAGTTTCATTCTTAATACTTCAGATTCATTCAGTAAAGTTTTAAATTACAATCAAGTGAAAATATAGGTGTAAAACCAGATGGGGTCGAAACTAGAGGTGTGATTAAATGTTAAATAAAATAAATTGTTAAGGAGTTAACATTGAAAACAATTAACATGTTAAATTAAACGATAAAATGATAACGTTTTACCATCAATTGAAGAGCTCATTTGGTTATTTCTAATTGTATTTAGGTGACTGATGTTGACGTTATAACATTTTACGTACCGCGAACGTTTAAATGTTAATTTACATTTAAATAAAAATCAACCCCCTTATTCATAAACGTATTTTAGCTAAAGTGTTGCTAATATCTTCTTTGTCTTTTTCTATTCTGCACATTTGACAATGCAACTAACAAAGACAAAGCATTCTATAGGAGAAACGTATCAAATGTACGTTTATGAATAAGGGGGTAAATCTATAGTCATAGAAATAAGACTGTGGCGGGCGCCGGTGCCAGGTGACAGCCACGGACAGCGCCGGTGCCAGGTGACAGCCACGGACAGCGCCGGTGCCAGGTGACAGCCACGGACAGCGCCGGTGCCAGGTGACAGCCACGGACAGCGCCGGTGCCAGGTGACAGCCACGGACAGCGCCGGTGCCAGGTGACAGCCACGGACAGCGCCGGTGCCAGGTGACAGCCACGGACAGCGCCGGTGGCCCCGAGCCCCCGAGCCCCCGAGCCCCCGCGCCGCTCGAGCCACCCGCGGCATCCTGCTTGAGTGTACAACTCAACAGTCATAATCCTAAGCATTATTCTATAACACGATTTAATTTGAGAAATCAACGCCACCTGCGATCCACTTGTTCAAATTGATTAGTGTCCATTTTTACTAGTTATAACTTCCTGCATGCCGATAAGTTAAAATTTTAATTTTGCATATTAAAAATAAAAGCTATTACCGTGACGATAAGACTCATAATCCTATGCATAAACGATTAATACATTATGAATGTGGTATAAACGCCATCTGAAGTCACAAGTTATAACATCCTGCATTCCATAAATAAAAATGACAGCTATTCCCATAAATATAAAACTTATAATCCTATGCGTAATAAATGAACAAGTTCAAATTCGATCTATTAACGTCATGTATGTTTTGAAGTAGATATTAACATGAGACGCCAGTCACCGTATTCACCGTTATTGCTCAAGAAAGTTAGATCTTGAGCCAATAGATAGATGGCCTTCATTACAATATTGCCTGATTGAAATTGTAGTTGGTATTTTATTTATAATTTTCTAAGTTGTTATAACTTTAACGAAAATCTCAATAATGATTAACGAGGTTATACATTAAAAAGTATTATCATGTTAAGTTAAAAGTTATTACACTTAATGACCACCTCTAGTCGCCTGCGTGCGTGTGTGTGCGTGTGTGTGTGTGTGTGTGTGTGTGTGTGTGTGTGCGCGCGCGCGCGCGTGTGCGTGTGTGGAGGGAACATGAATGAATGATATAATATAACACTCCATTTCGACAACTACGACTTTTTCAAAAAAAATCTTGTAGCGCAAGTGCGTACACTGCGCACGGGGTTTACCATTTTATGAAATAATAAAAAATCTGATCTGGACCCGGCAAAACAAATTAACAGCATCGAATTTTGAACCCCGCCCACGTGGTAACCGCAGACAACACATCACTTAATCAAATGTTTCAAAGTTTCTGATTTGTCGTGATAGGTTAACCGCGGTATGTCAGTCTCCCGTAGTATTGAATACTTTGTAGTGTTCAAAATGGTAATAGTCGAAATTGATTTTTTGATTCTGACACGACGGGGGTGTGGAGTGGAATGGCTAGGATACGGGTATTTGAGTCCAATCAGCTGGCGACCAGCACGTCGTACTTGGCGGGCGCAGGGAGTGTGGGAGGAGCGGGGGGCGTGCGTCAGCCGCTGGCGACCAGCACGTTGGACTAGAGGGGCGCGGGGGGTGTGCGTCAGCCGCTGGCGACCAGCACGTTGGACTTGAGGGGCGCAGGGGGCGTGCGTCAGCCGCTGGCGACCAGCACGTTGGACTTGAGGGGCGCGGGGGGCGTGCGTCAGCCGCTGGCGACCAGCACGTTGAACTTGGCGGGCGCGGGGAGTGTGGGGGGCGCGGGGGGCGTGCGTCAGCCGCTGGCGACCAGCACGTTGGACTTGGCGGGCGCGGGGAGTGTGGGGGGCGCGGGGGGCGTGCGTCAGCCGCTGGCGACCAGCACGTTGGACTAGAGGGGCGCGGGGGGTGTGCGTCAGCCGCTGGCGACCAGCACGTTGGACTTGGCGGGCGCGGGGAGTGTGGGGGGCGCGGGGGGCGTGCGTCAGCCGCTGGCGACCAGCACGTTGGACTTGGCGGGCGCGGGGAGTGTGGGGGGCGCGGGGGGCGTGCGTCAGCCGCTGGCGACCAGCACGTTGGACTTGGCGGGCGCGGGGAGTGTGGGGGGCGCGGGGGGCGTGCGTCAGCCGCTGGCGACCAGCACGTTGGACTTGGCGGGCGCGGGGAGTGTGGGGGGCGCGGGGGGCGTGCGTCAGCCGCTGGCGACCAGCACGTTGGACTTGGCGGGCGCGGGGAGTGTGGGGGGCGCGGGGGGCGTGCGTCAGCCGCTGGCGACCAGCACGTTGGACTTGGCGGGCGCGGGGAGTGTGGGGGGCGCGGGGGGCGTGCGTCAGCCCCTGGCGTCCAGCACGTTGGACTTGGCGGGCGCGAGGAGTGTGGGGGGCGCGGGGGGCGTGCGTCAGCTGCTGGCGACCAGCACGTTGGACTTGGCGGGCGCGGGGAGTGTGGGGGGCGCGGGGGGCGTGCGTCAGCCGCTGGCGACCAGCACGTTGGACTAGAGGGGCGCGGGGGGTGTGCGTCAGCCGCTGGCGACCAGCACGTTGGACTTGGCGGGCGCGGGGAGTGTGGGGGGCGCGGGGGGCGTGCGTCAGCCGCTGGCGACCAGCACGTTGGACTTGGCGGGCGCGGGGAGTGTGGGGGGCGCGGGGGGCGTGCGTCAGCCGCTGGCGACCAGCACGTTGGACTTGGCGGGCGCGGGGAGTGTGGGGGGCGCGGGGGGCGTGCGTCAGCCGCTGGCGACCAGCACGTTGGACTAGAGGGGCGCGGGGGGTGTGCGTCAGCCGCTGGCGACCAGCACGTTGGACTTGGCGGGCGCGGGGAGTGTGGGGGGCGCGGGGGGCGTGCGTCAGCCGCTGGCGACCAGCACGTTGGACTTGGCGGGCGCGGGGAGTGTGGGGGGCGCGGGGGGCGTGCGTCAGCCGCTGGCGACCAGCACGTTGGACTTGGCGGGCGCGGGGGGCGCGGAGGCGGCGGGCGCGGCGTCGGCGGCGGTGCGCTGCACGCGAATGTCGTACTTCTCGATGTACTCGTTGATCTCCTGTCCCTTGCGAGTCATCTGCTCATGCAGCGACTGTGAACATTCATATACATTGTACAGTCAGTAATGTTCGTCTATCCAGCCATTTATAAGATACAGAATTAGTACTTCAACATATTATCAGCAGATGAACATATTTTCATATGAAACGTGCATTCATACTAAAAAACGTGCAATAGGAGCGTTTACATGCACGCCGTGGGGTAACTCATGTAAAGAATTATTAAAGAAGCTTAATATATTCGCATTGCCTTGCGAGTACATATATTAATACGTGTTGCAATATTCACGATTAGTGTAATATGCATCCAGTTAACGGAGGAGGACTTAACGGGTGTCGGACTTTAAGAAGTGATAAGCACAAAGACAGACTATTACCTAGTGCCGTCACTTAAACTAGCAAAACTAGAGAATAGTGCACTCGTGTTCGTCCCCGAAGCACACCGCGGACACTCCGCCAGAATTCCGTACAGACGTTTAATTTGGTCTCTATTACACGGACACTAATCAGTGACGTGTATGTACACGTACACCTGTGTGCGTAGCACGTAGAATACCAAACGTCGAAGTGTCCATTCTATACGTTGTATTATTACATATTCTCTGCCCGAAGTGCACAATCGGCTACCGTATCGTATAAGCCCACGTCCTACTTTTTGTAGGACAGATAATCGGTGCAATTTTGTGACCGACTCAACGCCCACGTCCGTTTTTTTATCGGTGGAGCAGCACGTCGTAGACAGAGAGTCGAGAGAATCTCATGATTATAAGGAGGAAAGTGGATTTACAGAGGAAGGTTTGACATTGGCTTTTGAGGAACAGAAATGAAAAAAGAAAGTTCTGGGTTGATCCAATAATCTCTCAGAGATTATTGAAGGGGATATTTAATGTTCTTCATGCTAATCTAAGATGAGGGACTTTGACCAGACAAGTTTTTAAAATATTATTGAATTGAATTTAATTATTAATAAATTTTATGAACAATGACACGTCCTTTTAGTAGGGGTGTTAGAAATGGAACGCAATCTAATTAGTTTTTTATGTTCTTTTGCCACTTCCTAAGTTGGCAACACTCTCTTCGCCTACCGATCTCATGTGCCGCGCGTGTATAACAATTGTTCGTATAATTACAACTAATAATCACGCTATAAACGCTCCTTTTATTTGCAAAATCCTACAAGGGGAGACGAATCTAGGTCGACCTTCACCTATCTGTTCACCAAATAAAACATTGTATGTATCCATTTTTTTTAAAGTTTTTTTGAATTTGTTACCCACCAAAAAAACTTTTTATTTCAAATTCATTTGGTATTTGAAATAAATAGTTTTAAACATATAAAATAATTAAATTAATTTATTTAATTCAGATATTAAAATCCATACAGAACATACAGAACAATAATAATTAAGGTACACAATAACAAAAATATACAATATTCAATTGAGAACCTCCTCCTTTTTGAAGTCGGTTAATAAAAATACATTTAAAATTTCACAATGACAAATTATTAAAATCATAGGAATAAAAAATTACATACCTAGCTAGGTATACGAAATTTTAAAATGTCAAGTATGAAATATTTTTAATAAAACACATAATCTATAATAAAAAAATGAATCGCAAAATGTGTTGGTAAGCGCATAACTCAACAACGCCTGGACCAATTAGGCCAATTCTTTTTTTAATATGTTTGTTGAATTTCAAGGATGGTATGTACGGCGAGAAAAAGTCGAATAATTGCCGGAAAACCCCTAAAAACAGCCCTTTTCTTTTTCCCATACAAATGTTTTCTAACTAAAACGTAAAGTCAACTTGAGCTTTATTGCTGTTGCATAAAGTTCATATTAAATTACAAGCACTCACGGTTGTCTAAGCAATGTAGGTGTGTTCCTAACGTCAAAAAGTCAATTTGCACTTTATTACCGCTGAACAAAGTTCATACTAAAGAAAGGTTAAGGGCTCTTAAGATTTTTCTTTTTTTGGAAATGTGCGATCAACCTCCTAAGAGAGGAGGTGATAGTTTGTACGGGTATTTTGTCAGTTTTTAATGCCTCAAAATTGGTTTACAGACTCTTTTGTTGCATCAATATATTTTTTTAATCTTCCCTCAAAGCAAGAAAGGGAAAAGAGACAAGCTAGTACATTTTAAATATACGATGAGCCGCTAGCGGCAGTTTCCTCCACCCTCTGAACATAGGAGAGTCGGTAACAGATCGGTGCAGTCACTTATATTTACTTACCTGTTTACACCTCCTTGCCAGGTAGCTAGTCATGAACATAAATACTTAGGCAGACAGACTTTATATGTTTTAAACTTTTAGTTTCAAACACATTTAATTGGTTAACAAATGGGTGAAAGTTGCTAATAAAAAAAAATTCTCAAATAATCATACCTATGAACATAATTCTATAGGCAATACATGCAAGACGTGTTTGTTCATGTATGAAATTTGTTAAAAAATGGTTAATTCGGTAAACAGATAGGTGAAGGTTGATCTAGGTTCGGCTCTTAGACTATTCCGACTGTCGATGAGTCGGTGAGTAGTGTGCGTTGACGCATACATTTCCGAACGTTCCATTTTTCACCGATTATCGGTCGGGATGCACCGATTTTATTTATCACCGACTTTTTGTAGGACGTGGGCGTTACACTATGGCTATCACGTACGTTCTATTTTCCTCCTACAAAAAATCGGTCACCGATTATCGGACGTGGGCGGGAGCCATTGATATACAAAAAAACCCAAGATGCACACTCAACGTCTCAAAACCGTCCGCTCGCAAATAGCGCTAAAATGAAAATATAGCGCTCATTTCAAATAGTATCACGTCAATCTTAGAGCAGTTCGTACGTCAAAAATTAAAAATTATAAAAATAATACGTCTATACCGATGAAAACGGATGGGATATCGTACTTTCGGGAAGTAAAAAACTTTATTGATTTACATTTGTCATATAAATGAGTAAATATAGCGATTTTGAATTGATTTTGATTTAATTTTGTTTAAAACTTCACTCATCGATCTAAGTATAATACGGCAAACTTCAATAGTTGTAAGGTCTACGGTCATAGAAACGTATTAGGCTCATTTTGTTTTAGTCGTATAACGACTCTGTTATTGTCAATGGAGTCGATTTTCTAAAATCACACATATTTTATTACTAATTTAATAATTAACTTTTAAAGTATTTATTTAATAATTAACTTTTAAATTAATAAAATATATTATTATGTATTACATCAGTGGTTCTCAAACTTTTTAAATGACGGAACCCTTTTGGGAATCAAAATACTTGATGGAACCCTACAATAAAACAATTGTTTTTATAAGTGTATTTTTTATTAATCAGCATAATAAAAGTACAATGTAACAGTTACTAATTATTATTTACTTCACCACTTGGCAAGGACAATAATAGAAAACATTAAAAAAGAAAAAAATCTAACTAGCGGGCGGTATGAAACTGTTTTTTATTTTTCATCAATTGGTTGATATCAGGTTTGATGGAAGAAAGTTGGAGTCTCATATCAGCTTCGGCGTCCAGTCTATTGCGATATTTTGTTTTCGTGGCTGCGTAGGAAGAGAATTCTGTTTCGCACAAATATGTAGTTGGGAACGGGAGAAGAATATCCAGAGCCATTTGGCCAAGCATTGCATATTCATCTTGGATTCTGCACCAAAAATCATTGAGAGGCGTCGTTTTGAACAGTGACTCCATACTTGAGTCTGATGACATTTCAAAAAGAGATTCATATATCTCGTTTGACATGTTTTCAGGCTTTTCCAAGTTGGGTAAAAAAGGATTATGAATCCATGAATTCACTTTAATTTTTGTATTGTGTTCTTCGGGAAAATACTTTTCAAAAGATGCGCGCATCGAACTGAGATATTGAAAATTGAGTTATTTAAAACGAAACGAACGTTAGCGAAAACGACTCAGAAATGTTTGAATTGGTCCAACAATTCAAACATTTCTGAGTCGTTTTCGCTAACGTTCGTTTCGTTTTAAATAACTCAATTTTCAATATCTCAGTTCGATGCGCGCATCTTTTGAAAAGTATTTTCCCGAAGAACACAATACAAAAATTAAAGTGAATTGGTCCAACAATTCAAACATTTCTGAGTCGTTTTCGCTAACGTTCGTTTCGTTTTAAATAACTCACTGAGTAACGTAAAGCTTTCTATTTCTTTCTTACCAATGCAAATGATCCAAAAATCTAATTTTCTTTTAAAAGCAGTTATTTTATTATAGGCCTGAACACTGTTGTCTGTTTACCTTGCAACGATAAATTCAATTCGTTAAGTTTTTGAAAGATATCCGAGATGAAAGACAATCGGAACAACCAAGTTTTATCATACAAACGGTCCTTCAAATTAAAAGAAGTATCTGCTGAAAGAAACATTTGTCTCTAAGTTCAAATAGCCTTGTTAAAGTTTTACCCCGAGAAAGCCATCGCACTTCTGTATGGAGCAGCAGTGTTTTATGTTTGCTGCCATAATCCTCACACAATAATGAGAACAATCGGGATTGCAGTGGTCGTGATTTGATAAAATTAATTATTTTTACTGCTTCATCCATAACTAATTTTAGATTTGACGGCATTTGCTTCATCGCAAGTGCTTGTCTATGCAGAATACAATGACTGGAACTACAATTAGGCGCTTTATTTTTCATTCGTAACACTGATCCTGCTGTTTTACCTGTTATCGCCTTGGCCCCATGTGTACAAATGTCAATACAATTGTTCCAACTGAGATTATTTTCTTTAAAAAAATATTTTTTTTATTTAAAGAAAAATGGAAAGAAAAATTTGACTTCAGGCGAGACTCGAACTCGCGGCCTACTGGGAATATAGTCCAGCCGCTCTTCCAATAGAGCTACTGAAGTCCTGCCCGATTTGTCAAATCTTTCCTTCACATTTATTGCATTGCTTTATGGTAGCAGCAGCTATATTTCACAAGCATGTGTTAATGCGAAATAATATAAAAAACAATTATTAAGGGTAAAAGCGACTTCTTTACGATATTCAATAAACTGCAAAGTCTATTACATCGGTTGCCTAACTAGCACAGTTGGCAATAGATGGGGCTGCTGCTACCATAAAGCAATGCAATAGATGTGAAGGAAAGATTTGACAAATCGGGCAGGACTTCAGTAGCTCAATTGGAAGAGCGGCTGGACTAGATTCCCAGTAGGCCGCGAGTTCGAGTCTCGCCTGAAGTCAAATTTTTCTTTCCATTTTTCTTTAAATAAAATATGTTTCACAAGCATGTGTTAATTCGAAATAATATAAAAAACAAAAAATATATTTATTTTATTAAAAATTTCTTTCCCGGTAGTTTTTGTAAGCAGCGATGAACACATAAGTATGTCTTCTTCAAAAGAACTTTTATATGGGTATCTCACAATAACCAGCAGGATAGCCAAACCAGCGACATCAGTCGACTCGTCCATTTGCAAGGCGAATCGTGTAGTTTGTAGACGTGTAACTAGTTCTTGTTTGACGTAGCTTGCCAGATCATTCACGTGGGGTTGGGTACGCGCATTCCACAGACCGGCAAACTTAGAGCGAACGGGTTGTACAAGTATAAAATTGTAGATACCAAACTTATGAGATATTGTACCAGCTATTGTAACACATGTTGTTATGTACAAATACAAATAAATAACGTTCATAGCGTTTTGTGCGGCCGCGGAGCGACCAGGGAGAAGTGTTTTGATTTTTTTTTCTAAATTCTTGCGGAACCCCGACAGAGGTATCACGGAACCCTAGGGTTCCGCGGAACACACTTAGAGTATAGCTGATACTAAAAATGTATGTAATAATTACATACATTTTTAGTATTTAATAATTTGATAATTGACATAGACAAAGTGACCTAATTTGTTAGTAATATTATTAACAAGTTATGGATTTTATATTATTTAATCAATGCATAAAATTATTATTATTGCTTTTTTATTTTATTTTAATACATACCTAATATTTTTATAAGTACATAATTAAACTAAAAACATAATAATATTATTTCATATCGCATAGCTATATGAATTGTAATATGGGCATAAAAATTTGTTTAGTTTTTGCATATTGTTTTAAAAAGAGAACTTAAACTCATACTACTAAGGTCCACTTTGTAAAAAAATAAGGTCATGTGTTATCTATAACTACGTTAGTACAACTGACGACAGTTTCGAGTGCGAAGTTTGTTCGCGACTGTGCATCTTGGGTTTTTTGTTTATCAATGGCGGGAGCCCTAAAACGGGTCAAACATTACCGCAGATATGTACTGTGAAGAACTGAACACAATGATGGAGGAGCTCGCACGTCCAGCTTTGGTCAATTGTCCGGCTCCTGCAAGACAACGCGCGACCTCATACTGCACAGCAGACGGGCTCCAAGCTGCAAGAGCTGGGGTTGGAAGTTCTCCGTCATCCGCCGTACTCACCAGACCTTGCGCCAACTGAATCCCTACTTGATTTTGAAATATGTTTATTCGATTTATCTTTTACCGACAACTCGTGTGGCGGGTTGCTCACTTCCCTCTAAAATGGTCGAGGAGGGCAATGGCTGTCACATGCGTCATACTCGTGAACGGGTGCTGTTTGTGGGGACTGGTCTATTCTGGCAAAAACTACATCTCATTTTAGTAGATAGCAGTTTATTTGCATCTATGCTATGGACGTTTACATTATTTGATTTTCGTGATAATCTGTACTAGATTTAAGCTCTAATTTAATTAAAACAGCTCTTTACTTTGCTCGGTAGCGGAGTTCTTCTCAGTAGTGACTGCACTTAGAGGCTCTGCTGAGTGAATTACTGCATTTATCATCTTTGAAGGAATAGAAAATGTTTGTGCTAATGATATTTTAAGTCAGTTCTTTAAATTCAAATTTTAATTTACTATTAATATGATTTTACTTCACTCTAGGTAATTTATGATTCCTAGATATTTTGAAAGTATCTGTAAAGATCTATTCAAAATAAAAATATTTTCTTTCTTTCTTTCTTACTATATACATCGAAGACTTCATTGTGCGATGCTTTTGTTTTCCGAAAATTAATAAATCGAAGTTTCGTTTGCGCGTTGCTCCATCGATAATTACTTCGAAGCTTTTTTGAAAGATGTCTTATTTTGTCGAAAACTATTGCTCCGTACTAAAGTCTTACTTACTTGAGTTAATACGAGCGAGTCGAGCGACCCTGACTTAGCCAGGTTAGGTCGAAGGGCGCGTCACCGTTCGGTGTTAGGATTTTTTTCCGCTGACAGTAGGCAAGTACTTACAATTTTACAGATGGCAATTTGCCATTATGGCAAATTCGGTGTAAAAACCTCCGATAAATAACCATCGACGGTATCGGTAAATAAGCATCGACGAGACAAGGTAATCACTGTCGGTGAATCATTTCGAGCAAACACACCTACGTCGAGCAGTGAAGATCTGGCGAAATAAATCATCGCACAATGAAGTTTTCGATGTATAGGTAGTTATCGGCAAAAGATTTTTCGAATAAATATATTTCGAAATTAAGTTGGCCACGCGCGCCTACAGACTTTTCAATTTTTCAGAATTTAGATACCTACCTACCTACCTACTGAGCGGGAAAAAAAATCAATAGGTACCCGAGAGGTAGTGAAAGTGCACTCCACTTTTAACAAGACCGGGCAAGTTGTTAGTTCATAATATTTAGATGAGCACACCTTTAAGGCGTGTGGAAGTCGTTCCCGGTTGCTCTCGAGGTCGGGCAGCACCTCCTGCACCGTGCGCTCCACCAGCACCCCGCCCACCATCCTGAAGCACTTGCGCTCTTGATCCACTGACTTCAATGTCTCTATTACAATTCTGTTCAAAAAATCACAATTATTTTAGCAGTCCAAGTATGTATTTTGAACAATAGAGCAACTCGGCCCA
Source organism: Macrosoma leucophasiata (assembly GCA_036365455.1). Classification (NCBI taxonomy): domain Eukaryota; kingdom Metazoa; phylum Arthropoda; class Insecta; order Lepidoptera; family Hedylidae; genus Macrosoma; species Macrosoma leucophasiata. The sequence continues at coordinate 22,351,402 of JAWQUS010000003.1, read as the reverse complement.
TCGGTCGAGCCGGCCGGAAAGGAGTAGCCATAGCGTTTATTACCGATGCAAAACAGTCTGTCATTTTTTGAGGGGTGAAATACGTGTGACACACTCACACTACAAAAATCGTCTATTACAACGAAACTCACACCTTGACTTTAATAAAATACGTGAACAATTTCACGTAATTAATCACACATTTAATTACCTATCTGGGCGACAGCCATAGACCATTTGGTCTTTTACTTTGACAGAGGGGAAAGCCTCCATATGGCTGCGGCCGGTGGCCCGTGTTGCTCTATGTTTTGAACCTTAATCAAATTCCACATCATTCCTAATTATGATTTGTCAAAATACTGTTTGTTTCATAAGTTGGGTTCACATGAGTACCTATGAAACACTGAAAAACATTCCTTATGGGTTTCTGCCTGTTGTTAACAATAACAACTTTAACAAATTTTTTTGTTATAACATCTAATTATGCAGACATTTAATAGATTACTATGTTTTGTGTACTATGTACAGGCTATGTCGGATCAAGCAAATGAATGTAATAATAATAATAAATAATAATGCCAACCCATACGTCCCACTGCTGGGCACGAGTCTCCACTCTTTGAGGGGAGGCCTGGAGCTTACTCCACCACGCTGCTCCAATGCGGATTGGTGGAGGTGGGTGGGTTAGTGGCCAACCCGCTGTCGGATATTTTCAAACCGCCCATAAGGCCTCCGACAAGGTTTAACGACTGCTATCTATCGATAGCAACCGGGACCGACGGCTTAACGTGCCCTCCGAAGCACGGAAACGCGCATTTAATTTGCCACTAGCGGTCATCCATCACACTACCCGACCGCGGCCGTAGTGCTTAACCGAGCAGATCACTTATGATCTACACCAGCCGTCGGACCATTCGGTGACTATTTGTGACTGGCTTTAAAATACAGACGATATTTTTATTTCGTGTTCTTTTTTCTTCACAAAAGAAAAACAAGTACATAAGTTGAAAATAAACTCCGCCAAAAATTAAGATATTTTTGTTACTTAAATGTTTTTTTTTTTGTTATTTTAGAAAATTAATAGGCAGGCATACTTACTTACTTATAAAAACAGAAACAAAAATAAATTAGATTTTTTCCAAGTTTTTGCCTATCCAAAACAAATAAATGTTTCTTAGCATATTGTATAGGGTCAAGTAGGGAACGGTGGCTCGGTCGGGTACATAGACTCATGACGATATTCGTTGTAAAGAACAACAATATCTATTTTTCTCCTTCTTTCATCGGAAGCGCTCGACGCCCGAACAAGTACAAACCAGTTTGTTGCCAGTGCCGGCACCGTTTAGTTGTGATACTAGAGTGTTTTTGTTTTCGTGGCCGAGAAATTACATTTCAAGGTAAATTTGTTTTTTTTTATTTGGTAAACATGTGTTTTTTTTCACTAAAATTTATGTGTATAGTTAACTTTTTGTGTTTAGATGGAAAGTGTGGTTAATATGTTAGATAATAGCATAGATTTATTTACCTTCTGCAAATCTGTTAGGAAGTTATATGTCATTCAATTTAAAATAGTTACGACGTCTTTAGTGACTCAAATTCAAGTAGTACACAATGACTCGTGAGTCACTGTGTACTTTAGTGAGTCACTGTGTTCTCCTTCTAGCAAGTACAATGATGAAGAAAATCGGAAAAATAAATTTAGCTGTCTAGAACAAAACACTCGTGTTTTATTTTTATAATTTGTAAGGCAATAAGTCAACCTGTTGCTTTATTATAAGTTAGGTATCTACCCATTTCTATTTGATTTAGTTATTTTGATTTTTCAGCAGAAGAGAAACCAAAGTGTGTGCATTGTGGCGCACCTCACCCTGCAAATTATAGAGGATGTATGGTCGCAAAAGAAATGCAAAGCATTAAAAATAAAACATTAAAGAAACCAAGTAGTCAACCAGTGCAAAACAAAATGTCGTCAACCATGGCCAAGAAAACCAAGGTAGTTAGCAATAGTATAACTTATGCAGGAATTGTTAAAGGCTCAACAAAAACTGGGCATAATAATACACACAAAAGCAACGCCTTAGAAGAAAAACTTGACCGGATCTTAAGTGTCATCACTGCTTTTGATGAACGAATCCAAAAACTTGAGAATACAAGTCAAATGAAACCTTCTTCTACGTTACGAAAATGACTAACTCGTTAAATATTATAGAATGGAATGCCAATGGATTACTACAACATCAAAATGAGTTGCAAGTAGTTCTAGATATACAAAATATTGACTTATGTTTAGTGTCTGAGACACATTTCACTAAACAGTCGTATATAAGATTTAAAGGATACATGCACTACACCCAAACAAAACTGCAAGAGGTGGTAGTGCTGTTATAGTTAAGGAAAACATAGAACACAATGAGGAAAGAAAATTTGAATACCCTGAATATCAGGCTGTAGTCGTAAATCTGAAAACTAAGCGTTACTCTTTTTCTGTAGCATCTATATATTTCCCACCAAAACATTCCTTGAAAAAAGATGAATACATTAGTCTTCTTAAAAGCCTTGGCGAGCGATTTATCATTGGTGGCGACTTTTAACGCTAAAAATACCCATTGGGGCTCTAGACTCACCAATACCAAAGGCAAAAAATTGCTAAGTGCCATAAAAGAAGCGAAGTGCAGTTTTTCATCTACGGGTAAGCCGACCTACTGGCCCACCGATCCACAAAAAATACCTGACCTAATAGACTTTTTTATTCATAAAAATATATCAGTCAACTATCTACATGTAAACGAAATGAATGATATGAACTCCGATCACTCACCCATAATTCTAACTCTAAGTGAAAACATTACATATAAAGATTATAACATAAGGCTCGTAAATAAGAAAACAGACTGGGCCAGTTTGAAACAGATTTGGATGAGTCTATAAAATTGAACGTCCCATTAAAAACTCCAGAACAATTAAATACAGAGGTGGAATTTTTTATAACTAACATCCAACAATCAGCGTGGAACATTACACCAACAACAGAGTACAAACCAAGGGCAAGAACATATCCTAGAGACATTTTAGATCTCTTACACAAGAAAAGATTACAAAGAAGCAAATGGCAAATGACAAGGTTCCCAGGAGATAAAAGGTTGCTTAATAATCTTACCAAAAGTTAACCAGAAAAATCAATGAATATAACAATAACAATATGAGTAATTTTATTACAAAGCTAACCAGTGACCGCAGTACCGATTACTCACTTTGGAAAGCCTCTAAAAATTTAAACAGACCAATAATACATATTCCACCAATTAGAGGTGAAAATGGAACATGGGCTATTAGCAACCAACAAAAAGCCAAAAGATTCTCAGAACATCTTGAAAATATCTTTAAGCCGAATGAGAACCTATCAAACGATCTTCTTGAGGAAAACTTTATCCAAGAAGAGATAATTATAAAACTTGTGACACCTAACGAGGCAATCAAAGCAATCAAAATAAATATCAGCCCAAAAAAATGTCCAGGATATGATTTAATTACAGGAGAAATCTTGCATAATCTACCTCGAAAAGCTATCGTGAAATTAACAACTCTAATAAATGCTGCATTCAGACTAACATATGTACCTGATTTGTGGATGTGAATAATGATAGCAAAACCTGGAAAGCCACCTCATGAAGCAACGTCGTACAGACCAATTTATCTACTGCCGGTTCTTTCAAAACTGTTCGAGAAACTTCTTCTAAGACGCTTGAAACCACTTCTGGATGCTAAAAACCTTATTCCTGAGCACCAGTTTGGATTCAGAGAAAAACACTCTACTATAGACCAAGTACATAGAATAACAAATGTCATTGAAAAAACACTAGAAGACAAGAAAGTTTGTACAATAGTATTTTTAGATGTGGCACAAGCTTTTGACAAAGTCTGGCATGAAGGTCTTATTTATAAAGTCAGAACTATATTATGTTGCCGAAACAATTCTCTGATATATTAGAATCTTATATAACCAATAGAGCATTTAGAGTGAGACAAGAAAGTGATTATTCTGAACTCAAAGAAATAAAAGCTGGGGTACCACAAGGTAGTGTCTTAGGTCCGGTCCTGTACCTATTATACACATGCGATATCCCAAATTTAGAGAATAATATAATTGCTACCTTCGCTGATGACACTGCTATAATGGCGACAGGTCAAAGTCATGAAGAAGCAGGAGAAAAAATTCAAGAGGCTCTTAATGTTTTAAATAATTGGACTACAAAATGGCGCATCAAGCTAAATGAAACGAAGTCGGTCCATATCGACTTTACTAACAAAAGACCACATTATCTCCCATTATATATAAATGGACAACAAATACCATATGCGAACACAGCTAAATACCTAGGTATGACGCTTGACGCTAAGTTGCGCTGGAAAGCTCACGTCAAGAAGAAGCGAGAAAATACGCCGAAGCCCATGAAAAAAGGCTTCATCGTCATGTGAATATTGAGGCTATTCAGCTCCTCGACAACACAATCCTAGTGAGAAAACTTAAGAGAACTAAACCTTTTGAGTTAGTGTAGTGTTAAAATAAAATTAGTGTTAGTGACTTATTTTGCATAATCACACGAACAAAGTCACTTAAGACATACTAAGAAAGTGCCAGTGGATATTTACTTTTAAATTTTAGAAAGTTTAAGTTAGCATAAAATTGCTTATTAGTCTTTTAGGCTAGATTGTAATTTTAATAAGGTTCAAAAAAGGACTTCAGGTTAAATAAAAAAAAAATAAAAAATATATTTTTGTATTTTAAATATCTCTATACGTCATTGGTTTGTATTCCATTGTAAGTACTTTGGTATTTTATGCTGATTATTTCCACAAAATGTCAAATCAAAGAGTTATAGGTACTACGTAATTAAAATTTTATTTTGTTTTCACTTCAAACAACCTCAGCTGTCCTAATTAAAAACGTATGCGCTTTACGTCGTAATTCGCAAGTAAACTCTATTTTGTTAAAAATCAAGTTTGAAATTGCATTGGGCGGTCTGGACGTATACGACCGTCTGAACATACTTTAGAAGTTTCCGTTTCAATTTACGCTGGACGCCGCCGTCCTATAGAGAATCGAGACATTAAGTACCTCGAAACCTTTCTGAAAAAATACACTTTTGTACTCTATTGTACCTAACTTACTTACCTACAAACCTAATATAATTTTTTTTTTGTTATTTTTGCTTTTTAACGCCATTGGTGAATCATTCTGTTAATTTCTATAATTGAAATTAATAATTAAACAATTAAGAAGGTTTTAGACCTTGAATAACAAAAAAAAAAACGCCAAAATAAGTTATGATTTTCATTCTGTTTTTAATAACAATTACTTTTATAACATTTATGTGATTATTTTGGAGTAGGCAATTATATGCTGAAGAAATTATTCTGAATTCAATCAATAAACATAACTGAATATAATCCGTAAGTTGTTTTAATTTAATATTATACTAATGAGTCACTGTCTACTATTATAGTCACTGTGTACTGCAGTGTTAAGTCACAGTAGCCTAGTACCAGTGTAAAAGTGGCTCATTTCCCATTTAAAAAAAAATTGTCATGCAACTTTAACATTGTCCTTGTGAAAAAAAATATACCTATTAAAGGGAGAAAGATAAATAATCAATGCATACAACATGCATTGGTGGAATTGGAATTTCGTATCGCTACATCCATTTTTTCATCATTAAATGTACGTCTGAAAAAATCCGACTCACTGTTCCCCTACTTGATCCTACAGTTGTGTAACAAAATTCTCTCCAGCATTCTTGAACTCTAGTAAACCTATGTATAAATATTAGAGATGCGCCGAATATTCGGTTCGTATTCGGTATTCGGCATATTCGGCATCTTTTCCATTATTCGTATTCGGCCGAATTATTCGGTTTTGGTGCCGAATATATACGGTTCGAATATTTCTATTTTATTGACTACACGACACGGTATGTAACTAGAAGATAAATAATCTTATGTTATTTTATAAGCCAAAGAAATCCTATAAAGAATGTGTTGAATAAAAAATTACAAATCAACATTTATTTTGAAATCTCTAATCAACATATTCTTAAGCCCTGTAGTTAGTTACATGCAGTCAACATTTATTTTAAACCTTAAATCAGCATTTATTATTCAACTTTTATATTTAAACATAAATTAAATCAATCTCTCCCGAGCCATCCTAATCTACTCTCAGTACTACCACAAAATAAAATATATTTTTATTTTGTGGGAATAAAGCGCGCATGGCCCCGCGGATGGTGTGGATCGCAAATGATTTGCTCGGTTAAGTGATACGGACGCGGTCGGGTGTGTGATAGGTGACCGCTAGTGCAAGATAAAATGCGCGTTTCCGTGCTTTGGAGGCCACGTTAAGCTGTCGGTCCCAGTTGCTATCGATAGATAGCAATCGTTAAACCTTGTCGGAGGCCTTATGGGCTGTTTGAAAACATCCGACAGTGGGTTGGCCATTAACCCTTATCTCCACCAGCCACCAAACCGCATTGGAGCAGCGTGGAGGAGTAAGTTCCAGGCCTCCTGGTGCTTTCACTGGTGGTAGAGCTCCAGTGACGGAGCTCGCGGGCGTAGGCACCACCGCATTACCTTATACTTGCCGCTAAATGGTAGTGTTCGGCACTATCGTGTTCCGGTCAGGTGGTCATGTACGGCCCTGTAATTTCCGGCACAGAGACAACACCTTAGGCCTCAGGAGTGGCAACGCATCTGCATTTTGACCTTGGTCTTTGTGTGGGTGTCTATAGGCTGCAGTCATCACTTAACATCAATGTGAACTGCATGCTTGTTTGCCAATTTCATAACATAAAAAAAAATAAAGCGAGAGACTCGTGCCCTATAGTGAGACGTATGAAGGGTTTCCATTATTATTATTACTAGTGGTACTACCGTCCCCACCGAACGCATCATGAACGCACACCACACACGGAGGCGCCTTTGATCACGCGCGCTTTACCAACGTCGCATAGTTCGGCTCCGAGGTATATATAGAAGCCCCATATTTTGACCGAGGCCCAAAAACTCCGTCGTGTTGATTGGTGCCGAAATGGTTCAAAGATTTAACAGAAGTGACTCAAAGACTGTGTTCGATATAGTTACGGGTGACGAAAGCTGGATTGACTGTTATGATTCGAAAACCAAAAGACAGTCAGCTCAGTATTTGTATTTGTATTAGTATTTATTTATTTCAATATAAGGAGTACATAGTGTAAAACAAAAAGTACCATAAAACCTTGAATAGGTTTGTCAAGGTACTTCCATTCGTCTTAAATGCTAATCAATAACGGCTTTATAACAAAAACTTCCAATAAATAGGTTTGTACATTGAAAAGAAAGACACATGAAAAATGTTTTTCACACTATCTGCCCGCCCCGTAAGGGTCTTATCGTGAAGATACATACATACATGCTCATGAACAGCACCTTTACAATATAACATTGTTAAGAAAATACAACAGAATTTACATAATTAGGTATCTACCTTCTGTCATAGCTATAATAATACTGTCATCACTGTCATTCAACGATCAAAGGCGGCTGTTAGAAGAGGATACAATTATTTAATACAATATTGCGCATGTGACGTAAACAACTCAGATGGTTACGCCTGTTTGCAATGAATAACGATGATAACCGGTTTTATTCCCAACGAATATACAGGTGGCTCCAGTGTCGTCGATACATATAATTTTTAATTTTTTTAATTCTTTAATTATTGTTTTAGATATATATTAAGTAATTGTTAAAATAAGTACTATATGATATAATAAATTAGTATTAAAACATTGTCTCAACCGTATTTAGCGATTGTAGAAGATATTTTTTCAGAACAGTCTTGTGATTGGGTGTTTCCTTCCGAGGAGTTGCCAACTAAATTGAAGAGAGGTCGAAGCGTGGTAAAACAGATGGTGGAGGATCGTTTTTGGAGGGAGAGGTCATCATTACGCGACAACAGTGGACATTCAGTGACAGCAGAGTGGTACACTACCAATTGTGCAACTATTATAAAACATGTGATTATCTGAATGACACTACAGCATGGGATTGAAGCGATCGCTCCCAGGCTATTTTGAAAACCTGTACTTTGGATTTACAGACTGTATTAAATTTAAGTTTTAATTCAAAAGAGCTGTACTGAGTTTCTTCAGTGGTGGAGTTCTTCTCAGTATTGACTGCCCTTGGAATTCTGCCAAGTGAATAACCTTTATTATGACGACCAATTTCATTCTTTCTCAGTTTCGTTTGAAATGGGGAAATGGGGTAATTTGTAAATAATTGATGCTTTCCATATTATACAAAATTGTTCAGTGTCTATTTAATTTATTATGTGTTTTTTATTACTATTAGTAATTATTCACTCTAGGTTAGTTTAAAAAAAATGACGATGCTAAAGTGCTCTCCAGGAGCCTAATTATATGAAATAAATGAATAAACTGAAACTGAATTGTTTGCCCCTTGTCTTGGAAAAAGTTCGGGAGAAACGACCTCGCAGTAGGATCCTCCTTCACCACGACCATGCCTCGTCGCACACTGCCAGGCGAACGACCGACTATTTGGCGACGTTAGACGTGGCATAACCGGGTCGCCCGCCGTATAGCCCCGACCTCGCACCTTGCGATTTTTATTTATCCCCGAAAATAAAGGAAACACTTCGAGGAAAACGTTTTATGGGCGTCGAGATCAAAATACCGTCGAATAGACCCCTCAGGACAAGTGATTGGAGAGGTGGTATCGCCGAATGCAGCGATGTATTGATTTGAATGAACACTATTTTGAAAAGATATAATAAAACTTATAACATGCTGGTTTGTTCATTTTTTTATTTTCTAGGAACTTTTAGTGTGGTCCTTGAATGCAAGCAGCGATATGTTAGAACCGCGTTTACGCGGCAAAACAATAAAAAGGTAAACCGAACAATTCGGCCGAATATTCGGTACGGTATAGGCACGGACCAATCAGGCTTCCTAAGTCGATGGGTATAGGTTAAACAGAATATTATTCGGTATTCGGTTATTCGGTGAAACCACTATTCGGCATCACTTATAAATATGTATGACATGACTATGACAATCTAATCTGAAGTATAGAGATGCCTGGACAAATGCTGGTCCAGCTTCACAAGACTTATAACAATAATTTTGTGAATGTACATATTAGATATTGTACCAGTAACATAGTAAATTAGTACTCATTTTGAAAAGACCCTACGTACTGAGTTTCTTTTTTTGGCAGGTTTTTCTATGTTGGGCTTTGGAACTCTGCCAGTGAATGACAAGTTAGTTGCTAAATTTTTTACTACTTCAATTTTTTAAACGACTGTGATACATATTTATTGTCATCTAACTGAATCGATAGCATGCATTTGAAACAACATTCTGCCATACCAGAGTAATGAGGCCCATGTTCCTCTGTGTCATAAATGTCACAATAAATGTAAAAGCCATGGCTAGTAAATTAAAAAAAAAAACAATTGTTTGGGTGAGCTGTCAGATTGAATGTGAGCTAAAACTATTTTTACGGATTTATCTCACATATATTAAACTAAAATGATTTTTAAAATGTTTGATGTGAATTTTAGTTTAATATATGCGAGATAAATCCGTAAAAATAGTTTTATTTCAATGAGTGTAGCTCGCGAAAACCTAAGAACATATCATGAATGTGAGCTGTCAGTTGCATTTTATCACTGATGTTGTGAGACTGAAACGAGCCAATGTGCTGACTTAATATGGTGAGCTAGGACACTGATCCTATCTCACCTAACCGTCTTCATCACTGCACCTATCTATAGTTAAATGAGACCGATTGCAGATTCAAGAGGAAGAAAAAAAAAGATGTTTTACCTATGTTGTGTTTTATTACCATATTTAGGCTTTGGAACTCTGCCAGTGAATGACAAAGAATGTCCCATATTTTTTTGTTTAGTCTTATCTTGCCATTTGTAAAAGAGAGTATGGAACATTCTGTTGATACCTATTTTTATTATTAAGTATTTTTGGACCATTATTTATTTTATTTTGTTTACTTTGACATATTAATCAATGTATCAGTTGTTATTTGCTTTAATGTTATATTCGTAATTTGACCTATCACAAGCAAATTCTATTTTTTTTTTTTTGTATTATGACATCGCTATTACGCATATTGCCAGTGTCAAGTAAAACGATACTTCGTATTTATCCAATCAGCGTAAAAGACAGCATAATATAGTCATCAAGTATGATAAGTAAGTATCAAGTATAATATGTCAGTCAAGTGAGTTACAGTCAAGTAAAGTCAAGTTATTCGAGTAAAGCGATGGCTACTTTACCAGAACATTTACATTGAAGTTTTGGATGCAACCTGAAAGGTCGTGTTTTTCTCACTGTTATTCTATTTCACTATACACTGTAATAAACCTATATCAAACAAAATGCCACCAATTTTATTCAATATAACTTAAAAATACACCAAGAAAATTAAATAAAATAAGAGCACCATACGCCTCTTTCAAGGTTCCCGCCAAAACTTCAAGCAAATTCTATTATTTCCAAGTGATTAAGAGTTTTTTGTTTTTTTTTTTTTGACCTTTTTTTCATCTGCAATCGGCTATTCAGCCATAATCAGATTTTTTTGGCTTAATTTGTGTTGCCTAGAGAGGGTATTTCAGCAAATACTCTCCTCTCAGCCTCAGAATACTCCACTCCTGAATCAGTGTCTCTGGTCTAATTGCAACATTTGTAATTGTTTTAGCCTTACCAAAAGGCTCAGCATTATTATTGACCAGGTTCCTGGCAGGTTGGTTTGTATGCTTTTGGAGCCTTTCTTTATACTTGTTTTTTTTTACCTATATTACTGTAATTTTTAAATTGATGAATATCAAATTTAAATACTTATTATGTTATTGATGAAGACAAATCCAAAAATCATAAAAATCAGTCCGGACGATCTTGAGTTATAGATAGTTAATTAACACAACTTTGTTTCATATAATAATTTAAAGAAGAAGATTTATCAGTCAAAATATTTGTTTTGAATATTAGAGGAAAGTCTGGTTTGAATATACTGTTTTAAATGCATTTATATATTGGAGGTTATTATTGTTGATATGAACCTATAATTAACTTACATTGTTAATTATAAATTATTACCATAATGGCAACCCCTGATATGTCCTTCTGCTGGGCACAAGTCTCTTCTCTTTTTGGGGGAAGGAGGAATTATTACATTATTATCTAATATTTTTTTGGATTGATTTATTTCTGGTACATTGGAGTATAACGCTAAAGAATTACAAGACAATTACTAGAAAAATATATACATTCCTAGTGATTAATTGAATTTTGAATGTAACCTTCAACAAATATTTCACATTCGTTGTGTGCTGACTCACTTGTGTTCGTTTAGGTCCATCTCTAGTTCGGAGATCTTGTTGGCGAGCTGGCGTTGCTCGGCGCGCAGCTGCTGGAAGCCCGCGAATATCTCTTCGCTCGACTTCCCCTTGCCTCCTTTGTTCACAGCCTTAGACATTTTTGGCAATGTGTAAAATTTCAGATGAACTGTCTCCCCGGTGTAAAGGATAGTTAGGTTACACTCGATATATTCCACGCCAACTCGTATCAATTAAAATATAAATCTGTTTGTTTGTTACTATTATTTTTTATGTACAGTTATAATACTAAAGAAGCTTTACTGTTCAGTAAAAACGGAAATTATTACACAGATGCGAGGCATGAAACGAAAACATGCACCTCGAATCGAACGAAAATTATTGACAGTTGACAGTTTGACATATCATGACAGATGACATTTCCGAAACATTTCCATGTACCGAAAGATTTGAACTCCAATATTATTCCAAATGCATCATTTAGAACATTTGGAACTTGAGACTCGAACATTATTGCTCTCTGTTTAGCGCGTTCATGTCGCTTGAGTGATTGAGTGTGACCGCATGACCGCAACCGAGACACTTGACCAAGTTTACCTTCAAGCTTCTTGATGGCTTCCTTTCTTAAGGTTGTTTTCGTTAAATATCAATATCATCTTCTCATACATGAGCTGTTAATATTGAAATATCAACACGAATTCTTATTCTTAGTATGTATGCTTGGTCTTAGTAAAATCCACTCACTAAATTAGAGTTGAGTATAATTGTAATTATTATGATGTAGTAATAAAATGAATCCTGTAATTTGCAAATGGTGAAATATAAAAGAAAGCTATATTATATACTGATGATCTTATCTACCTACTATACTTTAGCAAATAAATAAATTCATTCATTCAAATGATCTCATTGATTACTAGCAGCTTGCGAAAGGTTCTCAGCCAGAACTACAGCTAAAAATTGCAAATTGTGGTAATGTTGAATTTCAGTAGGATTTTCTATATCAGCCTTCAAATGTGAGTCTTATGCATCCTTGGAATGCATCTCTGTAAATATTGTTGCTAAATATACCAAATTTTAATCATTATGTTTAGTTAATTTGAGTAGCACGATGACGCTTCGGTCAAGTTAAAGGCCAATAAACATATTTGATTTTTGTGCATTCTCGAACATAGAGCAACGCGGGCCACCGGTCGCGGCGGACCGGAGGGGAGTAGCCTAGCGTGTTTCACCGAAACAAAATAGTCTGCCATTTTTTGCGGGGGGAACACACACTTTCTTAAATTCACACACAACAAAAATCGTCTATTACTACGAAACTCACACCTTGACTTTAACAAAACACATCAACAATTTCACACACACATGCAACTACATCGACAAGTCCTAAAAACCATAGTTGCGACAAGTGTCGATAAATTTTATCGATAAATTACTTAACTCTTTGAAATAAGGTTTAAATGAAATACACTTTGTATTATTATAGAGATGGACTTTACTTATTATATACTACCAATTTAACAAATAATCTTGTCGCGTTATGCGCACGTATAGTCCGGTCAATTTAGACCGAAAAAATTGAGTGAAGTTACATAAAGTCCCAACAAGTTGAATTTTTAGTGAAATTGGTCAAATCATAATTATAAACAATCGTCAAAGGTAAAAAAATGTGTTTTTCGCGATTTTCAGCAAAACGGTAAGTTTTATCATAAAAGTACCCTAAGCAAAAATTGTAGATCATAAAATTATCAATAAAAAATGTATCAAGATTTAATCTCAAAAATGTCTCTGTATATAAGACTCTTTTGCAATATTTATCGATAACTATCCACAAACCGACAACAACACTATCGATAAGCGGCACCGGCGACAGCGGCTTCTCGGAAACGAACTCGGATCAGTCGCTCGACCAATCCCCGTATCGTATAAGGCATACCAAACATTGCGCCCGACTGTGTTATTTATATCAGTCGGAAACAACACGACCGATATTATGGCATTTTATACCTTTAGCTTGCTGTGTTAGATCTCTTTTTACAGTAAACAACACAGCAAATCAGCATTTTTTTGGACGTCCGTTCAGTCGCGCAACTAGATTTAGTCTAATGAGCAGTCCGGCTGCAAATAGTTTTATTATACGCACAGGATTTTTTAAAGCATTTAATCTTGTACTTTGACAGAGGGGAAAGCCTGCGTATGGCTACTCCCCTCCGGTCCGCCGCGACCGGTGGCCCGCGTTGCTCTATGTTCTCGAAAGATCTTCTACTTACGTGTTGGACGTGAGTGCAACAGGATCTTATTTTATTTTTTTATTATTACTATACCATAAACAATATTATAAAAGTAGCAGGAACGGCTCTAGGTATGTTAAAGATGAGTAATTGAAAAGAATGGAACCTACTAGAAGTTAGGGACACAGATCTGTACGGCCCTGTGATTTCCAGCACAGATGCGTAATATCTTAGGCCTTAGGAGTGGCAACGCATTTAGATTGAAAGCTCTGGTTTCATGTAGACTGATAGGCTATTACTTACCAATGTAAACTGATACCAGTTTGCCACTTCATGAAATTAAAAAAAAATGTGTTATGTTGTGCTTATACTTATATTACACTCTAACAATATCTGAAAAAAATCCATGCTATATCTGGTCCAAAAAAGGAGAAAACAAAAATGATTTAATTTACACAATTTCTTCTTCGATATTTTATTAAGAAACAAGAAATGCTATCGAGTATAATGCTAATACAATATAATATTACATAATTTAAATTAATATGAAAATAATTTTATTAATTTAAATCGATGTAATATTTTTTATCGATACTTTGATATATCAGGTTAGTATTCGTACATCACTATATAAAAATGCTATTTTTAGAAAAGAATGAATAGCATTAAAAGTCCTATAAGTCATACGAAACTTACACAGGTCTTCAAAACTCTTAATAAAACATATAGCACTGCATTTCAAAATCCCACCGAATACGACACAATCCGTGAAAATTTGTACATAACCTCACAAAGTTCAATCCAAGCTTATTTTCGTTTTTCCTTGCACCAATCTGTTTTAAACAGTTCGAGAGCATAATCAGTCAACATAAAGCAAAACCTAGAATACCACATTATCTAGTTAAAAGATTTAGTTTTCAAGAAAACAGCAAAAATATTACGAGCACCTGTTTGTTTGACAACAGATGTACCACAAATCGGGCGCATACAACGGCGCCGACCGTCACGCGAAGGCATAAGTATGACGTCACATCAAATCATTTCCAAAATTGATACTCTGCATACATCTTGTGTCTCTTTTTACATAGGGAGCTACTGGTTAGTAAGAAAGAGTCAAAACTGTTCTTTCAGACAGGTGTCGATTTTACCCATTATTGTTAAGAATATGGACCTGTTCCCCATATACTTGCGACTACTAAATTTAAGATCCCGAAATAAATTAGACAGACCGTCCTATACACTTACCCCTTTATTCATAAACGTACATTAGATACGTTTTAGCTATAGAATGCTTTGTCCTTGTCAGTTGCATTGTCAAATGTGAAGGATAGAAAAAGACAAGGGAGAGATTAGCAACACTTTAGCTAAAATACGTTTATGAATAAGGGGGTTAAACTTTGCTCTTCGGGCCCATTCACCATGGCAACACAAATATATAAGTAATTACCTTTAGGTCCCCATCGCTTTACTGGAGCTACCCCATCATCTCATCATATTCCTCATGGAAGCATTTAATCATCGTCATCTTCCATATGGATATTCATTAATTTAAAGAAATGTGAAATTCAATATGTATACGACTGAAAGACTTTGTATCTATGGTCCTGACAAATTATAAAAAAAAAAAATACCTTTAGAATTATGAAATATTGACAACCCCAATAAAGATGTTGCGAGCTCGGCTCTAGTTCGTACACGTCCTCAAAAATTGGGTAAATTAAAGAAGAATCCGAAAAAAATACAATTAATTTATTCAAGAATATATTTTAAAGTTACTACCACATTTAATTCAAACGATTTTATCATTTTCAACCACATTCAACATAGCGGCGATACAGCTGACGCTTCTTAAAATTCGATTAGTTTAATTTCTTAGTATTAACACATGAAATCAATTTCGATAGTATTTAGAAAATATTACTTTTTTCTCCAAGTACTATAAAATAAAAAACAATAAAAAAAATAAAAATGTCTAAATGACATCGCCCGCCATATTCGCCATGTTGGTTTGAGTTGCAACTCTTACTGCAAATAATATTTTGTAACTGCAAACAAAGCTAAATAAGTGCAAATATGCAGTAAAAAACGTTTTTATATTGATTTTGCCTGTTAATGATATTGTGTACAATACATGGCCGGAGGTCCATACATTTTTGCAACATCTCCTTTAAAAATCATCTGAAGCAGCTTCTATTAAAAAAATGTTACTATACGTTGCAAGAATTCTTAAACGATAGTCTAAAAAATATTTAAATGTTGAACTGTAGATATTAATTAATATAGAAATAAGATTTTGCTATTCTAATTGTGTTTTTACTACCTACTCAAAATTGCAGTGCCCTTGCAGGGTTCATGTTTGAGACTATGTATTTATAACTAAGATCCTTGTGAAACAACATGATAGCAATAAACATTTGATTTGATTTGATTTGATTTGTTTATTTATTTATTTTTTTTTTTTTAGTATATTGGCATCGCTATTACGCATATTGCCAGTGTCAAGTAAAATTATATTTCGTATTCGCAAGCAGCATAAAAGTAAGAGTCAGTCGGTCAATTATAAGTCGGTCAGTCAGTCACAGTCAGTAATTCTAGTAAAGCGATGGCTACTTTACCAGAACATTTAAAATGAAGTTTTGGAGGTAACCCGAAAAAACGTGTTTTTGCACTGTTATTCTATTTCACTATACACGAGCACTATAATGAGCTTATATCAAACAAAATGCCACCAACTTTATTTAATATAACTCAAAAATACACCAAGAAAATGATAAAAAATAAGAGCACGACACGCCTCTTTCAAGGTTCCCGCCAAAACTCCCGATTTGTTTATCTACTGTTTCTATAGTAGAATGTGCCTTCTCCATGTGTATTAACCACTGTCCACTAACTCAGTGTGTGCGACAGATCCGAGTTGATCTGACAATGATCTGACAGATTGATTGACAGATAAAAGAAATCAAATAAAGTTTATTTTATCGCAAATGGGATTTACTATAGTATATTTATATTGGTGAAGGAGGTCGAAAGAAGGACCGTACGAGTGTTTGTAGTGGAACGAGTGAAGCAGAATTCAGCATGGGCGTGGAGGAATGGAGCGCGGCGGGCGGCGGCGAGGCGGAGACGGTGTGGGCGGGCGAGGTGACGGGCGCTGGAGCCGGGGGCGGCGGGCGGCTGCGGCTGAGCGTGGAGGAGCGGCGCGAGGGCGGCGCGCTGGTGCTGAGCGAGGGCGGCGCGCGCCTGCGCTGCTGGCCGCTGCACGCGCTGCGACTACGCACTGATCTGCCGGTACGCTAGTCACGCTTCATCCGTCTTATTGTCCATACCTCCACCACCACTAACTTAAATGGTAACTATTTATAAAAGAAATAATTAATCTCAATAGCATTCTTTGTTGACCCAGACTTCAAAGCTAATACCTTAGTGTAGCAGTAGTTGCATCTTACAAATGTTATTGTGTATAACATTGTAAATAATAAAATATTATTTGTAAATAATACTTTTTTCGAACTTAGCTTATAGCTTAGGAAAACTAAGCGTAGCCACAGCGCCTATAAGTACTTCCCGAAATATCACCCACGTAATAGATACCTACAGAGGCGGACTAAGGTCATCAGAGGCCCTGAGCGGCGCTAGGAGGCCCCTAGGCCCAGCTACAACCATTGACACCCCGTTCAAGAATATTGTAGTGCCCTATTACTGACATTTATGTAAAAATAATGAATGAATTAATGAAGCTATTTATTCCAAATTTCTTTCTTTCAAATTGTGTGATTGTTGGGATTAAATTTGGACCCCTCTTTGGGTGTCACAGTTCTGTGCGTGTTGGAGCCATTTCTGCCCTGCCACCCCAGCAGGGCTTTTAGTGGCAGTCCCTTAATCCCTTTTGTCCCTTTTTTTCAGCAAGTCTCTTAAAGTCCCCTTTTTTAAGAAATTGGTCCCTTAAGCCCTTTTTCTGTACTAAACTGTTACTAAACTTCAAGTCAACTACCAAAATATTAAAAGTGGTCTGTGAAATTTTCCTTAAATGAAAGAAAGTGAAAGAACTGAGTAGGTTATTGCTTTGTTTACTTCTTACAATATCCATTTATTTTCCTATAGTGTTAAAACTTATCTAAAAATTTAAGATGTATCAGTCTTAAATTTTCAGAGATCAACACAAGTTTTCGGGTTGTCAAATAAAACTGTTGTGCCATATTTTACATCATTTTAATTGTACTGGATAGGAAAACCCGGAAAAAAGCGTGGCGAAGGGAGAGGAGGGTCGAAAATACCGATATTTTGCGTGACGTATTGACGTAATTTATGAATGGCTCCACTCTTGAGGCTTAAGTCGTTTTACCTCTGTGATAGAAAAAAATTGGCCGTACATTACCATCTAACTGGAACAGCTGGATCTTACGTTTAGTGCTGCATACTGTCATTTGACGGCAGATAGATTAGGTAAAGTAATATTTTCAAGTTTATCCCCCAAGAGTGCTCCCAATGTTTGAAATACCACCCGATCGGAATCTCTGAACACTACCATTTTTTTAAATGCAATAAATGTGGCAAACAAGCATGCAGTTCACTCACATTAATGTTAAGTGATGACTGCAGCCTATAGATGCAGTTCTGTAGTATTTATGTTTGAATAATGTAATGAAAAAAAGGAATAAATATTTTCTATGGATTTGTTTGAAGTTTTATTTATATATAATGTTTTAATTATTTATATTTATATCATTAGAAATACAACAGTTGGTCGACTATTACTCGTAAACTTGTAAAGCTTACTTAAGTGTGATAGTTTTCCTTTTAATTTCGTAATATGTAGCTACTATTGCCGTAACGTTTAAATTTCTAACAACAACCGTTTAGTTGGTAAAAAAAAGCGGGGACACGGGACGTTTCTTAATGTCAATGGATTGACAGACAAGCAGACGGGCCACCTGATGGAAAGTAGTCACCGTCGCCTATGAACATTTGTAATACCAGGGGAGTCGCCAACGCGCTGCCAGCCCTGAAGGACTCTTTTGACGCCATTTTTTAAGAACCCCATATTGTAGCACCTTAGAGGGAAGTTCATTCATATACTAGAAGATCACCACTTGACTCTAACAAAAATTGGCACTTTAATGCTTAATAAGTTACGAATAATGAACTAAATCGAAAAATTATATTTGCACATCCCTAACATTTTTGAAAGACCATCCAATGATAAGTCCCCACACTATATAGAAAACAAGAAAAAATATTTGGTACCCTAAAATATATTTTTTTCTTGTTTTTATTCTACCACTTTGTCGGCGTAGTTAAGGTGTATACTTGTATATATAAACCGCGGACGGACGGACGGATAGACAAACAGACAGACAGACGGACATGGCGAAACTATAAGGGTTTCTTGTTTACTACTGAACCCTAAAAACAGATTGTTTTTGGGCTCTTTTGGTCCCTTTTGTTTCTTTTTTTTTGAAAAATTCAGTCCTTTTCCCTTTTTTGTAAGAGCAACTTCGCTAAAAGCCCTGCCAGCTATATCGTCCGACCATCTCTTGTATGGACGACCAACCCTTTGTTTCCCTGTAAGGCCTTTCCATTTGGTCGCCAGTACAGTCTATCTGTCATCTTTCATACATTTCATATTTCCAACTAAAATTAAGTAGCAAACAAAAACTTGCCAGCAAATATAAAGACATTTCCCTTTGTAAGCTTTAAAAATCTCTTAAATTTGGTGTGGAGGCGCCCAGAACCGGAGGGCAATGGCGGACCGCCCCTGCTGTCTCCCCTTAGTCCACTACATTAAGTAATATGTTATTTAAATGCCAAAGAATATATAGGGAAAGCAGGATGTATGACTTATGGTATCTGCCCCCATGGGCACTCATACTTATCATGTTATGTCATAAATGTATGTTTTATTTCATTATCCACTTGAGCACAATGTGTCCGCATTCCGCCAAAATTCCATACAAATGCTTAGTTTGGTCTCTATTACACAGACATCAATCAGTGACGTGTATTTACAGGTAGGTGCACCTGTGTGCGTAGCACATAGAGAATACCAAACGTCGCCCTTAAGAGGGGAGGAGGTTGGATGAGGGGGGGAAATTGGGCGGGATGTCGAAGTGTCCATTCTATACGTAGTATTATTACATAAACTATTGATAGTTGACCTCGAAAAATAGTCGATAGCGCGATAGTACTATCGAAACTATCGACCCTTGACGAATCGATTGTAAAAAATAAGCAATACTTTTGCCAAAGATCAATACTATCGATAGTATCGACAGTGTTTATAACAATACTATCGATACTATTGATCTTTGGCAATAGTATTGCTTATTTTTAACTATCGATACTATCGATAGTATTGCAGCACGTCGATTTTTTCGATAGTCCTATCGATAGTGTGACTGTTTTTTCGATTTTGAATTTTGAATTTTGAATCTTTATGATTCAAATATTATATAAGTATTATATAATCTAAGTACAGTAATGTGTGTACAACGGGCGCGGTGATGTGGTACCAAGGTACAAGAGTAGGTCGGGGCGGTTGCAGGATTGCGGCGTGTCGGTGGAGGCGGGCGGCGAGACGCTGGCGTGGCGGTGCGCGGACGAGAGCGCGCGCGCCGAGCTGACGCGCGCCGCGACGAGCGCGAGCGGTGCGCTCGGGGCGGGCGCGCTCGGGGCCGCCGCGCTCGGCGCGCTGCTCGAGGACGCCGAGCCCGAGGACGCCGACGCCGAGCGCTGGGTCAAGCGCCTCGCCGAGCGCCTCGCGCGCCTCGACGCGCTCAACGTGGGCGGCATGCTCGCCGCCGCCACCGAGGGCGGAGGGGCGCGCCTCGCCGCCAGGCTCGAAGGTGACGTGATGAACTAGTCGAGCTATCTCGAAAATTTCTAAATGTATTTAGTTTTTACATCGGTCGTTTATTGTATCATTTAAAATCTCCTTTATTTAAAATTCTGGGTGAGAGAAGTGGATCTTAAGACAGCGGTGACTAATGTGCGGTCAGCTTAACGTTTGATGTGTGGCGGCAGCGGGAAGCGCGGCGGGCGCGGCGCTGAGCGCGCGGCTGGCGAGGCTGGAGGGTCTGGCGCGGTCGGCGCCGGCCACGCCGCACGCGCCGCCCGCCCCCCCCGGCCCGCCCGGCCCGCCCGGCCCCCCCGGCCTCCCCGGGCCGCAGGCGCCGCGCTCGGGCCCGGCGCAGGCCGACGCCTCCGCGCGCGCTCTCCTCCAGGAGCTGCGGGACATATACGACTGGCTCGACCCGCCGCCTCTCCGAGACCTCGACTCGCTGTCCGAGGTCGGTACTCTCGACGCCGAGACCGCTCGCACGGTCGTCGCGTTCCGACATAATTAAATCGCTCCTTGTTCTCGTTCGATCGGCGCAGATATCGCTGGCGACAAGCGAGGGGCGGGCGCGCGCGCTGGCGGCGGCCGAGGCGCTGCGCACGGCGCTGCGGGCCGCCGACGCCGCCGGAGCCGCCGGTGCCGCGGGGGGCGCGGGGGGCGCGCGCATGCGCCTGGCCGCCGTGCGCGAACGCATCAGAAGGCTGACGCGCGCCCGGGACGCTCTGGGTGAGTATTTCAGTAGTCTCACCTTTGCACTGATCATCGACGGATCTTGTGAAGTTTAAGAGATTCGTCGACGGAACGATTCACCTAACGATTTTCGTCAACAGAATAATTTACGGTTTTACATTAAAAATTAGCTTTCTTCTAGGGCTCCCTTAATTTTACCTCATGACCTTTTTTTGCTCGTTCGTCAGGCTACTGGGTTTCTTTCTACCTTAATCCGCCACTGTGTGGGTGAATCGAATTGTCCCCGAATCTCTCAGAAGTTAAAATCTCGTCGGCGATCAGTTCAAATGCGAAACGACTATCGGACAACGCACCTTAATTGGACAGTGGTGAATACGTGTTAGTTTTTCGAATTTTCCCAGAACACTAGTATTTCCGAAACCGTCTCCGTGCGATCGAGCTAGGCGACGATGCGGATAGGACGGGGAAGGTGGCCAATTAGGACGTTTATGTGTAAGTCTCTAATATTGAAAAAAAAAAATAGGATTAAATTTGGATCCGGCCGTATTGCAGCGGCGGCGCTGACGCGGCACCTGAACAACGCCCTGATCCACCTGGCCAACGAGGCGGCGGGCGAGGGGGTGCCGGGCGCGGCGGGCGCAGGGGGCGCAGGGGGCGCGGGGGGCGCGGGGGGCGCGGGGGGCGCGGCGGGCGAGGCGCGGCCGCACGCGCAGCTGCTGCCCTACGCGCCCTTCCTGCGGTGGCTGCGCGCCATGGACCCGCGCGCACACGACGGGCTGCTGCGCGTGTACGTGGGCACGTGGGCGCGCGTGCACGAGCGCGAGCTGCGCGCCGCCTGCGAGCACGCGCGCGCCGCGCTCGCCCAGGCGCCGCCCGACCGCGCCGACCGGCTGCTGGACGAGGTAGGCCGCCCGCCCGCGAGTAGCGCCGCGCTCGCCCAGGCGCCGCCCGACCGCGCCGACCGGCTGCTGGACGAGGTAGGCCGCCCGCCCGCGAGTAGCGCCGCGCTCGCCCAGGCGCCGCCCGACCGCACCGACCCGCCGCTGGACGAGGTAGGCCGCGCGCCCGCGAGTAGCGCCGCGCTCGCCCGGGCGCCGCCCGACCGCGCCGACTTGCTGTTAGACGAGGTAGGCCGCCTGCCCGCGATTAGCGCCGCGCTCGCCTAGGCGCCGCCCGACCGCGCCGACCCGCTGCTGGACGAGGTAGGCCGCCCGCCCGCGAGCGGTGAGTGTTTTTTGTTTACCAGATGGAAATATTTCGCATCCCATTCTAAAACTCTACTCGGATTCTAAAGCCACCCGGTTGCCAATTTCGGAACTTAGCAATTGGCCGTTGGTACGAGAAGAAGTGAGTTGATGTCTTATGAATATGTCATATGTTGCTTCATATGGACATGGACATATTATTCACAATTATTTTAATGTCCATTTCAGGTTCTCACTTTGGTGGAGAATATGTGTAACGCTGAGCAAGATTTCTGCACACAATTTTTTTACTTGGATGTGGACAATAAGGTATGTTGAAATATTTGCAAATAAAATACATATTAATATTTTATAGGAATATTAAATATTACATTATTATTTTATACTAGCTGTTGCCCGCGGCTTCGCTCGCGTGGATGTCGTTTTATAAATTAATAACTAAGTAGCCTATGTTCTCTTTCAAAGTTAGTTCTATCTCTGTACCAAATTTCATTAAAATCGGTTCAGCCGGTTGGACGTGAAAAGGTTTCACAGACAGATAAAGTTACTTTCGCATTTATAATATTAGTAGGGATTAAAATTATTTGGTATTTTGAAAACTAAGACTCCTCTGAATATGTCAATTTTTATTAATTAGTAATAGCCTAACGAAATATGAATTAAAAATATATTAATGAGTTGCTGTACGGGGTGGTTGCTACCCTATACAATAACGTGTAATAACTGTTGATGGGACCGGTCGGTAAATAAACAGACGTCCGTGCGATGCCGGTGTAAATTGCAAACTGCGTTTATTGTATGACTAATACTTAACCTAAGTTTAAGGGTGTTGTACACCGTACATGCTCCCCGCGAGAATAAATCAAAAAATGTAAAATACAATAGAAAAATATAAAACTTGTATATATGTACTTGATATAAAACAAAAATACTTGATATAAAACTCAAACATGTTACTAAATCATAAAATCGTTCTCAATCTATTCTTACAAAACAAATTTATTGCTAAATCATATAACGGAAAATCGGAAAATGTTAAGTAAGTCTTATTTGACCGCGGGTTCAAAGAAAACACTACGCGAAACAATAGGCGACGATGCCTTATTTACGCGAGCACTAACACTCTCATTGACAACCTGATACACCACACTATCACTGTTACACTGCTGAGGAATGGGCAGAGGACGTCACGTTGCCGTAGACCCTCCGCCCTCCTGTTACATTTTGTCACGCTCGCAAGATCCCTCCCCCCCTAGTATGTGAACCATACGACGTGACAGACGTGGTCTATATGTTGTTTGTGGGCACGTCACTGTGCGTGTGTTATTCTCCAGGTGTAAATTGTTTGCAGAGCGATAGTAGCGACGGGGAGGGCGGCGAGGGGGGCGGCGCGGTCGCGGGGGACAGGCGGAGCGGGGGCGGAGGCGGGAGCGGGGGCGAGGCGCGGCGCCTCATGGCCGAGCTGTTCCCTTCGCTCGAGCGCGACCTCGTGGCGCTCGTGCAGCACATCGAGCGGAACGACCCCTAGTGAGTGCATAGGCGGAGCGGGGGCGGGGGCGGAGGCGGGGGCGAGGCGCGGCGCCTCATGGCCGAGTTGTTCCCTTCGCTCGAGCGCGATCTCGTCGACCTAGTCTTGCACGATTGCTCGAAGGACCATGTATGTAGTTCGGATGGATGTGAACTAAAAGAAATGTTGTGTAAAAAATGTATAGGTTGGGGAAAAAGTTTCTTCGCATTTTTTAAGATAATTCAAAACATTTTTTAATATAGTTTATTTAAATTTAACTAAAGTATGTATGTACCATTTTGTTCGATAACCTTTTGCCATCTTGTAGGTAAGGACATGATCCCATTGCTATAAAAATTTTGGGACTTCTCGTCAAAATACCGCGACAAGTGGATTTGGCAGTCCTCTCGTGATGTTAACCTAACATTGCATAAAGAATTCTGAAGAGACCGAAACAGGTGGAAATCTGAAGGTGCAAGATCAGGACTATACGGCGGATGCATTAACACCTCCCAGCCAAACTCTCTTAATTTTTGCTGAGTGGCTATAGATGTGTGAGGTCTACGTTATCATGATGAAACACCACACCCCTTCTGTTAATCAATTCCGGCCGCTTTCTCTCAACTTCTTGCTTTAATCTCATCAGTTGTTCACAGTAGAGTTCAGAATCGATAGTCCTGCCTGGTGGTAATAGCTCATAATGAATAATTCCCTTCCAATCACACACAACATCACCTTATTGCGAGTTAACCCGGGTTTCGCCACAGTTTGTGAAGCCTGACCGGCCTTTGACCACGACCTTTTTCGCACGTTCTTGTCGTACGTGATCCACTTTTCATCACCAGTTATCAGCTTCTTCAAAAATGATTCGGTTTCATTACGTCGTAATAAAGAATCAGTAATGAGTACACGGTTCATTAGGTTTCTTTCAGTGAGCTCGTGAGGTACCCAAATATCGAGCTTTTATTTGTACCCAGCTTTTTTCAAATGCGCCAAAACTTTTTGTGATCAATTCTCAGTTCTTCAGCTACGTCGTAACTACTGATATGTCGATATTGCTCCACTTTTTCAAAAATGGCATCCATTTTATCCGTAATAGGGCGACCAGAGCGAGGTGCATCTTTGACATCAAAATTTCCGGAAAACGCTTAAACCAAATTTGTGCTACTCTCACAGACACTGCACTAGGTCCATAAACATCGCAATTTTTTTTCGCGGCTTGCGTTGCATTTTTACCTTTTTTGTAGTTAAATTTTAAAATGTATCGAATTTCTTCATTAGATTCACTCATCTTGACAGTACGAAAAACAAATGAAAATCACACATTTGCCTAATTTGAATTTGGAAATATGTTCTTTAAAATTTTAACTTTCAATGATACCAAAACCAGCCAGATACAAATACTACAGCCAAAGAGATTTTATTACAAGTTCATACATACTATAATGCGAAAAGACTTTTTCCCCAACCTATTATAATAAAATTGTATAGAAACTACACTGTTATAAATGTTATAAAGAAGCGTGTTTAGTATTGTTACCAACATTGAGTGACCAAATTTGTATGCTGCTATTGGTACTACCGTTATTTCAATATTTTCTATTGGCCACAGATATTCGCGGGCAGTCATGCATCTTTATCTATCACAGTAGTTTGTGTATGTTTATTCCCCTCTCTCTAGTAGTTTATTGGGTACCTTAAATTTACCGCCAAACGCGCGCCCGCGTAGTCGGTGCCGCGCGAGTGACGCGCTATTTTAAAATGAAGAAAAAAGAGGGTCGGTTTTTTCGCCACTCTTGAACTCCCGGTCGCGGAAGAATATTCAGTCTGATCAGAAAAACGAAAGGAAGTGTGAGCTAGCTAGCGGTGCGGGCGGTAAAAGGGGGTGAGTTTAGGTTTTAAATTATTGTATATTTATGTGTATTTGGTTCGGACTCTTAATTAACACTGTAACTACTGGCAGGCATCTAAGCCGGGCGGCGGCGGATAAAATTTTAGAATCAGCTAGCTACCGTGGGTGAATCCCATCCGACGTTACCGATTTAGGAACCGAGGAAGATTCCCCATCAAAGCGAGAGAGCACGCGCGACGATGTTTTCGCTGTTGTATTGCGTACTGACTCATAATTGGGTCGATTAAGTTATGGTGTTTATCCATTTATCCAATAATCGTCGTCGGATTCTTGAAGCATATAGACGTGCGCATCAATGCGATATTAAATTAATTAACAATTGTGTTTATTTATAGTGACCTAGTTTTAGTGATTTGGCGTGTGTGTAACTTTTTCAACTTTAAGTGATAATAGTTTTATATAATGAAATAATTTACGAACTATCCTATTATGGAGGGAAGTCCGTTCAATCGGAGTGGGATCACCCGCCGCTCCCCCCCGCCAACGCCGACGCATCAAAAAGCCGACGAGGGGATCGAAGTTACATCTACTCCTGAGATTCAAAATTGGTTGAGTTCCATAGACCAATGTTTGAGCGAGGTCTGTTCGATTGCATCTGAGGGAAAGCTCAATTCAGACCAAAAATTGAAAATAAACAATCTTTTCCGAAAAGTTGGACATGGAACTGCGCAAATGGCCGTTCAATATCAGGCTGCGAAGCAAAAAGTCATTGTCACCCACAATGCACTTCAAACTTTGACCGACGAGCGTGATCTTACGGATTGTTTAAAGGACATCAAACGTTCGATACAGGAGTCCAGCACTAAGCAGATTGTGCCGACTACATCCTTCGCGGAGATGGTGAAGAAAGGAGTAACAAATGTTGTTCATCCGAGGCCTGTTAGTTCCGTGGCGATCTACCCAAATGACATTTCCAAGACCAGTGAGGAAACCAAGGCCTTGGTCCAGAAAATAATTAGCCCTGAAGAAATGAAATTGAAAGTTCGAGGAGTTCGTAAAACCAGGCAAGGAGGTGTTATAATTAGCACCGAGACCAAGGATGACCTGGAAAAACTAAAAGAGTCAATACAGCGCGCTACACCAGGACTTACTGTCGACGACCCTCAGAAGCGCAAGCCGCGTATTATCATTATAGGTGTTTCTACGGCAATGTCGGAGAATGAGGTTTTAAAGTGTATTTTCGAACAAAATGTAGCCGACAAAATGCCATCTATGTCGCGGGAAACATTTATAACCTCGGTGAAACTAAGCCACAAGTCTGGAAAAAGGAATATGGAGTCCTGTAATTACATAATCGAAGTTCCAGCCGTCGTACGTAAGGCGCTCATAAATCAAGACAGGATTTTTATAAATTGGACATCATGTCCTGTAAAAGACTTAACGTTGGTAACAAGATGTTACAAATGTCATCAATATGGCCATGCAGCCAAATCCTGCAAAGCCGTGGCTTCTACGTGTGGGCATTGCGGTGAAGAGGGTCATTCGATCCAAGAATGCCAGAAGAAAGCGGAGGCGCCGAAATGTGCAACGTGCTTGCGTTTTAAAAAACCAAGCAATCACAAGACCGGAGACCTAGAATGTCCTGCTAAAGCAGCCGAGTACAGGTATATAAACTCTGTAAATTATGAAGGCGCCTAAGAGCGCCACATACTAGTTTGTATTTTAGATCTAATAATAATTAGATCTAAAATACAAACCTAAACCTTACTTAGTTTTAAAAATGGATATCAATTTAATTGCTAACATAGACGATTCATTTCTACCAGAAGCAAGGTCATGTGAGGTTGAGGAGTGCAGGCAATATCTTTCAATTTACAAAAAATCATTATCTGTACTAACCCAAAACATCCGCAGTATTTATAAAAATATAGATAGCTTCAGCGTCTTTCTTCATAGACTAAATTATAATTGCGATATAATGATATTAACGGAATGTTGGTTACCTAATCGTCATGATAATCTACCAGTAATTCCAGGGTACAATATATTTTATAGTTCACAAAATCACAATCAAAATGATGGAGTCGTAGTCTATGTCAAGGAGTGCTTTAACGTATCCGTCGAAAATCCAAATTTACAGGACTGTAACTGTTTAGTTATTAAAATGAACACAGACATAGCCATAGTCACCGTATATAGGTCCCCTTCCGTTAGAAACTTAGGTACTTTTCATTCTTCCCTAAACCAGACATTTCAAGCACTATCCGCTTTTAAAAATATCATACTAACAGGAGACATAAATATAAATCTTAAAGCCGAACTTGGCGATGCACCTACTCAATACTACCTAAACCTTTGCTCCTACCACGGACTCCTTCCCGCGCATACCTTGCCCACACATCAAAGCGGTTCATGTCTCGATCACATGATGATTAAATCCACTCTACAATACAATACTCTAGTAGCAAATTCATCTATTACCGACCATCATGCCGTCTTAGTAACCATACATTTAATGCTGCCTGAGCGAAATCGCCCACTAACAAAAACAAAGCTAAATTTAAACAAACTTGAATATGATTTACGCAATATTGATTTCAGTGCAGTTTACAATATCGCTGACGCCAATGTGTCTATATCGTATGTAATAAAAATGTCCAACAAGCAATATTACGCAACACTGAAACTATAGCAGTGAATAAAAAACATTTTAATATTAAGCCATGGATTACTCCTGAACTTATTCGTTGTATTAGACATAGAGACAAATTACATCAGAGAGCTAAAAAATATCCTGACAATCTTATAATTCAAATGACGTATAAGAGATACAGGACTCATTGCAATAACCTCTTAAAGAATTTGAAACATAATTACGATAAAAACGAACTGAACAAAGCCGGCAAAAATAGTAAACAGCTCTGGAATCATATTAAGAATATTTCTTATACAACAAATCGACGTCAATCGATTTGTTGCATATTAATTATTCGCCACTTTTATCAGTCAATGATGTAAATAACTATTTTATAAATGTGGGTAAAAATTTAGGCGAACAGATTAAAATCAAACCGTGGGGTTCTCCTACAAGCCGCCAGAAGTTCAACATAAATTGCCGTTTAAAATCATTTGTTATGTTAGACAATGAGTATGAAATAACCAGGATAATCTCAGGACTGAAGGATAATTGTGCAGTTGGATGGGATAATATAAGCAACAAGATTCTTAAACGATACAAACACATTCTTGTACCTCCACTAACCCATATTTTTCGATTATGCCTTTCTACAGGGACTTTTCCCGGATTTTTAAAAAAGGCAGTAGTTATCCCTGTATATAAATCTGGTAATAAAGATCAAGTTATTAATTACAGACCTATTTCGATACTGCCTTCAATATCAAAAATATTAGAAAAAGTCGTTAATAGTAGATTAATTAAATATCTCGAAACGAATAATTATATTTCACCGATGCAATTCGGTTTTAGATCAAAATTATCCACAGCCGATGCGGTACATAATCTGACCGAATATGTGACACAAGAACTTGGGAAAGGGCACCAGACCTTAGGTTTTTTCGTTAATTTATCTAAAGCCTTTGAAACAATATCTGTTAGTTTACTTTTAAACAAACTGGAGGCTCTAGGTATAAGAGGCACACAGCTTAATCTGTTTGCTGACTACCTACATGATCGATGCCAATGTGTTAAAATAGATAATATCACTAGCTGTCGTGGGGCGCTCTTCTAGCGAGCTATGATGCAGTGACGTACGTACTGCACCTGCGAACCACCACGACCGTAATGTGCGGGCGTTTGAATGTACGGGCGGACCTATTGTCCGTCCGGCGCCGGATGCCCGCTCGTGGTGTTGACACCGATGGCAGTATACGCCGGTCTGGATCTGCGCCGCCAGTGAGAGGGGTGGAGGTGCGGGGAAGGGGTGTTTCAGTAAAGAAACAATCGGTTAAATATGATATGACCGAAAAGCAGGCCAGCCAAGCCTTGGTGGTAACCCTACCCCGACGACCTAGTCCTATCGTAGAATCACTGGGGTCTTCCAGTCTTCCAGGTTCACTTTTCTTCCTATTTCTTCTTGTTACTTCACTTATTTTCACTTGTTTTCACTTGCTGGAGACCATGTCATACTTTGGAATTTGCCCTGAGCCCCATTATTCGAACAATACCGTCAAGAGAGCCTCATTTTTCGGTTGTATTTTGCCCGAATTTGTGCTTATTTTTTGTTATGGCTGACCTGGTTTTCTTTCTTTATTTTTAAAATTCTCATAGTTACATACATGTGTTATACATATTTACCATCGTTACAGTTTTCTCTATTATTGTACATAAGTTTTATTAACATTCATAAAAAGACTAAAAGTTATTCGTAAGTAAATATAAAAAATGTAACAATTTTCCGCGTATTTCTTTAAACATTTCTTAATAACTTTTATATGCTATGACTAATTATTATAAAAAGTACATAAAAACAAAGAACAAACATTACTCTATCCGAAAACAATACACAAATAAACGTGACATCTAAAAAAGGAACCTAAAACATTCGTAAAATAAGAAAATGATAAAACATAAAATAATAAGAAAATTACGTTTCCTGCCTATATCCCTTACATTATAGAGGTTTAATTATATAAAATGACTTCCTATAATAAATTCTCACATGACTAACATTATTTAAAGTTGATATAAGGCAAAGAATTAAAATCGTATCCAAAACTATCGTACGAGGAGAACATCTATACATAGCTATACATCTATACACGTTATTTACTTTCTACAAACGTTACGCGAAGACTACTTTGACGTACACTTACACTTTTGGTCTTTGTTACACAAACACATTCATTGATCACCTTTGTCCGTGGTCGTCGCCGACATCCTCCCCCTCGTGCGAAGCACCAACTCCTGGCCCGGCGACTCGGTGCTCTCGACTCGGTGCGATGGCTGCCTCCCCGCAGTCTGGCTCGCTGGTCGATGCTCTGCCGTCGATCTCGACGGTTGTCCGCTCCTTGTCGCGCTGCGCTGGCACCAGTAGCACCAGCTTGGAGCTGGGGCGCTTCAGCACGCCCCCGGTAGTGCGCACTTCTAGTACTCGAGTGCGCCCGTCGGGTCCTGGGTAGGTTCGGACCACCTCGCCTCTCGGCCAGGTTCCTCGTGGCAGCGTGGAGTCCACTATGAGGACTGTGTCTCCACACTGCAGGTCTCTCGTAGCAGCCCTCGCGTCGATTCTTCTCGGGATCAGAGTTGGAAGGTACTCTTTCACCCATCTGCTCCAGAAGTGGTCGGTCAGTCGCTGAGCTATTCTCCATGCACGCCGGTCGGTGAGGTCGTCGTCGGTGAAAGTTCCCAGTCGGGTGCCGCAGGATCTCCCAATTAGGAAGTGGTTGGGAGTGAGGGCACCTTCTTCAGTGTCTTCATCGGCTTCTATAAGCGGTCTCGAGTTCACCAGATGCTCCGCCTCTAGCAGCAGTGTATGTAGAACCTCTTCTCTGGGGTGTCTTTCCTTGAGGGTCACCGCCAGGGCCGTTTTGATGGACCGGACCAGGCGTTCCCATGCTCCCCCCATGTTCGGAGCTCCAGGTGGTATGAACTTCCACTTGATGCTCATACGTTCTGCAGCGGTGATGAGGTCATCTTTGTTGAGGCTGGCGAAGGCTTCTTGAAGTTCTTTGTTGGCCCCCACGAAGTTCGTACCGTTGTCGCTGAAGATCGTCCTTGGCATTCCCCGTCTCGCAGTCATCCGTCGCAGCGCCAGAATCATGGAGTCCGTTGACAGAGACGCTGCTAGCTCGACGTGAACGGCTCTAGTTGTGAGGCACGTGAACAGGGCGCCCCACCTCTTCTCATGACGTCGGCCTACCGTGACGATCATAGGCCCGAAGTAGTCTACGGCGGTGCATGTGAATGGTGGTTCTCCATGTCGTAGTCGCTCCAGCGGGAGATTCCCCATTGGCTGAAGCTGTGGCGTGCCGCGGTATACTTTGCACCACTGACACCGATGAACCGTCGATCTCACTGCAGATCGTAGCCCCAGGATCCAGTAGCGCTGCCTCAACTCGTTGATCACCGTCGCGTGGTTGTCATGCTTGAACTCTTCGTGGTAGTGTGCGATGAGCAATCTGGTGATGTAGTGCTTGCTGTCTAGCACCACAGGTCTCTTGTCTTGCCGGACATGTCTCGCTGCGTCGATTCTTCCTCGGAGTCGTAGTAATCCATCTTCTATGACGACATCTAGTTTCTTAAGTTTGCTGTTCCTCTCGAATGGTTTCATCTTCTCGACGCAGCGTACTTCTTCATGGAAGCTCTCTTCTTGGCTTCTTCGTAATAAAATCTTCTCAGCAGTCTTCATTTGGTCGGGTTCAAGGGGAATCAATCTTCTTTCTTGGGTCTTCTTGTTCACGGGCTTCATGGCTACCTTGGCTTTTTTCTTGTTACTTTTCCAGGTAGGATCTTGACGCTCAGACTTGCGGGATACGTTCACTGGCAGCTTCTTTTTTCGGCACAGGTCGACGAACTGAAGCACTCTTGCAGTTGTCCTCACCAACCGGGTCCAGGAGGAGAACTTGACTGGGTCCGGTGTCGGGTGTTTGTCGACGGTCTTCGTGGTTCCCACAATCGGCTTCTCCTTTTCTTCGCCGGTGGGTTCTGTCTTGATGGTGCGCGGCTTCGGCCAATCCTCCTCTTCTAGTGCCAGGAACGCAGGTCCGTGGAACCATCTATGGTCGCTCCCGAAGTCTCTGGGTACGTTTCTCGTCGCGTCGTCAGCTGGGTTCTGAGCCGTAGGTACCCAGCGCCATTCTTGAGGTTTCGTTGTGTCTTCGATTTCCGCCAAACGATGTGCTACGAACGGCTTGAAGGTCCTAGGGTCTGATTTGATCCATGCTAGGACTGTGCTGGAGTCGCTCCAATAGACTTTCTTGGCGACCATGATGTCCAGCTCCTCTTCAATCGACCGCGCCATTCTGGATCCCAGTAGCGCAGCTTGCAGCTCCAGCCTTGGAATGGACACCGGTTTCAGGGGAGTGACTCTAGCTTTGCCCGCTAAAAGTGTCACTCGATGTCCGCCGTCTTCGTCGCGTTGCCTCAGGTAGATCGCGCAGGCGTAGGCTTCTTCACTCGCGTCGACGAAAACGTGAAGCTCCCCCTCGGTGTTGGACTGCGTGACGCGCCTTGGTACCCGAAGATCCTTTAGTAGCTGCAGGCTGTCTAGGTAGTCTGACCAAATCTTGTTGTCTTCTTCTGTGATGTTGTCGTCCCATCCGACGCCGCTCCTCCATATACTCTGAATGAGTTTCTTGCCTTGGATGAGCACTGGCGATGCTAGCCCCAATGGATCGAATGTTGACATCACGGCGCTGGTGACTTCTCGTTTGGTTGGCACTCTCTTCTGTTCGACCACCTCTTCATGTATATTGCGAAGACACGTTCTGAACCCGATCTCGTCGCCTTTGGTGAACCATCTCAAACCCAATGTCTTCTCTTCTTTAGTCCCCAACTCTACTTCTTTGCTGTTTTCTTCTGGGGTGAGCGTCTTCAAAACTTCTTCATCGTTAGAAGCCCAGCCCCTCAGCTCGAACCCGGCCTTCTTGTGGATCAGGCTCACTTGGCTGGCTATCTCGACTGCTTCTTGACTTGTCCCGAAGCTGTGTAGGTAATCATCCATGTAATGATTACGTTCGATGGCTCGTGCTGCTTCGGGATATTCTTCTTGATGTTCAGTCGCATTCTTGTTCTTCACGAAGATAGCAGCACTCGGGGAACAGGCGGCGCCGAAGATGACCGATGTCATTCTATACTCCTTCGGCGTTCCACTTCGCTGGTCTCCCCTCCATAGAAATCGAAGGCTGTCTCGATCCTCTTCCCGCATTTTCACCTGCAGAAACATCTCCTTGATATCTGCTACCACAGCGATTGGTTTCTGGCGGAACCGCAGAAGTACTCCAAATAGTGACTGCAACAGATCTGGTCCCGGCAGCAACTCGTCGTTGAGGCTCTTCCCTTGGCACTTGGCAGCAGCATCAAAGACCAGCCTTATCTTCTTCTTGGTGGGGTGTGTCACGGCGAAATGGGGCAGGTACCATTTCTTCTTCGATGCGGATTCGTGTTGTACTTCTTCGGCATAGCCGCTGTCGAGAAGATTCTTCACTTGTGCGTATTCCTGCTTCAATGCCGTGTTCCCGTCTAATTTCCTTTCGATGTTCTTCAATCTGTTCTCGGCTTGTCTGTAGTTATCTGGCATGGTTCCTTCTTTGTTCTTCCAGAGCAAGCCGGTCTCGAAGCGCCCATCGTCCAGTTTTCTTGTGGTTTCTTCTAAAATCGCCAGAGCCTTTTCTTCCATATCTGTCGTCGGTCGGCGTGGCTGGATTCCTAATGATTCCACGGCGAAGTGTTCTTTGACGATCTTCTCTAATTCTTCCTCCTTTGAAGATACGTGCGCGCAGGTTACGAAGTTCACTGGTCTCGTTCCATCGGACCCGTGTAGCACCCACCCGAGGTAGGTCAATGATGCTACGGGTTGACCTCTTTTCCCTTTGCGTGTGGCTCTGGACACGATGAGCTCCCAATTGTCTTGTCCGATCAATAGCTTGGGTGACTCTCCTTCATAATATAACTGGTCCGTCATTGACTTGAGATGAGCGCATTCTTCTATTCTTTTCTTGTCTAGTTTCTGAGGCGTCAGGTTAATGTTGTCTATGGTTCGTGCCCCAGAAATACTTCTTTTCTTTGTCTGATGCAATCCTTTTATCTTCACGCTAATTCTCATGGAGTCTCCTTTGGTGATGGTCTTTCCTCCCACCGTTTCCAGAGTGAGTGCTTCCACGGGTCCCTTGAGGCCAATCTGCCTCGCAACCGTGGCATCGAGCAGCGTGACGGTTGATCCCTCATCTAGCAACGCCAAGACTTGGGTAGTTCCTCTTGGTCCATACAATTCAACGGGAGCCATCTTCAAGTACGCCTTGGCTGTCCTTGCCGTGTTCACTGAAAACATGACGTTGTTCGCAATTTCTTTTTTCTCTTCGGGCTTCGGGATATCCCCGCGGTCTTCATGAAGCACGAAGTGATGCCATCGCTTGCACACCTTGCATGGAGGACGTCGGCATGTTTCTTTACGATGTCGTCCTTGGAGACATTTGAAACACAATCTTGACTTGACAGCGGCGTCCCATCGTTCCTTCATTGGCAGCTGTAGAAACTTGCGACATTCGAGTAGGTGATGATCATTCTGGCAATGTGGACAGGTCTTCTTTTCTTCTGTTTGTTCCGAAGCGGCGTGTGCAAATTGACGTCGTGGAGGCTGACGCGATTGATGCATAATTTCTTGTGTCGCGTACGGTCCACATCGGTCTGCTTCCCTGTTGAGGAACTTCATCAATTGCACCAGGTCTGGATCTTGATCCGTAGCATCGGCGGCGAAGTCGTACCACCGATATTGCAGTACCGCTGGCATCTTGCTCACGATGATTCGTACCATCTCTGGTGAGTGCAGGTACTGAGGTTTTCTTAGCCCCCGTATAGTCGCGACGGTGTTGTTCACTTGGCTGGCGAACACGCAAATGTCACGTGCGTTTTCATGGATCCTGGATAGACTCTTGACTTTTTCTAATTCCATCAGGATCAGGGCTTCTGGTCTTCCGAATCTTCGACGAAGGGCTTCTAGTACTTCTTCAGGTGGGCACTCCGAATATAACAGGCTCTTGATTGCCTCTCTTGCTGTGCCCTTAATAGACCGCCGCAGCCGCGCCATATTCTGTGCTTCCGTAAATAGCGGTGCGGTGTCTTCATAAACCGTCCTGAAGGCGATCCATTCATCGCTTCTTCCGTCGAAGCCGGGTAATTCATGCACGTAGTTAGGTTGCGATGCTGATACATGTCGTGGCGCAACACTTATTGCTTTAACGATGGCCTCCGCAAGTTCCTTATTTCCATTTCTTAATGATTCCGCTTGGTCTTCTGGCTTGACGGCGGCTGCGGCGGCGGTGGTCGTCGGAGGTTGGCTGGCCCGCCCCTTCCCGGACGGTCCCGGCCGGTGCCTCTCCCCGGGCACATCTCCTTGATGCCCCTTCCCGGACACCCTGTCCACCGTCGACTGCACCCACGTCTGGACGTTCGACTCCCAATCTTTTTCTTGTTCGATTTCGGAATCTTCGTTCTCAATCTGGACCAGCTCCCATTGACTCTGGGCTAGTGCCGCAGCTGCCTTTGCTTCTTCTAATTGACGACGCGCCAATTCCATTTTGGCTTCCAATTCTCGACGCCTTGTTGTCTTCGTAGAGCGCGTCTTATTTCCCGTTGCCGTCGTAGTTGGTGCAATAGGGGCGGCAGGGGCAGCAGAAGCGGCAGGAGCAGCCACCACAGAGTCTTCTTTGGTCTCTGTTCCCGACGTCACTCTTGATTCGTATGATGTGGTGAGTGTGCCTTCTGTATTGGTGCTTGAAGATCCCGTTGTTCCTGAAGATTCCGTAGTCTCTGGAGTCTCTTCTGTGGCGCGGGGTGCAGCCGGCCGGTCTGCTGGTGAATTTCCTCGGTGGCTCCTGGTGACTGGCATGGCGGCGGCAGTAGTCCGTAGGTCTGGTGTTCAACACGAAGATCCGGCTCGAAGGACCAGCAGATGTCGTGGGGCGCTCTTCTAGCGAGCTATGATGCAGTGACGTACGTACTGCACCTGCGAACCACCACGACCGTAATGTGCGGGCGTTTGAATGTACGGGCGGACCTATTGTCCGTCCGGCGCCGGATGCCCGCTCGTGGTGTTGACACCGATGGCAGTATACGCCGGTCTGGATCTGCGCCGCCAGTGAGAGGGGTGGAGGTGCGGGGAAGGGGTGTTTCAGTAAAGAAACAATCGGTTAAATATGATATGACCGAAAAGCAGGCCAGCCAAGCCTTGGTGGTAACCCTACCCCGACGACCTAGTCCTATCGTAGAATCACTGGGGTCTTCCAGTCTTCCAGGTTCACTTTTCTTCCTATTTCTTCTTGTTACTTCACTTATTTTCACTTGTTTTCACTTGCTGGAGACCATGTCATACTTTGGAATTTGCCCTGAGCCCCATTATTCGAACAATACCGTCAAGAGAGCCTCATTTTTCGGTTGTATTTTGCCCGAATTTGTGCTTATTTTTTGTTATGGCTGACCTGGTTTTCTTTCTTTATTTTTAAAATTCTCATAGTTACATACATGTGTTATACATATTTACCATCGTTACAGTTTTCTCTATTATTGTACATAAGTTTTATTAACATTCATAAAAAGACTAAAAGTTATTCGTAAGTAAATATAAAAAATGTAACAATTTTCCGCGTATTTCTTTAAACATTTCTTAATAACTTTTATATGCTATGACTAATTATTATAAAAAGTACATAAAAACAAAGAACAAACATTACTCTATCCGAAAACAATACACAAATAAACGTGACATCTAAAAAAGGAACCTAAAACATTCGTAAAATAAGAAAATGATAAAACATAAAATAATAAGAAAATTACGTTTCCTGCCTATATCCCTTACATTATAGAGGTTTAATTATATAAAATGACTTCCTATAATAAATTCTCACATGACTAACATTATTTAAAGTTGATATAAGGCAAAGAATTAAAATCGTATCCAAAACTATCGTACGAGGAGAACGTCTATACATAGCTATACATCTATACACGTTATTTACTTTCTACAAACGTTACGCGAAGACTACTTTGACGTACACTTACACTTTTGGTCTTTGTTACACAAACACATTCATTGATCACCTTTGTCCGTGGTCGTCGCCGACACTAGCAATGATCAAAAAAACACATGTTTCGGTTTTCCACAAGGTTCCATATTGGGTCCTACCCTGTTTTTTATTTATATTAACGACCTCTGCAATTTAACTTTAAAACAGGGAAAAATTATATCGTATGCCGATGACACTGTATTAATATTTACGGCCAAAACGAGCTAATAACGAATTATTTGAAATTGCCCAATCAGGTATAAATACAGTGACCCATTGGCTTCAAGAAAATTTGCTTACACTAAATGCGGACAAAACTAAATATATCCACTTCTCCATGCGCAAGCTTTCACCTAATACTGATAACCATCG
Organism: Macrosoma leucophasiata; assembly: GCA_036365455.1. Taxonomy (NCBI): domain Eukaryota; kingdom Metazoa; phylum Arthropoda; class Insecta; order Lepidoptera; family Hedylidae; genus Macrosoma; species Macrosoma leucophasiata. Next base: position 22,313,585 of record JAWQUS010000003.1, on the reverse strand, counting down.
TCTTTACGCTCACCAATGTGATAACCCTCTCAGTAGTATTTGCAATTGTCCTGTTATCGCACAAACGTGCGAAATTAAATATCTGGGAATTATAATTGAATAGAATAGAATAAAATAGAAAAAAGAATAGAAAATATTTTTATTTCGAATACATACAGGATGACAAAAACAAATTAAGCGCAGACATGTTTGTCACAGAGTGACGTGCAAAAATTTTTTTTTGTTTTAAAAAGTTAACGAGACAATATTAATTTAATAGTATTTATGATTATAAATACATGATTATAATTACATACAGAGATCGATATTATATTCAAATTACTTAATGTCAAGTTTATTACTATTACTCAATGATAGGAAAATAAAATAATGCAATTATCAGTTTAATTATGTCAGTACAAATTGTTTTTCATTTAGGAATTCAGTGACACTATAGTATGCTCTAGCAGTCAAAAATTTGCGTAGTTTATTTTTGAAAACAAGTTGAGGGAGTTCCTTCCAACTTTTAGGTATATTGTTATAAATGACTGGTGCCATGCAGTAAACACTTTTGCGCATCAGGACCGTCTTGGCGGATTGGAGACAAAGTTGACTATTATCACGTCTACTGCGTCGATATGTGTCAGCTAAACGATTATAGTAATGTGGATTTGACTTAACAAACACAGCTACTTCTAATATGTACAAGGAAGGTAAAGTTAATAATAGGTTGGGGAAAAAGTCTTTTCGCATTATAGTATGTATGAACTTGTAATAAAATCTCTTTGGCTGTAGTATATGTTTCTGGCTGGTTTTGGTATCATTGAAAGTTAAAATTTTAAAGAACATAATTCCAAATTCAAATTAGGCAAATGTGTGATTTTTATTTGTTTTTCGTACTGTCAAGATGAGTGAATCTAATGAAGAAATTCGATACATTTTAAAATTTTACTACAAAAAAGGTAAAAATGCAACGCAAGCAGCGAAAAAAATTTGCGATGTTTATGGACCTAGTGCAGTGTCTGTGAGAGTAGCACAAATTTGGTTTAAGCGTTTTCCGGAAATTTTGATGTCAAAGATGCACCTCGCTCTGGTCGCCCTATTACGGATAAAATGGATGCCATTTTTAAACAAGTGGAACAAGATCGACACATCAGTAGTTACGACGTAGCTGAAGAACTGAGAATTGATCACAAAACTGTTTTGGCGCATTTGAAAAAAGCTGGGTACAAAAAAAAGCTCGATATTTGGGTACCTCACGAGCTCACTGAAAGAAACCTAATGAACCGTGTACTCATTTGTGATTCTTTATTACGACGCATAGAAACCGAATCATTTTTGAAGAAGCTGATAACTGGTGATGAAAAGTGGATCACGTACGACAAGAACTATTACGACAAAAGCTATTACCACCAGGCAGGACTATCGATTCTGAACTCTACTGCGAACAACTGATGCCAACCTTGCCAATATATTTATGAAAATATATTGTATGCTAGGAAAAACTTGCACTTATTTAAGAAAATTAATGATATACATACTTATAATACCAGAAATAAAAATAAATTAGTATTTCCAAGTTTTCGCCTATCGAAAACACATAAATGTTTCTTAACATGTTGTATACAGTTTTATAACAAAATTCCGTCCAACATTCTTGAACTTACAGATAATAAATTTAAGTCATGTATTAAACGCACACTATGTAAAAATGCGTACTATAGACTCGATGACTATCTAAAGGATAGAGATGCCTGGACAAATGCTGGTCTAGCTCCACAAGACTAAACAATAATTTTGTGAAATGAATGTGCATTGTACTTGACATTGTAAAACATAGTTATAAGTTTCATATTGTGAAAATAGTTTTAAGGAACATATTTTGAAAAGACCCTACTGAGTTTTGTTTTGGCAGGTTTTTTCTCAGTAATGTGGGCTTTGGAACTCTGCCAGTGAATGACAAGGAATGTCCCATATTTTTTTATCTTGCCGTTTGTAAAAGAGAGTATGGAACATTCTGTTGATACCTATTTTTATTATTAAGTATTTTTGGACTATTATTAATTTATTTACTTTGACATATTAATCAACGTATCAGTTGTTATTCGCTTTAATTTTATATTTGTAATTTGACCTATCACAAGCAAATTCTATTATTTCCAAGTGATTAAATGAATTTTTGAGTTTGAGTTTGAGTTTTGATGAGATTAAAGCAAGATGTTGAGAGAAAGCGTCCGGAATTAATCAACAGAAGGGGTGTGGTGTTTCATCATGATAACGCTAGACCTCACACATCTATAGCCACTCAGCAAAAATTAAGAGAGTTTGGCTGGGAGGTGTTAATGCATCCGCCGTATAGTCCTGACCTTGCACCTTCAGATTTCCACCTGTTTCGGTCTCTTCAGAATTCTTATGCAATGTTAGGTTAACATCACGAGAGGACTGCCAAATCCACTTGTCGCGGTATTTTGATGAGAAGTCCCAAAATTTTTATAGCAATGGGATCATGTCCCTACCTACAAGATGGCAAAAGGTTATTGAACAAAATAGTACATACATACTTTAGTTAAATTTAAATAAACATTATTAAAAAATGTTTTGAATTATCTTAAAAAATGCGAAGAAACTTTTTCCCCAACCTAATATTTGGTGTTTTTTAAAATAGGGCACGCAGCTATCTGTTTTCGCCAGTTTGAACATCGCCCGTAGACATCTTTTTTGAGATTTGAATGCTGATTCTTTTTCCGTCGAATTACCCCAAAATATTAATACATATCGAAGATGAGTTTCAACTAAACCGTAGTACGCTGTAAGCAGAGCATCCGTATATAACGTGTATGAAAGTGCGTGTAGAGCGAATGCGGATATACTAAGCTTTTTACATACAGTCTCGATATGTGGTTTCCAGTTAAGGTTTTTGTCAATCTGTAGGCCAAGAAAATTTGTTGAATTAACTGCTTCTATGCTTTCATTATAGTATCTTATACTAAGTTTCATAGCAGGCAACCGTTGCGCAAAATGTATAGTCTTCGTTTTTTTTTAATTTATTTTTAAATTGTGTTCCTGCATCCATTGTATAGCTAATTTTAAGGAATTATTTATATCAATCTCATATGTCTCTACATTTTTACAAGGTATTGTCAGAGTACTATCCTCCGCGAATAAGGTCACTGGTTCTTCTATGCATTTAGGCAAGTCATTAATGTACAGTATAAATAAAAATGGACCTAGAACGCTTCCCTGCGGTACCCCATATTCTACTTCACGCCTTGACGATCGATAAATCTCTTCATTCTTGTTTATAGCATTTAATTGTCTAATTTCGGTAATTTGATGTCTATGTTCTAAATACGATTTGATTAAATTAAGGATATTGCCTCTTATACCATAAGTTTCTAGCTTTTTTTAGTAATGTCGAAAAATGTACGTAGTCAAATGCTTGAGTTATGTCACAAAATATACCACAGACTGGATTTCGTTTGTCAATATTGTCAATAACATTGTACAAAAAGTCATATATAGCCATATTAGTTGTCCTATGTTGTCGAAAGCCTTTCTGTTCATCACATAAAATATTACTTTTTTTCACAAATTCGGACAATTCTTTATATATGTATTTTTCAAATATTTTTGATATGACTGGAATAAGTGCAATAGGTCGGTAGTTTTCCATTAGATCTCTATTTCCTTTTTTAAATAATGGCTTTATTATAGACGTTTTTAATGCGGATGGATAGACACCGGCGCTAATACTTAAATTTATGATGTGACTCAGGTGACCACATACTTCCGCTGATACATGTTTTAATATTTTAGTGGAGATATCATCATAAATTACGCTGCCTTTATTGTTTAAAGATTTTATAATTTTATATATGTCTGGTGGTATACCAGGCGCCATGAAGAGCTGTTATTCCAATCTAATTTAGAAGACTTGGGATTATTGGCAACTTTCATTTGTGGTTCGATTTTATCAACAAAATAATCGTTAAACATTTCTGAGATTTTATGGGGACATGTTACTATGTGGTTATTTAATTTAAGTTGATTTATACTTTGTTTGGGTAAATTTTGCTTAGAACGATTAATGATTTGCCAACTACTTTTAGATTTGTTTTTGGATGATTTGATGAAATAATTATTTTGTGCCTTTTGTGTCAAATGTATTATCTTTTTAAGCAGTTTAGAGTAGTTCTTAAAGTAAATTTTACTTTGACTGGTGGGATTTAATCTATGCTGCCATAAAAGTTTTCTTTTTTTACGACTTCACAATTTTATTCCTCGTGATAACCATATTGTTTTTTTTTACAATGTGTATTTTAACTCGTTTTTTCGGAAAACATAAATTATACATCAACAGGAATATGTCAATAAATTAAAACCATTTTTGACTAGAATGCACACACCTCCTCTTTTTTGCTGCTTTCTACAATAACAGGAAACTAGATGATAGTTAGGTATATATAATTGATTTTGAAAATCCTCCATGATGAAATGCTCAGTGATACACAGTATTTCTACATTAATTTGTTTTTCAGATAGCTCATTCAGTCATATTGTAAGATCATTTGATTTATTTAATAGACCTGCGATATTTTGATGCATTATTTTAATATATTTATGCGTGAGCAAATTATCTTGAAATTTGTGTGATGGGGCAAAAGTTTAATTAATTGTTTTATTATGACGATTATTTATAAAAAAGAATTTGTGCATTCAACATTTACATTTAAATTTGTCAGCGGTGTCAAATTTTTGTATAGATCATTTTTTATACTTTCCATAATTTTACTATAGATTTGTCTGATTGCCCTTTTATTAATTCTGCCTGTAGTATGAGAAAACATGTCCAAATTTAAATAACAATTTGTGTCAAAATAGTATGCGTAAAGTCCACTATTTATTTCCTGAAACAGTAGGTTATTAAATATCTCGATTTTGTAATTATATATGGGAGAACCGCAGATATAAGTAGGACTAAGTTAATAATTGTCAAATGTTATTCTTATTAATATGGTATTATTTTTTTTTTTTTCTTGTCTATCGCATTGGGTTTGCCCAACCTGTAATGATAGATTTAAGTATGATAAATAAATAAATAAATGTTGAATTTGATGCTAATTCTGCTCTTGTGATGTCACGAAACGTATGACATCGCCGTACAATATGTTTCTTGATGTTGCAGCGGCGCCATGCGTGCACTGGCGTGCGTGGGGCGGCGGGTGCTGGGCGAGGGCGGGGAGGGGGCCGGGGGCGGCGGGGGCGGCGGGGGCGGCGGGGCGGGAGGGGCGGAGGGCGAGGCGCGGTGGGCGCGCGCGGCGCTGGCGGCGGTGGCGGTGGCGGCCAAGCGGGGCGCCGACCGCGCCGTCGCCGACCGCCTCGCCGCGCTGCCCGACGCCGTCAAGCAGGTCAGGCCGGGGGCGGGGAGGGGGCCGGGGGCGGCGGGGGCGGCGGGGGCGGCGGGGGCGGCGGGGCGGGAGGGGCGGAGGGCGAGGCGCGGTGGGCGCGCGCGGCGCTGGCGGCGGTGGCGGTGGCGGCCAAGCGGGGCGCCGACCGCGCCGTCGCCGACCGCCTCGCCGCGCTGCCCGACGCCGTCAAGCAGGTCAGGCCGGGGGGGGGGGAGGGGGAGGGGGGCGGAGGAGGCGTACTGCCTTCTAACAGCCCGGCGGCCGAGGACCGTCAACTGAGGAATGACGCCAGTCAATGAGTAAACCTAGTTGGCCTCAATCATTTGGAGTGATTTTACAGTTTTAAATCTAGATTGAGTCTGAAAAACTGACCGTCAATGCCCAGCTTACGATGACTATATCCCACATCTGACGAATTACAAATCGCAATGTCGTTTGACTTGCCTATATTTTAAATGTAGTATCTATCTTACCGACGACCTGGTGAAGGTCGCGGGCAATCGTTGGATGAGAGCGGCCCAGGACCGTTCGTTGTGGCATTCTTTGGGGGAGGCCTTTGTCCAGCAGTGGACGTCTTTTGGCTGAAATGATGATGATGATGAGTATCTATCTTATTCTGAATTTCAATTTATACAGGCGCAGCGAAAGACGAAGTGCGGCATCCTGAGCTTCATCCCGGAGCTGGAGGAGATGAGCGCCGTGTGCGAGGCCATCTTCGCGCGCGGCCGCCGCGCCGACCTCGACCGCTGGTCAGTGTCTCACTGGGTCACAGTGCGTCACAGTGTGTCACAGTGTGTCACAGTGTGCTACTGTGTGACCGTACCGCGGTCCACTCCTGCTTGTCGATTTTTTTCTTCACATTTATTGCATTACCTCAAGGTTGCAGTAGCAACTTCTATGGCTAACAACGCTAGTTACCAGTTGGTACCACCAACTTTTCAGTTTATTCGATATCGCAAAGAAGTTTTTACTCTTAATAATTTTAAAGTTTTATTTTATTGGAATATTGGAGAACTTCCACCGGGTGCACGCGGCGCCGTGTGTAGAGTGTAGAGTGTAGAGTGTAGAGTGTGGGGGGTGTGTGTGTGTAGGTACGTGTCGCTGGTGTCGGGCATGGTGCGCGCGATAGCGGGCGCGGAGCACGGGCGCACGCCGCGCGCGGTGCTGCAGCTGGAGAACTTCCACCGGCTGCACGCGGCGCCGTGTGTAGAGTGTAGAGTGTAGAGTGTAGAGTGTGGGGGGTGTGTGTGTGTAGGTACGTGTCGCTGGTGTCGGGCATGGTGCGCGCGATAGCGGGCGCGGAGCACGGGCGCACGCCGCGCGCGGTGCTGCAGCTGGAGAACTTCCACCGGCTGCACGCGGCGCCGTGTGTAGAGTGTAGAGTGTAGAGTGTAGAGTGTGGGGGGTGTGTGTGTGTAGGTACGTGTCGCTGGTGTCGGGCATGGTGCGCGCGATAGCGGGCGCGGAGCACGGGCGCACGCCGCGCGCGGTGCTGCAGCTGGAGAACTTCCACCGGCTGCACGCGGCGCCGTGTGTAGAGTGTAGAGTGTGGGGGGTGTGTGTGTGTAGGTACGTGTCGCTGGTGTCGGGCATGGTGCGCGCGATAGCGGGCGCGGAGCACGGGCGCACGCCGCGCGCGGTGCTGCAGCTGGAGAACTTCCACCGGCTGCACGCGGCGCCGTGTGTAGAGTGTAGAGTGTGGGGGGTGTGTGTGTGTAGGTACGTGTCGCTGGTGTCGGGCATGGTGCGCGCGATAGCGGGCGCGGAGCACGGGCGCACGCCGCGCGCGGTGCTGCAGCTGGAGAACTTCCACCGGCTGCACGCGGCGCCGTGTGTAGAGTGTAGAGTGTGGGGGGTGTGTGTGTGTAGGTACGTGTCGCTGGTGTCGGGCATGGTGCGCGCGATAGCGGGCGCGGAGCACGGGCGCACGCCGCGCGCGGTGCTGCAGCTGGAGAACTTCCACCGGCTGCACGCGGCGCCGTGTGTAGAGTGTAGAGTGTAGAGTGTAGAGTGTGGGGGGTGTGTGTGTGTAGGTACGTGTCGCTGGTGTCGGGCATGGTGCGCGCGATAGCGGGCGCGGAGCACGGGCGCACGCCGCGCGCGGTGCTGCAGCTGGAGAACTTCCACCGGCTGCACGCGGCGCCGTGTGTAGAGTGTAGAGTGTAGAGTGTGGGGGGTGTGTGTGTGTAGGTACGTGTCGCTGGTGTCGGGCATGGTGCGCGCGATAGCGGGCGCGGAGCACGGGCGCACGCCGCGCGCGGTGCTGCAGCTGGAGAACTTCCACCGGCTGCACGCGGCGCTGAGCGCGCTGCGGCTGCCGGCGGTAGAGGGCCTGCGCCGCGACGCTCGGCAGCGGTACGCCGACGCGCTGCGCGCCTACGTCACGCAGTACTTCGGCCGCCCGCTCGACAAGCTCACGCAGTTCTTTGAGGTCGGTCGCCGTTTCCTCGTCTCTATGTTTCTGTCGTTAATCCACCCCGCGCCGCGTCGCCTATGAATCCTTGTAAATGGGATGAATACTGTTCATTTTTGAAAAATTATTTCACGGGAGCGTGACTTCGCGCAAAATCTTTATCGATAGAATAAATTTTGGATCGGTCGAATGAAATCATAGCAACAATATTTCTTTTGTAATAGTAGCTCTGTGTTCGGTTTGTGAAAATTTTAAAGTGTCAGTCGAAATTATTACTTGTTTTGTTATTTTAATTATTCTTTCGATTAAAAGTCGTCCGAAACTGTCCTAAAACGGTATGCTCGAAAACACTGAACCATCAAAAATATCTTGAAGCATTAAAATACCCTCAACGGCACATTTGAGCGCGTCCCGTTCAATCTCATTATTTCAATCGTCTCTTTTAGTGACACTCAATTCGAAATGTTTGGGTTACTAAAGTTACTACTTACTTATTTCTTAATACACATATTCGCAGGGCGTGTCGGAGGCCATAGCGACGGGCGTCCGCGAGGACGAGGTGTGCTACCGCGCCGCCTTCAGCAAGCACGAGCTGAAGCGTTTACTCGCCATGTATCCCGCGCACGAAGGTATGCGTCGGAGTGCGGCAATGAGTCATCGTGTCAGTATGACCACGGCTATATAGTGAGGTAGCGTTTCGTGTTTCAGTGCGGAAGTCCCTGCACCGGCTGTACCGCACGGTGGAGAAGCACCTGAGCGAGGAGGGCGGCCTGCTGCAGGTCGTGTGGCGCGCCATGCAGGAGGAGTTCATGGCCCAGCACGTCGCCCTGCAGGTACTGTGTGCTCCCCCCTCCCCCTCCTCCCTCCCCCCGGTACAGTCGTGTGGCGCGCAATGCAGGAGGAGTTCATGGCCCAGCACGTCGCCCTGCAGGTACTGTGTGCTCCCCCCTCCCCCTCCTCCCTCCCCCCGGTACAGTCGTGTGGCGCGCAATGCAGGAGGAGTTCATGGCCCAGCACGTCGCCCTGCAGGTACTACGTACGTACATATCAATGGCTTATTTTGATATAATTCAATTAAATGCACGGAAGTATCTTCGGTCCACGTTTCCATGATGCTCGGCTCGAGCGACCGACGTCTTTCACTAAACACGTCCACGAGCGCACTGCGAGCGCGAAGCAAATCCCTTTGTGTTCGTCAAAAAACCGACAACAGGCGCAACGCAGCCGAGCACCAACGAAATGCTCGCAGCGCGTTCGTTCGAGGCTTGTAAGTTGGTCCACACTAAACGAATTGTGTTCGGCTCGTGCTCCGCTCGTGCTCGGCTCTCCTTTACATTCAGTTCGAACAATAGTAAAGGGTGTGTTTGTGTTGTACAGGCGCGCATGGCGGCGTGCTACGCGGGCGCGGGGCTGGCGCTGCCGCTCACCACGCAGGACATCCTCGACGCCTTCTCCGACATCGCGCGCGAACACTGACCCCGCACCCCGCACCCCGCACCCCCACCCCGCGTCCCTCATCCCTCATCCCTCATCCCTCATCCCTCATCCCACATCCCACACCACAGTGTCGAGTCTCGCGTTGGTTGAACGCTGAGACACAAACGTTCAATTGATCAACAATCTACGTTTTGTTTAAAAAAATATCATGTATATTTTGTATTTATAGCGTAAGAATATTTTTAATCTTAATTTAAATTTATAATTCAACATATTATTATTTTTAGTAAAATATTTTTATAACGAATATAACATGTGTGTTTTAATTCAATTATTTCCGTACGTATTTTTTTCGCTCAATATTGGCATTTAATTCTGTTAATGAAAGAAAGAAAGACAATTTTTTTTTTCGAATACATCTTTACAGATTCTTTCGAAATGTTATTAGAAATTAAAAATTACCTACAGTGAATAACTATTTCATAAAATAAAACAGATATTAATAGTTAATTAAAATAATTTACACAAAAACTACGTAGGAAAAAAATAGGAAACTTCCTCAAAATCGAAAGTTATTCACTGAGCAGAGTGTCAAATGCAGTCATTAACGAGAACTCTGCTACCGAACAAATTCATTAGAATCTTTTTTCGAATAATATTCTCATAACATGGATTTTAGGGCCTCTAAATACCTCATAGGTATAAAAGAGATGTGGCTCAGGAATTCATTATTTTTACAAACGCGCATGGCCCCGCGGTTGCTTTAGATCGCAAGCGATCTACTCGGTTGTTGGACACGGGCGCGGTCGGGTGTGTGATGGGTGACCGCTAGTGGTAAAGTAAAATGCGTTGATGTGTTTACGTGCTTCAACACAAACGTAGAACCTTATCGAAGGCCCTAAGGGGGGTTTGAAAACCTATGAAAGCGGTTTGGCCACTAATCCGTAATATCCACCAACTCGCGTTGGAGCAGCGTGGTGGAGGAAGCTCTAGGCCTCCCCCAAATGAGGGGAGACACTCGTGCCCAACAGTGGGTCATCTCAAGGGTTGCCATTTTTAACACGTTCGCGGGCGGTACTATCTACGTGATTACTGCACCTGGAACACTACTAAATTTCATACATTGCCTATAGGCGTACTGTCACATGTACTCTGTGCGTAGGGCACCGCCAGCGCACACTACTCGACTGACGTATGAAAATACGACGCCCACGGCCGTAGTGTGCGTGTGGCGGGAAGCAAGAAATTACAGATGTGTGTGTGTGGTACTTTGTATAGAAGCGACTGTAGATTACGTGGTGACAGTACGAAAGTCTAAATTAACCGTGCGGTGACACTATACTATGCTCTTCCATTGAATAGTATGAGAAATCGGACGACGCAGGGCGTACTGGTTTTATACAAGTAAAAACCGTGACGTTGAGAGGCGTTCTGTCGCATCATTTTAAATAGCATGTACGCCGGAGGGCGTACCGCTCGCGAAAGTGTTAAATAAGATCGTTGATAATTCATATAATTATTATGTTCAATAATACAACATTCTTCGTAAAACGTTTTTTAATTAAATAAGTAAAAGAAAAACAATTATTTGAACGTCCGTAAGTAGATTCTCCAGACGATAGGAACTTGGAATGTGCGCGGCTTAAATCATGCAGGGAAACTAACTATATTGGAACGGGAAGTAGATAGAGTCGGTGTGAACATCTGTGGTCTGAGCGAAACGCATTGGAAAGGTAGCGGACATTTATTGACAGACCATCTGAAAGATGGCTCTCTCTCAGTGTATTATCACTGAAAGAAGGCTGCAAGCCCGAGCTCTCTCAGAATATTATCAAGACTGAAACCCCGTTCTGTAAATGAACGAGTTGAATAAAAAGCTGTTTGTTTGGTACACTGATATTTATTTATTTAACCTATGTTTTTAAATGGTAAGTTACAAATTCCTATTACATGCTTTTACCAATGTGATCCAGTAACAAACTATCAAGAAAACAGGGTCGTGAATATGAAATGGTTCGAGTGGTGACGATTACTGCTCCTTTATTCATTTAATTTAATATATTTACTTTACTTTATTACCTGTCCCCGGGCATGGTAATGCCGGTAACCCTAATCCTTTCTACAAATCCTTGAGATGGTACCTTTGTAGCCAGCTTCGGAGGAGTCCAGTATTCTCTACTCCACTAGGCTTCAGGGTAACCGGTCACACCCCGCATCCAGAGGTCAGTCAGATTTAACACCATCATTGGGGAAGGAAAAAAATATTCTAACAATGATCCGTACTTAAAAGGTAAGTTGAGGATTCCCTATGCTAAATTATGACCTAACCAATGAACAAATTTACGTATGAATTAGATAAATCAAAATAACTAATTCAAAATATCTAATTCCAAAATAACAAATACCACAAAAAATAATTAAATAACAATAATAATTAAATAAATTCAAAATAATAATAAACCCGCATCTGAAACAAAATCACACTGGTTACCATCTGCATTATCTCTGTTTGGTTCATGAAGAATCTAGTACCAAACTCAACATGAATCAAACAGCCTCCCTATACAAACTTGTGGAAGTGGAAATTATTACTTACGAGGACTTTTCGCTATAATTTCATAACTGAATAAAGCCTCTGCATCCCAACTCCTCCCGAAATTAGGGAAACTGGCTGCAACAAACAACCCAACATGAAGTCATCACGCCATTTCTCAAATCGACATGTGAACGAGAAAATATCCAAAGATTCTTGAAGATCTTACCTCAATTGGTGATAAAAATACCTATTGAATAGGCATTTAGGCCATGATGGCCAAAATATTCTAGGCTTCAACCTTTTACATAATTTCGAGTGTGTCACCACTAACTAGTTGGACAGAGAAAAATCAAATGACGGATGACGTCTAATAACCTCTCAGACCTTTCCCTTTACCGGCCCTGGATTCATGTCTTTTATTTTAGACTTTCAGCCACAATGCCAATTAAATTCACCAAATAATATTTTAATTATGGTCTTATCGTTATATCTAATATTTAATTTGGAAATATCGAAATTGTATTTTTAAGACAAATTATAAGTATTAGATAAATTATGTAATCAAACTATGCGTCGTATGGAATACGTGATACTATTGATAATGTTGACCTAGTACGGCGGTGATTAACTAGATGGCGTTGTGACCATTTTTAAAACCAGAAAAAATACAACGTTACAATACCCCCCTTCCTACAAAAGTTTCGAACAAAGGGAGAAACTGCGCTGCCCTCAGCGCCTCAAGAGTTAACTGCCATCCTTCTTGGTCATGAAAAGACACTGCTATTTAAAAAAAAACAAAAAAGTCAACCTCTAATAGGTTAAAAAAACACCAATGTACCTGTAAAAGACTAAAACAAACCTCCTAAAAGGTTAAAAAAAACAACTACTGGTACATAAAAAGTTCCCACTCATTACAACAACAACTAGTGCAAAAGTGCAAAAAAAAAAAAAACAATAACACTTTAAACAAACACTGGAGTATCTGGGGAAAAAAAAAAAACGATGCTTTTGAAAAGCTATAGATAAACAAAACTCCGGTAGATATTAAAAAAAACATGCAAAATGACCTACCAGTATCGACACCAACTCTTTACCTACTAACTAACCAATAGTACCTATTTCACTTTCCGATTTCAGCCAACGCGCCAGGACTGTTGTTCTACCTACTTTTATCTCACCTGCTGTCCGAGCAAAATAAACCCCATCCTTTCATAAAATCATCTGTCATGCCTCTCTTCCAAACTTGTAAACATTGGCATATAAATTCGAAGCCAAATGTCACCTACAATCAAAACCAATAAGTGAGTTCCGCCTGATTTACAGTGGAACTCGAATACCCAAACGAAAGTAGAAGTTCATGTAGAACTCTACTCTATAAATACGAAGGATTGACTTCCAAAGGTTGTCGAATCATCTTCTCTAAATAAATTAACTAACTGCCAGCTCTAGAGCTATAACAGTAGTCAATATAAAATAAGGGAAGTGTGGTTAAAAAAATATTCACAACTATAAACCCTCATAAAATAGAACTGGTGAAGAAAAAATATATTGCCAGTCTTCTCCGCTAGTTATAAAAACGTCATCGCGGGAATAGCTGCTAACGGCAGTAACAGCATTAAAAAACATCCATCGCTAGTTATAAAAACATCTTCGCGAGGATAGCTGCTAACAACAGTAACAACATAACAAACATACCTACATCGCTAGTTATAAAAAACGTCATCGCGAGTAAAGCTGCTAACAACAGTAAACAGCATAAAAAAAACCCATACCTACACATAAAAACATTTAGGTATACAATAGCTGCTAACAACAGTAACAGCATAAAAAACTATACCTACAACATAAAAAAACATTAGGTAAACAATAGCTGCTAACAACAGTAACAGCATAAAAAAACCATACCTACACATAATCATTAGGTATACAATAGCTGCTAACAACAGTAACAGCATAAAAAAAAACCTATACAGTGTAGGCACACTTTGTTAACCTACCAAACTAAAAAATAAACTACCTACACCATATATATTCCAACTATATTACTCATATACATGCATGAGTTCATGTAAATGTCCTCCTACCTAATAAATTCCTAAAAAAAATAATACTATAATAATAGTTGGTCAGCCTTGGCTCATAGATGAAATCGAGGAACATCATATTTCTTTCGAGCTACAAACAAATTTTAGATCCCGTGAATTGAACCACATCATCGGTAATTACGGTTTCCTGAATTCCCTGCGCTAAGAGAATATAATATTCTAAATATTTAGCCGTAGTTTCCATTTTGGAATGCAGTATTAGCCACCACTTAACAAAAAATATCAAAACAGGAAATTGTTTCCTTAAATAACAGTATTTACCTACTAGGTACAAAAAATATAATACAATGACAATACTGCCGACCTACAATAATATACAACAACATATGGTAACAATATATGGTTATTAAATTAAATCAAAACCATCTCACAACATAACAATTTTATATAAATTGTTTGGTTATATATGCTATATTTAAGTTTATTTAGCACAAAAGCATTTCCATAAAAGTATGAAACATGGTTATCAAATTAAACCATAAAATATATAGGTATCAAAAAAAATATATATAGTTTAGTACATACCTATCATTACTAAACATTTTAAAAGGTTATGTAGGTATTAACCATAAAAAACAATGTTTATTTTGAAATATTTTCAAAAAAACCAATACAATTTAAACAAACAAAGTTGTATATAAGTACTTTTGTACTACAACTGAAAATTAAATTCAGTTTTAAATATAGGTAGGTAGGAGGCATACATTAACATAAATAAAAGTAACAACACATTTAAAAACATCCAATTGAGCAGTTTCCCTAAATTAAAAAATAATATTAATTTAACAGTAGAAAGTTATTGATATAACTAAAAAAAATAATTTTCCCACTATTAAACCACACAAAATCAAAAGGAGCAATATTCCTCACCAAGGAAGGCCATTGAAAACCTTTCCTTATATTTATTTGGGCGCCACTGAAAGATGACTGCTGGCCGGACTCTCAGAATATTATCAAGACTGAAACCCCGTTCTGTAAATGAACGAGTTGAATAAAAAGCTGTTTGTTTGGTACACTGATATTTATTTATTTAACCTATGTTTTTAAATGGTAAGTTACAAATTCCTATTACATGCTTTTACCAATGTGATCCAGTAACAAACTATCAAGAAAACAGGGTCGTGAATATGAAATGGTTCGAGTGGTGACGATTACTGCTCCTTTATTCATTTAATTTAATATATTTACTTTACTTTATTACCTGTCCCCGGGCATGGTAATGCCGGTAACCCTAATCCTTTCTACAAATCCTTGAGATGGTACCTTTGTAGCCAGCTTCGGAGGAGTCCAGTATTCTCTACTCCACTAGGCTTCAGGGTAACCGGTCACACCCCGCATCCAGAGGTCAGTCAGATTTAACACCATCATTGGGGAAGGAAAAAAATATTCTAACAATGATCCGTACTTAAAAGGTAAGTTGAGGATTCCCTATGCTAAATTATGACCTAACCAATGAACAAATTTACGTATGAATTAGATAAATCAAAATAACTAATTCAAAATATCTAATTCCAAAATAACAAATACCACAAAAAATAATTAAATAACAATAATAATTAAATAAATTCAAAATAATAATAAACCCGCATCTGAAACAAAATCACACTGGTTACCATCTGCATTATCTCTGTTTGGTTCATGAAGAATCTAGTACCAAACTCAACATGAATCAAACAGCCTCCCTATACAAACTTGTGGAAGTGGAAATTATTACTTACGAGGACTTTTCGCTATAATTTCATAACTGAATAAAGCCTCTGCATCCCAACTCCTCCCGAAATTAGGGAAACTGGCTGCAACAAACAACCCAACATGAAGTCATCACGCCATTTCTCAAATCGACATGTGAACGAGAAAATATCCAAAGATTCTTGAAGATCTTACCTCAATTGGTGATAAAAATACCTATTGAATAGGCATTTAGGCCATGATGGCCAAAATATTCTAGGCTTCAACCTTTTACATAATTTCGAGTGTGTCACCACTAACTAGTTGGACAGAGAAAAATCAAATGACGGATGACGTCTAATAACCTCTCAGACCTTTCCCTTTACCGGCCCTGGATTCATGTCTTTTATTTTAGACTTTCAGCCACAATGCCAATTAAATTCACCAAATAATATTTTAATTATGGTCTTATCGTTATATCTAATATTTAATTTGGAAATATCGAAATTGTATTTTTAAGACAAATTATAAGTATTAGATAAATTATGTAATCAAACTATGCGTCGTATGGAATACGTGATACTATTGATAATGTTGACCTAGTACGGCGGTGATTAACTAGATGGCGTTGTGACCATTTTTAAAACCAGAAAAAATACAACGTTACACATCACGTCGGTTACTTTTCTGGCAATGATATTTGCAGCTGGCGCTGATCAACTAAGCAAATGTGCCGGAAGATTCGGGCTCAGAAAGCGAAACGAACGAGGCGGACTCTTACTACAATTCGCTTGTGACATGGTAATTGCAAAAAGCCTCTTCCAACACCACCCTCGAAGGTTGTACACATGGATATCCCCTGATGGGAAAACTCGTAATCAAATCGACTACATCATGATTCGGTCTCGATGGAGATCATCTATAACAAATGCCCATACACTGCCTGGGGCTGACTGCGAGTCCAACCACCAACTTCTGATCTCGAAGTTAAAGCTCAAACTAACAGCAGCCAGAATTATCAAGAAAACTAGGAAACTCGAAGTGAAGGATGCGCTGACATTTAGTTCGATTGTGGAGCAGAATTGGTCACAATAGTCAGAAGCGGACTTGGCTAACGAACCACCCGATGCACTATGGGATCGTGCTAAGTCACTTATCATTTCCGCAATCTCAGAAGCAACACCACCAAATAGAACCCAGAAAAAAACAACACTGGATGACTGACGACACCTTCAAACTCATCGAAAAACGCCAGAAGATGAAAGCAGCGGGCGCTCATAAAAGTTTCTGCACAGAAACAACTTAAATGCAGACAAGATCATAATAACTACTTATGCAACATTTGTATAGAAGTTGAAGCGCATGCAGTCAGGCATGAGTCAAGAGACTTGTACCATAAGATCCATCTCATTACAAACACGCTGCCGTCTAAACTGTGTGTGTAACTAGGGGAGAATATAATATATCTACGCTTGGATTAACGATCGCAGTGGCGGTAGTTTTATCGCGGGACGCTGCTGCCCATCGCGCATTGTTGTATTTGCTTTCGACTTACTGAAATGGTTTCGTCGCAATTGTTCAGTCGACTGAGTGTACTAGTGGAAGAATTCTCCACTTAGTGGGCGGTGGGATCGGCACATCATAAAACCTACCTCACCACCACAATTCCATTAAAAAATCTGATCCTATATATAAAAGTTAAACTAAGTATCCGATTCGTCGCTATCCGAATATTTTTGCCCACTTGAGGGTGACATTATCAACCGGCGGGTGCGGAGACGTCTCACGCGTGCGGTGAAGAAGTGGTCGTTTCCTGTGTTTAGTGCACGCGCTGCGCCTGCGCGAGCGTGTCGGGCAGGCGGCGGCGCGCCGTGTCGGGCGCGAGCGGCGCCAGCGCGGCGGCCGCCAGCGCGCACGCGCCGAACACCAGCGTCGGCAGGCCCGCGCTCACCGTGCCCTGACACACACACGTTAAATCTATCTATACATATCATAAAACAAAGTCTCTCGCCTCGTCGTCTGTCCGATCGCGATAAATTTAAGCCTACTGCACGGATATTTATGCGGTTTTCACCAATAGACAGACTGATTCTTGACGAAGATTTGTTATTTTGTTTAAAAGATTCCCAGTGCCCCGTTTGGTAAATGGGGGATTTCTGCGTTGATAAGGGGCGTGAGGGACGCCAGCAGCGAGCCGAGGCGCGCGCACATGGAGCAGGCGCCGTGTGCAGCACGGGGTGCCGCGGGAGGTACGCACCAGCAGCGGCGTGAGGGGCGCCAGCAGCGAGCCGAGGCGCGCGCACATGGAGCAGGCGCCGTGTGCAGCACGGGGTGCCGCGGGAGGTACGCACCAGCAGCGGCGTGAGGGGCGCCAGCAGCGAGCCGAGGCGCGCGCACATGGAGCAGGCGCCGTGTGCAGCACGGGGTGCCGCGGGAGGTACGCACCAGCAGCGGCGTGAGGGGCGCCAGCAGCGAGCCGAGGCGCGCGCACATGTAGCAGGCGCCGTGTGCAGCACGGGGTGCCGCGGGAGGTACGCACCAGCAGCGGCGTGAGGGGCGCCAGCAGCGAGCCGAGGCGCGCGCACATGGAGCAGGCGCCGTGTGCAGCACGGGGTGCCGCGGGAGGTACGCACCAGCAGCGGCGTGAGGGGCGCCAGCAGCGAGCCGAGGCGCGCGCACATGTAGCAGGCGCCGTGTGCAGCACGGGGTGCCGCGGGAGGTACGCACCAGCAGCGGCGTGAGGGGCGCCAGCAGCGAGCCGAGGCGCGCGCACATGGAGCAGGCGCCGTGTGCAGCACGGGGTGCCGCGGGAGGTACGCACCAGCAGCGGCGTGAGGGGCGCCAGCAGCGAGCCGAGGCGCGCGCACATGGAGCAGGCGCCGTGTGCAGCACGGGGTGCCGCGGGAGGTACGCACCAGCAGCGGCGTGAGGGGCGCCAGCAGCGAGCCGAGGCGCGCGCACATGGAGCAGGCGCCGTGTGCAGCACGGGGTGCCGCGGGAGGTACGCACCAGCAGCGGCGTGAGGGGCGCCAGCAGCGAGCCGAGGCGCGCGCACATGGAGCAGGCGCCGTGTGCAGCACGGGGTGCCGCGGGAGGTACGCACCAGCAGCGGCGTGAGGGGCGCCAGCAGCGAGCCGAGGCGCGCGCACATGGAGCAGGCGCCGTGTGCAGCACGGGGTGCCGCGGGAGGTACGCACCAGCAGCGGCGTGAGGGGCGCCAGCAGCGAGCCGAGGCGCGCGCACATGGAGCAGGCGCCGAAGAGCGCGGCGCGCGCGCTCGTGGGCAGCAGCTCCGACGTGTACACGTACACGGCGCTGAAGCACGCCGCGATGCTCGCCTTGCCCACCAGGTACAGCGCTACCGATAGGGTGTGTGACTCTGCGGGATTATGAACTTTCAGCTACACATAACTTTTGTTATTGTGCCATCAAATGGTAGTGTACAGACTACATACTTATATAAAAAAAATCTAAAGAGTTACTCTTCTACAAAATCTATTTCAAGTAAAGTACCACCTTTACTTGAAACAGATGAAGAAGATCCAGAGTACAAGTTGACTTTGTACAAGTGATAAAGTTGACGGTGTTCTCAGTGATAGGTTTTACGAATTGTTTCATTGTTACACAAACGGATAAGATCTTTACATTTTGCAGCAGCATTTTAGGTAATTTGGAACTACAGGTAAAGAGGCTGTATGTTGTAGTTATTTGAATGATTACTATACGATATTATTATGTCGTTCAGGTCAAAACTCTCTCTTGAGTCTATTATAGTATATCTTGAGTCTCCTTGAGTTTTTAAGTTGGAGTATTTATTTATTTTAGGTACTTATTGAATTAGATCACCAACAGAGTACCTATACCTACTACCTATACACTAACACAAAATAATTTAACAATCATTGAAAACCTGATAAGTGTTATCCTAATAATAGATGACGACGATATGCTAGTAGAAGGTACATCTTAAATCACTTTTAATGCAATTAAAGAAAATAATTGTGACAATCGATGGTAAAGGCATAAACGCGATTTTATTTCTAAAGTTCTTAATACTTATCACTATTGAAAATATCAAGGTAATCATTATAATATGACGTGACTTATTTGTATAAATGGGTGTTACCTATATTAAAGGATGTAAGCAACATATCTTTATAACGTTCGAAGAAATATCTGAGGACGTAAACGCCAATATTTTGTTTAAAGAAGGTGTTCACACCTCAGAGGCTTTAGAAAATTGTCGTTTACCGCTTTTTCATTTTTCTTTTACGAAACTCCTTGCAAAAAAAGGGTAAAAATTCTGTTAGCTTAACAGAATTTTTACCCTTAAAAATAATTACCTAAAATATTCACCAAATCTTTAGGAATTTAAACACATTACATAGACAGATCGATAGAGAAAAAAAAAACTGTGTAAACTGAGTAAAAGACTCAATCTTGAAAAAATGGCGTTTACGCCCTTTGAGCCGTAAAGCATCGAAATATCCGTAGGTTATATAAAACGTTTGCCCGGTGCGAAAACCCGGGACCCTTCGAATCGCGCGGACGTCACACACCACTGAACTAATCGGGTCGTCAGAAGAACTGCAGGCTTATTTTGCACCACACCACCGTAACATTAAAAATACATACTTCGTCGTTGAACATTTTTCTACCTCTCAAACGTTATCAGGTCGGAGCCTCACCGGCTACAACGGCCGTCCTCGCCACGGTCGTCTACTATATGAGACGATCCTTCACGGTCGACGCGTCGGCGCTAGGATCGATAAACGGTGCGATCACCTGCGAAAATGCAAATCAAACTTTACTTTGGGAAACTACACCTACACCGAAGGAGCGGCATACCTTCCGGCACGAAGCCGGTGGCGACGCAGCACACGCCGCACAGCAGGTAGCCGGCGAGCAGCGTGACGGGGCGCGGCAGCGCGGCCAGCGCCGCCAGCGCCGCCACGTCGCCCGGCAGCGCCGCCAGCGACGCCAGCGCGAACGTGCCGCTCGCCGCGCCACCCCCGCCACCCCCGCCACCCCCGCCACCCCCGCCGCTCAGGGACACGCTGTTCACCATCAGCCCGTAGTACACGAACGCGGTGGCGAACCACCACCACGAGCATACCGCCAACCTGTTCAAGTTTATTTATTACTAACTAGCTCTTTTTTGAAATTCAACCCATAGGCACTAATATCATGAAAACAAACTTGGTACTGTCCAATGTACACGCTTCCATCTTAGAAGGTTCGATTGTGCACGACATACCTCTATTAACTTGTACTCAACATACCTTTTTTTTATTATAAAAAATTGGTACTTTTGTTGTATTTTGGACGAAAATACCTATTCAATACCTTTTCATCAGAATAGGTGACGAAAATAGCATCCTCGGATGAAACTTCTCGGTCTCCGTTTCGGCATCAGGATCAGGTTTCAGGGTACCATTCCGGAGAGCTTCCACCATCTTATCCGATAAACTCAAGCGATTCCACTTCGCGATTTTCTGTAGAAGTTGCGCAGCCCTAGTGTTTTGTTCATTGATGATGAGCCATCGCATGGTGTCTTGCAGGAAGAATATATAGATAAGGAATATGGGTGCGGGGCAGTAGATGAGCAATAGGAAGTGCCTCCAGTAGGGCAAGCACCACGTGACCAGCGCCAGGTACAGTTCTCCCGCCACTATAGCAGCTCCGAGCGCCGCAGAACATATTATACGCTTGTCTGTGCCCACTACTTCTATCACTGCAACAAACATGTTTAAAATTGTATTCAATATTGTTGACAAAATTATTTGTATGTAATGTGGCATAAAGTGATGTTATTTTCTTTATTTGTTAAAATCTAGGTAAGTAGTAAAATAAGCCCACGAATATCTACTTGACTCCTTACAAAGACGTGCCCTTCATATTGTTAACGACCTAGTACTCACTGACAGGCTCGAACACCAGAACCTGCGCAAACATATTGGAAGTCTATCGTAGTTTACCATCTCTACAATGATGAGTGATCTGCTGAGCTGTTTAATATGGTGTCATATTTTTTTTTTCCTATATCGCATATCCCGCCAAAGAGAGAGGTTTCAGCCACACCGACTGGACGCGTGTCAATGCTCCGAGGTTCTGGCCAGTACGAATAAATAATAGAACAAAATTCCCTCTTTGGTGTTCTCTCGGCGCTACAATATGGAGTTCTTAAAAAAACCGTCAAAAAAGTCCGTCAATGCTGGCAGCACATAGGCAAAGCGCGTGGTATATTGGCCGCACCGGTGATAAGTGCGCACTGGAGCAACTCGGAAGGAACAAACCACACAGCAACAATACTACTGACTTAGCACGAAGCAGGTGGTGTAGGCGCCGGTGATGAGGGCGGCCTCGATCAGCTCGGCGAGCAGGAACACGAGGTAGCCGTCGCCGGCCGTGTCGCGCTGCACCAGGGTCTTCAGTGCGCCCGTCACTGCACCCACGCTGCTTATGATCACGGCCCATCGACGTCCGTATCTAGTATACATACACATACAAATGATCATTATTTATCTGGTAAATTCGGAGTCATCAGGTAAAATCTGACCCGAGATTTCTACTAAAAAATAAAACTGTTAATCTACTCAGTAGGAATCTGCCAAATTGTTGGTAATTTAATAAATAAAATAAATAAATAATTGTTTATTTGTAAAATAAGTACAAAGAATTACAAAATATACTAGTATCTACTTAAAATGTAACAAAGTTTCGAATTAACATTGCCTGAACTAGGTAAGACCTGTGTTTCAGGCTGGATAGAGCTACAACAATATATATAAAGTTACAAATAACAATCGAAATACATAATTTATGAATTGTACCTACACATTAAAGGAGAACAAATAGTAAAGACAGTTTTCTTAGATTTACAATAAACTTAAACTATGATAGTTAAATCATTGACAAACTACAAGTAAATTTTCTGTACTATCGTAAGAAATACCATGCAAATATTTAAATAGAACTTGTTTACAATTAAAATAATCTAACTTGTAAAAAGATAGGTATTTGTTTAATTTATTGTACAAAAATTGACCCAGGAAAGAAAAAAATCGTTTTTTGAAGGCATGTTTTAAGGTTGTAATCAAGTTGCAGACTATATCGTATCGTCTTTTGTTAGTAATTTCAAGTCTGAAAGCTAGTTTGGTGTGCTGTTTTAATATTATGTTCATAATAAAAATTTGGCGAACAGTTAGTACATTGCAGGACTTGTACAATAAATATGTAGGATAGAAAAAGGGGTGGAAATTAGCTACTTTTAAAATTGCTCTTTGGGCTCGT
Source organism: Macrosoma leucophasiata (assembly GCA_036365455.1). Lineage (NCBI taxonomy): Eukaryota > Metazoa > Arthropoda > Insecta > Lepidoptera > Hedylidae > Macrosoma > Macrosoma leucophasiata. Next base: position 22,290,746 of record JAWQUS010000003.1, on the reverse strand, counting down.
TCTAGGGGTAAGATAATAGTTTTTAAAGCCCCTCCCCATGACGTAATACAATATTGAATTATAGATTGGCCTAAAGCTAGGTAAATTTGTATAATTAATTTTTGATCAGCAACTGATCGTAGTTTCTTAAAGACATATTAATTTCCGAACTCTTTTTTACCAAAAACTCAATATGTAATCTAAAAGAAAGAGTGTCATCAATAATTATTCCGAGATATTTTACATTGCTAGTTTTTACTACGATAGAACAGTTGCATGTGCTACTAAAAGGGTTATTACATCGGTGAACAAAAAGGTTTATTAGTCATTCTTGAAAATTTCCGCATCGAAAAGTGAATATATTTAGTCTTGTCAGCATTTAGTGTTAGTAAATTTTCTAGAAGTCAGTTATTAACAACATTGAAACCTGATTGGGAAATAGCAAACAATTCTTCAGAAGTTTTAGCAGTAAATATTAATGCTGTGTCGTCAGCGTACGATATGATTTTGCCCTGTTGGATAGTTAAATTACACAAATCATTTATGTAAATCAAAAAAAGCGTGGGGCCCAAAATACCCCTTGTGGGACCAGGACAGGGATTTTTTTGTCTTCACTGATAATACTATTATCTATTTTAACGCACTGATACCGATTGTCTAAGTAGTCAGCAAATAGTTGCAACTGCATGCCTCTTATACCTAAATCTTCTAATTTACTCAGCAGTATAGAAATTGATATAGTTTCAAAAGCTTTGGCCATATCGATGAAAATACCTAAAGTCTGTTGCCCTTTATCAAGTTCTTGCGAGATCGGTCAGTTCATATACCGCGTCAGCAGTGGATAGTTTAGCCCTGAAACCGAATTGAATTGCCGAAATAAAATGATTTTTTTCAAGATATTCAATTAACCTATTGTTTAATTTTTTTTCCAATATTTTAGATATAGAAGGAAGTATTGAAATTGGTCTATAATTGGTAACTAGATCTTTGCTCCCCGATTTAAAAATAGGTACAACTACAGCTTTTTTCAGAGACAATTTGGAAAAATCCCGGTGGAAAGTGAAAGTCGAAAAATATAGGTCAGGGGTGGCACAAGAATATGTTTGTAACGTTTAAGAATATTATTATTTATGTTATCCCATCCAACTGCACAATTATCCTTCAGTCTTGAGATGATTTGAGCTATTTCATATTCATCTGTGTCTAACGTTACGAAAGATTTGAGACTGCGACTATTGCTCGATTTTTGACGGGGTAAAGATGGCTGGTTATCTTTTTGTTGTTGAATTTGTTCCGCTAGATTTTTTCCTACGTTTATAAAATAGTCATTAACATAATTAGCTGACAGAAGTGGCGTGGGGTTAGAGTAGAGCAAACTCGAATTTGATTCACGCTGTTTAGATATACATGTTAATTTTTTGACATGATTCCAGATATTCTTACTATTTAATATCATGATTAGGTAACTATATCGTCAAGTTTCGTATAGGTATCTTTGATAGACATTTTTGGACATGGTATAGAAACACGTTAGTAGGTACCTGTCGGAGATGCAGCCCATGATAGGCATAGAGATCATGACACCCACGTTGTGCACGGTACCCACGAGCGCGCGCCGCCACTCCTGGCATGCCAGCCCCAGCTGACGATAAACAATTATGCACTCTACATCAGTGTGTCACTGCAAGAGTATACCTTAGGTGGTAATTGCGCGTGCACACCTTTGAAGACCAAATATGTATCGAAGGTTGCAGTAGTGACTGTGCCTCGTACAGGTAGCAAATACCTACGTAATTGAAGATTATGGAATTATGGATTATATGGAAATATGGAGACCCTGTAGCAATTTTGCATCTAGAGTAATGCCAAGAAATGAAAATACCAAATCTACTAGTTTCAATACTTCCTCGTTCGACTTCACATTTGTTTTCAAACTGTTATACCAGTACGTTCGGTTGGATTGTTCTAAGGGTTGTTTCATACCACAGTCCGTCTGGTTGGCGTCTCCTTTATGATGAGCTCCAATCGACACGGACTTTTGGATAGATACTAATGGGGACACTATACACTGTAAAGCTGCTGCATGATTGCCTGCATGCCACCTAATCTAGCCTTAAATACTGATTTCGTGCTCTGTAAAATATGTTGCAATGAAAGATAAACAAAAAGCCTTAGAGAAAATAAGTACAGTAGATATGTGCATTGGCTTACTTCTGAAACAATAGAGTTATGGTTCTCATAGATCCAATCAGCACAGTGTACAGAATCCGCTGCAAACATAGTCTCATTACATTCAGTTCGTGATGGTGTCGACACCAGCAGCCGCGGCCGCGAGCATCGCGCATCACTCACGTTGCGCGGCCACCAATCGGGGAGGCTTACTGAGGAGTTTGAAGAGTCGCATTCCGGCACCTTGCATCTGTGGTGAAAATTGTTATTTTTTATTTTTCGTTTTCTATATAGCGTGGGATATCGTTGGATAGGGCTTTCAAAATGCTAGGGGTGTGCAAATATCATTATTCGATTTAGTTAACTGTTCATGACTTATTAAGCTTTAAAGTGACAATTTTCGTTAGAGTTAAGTGTCCCTCCCTCCAACCAACTAAACGGTTGTTGTTAGAAATTTAAACGTTACGGCAATAGTAGTGTAGCGTCCACTACATTAAGGCGCTAACTAGTGGAATACAATGAAACCTAACAGTACTTGTCCAATACGGTAGATGGCGTGTCAATCGAATAACATCGCACATATGAAGATTTCTGAAGAGTTGGCATATAATAATATACAACTTTCTAACGTCAATCGTTAGGCCGTGGCCCGCCAGGCGCTAACACCTTGCCTGGTCGGAGGATCCTCCCTTTTCGTCGGAGTAACTAGGCGTGGGTGAAACGTCTCACCTTTGTGATTGGAACATTTGCATCTGAAACACTAAACTGTTTCGAATCTTTGTATGTATCATTTCGAACATTTGTCACATTGCGTCAAAGATCTACTGTGGCGAAAGTCCAAAACAAACGACTCGGCTTATAAAAGTAAATTAATGCAAACAAAAACGCTCTTAAATTATTCGTCTTACAAACACCATAGTCGTTAATATTACGTGCATAAGGTATAGGCGCAACGGAATAAGTAACAAAATATCATCTCATTTGGTATCCCACTCTCACTTGCTTAATATTGTATTGTTATCTCGCTCTCTCGCTTCGCTTACTGATTCAGATTCAAGTGTTTCAAATGTCAAGTGTCTCGGTTGCGGTCATGCGGTCACACTCAATCACTCATTCACTCAAGCGACATGAACGCGCTAAACAGAGAGCAATAATGTTCGAGTTCCAAATGATGCATTTGAAACAGTATTAGTGTTCCAATCTTTCCGAACATTGAAATGTTTCGTAACAGTGATACGAAACAGTAAAGAGTTACACACGTCTAGGAGTAACACTTTCACCCGTTCCTCCACAGTGGTGACCCCGACGTGAAAGTGTTCCTCCGTCGAAATTTTTATGTTACATAATATTCGCGCTCAAAAATGTCAAACACGTAAGTACTCTTATTGCCAAGAGTGTAATAGATGTTATTGAAGCTTTTAACACGGTACTAATGTTTAAAACTACATAAAGTTCCATGGATTAGCATGGAGCAGCGCCAGCGCGCGCTACCACAGCAGGGGTCTCATTATCGGTACTTTTGCTGTTACCCTACCTCCGTCTGCTATTATCATTATAAGGTTCCATGGAACACCTGTAGGGTGTGGCGGCGGCTGCGAAGACGAAGTTGGCGTTGGTGGCGGCGGTGAGCGCAATGGGCAGCAGCGCCAGCGCGCACTGCCACACCTGGAACCTGCCCATACCGCTGCTCACGTCGCGCACCGATGCCACGCTGAATGTCTCTGTTGCCACCACCCCGCCGCTGTCTGCTTACAGTTCGATAAAAAAAAATTAAGTATTTTCATGTTGCGTAAGGGGTAAAACTGCCTAGCATACCTAGTCTTTTCTTGAGTTCAGTTATGAAGCTGTAGCGTAGGTCTGAAGCTGTACGTATACAATTTAGGCACTAAGTACTAGTAGGTACAATTTAAAAATGAGCAGGCAGGAATACCTTTCGTACATAGCAAGATACCTTTCATCATTTCCATCATTTTTGAAGTGATAAACAAGCATACCTACATCGTACTGATGATAAGTATTAGTTACTGTAGCCTATAAACATCTACACTAAGGCAACATATTTTTGGAGATGTATTGCCACTTCTGAGATCTAAGCTATTATATGTGCCGGAAATTAGGGGGCCGTATAATTACCACATGACCGGAACACGAAAGCGCTGAACAGAACCATGAACACCACTCACCTCTCTCTACCAAACTGTGGCGACCACCGAAGAATAATATAATAAGCAGCTTTAGAAGTACCTAACTGTTTATAACCTTTAATAAACCAGCATTTTTAGTCAGTGAGCAGCAGTGCCTTCATTCATGTATTATTATCTCGACATCGAGGTCTACGTACGTAAAAATCTTATAAAACCTCATAATTTAACTATCGGGATTTTTTTTCATCTCGCAATGCTCGCAATACAACTATTTAGTTGGGTGTGGGCATACTTGACTGCAACAAATAACTAATCGCATATGTCTTAAATGTGTCTCGACGTCGACTTTCCCTAACCCGAGGGTCGGATCCACAGGAGTGTCTAAATTAACCTAAAAATAAACAAAAAGCATGTGAAAAAATTAATCTCACCAATTGATTTCATTTCAATACCCATAGCACCTGTACTGTATGTTCTTCTTGTGGTCGAAGTGAAATCCAACTTATCCTCACCAAAACATATCCCAACTGCTCCAAAGGCGAGCGAGCGTGACGCGGAAGGCGCACATTACGCGAATTATCTCAACAATGGAGTTGCGTGTGTCAACAAAACACGTAGGTACTTTAACTACCAAAGTACCAACAATCTTCTTCATGCAGCTCCTATTATGTAAAAGTGCTCCACGTGTTTAATATGGTGCGCGTATCCACGCCTTAGGTGCTGGGAGCTTGGTGTGGTTTTTATTTGATTAATAAATTGCTGCTTGCGGCTGCCCGTTGCACTTGCAACTCCGAGATGGCTCTGAATTCAACTCCACCATCAGAACAAGTATTTAACCAATTTGAAGAACGATACGTACCTACACTTTATTCCTTCTCGGGCCTGCAAAAGTCCCACGTAATAACTATCACAGAGACATAACAACTTAGGTCTAATGGGTGGCAACGCATCTACATTTTGGCTGCATCTGGTTTTTGTATAGTTGTCTATAGGCTGCAGTCATCTTTTAACATCTATGTGAACTGCATGCATGTTTGCCAGCTTTGTTTTTTTTTTTTAATATAACTTATACTACCAACGAAACGAAAGCACTGAAATGAAAAGCTACGAATGATTTGCTTTTCGTGGTGGAGTTTTAATAGCTGAACTCAAATTATCTAACTTATTCCCACAGAATAGATGAACTTATTCGAGTAGGAAACCTGTATGGGGTTCATTGAAATACGGTTTTTTGTATATCAATGATGGGGTTTAATAAATCTCTGAGATAGAATTACAGTGGTGGCCGCTTGATCTATCTCTAAAAGACTGAAAACCTTTACCCCCTTATTCATAGACGTACTTTAGATACGTTTTAGCTATAGAATGCTTTGTCTTTGTCAGTCGCATTGTCAAATGTGTAGGATAGAAAAAGACAAAGAAAAGATTAGCAACACTTCAGATAAAATACGTTTATGAATTAATATTATAACTATACGGGTTAGAATTATGTTTATGTAATGAGGTCACGTCCTTATTGTAATATTTTGTCTTGTAGCACCGTTTTATGTGAGTTTTGTGTGTGTCTTAGGGTATAACTATATAGGGTGGACGAGACGATACGAGATAAATACAAGAAAATACTGATCGTACTGGTTCCTTTTCTTTAGACTGTGGTACTGGTGTTCAGAAATGTCACCAAATAATGATAATATTTTTCTCAACATAATAATTATTAAACATGATGAATTTATTTTAATTATTAATTATTTTTATTCTAGTTTTTTTTTGGTGTTGTTATTCTTAAATTATTATGTATTAATTTTCTGACATTCCCTCTGTATTCATTTTAATGTAATTTTCTTGTGTGGGTGTAATTTATCCGAATATATAAACAATTCATTCATTCATAATTCCACCAAAAATATGTAAATCATCAAAAAAATGTATTTTTTTATGTAATGAAATTGGCAAACAAGCCTGTAGTTCATATTGATGTCAAGTGGTGACTGCAGCCTATAGACAAATAAAGACAAAAAAACACAAAGACCAGAGGTCAAAATGCAGATGCGTTACCATTCCTAAGGTGTTAGGTTAGGTTAGGTGTTAGCCCATGTAAGTAAACAGAATTTAAATTTGATTGTAATTTACGGTAAAATTATTAAAATAGCGATCCTACTACTCGTATAAAAAGAGAGTTTTATGTATTTTCCTCGAGCTGTTGTTGGTAGTGCTGACTCCATCTTTAGTCTTGCTTCATGTTCGGGTTCATGATCATCATCAGCAGGGAGTGAGCAGGGACGACTGACCGAAGTGTTGACGTACCTAAACGGGAATTACGCGTGTGTGAAGTCGAGGGCAGAAGCTAGTGTGTTACGAGGGTGGAATGTTACTATTAAAGGTTAACTATAATCATACCAAGTTTCATTGTAATCGGACCAGTAGTTTTTATGTGATGGGTGATGCTTGTACAAACAGACAGACAGACAGACAATTTTTTTTCTATTCACATATTTGGGTTTGGTATCGATCTAGTAACATCCCCTGATATTTATTTTTCAATATTTTTAATGTACAGAATTTGCACTTCTACAGTTTTATTATAAGGATAGATGGGCTCGCGAGAGAAAAAAAAAATGTTTATATTAGTAATTAGGCAATTTAGATACGCTGCGTTGCATACTGACACTGTATTATATAATGCTAGCAGGAAGTATCAAGCGAGTTATCAGAGAAAGCACGCCTCCACCGCGTGTCCATGATAGAGGTATTGCACCGATATCAGTAGCCAGTAGGCATTGTTGCCGGTATTCCACTAAGGAATTACGAAGAGATGCGTATTCTCAGTTGCTCTGTTAGAATGACAGCAGTAGAACTGATACATTTTAAACTGAACATGTCAATTGGCAGTAAGCACATTACTCAGAGGAAGGACTCATTTACATTAGTAGGTAACTACTGTGTACCTACTTATAGATAACAAACAAGATAATCGAAATGAACTGTATCTTTAAGATAAGGTCTCTCGTATTCTGTAGTATTTTCTAAAAGAAAAAATAGTACAAGCTACAGTACATACGCGCAAAATATAAATGCGTCAATATTTTTTTCAAAAATCATTTAATCACTTAGAAATAGTTACAATTCCTTGTGATAGGTCAAATTACAATTGATAGTTTGATACGTTGATAAATATGTTTTCAGTTTCGATGATACTGATATGGTCGATGTATACCTACATGTATTTCTACATGCAGTAACTGCAGCTCAGTAGTCTAGTGGTAGCAGGCGACTACTGGCAACTTTGGGTTCGATTCTCCTGTGGTGCTATCGGAGATAAAGGTGTAAAAGCCTTTATATCGAAGTGTCCCAGTACCTTGGGGTATGGTAATGTATCCGGAGATGTTAACAGACTCGCCACCTGTAACGTGGGTCAAAATATGTTTGAACACATGTATTCACCCCTGCCTAACCCTTCGGGGATTACAGGCGTAAAGTTATGTTACGTTCTATGCATGCATAAACCAACGATGCGTCAGTTATGTTTGTTTCAGTTCCATCTACACGATGAGCCTAAAGGTACCTCTTACCTCTGGGAATTTACTACAACGGAACATTCCCAATCCCAAGTCCCAGTCAGTTGTAGATACCAGTGGGTAGAGAAAACTACACCGCCTTGACCTTTTCTAATTTGTTCTCATGTAATACGACTGCAGTTTGCCACCGGTTTTATCAAGGTTTATTTAAGTGGTTACACTCATCATTACCAGATATTTCTTGTAAACCGAAAGTGAATTAATTTGAGCGATAATACTCAGTAAATGACGGTGATTTGATATTATCATTCAGTTCTCTGCCTTCGATAGGATCAAGTCAGAAAATCGAACTATTTTGCGATTGTAGCACGGCCATTGATATGTTCAAAGATATTATTCATCTAATATCTTTAGATATGTTTTTTGTATATCAATGAGCACGGCGCACTATACCAGGAATATTGAGATACTACTTACAAGTTAGCTTTGTCAATATTTACGTAATTTAATAAAAATCATTAAATTTCAAACAGCGGAATGAGTGTGTTGCACCAATTGCGATCGCATCAAACACTAATATGCTCCATAAATAATAAATAACTTATCATCTGATTTCAATTTCAAGATAAGTCCGGTAGGTATCTGTAATAGAAGTTAATAAAAAATATCCATGTGTTAACGAAGCAATGACGTACTTCGGCAACGTTGGAAGAGCCATTCGAGTCAGGTCTACGGCGCTGCGCACGCGCCGATCCTGGCTCAATAGTTCACCACATTAGAATACCTTTAATACTTGCCAAAATGTCCGATAGTCGAAAAGGCAGTTCAGCAGAGATCGGGGAAAAATCGTCGGAAGCTAGAAAGCGTAGCGTGTTTGAGAAGCCGCTAGACCTGGACGATGTGCTGGTTAACGAGCTCGGCCAGTTCGGCTGGTTCCAGATGCGCAACATCCTTCTTGTTTCCATCCCTATTATCATGTCTGCCTTCATGAGCGAGTACATCTTCTCAGCGGCCGCAATTCCTCATAGGTATTTATTTACAGTGTAAAATTACTACTTGACCAACTAAAGATTGTTATAAATACAATGTAAATGGTGATCATTTCGAATATCAGCGATATTAAAACTGGTCTGTTTTAATGAAATAGGTAAATGTCTTGAAAAAATTGTAGATAGGTAACTAAAATCCACAATATTTTCAGCTACTTTGTAAGAGTCAGATAATAGTCATAATTTTACTCAGAATGTAAATTTCCAGGTGTCAGATCTGGGAATGTGGTGAGAACGGCAAAGATTTTGAGTTTGAGCCGGAATGGATCCTAAACGCGGTACCGGAGACCAGCTCCGGGTTCGCGAGCTGCGAGCGCTTCATCCCGCGCGGCGGCAACGGCACCCTTGCCTACTGCCCCGCTAACCTCTTCAACCAAGCTAACACTCAGGAGTGCGACGGTTTCGTGTACGCCCGGGATAATTCCGTTGTGTATGATGTAAGTTGTACAATCGGTAGAGTTCCACTATTCGCATTATCTGCCGCCAATGGGAGTTGTTCAAACATGTATTATTTATTTATTATAGTTACTCCAGTTTATGTGATTGCAGTTCCTCAATAGAGAAATATGTCAAAGTATAATACTTTAATTAATGCTAGCTGTTTTCAATGCACGTTACATAACCCATTTGTATTTTCTTTCAACATTATTTTGTTTTATCCAGTTCGATCTTGGTTGCCAAGACTGGCTTCGAGCTCTCGCCGGAACCCTGAGCAGCGTGGGCACGTTGCTCGTGCTGCCAATCACGGGATACGTGTCCGACCGCTTCGGCAGACGCGTGGCGCTCATCATCAGCGTCTTCAACCTCGCCCTCTTCGGTCTCATCAGGGCTTTCTCCGTCAACTACGGCATGTACCTCGCCTTGCAGCTCCTACAAACCACCCTGGGAGCGGGCACGTTCAGTTCAGCGTATATTTTCGGTAAGCCAACCAACAGGCAATATAAACGTTTATATACGTTTGTTATCAAGGTCCTCTTAACCCAGTAAGTGCTATTGAGTTTCTCTTTCGTTGATTACTTAGCATGATATATTATTATAGCTTTACGTTTGTTGTTCATGTTTATCATACACACTTTAATTTTATTTTATTTTATTGATGACCTGATTAGTCCAGCGATGAATTCGACCGCTTGATTCGAGGGTTGTGAGTTCGATTCTTGCACCGGGACAAATATTTGTACTTATGGCTTATAGATATTTGTTTCGGGTCTGGGTTTTTTGTGTACGTGTTGTGTGTGTAGAACGGCATCCCCGACACAAGTTCATACCTAGTGTATATTTTTATTTCACGCCTCTTTTTGCCGAAAGGGAACGGAGATACCAACAGTAATTAATGCAATAACACTCATTATCAATATTAATACATACACTCACGAATGAAATACAAGTGTATATTCTCACGGCTCGCGAGTTACGCCTTTGGAGCAATTCGGAGCGACCCGATTGATATTCATCCGACATTACCCGACTCCAGAAGTGCCCCCAATGGATAAATCTCAGTCATACGTAGAGTTTTATTAACCGTGGAATATAAAACTGATACATCATTGCAGCCACGGAGTTGGTGGGTCCCAGATACCGCGTGGTAACCAGTGCAACGTGTTCGTCAATGTTCGCGGTGGGCCAGGTGATCCTGGGCGGCGTGGCATGGGTGGTGCAGCCCTGGCGGTACATGATCATGACGCTGCACATCCCCTGCTTCCTCATCATCGCCTACTACTGGCTGCTGACCGAGAGCGTGCGATGGTTGCTGTCCAAGAAGAAGTTTACGGAGGCGAAAGAGGTGTTGGAGAAGGTGGCCAAAGTGAACAAGACGGAGATTAGTGAGAAGTCGATGGAAGCCTTGATGAATCCACCACCGCCACCGGTCACCAATAAGGTAAAGCTAAATAAACCAGATTTAACCTAATCAGTGTAGGTAAAAATGTATGAGGAGAATGATGAAGATAGACGAGGCACGAGAGGTTTGTCAGGACCGGGATATCTGGCGCTCTACACTCTCTGCCTACCCCGTTAGGGACCTGGCGTGAAGATACATACATAGTGTAGGTAATACATAATCGTAAGTAATTACGATTATTTTATTAATCTCGATGAACTTATGTTAATTGTAATCGTTGGTCTCGAGATAAGGAAAATATGTATGTATTTGATGTAATTTAGCTGCCTCAGTAGTCTAGTGGTAGCAAGCTACTTTTGTTTGGTCGCGGTTCCGGGTTCGATCGCCGTGTGAGAAGATGAGTGTTATTGGGATTTTTCCATATTAAGGCAGGTAAATGCATGCATTCAAGCATAGGTATATGTTATTCAAACAGCTGCAGTTCGCCGCATACGTCTTCTTTCCCCGTAATAGGTGGCAAGCCTATTGTCATCTTGTTGCACCGGGAAACTCAAAAAATCCCCAATAGCACTTAACTCCCTACCCACCGAGCACGTTACCAAACTCCGAGGGTGGCACCGGGAACCTCTCGAAACATTCCAATAGCACTTACCCTCTTATAGGGGGATAAGAGGGTAAGTGCTATTGGAATGTTTCGAGAGGTTCCCGGTGCCACCCTCGGAGTTTGGTAACGTTGGTAACGTTTGGTAACCAGCCTACCAGGGGACCGAACCCAGCGTGGCAGTAGTGGCCTGCTAGCATTAGACTACTACTTAGGATTTTTAAAGGTGCCGTAGCGTAGAAAAAAAACTTTATAATTCCACTATGTCCGTCCGTCTGTCCGCAACGTAGCGCAGAGTCTCCTAGTACTAGAAAACTGAAATTTAGTATGAAGATATACATTAGTTACACCAACATAGCGGTCAAATGAAATCTTGAAACAGGTACTCTTTTAGAGTAAGTACCCACTTCTTTTGCAATTAAAGTGGGGTTGTTAATTTTTGCGCGCTGTGAACTATAGTATTTGGCCGTCAAAAAAAGTCAAGAGTAAGAGGAAAACTATCACATTAGAGAACTTGGTCGGTTTATTTCCCTTCAGTAACAAAAAAATATATATCGTTACAGACAGGGCCGAGTTTGATAAGAGGCATCCTCAGTTCCCGCGTGCTGCTGCGGCGCGTGTGCACCACCCCCATCTGGTGGATCACCACCACCTTCGTGTACTACGGCCTGTCCATCAACTCCACCGGCCTCTCCGACACTATGTACCTCAACTACATCCTGACGTGTGCCATCGAGATACCGGGCTTCTTCACCGCCGTCCTCATCCTCAACAGGATCGGCAGGAAGGCCACGCTCTCTTGTGGATTCTTCTTCAGCGCCGCCTGTAACATCGCATTCGCTTTTATGCCCAACGGTAAGTTATTTAGTTTTTTCTTGATTTACTATTCCAAAAGTGTAAGGTGCATCACCTTCTTATAATTTTAGAATCCAATTCTTACTGTCTGTTGTTGTTTTTATGGATTTGAAAAATAGAAATGAAATAGTCATCTCATGATTAAAAAACGTATTTTAAGTATGAATGTGAGCTACACTGATGTTAAGTGGCGACAGTAGTCTACACAAAAAACAGAGGTTGAAATGCGTTGCCCCCCCCTTGAGACCTTTCTAATGGACTTATTACACGGCACGGTATTCAGGGTGCGATAGCAAGGGTTAGGGTAGTGTAATAACATTTAGGGAGTCAGAGCCATAATTAGGGCGACCGGCCCGGTCAGCCTATCGCACTAACTACACACAGTACAAATATGAACAGTATGGAAACTACGTACAAAACGTTCAAAACGGCACACTCACACAAACGCTCGAGTAGCGAGCAGTACTCGGAGCTGCAGCACCGCGAGAGCCGCTTAGGGGTCTCGTTGATGCGCATGTTTGTGGGATTGCGCCGTTTGAACGTTTTGTACGTAGTTTCCATACTGTTCATATTTGTACTGTGACTGAGTTAGGGCCCTGTCCACCCTTTCTGCCGAACCCTGAATACCGTGTCGTGTAATAGCCTTTTAAGTTGTTATGTCTCTGTGATAGTTATTGCGGGGAGGGGGGATTAAGAAGTTAGTAATTATGATGATGTCGATGAAGGTAACCAATGTAGTAACTTCGTAGTTGTAAAGCAGTTTTCTTGTTTGTCACTTTATTCAAATACAAATACATAATAGAAACAGATAAGATATAGGTATCTCTATCTCATATCTAGATGTAAATTGCGTTGAATATTTTTTGTCAGGTATGGAATTTGCTAATTAGAATGATGTAATATCAACGATTAAACGATTAATACATGTTAATGAGTACGGATAAACCGCGCTGTGTGATAACCCTGATAAGTGTGATAACTGATTTCAATAATTTCGATTACTTAAGCCTCTTTATCATTTGCATAGTGAACGATATTGATATTAAGTAAACTAAATGTTAAGATTGCTAGGTTAATAACATGCAACTTAATAGGGTTCCGTAGACTGCAAGGAACCTTTATAGTTTCGCCATGTACGTCCGTCCATCTGTACGCAGATTAGCACAGTTTGGCACGAATATACATACTCGTATTTGTCACGCCAACAAAGTGGTAAAACGTTGAAAAAAAATTGCGATCGAGTCCGACTGGAACTTTACCACCCACTCTTGTTTCTTTTTCGTTCATAAATCTATCCATTCTCGCCGTTTTTGGCGTGCACACATTTTTTATGTCATTAAGTGGCAAACAATATATTTATATACAGTTGATATATTATTATACAACATGTAACGGGAATGATGCATACTCTCTAACGCCCCGATTAGGAAATCGAGTTATTATCGTAATACATGAACTGAAATTACAAATACATTATTACAGTATTTAATATTTTTTATTTAAGAAATAAGTTGTCCTCAATTTGTACGAACAGCATGCACACCCTATGCATACTTACCTTACCTCTACTTACGGCCGCACATAAAACAAGAATCTATTCACACACTCACGCTGTTGGAATGTGATGAAGCATTACCTGCGTACCCTTATTTAACACTCGCTAGTAATCAAATTAATTTCCACTATTTTATTTTATTAATTATTAGGTACTTATAATAAAAAGCACGTCTCGACGTTTTTTTTTTGGATAGACGTTAGTCTCATTTTCGTTTATATTTGTCTCTAGGTATCTTATAACCCGACAATGCAAAAGTGTCCTTGTAGACCAATTTGAAATAAATGATTTGAATTTTGAATTTTTTTTGTATTGACTGTTCACCAAATGGGTGACCATAATTTCCTTAATTGTAATTAATTTTGGGATAAAATATTACCTATATCAAAAATGTCTGAAGTCGATTCTGAACAAACTAGTTTCGGGTTATACATTTAATCCTGTTAAATCAAATCAAATCAAATCATTTATTTACAAGAATGTAGTAAGTACGAGTACATGCCGGTACAGATGTTGTGGTAATAAAATTATGGGAACTATGACATTCTACCGTGACGATGGTGTGTACATTTGTTACACGTTGTATATTGCTTGTTGGTTACAGATATTGGATACAGTTTATATTCATCTACATGAAACCAGGGATTACAATGTAGATGTGTTGCCACTCGTGAGTCCCTTAAACATTATGCCTCAGTGCCGGAAATTACAGACCCGTACATTGAACACGATAGTGCTGAACACTGCCATTTAGCGACAAGAATAATTATGAAGGTAATTCGATAGTGCCTACGTCCGCGAGCTCTTCGGACAGTAAATGTGAGTTCTAATTTATATATGAGTCTTCTCAGTCATCTGGTTTCAAAACTCTACACCAGAAGATGGTAGTTACGCCTCCCACTGAAAATATTTCCTACGGAGAAAATGTATTATATATGGTATAAAATATATTAGTTTTCGTGGTAGGTAATTACAGAGGCCATCACTTATTACTGTATATTATACCTACCCGTATATAAAGTATAATTTATGTATCGTATATAAGATAATATATTAATCGAAAGATAAAATTGCCAAGGTTAAGAAGACAACGCACATGTTATACCTACAGGTCTTTTATAAATCCGTTATCTTAAAGATTAAATTGAAAAAAAAAGTTCGGTGTTTAGTAGAGCACTAGTAGGTAGTAGGTACTCTAGGTACACTCGGACTCCGATGGCGCAGGCACCACACACCACACTATTACGTAGGTATCCATACATCATAGAGCAACACCGGAGGGGAGTAGCCATAATATAGGTATGCAGGCTTTCCCCTCTGTCAAAGTACAAGCCCCAATGGGCCTATACCTGTCGCCTAGATGTTTAAATGTGTGCGTCAAATTGTTTCTGTATTTTGTTAAAGACAAGGTGTGAGTTTCGTAGTAATAGAGAATTTTTGTAGGGTGCGTGTGTGTCGCACGCATTTCCCCCCGCAAAAGATGTTAGACTGTTTTGCACCGGTAATACACGCTATGGCTACTTCCCTGCGACCGGTGGGCCGAGTTGCTCTATGCTATACAAAAAAGACAATGTATTATCATGAAATATCATATGGGTTATGTGGGTTATAGTTTAGGCGTCGTCACGTGACGACTCCGATATAGGCTACAGTATAACTTACCATGAATGTTAACTGTATGCTTCTTTGCCACTTCATAACATAAAAAAGTACTGTTCAGTTCGATATGTCATCTCATCACTAACGAAATGCTGGAATTGATACTTGTGTTGATTATCGGGAGTCAGGAGTCATGGTCCGTCCCACAGGTCCCTCCATATAAGTATGAATGAGGTAGTCAATGTAAGTTTTAATGAGAGCGATATGTTGGTTTGCAGAGCTGGAGGTGGCGCGTCTGATTGTGTACCTGCTGGGCAAGTTCGGCATCTCGGTGGTGTTCACGTCGCTGTACCTGTTCACGTCGGAGCTCTACCCCACGGAGTACCGCCACTCGCTGCTTGCCTTCTCCTCCATGATCGGCCGCGTCGGCTCCATCACCGCGCCCCTCACGCCTGTGCTCGTAAGTTAACCTCATACTTACGTGTCGACTATCTGCTCGGCAACTTAATATTTTACTTACAAGTCCGTGTCCGTGGCAGAAATCACTACATAATTAAAATAATCTTTAAAAAGTATATAAATACGCTTACACTCACAGCCTCACAATAGGTATAAACCTGCATCGTGGGTGCCGTTGTACATAACACATACTTTTACTTTTGGAATGTCTAAAAGTCGAACTGAAGGTAAAAATGGAGGCAACACTATGAACAACAGACCGATTCAAATACCTACCTACAACATCATAATATTTGGTCGCATCTCTTTGTGTCTCGGTATATTTTTAGTAATTTTTACCATTAATGAAAATAGTAAATTTTACAATTCAATTCTCAGTACTCAGTATTATCTACACACGTGGCGATAAGAAACAACTAACAAATATTTAGATACGTTTATGCATAAGATATTAATAATAGTAATACAAATTTATGGACGTAGATTAACATTCCTCAAACGCGCATTATTATTTCTGAATACTTATTGATTGCACTAATCATGTGGTACATTGTAAAGATATAGAAGGTGTAACAAATGAACAATGAGCGTAAAGTAACAATTACTTACACTTACAAGATGGTATGGCCCCGTAACGACTATCACAGAGCCAAAACTGTTCAGGCTCCAGGCAGAGAATATTTAATGATACTATATAATAATATACGTATAGAATGGAAACTTCGACGTCCCCCCCGATTTGCTCGCATTACTCAACCCCTTCCGCTCTTATGGGCGACGGTTGCCATTCTCTACGTGCTACGCACACAGGTGCGCGTGTAAATACACGTCACTGATTGATGTCTGTGTAATAGAAATCAAATTAAGCGTTTGTATGGAATTTTGGCGGAGTGACCGCGGTGTGCTCCAGGGTTGGCATTGAGTGTAGATATCCATTTGCCGTCTTACTTATTAAAGTATGTATAGCCCCGTAATAACTATCACAGAGACATAACAACTGAGGTCTCAGGGGTTGCGACGTATCTACATTTTGACCTCTGGTCTTTGTGTGGGTGTCTATAGCATGCTCGTTTTGATCCCATTATAACATAAAAAAATAACATTTCAGATGGAGTACTGGGAAGGCATCCCCTCGATGATGTTCGGCGGCATGGGCGTGCTGTCGGGGCTGCTGGTGCTCACGCAGCCGGAGACGCTCGGCACCAACATGCCCGACACACTCGCCGAGGCGGAAGCACTCGGCAAGAAGCCCAAGAACACTAAATAGTTTAAAAGCTCTCTCTCTCTCTCTCTCTTTGGTCATTTGTTTGTAGACATAGAGCAACACGGGCCACCGGTCGCGGCGGACCGGAGTGGAGTAGCCACATGCAGGCTTATCCCTCTGTCGAAGTACAAGCACAAGTGACCCTATGCCTGTCGCCGAGATGTTTAAATGTGTGCGTGAAATTATGAATTTTGTTAAAGTCAAGGTGTGAGTTTCGTTCCCCCCCAAAAATGACAGACTGTTTTGCATCGGTAATAAACGCTTTGTATTTTTTTGACGGGCATTGGTCATGAAAATGTTCATAGCAACGTTCGGTTTTGTGCTTGGCTATGTTCGTTATTTAGTTATGGTTGATTTACATAGCTTAAACTAGAGCAAGAATTTCCTGTCTGATACTTTGGTGTTAAAGATTCTTTAATAAAGTTTTCTTAAGCAATGTGAGTCCACTGTATACATATACGTACCTACCTACAAGGTGAAGGAGGCAAATATGTGGTATTCACTTCACTGCGCTATCATTACATGTTATAAAGTCCCTATTTCCTCTGTTTGTATCTATGCGCTAAGTTGTGAACGAATTTTGTTCTTGTTTAAAATGTTGAAAAGGCGGTTTTTTGAGGAAGTTTTATATAATATATTGTCCACCTTACGGCAATATGTATAAAGACTTTTAAAAATCACGTCTGCTGTTGCGCACTTGGCCGCCCCTACGTATTTTCGTTCCGCCCCAATAACTTTTTACGTCCATGACTCACCTACATGTATTATTTATGTATCAAATTAAACCTTTTTCAATTTTTTTTCTCATTATTATGGTATACAGGAGCCAAATTGAATCGGCCGCAAATACGAGTTGCTGGCTGTTAAAGATAAAATAATTGAATAAAAATAGAATATATTTTCTCTAGATTATAAAGTTGCGTAAAATTAGGTTTGCAGCATATCTGGATGAATGAAATGATTCTGCAGTGGGATCTGAACCTATGTAGTGTGTTTTGAAGTTCCGCGAGCTACACTCATCGAAATAAAACCATTTCTATAGAAGACGGAATCTGAAAAGTAACCGAAACATGTCAGTTCATCACTTGATAATAAATCCGTAAAAATAGTTTTATTACAAAAAAGTGGTAAAACACCAATTGTCAATCGATGGCGCAAGGATATATTCTATCTATGTGATGCCTATTTTTTAGACTTTATGTGCGTCTTTTTTTTAAATATTGTCCAGATCTTTGAAGTTTTTTTTTAATTTCCAAACTAAGCATGGTCTATAATCATAAATAACCTAAGAAGTGTGTATGTAGGTAAATAATACCTAGTAAATTTACGAAATGAAGATTATAAGAACGGAACTTACATTGTCATTATAATGTCAGTCAGTTTATTGACTCATTAAATCTACTCTATATAGTATTGGACAAAATAGATCATAGTTATGTAGATATTTCATCCAATACTACAATGTTTGTTTATTTTTTTATTCAACCAATTAACTAGATGTATAACCTTTCACACACAGTTTTGTTTTTGATCTGGCAACAGTTTTATAAATATTAAAGAAATTATTAATTAAGATGTGTAAGAAGATTACAATGAAATTATGCTTAAATTCAGCCTCTCTCCCATCAAATGAAAGTCTTTTGGCCATTTTATTCATTATCTGTATATAATATTTTTAAGTGTGAATTTGTTCGTAAAATTATTTCTTAAGATTGATATTGTTAAAATATTGTATGATATTATTAGTAATTTATTATAATATTTAAAAGGATTTTCTGTGCATTAATTTCTCCACGTCACCATATTTTAGAAAGTTCTTCATAGATCAACTTACATAGAAGGTGAATAGTAGGTATATAAGTAAATGCAGAATAAGGACAATTGATCATTAAAACCAAAAAGCACTTACTTTCTTATTTATATTTGGCAAAGTAAGTTTAAAAAATATATAAGAAATAATATATAACAAATATGATATTTAACAATAACGTTCATTTGTTGCTAATTAAGATAGTAGACATGTAGGCGCCAATGCCGAGAATTTTTGAAAAGAATACTTAAAAATGAGAACATGGTAAAGCCTATTAGAAAAGTAAGAAAGTGTTTTATATTATTTCGCATTAACACATGCTTGTGAAATATATTTTATTTTTAAAGAAAAATGGAAAGAAAAATTTGACTTCAGGCGAGACTCGAACTCGCGACCTACTGGGAATCTAGTCCAGCCGCTCTTCCAATTGAGCTACTGAAGCCCTGCCCGATAAAATAAAGCCGAAGTGTGATAAAATAAAATGAAATAAAATTTACGGGCAATCTGAAGTTGAAGTCTTTTTAAGTCAAGCATTTGTTTATTTGCTACGTTTTATTAAATTTATTGGTGTTTATAATATAATAATATTCTTTATTGTACACCAAAAATATTTAAGTATGTGACAAAAATAATTTTAAAATATGCACAATTGGCGGTCTTATTGCTAGTAGCAATCTCTTCCAGACAACCAGGAAGGACAATTTAAATGAGACTTAGGATAGGGGTGTAGAAGTTGAGGTGTGAGGAACTGTATAAATTAACAAAATAGAAGATTATTATTATTACTATTGATTATTATAGGAGAGATAGTATTCATAAACATGTCTTTTGAAGGAGTCTAGAGTTTGCACCTGACGAATAGATAAGGGTAACAAATTCCACAGACGTACAGCTTGATAAGAAAAAGAGTTAGAATATAAGGAGGAAGTGTGAGAAGGAGTCATAAGGCTTAAATTGTTGGAAGAGCGAAGAAAATGGGAGTTAGAGAAACTAAGATAGTGAAAACGCTCCTTAAGATATAAAGGATAGTGAGGAGAGAATAACAAACAGTACTAGGTAATTAAAGTATGGCATCTTTAAATGAAAACGCACGTGCTTACTTAACTAAGTAGGTACCTACTTACTTGAACACACTTCACAAAAACGTGATTTTATCATTACCGGGAAAGTATATTTATACAACCTCCGCCGTCGACATTTTGAAGTTAAATTTTTTTACGAAAATGATAATCCATGTTAATGATTTACTTAATGAAGGATAGGTATAATAAGACACGAGCACTTTATCATGGCTTTAAAATAAGCCTGTATTCGTGGTGCCTATAGCACGCGTACCTTAAATGGTTCCGTTGAATATTTAAAAAATAATTTTAGGCTTGCAAAGAGTATATGAAATAAGTATAATATATAATATTATACTTATTTCGATAAGTAAGTAAGTACTGAATTGTGTACAAGGCTAGACGCTTAATGGATTTTGTGAACTGGGTCTCGGGGCGCCCAAAATACAGTCCGGTTTATTATTATCATAAGAAAAATCAGTCTTGTATTCGTTTAATTTTAAATATATTCATGTATGAATGTCTTTGTAAATGCAATAAATCTATAATATAAAAATAAGTCGGGTTTTCCTTCCTGACGCTATAACTCCAGAACGCACGAACCAATTTCCACGGTTATGCATTCGTTGGAAAGGTCTCGGGTTACGTGAGGTTTATAGCAAAGAAAATTCAGGAAATTATTTATAAAACGACAACAACAGCTTGATTTATAAAAAAAAAGTTTCCTTTAAATT
Source organism: Macrosoma leucophasiata (assembly GCA_036365455.1). NCBI lineage: Eukaryota > Metazoa > Arthropoda > Insecta > Lepidoptera > Hedylidae > Macrosoma > Macrosoma leucophasiata. Next base: position 22,270,112 of record JAWQUS010000003.1, on the reverse strand, counting down.
TAAAACCTCCTCTTTAAAAAAATGCTAAACGTCATATTCTTTACAAGTTGTTATCAATTGTTGATAGATAGATCAGATTCACAAAGTAATGACTAAACCTATGCTGATTATCTAAGCAAGTACCTACTTACCTTAGGTATGTTTGGATAATAATGGCGTATTTTGCCATTTCAATGTTTATAGGCGTACACCACGATTCGCCGGTTACGTTGGGCTCATCATGTAACAGGTGACGAGCCTGTTGAAACCTCCGGGCACATTACCAAACTCCGAATTGCTGAGAAACTAGTAGAAAATGGAAAAACCCCAATAGATTGTACACCTTTATCTTTGATAGCTCCCGACCCGGGTATCAAACCCAGGACCCCAGTGTAGTAGTACCTAGTAGCCTGCTACCACAGACTATAGTTTAGAAAAAGCGACTATAAATTCATTTGTATATGTGTATTTATATTTGCATGTATGTATTTATAATAACATATGCATATGCCATGGACGTTCACATTACCTGTAACCCCCATTAGCATTATATCTAAGGATTTTGACTAAAAGAGCAACACTCTGAGTTTGTTGGGTAGCGGAGTTCTTCTCAGTACCTACTCGTACAGTAGCCTGCACTTGGAACTCTGCTAAGTGAATGACTATGTTTATGACGAATTGGTTTTTCTTTTTCTTCTATGAATTAACTGTCTCGGTAGTCTAGTGGTAGCAGGCCACTACTACTACGCTGAGGTCCTGGGTTGGATTCCCGGGTAGGAGGTTATCAGAGAGAATGGTGTGAAGTCCTTTATCTCTGGTTCTATTGGGATTTTTCCATTTTCTGGAAATTTCCCAGTACCTGGAAGTTTGGTAATGTGCCCGGAGATGTCAACAGACTCCTGTTACATGGGCCAAAACGTAACTAGCGAATCATAGGTGTTTGCATGTATGCTTGAATGCATGCATTTACCTCTGCCTACCCCTTCGGGGATTACAGGCGTAAAGTTACGTTTTCTATGAAGGAATTGAAAGATTTGATGTATAAAAAGTGGGTTAAATTTTAATTTTATTTAATTTCAATATTTTAATTTGATTATTTTTAATACTTATTGAATAATAATTATTATTATAACTCATTCGCTATAGGTAGCTTGTAAATGGACAATGCAAAAGTGTCCTTGTAGACAAATAGAGACAAAATGTGTGCAATTTGAAATAAAATATTTGAGTTTGAGTTTTTTATAATAGTACAATAGTTTTTTGTAATGGTACAAAAATCAATTATCAATATCCACCATTTTCTTTTTAGTTTATAAATACCTACTATATTTTTAATTGATGAATATCCAGGGAGGTTTAGCATAAATTACTCATTAAGTAAAGATAAGCTTAAAATTAGGTACTGTTTAATTAGTTTCGCTTACGAAAATAACATTGCGAACGATGCGAACTTATTCATAGCACTACGGTACCCTAAAATGGCGATAACAGTAGCTATACAAACAGTTTATTATGTTCGCACCTCATTCAAACGGGACTCACTACCGCTACTGTACGCTGAGTCCCTTACAGAGATTAGCAAGAGCTTTTTGACAAGTGAAAGACAGGAATCAGATTGATAATGTCAGGAGATACCAAGGAGAGCGAGGCGGGAGAGAGGCCGAAAGTGGTGGACCTGGACGATGTGCTGGTGAACGAGCTGGGGCAGTTTGGACGCTTCCAGCTTCGGAACATGCTGCTGGTGGCCATGCCCATCATCATGTCGGCATTCACGAGCGAGTACATCTTCTCAGCCGCTGCTATCCCTCATAGGTATTATGTTATCTCAAAGTTTTTTTTTCATGTAATGATGACGTCAAACATGCATGTAGGTAGTTCACATTAATGGTAAGTAGGTAAGTAATGGTAAGTAAGTGAACGATGGTAAAAGTTTGTAGAAAGCAGTATACAGAGATATAAACAAAAACTGATGATTTATTGGTGGTAGAGCTCCAGGGAGCAAGCACCATCGCATTAACTAATCTAGTTTTTTTTATGTAACGAAGGTGGCAAACAGGAATGCAGATTACATTGATGTTAAGTGATGACTGCAGCCTATAGACATCTATACAAAAACCAGAAGCCAAAATGCAGATGCGTTACCACTCCTGAGACCTGAGTTATCATGTCTCTGTGATAGTTAGTACGGGGCCTAGACCAGTTGTCGTTAAATGTTTACTGTTCGGCGCTATCGTGTTCCAGTAAGGTGTACGAGTTGTACGACCCAGTAATTACCCCGCACAGGGTCATGACAACTTAGACCTAAGACTTGGCAACGTATCTGTATAGCAAGAGTTTGGAGGATATGTTTTAGTAAGATTTTGGTCATGAAAACCAAATTTCTAAGTATCTTAGCATTCTATTATCATCCTAGATGCCAGATCCCTGAATGCGGGGAGAACAGTAAGCGCGTGGAGTTCGAACCGGAGTGGCTGGAGAATGCGATCCCGGAGATGACCTCCGGGTTCGCGAGCTGCGAGCGCTTCGTCCCGCGCGGTGGGAACGGCACCCTCGCCTACTGCCCCGCCAACCTCTTCGAACGGGACGTCACTGTGGAATGTGACGAATTCGTCTACGCTCGCGACAACTCCGTGGTTTACGATGTAAGTGTCCAAGCGGCTGGACTGGTTATTCTGAGGTCGCAGGTCTGATTACTGCTTGAAAACAAATTTTCTTTCCATTTTTCTTTAGTTCCTAAATTCACTCGCATGTGCTTTTGCGGAAGCAAAATTTTGTGCAAAGTGATTGAATCAAAATTAAATGCATACGTATAAATGTCCTAAGATAAGTCTTCTTTAAAGCCGGTTGTCTTGTTATCAGCGGCAATAAATTTGTCATGCGTGAAATAGTTCTTTGATTGTCCGTAGGTACCAACTCACTGACGTGCTAGAATAATAACGTTAAGAAAAGCTTGTATTTTAATCTTAATTTAAATTAAATTTATTTCAAAAATTTACGCTAAGCGGACAGAGGGCGTCGGGCGTCAAGCCAAATTTGTATGAATTGGATGAATATGAAATATTGCAATCAAAATCTAAAGCTTTAATTCTTTTATATCACCCATTATTTTTTTTATTTTATGTACATTTTTTGTCCGAGGGAGTGATTTTCAATCTATAGAGATATTGTTTATGGTAACCGTGCCCGGTAGCCTATTTTGTGTAACTCGTTTATTGCATTCAAGTCGGGTAACCATTTTCGGGTGTGTTTGCCAGTTCGTGATTCGATGTAATTTATATACCTATTGATAGACGTTTCTGATTTCAGTTTGACCTAGGTCATCAGGAATGGTTCCGTGCACTAGCCGGGACCCTGAACAGCGTGGGCTCGCTGCTGGTGCTGCCGGTCACCGGCTACGTGTCCGACCGCTTCGGCCGCCGCGTGGCACTCGTCATCAGCGTCTTCAACCTCGCCCTCTTCGGCCTCCTTCGCGCCTTCTCCGTCAACTACCCCATGTATTTGGCGTTACAATTGCTGCAGACCACTTTTGGTGCTGGCACCTTCAGTTCTGCTTATGTTTTTGGTTTGTATTATTGCTTGTACTATTTTTACTTTGTTTTATTACTATTAACTACCACAATCCGCGTTGTTGTGATACGACTACTAGTAGGATCATTCAAATGATAGTATCAGAATGAGAATCAGAAATTTATTCTTTTGGGATGACAAGCACCACTTAGAAGGCGTCAAGATCAAATAAAATAAATTAAAGCGAATCATTGAATTACATGAATAGCAATTGATATACTCGTACATGTCAATTTTCAAACTAAAAATTGCTAAATGATTAGATAAGTGAGAATATTTCTCGTGATCTTCCCATAAAATTATATGGGATTGTTGTTTTTAAGTAATCTTTTCACTAACTAACTTCCAAAAAGAATCATAACAGAAAATAACATAATTTTATTGCAGTCGCGGAAGTGGTTGGGTCTAAATACAGAGTGGTGACAAGTGCAACAGCGACGTCCATGTTTGCGACGGGCCAGGTTATACTGGGTTCAGTGGCGTGGCTGGTGCAGCCCTGGCGGTACATGATTATGATCCTGCACATCCCTTGCTTCCTCATCATATCTTACTACTGGCTGCTGCCGGAGAGCGTGCGGTGGCTGCTGTCAAAGAGGAAGTATACAGAAGCGAGGGCCCTGTTGGAGAGGATAGCCAGAACGAACAGGAAGGAGATCAGTGAGAAGTCAATGGAAGCATTACTCAACCCTCCGTCATCGCCGACGTCATCGACGGTGAGCTACATTTTATATATCTAATATTCTAATACCAACATAATTTAGTTCCTTAATTTTATCAGTTACGGATATAACTATTGTGATATGATATGAGGCAATAATGCATATCTTCTACTGTTTCTAACCACATAATTTAATAATATTCAGAACGGAAAATAAACTATTTATGAAATAACAATAGCAAATCGATATGCAGTGACAATGCTACGTAAATAATAGCCCCTATGTTAAATTTACGTGTTGCCTATTACATCTGTAATGTGCTAAACCAAACCAAATTATACGTCAGGCATCATTCATTTTATAAGTAAGAGGCAAAGTCTTGAACTTTGTGGCTCAGGGACACCGCTCGGGACCGTTCCGTCTCACTATGTACGCCACTGACTTACGTAAGATAAAAATTACATTCCTCAAAAAAATATTTTTATTACAGAAATCCGATGGTGCCGGCCTTATTAGGAGCATCATTAGATCACCCGTCCTGTTGCGGCGCGTGTGCACCACGCCGATCTGGTGGATCACCACCACCTTCGTGTATTACGGCCTGTCCATCAACTCCACGGGTCTCTCGGACACGATGTACCTGAACTACATCCTCACCTGCGCCATCGAGATCCCGGGCTTCTACACCGCGGTGCTGGTTCTCAACAGGATCGGCAGGAAGGCCACCTTGTTCACTGGATACTTCTTGTGTGCAGCTTGCAACATCACGTTTGCTTTCATTCCTAACGGTACGGAAAATTTCAAGTGATTTACAATTATTTTTCTCAAACCAATAATTCCAATCCAAATGTTTATTGCAAGTCACATAAAATAATTACAAAGTTGCCTTAAGTAACAAAAAGGATTTGTAGACAAAACTTTCAAAATTTTAAATTAATCGATAATAAATAATAACAGAAGTACTCTCAAAATTTAAAATTAATAATAATAACATAGGTGGTATTATATACTTAATAATAATACAAATTCGGGGGCAGAGCAGCTTGTGGCGAGCTGTTGGTGAGTAGCGACACCACCCCCTACCATCATCTCGAGTTCCTCCGAGAGAACTGGGCTCCGCCTCGTCCGCCACACAGAGGTACGGCCGCACAGAGCATCAGGTCTCTCGCCTCTGGCTTGCCTTCATTGGCCGGTCAGAGTGGGGCGCTAGAGGTATGGCATTTGCAGAAATTTGGATAATATGCTGTTGTCTAAATTTCTGCAAGAGCCATACACTCGGGGGTGGAAGTGCCTAAAGGCATAATCTCCACGCTTGAGATTACTCGCTCGTGATGGTGAAACCGGGGCCACACCTCTCGACACCCCCAGACTCTCTCAACATTGTCGACAGGGGTGTCGACCATCGGGTTGGCTGTTTGGGGGGCCCACCAGGGAGAGGCGAGTCACCACCTGCCTAAAGTAGGATTAATGTGAGATGTTGAATATAGGCAGGTGCCGGATCTCACTCCATAGGCCCAGCCAGCTAGTCCCTCCAGTTCACCCACATAGCCCAAAGTTTGGCGAATCACTTATCATTACAATAGTCCCATATATTCTGTCTGTGTCTTAACTATTGATGCAGTCAGAGAGAGGTTCCGCCGAATATAACCCATTACAAAGTAGATCAAAATTCTCAAAAGGGCCTCTACGTGTTGGATCTCCCATGTCCCCGCGCAAGCCTGACAAAGGTCCGGGGTTCAAATTGGACCCCGTGCTGACGAGAGATATAATTTAATACAATAATGTCTAAATAATATTGATGTCATATAATACAATGTCAAAGATACCTACAATTAGTCAATAATAATAAGTTCTTATCATTTCAAAATTAATTAATATTATAATATCATTTTTTTAATTATTAGGTATGATATTAATTCTTTCGTAAATAACAATAGGTTATTATCCTTAATATTTTTAAGTTCGTTTGGTATATTACTCGTATTATAGATTTTGATGACCATGGAATGTGGGCCTTTTTGGAGAGTACAGTTCACAGTTCTTCTTAACAAATTTACGACATTCCAAAATATTCAAGCTTGTAAGTGTAAGAATAAGATATTTCACGACGTAAGGTTTACAAGTGTCTATTCCAAGTTCCAAGTGTCATATCAATATTTGACAAAATTCTAATACATTTTTTTTGAAGAACGAAGATCTTGTTCACATCTGTACTATTTTCGCAAAGAATTATTGCATAATTTAATCTGAAATGAGCATAGGCGTAATATGCAGATAGAGCAACACTAAAACTGCTAGCCCTTTTTCAATTTCTTAACGCGTATATGAAAGAAGATAATTTCATAGATAAAACTCAAACTCATTAATCACTTGGAAATAATAGAATTTGCTTGTGATAGGTCAAATTACAAATATAAAATTAAAGCGAATAACAACTGATACGTTGATTAATATGTTAAAGTAAATAAATTAATAATAGTCCAAAAATACTTAATAATAAAAATGGGTATCAACAGAATGTTCCATACTCTCTTTTACAAACGGCAAGATAAGACTAAACAAAAAAAATATGGGACATTCTTTGTCATTCACTGGCAGAGTTCCAAAGCCCACATTACTGAGAAAAAACCTGCCAAAACAAAACTCAGTAGGGTCTTTTCAAAATATGTTCTTTAAAACTATTTTCACAATATGACACTTATAACTATGTTTTACAATATCAAGTACAGTGCACATTAATTTCACAAAATTATTGTTTAGTCTTGTGGAGCTAGACCAGCATTTGTCCAGGCATCTCTATCCTTTAGATAGTCATCGAGTCTATAGTACGCATTTTTACATAGTGTGCGTTTAATACATGACTTAAATTTATTATCTGTTAGTTCAAGAATGTTGGACGGAATTTTGTTATAAAACTGTATACAACATGTTAAGAAACATTTATGTGTTTTCGATAGGCGAAAACTTGGAAATACTAATTTATTTTTATTTCTGGTATTATAAGTATGTATATCATTAATTTTCTTAAATAAGTGCAAGTTTTTCCTAGCATACAATATATTTTCATAAATATATTGGCAAGGGACCGTCATTATAATTATTTGCTTGAATAATTCTTTCAAGGAGTCACGACTATTTAAGTTATATATCGCTCTAATAGCTCTCTTTTGTAATATAAATATTGAATCAATTTCAGCTGCCCGACCCCACAACAAAATACCGTAGGACATGACACTGTGAAAGTAGCTGAAATAAACGAGTCTCGCAGTGTCGACATCCGTAAACTGTCTAATCTTCCTGACGGCATAACCAGCAGAACTTAGACGTTTTCCTAACAGTTTAATATGAGGACCCCATTGCAATTTTGAATCAAGCGTTATACCCAAGAAGACAGCTTCACTAACAAATTGTGTTTTATCAGAAGAATATTTTCCCTTCTTTACTTTTGACATTTGGAAGAGTAAAACGAATACATTTAGTTTTTTTACTATTTAATGCAAGATTATTTACTGTAAACCAATTATGTACTTCTTGTATGGCTTTATTAATACTATCATAATTTGGTTCTTTTCTATTCACTTTAAAGACCAGCGAGGTATCATCGGCAAATAAAATTGTTTTAGGCTCACTGATGGGCATCAAATGGAGCAAATCATTTATATATACTAAAAACAGAAATGGACCTAATATCGAGCCCTGTGGTACACCCATTTCTACTTTAGAGCCTGGTGATTTTACTCCGTTAACTTGTATTTTCTGTTCCCGGTTTTCTAGATATGATTTAATTAGTTGAAGGGCTTTACATCCAAGGCCATAGTGCTCAAGTTTCAGATGAACGTATTATGGTCCACGCAGTCAAATGCTTTTGAAAAAATATGTTTAAGTAAAGCAACACCGGCATCAATTGTATTACAACCTTTTGTGAAACCAAATTGTTGGTGGTGTAAGAGCTTATTTTTATTAAAGTGCTGCAGCAATTGATTAAGTATCACTTTCTCGAAAACTTTACTAATAACGGGAAGAACAGATACCGGCCTATAATTATTCGGAACTTTACTATCCCCTGATTTAAATAATGGTACGACTTTGCTCAGTTTTAACAAATCCGGAAAGATTCCCTGCTCAATACATAAATTAAAAATTGAAGATAAATAAGGCGCTACAGTACTAATAATCGATTTGCACACTTTGACAGACATACCATAAATATCTTCAGTAGCTTTGTTTTTGAGCTGATTAAATGTGGATATGATTGTTTGTGGACTAATATGACTAAAATTTAGTTTAATATGACAAGGCTCTACGTTCCTTTTAAGAATGTCAATCGATATTCCAGTTTATGGATAGATATCCAGATAGTTTCTGGATGTGTAATTGCCAATTCAAATATGAATCAATATCAATTCCCAAAAGTGTAGCAGAGTTTACTGTCTCTATTGTAGAGCTTTTATAAGTTAAACATATATCCTGCGGAGTTTTTGAAATGGTCTAAATTCCACTTATTTTGTTTTATTTAATTTTATTTCTAAGTTATGTTCCTCTAGCCAGGCGTGAATATTATCTAGTATTGATATTAATTATTTTAATGTTTAGTCTAATACAATCGTCGGTATATAATATATACTTTATTTTAATGTTTGTTCTAGTCATGATGGTGTTTTTATTCGTCTCGCCGTGAATTATTGTCCACATCGTCTTTGTTTTGTTGTCGGATTTATTAAACTCTTAATATTCTGTTTTTTTTAGTTCGAAATAAAAGGTAACTTCCTTAGTATTTTAGTATACAATCGGTAATGATTTTTCAATATTTTACTATTTGGGTGGGTGACCAGTGACATGAGATAATTGGATATATGTAGTCGATATTCATGTAAGTTCTTTTGATAAACATGTACCTATTTATTGAATACGCCATTGGGAAAGTATTTGGAGATATGGGAACTTGAAATTCTTAGATTCTGATATAAAGATAGGCATGTATAAATGTATATCTTACAATATTGACCTTCCCTTGAAATATATTTTGAACATTCAACATCGCAAATACAGGCAATTTTCAAAATGATCAGATTAATATCTTGATAAATAACCTATGTTTAACTAAGCTACTTTAGATAAAAATCTCCCTCAATAATATTTTATTATGCGAAAGATACTCTATCATGTGATGTGTCTAGATTTGACAGTGTTACGGCTCGTCATATACCTGCTGGGAAAGTTCAGCATATCGACGGTGTTCACATCGCTGTACCTGTTCACGTCGGAGCTCTACCCCACGGAGTACCGCCACTCGCTGCTCGCCTTCTCCTCCATGATCGGCCGCGTCGGCTCCATCACCGCGCCCCTCACGCCTGTGCTCGTAAGTATTCGTGAAAAAACAGTAAATATTCGTTCCAGAGACACGCCCAAACTATAAAAAATGTTGTAGATCGATTGTACTATTAAGACAAATATATTTCCCTGCAGAAAACAATAATTACAATTTCAGGTGTATTATAATAAATAATAATGGCAACCCTTGACACGTCCCACTGCTGGGCACGAGGCTCTCCCCTTCTTGGGTGGACGCCTGGAGCTTGCTCCACCCCGCTGCTCCAATGTGGGTTGGTGGAGATACGGGTTAGTGGCCAACTGTCGGATGTCGTATGTCGTAACCCGCTGTCGGATGTTTTGAAACCGCGCATAAGGCCTCCGACAAAGTTAACGACTGCTATCTATCGATAGAAACCGGGACCGATGGCTTAACGTACCCTCCGAAGATAACTTGTGATCTATACCTACCAGCCGCGTGGCCATACGCGCTTCAGGTGTATTATATGTTGTTAATCGAATGGAGCCCCCCATTTGCATTAAAAATGAACGTGGTAACCCTTAGATGGAGTATTGGGAAGGCATCCCCTCGATGATGTTCGGCGGCATGGGCGTGCTGTCGGGGCTGCTGGTGCTCACGCAGCCGGAGACACTCGGCACTAAGATGCCCGACACACTCGCCGAGGCGGAGGCGATCGGCAACACCAAATGAAGACTGAGCAAAACGTTGTGTGAAGAGACTTTAACTTACATGTTACGATGCCACTAGTTTAAAGTTTAAACTTTGTTGAAGCTGATTTAAACACGGATAGGGCTGTGAATAGAAATAATATTAAAAGTGAAAATGTTATTAGAATAATTATTTGTATGTCACTCAATATTTTGACAGCAGTCTTCATTTATTAAGTTTGATTTATGAACATAATCGGATAAATATTAAATAGCTTGCAAGTAGATATACAACACGAGTTAGAAGGAACGTTTGTTGTAGGTATAATCAGACTTACCTATTTGACCTAATATGGTCGAATGGCAAGATTTTGCGTGTCGCCGTCAAAAAGTGTTCTTGTTTTGAGTTATTGTTCTACAGCATACAGGTGCGATTACAACTTTTAATTTATATATTTCTTTGACGAGATTCATACTATTACATTTCGAGTTAGACATTTTGTCACACATGAATATTGGGTACTTAGTCTGAACGGACCAAAAAGAATGGACCGTAGTCCATTCGGCCGTAATCAAAAAACGTCTACGTCCCAACGGCCCGCATTCCTCTCAAAGTTAAAACATTTTTTGTGTCTAAGTAAGCTTTATGAGGCTTGCTTGGTGGTAATGCACCAAAAAATCGCGGTCATATAGCACCAGCTTCAAAACTGGTAAAAATGTTGTTTATAGCGAAATACTGTACTAAACTGTTACCTATAGTTTACGGCAGTACTTCGCTGTACACACAGATAGGTTTAAATAAAAAGTACACGCGGACGAATTTTCGGGCTTAAGCTAGTTATGAATATAAGTTTGCAATAAGTTTTGTATGTGTACATATTTGTGTAATTTCAATAAAGTAACTAATGCATAAAACACTCTATTTGCTTTTGAGTTTTATTGTATAGTGGTAGTTAGTTTTCAGACGAAATCAGCGATAAGATTACACCAAAATATGGTAGACATCTATAGACATTGACACAAAGACCAGAAGTTCAATTGCAGATACGCTTCACTTGTTATGCCTCTGTGTGTCATTACCATCTAACCGGAATACGATAGTGTTGAACACTACCATTTGGCGGCAGTTAGATTAGGTAATGCGATGTTACTTACGCGAAATGGGACACTGGAGCTCTACCATCAGTAAAATCTGCATTTTTTGTGTTATAAAGTTGTAGTATTGTTAACGATCAACGTGACGGCATTCGTGTTTGTTTGTCTGATTCATAGAATAAAATAAATGGGCGAAACAAAAGGCAATCTGTACCTTGTACCTCTTGAAATTAAAGATATTTTGTCGTTATAATTATAACAAAATATACAAAATGCTGCCCCTGCTTTTAAGTGCACATTTGAATGCGAAATTAAAAAAAAAACTGTCTTTTAATCCAGCAAATTGATATTCTCTTGAAGTGGTAGGTTACTGTGGGTAAATCAATGCATTTACCACGATTAATCAGTTGCGTTCTTTATCATGTTATGCATAGTGACATGATTGTCACGTCACCAAACTCATAAAGTGGCAATGGAAGACTTTGGGCACCAAGTGGAAAAAACCTTTTGCACTTAGCCCCTGACCCGGGGATCGAACCCAGGACCTGGGGTCCTGGGTAGCAGTGGTGTTCCTCTACCACCGCTTTGACCGGTAGTAGAAGACTAGTTTCGATCTCGCAAATCGGATCCGAAATGATGAAATCCGCATGAAAGAGTGTCCGACATAGCCCGCCGAATAGAGATAGAACACGATAGTGCTGTACACTACCATTTATCCCGAAGTAGGAAATGTAGTGGTGCCTACGCCCGCAAGCTCCGTCACTGAATCTCTACGACCAATAAAAATAAAATAAACCAGACAGAAAACAAGACTTGCACGTGACAATAATATTATTATAACAAAGTAACTCCATACAAAGTTTCAATTAATTACATTATTTACTTAAACACTACATCGTCATTAACCGCATAAATAAATATAATATTATTAACAATCTTTAAAAGGAGATTCACATTTCAACTTTCATTCTAATTATGATTTTTACACAATTATCATATAGATAGGAGATTCATGCAGATTTTTGATGTTGGCTATTGGATCTATCGCTAGCCATTGAGATATAGATCTAGTGGTCTTTTAACTATGAAGAGTAATCATGATTATTTCAATAAAAGCCTAAACGATCATTTACAATGCTTTTTTCAGTCTTTATCATACCATACGAAAGTTTATTTTGAAAATCAACATTAATATGTTTAATTAACTATATCGCTAAATACAAGTAAAACCATTATTTCAAAGACTGGCGCTAATAAGTGTATTTTTAACCAAGTAAGTTGTTTTCTGCTTGTGTTCTCACAAATACATTTATTTCGTCAACCAGCTATGATCGCGTCGTAATAACTTGCTACCGTTCACCGTCGTCTTTGGTAATCACACACATTAATATACTATTATTATTATATATACACTAAACTACTTATTACTGAAGTTCATGTCCAATAAGTTTTGGCACTATACCTACATATATAGTTAATGTTTCTAGATCTCACAACACAACATAATATACACATTTTACAATTCAATATATTTTGTACTCTATGCATATCATTAGTTAAAAGAAATTAAAGAATAACTCTTTGTTAGTTAGATTCCTTAGTTATGTTTATTTTAATGGTATTGTTAACACAGCCATAATATTAAAAGATATCTTTTATATTTCTGAAGTAAATTTTCACTTTCTTCATCAAATTGTATCAAGTTGTGTTTGTGTTGTATGTGTACAACGGCACCCACGACGCAGGTTTATACCTACTGTGGGGCTGTGAGTATAAGCGTATTTTATTTATTTATTTATTTATTTAATTACATTGAAATATCTTAACAGAGTTATCATTATTAATAAGATGTTATGTTTTAGGCATTCCGGACGGACACTTACAAACATCAGTTCTTCTTTTACAGAAAAAGATTCGACTATTTTCTATATTGGAGCTCATATATTCATCTTTTCATTTCTTGTGATGAATGTTCAAAATATTTCGTTTTGTAGTGTCTAAGTGCATCCATTTTTTCCTTTCTCCATTAGGTATGCAAATTCTTAATCCTTTTCAGTCACAATGATATCTTTGCTAATTCACCTAAAATTGCTGTATATTGAGCTTCATCTGTTTAGAACTGGACCCGCACCTGCTTTAATGTCTTATTGCGTTTCCATATTTGTTTAATTTTCAGATTATTGACGGCGAGTACCAATTGAGCTTAACTTTTCTTGGCAAATTTGCCATTTGTCAAAATAAGCAAAAGTGGTCCAAATAAATGAGTGGTGTGGTGGAACAATCCGTGTTCTGAGCGCAGTAATACGGTTAGTGTTTTAATTTGTCGGATTGCTTTGCTTGAGATAGTAGTCATTCAAGTGGAGCGATTTGCGTGAAGTTATGTATGACTGCAAATTGCAACTGCACAAGAAAATATATTCTTTGGTCCCAATCGTGCGTTTTCTGTAGGTGATTGAACACCGATGCGTTAAGTGTCGTTGCTACAGAAGACCTGTGATGTCTTATTCTATAATTATTATATAAATACGACAGTATTCAGTTGTAGTTTATGGAATCCTAATATTTTTCGTGCGTAAATGTATCTGATCTTTAGTCTATAGTTGTCTACGCTGCATAACATTGGTACTTTTGACTTCGTTGGCGATACCAGCGGATCAGATTTTGCACGTCGCACTTTAGCTGACGGTGCGCCGAACACTGAGTGACGCGGCGTGTCCATGCGCTCTGTATTAGGTGTGAGGATTCAGCTTCTTTGGTTTTCTTTAGCTTGCGTTGCTGACGATAGACGCTGACTCCGTTTTGATTTAGCCATATCGTTTACCTTCATCGGTAGTAGCAGTAGTCGGTACCGTGTACCGGCAGCGAAGGTGACGGAGGTGGCGTAGGCGAGGCAACTGTAAAGACACAGCTACTTTGTATGTTCTTAGGTTTTCGCGAGCTACACTCATTGAAATAAAACTAGTTTTCAGATTTATCTCGCGTATATTAAACTAAAATGATTATTTAAAATCTAGATGGAGGTAACTGCACATGATTATTTTTCAAACTGCTGTCAGACAAATCAGTCTGCCCGAGACCACGGAAGCTAAAAAGCGACCGAAACGTCGGGTTCGATTTTAAATAATAATTTTGATTTAATATACGCGAGATAAATCCGAAAACTAGTTTTATTTCAACAGCTACTTTGGTTCCCTTTAGCTGGTGTCAGCCTACACGCTCGAGTAACGCGTTACAGCTTGAGTTGGACAGTGTAAGTATGGAAATTCGGTTGTTTTAGCCCGCGGCATGTTTGCCACTGGTAGGGCCAGGAGCGTTGTGTTGCCTGACTCAGGGTCGGCAAGTTGTCGTCAGTGACTTTAGCCGACGACGGGGCCTGAATTCCCCGTCGGCCCGGTCGGACAACTTGATGCGGCCCGAGTCCGACGGGATACAGTCTCAGCTACTTTGGTTTGCCTTGTCCGGTGGGTTGTTCCCTAGCGGAGGGACCGGCGGCGGGGGCGACGGAGGTGGCGGGGGCGACGGAGGTGGCGGGGTCGGCGGGGGCCCGTCGATGCGCTCGGCGTCGGCGACGTGCTCGGGCAGCACGGCGCGGCTGGTGTCGGGCAGCAGCAGCGCCAGCAGCGCCGTGCCGAGCGCCGCCACCGCGAACACCGCGCTCGGTAGACCCGACATGTATTTCTCCTGTGAAGTACGTATAGTCAGATGTTCGATTATAGGCACAGAAATCTATACAAGGTGGATTATACGAGTACAACACGACGAATGAAAATTAATTTCTGTTCAGCATTATGTCCGGATAATGCTGTACCTAAGTACCTAATGGTTATTTTTTAACAAACTTTATGAGATAGTTACTTAGACGCTAAACACTTTCACTTATCATAACATATACAAAAAAAAACATGGTTGCACGCCGGGAGTGCCGGCAGAAGTGAAAACTTGAATAATAGCGTTGTACATTTTTGAACACTACCATGTGGCGGCAGATATATTAGGTAATGCGGTGGTGTCTACGCCCTCGAGCTCCTGCACTGGAACTCTACCACTATACTCTAGCACTCTCGTCTTCGGGTCAGGTGGTAATGAACGGCCCTGTAATTTCCGGCACAGAGGTATAACGCATCAGGAGTGGTAACGCATCTGCATTTTGGACTCTGGTCTTTGTGTGTCTATAGACTGCAGTCGTCACTTAACATCAATGTGAGCTGCATGCTTGTTTGTCTTCCTACATAAGAAAAACCAAGAGCTCACCAGCAGCGGGGCCTGCGGCGCGAGCACGGAGCCGAGGCGGCCGACCGTGTTGGCGACGTTGGTGAGCGAATTGCGCGACGTGGTGGGGAACACCTCCATGGCCACCACGTGTAGCGAGAAGATGCCGTAGCTGCTGCACATCTTGCCCGCCAGGTAGAACGCCAGCGGCGCCCACCACACCGCTGGAATAAGGTTGCCGCGATATATTTTAGGTGGTGAGTCCAATCGCGAGGGATAAATATTGAAGATACCGTACCCGAGATTGGTAAAATGTTTCAACTACTAGTACGTATGGTGATAACGATAACCTATAGGTGGTTGAACTTAGAGGTGAGTTGATGATTAAAGTTATGATATGAAGTGATTGCGGTTTGAGTAGATAGGTACTACAATAAATTGGTCCACTTAGAAGGTACCTACTGTCCACCAACCCCTAACAAATAATAAAAAGTTACACCGTAACCAAATAAACAAAAATACTGACATTTAGGGACAAAGGCGGAAGCCAAGAAGAAGCAAGCGCAGAGGCAGTACGCGATGCAGATGGGCGCTTTTCTGCCGAATCTGGTGAGCGTCAGCGCCGTGATGACCCTCGTGGGCACCGACACGAGCATCATTGCCGAGAAGTTGAGGTACTTGTTGCCGCTGATGCTGGCCGAGTTGATGATGGCGCCGCTATACACGAACGTGCAGCTAAAAAAGGCGGCCGCGATCAGTGCCATCCGCACCAGGATCGTTCGCGACCGTAATACTGATAGGATGTGCGGCGAGTCGGATGTTGTCTGCGTGTTATTCTGTGAACAAGTTACAGACAAGTGTTACAGAGAAGAGTTTTGGTGATTTTTTTAATGTATCTCATTATATTGGGTCATGTTTAATAATATTAGACAAAGCTCAACAGCTCATGTCATGTCATGGTGTAGGAATCACCACATAATATAATCTACTTGCTGGCAAACGGCGTTCAACACTGTCGTATTCCGATTGGCCAGGATGTACTGTACGCGCAAAACTTAAATACGTCTGTTAAATATTACAAATCGCTACGAAGAAGGCGATTTTATGGTATAGAATGGGACACAAAGAAATTTGACAGTAGTTCGCTTTCATCAGGCCAACACTGAAACTCACTCTCTTTCTCGTCTGTGTCGTCGTCGCGAGCTAACAGACCGGTGGAATGTTTACGCGGCCAGATTTACTCAGTGGCATTAAAGCGTACTGTAATTTTAAACACAATGGTAACACCATTTAGGCCTTAGAGGAGGAAACGCATCTGTAGTTTAATCGTTAGTTCTAAGCAAATTGTATGATTGATCAAAAAATAGTTATCAATCGGCCTCCTTATAAAATCTGGCAAATATTTTATTTCATTTTGTGATATAACCTTGGATGAATTAGCATCAGAAAGCAGTCAGTGGGCCAGGCGGAACAGCTCGTACGTCTGTTGCTATGTAAGCAGTAAAGTTGGCAATGAGTAGCGGACGCACTTAGCGGCCCGAAAATTAGGTATTCAAATATGTGCCGAAAATTAAGTCTTCAAACTTCAAATGTGTGCGAAGTTTTAACAACTCTATTGTTGGGTGACTGATGATAGTTGAGATTAAGATGGTGTCGTTAAATAGGTGTATAATGTGTACTTTAAATCCACTTAGGGACCATGGGACGCAAAACATCTCAGGCCTTGCGAACTCATCTTCGATATAAATATTTTATTTTAAACATACATGCAAATATCTCGATTATTCCAGTTACCACTAACCGATGTCTAGAGCGAAAGTCGCACGGACCCTAATCGCATATGTCTTATGTGTCCACAGCGCCTTAAGATGAGGATCGCACCCGCAGGGGTCCCCCTGAGGTAGTTGAGTAAATTTATTTAGATCGGGCAATTGGAGAGCCCAATGCGCTCGACAATTGCCCGATGCAGTAGACTATTGCCGTCTCGAGACGAGCCGCCTACGAAAGTCCATGAACCAAAAAAAAGGTTTAACGAACCTGTACAGCTTTGCCGCCGTCAGCTATATCGTCGATCATCTGCTGCGCGTTGGAGGAGAACGTGATGTTGTTGATCTTGGCGACCTTGTTGAGGACGCGCGCCGCCTCGGCGCGCCGGTCGTGCGCCAGCAGCCACCGCACGCCCTCGTCCACCAGGAAGATGTAGAACACCTGTCGACAGTGGACACTCCACAAGTCATATAGTGCTACAGTGCTGGAGATCGAAGGCGCATTCGTTTATATCACCTAATCAGCTACACAGAGTGCTATGCTCAGTGATGACTGGAATGACTCAGATTTGATAGTGCAATATTTTTGTTTTATTGGTCAACCCTTTTTGCTCTTAAAAGCTTTTACTGCAGCTCTGAAGAGCCTGTAAAAATCGATATAAAATTAAGATTATCTAGCTTAGAATGTAAAGATATGATTCTTTGTGTTTTAGCTCTATACTATATAAATTTGCTTTTTGATTTCAGCAAAACATTTAAGTAATCTTCGTGTGGGAAACCAAGTACAATAAGTATGTAGATGAGTGATTTTCGATTATTAACAAAGTTTTACTAGGTTTTGTTTTATTTTAGGGCTCCGTCAGACATTTGACTTTCCAAAAGAGATCCGTCTTCAAAGAAGTTTGATAACCATCGACTATTAAGCCGCTAAATTGACTATTGTGTTCAGAGTAATGTGCTAACTTTCGACTCAAAGATTTTAAACCTCCTAAGAATGTAAACAGGATGGATCGTGGATGAAGAAAATAACGCAGATACGTACGACAACAAGCAGTGGCGCGTAAATGGCGCGCATCATGTGCCGCCAGTAGGGCACCTTCCAGGCGATGAGGCCGAAGAAGGCGCACCCGAAGCTGGACAAGATGTCGGAGATGCAAGAGTACACCACGCGGCTCTTCTGGCTCACCGTCTCCAGCGCTGAAATGGATAACATGATTTCAGTGACGGCAAAAAAATATGACGTAAAAGTTGGTGTCAAAAGATGCACATGAAGAGCTAAAACTTATATTTCTGGCGCACTTCAAATGGAAAATTATGGATCACGCAATAATCGATACGAGTTTAATTCGGTTTACCTACAGATGGAGTGACATTACTGGACCGCGAGTCCATTTCAATTCACATTTGTCAGTTCTCAACTGCATCAAGCATTAACATTTCTATATTCTATCGTTATGTAAAAATGTACTGCTACTGCAGCAGCAGAAAGGATTAGTTCAACACATGGGACGATATAATTTTATTTATGTAGGCATTTTTATATTTTTTTAAATCTTTCTGCCTTATTGTTTCAGTAGGCGGATATACAAGCAGATAGGCTACCTCAGCGACCTGATAGAAATTGGATACCCTCGCGTGTATTAAGTGGTTACAATACCAAATAGTTATATATGGTGGGATAGTTCCCAACGCCCTTCTGGTTTCAGATTTTCGTGATGTCAATAAAGAAACTCATGCTGTAGCGCGGGGAGTTGTTCGGTTCACAGTTTGCACGTTTTGGAGCAATAAGCCTCACACAGACTCAACAGCAGTTGTAGTAAATTCGTCATTTCAGGCAAAAATATTCATCGTCTGCAGGAGCAAGAGTTCTATCAAACAGCAGACTCACACAAGACCATGGAAGCGTTGCCGTATCCGAGCGCGGTCTCGAGGAACTCCAGTATCAGCAGCAGGCAGTAGTTGGGCGCGAACGACTTGAGCAGCCCCGCCGCGCCCACCATTAGCGGGGTGCCCACTATGATGACTTTGCGTCCGTATCTGAAATATTATAAGAAATTTGACAGTCTATATCTAAGAGATAAAGTTGGCTCTAGCTTTCGAATTAGGTACATTTCATGGTCCAGGGATTCTATTAGCTAACTTCTATAAGGTTACCCGACAATGCAGAAGTTTCCTCGATTTCAAATTGGTCTCAATTTGAAATAAATTATTTGAATTTTTGAATTTTGATTCAATACGAACCATTTCTTTAAAATCCAACTCAAAACAAGGGGGAGCCGGGTGGATTATTGACCTTTGCAGCAGTTTCTAATATGCGAGAAGAGTATTGTCAATGGACTGCGGTATTTCGATTGCTTTTGTGACTGCGCTGTTATCTACTCATCAAAATAGAAATTCTCTTAATACTTCGAAAAATTTAATTTAATTTTTAATTTAGGATATCTACTTTGTAAGGTAACTTTACATTTTACAAATGCATGCATTCAAGCATACCTTCTATTACCTACATGCAAATACCCACAATTCGCGGGTTTCATTTTGGCCCATGTCACAGGTGGCGACCCTATTGACATCTCTGGGCACATTACTGAACTCTAAGGTGGAAAAAACCTGGTAGAACCAGGGATAAAGGATGATAGACCATTATATCTGATATAACTAAATCAAACCCAGCGCAGCAGCAGTGTACAATCAAACACAAAAAAATACTAGACTTATGAGGCAGTCAAAAAAGTCAATAGTTACCTGTCAGATATAATTCCAGATATAATGTAGGAGAAGACGAGGCCCAGGTTGTGGACGGTGCCGATCAGGGTCCTCTTCCACGGTTCGCAGCCGAGGTCGAACTGCAGGCAATACACCATTCAGATTTCAATTATGTGCCATGTGCTGCGGCGCCATTTATTGTATCGTCACTTCAGCCGCAAGGCACTGCTCGACAAAAGAATTCCCCAAAGATGCTTGCAACATGATTGTGTGACATTAGGTGCGAATATACCATAATTGGCATGCTTGGCAAGCGGATTAGCGATAGCAGTGGCAACGCGAGTTTTATCGCAGGACACTGCTGCCTCTTCCGCGCATTATTACCGTGATCTGTTGACTGACTGCCGGAAGAATTTTCTCCTGTTCAGTGGACGGTGGGGTCGTCGCCTCCCTACGCCTGAACGACAGTGTCTATTATTGTGGAGCCTCATTATTGAACACGGTAGGTACTTATGCGATCGTAGGTACTAACTTTGGAGGCGTCCATAATAACTATAGATGTTAAGGGAGGAGAGAGGGTGAAACGAATCCTATCTTAATTTACTTTTAGCTCGGCAAATACTAAGATATTTATTTCAGCAAGAAAACAAGTAAATATTTGAGAATATTGAATTGAAAAATTCGTTGAATGTTTAATTAATCGTAAATAAAACATGTTCTTTCACCCTACCTACTTTCTGAGCAGTATTAAATCTTAGTTTGAAACAAAAATATAAACTAAATTGTTTTTTTTCTGTTCAGGACACACATTGGTAAACACTACATACACGCATTAAAAATACGTGAGATTGGGGGATTTGGTTAAAGATAGTAGGAGCTAAATTTCACAACACCAGGGGAAGTGGAGACGTTGGAAAATCGCTTAAATCCCGCAAATAATTAATGAACGGTCATTTTGAAAAATAAAAAAAATATCGAGTTTGCGTATTTAAATAAACTAGAAAAGTTTAACATTAGGTATCCAAACGAATTTCACCAAAATAGACAAAAATAATAATATATTTTTAAAAAGGCTCTCAATAAAAAAAAAAAAACATAATTTATACATGACCTTTCGGATCACCACCATGACCATCCTGATTCACGTTTTGCTGATTAAGACGATCTATTGTAATTGTTATGCAATTTACAAATCTCCATACTAGCAACCACATGCCTCTTTATAAATATTGTTGGTCGTGACAACTGCTCTCCACGAGCACCGCTTCACCGCAGGCTTCGTGATTCCTGCTCATCTACAAACACTACCTAGCTAACTTTACAGCATCCGGATTACATAACCTTTGGGTATTTATTATAATATCAGTAACAGCAGGTTATAAGTGCTAGATGTGTGATCCGAGTTTGATCCTTGGATTAGGATATAGGTTAGTCGCTGTGTTTTTTTCATAACAAAAATATAATCTCAATTACATTTTCACGGATTGAAAATGTATCTATCCGAATTTGTCAAGCATAGCTAAAAATATGTAAGTAAAGCTAAAAAATTAACAAATGAACACAGAAATAACATCATCACGTTACAAAGCGCCTCATATGACTGCGACTCATAATGAATAACAATTTGTGTAATTGCAATGTAAATAGCGCTCACGTTGACATTTCACTACACAGAGGTCATTAAGGTAGTATGAGCTGATGATGGTTCATCAAGAGAGGTAATGGGCGTCGCGGCGGCTCGGAGCACTAACCGCTTATTTGTCGGCCCTGACACTGACCGTCCACTGCCGGCTTTAGTTAGGTCGCTTTCGTAACCTTCGCTTAGGCGTGAGCAGTGAGCGACTTACGCGCGATTTTAGTCTCGCGTTTATAGAGAAGTGTTGAATACAAATAGTTATTAAAATAAAGCATAAAAATACATTAAGGATCAATTAAATAAACCTTACACACACTGTGTAATTAGCCCGTGATATGAAACGGTGTCAAAAAACAAAGTAGAGATTATCTAGAGGTTCGTTATAGAATTTAGACTTAGGTACATTTCATGTATTGCGGTCGAATTTCGACCATTGGGCGCTTACCGGTATAATACCTATAAGTACTACATCTACATCTGTTATATATATTGTCTCACAGACCAACACAACATGTCACAACACTCACAATAACACGAACCTAATCGCGCTACTCGAATCGCGCGTAATTCGTCCCTTGTGAACACGGCCTTAGTCACGACTAACGAGGGCACGCGTCACTATTTGCAATGTAGGCATGACTTTGTTTTTGTATATGAAATTGTCTTATTATGTCCAGATTTCTCTCAAAGCCGTAATCGGAACTCCATTTATTAATTTGTACAAAGCGTTTGCGTATTTAAACACGTGTGTGATAAGTATACCTACATTTCAGCGTTACTGCGTCCCGGTTGGGTTGTAAAATCACGGCAAAATATCTTTCTTACACCTCAGGAATAACCATTCGGATCGATTGGGATTGAAATCTTTAATTTTAATTTAGGTAGATCTGCATGTGGTATTCTCTACCAATACAAACTTGCTCTTTGTCATTTTCTTTACAAAGTAAACTCAACACAGCGACAAGCGACTCCTGTCTATGCTAACTATATCGAAGTGTAGCGGAGCAAGTATCTTTGTGCATCATGAGCATGTAGTTGAACTACGGGTGGCACGCCGGCACGTGTCCAAATTCCCCAGAAACATACTAAATTTAAAAAAAAAAACGTTCAGCTCTACATCAGCCCGGGTACATTTGTAGAGAAAAATATCGCAATTGATTTCAATTGTTCATACGCTGCCAGCGGTCTTTCTTGTCTTGACGGATGAATACACAACATGATCGTAATGCAACGTTCTGCCCTCATCGAAGTTTATCGCGGTGCAGGTGTCATTGTAGACGAGCGTGTAGTTGCTCTACGTTGTGGCGGAGTCGTGGCGGCGTCGCGGCGGTACGCCCGCGTACATTAAATATAATCTTACCTCGGCCGCAATACTATTGTAGTCTTCATACACAACATGATCGCATAGCACCGTTCTGTCCACATCAAAGTCTATCGCGGTGCATGTGTCATTGTGCAGCACAAGCGTGTAGTTGGGCGAGATGGTGGCGGCGCGGCGGTGGCACGCCGGCGTGTCGTTGGCGAACGCGTACCTCGTCCAGCTCGCGTTGAAGCTATCGTCGAAGGCTTCACACTCCGGGACGCGGCATCTGCAATGTGATAATGTAACTTGAGTTTGCAGGATTAATCATGACAATTAATAGGTACAGTTATCATCGCGGCGTCGGGACGTGATGAACCCATCGCCCACTAGTTGAGGATAATTCTTCAGCTAGTACACACATCTTCAGTAGCAGACACATCATTTCTATAGTAGTGTTTCAGTACCTAATGGAATTCAAAGGTTCCAAATGTAATATGGTTGATAATGTTATGGGCTTTTGTATTCTGAATGAGTGGTGATTAATGCCACACAGGAAAACACCTGAGGATTACGGACAAGGCATCTGTAGAGGTCTTCAGTGTAGAATACCTCGGCTTTTAACTGAGATATTAATTTACCATCTCGGCGAACTGTACGTTTTTTTTTAAACATGAAAAAGCTATTCTATTTTTGTGTTCACGCTAGCACTTTTTGTAAGGTATGTTGGTAATATAAGTTATCCGCAACCCGCGCCTCCCATCGTGGTAGTTAAAATGAGTAGACAGGGGGACGATGGAACCTTTAGCACGTTTTTTCTAACAGTTATAATCTAGTCCAGTGATTCCCAAAGTGGTCTATATCGACCCCTGGGGGTCTACGACACCCTGGGTCTGCGTCAGCGGAAAAAAAAAATTGGGGGTCCACGAAATGAAAATGGGGGTCCACGATAATGGATCTCAATACATACACCATGTATGTGATAGTACCAATTTACTTACATCATACCAGTGATTCCCAAAGTGGTCCATGGGAGACTCGATGTCTACTCGACTCGGGGTCTACGTAGGCGTGAATAAATAATGGAAATATGGGAATGTGATATAAATGTAGCAAGGACGGGGGTCCACAGAAACCAGAAAAAATTGTAAAGGGTCTACAAGAAAAAATAGTTTGGGAACCTCTAATCTAGTCGAATAAACGAAAAACGTTACCCCTTTTATTAAAATCTGATAGAAAAGCTATCAAACGTTTAAACACTTTTTTGCTTAATATCAATCGTACCCTAATACATTTCATATTCATTAAGTAAAAGCCAATTATTTTCATAATACAAACGGACACTTACATTTTTATGATAATAATGTTTAGATAACTTATAGCGCAGCTGTGCGTTTTACATCATGTTTATATCCATGCAATTCGCACAACCGTCTAAATCGTAAACTTTAATGCGTTTTCACCGCACATTCACGTGACCATCGATAACATAAATAATAATTAATTACATAAATAATTGCAGTATTACAGCCGATAGGGACGTGTTCCTATCGCAAACATTCTCAAATGACACTTCGCACCACCGACTCTCTCGCTTCTTACAATGTTGTCGTGATTATTTGTATTTATCTTCCTGTTTCCTACATTCCTTTTTACTTTCAACTAGCCTATTGCGAGTTTGTTTTGTGTTATCCAATACAGTGAATTTACTTTTAAACTACACTTCAGTAAAATATGTACCTATATTTATTTGCACGGAATAATCCACCGAATTAGTAAACGAATTGTTAACAAAATATATTTTTTCTTTGATATCTAAATTCAAGCGCACGCGTGTTTACGAAAAATAAAAATATGACATAGGAAGACTTGAGAAGCTTCAGGGGACACCCGTAAATGAAAATGTCTTTGTCCATACCTGAAGGGCACTTCAGTGGCAGTGAAAACGTAGTTGAAGTTGCACATGGCGAGGAAGGAGTCGCGGAAGGCGAGGAGCAACAGTAGCAGCAGCTGGTACTTGCCGAAGCTGCCCAGCTCGCTCAGGATGCCGTCCAGGTTGAACTGGCCTTCTGCACCCGTTCTGCCTTCTTCTGGCATCTAAACAAAAGAAATACTAAGGATGAGTTTCAAAGGCCGTACTACGACTATACGTTGACTTAGGCTGACATTCACAGACGGACCACTACGAGTTTAATTTCAGCAAAGTACACTTAGAACTGTCAAATATCATACTTCACTGACAGTTCAAGGCATACTTTCCTGGAAATAAAGAGTAGTGCGGTCTGTGAATCTCATCCTAAGAGTCAAACTTCTTACGTAAATATTTATTTGAAAATTCTTCAAACGCTTATTGTATGTCGTAAACGTGTCAAAACTCTTACTTTACTTTGAGAAGCATAACTTTAGGAAAAGAGAGAAAATTAAAAAAAATAAAAGTTTGAAACGCTTGTGGCACGAAATAATCATTGAAAGTTCGACACTTAATTTAAAAAAACGTACGTAACTTCACGCCTGTAATCCCCGAAGGGGTAGGCAGAGGTAAATGCATGCATTCAAGCATACATGCAAACACCCACGATTCGCCGGTTACGTTTCGGCCCATGTACAGGTGGCGAGCCTGTTGACATCTCCGGGCACATTACCAAACTTCGAGGTATTGGGAAATTTCGCGAAAAGAGAAAAATCCCATTAGAACCAGAGATAAAAGACTACACCATTATCTCTGATAACCCCCTACCCGGGAATCAAACCTAGGACCTCAGCGCAGCGTAGCAGTAGTGGCCTGCTACCACTAGGCTACCGAGGCAGTTTAAAGAAAATAATTTTCAATCTTTTTATATCATGAAATTGGTACACTACTTACATATAGTACCTTCTTATATTATATTCCAGTAGGTAACTGGAATATACAACAGCAACAACTAAATGACATATTTTAGATAAAATATCTATGAGCTATTTATTACCATTTATATTATAAGTACCGCTGTGTAACGGAAGTTTGCTGTGGTTTCATTCATTCGTAGTCTAGTTTTTGATGGGTGAGACTGCAGTAAATTTGCTTCAGATTTTGTCATTTTGTTGTTTTGCCTTTTAGCATATTGCCAAACTCCGGGGGTACACTTTGCCGCTCCCTCCCGCCCTGGGACTTGATTGAGCAATAATAGTGACCTGCTACCTGGCAGCCTTGTCAGTGGTCGGGTGAGGCTAGTAAAAAGATACTTCAATGGCTCTGGTGTTTTTGTATGTGACAACTTAAAATACTTATTATTATTATTATATATTCTTTATTGTACACCAGTAAATAGGAAAGACATAACAAAAAACAGAAATTACAGAAAATGGTACAGTGGGCGGCCTTATCGCTCAGGCAGCGATTTCTTCCAGGCAACCTGGTAAAGGATAATAAATGAAGAAGCAGGTAGGGTGTACTAAATTAAAGTTAAAGCTATGTAGCAATATACAAGTAAAACTAAAAATAACTTTAAAAAATAAAAAATCTTAACATTTACAAACGAGACAATTAATACAGGTATACTGAAGAGGCACTAAGCGGATGAATATGGCAAAAGGCAATAGGAAAATATGCATAAATGTTATAAATTAAGGTAATAATATTTAACTTGGTTCTTGAAAGAAGCGATGGTCTGAATTTTACGAATAGATACAGGTAAACTGTTCCAAAGAAGCACAGCTTCCACAGAAAAAGATTTGTGATAAAATTGAGAAGAATGAGAAGGGATACTTAAGGACAAATTATGAGAAGAACGAAGTGAAAGAGAATGAAGGTCGGATACATAATTAAAGCGGTCTTTAAGATAGTGAGGAAATGCAGGGTTAAATAGCACATTAAACAAGAGAGAAAGAATGTGTGTATTCCGGCGAAGATAAACTGGGAGCCACTTGAGTTTCTTGCGGAATTCGGAGATGTGGTCATATTTGCGTAAACCAAATATGAATCTTATAAAAACATTTTGGAGACTCTCAAGTTTGTTAAGTTGCTCCTGGGTCACGTCAAGGTAACATATGTCGGCATAATCGAGTATCGGAAAAAGAAGAGCATGGGCTAGCGCAATTTTCGTGGGAATTGGTAACAAGTTCCGCAACCGCCGCAGGGAGCTGATTGATGCAAATACTTTCCTGCTAACTTCGCAAATCTGAGGTGCCCAAGAAAAGGTACTGTCCATTATAACACCCAAATTTTTTACGGTTTTACTGATAGGTATTTCGATTCCATCAAAAATAATACGTGGTAAGTTGTCCCAGTCCACTTTATTAAGCAAACTTCTACTTCCTATGACAATCAGCTGAGTTTTTCCAGGATTGATCTTTAGTCCATTGGCTCTGCTCCAACTCGAGATGTAAGCTAGGTACTTACCGCGATTTACGAAAGTGGAAGACCTAAGAAGACTCAATTGAATGACAATTTGAAACTCCTAGCACTTGTAGTCACGAGGTTTCATACGAACTATGACTAAGTCCAAACTAAGTCTAAAAACACTTTTGACCCCTAACTATGGGTAGGTATTCTAGGGATTAAATGCCGCAAAACTCCATCTTAGCCGCTTTTACAATTTAATATGCAACCGCCTGTTATTGTACGCACTAAACATATTTACATAACAGGCGGTTGCATATTAAATTGTAAAATCGGTAAGCCGAGCATAAGCCCGCTCCTGCGGCTAACCGCTAGTGCGTTAGGGCGCTTAGTGAGCACCTCGTCTTGTAAAAAAGTTGCATTTGAAACTCCTAGCACTTGTTGTTTCGGAGATTTCGTGATGAATGAGTGACGTTTCGCTTTCGATTAAACACATTATTTTTTTCACAAAACAATACAACTTACTTTAATATTAGAATCCTTCTTGCCCATTGCAGTTCCGTTGCTGTTGATCCTGTCAGCTACTACACTTGACGGCCATTGTATCTGTTAATTGAAATTACAAAAATATATTGATGATATTTTGTTAACACTTTGATAAGTTTTGCTAGATATAGCAACATTCTATACCTCTTTAGGGTAGGTTGTCCATGACCATGAGTTCATAACTTTTGTATCATAGTTTTTCGAAAAAGTTAGTTTAAGGATCACGAACCTGACCATTTTTAGAAAACTAAACCTTAGTCACAATTTTTTTTAAAGATAAACATACGTCACATATTATTGTTTTTTGAATAATTACACTTATTAACACATAAAGTACACACATTTAAAACAGAGGAACGTTGACGTCGGCGTTGGAAACAAACTGAAGTCGGTGACGATATTTAAAATGAATAAAGATTTTAAAGAAGGACCAAGGTTAATAAACGTCCAAGATCTCGCTCGCAGATGTTCTAAGTTGTTCTATATTAAATAATATTATGTAATTCGAACATCTCTGAATTACAATTCCGCTAAATATTTAATAATACAAAATCTTGATCCATTAGGTTACATTTTACGACCGGACTCGTGAATATTAAAGCAGATGAGTAAGCAACTTAAGAGATAGGACTAAAAATTGTCATATTCACATGTATGTTAATGAATAAAAATATACGGTACCAGACCAGGGTCGTGTCGACTAGAAATTTCGAATACCAGATTTATTCAATACTTATTGAAACTAAATGTATTTTCACAATACTGGGATCTAGCGATACCGGTATCAAGATGAAGGTAGGTCAGTTTTGATGAACCTCACATTTAGCTTTCGAGGGAACACCTAAAAAAAATTAAGAAGTCGCTTTACTTACCAATAGTTGTTTTTATGTATATTATTTTTTCGTAATACGATAATAAACCTATGTATAAGTATACATTTTAAAGATGTTTATCAGATCTTCTAACAAAATTCCTAATATACCGGGATGCCGGTATGGGACATTTCAATACCGATGTTGAAACAAGTTCAGAATACCGGTATTGGATAATAAATGGAAGCTTCCAGGTGTTTATACTGTTATTAAGAGCAGTTTCGTTTTCGAAGTAAAACTTTTTAACGCACACTTGACTTGGGGAGTAAGCTGGTGGATGCGTGACGAGAGCGTTACGAAAAGTGTGATCGGGTGAGGCAAACGGATGTTGATAGGGAGATAAGTGAACATAGGAAGAGAATGAGCTGAAATTTCTTTACTTCAATCGTGTGGACTGAAGCACACATGTATTTTTTTAAGTTCCACTTTTAAAATAAATTGATGAGAGAAACAGTACCTATATTGACGGTTGAACCAATAGAAGTATAGTTGGTCATACCTATGGCAGAGAATATGTAATAATCCTACGTATAGAATGGACACTTGGACGTCAGCCTCACTCAATCTCCTCCCCTCTTATGGGTGACGTTTGGTATTCTCTACGTGCTAGGCACACAGGTGCACATGTAAATACTAATAAATGTGAAAATAAAATAACCTGTAAAATACGTCACTGATTGATATCTGTGTACCTAATAGAGATCAAATGAAGCCTTTGTATAGAATTTTGGTAGTGTCCGCGGTGTGCCTATGGTTCCTACCATTTTTAGTATTTCTGTTATTTGTCCTAGTAGCCAGTAAGTACATGGATCACACCAAAAAATGTCCACTACAATTGTGTCACGTAACAATAGACGTAAGAGTTCATATAACACCATTGTTGCTTCAGTATGACGCTCTGATGACTCGATAGGGAACTAGTTTTATACTAGTTTTACTGCTGAACTCCTGAAAGCGGGCGGAAGGCCAGTATTAGAAACTCTGCAGATGATGTTCGATTCCGTCATATCCGAGGGCAAAACTCTGTGCCACAGACATGGCAGAGAAGTGTGGTGGTACTGTTCTTTAAAAAGGGTAACAATACCCTTCGTAAAACTAGAGGCCCATAGCACTTCTAAGTCACGTCTATCGTTCTAATCGCCGTCGCGTCACAGTCGCCTTATCAGTACGGCCACCACCTAACAAAAGCAAAGTTAACAAACAATTTAACATACGACATAATATAGCAATTCTCTTTGAAGATTTTCGCCGCGACGCGACTTCCTGACATTATGACAGTTACACACAAAAGTGACAGTGTAAAACAAAAGAGGATGGTCACATGGAGCGGAGCACGACGCTCGACCGCGACCGGTGAGCCGCGGTTATCGTGTGTTTGATAAACAAATCATTGTTCCGGACGTCGCCTCTCATGCTAATAAAGAGATCAAAATAATCATGCGGGAAGCCATATCCGGTACTTCTTTAGTGTAACAATAATAAGTCTTTTGAAATATCTTAAGGAAACCGAACAAGTGCGTGTCGGGCACACGCAATATATTCGTTTGTTTACGCTAAGATGAAAAGGAGAGGAGCAGCAATAAAAAATATTGCGAAAACGGCAAAAAATCTGTGATATAGGTAGACTCGCGGTTAATGTTAATTGTACCCGTGCGAAGACGGGGCAAGCCGCTAGTATTTTATAAGGTAATCGTTATACTTCTAAAGTTGTAGAGCCTACTTCATGAAATATACCTACCATCAGTCAGGTGTGGACTCCGGTAGCTGAGTTGGGAGAGCGACTGGACTAGAGATCCCGGTGGTCGCGGGTAAAAGCCCCGCCTGAAGTCATTTTTTTTTCCAATTCTTTTTAAACATTTCATTCGCATGTGTAATTGTGAAAAAATCAGAGCGTTATACTTCTAAGGAAAAAATAATATTAAAACAATGACTACGGGTAAAACGACTTCTTTACGCTTGCCAAACTTGCCAAACTAGCATTGTTAGCAATAGATGTCGTTACTGTAACCCCAAGGCAATGCAATAGGTACATGTGAAGGAAAAATTCAACAGTCAGGTACGGACTTCGCTAGCTGAGTTGCTGAGTTGGGAGAGCGACTGGACTAAAGTACCCAGTGGTCGCGGGTTCAGACCCGAATGAAATCAGTTTTTTTTTAATTTTTATACTTATTTAGATATATTTGTTTCAGAAAATAATTATTTCACGTACATAATTGATCTCCCGTCGGAAGCCACAGCCGTCATAGTCCGGCGGACAGATTGAATCACGCAGACCCTTGTACGTTATTAAATCCTCTTTATTTATATTTGTAATTTAGAAGTCCGATTAACGGGTCATACATCTTTAGTGGCTTAATTGGCGGCTCGACTTCGAAAGGACAAGTAAATATGTGTGCATTGCTTTGTTGGATTTAATCTGTTTTCTGTTATTTTCCTATATAAGAAAGGTTCATGGCAAGATTAGTACGGAAAAAAATAAACAGAGCAAAGTGAAATAAGAGTTTAACTCGTCTGTGAAACAAAATAAACGTTGAAAGTTCGACTCCAAGGGCGAGATTCACAGACCGCACTACGACTTTACTTTCAAGCAAAGTACGCTTCGAACTGTCAAATCCCATACTGTACTGACTGTTCTAAGCATATTTTGCTCAAAGTAAAGCCGTAGTGCAGTCTGCGAATGTCGCTGTTGGTTTAACGTTCCCATTGACAACACAGCTTTTACTAATTTTCGTAAGTTCAAGGTTGGATATTGTAATATAATCGAATTATGCATATTTGAGTTATTTACCTCAAATAATTATAAAAAATAAATCGGTTTCGCATAATTCGAATCAACGATCTCTAGGCAGAAAGAAACTCTTAGTCTTAATCCGGAGGTTCCTGTTAATAAATCCTGCAAAAATCTTTTTAAAAAAGAGGATTTTGATAAATAAAAACGTTTTTATTTTCAGATTTAACTTTTTGTTACATGCACCTTTTAATCTCTCGGAGGCAGCACCTTCTGTGATTCCTATTTCCCTCTACATCACAAATATCACAAAAAGATTCTACGGATAGGAGTTAGGATTGAATAGAACTTTCCCGAATCGTCTCCCCTCGAAGCGGTAAGACCCACCCTGAATTTGGCTGTTCAAGAAATCGATCAATCAATGTCTCTCAACACTGCGACTACAGTGGCGATTAAACTTTATGCGATTTAATGTTACCTACTTTCTTATAACGCATGTACGACAACAGACGTTATTCCAGAATGTACATATGTGATTGTAGATAGGGCTCAATAAAACTACGCTTTGAAGTGACGAATTGACGATTTTGACGACTATAAGAGCGTGTGCAACCTTGACAGATATTTCTTAATTATTTATTATGGCGTTTAGTTTATGATTTATTTTCAACTGAAATCAACAATGGATCAATTACGGAGCCATCAATGATGTTTTAGGTAGTAAAATGTATTATTTTGACACTCAAGTTGTAGGTTAGAATCCCACTGCAGAATCATTTCGTTCATCCAGATATGCTGCAAACCTATTGTTTACGTATATTTATAATCTAGAGAATATATATCCACTTATTATTTTTATTATTTTATCGTCCATTTCACGGCAATATGTATAAAGATTCTGAAAAATCACGGTTGCCGTTGACCACTTAGGCGCCCTTAGATATTTTCGTTCCGCCCCGATAACTTTTAACGTCCATAACGTACATGTGTTATTAATATATAAAAAATAAAGCTAATTTTTTACTTATTATTGTGGTATACGGGAGTCAAATTAAATCGCTCTCATATAAGAGTACTGGCTGTTAAAAATAAAATAATTTAATAATAATTAAAAATAATTGCGGCCAAATTTTGATAGGCAACCTAGTGGATATATATTCTCTAGATTATACGAGTATGTATGCGTAAAAATAGGTTTGCAGCATATCTGGATGAACGAAATGATTCTGCAGTGGGATCCTAACCTATTAGTAAATTTTAATAAATACGTTCTTTTAGACATAAGACGTGAACGGTAGATTTGCACTAAGTAACATTGTTCCAGAGTAACTTTTGACATTAATTATAGCGTTTCTGAGTGTAGGGTCGGAAATTGTAATACGATCGAAATTACCACAATTAAGTAGGTTATTTAATTCGAAGAAAATAAAATGTGAATAAATGCAATCTTGCGAAACACTTTGAAAAAAAAAACCCCTCTGAGCGTCCCGACTTGCCCAGGTTAGCTCGAAGGGCCTGGTGGGATGAGCCGTTCGGACTTAGTTTTTTTGACATTACAAACTTAAGCCTGGGTTACACCAAGTTTATTTCACATCCTTCTCTAACTTTAATTAAAGTTACGATAAAATAAGTAGATGTGAAATGTAACATAACTTTAACAAATATCCAGATGTAACCCAGGCTTAAGAATAATAACTTTTAATGAAAAAACAAACATAAGGCAAAAACATAATGGAATTTTAGATTATTAATAAAAGAACTAGAGAACCACGTAAGAAACAAATGTACTTACTCTTACAAATTGGTGAATAATGTTCCTACAGCTCCAGGCTCCAGTGCCAATACTGGTGCTATTGCATATTACCAAAATAAACTGATTATCTTCACTAATTCGAAGCCGTAGACACCACCGTATTTCCTTATCTATCCTCCAACGGGTGGAACACTATGGTGCCCAGTTAGGTTTATATTATCGGCTCTCTATGATCTACACAGGACACAGGCAGTATAATTGATAGTGGCGACATTGAGAAGTCCAGTGAGTAGTGACACCGCTGCAGCTTACAGCGGTAGACTACAGAATGTAGTATTGAGTTTTCATTTACTACTAATGTGAACTTGTTCACCACTTTTATAACATGAGAATAATTTTCCTCGAATATTTTTATTTATTTATCATTATCAATTCAACAGTTCGCATAATTAGCTGTTGTTCACTGTTTGATCAGTTGGCATCTGTTGTATAGATTTTTTCACTAAACTGAATGGGTGACTCAATCGTTGTAGGCTCTGAAAACCTGGGTTCGTTTCGGGTATCGGGGACTTTTTAATGATGGTGGTACCAAGAAGCGCGCATGGTCCGACGGCTGGTGTAGATCGCAAGCGATCTACTCGGTTAAGCGATACGGGCGCGGTCGGGTGTGTGATGGGTGACCGCTAGTAGCAAGTTTAAATGCGCGTTTCTGTTCTGCGGAGGGCACGTTAAGCCGTCGGTCCCGGTTGCTTTCGATAGATAGCAGTCGTTAAACCTTGTCGGAGGCCTTTGAAAACATCCGACAGCGGGTTGGCCACTAAACAGTATCTCCACCAACCCGCATTGGAGAAGCGTGGTGGAGTAAGCTCCAGGGCTCCTCCCAAGAAGGGGAGAGACTCGTGTCCAGCAGTGGGACGTATCAAGGATGGTGGCACACAAGCATGTAGTTCACATGGATGTGAAGTGATGAACGGTGGAAATGCAGGTTCGTTGCCACCCCGGAGGTTCAAGTTATTTTGTTTTTGTGATGAAAATAAAACGGAGTTTAATATCACCAGCTAGTGGGAACACAATAGTGCTGAATACTGGTAGTATTTGAAAGATAGATTAGGTAATGCGGTGGTGCCTGCGCCCTTGAGCTCCAACATCCGAACTCTACCACTAGTGTGCTTTAGTTATCTCTACATTAACCTCTCTATTTTATAGATTTTCTTACAACGTTAGTACGTAACGTTTGGTACGTAGTAATATTTCAATTTTTAGATATCCGATAATTCAATTTGATTTAACGAGTAGCACCTTTCTCGGTTTAACTGCCATGTTTAATGGAACTATAATAAAGTGGTGATATTGTCACACACAGAGGCCCGTAACACAACACATGAATCATACGAGTACAATGTTTGTGCAGGTGAAAACTTTTGTAGTCATTGGTAGAAGAAAATCATGGGTTCGCGTCACTGGCATTATATTTTTTAACGCTACAAATGACTTATAGCAAGCAGTTGATATTGACAATAAATTATAAATAAAACTCGTATTTTGCTGAGTGTTTTAGATTTGCAAAAATAATGAAAATAAAACCTGGACGGTCAATGAGGTCAATATATAAAAAAAAAGCTATCATTTTTAGTTGTTTTGCAAAATAAATAAATATAGAGCAGTCACCTAGAACAAACTGCCGTTTCCGTTTTTAAATTGATTTGACAGATATTTAGTGTGACTTTTCACGTCAGCTGTCATGTTACTGTGGGAAAGTATAGTTAATGCTACCAAGGGGAATGTCCTGTCCAGTACTTCAGTATATGTAAACGGTCGCATTTCTTAATGATTCTCTTAGACTAAGAATAAATCAAGGCAATCAAAAATATTCTCAGCATCGAACTGCGCAAAAAGAACTGAAATGTAAAAATCATGTTTTTTTCTTTTTTCTATGTAATAAAAGTGGCAAACAAGCATGCAGTTCACATTGATGTTAAGTGATGACTGCAGCCTATAGACACTCACACAACGACCAGAGGTCAAAATGCAGATGCGCTGCCACTCCTGAGTCATTAGGTGTTATGCCTCTGTGCCGGAAATTACAGGGCCGTAAATTACCACCTGACCGGAACACGATAGTGCTGAACACTACCATTTAGCGGCAAGTATATAAGGTAATGCGGTGCTGCCTACGTCCGCAAGCTCCGTCAGTGGAGCTCTCCCACCAGTAATGTTATTAATATTTTGTTTTGCTGGTGGTAGAGTTCCAGTGTCGGAGCTTGAAGGAGTGCACTATTGCAATACGTAATCTATCTGCCGTTAAACGGTAGTGTCCAGCACTATCTAATCGTCTTCGGGTTAGATAGTAATAAAATAAGCATCCCAGAGGCATAGCGACTTAGGTGTCAGAGGTCGACAAAGCGTCTGCATTTTGTTTTCTGGTTTTTGTGGAGATATCTCAAAGCTGCAGTTGTCACTGACAATCGTAACATCTCTATGATTTGCATGCTTGTTCCCACATAAAAAATGCCTGATGTAAGTAAATGTTGTGTCCCAAAATAAGGATAAACGAACATTAAACAAGTTTTATGTAGATTTCTGATGTCAGAGAATGGGCTGCAGCATTCACTTGTCAAGCACTTAACTCGTTCTTGATTTGTTCCGTCCACAAACATGCCAAAATCGATTAGGTTTTAACTTAAGATCATTGTTACTTGATTATGACATGTTTGTGGATTGATTCCTTCTTGCATAAGTAGGTCCAATTGCAAACCAGTGCAATACATCATCGTACTAAAGAACCCCTAAAATACAGCTTACATTCCACAAATTCGAACAAAGCGTTTCAGCTCTACACTTAATATAGGTACGCACAGCTGAGATATGAAATACTTTGCCGGCTTCATTGTTTCCAAGAAACTACAACTTGGGCATCTTCAAATTTAGAGTGCATAGGTACTTTCTTGGCCACATCTTCACTTTCCTTCAGGAGAGTTTGGTGGTCAAACGTTGCTCTATACAAATTAGAAAAGAACTTTGTTTCATTCAACGGAAATATTTTGTTATGTATGTTACACTATATAACCATTGTATAACAATTATTAATTATATAAATCGTTCCGTTAATTAACTGATAAGTTATTATTACGTAACATATTTATACAATCTGCGTCTATTTTCTAATGTATCAAAAGTTACCACGAACAAAATATATTTTCCACTAACTGACCAAGTTCTTTGGAACGATTTTTAAATTCAAAAGACAGTTTTAATTTGCGTAATGGCTTCGTATATTAATGATTTTTTGATATATAGGTAACGGTAGCTTTTGGGTTGTTTAAAGATATTTTAAATTATTAAGCAAGTTTTGGAGCATTGACACTCGATGACATAATATTTATGTATGATACAATAATAGACCATTGTACGAGTATATATGTTACGGCTAATAGCCGAAGTACGGCTACACTCAGTTCTATCCGGCTAAAACTTTAATCGTCCGAATACTACCGTTTATATGGCAGCGGGTTGCTGGTAACAAGTCGTGCAAAATCTAAGTTGCGAACGACTTGACCAGTTCTTGCACATAATACGTACATAATATTAGTCAATGGTTGATGACCGCGACCGGCCGGTCAAGTTGCGCTCTCCTAAAGTATACCCTTGTTAACCCTCATTTAAGGCATTTAATTTGAGGAAGTATGTTCTTGTGAACTATAAAAAAAAATCATATCTATCTATTTTTCATAAGGGTGACATGACAGCGGTAAACTCTGTCTCTTTTACTTATGTATATTTGTAAACAAAATTATTAAAGAACTATTAAATAGTGGATGTGCATGGTTTTTCTATGCATATAAATATCTAGATTTGATATTATCTTTTCTTTATCTATATTATAACGCATACATCAATGGTGTCCTCTCATTTGAAAAAAAAACAATTGACACTATTCTTCACCCGGTGATTGAATTAATACCATACCAACACTAATTATCCGTTACTAGTGCTGGTATTCCTTAGTTCCACAATAACACATGCGAGTGAATTTTAAAGGAATTAAAAAAAAAAAAGATTTTACTGTCGGTTATTATCAAAAGAGAAAGAGGAATTCGACAATCGGATGACGTTACACGTATTCCATCGCCTACGTCTCGCTGCTCATAGTTTTTTATGCCATGAAATTGGCAAATAAACGACGACGTTGACGGTAAGTCAACAGCGTAGAGTGTGGTAGAGTGTTGAGCGCCAGATATTCTGATCCTGACAACCCTCTCAATTTTATATCTAAACATAATCTAAATTTTACACAACTCTCATACTTCTTTTACACCATGGAACCTAAGCTATGATAAAGCTAAGTTTCCTCCTTCAATTGGACGCTCTACTTAAAGATTCTCGCACCGTTGCGGCTCAACTCAAGTGGACGCTACGCTTTACCTTTATCAGCGGTCATCGGGCGGGTCAGTGGGGCACGACAACGATGTACACAACCCGCAGGAGTACTGCACTGGGGCCCAATTCTCATAACATAGTCGCTTCAGAAGTTTACTGGTGATAGAGTGTAGATAATATAGTCTAGTTGCCGTAGAATGGTAATGTTCAGCACCATCGTGTTCCGGTTAGGTGGGTCATTAGTCAAAATACACTTTTGTTGAAATAATAAAAAAATAATTTAGCTTTTATCAAGACTGGACTATTAATACCTTACAGACTGTAGTTTTTATTTAGTTATTGGCTGCTTAGATATTGAAAGAATCATGACAAGTTTCATACATTGATTTGTACAGAAAAAATGAAAATAAAGCACTCACACCCTGGTATTTAAAATATATTTTCCTCTCCGAGATAAAATGGGGAATGGCTGCTAGAACTGGTGGTCTGTGGCGGACCGCCCCTGCCTCTCCCCCTTCCCCCTCACTTACCATCAATGTACTACTTGCTTCTTTGCAACTTCATGACATAAAAAACAACTGATACGATTCGCTCCCAGCAATCGTCGTTTTAGAGTTCCAAAACTTATATAAAAAAAAAAAACATGCGACGAATTGAGAACCTCCTCCTTTTCTTGAAGTCGTTTAAAAAGGGAAAATCGGGATCCTTATAGGGTAACTTGCAGATACATTTCAATCTTTCCGTGTGGCCAGGCCAGTCATAACCAGTTTGCCTAGAAACTACTGGACCATAAAGTCTTTTTTTTTTTTTGGAAATTTGGTACATGTATAAATCATCTTCACCCGCAGCTTGTTTATTTGTATTGTGAGAATTATTTAAATGCGACAATGGCCGCTCGACTCGCGTCGTGGTCTCATTATTCGGATCGGTTAGGTAGGCGTATCGATTTAGTTACGATCCAACGGCTATTTTGCTTTGAGAATAAGACCCATGTATGTCAACACGATAGCATTGTGACCGGCTAATGTGATTAATGTAACGCCAAACACGGGTCGCCGGGTAATCTATTTGCCGCTAAACAGTAGTGTTTGGGACAGGTGGCAATGTAGGGCCCAGTAATTTCTGGCATAATAGTAGCTTTAGTCACAGTAGAGGCATCCACATATCAACTGCTTTTTGTGTACGAACGTGTTATAGACTATAGTATTAACTTAACATAAATGACAGTTATCCTTTGTGTCAAATTGTCAATTTTCAGCTGTACATTATATTCGTTCTTTACATTGCTAAAGTAAATTCGTCCCTCAGAATTTAACCGATCTCCAAAAGATGATGATGATTTTGTACAAAGTAAGACCATTTTTATTCCGGTGAGGTGAACACAATTTTAATAAAATGTTCTTTAGAAAACATTTAAAAACTGTTTTGCCGTGCAGCCTTTTACATTTTTTGGATATATTATGTAAAACGTAACTTCACGCCTGTAATCCCCGAAGGGGTAGGCAGAGGTAAATGCATGCATTCAAGAATACATGCAAACACCCACGATTCACCGGTTACGTTTTTGGCCCATGTAACAGGTGGCGAGCCTGTTGACATCTCCGGGCACATTACCAAACTTCGAATCGCCAGAAAATGGAAAAATCCCAATAGAACCAGAGATAAAGGACTTTACACCATTATCTCCGATAACCCCCTACCCGGGAATCGAACCCAGGACCTCAGCGTAGTAGTAGTGGCCTGCTACCACTAGGCTTCCGAGGCAGTCAATATATTATGTAGATACAAATAAACGTATGGAACTTCATTCTTTATGTAAAGAAAGATTAAATATACCTGCTGAAATGAAAAAAATACATTCTGTTAAATAAAATTTAAAATTTAGAGAAAACACAACATGTTTTTATTTATGTTACAGGAAATTGTAAAACTATTTTAACAATTCGCGCGTTCCATTGTGCGATTAGTACCGACATTAGGTACTAATCAATCAATTAACAAACAATGATAATAAAATGATCCCGGTCGAAGTCTTGGAAATTGACTCTGCTAATTTTGTATTAGTAATGATAAGCCGTTTAAACGCTTAACAATTCAAACACAGCTGCAGCTGGGTACTGTCCGTGAGCTTGACGGCCTGGGTGCGATCTGGGGTAGTGTTGCCAGGACCTATGTTTTAAATCGGGACAGTAGGTAAAATAAATCGGGACCCAGGGGTAAAATCGGGACAGTAAAAATAAGCAAGCAAAAAGATTTTAGATAATTTATTGATTTGTAGAAATTATATTTGCGGATATTCTCGCGTAGGTATACGACACTCACAACTTCTTTTACCCGATGTTTCGGCCGCTTTCCAGCTGCCGTGGTCAAGGGTTTATTGGTGGTTTTATTGATTTATCAAAGCCTCGGGCCCCAAGGATGATTGATCTTTAGACAGGCTTTTGGCAGAGGACGTCTTTCGGTTGAGATAATAATGATGATAATGAGGACGTTAAATCGGGACATTTGACGTCCCGATCAGGTGTTTATCGGGACGAGTCCCCACAGCCCTGAAAATCGTCTTGCGCAGTTCAGGACACCTGGCAACACTAGTGCGGGGATATGTAAAAAGGGATTTTTCTTTTCTCTTGATGTTCCTCAGTGTCTCGGTGTTTGGTTTGATAATGTGCCCGGGGTTGTCAATAGGTTATAACATACCTAAGACTAGACGTAATTGGTGAATGATGGGTAATAATAAATGTATCTATGTTTGAATGGTTATCTACTACATTTATTTTTACCTTCCCCTTTGAGGAATTTATTTATTTATTTATTTAACTTTATTGCAAACTAAGAAATGTTGTACAAAAGGCGGACTTAATGCTACTAAAAGGCATTGTCTACGAGTCAACCTTTGGGTAAATAGAAAACAATGAAAGGCGCGTAAAACTTATAAATTAAATAATTAAGTATAAAATACGGAATTAACCTACGAATAAATATTACACTATATAATATATATAAATAAATACATAATACACATACATTTGTTACTGGTGGTAGAGCTCCAGTGACGGAGCTCGCGGGCGTAGGCACCACCGCATTACCTAATATACTTGCCGCTAAATGGTAGTGTTCAACACTATCGTGTTCCGGTCAGGTGGTAATGTACGGCCCTGTAATTTCCAGCACAGAGGCATAAGACAAAAAACATACATATTATACATATATATCGATATGATTGAGAAGAAAACGGCAAATAATATAATGATATAAAGAAGAAGAAGAGATAATAAAATTGTCTATGATGATGTTTTTAAATACAAGTTACGTAGATTACGCTTGAATGTCAACTTGCTCATGCTCAACTTGGAATGCAGGCGTGAAGTATTTAACGTTTACGTTTCGTGGCCCACAGCTTTATTCAACTCGCCCGCGGAGAGGTTCTAACTGGTTTGACTGATGGTAGAGCTCCAGTGACGGAGCTCGCGGGCGTTTGTATTACCGCATTACCACTTATTGTTTGCCATTTCATGACATAAAAAATGCTAAGGTGCTTATGGCCAAGAGCTCTACCACCAGTTAAGTACCTCTACTACGAGACTTACTATCTTTGGTTATAACTATCGGTAGGTATAGGTAGCTTTCTAAGTCCACGTGCTGAACAGATAAGGAGCAAGACGTCTCTATTTATAGATCACTCTCTCCGTCACCGGTGACCGCAGTTCGCCGGACGTACCACTAGGTATTATGTACCGTACCAGTTATATGGGTTTCTAAGCTCGCGTTTGATGTAATTGACACATGAAATCATACTATTAGGGTTCCATGTCTTAAAAAGTAAAAGCAGACTTTACTGATGGTAGAGTTCCAATGTACGAGCTCGAGGGCGTAGGCACCACCGCATTACCTAATTTATCTGCCGCTTGTAGTGTTCAGCACTATCGCGTTCCGGTTGGATGGTAATGTAGGTAGGTTCATACCTACCTACATTACCATCCAACCGGAACGCGTAGCTCCAGTGATGGAGCTCGCGGGCGTAGTCACCACCGCATTACCTAATATACTTGTCGCTAAATGGTAGTGTTCAGCACTATCGTGTTCCGGTCAGGTGGTAATGTACGGCCCTGTAATTTCCGGCACAGAGGCATAACACCTTAGGTCTCAGGAGTGGTAACGCATCTGCATTTTGACCTTGGTCTTTGTGTACGTGTCTTTAGGCTGTCGTCATCACTTAACAACACCACTATTTGCCACTTCCATAATATAAAAAAAAACTCTTTAACACAGAGACAAAACAACATCAGGCGTTGTCAACTAGCCTCACAGGTGACAACGCATTTGTACAAGTTTTTTGTTTAATTTATTTATTTTTATAGATGTTTTACCGTCAACGAGAATTGTATGCTTGTTTGCCATTGATCAAATAAAAAAAGAACGATTATCGATAGGTGCATTTTTGACACCAATAGGGAAAATGAAATACCTTTTGGAGGTTCATTAACAAAACGATAATCAGAAATATAATTATATAAGTGTTACCATTAAATTTCAATTCCTAATCGATTATTAATTGAATGTTTGACAGTGAACTATTTCATATTTAGATAAAAAAAGTCACCATTACTGAATTGTTGTGGAACCTTCTACCAGTAAGTAGGTAAGTGAAACGGTATTCAAGTTATACATAATGACAGATGTCATTAGCTATTTTTATGTCATGAAGTGGGAAACAAACACAGTTCACAAAGATGGTAAGTGAATAATGTTGCCTATAAACATCTACAGCAGAATGTAGATGCACTGAGACTTCTGAGGTCTTAGATGTTATTTTTTATTAGTTATAATGTATAAACTATATTTATGTCCATACACTAAACCACTAAAGGCATATCATAGCAAGATTTTTGTACAGTAAAATTGAAGAAGCAACAATATGCTTCGAAATATTTTTTTACGTAATGAAGGTGGCAAACAAGCATGTAGTTCTCATTGATGACTGCAGCCTATAGACATCTACACAAAAACTAGAGGTCGAAATGCAGATGCATTGAGACCCTGAGACCTTAGTTGTTATGTCTGTGTGATAGTTATTACGGGGCCAAACATTACCATCTTAGCGGAACATGATAGTGCTGAACACTACTACAATGGTAGGTCCATTTGACGGCAGATAGATTTGGTAATCCTGGTGGTAAAGGTTTGGAATTCCTTACCCTTAAATATCCGACAAGCTCAATCTCTTGAGTCGTTTCAAAATCGTGTAAAAAGTTATTACTATATACTATGAATTAGAAGCTGTTGTTGTCAAATCTTGTTGATATGCACTCATGTAATAATATATTATTTATTTATATTGCATATATACTGCTGTATATATTATTTTGTTTTTATATGTATGTATTTATATATATATTAGAGTATATATTTATTATATATTACTTGTTTATCTATATATCAAGGTTTTATTTATATACTGTTTAATTTGTGCACCCCTATCCTACTCTTTTACATCTTTTCCTCTACCCAAAGGTTGTCTGGTAGAGATCGCTCCCCTAGCGATAAGGCCGCCTATTGTATACTCTGTAACTCTTTTGTGTATTCCTTTGTATTCTTAACTGGTGAACAATACAGTGTGTTGTTGTTGTTGTCGTGATGCGGTGGTGGTGCGAGTGCGAGTGCGAGGCCTGCACCCTCGAGTCCTTACACTGGAATTCTACCAACAGTTATTTTGAGAACTTGAAAAATATTTTTCCATATTTAAAATATTTCTTATATATAATTATAACTAGCTGTTGCCCGCGGCTCCGCCCGCGTGTAGGTCACTTTTCGCGTAACCTGTGGAAACTCAACAAATCATCCCATGGCATCCCACAGGAATATATTTTCGTGATAAAAAGTCCTCTAATCTAAGTCAGCTAATACCCTATCTGTATAACAAATTTCATCAAAATCCGTTCAGTAGTTTCGGCATGATTGACGGACAAACTTTCAAACAAGGAAACTCATATTTATGATATTGGTGTGATTAGTGTGATTATTCTTACCTCTTCGATGAAAAGTAAAAATAAAAAAAGTATGCAAAGCTTAGTCTGAAGGGCTTCTTCTGTTGGTAGGTATTCCGAGGTAAAAATATTTTTTTACAAACTACTAAAAAATGTTCTTAATGGTCTTCAGATAATATTTCAAAGCAATTTTACCTCCTACCTCTATTCATTTCTTCGGTACTAATTAATGCATGAAACTTGCCCTGAACTTTTAAATTTTCTTTAACGCAACGTGATCTGTATATCATTTTTTTTATTTGCTTACATAAAAGGACAGTATCTCACACAAAATCTATCAATGATGAAGATTACAAACAACGTCGATAAGATGAAGCAAATAAATTAAATCAGGCCTCACTCAAAACATAAAAGAGCCGGAATTAAGGAAGCCTTTTCAACGTTTAAGCAGCAAAAAACTGAAGGAACAAACATTCGTATGACAATTGCACTTCCTTCATAACACTGAAATTAACAAACACTTACCGTTTAATAAGTCACTTTTCACTTTTATATTTTTTCACTCACTTTTATGAATACCGGTGTTAAAAAAGGGACCAATTTTTTTCTAATTGATGTATTGTCAAATGTGATATGAACGTGTGTGTGCGGTAGCGCGTATGTGTAGATGCGCGTGCGCATGCGGCGGCGTCCTGCGCGCGCTTCACCGGTACACTGCGCCGGCGTCGATAGACGCACTGACCGCTGTATACACACTGCCACATTATTATTGAATGGTATCAAAACAAAGTGTAATAGCTGTGATGCGACGCTTTGTCGCTTCTGTTGAAAAAGTAAGGGTCTGCAAAATTTTCAAAAAAAAAACACAGGACTTCCTTTGGAAAAATTTGCAATGAAATTCACAATTTGCCTTCGGGAAAGTTTTGGATGACATCGATCACCCAATCTGGAAATTATAGAAAATATTTGCGTGCAAAATTAAACTACTTGGTTAGTAAAGTTTCTATTATGAGTTAATTGAATTTGACACGCCAACGATATAAAGCTCAAATTATTTAAAATGGTATAGTATAATCTCTAAGGAAATCTGAAGGTGTAATATAAAAAGTAAGTACATATGTACCAAAAACATGTGTACTTAAACATTAAATATTTGATAAAATGAATATGACGGTAATATTCTAGAAATAAATATACCGACACT
This sequence comes from Macrosoma leucophasiata, assembly GCA_036365455.1. Taxonomy (NCBI): domain Eukaryota; kingdom Metazoa; phylum Arthropoda; class Insecta; order Lepidoptera; family Hedylidae; genus Macrosoma; species Macrosoma leucophasiata. The sequence goes on along the minus strand of JAWQUS010000003.1, from coordinate 22,225,434 downwards.
TGATTTCTGGGCTGAAGTCAAAATATCTAAGATCTCAGAAACTAAGGCATAAGAATTTCACAACGATCTCACTTTTTAAAGCAGATGTCTATAGACTACTGTTTTCAATCACCATCCATATAAACTGACACTTCCAAGACATAGAATAGTCCGAAAACACTTCCTACCTACAGAACTGTTTTTGATCTTAGTGAGTTATCATTTTCGAGACCCGCACTGTTCCAACTTACTCTTATTTCACACATACATTCGGTTTTTTATGGAATGATGGTGGAAAAAAAGCATGCAATTCACTTTGATGGTCAGTGACATAGACATCTGCTTTAAAAAAAAAGATCCAGACTAATTGCGAACCTCCTCCTTTTTTTTTGAAGTCGGTTAAAAAGTGGGCTCGTTCTGAAATTCTAATGCAATTTCTTCAGGTCCCAGATGTATTGGCTTTACTCCAGAAATCAAGTGTCCGTATTCTATAATTTGAGAAAGCAACGTTGTTATGCTTCTATGATAATTATTACAGGTGGCGATAAGTCGAGCTTGTGATCACTCTCATAAAGTCTCAAGTCGTGCGTGTGCCGCGTTCCGGATCAGATGTGTTATACCTACTCAATTATTACAGTTTAGCGCGGCATTAGCCGTCGCTCGAAACTTTGGTTGCCATGAGTGACACACTGGTGGCAAACGAGCTGCTGGCATTCTTGCAGCAGAAGCTGGATGTGATGGACGAGATATCTGCCACCCAAATCTGTTCATCAGCGAACAAGAAATCGCAACTGCCAAGGTGTTGGTTTCTGTATACGTCGCTAAACAGAAGCGACCAGATGGTGTCCCGTAGACGTGACGGGACTAAGAAGAGTCTGCAGGACATAATTACCCTGCTGAAGGAGGTGGATCCTGATAAAGTTCCGACATTTGTGGCGAAGGACCTGAATAAGTTGCCTCCGGTAACCTTCGACCACGAAGATGTGACTTCTCTTAAGAGACATAGTTTCTCTGAAGGCGAGCTTAGCAGAGGTGCAAAATAAATTAGACGCCTCCCAAGTTACCGTCGCTGATTTGCGCAATCAAATAAATGAGTTGCGTAATACTGAGACAGTAACGAGGTCACCGACGGTGTCTAATAACATCAACACCGTGCGAGGTGCTTGCCCTCTCGATGCATCGCCTGCAAGTTTCGCGTCAGCGGTATTGTCGCCAGCGCCGAGTGCTGTGCCTGCGGTATGGGCTGTCCGCGCGACCCGTACCCCCGCCCCCGTCCCCGCAGCCCCTCCCCGCGCTGCACGACCTCCAACACGACCGGTCCGAATGGTCACTGACAGCGATTCTGCGACGAAGCCCAGACCTGAAAAGGCCACGAACCGGGCTGATGATAACGATGGTTTCGTGACGGTACAAGGGAGGAAGCGCCGTCAGCGAATCAATAAGAACAGCTGCGGTAAGGCTCCGGTAGACCCCAATATAGGTCTGCACGCAGCGAAACCGAACACGCCGGTGTACATCTCCCGTCCGTCGTGTAGTGACACGACCGAGGCGGAAGACGTCGTGGATTTCTTACGTCGAAAGCTGAAATACACTCTGAGAGTGCAGCTGTTGGAGTCGCGCCGCAACGTCAACTTCAAGTCGTTCGTGGTGCGTGTGCCAACATTCCTGCTGCACCTCGTCATGGAGGAAAGCTTTTGGCCGCAAGATGTGGTGTTCTGTCGCTTCCGGGGACAAGTGCCACTCGAACGCACAATAACACAGTGCAAGTGAAGTGTACTAATATAGCTACTCGTATAAGTTGTATGTACTAACACAATATAATATATATTAATATTTATGTTAGTTTATAAGGTATTTATATGGGCCTGTTGTTTAATTATAATCAATGTTGTTGCCTGAAATAAATGGATAAATAAATAAAAATAAATAAAATAAAACATTTTCGGCACTGAAATGCTGCGTTTGAGCAAAACAGTATGTGGCTGTGTGTGCGTTAACATGCTGTTACGCGTTTGTGTCCGAAGTCTGGAGGTTTACTTCTGTACTATTTATACGGCACTAATCTATAGGGTTGCTGTATCGGTTCCATACTTTAACCCCAAAAATACACCCTTCCGAAGTGGTCGCATTTTGCATAATGCCTCGTCTTAGGTTGCCTACGTGCTTAAAATAATCCCTATGCAAAATTTGAGACTCCTAGCACTTGCAGTTACGGAATTTCATAAAAACAATCAACCCCCAAAACAACCCTTTCGGGTTAATTCATCCTAAAGTGAACCCCTGTGCAAAATCCGAAACTCCCAGCACTAGTAGGCATTTCTTAAGATTTCTTGAAGAGACCTTTCGCTTTTATATTCCATTTAAAACTGGAAAACGTCGCTTTCATGTAACATGACATGACACAAACGTAGTGAGTTCATATCTATTTAACATCCCCATTCTCAGAATCAGTAAACTAATTTCGGAGGAAGTTAGTTACGAACATTGTATCACGAGAACTGTACATTTTACTGGATTGATTAAATTCCCTCATCCTTGCTATGGTAGCGCGTGTTATTTCCCTGCGCGTACGCACCGCAAGTTACATCATAGTCGCCATCGCAATGCGCGTATATTTCACGTCGCACGTGTAACAATTGAAACGCAAGAGGATATTATTTATATCTGCAGTGTATCACATCTGAATGCTTCGTGTATGAAGATGTATTGCCAATTTCATTTGTGGCGCAGTACTCAAATGTTTCTCTGGTTTATTGTTATTTGGCATGTTTATTTAGTCACGGGCTTAGCATTTCAGTTATGACTTTACACTTGTATTTCTTTGAGGTAGGCAGATGGGTATACATGTATACACGGGTATGTATTAGTATGCTGTAAATACATATGAAATAAATATTGTATGTGTAATATATACATAGACATAATGTTCCCTACACATGTAATCTATTTGAGAAAATGTATAATAATAATTAGGCAAACTTATGTATGGATCTTCACTCGACGGACGACTCGGTTAGTCCAGCGGTGTCAGATGACCGTTTGATTCGGAGGGTCGCCGGTTCGATCCCCGCACCGGGACAAATGTTTGTATGGCCTACAGATATTTATTCGGGTCTGCGTATTTGCGTATGTGTTGTATGTGTACAACGGCACCCACTACACAGGTTTATACCTACTGTGGGACTGTGAGTGTAAGCGTATTTTATTTAATTTTTTTTTCACGTCAATTCTTTTATCTCCATTTATACCTGCCTACGTACATACATGCCGATTAAAAAGACAATTAAGAATTTATTATGTACTAGCTGTTGCCCGCGGCTTCGCCCCCGTGGATGTCGTTTAATAAGTAGCCTATGTTCTTTCTCAAAGTCAACTCTATCTCTGTACCTAAGGAGATGTTGCAAAAATGTATGGAACTCCGGCCATGTATTGTACACAATATCATTAAACAGGCAAAATCAATATAAAAACGTTTTTACTGCATATTTTCACTTATTTAGCTTTGTTTGCAGTTACAAAACATTATTTGCAGTTAGAATTGCAACTTAAAACCAACATGGAGAATATGGCGGACGATGTCATTTTGACATTTTCATTTTTTAAATTGTTTTTTGATTATCTAGTACTTGGAGAAAAAATAAGATTTTATAAATACTATCGAAATCGATTGATACCAAGCGTTGGCTGTATCGCCACCTTGTTGAACATGGTTGAAAATGATAAAATCGTTTGAATTAAATGTGGTGGTTACTCTAAAATATATTCTTTCTATAATTTATTGATTCTGCTATAATTTACCTATTTTTTGAGGACATGTACGAACCAGGGCCGAGCTCGCAACATCTTCTTTCATTAAAATCGGTTCAGTCGTTTGGACGTGAAAAGGTAACAGACAGACAGACAGACATACAGACAGACAGACAGAGTTACTTTCGCATTTATAATATTAGCAGGGATAGAAGGTACAATACAACATAAGACCTAAAAATTCTGTGAAAATTTTAAGCGTCTACTTGCTACCGTTATTATCGAGCAAAAACTATACGAAAAAAAACACCTTTATTGTATGCCCCCTTGGACTTCTTAACATTTTCATTTTCTAATTTTTAGTAATTTATTTTGTCTTTATAGCGATAACAGAAATACATAATTTGTGAAAATGTTAGCTTTCTAGCTATCACAATTTATGAGATACAGCTTGGTGACAGACAGACGGACGAACAGACAGACAGACAGCGGAGGATTAGTAATCCGTAGGGTCCGTTCTTACCTTTTATGTATAAAACCCCCTAAAAGATAGAACTAAGATACAGAATAGCTTAAAAATATTCGATATGATTCTTTAAATTGACATAACTTTTTTATTTCTGAACAGATTCACATGAAACAAACACTAAATGTTAAGTGAAACTTACCACAATATATGAGTGTAAGCCGCAAATCTAATAAGCCGTTTCTGAAATTAGCGTGCACAAACAAACAGATAAACAGACATTTTGCCGGGATAAAAAGTACCCAGTGTTGTGCGCCAAAGGTTAAAGTATAATCATACCAAGTTTCATTGTAATCGGACCGGTAGTTTTTATATGATGCTTGAACAAACAGACAGACAACATTTTTTCTAATCACATATTTGGGTTCAGTATCGATCTGGTAACATCCCCTAGTATTTATTTTTTCAATATTTTTAATGTATAGAATTTACACTTCTACAGTTTTATTATAAGTATAGATGATTCCATATTCAGACAGCACTCACCCTACTTGGTCAAAGGAGGTTTTACTAAGAACATCCTTTTCCTATTTTTTTGTCGAGATGGAAATATTCATGGACCACCTCGGTCTTGGAGGAGACACGGCGGTAGCCTTCTTCTGTGTTTGTATTGACTCCGGGAACTGGGTTGCATTGTCTCTTTGAAGCACCCCGTGCACGACACCTTGAGGCTCACTCGGGCATAGTGTAGCGCTCCCCCGGGGTCGAAATAGCCAGGCCAGGGTCTCCACTCTGTAGGCGTATCTCGGTTGATATTGATAGCCACTTTACAGTACATTGCTGTATTAACGTAACTAATAAATGATAATCGCGAAAACTTTAGATAAACAACAATGTACTGGCTTTCAAATTGATGGCCAGCGAGAAACAGAATACGCCTGCGGGACCGCTCCTCGAACCCGCAGCCCCTTTAAGTCGCCTTTTACAAGAGGCAGAGCATCGTTATCTTATACTTTTAAAGCAGCAATGTTTGTTACTGAATATTTTTAATGTAGATGTAGGTAATATATAGACAATATGAACTGTATCCTTGTTTACCACTTTCACAACACGAAAACGAAGGCAAACACGTGACCATCGTTGTCACCACTGTGTGTTCAACGTGATAACTGTTATGAATTATCATTGTAATTCTTTGCCACCTTGCTCTCGCCGCGACCATTCTTACCTCAGCGAGAACCATGCGTCAGCAATTGTCTATCATCACTTTGTTTCTAATCATCACAGTGTTGTTGTAGGGAGAGAATATAATTCACATTATAATGCACTACAGAGTTACATCTATACTGTAAGTTACAATAAAACTTATGAACGAATGTTAGTGTTAATAAATAATAACAATTCATATCCTAGTGCATGTTTTTGTGCAGCATCATTGAGTGACACAATACATTCAGAAGACCGTTAGTGCTGATGCGAAGCCAGGAAAGCATGGAGGCAGAGCGCTTCCTTATAATAGCATAGAAGTCATCTGTGGGCCACTCCGCGGATATCTCGGATGCAATAATGCTCTAAGATAGCCCCAATAGCATTATATTGCTTAAGTAGGTTGCTGGACTACTCTTCTTGTCTAATGACTACGTGTATAAAACATAGGCAGAAAGTTATAAAAATGTTATTTTAATTGGATTCGAGTAACGTATCACACGTTACTCGAATCCTCCTTTTTTTTTTAATTTAAGGCGTCGTTATTACAAGTGTCAAGTAAAAAGATATTTCGTATTTATTAAGCAGCGTAAAAGTTAGTATAATTTATTAAGTATGTCAGTCAAGTGAGTTACAGTCAAGTTATTCGAGTAAAGCGATGGCTACTTTACCAGAACATTTACAATGAAGTTTTAGAGACTACCTGAAGGATCGTGTTTTTGCACTGTTATTCTATTTCACTATACACGGGAACTATAATAAACCTATATCAAACAAAATGCCACCAGCTTTATTCAATATAACTTAAAAATACACCAAGAAAATGAAATAAAATAAGAGCACCAAACACCTTTTTCAAGGTTCCCGCCAAAACCCCTCAGACCGATATTCCGAACCGATATTCACCGAACAGCCAGCGACCTACACCCCCTCTCTATCATCAGTGACATAATGATCTAAGTATTTGAATTTATTTACCCTAGCTTGGTGCCAAAGATCACAATGTCAATATTTTTAGAAAATAAACCTTTGCTAATGGTTGGGGAAAAAGTTTCTTCGCATTTTTTAAGATAATTCAAAACATTTTTTAATATAGTTTATTTAAATTTAACTAAAGTATGTATGTACCATTTTGTTCGATAACCTTTTGCCATCTTGTAGGTAGGGACATGATCCCATTGCTATAAAAATTTTGGGACTTCTCATCAAAATACCGCGACAAGTGGATTTGGCAGTCCTCTCGTGATGTTAACCTAACATTGCATAAAGAATTCTGAAGAGACCGTAACAGGTGGAAATCTGAAGGTGCAAGGTCAGGACTATACGGCGGATGCATTAACACCTCCCAGCCAAACTCTCTTAATTTTTGCTGAGTGGCTATAGATGTGGGCGTTATCATGATGAAACACCACACCCCTTCTGTTGATCAGTTCCGGCCGCTATCTCTCAACTTCTTGCTTTAATCTCATCAGTTGTTCGCAGTAGAGTTCAGAATCGATAGTCCTGCCTGGTGGTAATAGCTCGTAGTGAATAATGCCCTTCCAATCCCACCACACACACAACATCACCTTATTGCGAGTTAACCCGGGTTTCGCCACAGTCTGTGAAGTCTTGACCACGACCTTTTTCGCACGTTCTTGTCATACGTGATCCACTTTTCATCACCAGTTATCAGCTTCTTCAAAAATGATTCGGTTTCATTACGTCGTAATAAAGAATCACAAATGAGTACACGGTTCATTAGGTTTCTTTCAGTGAGCTCGTGAGGTACCCAAATATCGAGCTTTTTTTTGTACCCAGCTTTATTCAAATGCGCCAAAACTGTTTTGTGATCAATTCTCAGTTCTTCAGCTACGTCGTAACTACTTATATGTCGATCTTGCTTCACTTTTTCAAAAATGGCATCCGTTTTATCCGTAATAGGGCGACCAGAGCGAGGTGCATCTTTGACATCAAAATTTCCGGATTGAAAACGCTTAAACCAAATTTGTGCTACTCTCACAGACACTGCAGGTCCATAAACATCGCAAATTTTTTTCGCGGCTTGCGTTGCATTTTCACCTTTTTTGTAGTAAAATTTTAAAATGTATCGAATTTCTTCATTAGATTCACTCATCTTGACAGTACGAAAAACAAATGAAAATCACACATTTGCCTAATTTGAATTTGGAATTATGTTCTTTAAAATTTTAACTTTCAATGATACCAAAACCAGCCAGATACAAACTACAGCCAAAGAGATTTTATTACAAGTTCATACATACTATAATGCGAAAAGACTTTTTCCCCAACCTATTATTATCCTGTTTTATTGGTAGTAGAGTTTCAATAATGAAGCTTGATGGCGTAGGGGGCGTAGGCATTATCTCCGCATTATTTTAGTATCAACCGCAGTCTTTTTTCTTCTACTTACGCCAATTTCGAACTTTTGTTTCTGTCAAGCGGGAGAAAAGTCGCTGTGAATTCCGAGCGGATAGAACATTGATAGAAAAAGAAATAAATTCTTTATTTTTGTTTGTTTTTAATAAGTTTCAATAAACTTACCAAGAACACTTTTGGGTTTCAGGTCACTTCAAGAGTAAATTAATTAAAATACGTTCGTTCGTATATTATGACTTTTTATATGTTCTGTCTGTGACTTTAGCCACTCATGGAAGGTTACTTAAATATGTTTGGGGGTCAATTTAGTACAGTATACGCAAAAATTAAATGTATCCATATAATTATTTAAAAGTCGCCGCGGAGAAGATTATGTAATTATTATACGGTATGGTAAGAAGAAAATATGGCAGTAGTTCGCTTTCAATAGTGGAAAACTCTTTCTCAACGTGAGCTAAGGGATTGGAGCAACTTCAGTGGGAATTTATGTTTTGCACGCACTATACCTATGTTGAGAGTCATCGAAGCTATTATACAGGTCACATAATTAATTTCATAATGTTTCTCTTTTTGGGTGGCTCATTGGTGGGCATTACCTCTTCTACCCCCGAAATGGCCGGGGAACATGTTTGTAAAACGTAGTGCTTTCATTTCTTGAAGCATAAATACTATGTATGTAATCACGTGGGCAAACACCCTTGCTAATTGACGTAAGTAGATTAAAAGTGAACTGTGCACGCTACACATCTACAGAAAAACCCAAGATTAAAATGTAGTTCAAAAACTAGATAATAATGTTATCGCAATATTAAAAAGTAAAATATTAAGGAAATCAAATTTAATCCAAAAGAACAATTCAGGAATGTAAGACATATAAGTAAAGTGCAATTAATTTTACTTAGGTATTATAACACGGATAATTACCTATTTATGAAATTTATAAGTTTACAACAAACAATTGTTAATGATGGGAGGGGGCATCACGGAGTTGAAAAAAAAATACAAAAATTAATTTCTATGTTAAACTAAGTAATTAGCCTTTAAACCCTTGGTCCATGGGGCCCCAGTGCTCGGCTCTTATTCAAAGAGATCGCGAAACGGCTGGTCGACACTTCCCGTGACCAGAGGGCTGGCCAATTTTTAGGTCAAAGAATCAGCATTGCCATCCAACGAGGCAATGCTGCCAGCCTTCTGGGTACCATAACACAGGAAGGCAGTGATGCGGCATTTTTTGACGCATGTTGTTTTTAGTTTAGGTATAACTTTATTTTATGTATCTAAATATTATTTAGCTTTTAGTAATTAGCCAAACTGTTACAAATTAATTAATAATATTATTTTTTTCATATAATACAAGATTATACATTAAAAAACTTAAAATTATACCATCCTGACCGTCCTAATATAACAGAACCAACCATTAGGTATACATTGTACATGTATCTCTCAAATTACATTGGTTTGATTTTACAGATGTAGGATAATAAGAATATAAATGAACTAGAAGAACTGTTTACTAGCTATACACTAATTTTACTGACATACCTATATCTCATAAGAAGGTAAAAATTGACTAGTAATTAACGTACCTATTTATGATAACAAGAAGTAAATGGAATATTTAGAAAATGCGCCATATACCTATTTAAACTTTATTTATAAGGTTAGCTAATTAAGAGTTCCAAGAGTTCGTTTACCAGCATTTGTTTTGCGTGGAACAGTGGCAAATCATTGACACGGATTGCGACAATGTGTTCTAGTGGGGATTCTATAACATAATTTATTTATGAGACTGATGACAACTGTAATATGTCGATGTGGAGGAGTGTGGCTTTTAACGTGGGCATAGGAGGGTAAAGTGATACACGGTGGCGCTGAATTTAATATGAACTACAATTTAGCGGCATGTAGATTAGCATACCTATTGATATAACTGAGCACACGACCAGACTGCGGGGGTTGAGGAAAGTGCTAAAAATATAGAAATAGAATAGTAAACAACGCTCAATGATTGGTAACTTTCCAACGCGTGAAGTAATGAAGGATAAGTTTATTAAGCAAATTTAAAAAGAACTATTAAAACAGTGAATACACATACTCGTAGTAATGTTGTATGGAAATGAAACAAGAATTTTCCATGAAAGTTATTTCCATTATTCATTGTAGATTTGCAAGTAATGTTACTAGAACCCTTCTCCTGTCTCTAGAACACATGAGGTCACTATTATTTTACATTTGGGGGAGGGGTGAAGGGGGTGATTGGCGTGATCCTTCTGCGCTCGCCGATTGAAATGGAAGTGCGGTCTCGAGACAGGCCGCCTACATAAGTCGGTCCTAAAAAAAACGCAACCTGCACAACTAGAGACGAAGGTAACCACATCTATTATTCAATATTCCGAATGCCCTTTATAAGAATACAATGAAATAATTTCAATACATTGCAAATCTACACGTGTAAACTGCGAACTTGTAGAGGCAACGAACTTTGCAATGACATAGTTGTACTGAATAAAGGACTTAACATAGGTACTACAGTCGGAGATCCACCAGCATGTCCAGCATGTGTCAACGACTTTGGTTGAGTGCATCGATGTATTGTGTCGGGTGACAGTGTCGGCGTGTTGTGTTTGCTATGTTGGTATTGGTAGGTTGTGGTGGCGAGTTATAGCACAGGAAGTCGGCATCTGACACGCTAACGGAGCACTCTGTCAGCCTATATGCCGGCATTATTTGTTTGTAGACAGTGTCGGCGAATTACGTTGACGGGCAGAGAATATGTAATAATTGACGGGTTAGGAGCGCGCTGTGTCGATGGCATGCAGTACATAACTTGCATCTTACTGATGCTAGAGTTCCAATTTCGGCGCTCGAGTGCGTAAGCAACTATCAATCTTTAAATAGTATGATTATTCAGCGTTATCACGGTAATGTAGCCACGTAATTTCAGCCATTCAAAATACATTCAGATTTTTTTTATATATATAATGAAAGTGGCAAACAAGCATGTAGTTCACATTGATGTTAAGTGATGACTGCAGCCTATAAACACCCACACAAAGACCAGAGGTCAAAATGCAGATGCGTTACCACTTCTGAGGCCTAAGGCATTGTGCCTCTGTGCCGGAAATTACAGGGCCGTAACAGTTAGGTATTACGGTGGTGCCTACGCCTGCGAACTCCGTCACTGGAGCTCTACGACCAGTAAATGATTTGACAAAATTGGATCGTTTAGCGGGGTCATTTTCACAATGTGTCACAAAACTCACAGACAATCTCCGAGTAGCATAAAACGCCGTACCTTATGATCATAGGCTTAGGTTGAGGTTTAGAAGTCGAGTACCAGAAAGCCCTGAAGGAAATTATCGAAAATAAACGGGAAAAGGTAAAAACATAATTTATTGCAGTCTTATAAAAGAAACTTAAAACATATAAGTGGTAACATTTTATAACATAATACACAATAAACATACTTACAAATAAAACCTAGAACTCTTGGAAATAATTCTCAATATATTTTAATTATGATAAAGAATCCACTACGTTCATTAGGTGCTACATACATTATCACAATTAGTTAATTGATTAAATGATTCTCGATAGTAAAGTATGATCAATGGTTAAAGCCATGCAGACGAAACATCTAAGCCTGCGTGGTATTTAAAGTTTTGTTTCCTAAAAGATCTTTAGGTCCGAATTTCATGAACTTCTTAAGAATTCAGAATTATAGCTAGATAAACAAATGCCGTGAGATGTATATGGAACAGACATTTAATACCGGTGACTTCATAACTTTGTACACAGTAACATTAATTAGGTAATATCTAGCGGACCTGGTGTGGCATTCATTCACAAAAACAAACTGTCAGGTGGTTCTGGGAGTGCGTTGCAGGTTTTCCGCCTCCTCCATGGTGTCGGGCAGCTTGGTGCCGAGCGTCTCCGGCGTCGTGAACACCAGGATACCCGACAGAAGTGCAAAGCCAGCGAACAATGCGAATGGCAGGTTCTCCCATACCGCCGCACCCTGCAATTTTTATTGGTATAAATTGTTTCTAAAGTTTTATTTTCATGTCCACGAGTAAACCTCTAAAATTTCATATTGTCCTATCGTACGGCCATGATAGAATTAGCAATACTCTCAATGTCGCTATTGCTATTATTGGGTTTATTATTGGCATAGTTGCTTAGTTGATGTTGATGCTCACTTCCCTTCAAAATGGTCGAGGAGAGCAATGGCTACCACATGCGTCATACTCGTGAACGGGTGCTGATTGTGGGGACTGGTCTGTTGTGGTTTGCGGGTGCTATTTTCTATCACGATATTAAGCTGTTGATAAGTATTTGCATGTATTTATAATAATAATAGGTTGGGGAAAAAGTCTTTTCGAATTATAGTATGTATGAACTTGTAATAAAATCTCTTTGGCTGTAGTATTTGTATCTGGCTGGTTTTGGTATCATTGAAAGTTAAAATTTTAAAGAACATAATTCCAAATTCAAATTAGGCAAATGTGTGATTTTCATTTGTTATTCGTACTGTCAAGATGAGTGAATCTAATGAAGAAATTCGATACATTTTAAAATTTTACTACAAAAAAGGTAAAAATGCAACGCAAGCCGCGAAAAAAATGTGCGATGTTTATGGACCTAGTGCAGTGTCTGTGAGAGTAGCACAAATTTGGTTTAAGCGTTTTCAATCCGGAAATTTTGATGTCAAAGATGCACCTCGCTCTGGTCGCCCTATTACGGATAAAATGGATGCCATTTTTGAAAAAGTGGAGCAAGATCGACATATCAGTTGTTACGACGTAGCTGAAGAACTGAGAATTGATCACAAAAAGTTTTGGCGCATTTGAAAAAAGCTGGGTACAAATAAAAGCTCGATATTTGGGTACCTCACGAGCTCACTGAAAGAAACCTAATTAACCGTGTACTCATTACTGATTCTTTATTACGACGTAATGAAAGCGAATCATTTTTGAAGAAGCTGATAACTGGTGATGAAAAGTGGATCACGTACGACAAGAACGTGCGAAAAAGGTCGTGGTCAAAGGCCGGTCAGGCTTCACAGACTGTGGCCAAACCCGGGTGAACTCGCAATAAGGTGATATTGTGTGTGTGATGGGATTGGAAGGGCATTATTCATTATGAGCTATTACCACCAGGCAGGACTATCGATTCTGAACTCTACTGCGAACAACTGATGAGATTAAAGCAAGAAGTTGAGAGAAAGCGGCCGGAATTGATCAACAGAAGGGGTGTGGTGTTTCATCATGATAACGCTAGACCTCACACATCTATAGCCACTCAGCAAAAATTAAGAGAGTTTGGCTGGGAGGTGTTAATGCATCCGCCGTATAGTCCTGACCTTGCACCTTCAGATTTCCACCTGTTTCAGTCTCTTCAGAATTCTTTATGCAATGTTAGGTTAACATCACGAGAGGACTGCCAAATCCACTTGTCGCGGTATTTTGATGAGAAGTCCCAAAATGTTTATAGCAATGGGATCATGTCCCTACCTACAAGATGGCAAAAGGTTATCGAACAAAATGGTACATACATACTTTAGTTAAATTTAAATAAACTGTATTAAAAAATGTTTTGAATTATCTTAAAAAATGCGAAGAAACTTTTTCCCCAACCTAATATATGCATATACCATGGACGTTCACATTATCTGTATATATTCTACTTTGATTCCCATTTGTATTATATCTAAGGGTTTTAATAAAAGAGCAACACTCTGAGTTTGTTGGGTAGCGGAGTTCTTCTCAGTAGTGCCTGCACTTGGAACTTTGCTAATTGAATAACTATGCTTATGACGAATTGATTTTTCTTTTTCTTCTATGAAGGAATTGAAAGATTTGATGTATGAATCGGTAAAATTTTAATTTTATTTAATTTGAATATTTTAATTTGATTATTATTAATACCTATTGAATAATATTTATTATTATAAGTCATTCGCTAAAGGTAGCTTGTAAACTGTCCTTGTACGAGCAATTTGAAATAAAATATTTAAGTTAGAGTTTGATGAAGCGCCCAGAATATCTATTTCATAATTTCAGCTGAAGAATGCACACAGCTGGACAAAAATCTCCTAAAAGATACCCAAAATGACCAGACCTGGGCCGCCTTCTTAAAGTGACTATAGTACTTCCAGTTGACGGACCACCTTGTAACCTTCCTATGCTGCGTCTGCCGGTATGGAGTGGTAATCCCCCTCGAGAACTCTCTTGACTATCTTAATTGCCTTAATTCCACAGACGTCTATCTTTATTATTCGCTTAAAAAGCACAAGAATGAAATTCAATAACTTACAAATGCGGGCGTAAGCGGCGCGACGATAGATCCAATCCTGCCCATCATGGAAGAGAAGGCGAACAGGCTGTGGCGGTACTTGGTGGGGTACAGCTCAGCCGTGTACACGTACACTGACGTCATCACCATCGCGATGCTGTACTTGCCGATAAGGTACACCAGCAGCGATATTGCGTAGAAGTCTGTAAAGAAACTGCATTTGTAAGCCTCACTTTGTACATAAAGTATAATAATCAGTTTATTAATAAATTTTGATATTAGATTTTTATCTCAAATAATATATATTTGCGATATTGTTCATCAAATGATATCACAGAATAAGAATTCTTTCAGATTAAGTGGTATTCATCATACTATTGTTCCCATTGATTTATTATACTACTTCGTTTATAAATCTATAATTGTTCCAATTGTTAAAATGATAAACAATTCCTCGAAACTATAAAAATTAGGCGATTTCAGATTTTGATTTCTGTCAAAATCTATTTACTGTAACTGACATTGGAGGAAGGATTTAGGCCGGTACAGTTTGAATTTTGAGGTTGTGCATAGTGTTACAAATTTAAGAGAACTGATGTTTGGAGAGATACGAAATAATACATAGTGACATGCACTTGAAAAACCTTAACCTCATAATGCTAACGTGTATTTACCGCTTGTCAAGTAAATAATATTGTAGCGTAGTATAAATAAATATAAGTTGGCCATGTCGACCTTCTTTTTTATAATATCAGTTGTTAACGCCTACGGGTTTCTTCAATGCAATTCAGCAACGTCTCTGTTAAAATGATTTTCTGACGTATTCGCTCTGACAAAAATTGGTTTTCTCGTATATTTTACTGTTGTCTATGTTATTGGCAAATAAATTGATATGTAATTGCCAAACATACTAAATGTATTTTGATTGACGCGATGTAGGTGACAAAAAAAAAAACTAATCCGTAGTTTTTATTTTTGGTCACCTGATTAAATAACATTTATTTTTATCTGCTTCATCTGCCTTAATAGCTTGGTGGTGGTAGAGCTCCAGTGATGGAGCTCGCGGGCGTAGGCACCCCCGCATTACCTAATATTAATACTTGCTGGTAGTGTTCAGCACTATCGTGATCCGGTCAGGTGGTAACGTACAGCCCTGTAATTTCCGGCACAGAGGCATAACACCTTAGGCTTCAGGAGTGGTAACGTATCTACATTTTGACCTTGGTCTTTGTGTTAGTGTCTATAGGCTGCAGTTATCACTTAACTGCATGCTTGGTTACCACTTCCATAACATAAAAAAAACCAGTCCACTATCCTCCCAGGCCACGGTTCCTTTTTCTAGAAATTTCCCAGTATCTCGAAGTCTTTATCTAGTATCTTTCGCAATTACCCATGCCTACCCCTTCGGGAATTACAGACGTGAAGTTACGTTGTCTAAGGTTAAATAACAAATAATACCTTGTGGCATGAAGATGTACGTAATCTGGCATGCGGCACACACCCAGAAAGATCCAATGAGCACTGGCTTCCTGCCGATATTGCCCATCAGTAGCACCGCCGTCCAATACCCAGGGATTTCAGCTGCGGACACCGCGATGTAATTCAGGTACCTGTTCCCCGACATGTTCACAGCGTTGATTGACATGCCATAGTAGATAAACGTCGTCGTAATCCACCACACCGGTGAAGCAAGACAACGCATCAGGATCGGTTTGTGCCTAAATACCAACACTATCAACCACGGCTCCTGAGCTTTTTCTATCTCCTCTAGAGCCTTCTTCTTCTTTTCTTCTTCGGCTGTCTTCCTCAGAGCTCGGAGAGAATGCTCGGACAATTGCTTTCGGTTAACTTTCGCAACTTTCTTCAGAAGAGCTTCCGATTCTTCGTAGCGATTCTTGCTCATGTACCAGCGAATGGACTCTGACATCAGCCAGAAATAGGAGATCGTGATGAACTGCGGGATGTACAGCGTCAACGTGAGGAGCCGCCAGTTGGGGACGGCCCACGCTATGAGAGCCATCGTGATTTGACCGATAGAGAAGAAAGTGTTCATGGTCGCACCGGCTGCCACGCGCCACCTGGGGCCCACTAGTTCCATTACTGTAAAAAAACATTTAGTTAGCATTATTTTGCTGCTAGTACGGCCCCGGTGGAAAAAATGGTGCCAACATAATCAGGCTCTGTCAATATTCAGTGTTCATTCACTGCCGTCTTTTGGAAGGTGATACTCCGGGAATGACACAGAGGCAAACATCTTATTGAGATGAGACCTCAAGTATTTATATATTTGCAACAGCTGTGTTTAAAACAAATATAAATAATTTAATCCATGACGAGATAATGGTTGAAAAGTTAATGTTATTGAATATTCAAAACTAATAAGTTGGACAGAAGGAAGCTCTCATTATTTATCTGAAGTATGTTATTACGAGGGTAAATGAATCTTCCAAAGAACAAAGTGCTACTTAGAATCTATTCGTTTGGAATAATCCTCAACTCTTAGATGGAGGTAATGGGGCATTGAAGCATGGGCGTAGAGGTAAGAAACAAAGTACAGAAACTTTACTGGTGGTAGAGTTCCAGTGACGGAGCTCGCGGGCGTAGGCACCACCGCATTACCTAATTTATCTGCCGCTCAATGTTAGTGTTCAGCACTATTGTGTTTCGGTTAGATGGTAATGTATGGCTCCGTAATAACTAGCACAGAGACAGAACACCTAACGTCTAGGGCTGGCAATGACTCTGCATTTTGACCTCTAATTTTTGTGTAGATGTCTATAGGCTGCAGTTATCACTTAACATCAATGTGAACTGCATGCTTGTTTGCCACCTTTGTAACATAAAAAAAAACAATAGCTTGAGCATTATCCTTTTGAAGTACAAGCTAAAGAAAATAATTAATTTTATATGAGTACTTACTTCATCTAAATCAGCATAACAAAGGTGTATTCAAGATTATTGCTATGACAATTTCCGATTTAGGATTTATATTGTAATACCCAAAGTGATATTATTATGCCTATTAATCCTTTGGATAAAAACGATCTTCAATCGAACGCTTCTTATCTATGCAGCCTCGGTCTATATATACTTATAGTATATCATGTGCTAACTGCATGGCATAGCTAAACAAAAGGGATATGGCTAAGTCTGTCTAATCTACATTACATGACTAATACTTTTTATTGCCCTTAACATATTCTTCCTCAACAATTACTTCGTGACTTTCATTTTTAATTATGATTAGGCTAGTGATACCAGTTCAAACAGAATTTGATTAGGTTTAAAACTTTTATCTACTGCTCATTATTACGCATTTCTTTTATTTTATAATTACAATTACAATGTAATGAAAATGAACTATAAAAAAATCTTATTCAAACGAGTATTATATTATCTATTATATAAAAAAGTCGGGTTTTCCTTCCTGACGCTATAACGCACAAACCGATTTCCACGGTTTTGCATTCGTTGGAAAGGTCTGGGGTCCGTGAGGTTTATAGTAAAGAAAATTCAGGATTACAAAACGACATCAAAGCGGGCGAAGCCGCGGGCAACAGCTAGTTATGCCTAAAAAGACCGCTAATAACATCACGCTGATAAATAATGATCGGTGACATTTATCCACAATTCAAAGATAGACATATGTGGTGAACAAAAAAAGAATACCTGAAGTAAAATTAGTAATGACGAAACAGTAGAAGTACTTAAACATTTCAATCACTTATTGCACGATCAATGGAAGGCATATAACATAGAGCAACGCGGCCCACCAAAACAGAAAACAGTCTGTCATTTTTTGCGGGGGGAAATGTGTGCGACACACACGCACACTACAAAAATCGTCCATTACTACGAAACTCACACCTTGACTTTAACAAAATACAGAAACTTTCACGCACACATTTAAACATCTACGCGACAGGTATAAGCCCATTTGGGCTTGTACGTTGACAGAAGGGAAAGCCTGCATATGGCTACTCCCCACCGGTGTTGCTCTATGGCATATAACGAGTACTGTCGAATACTGTGTATAATATTTATGTTATTTAATAACATAAACACTGTGAAACCAACGGAAAGGTGTTCAATGTGGATTGGTTCGAATATTCTTATTTAATTTTTCGCGTACTCTCTTTACATTTGCGAATGAATACTATACATCAGATGTCTAGTTTATGTGGTTTAATTTTATGTGCTTCAGTCGGGTTCACGTTGTATAAACATGATTTTCAATATTCGTAAGTCGTTGCAATTTATTCGTTCACTGGAAACGCAAACTTGTTGAATACATTCAATATCACGCTATAAACTAAGTGTTATCAGTATTTCATTTATATTAAATTATATGCAACATATAATGATCGATCAAATATTATCTTTATTTTTATTAAAATGATAGTACTTAAGATAAAAATTTACCGAAAACTATAAAATGAGGATAATGTGCATTGACCTATTTCACAATCGCTGTTATTATTTGAGCACTTTAGCATTGAAAATGTGAAAATTAACTATAACCACAGTAATGTAACCTAGATAAAGAAGATTTAACGAAGATCATTACGCCCCAAGTGGATCAAGTAAAAATGACAGCAAGCCTTTTCCATCAGAAGGATAGCAAATATAGAAACAAATAGTAAACAGTCAATTCCTTATACTGATAAGTGGGATTTTCTCAATGATTCATACGCTGATTGAGATAACTATAAACATAAATATCAGTGATGAGAATATAATTAAATAAGAAAACGAACCAAGCAATAAAACAAGTGTTCTCTCTGCTGTATTAAATATTATATGAAAATGTTTAAAGCAGACTAAGTTATAATATAGTATTTATAACCAACGAAATAGCTCACGCAAACAGATCACTTACAGAGAATATAAGCGCAGGTGAATCCACCAGAGCCAAAAGTGGCTTCAGCGACTTGGGAGATGAGGAAGCCGATGTAAGTATCAGCAAAGTATCTGGTGGCACCCAGCCAGGCGGTGTTGACGGCGTTGATGCTGAGCGCCGTCCGCCGACCCCAGCGGTCGGACACGAAGCCGGTGATGGGGAGGGCGAAGAGGGTGCCCACTGTGCGGATGGAGCCGATGAGCGAGCGCCGCCATTCGTCACATGCTAAATCATACTGGAAATAAGGAATGTATTGTCTTACACATAGAAGATATACTTCAGAACATAATAATAATTATGCCATACTGTTATGTAATAGGTTGGGGAAAAAGTCTTTTCGCATTATAGTATGTATGAACTTGTAATAAAATCTCTTTGGCTGTAGTATTTGTATCTGGCTGGTTTTGGTATCATTGAAAGTTAAAATTTTAAAGAGCATAATTCCAAATTCAAATTAGGCAAATGTGTGATTTTCATTTGTTTTTCGTACTGTCAAGACGAGTGAATCTAATGAAGAAATTCGATACATTCTAAAATTTTACTACAAAACAGGTAAAAATGCAACGCAAGCCACGAAAAAAAAATGTGATGTTTATGGACCTAGTGCAGTGACTGTGAGAGTAGCACAAATTTGGTTTAAGCGTTTTCAATCCGGAAATTTTGATGTCAAAGATGCACCTCGCTCTGGTCGCCCTATTACGGATAAAATGGATGCCATTTTTGAAAAAGTGGAGCAAGATCGACATGTAAGTAGTTACAACGTAGCTGAAGAACTGAGAATTGATCACAAAACAGTTTTGGCGCATTTGAAAAAAGCTGGGTACAAAAAAAAGCTCGATATTTGGGTACCTCACGAGCTCACTGAAAGAAACCTAATGAACCGTGTACTCATTTGTGATTCTTTATAACGACGTAATGAAACCGAATCATTTTTGAAGAAGCTGATAACTGGTGATGAAAAGTGGATCACGTACGACAAGAACGTGCGAAAAAGGTCGTGGTCAAAGGCCGGTCAGGCTTCACAGACTGTGGCGAAACCCGGGTTAACTCGCAATAAGGTGATGTTGTGTGTGTGGTGGGATTGGAAGGGCATTATTCATTATGAGCTATTACCACTAGGCAGGACTATCGATTCTGAACTCTACTGCGAACAACTCTCTATTTTTATGTTATCGTGATGGACAACCGTGAAAGATAAACAATATCTGTCTAATTCTATATTTAGCTGATGCAGTTACGCACTGTGTCTTTGATGATGAGAGCAGAGATACAGTGCTCAACAATTAATATTACACATCGAGCCTTGGAAGGAGACTTCGGCTTATTTCGGGTCTGTAGAGCGTTATCTCTTTCGCACAGTACCTATTTGACGTTTGTCGACCATTTTGATCATGTTTTGACCAATATCGGACTGTTAGTGCTTGCGTGGGCAGTGTGCAACAGAGATAACGCTCTACGAAGTCGAATCGAGCCGATTGTCTCTTTCGCAGGTTCGATGTGCAATATTAATTGTTGAGTATTATACATAATCGAGAATCAACAATGGGGTTATAGCATCCACCGCGTCCACTACATTAAGGCGCCAACTAGTGGAATACAGACGAAACCTCACAGTACTTGTCTAGTACGATAGATGACGTGTCAATCGAATTACATCGCACATACGAAGATTTCTCAAGAGTTGTCATTTAAACAACTTCCCAACGTCAATCGTTGAATTGCGGCCCGCCAAGCGCTACCACCTCGCCTGGTCGCAGGATCCTCCCTTTTCGTCGGAGGAACACTTCCACTGTGGTGGAACTCCACAGGGTTATACTCGTAGATGGAGAAGTCAACCACCCTAACATGAGCCACGACCACGCCGTCTCGGTTACGTTATTTTTTATTTTTGTGTAATGCCATCTATCAAAATCTCGGGACAATGCTTAGAAGTAGGTACTCAAAATATTTGAATTAAAACTTGTACTCACATCGTATACAACAGTATCGGTATTCTCATAAACGAAAGCTTCGCAGGACACTATAGTGTTTCTATCGAATATTTCAGCAGGGCAGGTATCGGCTCGTATGCTTCTATTGGCGAATCTTTGGCAGTTGTCAAAAGAGTCTCCACTGGCTGGTATGGCATTCCAGATCCATGGTGGTTCGAATACCGTGTCATCGTAATCTTCGCATTCCGGAATCAAGCATCTGTAATTTTGTATATGTATACTAGCTGACCCGGCAAAACTTCGTATTGCCTCAGAATGAAATAATATTTGATATTTACGGACTATTTGAATGGGAAAATGAAATTGTGTTTTTTACTATTCCTCTTCAATTTCTTCATATTTTCTTACCTTTTAAACCTTGCCAGGACAAAAATCATTAAAAACCAAAATTAGACAAATCGGTCTGGCCGTTCTCGATTTTTAGCGAGACTAAGGACGGGCAATTGATTTTTATATATATATATATATATATATATATATATATATAGACTAGCTGACCCTGCAAACTTCGTATTGCTTGCTGACCCTGCAAACTTCGTATTGCTTCACAATGAAATAATGTGTCAAAGATTTGACAGATACGGACTATTTGTATGGAAAAATAAAATTGTGGTTTTTACTATTTCCCTTCAATTTCTTCATATTTTCTTACCCTTTAAACCTTCCCTGGACTTTCAAAAATCTTCCAAAACCAAAATTAGCCAAATCCGTCCAGCCGTTCTCGAGTTTTAGCGAGACTAACGAACAGCAATTGATTTTTATATATATAGATGAGAAAAGCAGCGGAAGTTCTCGGTGGTGACATAATCTTGAAAATGTAAAGTTTCTCCGTCTACTCAAAGGTTAACACCCTTTATTCCCATCGGCCCCCTCTGAGACCGGCACCGGGGTGGCCGTTAGTTTAATTTGCCCCCTTCGTAGTTATACTTCAATGGTTTATTCGCATATCGCATCGGACGTTAGGTATCAATAGTAAAAAATTGACATATGGGTACCCATGACAACTTCATGCAGCCGCCATCTTGGATCTACATTTTGACACCACTATCGAATTCAACACCCTCAAGAACCATAAAAACGACACTCATAACAGAAAAAAAGGACAAATTGTCAAATTGAAAAATTGTCACCAAAGTCAATTTTTTACTATTGGTACCTAACGTCCGATGCGAAATGCGAATAAACCATCGCAGTATAACTACGAAGGGGCAAATGAAATTAACGGCCGACCCGGTGCCGGTCTCAGAGGGGGCCGATGGGAATAAAGGATTAACACTATGTACCAAGCATTATAAATGTGGTCGTAATGCTAAGATATGAACGCAACGCTGATCACTATTATTTAAGAGCACAGTAGATTACAATTTTCCAGAGTGGAGTTAAGAACAGAAAAAAGGGAACAACAATTATACTGATCACATAAAAATAGAACTAACATGACTTAAATGAAGATGAAATCAAATGTATGAAATTCGATGCCTCGTTGTTCAATAGAAGTTTGTTACAACAAATATGAAAAAACTGTCAAGTGCGTATCGTCACACGCGCAGTGTAGGTTTCCACTTATTTAGTAACTTTTAAAAGCTGACAAAATATACTTGTCACATTTATATTCACGATTTACTTTTGAGCTCCCTCAAACTTAAGTAAATAAACATAATGCTTCTATAGTAATGCAATTTCTCTTACCTGGTACTAATTCTGGTCGTTGTGAAGTTGAACTCGCTGGCTGCCCACGCGGCGAATATGACCATGATGACCGCTAATACCAGCGTGCGGAACTGGTACCGACCGAACTGGCCTATCTCTTCCACTAGGATCGTATCTAGATCTATTTTCCTCTTCCCACCATTCTCCACCTGTATTGAATTCTTTTCCATAGTCATATCTCAATGTATTTCATCTGCTTTTAACATTAGCTGTATGTCATTATTGTCGTATGCACAATAATAATTTAATTTGTTTCAACTTCCCACTTCATCAAAATTAAACAGTATAAAGACGGAATTCCGGTGCTGGTCTAGATTTTATTGACCAGTTTATCGATAAGCATAAAGATTATTAAGATTAATAGCTGTAAATATTTTTTATGTGCTACATAAGTAATTTTGTATTAGATTATCATATGGGACTAACCTGCCGATCCTTTGTAATAATTCTGGTTTTTGATTGTGTAATATCTGTCCATCCCCATTTAATTTATCAAAGTTTATTCTGTATTTCTGTAATTAATGGCCAATTTGAAGGTGATCATTGTTCTATTAATTGAAATAATAGCAAATAAAGTAACATTGATAAAGTAACACTACTAGATTTAGGTACAATCAATGCAATTAACACTAATGTGTGAACATTTAAAAAATAAACAAAATGATTCTGCAATTTTTTGAAACCATATCTTAGTTATAAACACATACATAACGTATATTTACGACCGTAAGTCTTGCTCATGAACGTGCAATTTGTGTAATGTACAGCCAACTTTAAAAGTTATAGTGTGAAGATCGTTCACGAGAAATGTAGAACTACATACTATTAAACAGATGTACAACGCTATCACCTGGTAACGTGGTTACCATCCATCTTCAGAATTAGCTTCCAATCCTGTTTTGAAAAGTTTGATATAGATGTTTATAAATATCTAACTGTATTCATGAGAAAGATTTTATGTCTTAGTGTTATTCAGAGGCAAAGTGAATGTGGCCTTTAAGTCGTGTACAGTTTCAGATTCAGAATCTGAAAATTCAATTCAATTCAAATAATTTGTTTTTTGTCACAGGTATAAATAGGTTTTACAGAGTTCTAATTTCACTGCAACAATACCCTTAGGTGTACATACAAAGTCGTATCATCTCAGAATGCCAACTTCGCAATCATGTTTAGTGTCATGCATTGCTTTGTATAAAAACGTTGAAAAAAGTAACAAGCTGATACAGCAGAAGGGGAAATATTAAATGGAGAACCAAGAGAAAATTTCATCAAAATCGACAAACATACACAATATCGCATTTATGATGTACGGCCCTGTAATTTCCGGCACAGAGGCGTAACATCTTAGGCCTCAGGAGTGGTAATGCATCTGCATTTTGACCTTGGTCTTTGTGTGGGTGTCTATAGGCTGCAGTCATCACGTAACATCAATGTGAACTGCATGCTTGTTTGCCACTACCATTACATAAAAAAAAATGATATAAACGGGATGTTGGTTGAATCTTAATACAATTTCTTCAACGTATTATTTTCTGTATCTAGAAATGTATGATCCGCGCCGGTTTATATGTTTGAAATGGAGCCAGTCACATTGCTCCATAGACGAAGGGATGAAATCCCAGGTGCACAAGTTTTTCCTGCAACGGCATCCCGGAAATGTGATCGGTTAAGCGATTTCCAAAAAGACCATTGCAGATCTTGACTGTTGACCCGAAGGAAGCCCTTCTCGCACATTCACACTGTATATAAAAGGAACCTTCCCTAGTGGTGAATATAATTTCTGATACTCTTCATAAGCGCCCGAAGCACCCAGTACACTTTGTCCAAGATCTCCTAAAAGAAGGGGTATAGGAACGACGTGACTATTTTTTCGACTCAGGGGCACCTACAAAAAGTATTAGTAAAACTCAACAGGTTGTAAAAAAAAACGAAATACGTTTATATACAAAAAGTGAACATCGACTTTAATTAAAGATGTATTTCTGAATCCTTGGCTATTCCTTCCCTACAGAATAAAATGGAAATTAGGATGAATGCTCGTTAATCGTTAATTTTATCTGGTGGTTTTGGATGTGAGTTGCAGGTTTTCCGCCTCTTCCATGGTGTCGGGCAGCTTGGTGCCGAGCGTCTCCGGCATCATGGACACGAGGATGCCCGACAACAGAGCAAAACCAGCGAACATTGCGAATGGCAGCTTCTCCCATACCGCTGCACCCTGTAAAATATTTTGTGTGTGTTGCGGTTTATTGAATTTTCACATGCATATGGGGCATCGCATATTCTCGTATTCAAACCTCTCAAGCTTCTTCATCCATTTTCTTCACATAATTGTAGGTCATGATGTCAGGTAAGGTTAGGAAGAGTGCACATCACCGAAAAGAAAACAAAGCTTTGGATCAGTAGTAAAATCCTCGTTGGTGGCTTTGTTAAACCTCCTGCTAATCCAAAGATCGCAGTCCCGCCACGATCGTCTAACTTTACAATTTTATTCATATATCTACATATATTAATTATCTTTATTGTATAGAAAACAAGAATTGAATAGAATAACTTACAAAAGCGGGCGTAAGGGGAGCCACGATGGATCCAATCCTGCCGACCATGGAGGAGAAAGCGAACAGGCTGTGGCGGTACTTGGTGGGGTACAGCTCGGTCGTGTACACGTATAGCGACGACACCACCATCGCGATGCTGTATTTGCCGATCAGGTAGACCAGTAGTGATATTGTGTATAAGCCTGTAATATAAAGAGAAAGTGTGAAACGTGGTACTATAATGGACTAGCAACTGAAAGTTTTGTTAAATGATTACTTCATTTTCTTGAACCTATATTGGCAAGCGCTTTGGACCGCTACAATTTTAATATTTGAGTTCTAAATTGATGTCTAGCTGGTGCCCGCGACTTCGTCTGCATTCACACAATCATATCGTATATCATCGTACACACACACACACACACACACACACACACACACACACACACACACACACACACACACACACACGCGTACGATTGGGTTGCGAAAGCGGTGATTTTCGCTTATACCGACCCTCTTGTATTAGGTTAACTAAGCTAAACTAGGATCCTAGTGATCCTAACCTACATGTGTTTCATACAGAATTTCAACCCCCAAAAACACACCCTTAGCACAGTCTCAAGAAAACGAACATGATATTAGTACAGTATTCAACAATTAATATTGCACATAGAGCCTGCAATAGTGACGATCGGCTCGTTTCGACTTCGTAGAGCGTTATCTCTGTTGCACACTGCCTACGTACGCACTGACAGTCTGGTATTGGTCAAAACATGATCAAAAGGTCGACAAACGTCAAATAGGTACGGTACGAAAGAGATAACGCTCTACACACCCGAAATAAGGCGAAGTCTCCTTCCTAGGCTCGATGTGCAATATTTATTGTTGAGCGCTGTACCTATGTGGTTAAAAGAACCCATGACTATGCTGAAACTCCTAGCATTTGTATTTCCTGCGATTTCGTAATAAGTGAGAGACCTTTCGTTTTTATATATAGATATAGTATAGGTAGCTGACTAAAAATAATACCTTCTGGCATAAAGATATACGCGATTTGACAGACAGCGCATACCCAGAATGATCCCATGACAACCGGCTTCCGTCCAATTTTACCTAACAGCAACACCGCCGTCCAGTACCCAGGTATTTCTACCGCACACACCGCGATGTAGTTCAGGTACCTATTCCCGGACATATTCACAGCATTGATCGACATGCCGTAATATATGAACGTCATCGAGATCCACCACACCGGTGAAGCCAAACAACGCATCAGGATCGATTTGTGTCTGAACACCAACACTATCAGCCAAGGCTCGTTTGTTCTTTCTATCTCCTCCAGAGCTTTCTTCTTCTTTTCTTCTTCAACCGTCTCCCTTAAAGCTTGTACAGAATGCTCGGACAGTTGTTTTCGGTTGACTTTCGCAACTTTCTTCAGAACTGCTTCCGACTCTTCGTAGCGATTCTTGCTCATGTACCAGCGAACAGACTCGGATATCAGCCAGAAATAGGAGATAGTGATGAATTGCGGGATGTACAGCGTCAGGGTGAGGAGCCGCCAGTTGGGGACGGCCCACGCTATGAGGGCCATCGTAATCTGACCGATAGAGAAGGAAGTATTCATGGTGGCGCCGACAGCCACGCGCCACCTGGGACCCACTAGTTCCATTACTGTAAAGAAAATTATATTACGTAATTTGACTTGGTAGTAGGGCACTGGTAGTATATTTTGAAGGCAAGGCTCTCAAACTTTGATTGAGATAACGTAACAAATAATTCATCGATCAGAATCTAACAAGACGACAACACCAAGCTTCAAAATAATTAAATGTGTATTAACGAATAAAATTACTAAACACATCTGGGAGTTCCCCATTACAATATCATGTTAATTTGGTTAGAATTTAATAGATAAAAAAACACAAAATTACAGAATTATTTTGCCCTTGGTCTAGCCTATAACTTTCAGATCTGTTCCGAATTGGGTACAAGTGACTCAACTCAATTGCTACATTTTATCAATGGTTATAATAAAAATAGAAAACTTTTCAAAATTAGTAAAATAACGTGTCCAAAGGGGTCACATACAAAGAATATAAGCGCAGGAGAAACCTCCTGACCCAAAAGTGGCTTCAGCGACTTCAGAGATGAGGAAACCGATGTAGGTATCGGCAAAGTATCTGGTGGCTCCCATCCATGCCGTATTAAGGGCGTTGATGCTGAGCGCCGTCCGCCGACCCCAGCGGTCGGACACGAAGCCGGTGATGGGGAGGGCGAAGAGGGTGCCCACTGTGCGGATGGAGCCGATGAGCGAGCGTCTCCACTCGTCACATGCCAGGTTATACTGGAAATGAGGATTGAATTTTCTTTCATTACATACTTGTATTTAAGGAGAGTTTATAATAATTATGAAATTTCTACAACGTGTAACAGGATTAAATCTACAACCCAAAATTAGTTTGTTCAGAATCGATAACCGAATCGATTTTAGGAATTTTTGTTAAAGGTAATATTTTGTCCCAGAATTAATTACAATAAAGAAAATTATGGTCACCCACTTGGTGAGTCATTTGACAGTCAATACAAACAAAAATAAGACTCACATCTATCCAAAATAAAATGAAAGTCTCAACAAGTTTATTAGAACTCGTTGAGGTGTGTTTTTTATTTTATATAATAATTTAAGAAATAAAATAGTGGAAAATTAATTTTATTACTAGCGAGTGTTAAATAAAGGTACGTAGGTTACGCTACATCACATTGCAACAGTGTTCGTGTGTGAGTAAGTTCGTGTTTTATGTGCAGCCGTAGGTAGAGGCAGGGTAAGTATGCATCCCCCCCGAGGGTTTCCGCCTTGTCGTGGCGGGGGGGCTCAGTACCCGGTGGTTGGCCTCACACCGGAGAAGCCAAGAGGAACCCAGAGAGGGGGCGGCGTTTGGCGTGGCTCTGCCCGCCACTCGCTGCTGTGGTGAGGAGACGGCTGGGGAAGAGGTGTACGGGTGTATCGTTGCCCTGCACCCTATCCCCAGCCGCCTAGCGGTTGTCCCGCCGTAAGATGGGGACGTGGTGGGGAGGCGGCTGGGGAGGAGGTGTATGGGTGTGTCGTTGCCCTGCACCCTATCCCCAGCCGCCTAGCGGTGGTCCCGCCGCTCGATAGGGACGTGGTGGGGCCGCGGGGGGGCGGTTGAAGGTCAGTTCATCCCTGTCACTCCCGCTCCCCCGGGGCCGGACAGAGTGCCCCTGGACTCCTCCACCCGGGCGTCTTGGGACGCCTGGCGTTGTGAGTGGTCGGGGCAGGGACCTTTGGGTGTCGGACTAGGGGATATCCGTCGCCCAAATGGAGATAGGTCCCAAGCTGGGTGGCGTGCACGTGTTCCGCACGCCACTAGTGTTGGTTGGAGCCAAAGAGCTCAACCTGCGGAGGGCTCAGAGACGAGCAGCCGCCGGCGGGGTCGCGGATGTGTGCGTAAGCGTTCCCGTGACCCCGCCACTGATGGCGGAAGAGTCGGAACACCGCGGGGTTTTAGTGAGTACGAGTCTCACACTACCCGCCGTCGTTTCCCCTAGACGGCGGGTGCCCATGAGGGTTTCCCCGCGTAAAAAAAAAAAAAAAAAAAAAAAAAAGGGTAAGTATGCATAGGGTGTGCATACTGTTCGTACAAATAGAGGACAACTTATTTCTTAAATAAAAAATATTAAATACATAAACATGTCATTTCAGTTCATGTTTTATGATTATAACTAGATTTTATAATAGAGATGTTGAAGAGTGTGCATTATTCCACTTACATGTTGTATATGGGATAGGTTATGTAACATTAATTGCTATATTTAGAACTTGGGTTGACATCCCTAAGCCTGTGCATTTATTAAGTGTAAAGTGTAAAGGGCCACATTTTCACCACATCAAAAATGTCAATCTTTCTTTAAAAAAAAAATGGTTTAAGAAACTTCCATGTCATTTTCAAATATCTGTCTATACTTTTGTTTTATCATACAGAAAATAGAAGTAAGTAGTTTGCATTTCATGTAAAATAATTATTACAGTGCTGAACAAGAAATAATGCTCATCGAGGCTATGAAAGTGACAATCGGCTATTTTCGGCTTCATGGAGCATTATCTCTGCTGTACACTGCTTACGTAAGCATCCGTAGTCCGGTATTGGTCAAAACTTGATCATAATGGTCGACAAACGTCAAATAGGTAAGGTGCGAAAGAGATAATGCTACATACAGATCCGGAATAAGCCGACGTCTCTTCCTGAGTTCGATGTGCATTATTTCTTGTTGGATACTGTAAGATCTTCTGACATTGTTGTTAGTTTCCATAAGTAACGTATTTCTAAAATCTTACATTCCTTAGGTCAGTATCACGTTACTTGTTTTTTTTTAATGATAATATTTTCATCAAATATTAGCACTTATAAAGTAAAATCCATTGATATAAAAACATAGCATCGTAATTTTCAATGTTTATATTATTCTTAAATTCGGTAAATCACCTTTAGGTGCCTTCGCTGAGAAATGTGTAAATGATCTGCTAGTATAGTCTTAGAAATAGTTAAATTATTTGAATTAGAATTGTACTCACATCGTATACAACAGTATTTGTATTCTCATAAACGAAGGCTTCGCAAGACAATATAGTGTCTCTATCGAATAGTTCGGCAGGACAGGTGTCGGCACGTAGACTTCTGTTGGCGAATCTTTGGCAGTTGTCGAAAGAGTCTCCACTGGCTGGTACTGCATTCAAGATCCATGGCGGCTCAAACACCGTATCATCGTAATCTTCGCATTCCGGAATCAAGCATCTGTAATTATGTGACTATAGCAGCAGGGGTGGACGTTGATGGTAGGTAGCTAATAATTTCGAAGCTAAAAAAATCAAGATATTACTAGCTTTAAACTACCAAGCATAATATACCTACCCTTGTCAACCCCAATCTCTATATTTACATTCTTAGCAAAAGATAAAAATACTATTTTAATAAATATCTCAAGAGAGCCTTATCGCTATCTTATTGCATTGACAGAACAACCAAGAGTTTGAATAATACAATATAAATGCTATTAGGCACTTCCTAAATAATAATAATATTTTGAACTTTTGCCCATAATGTATATATGTATGTATGTATCTTCACGCCAGGTCCCTAACGGGGTAGGCAGAGAGTGTAGAGCGCCAGATATCCCGGTCCTGACAAACCTCTCGTGCCTCGTCTACCTTCATCATTCTCTTCATACATGCACGCCGATTCCTAAGACTTTTGACACCACCATCAGACAGAACTCGACCTATTTGGTCATGGTAGGTCAGTCTTGGTCTTCCCATAATGTACATATGTATATATTGTTTATTTTGGACGAATCAATGTTGTAGTTTAACTACCAATACTGTCTCACATGCATTCATTTGTGTTCGTTTTAAATCAATGAAAATCCAGGAGCAATTGATCACCCATCGTTTTAGCAACCTGCTTTAACAATATATTTATTATTTTTTATTCTGTTCTCAAAATTACATTTTTTCAATGGAGTTCTGATTTTATTATGAACTAGTTCACACAAAGAGGTTGCATATGTTTGTCATAAAGAAAACCCTGAACCAGAACCAGCAACCTTTAAAAGACTTAATGAAACATCTATGGAACTTTAATTGTAAAGATGTTAGTCACTTAAAGTACCTAGCAGTAACTACAGATGATGAAAGCTTGGGGAGAATCACAGGATGCGTTTGGTAAATTCTGTGACTTACCCATAGCCCCACTGCATTTAGTTTGATATATTGGTCAGAAAGATTATATCACTGGCTTTGGGTAGCGTTCTTGAGCTTATGACGAAAGAACGGTATAACAATGACGAAAGAGCGAAAACAATATAATCTCGGAGGACTTGTATGGATACAGAGGTCCCGCAGGGCTCTCTGGCCCGGCATCCCGGCAGGCATCTTTGGCCCGTTTCTCTTATTAGTATATCTCATTGACTTTTCTTAACTTGTCGATTGATGATACAGAGAGGTATTTTTCCCTGAAGATACTTCCCTAGTGTTTTAAATTAAAACTTAACATTGATTTAGTGCTAATAATCTCCTGTTGCTATCAATTTTATACAGGTTTAAAACAAATTTTCGCATTAGGTTTTTTTTTGTGGAGTCGACAGCAAAAGACAGATCAGTTGTTGATCGATGCTGATCAGATTTACATATATTTATAAAATAGCGACCCGCCCCGGCTTCGCCCGCGCTGCTCCGTTTCTATTAGTTATAGCGATGATGTAAATAGCCTTATAAACTTCCTCGATAAATGGGCTATCTAACGCTGAAAAAACTTTTCAAATCGGACCAGTAGTTCCTGAGATTAGCGCGTTCAAACAAACAAACAAACTCTTCAGCTTTATAATATCAGTATAGATAAGTATAAGTATATAAGTATAGATATAAGGATATATCTATAACATTTTAGACAAATAGTATAATAAAAAATACCTGATGGAAATGTGCTTTGAAATAAATAATAATTATTAAGCAATATGCCTTCTAAAAACAAGAATTGAATCCAATTATATCTTGCAAGTTAATCCAGATAAAAACAAAGATTCTGTTTCCGTAGCTTATTTTACCTGGTACTAATTCTGGTTGTAGTGAAGTTGAACTCGCTGGAAGCCCACGCAACGAATATGACCATGACGACCGCTAGCCCCAGCGTTCGGAACTGGTACCAACCAAACTGGCCTATCTCTTCCACCAGGATCGTGTCCAGGTTAATCTTCTTCTTCCCACCGCCATCTATTGGCGCCGCAGTTTTTCCCACTGTCATATTATTCACTTAACTCCACTTTTGTTTTTTTAATATGAAGAACGTGACATTAGTAATAATAATAATTAATAAATTATTATTGTCCCCACTGCCATCAATAATAAACAGTGTATATAATTTTGGTGCTGATCTAGACTTTATTCCTCGGTTTATCGATAAGTGTAAAGATTATGAAGATAAATATCTACCTATGTGAGAATAAACCGCCCATCCCATAGAAATCTGTTTTGAAAAGTTTGTAAAAATGTAATATTCATGTATGTGTGGCCGATTCCTTATTATGGTTCTGATCATGAAATATCTGTTGATTCCCCGTATTATACTTAAGTTCATTCTGTTTAATATTGTATTTCTGTTATTAATGACTAGGTAATTTGAAGGCAATGATTGTTTTATTAACACCTCAGGTCTCTGGGGTGGCAACGCATCTGCATTATGACCTCTGGTCTTTGTGTAGATATCTATAGGCTACAGTTATCACTTAACATCAACGTGAGCTGCAGGCATAGAGTACATTAAATATATATAATGTGGTTTATAATTATTATCTTTGGATATAACAGTAAAACTAGAACCAATATTGTGTTGCTCTGAAGAGAGATTTTATTAAAATAAAGTTATTACAAAACATTGTTTTACATTCACAATACTTTACAATTAAACACAAACTAACCTGAAAAGAGAAACAACATTTAAAGCTAGCTATTGTTTCACCTGTTCTCATCAATTTGTTAAATTATAATTGCATTGATATAAATTAAATATTTATCCGACATACATTCTATCGTGCTGTGTCATTATGTCAATATGACAGACAGCTCCACAAATTAAAATTAGAAATAATATATGAAAAAGTTATTACGCGGCAAATTAAAACTAAATGAAGTGACCGCACACTTCGTTTACATATATAGTCAGCTGCAGGCTTGTTTGCCACCTTCTTTACATAAAAAAAGTAGAATCGCTATTGAATTAGTTCGCTGTTTTGCTATAATATACGCCAGGAGATCCTTTTTGTTGGAGGAACATAAAACAACGTTTTATGTTTGCTAGTGAGGAGATGTAAAAAAAAAGGTTGTAAAAAAAGAAATGAACATCTGATTTAATTTATTAAAAAGATCTCTGAATTCTTAGACGTTCCTTCCCCACTGGATAAAATAGGAACAAGGTCGAAAAACAGTTTGATGGAAAAACCAACGTAGAGTAAATCTCAGCTGTTGGTTTCGGATGTGAGTTGCAAGTGTTCTGCTTCTTCCATAGTGTCGGGCAGCTTGGTGCCGAGCGTCTCGGGCGTCGTGAACACGAGTATACCTGATAGCAGAGCAAAGCCAGCGAACATGGTGAATGGCAGCTTCTCCCATATCGCTGCACTCTGCAAAATATGTTATTTGTTCAATACACTGCGGCAGTTTATTGAATTTACACAAGCATATAGAGCGCCGTATATCTTTTTCAAAACCTTCCATGCATTCACGACCGTCTAAATTGGTTGTTTTCCCGCTGCAAAATGCTTTTCTATTAGTGGTAGTACCACAGACCAGAAAAATAGTCGATCTTTAATATTCGTTTTTAATCGTTATATTATTTTGCTCTGAAAATGTATGAATATTCACAGTATTTTTATTTTGACGGTACGGCCGCGTGGTGCACTGATTGAAGTACGAGTACCTATGTCACGCCTTATAATTAATTACTATTATTTCTCATTTTTAATTATTTGAATGTGTCTGTTTTATCAAGTTTAACTTGTATAACTTGATATTTTATACTGTTGTTTCGATTGTCCTACTAGGAGCAAATCGTTTTGCCGGGTAAAACAACCACTAAAACATTCCGTTTCTTCATTACGATTATCTTAAATGAGTGAAAAAGAAGAATTAAGTACAAAAACATACAAAAGCGGGCGTAAGGGGCGCCACGATGGATCCGATCCTGCCGATCATGGAGGAGAATGCGAACAGGCTGTGGCGGTACTTGGTGGGGTACAGCTCGGTCGTGTATACGTATAGTGCCGACACCACCATCGCGATGCTGTACTTGCCGATTAGGTATACCAGTAACGACATTTCGTATAAACCTGTAATATAAGAACACACAGTTTCATCAGTACAGACACACTGTGACAGCGCGTTTGTTTAGTTACAAACAATTATCGACAGCATCAATTGAGATAACATACCTCATAACTTTTGTTTATTAAGTTGGTCTTGACATATACCGAGATAGCTTATATCAGCATAATCATTGATCTGTACCTACTGGAGAGCAATTTTAGTGAGGAATGGACGATAAATTTGAAATAAAATTTCGGTGTTTTCTGTCTATTATTATCACCTGCACAAATACATTGAAACCTTGCAAATTTAGACGGTATCTTATAGTATTATACGCCAACTTGGCGTCGGGTTGATAAAATTGAAAAAAATACTACCTTCTGGCAAAAAGATGTACACGATTTGACATGCAGCGCACACCCAGAAAGATCCAATGAGTACCGGCTTCCTTCCAATTTTACCCATCAGCAACACCGCCGTCCAGAACCCAGGGATTTCCACAGCAGACACCGCAATGTAGTTCAGGTATCTGTTCCCGGACATGTTGACAGCATTGATTGACAAGCCGTAATAGATGAACGTCATCGTAATCCACCACACCGATGAAGCTAGACAACGTATTAGGATCGACTTGTGCCTAAAAACCAACACTATCAACCACGGCTCCTTTGCTCTTTCTATCTTTTCTAGAGCCTTTTTCTTCTTTTCTTCTTCGGCTGTGTGCCTCAGAGCTAGGAGAGAATGCTCAGACAGTTGTTTTCGGTTAGTTTTCGCAACTTTCTTCAGAATAGCTTCGGATTCTTCGTAGCGGTTCTTGCTCATGTACCAGCGAATGGACTCAGACATCAGCCAGAAATAGGAAATAGTGACAAATTGCGGGATGTATAGCGTCAACGTGAGAAGCCGCCAATTGGGGACGGCCCACGCTATGATGCTCAACGTTATCTGACCGATTGCAAAGAAAGTGTTTAGTGTAGAGCCGATAACCACGCGCCACCTGGGACTCACAAGTTCCATCACTAAAAAAGAAAATATGTAAACTTATCATTATTTTAGTATGTGGTGGTAGGGATAGGGATCCGGTCAGAAACAGATTTTCTGACCGGATCCCGACCGAATCAAATGCTAATTGAGATAGGGGTGCTAAAAATTCATCAATCAGTACAACGCTTTTAAAGGCGACTTAACTCTGAAAAAAAAAAACATGAAATCTTTAGAACACTTCAGAACGATATTTTTTGTTATGGAAATACGTGATAATTCCTTCTCGTTTTTTTCCATCTACCAAATTTCTTGTTATCTAATTGGAAATACTAACGCCATGTTAATATTAATTATGTAAATTATAAAGTATCCACTTAAATTGATGGAAAATAATAATAAGAAACAAAATCAGACATCACGGAATTTTACATTAATTATGTTAATCTAGTTAGGTTAGGTAAGTAATTATAAATAAATAAATTAATACGCTAACACTCAGAGCCCCACTTTAGGTATAAACCTGTGTCGTGTTCGTTGTACACATACAACACATACGCAAACACCCAGACCCGAAACAAATATCTGTAGGCCATACAAATATTTGTCCCGGTGCGGGGATCGATCCTTCGAATCAAACGGTAATCTCACACCGCTGGACCAACCGGGTCATCAAATGAGCGATTATTAAAAAATTAATTAAACCCCTCCGATAGTTTCTGCCTCGTCGTGTTGGTAGTCGCTTAGTAGTCGGTGGATTGAGCCCGAACCGGGCGTCTGGGCGTCTTGGGACGCCTGGTGTTGTGAGTGGGCTAGACAGGGACCTCCGGGCGTTGGATTAGGGGTGTCCGTCGCCCGAATGGAGATAGGTCCCAAGCTGGGTGGAGGAGGACTGTGGCTGTGGAGGGCTTGGAGACGATTAGCCGCCGGCGGGGTCGCGGATGTGTGCGTAAGCGTTCCCGTAACCGGAACACCGCGGGGTTTTAGTGAGCATGTGTCTCATGCTACCCGCCATCTTTTCTCCAGACGGCGGGTGCCCATGAGGGTTTCCCCGCGTAAAAAAAGGTAAGTAAATGAAAATATTAAATTGCAGGATTATTTAGCTTAAGCTCATAACTTCTACATCAAATCATTTCGATTTTGATACCAGTGACGTAATTAAGTTTTAATGTTTATGAAAATAGTTTAAGTATGTTACTCAAAGTCATGAAAACAAAATACATAAATAGGTCACCTACAAAGAATATAAGCGCAGGAGTATCCGCCAGCGCCAAAAATTGCCTCAGCGACTTGGGAGATGAGAAATCCGATGTAAGTATCGGCGAAGTATCTGGTGGCTCCCAGCCAGGCGGTATTGACGGCGTTGAGGCTGAGCGCCGTTCGTCGACCCCAACGGTCGGACACGAAGCCGGTGATGGGGAGGGCGAAGAGGGTGCCCACGGTGCGGATGGAGCCGATGAGCGAGCGTCGCCACTCGTCACACGCCAAGTTATACTGGAAATAAAGATTGTGTTGTCTTTGAATATATACATACATGAGTCAAATTTCATCGGTTTGTCCATCAGTCGAACGAGGAGCGCGCGAAGCGCGCGGCGCGTAAGCAGCACCGGGGCTGGCTTCCTCTGCTGCGGCTTCTTCTGGCCTGCCATGCAGGTCGGCGTTGGGTGCCCTGGGATTCAAGGGCTTCGGTGGAGGAGGCAGGCATCATCAGTCGTGAGAGGGTAAGGGCTTTATTTATATATATATTTTTTAATTTTAATGGTTTTTTTGTTTGTTATTGATGATAAACAAAAAAGGATATAGTATGAATTGCTATGTTTGGAATTAGGACAGTGGTCCCAGTTGAAGATATACTCAGCAGTTCTTTCTATTCATATGAGTAACGGGACAGGGTGATTAGATACCTTACAATGGAAGCTTCCAAATATTTCGTTTGAGCTAATCTCTCGGAATACTTTCTTATTATTGTGTATCTCGTCCAATTTAAACCGCATTTTTTCATAAGGAAGACAGTTAACTTAAATGGCTTACTAAGTATGCAAACTAAACACTAACATTAAAATTAGTAATTGGATAAAATATAACTTTCACCGTTTATATTATTTTTTCATCTTGTTGATCTACGTAGTTCTTTTAATAGCGTCACAGGAAATTTCCTGTTAGTGATCTGCCTCTTGAAATATCTGTTTAATCAAAATAATAGGACTTACTTGATTTAAAACTTATACTTACATCGTATACAACAGTATCAGTATTCTCATAAACGAAGGCTTCGCAGGGCAATTTAGTGTCTCTATCAAAGAGTTCAGCAGGACAGGTGTCTGCACGTGCACTTCTGTTGGCGTATCTTTGGCAGTTGTCGAAAGAGTCTCCACTGGCTGGTACAGCATTCAAGATCCATGGCGGCTCAAATACCGTATTATCGTAATCTTCGCATTCCGGAATCAGGCATCTGTAATAATAATATGTTTAAGTGACAAAAACAGCAGAAGTGGACGTTGATGGTAGGTAACTCATGCTGCTCCTGATCGTTTAGCGTCCACTACATAAGGCGCTACCTGGAACATTGAGAGAGCACAAGTGCTTGTCTAGGATTGAAGATGGTGTAACCCCGCGCTGAACCGCACGTAGGAAGTTTTCATACGAATTGTATGAAATTCAATTTCTCAACATAAATCGATGGGCCGCTGCCCGCTAGGCGCTAACCCTGCCCCTGGGGTGCTACCGCCTATCTGTATTGCTGCTGACATTGTCATTGCTGTCAAATTTTCATGTCGATTTGTAGCTCCTTTAAAAGTAGTATTGATATTCTGATTGATATTCTCGTTTTCGTAGGTGATAAACAAGCGATAATAGTTGATTATTTCGATTATTGTTATTTAGTTAAAGTAAAAATCGACTTTAAAATTTGACAGCAATGACAATGACGACAGCTATGTCGATAGGCGGTCGCACCCTTGGTCGGAGGATCCTACCTTTTCATTGGAGGAACATTAACACCCGTTTCTCCACAGACAAATCAAAATCTTACTAGCTATTAGCTACCAAGCATAATAAATGAATCTTTGGATAAAACTGCAGAGCTGATCACTATTAATTTATTTATTTTTTTAAAATTTATTAATCGCTTTATACAAAAGGCTTACAAAATTAATATAATAACAGCATTATAAAAACCATAAGAGATTTATGACTATGCTATTATGAAAGAAGAGATATGAAAAAAGATCTAAATAATCAAACTATCTAAATAAATATCTCAAGAGACAGATACGTTGATGATGATGAATTTGATAACCATTGTTGATAAAACAATGTTATGAAACGTGATAAAGTATTTGTTGCTGTCAATATGAAGCGATTACAGAAATCGAGAGATAATGTCGTACTAGTACGTAGATCTAATCTAGACCGCTAAAGAATCGTTTATATTATATATGAGGTGTGCTTGTATTCGAATCGTAGTGATCAGACGTAACCGTAACTATTCAATATGACAGGTTCAACAAATACTTATAAAATTTTATCACTTGATAGTGTTAACTTTCTTTTGTTGAATCAACGCCTGCCTTATCTTTTCACCTAAACAAGTCTATTGTGAGTTGACCTTCATGCAAGTATTCAAGTACAGTATCCAACAAAAAATAATGCACATCGACCTCAGGAAGAGACGTCGGCTTATTTCGGATCTGTAGAGCGTTATCTCTTTCGCACCTTACCTATTTGATGTTTGTCGACCATTTTGATCAAGTTTTGACCGTATCTGCATTTTGACCTTGGTATTTGTGTGGGTGTCTATAGGCTGCAGTCATTATGTAACATCAATGTGAAATGCATGCTTGCACATAAAAAAAAATGCAACTTAGGGCAACGCAGTCTGTTCGGTGTTTGAATTTTA
Organism: Macrosoma leucophasiata; assembly: GCA_036365455.1. Lineage (NCBI taxonomy): Eukaryota > Metazoa > Arthropoda > Insecta > Lepidoptera > Hedylidae > Macrosoma > Macrosoma leucophasiata. The sequence continues at coordinate 22,186,474 of JAWQUS010000003.1, read as the reverse complement.
TGTTTGCTAATATTTATCTTGTTTCTTAGCTAGTGTTCGTTAGAGATAATTAAATGAGATATGCTTTGTACAAATTTTAATATGCCTCTTGAGCGTTCCGCGATAGTGGCGGTAGGTAGGGATTGCTATTATGGCATATTCTCCTCCAATGATGCACAACACTGCTGTGACTCTGAGCATTTTCGGGGAAGTTCGTGTCTTTCAGAAGAAGCCTCGAAAAAGCCGCTCACAATCAAATTTTAAGGTTTTGATTTATTTAACTACAAAATTCTGAACAAAATCCGAGAATAGCATCCAATTATATTTTCAACTTTACTCAAGTAAAAACAAAGATTATGCGCGTTTCACGGTTTTTCTTACCTGGTACTAATTCTGGTTGTAGTGAAGTTGAACTCGCTGGTCCATGCGCCGAATATAACCATGACGATCGCTAACGCCAGCGTGCGAAGCTGGTACCAACCAAACTGGCCTATCTCTTCCACCAGGATCGTGTCCAGGTGTATCTTCTTCTTCCCACCGCCATCTATTGACACTGCAGATTTATCTATTGTCATATTATTAGGTATTTAGATTCTTTTCGTTTTCCACTTTTTGTTTTTAATATGAACGACGCGACATTATTGTCGATACACAGTTATACCTAATAATTTAGTATATAAAATTCTGGTGCTGATCTTAGATTTCATCGGTTTATCGATAAGTTTTAAGATTATTAAGATAAATATCTGTTTTTCAGAGAATATAACAATGAAAACAATTCCGTAAATAAAGTCTGTCTCTCAATGCCCTTCTAGTTCTTCTAACTTCAAAAGTAGTGAACTCTTGTAAAACCAAGTCAGATAATACTTCAAATTAAGTATTTTTTTATTACACCTCTCCAACAACTTTGTTACAGTTGTCATCTGTTAGGTTACATAACAATATTGTAGAGACCGTGTCGTTGGGTAAGCCTTTAGAAAGTATTGAGCATTCCAGAAAATTTTCAAATATGGAGCTGCAATGTGCAAATTTTTGTTGGAATCAACATTGTTTAACGTATTGTTTTTCAAACCATTGTTTTTTTTTTTTTTTGGTAATGTGCCCGGAAATGGCGACGGGTTCGCCACCTGTTACATGGGCAAAAACGTAAGCGGCGAGTCGTGGGTGTTTGCATGTATGCTTGAATGCATGCATTTACCTCTGCCTACCCCTTCGTACCCCTTCGGGGATTACAAACGTGAAGATATGGTTTTTTTGCCATTTGACTAAGGAACCCTAAAATGAGACACGATTCTGTTCACATTAATATTTTTATTGCTTAAATTATAACGGCGGGGATATCCCAGAGATCAGGAGGTATTTCTGTTGTTCTTCAGCTGTTCCGCTTCCTCCATGGTGTCGGGCAGCTTGGTTCCGAGGGTTTCAGGCGTCGTGAAGATCAGCGCACCAGAGAGTAGAGCGAAACTACCGAACAGTACTGACGGTAAACTTTCCCATACTTCTAAAGCCTGGAATGTACGATAAATCATTGTTGGAGTTTAAAAGCACGCTGATGGTAGTTTGAGGACGTAGGCAACACCACATCACGTAATCTATCTGCCGTCTGTTATAACCTTCATTAGTCTACACTATATAATATTATAAAGAGGAAAACTTTGTTTGTTTGTTTGTTTGTTTGGTTGTATTGAATAGGCTCAATAACTACTGGACCGATTTTGAAAATTCTGTCAATTTTCGAAAGCTACATTATCCACGGGTAACATAGGCTATATTTTATTTCGGAAAAAATTGGGTTCCGTAAGATATTTGGGTTTTTCAGTTTAAAAAATCAAATCATCAATGCAACATTTACTGGTGGTAGAGCTCCAGTGACGGAGCTCGCGGGCGTAGGCACCACCGCATTACCTAATATACTTGCCGCTAAATGGTAGTGTTCATCACTATCGTGTTCCGGTCAGGTGGTAATGTACGGCCCTGTAATTTCCGGCACAGAGGCATAACTGCATTTTGACCTCTGGTCATTGTGTGGTTGTCTATAGGCTGCAGTCATCACTTAACATCAATGTGAACTGCATGCTTGTTTGCCACTATTATTACATAAAAAAAAAAAAAAAAAAAAATTAATAAAATTAACACCACTACTGATATTGATTTGATTGCACACGATCATAGATGCCTGCATGAAAATAATTTGTATTGTAAGTGCAAATGCATTGACAAGGTCTCACAAATAACCTACCTTGGTGTAACTATAGACGCCAGGTTTAATTGGGCTACCCACATTAACACAGTATGCAGTAAACTGCGTGCCATATTAGCGAAATTCAGCATTTTGAAGTACCGAATACCTTTTCCAATATTACTAGATATGTATACAGATACTAGATATGTGTAAGCGTATTTTATTTTAAACCTTGGACACATTATTTCTTTGTGAGGCAATACGAAGTTTGCCGGGACAGCTAGTTAATTATATTTATCTTAGTGATATTCTTGATTGCATTTTTTTTGTTTTATAAATTGACATGTATATCAATCGCTTTAATTTATTTTGTTTGTTAGAGACGTTTCATAACTGGTGCTTGTCACGCTTCACGAATAAATACATTTTTATATTTTTTACTTTGTTATGTACTTATTTGTAAGTAATTCGAAGAAGTTATTGTCTAGTATACACAGTCACAGTAATTGTTTGGTAAAACAGATTTATTGTCTTTCAATATATTACAAATAATAAATTGCTTACGATAGTGGCATATACTTTTCTATGTGTTCTATTCGACTACGCAAAGATGACCCTGAAAAGCTGCATTCATAGATGATTACATTTGAATAAGATCAGATTAAATAAGATTAAGTATAAAATTACGATTATATCGTTTAGTTAAGAGGCAAGTTTAGAATTCTGAATATCTTAAATAAGCTTATGAACTGCTTCTGAATTATCAACATTTGTATCAACATCTCACTGGATTTGAGAAGGAGACAAATGTTGATAATTGAAGATTCACAAAAAAACGTAACATCACATCTGTATTCCTGGAAGGGGTAGGCAGGGGTAAATGCATGCATTCAAGCATATATGCAATCACCCACGATTAACCGGTTACGTTTTTGTCCCATGTAAACAGGTGGCGAGACTATTGACATCTCTGGACATTTATCAAACTTCCGGAAATTGGATCCAATAGCAGTATAAGTAAAGTATGATACACCTTTATCCCAGGAGTAGCACTAGTGGCATGCTACCAGCTGCTAACTGAGGCAGTTTTTCACAATTTCTTCAATTCAGATGTCATTGTGAATTTCTTTTCACTCTTTGTAATTGTGAATTTCTTTTATGTTCTAAGAAATTCCAATACTCACAAGGGCGGGGGTGAGTGGCGCTGTAATAGAACCAAGGCGGCCCACCATGGAAGCGAAGGCAAGTAGACTATGTCGGTACTTAGTAGGGAATAGTTCGGCTGTGTACACGTATATTGAAGTCATCACGATCGCGATGCTGTATTTGCCGATCAAGTAGAAGGTGAGGGACAAGCCATCCATACCTGTAATTATTATTGGATAGATAAGTTATGCGCAGGAAGAAAAGCTTGAGCATTTCATAAGCACCGAGTTGTTTAGCGTTCCAAGTGCACTGTTGGATATAGACCAAGTAGTATGCGTTAGTAATTCATCCCTTGGTAAACACGAGCAGTATACCTAACAACGAAAATTTTGCAATTAATTTAAAATATGGCTGAGTAGTAAAACCAGCCAAGTGCACTTTAGATATTGTTCTATAACTAGCTAAGATGGTCAGTTGATCCTTTAATCAGTATATGATTTTCACTAGACTGCATTTTTATACAGAAAGTTGGATAGCCAAACACATTACACGCCATTGGGAACTAAAAAAAGCATCTTCACTTTACGTGTAGACGAGGCAACTTATTTCTTTCTTTCATGATTTTATTTTTATCACTTTATATTATTTATATCAAATTTCAGCTCTCTAGTACTTAGAATCTCTGAGCTACTCTCTTCGGCCAGACGGAGGAATGCTCGAACGGTCGTGGCGAAATTTAAAGCGATAAATTTTCAAATGGATTCCTATCATAATAAAAAAGAAATATACACACCTTCAGGCAGGAAGGCAAATGCAAACTGACATGCAGCACACAACCAATAACCGCCTATAAGCACCGGCTTTCTTCCAATTCGATCCAGAAGCATGATAGCTGTCCAGAAGCCAGGGATCTCGATAGCAGCTACCGCCACATAGTTCAGGTATCCGTTGCCGGAGAGGTTCACTGCGTTTATGTTCATACCGTAGTACACAAGGGTATTTGTTATCCACCAAATTGGCGCCACAATACATCTCGAAAGAATTATTCGAGATCTGAACACAAGAACCACTAGCCATGGCTCCTTAGGCTTTTCTCGTAACTTCTCAGCTTCTGCTGTCGCTCGGAGAGCTTGTAAAGACTTTTCTGACAACTCTTTTTTGTTACTTTTGGCCACTTTTTTTAGGATTTTTTCGGATTCTTCGTAGCGGCCTTTACTCATTAGCCAGCGAACAGATTCGGAGAGGATCCAGAAGTAAGAGACAACGAGAAGTTGTGGAGCGTACAGGACTTGAGTGAGAGTTCTCCACGGCTGGACACCCCAAGCAATGAAGCCTAGCAAGACTTGTCCAACTGCAAACATGGTGGATATTGTTGCACCAGCTATCACACGGTATTTTGGTCCCACGAGCTCCGTCACTGAAATTATTTCAAATGTGTAATTAGTTTTGGTGAATTATTTTTAAGCCTAGGGTAGGGTAATAAGTGTGTCGTTAACATAGTAAGAGGCAGCTTAAAACGACTTTGAGTGTTTGATCCGAGGGGTGACCAGGATTGCCTCTGATCACCACTTGAAAGAATATCGTTCAAAATCTTATCTCATTGCAAACTGGTGATTGACTTGAATTACTAGTGTCTCGAATTATCCCATATTTCCCCTTGGCTATTTATTAAAAAAACGAGCTACGATTCTTCTATTTACCCAAATTATTACATTTACTACTGCCGTATTGAAATGGTTTGACCACCATTGTTCGGTTGACTGACTGCACTTGCAGAAGAATTTCCCTCCACTTGTGAGGTAAGTTTAAGCTTAAATTTAAATAAACAATTAGTAAACCTTAGTTACAATTACCTAAAATATAGCACGAAGAGAATGCACCAGCTCCAACAGTGGACTCGAGAACTTCGAGTATCAAGAACCACTCATAGGAGTTGACGAAGGAGCGGACCAAGCCAATCCAAGCGGTGTTGAAGGCGTTGAGGGTAAGGGCGACTCTGCGGCCCCATCGGTCGGAAATGTAGCCGGTGATGGGCAACACCAGAAGCGTGCCGATTGTGCGAATTGAGCCGATTTGTGATCGTCGCCATTCGTCGCATGCCATATCGAACTGGAAGCAGAAATGTTGAATGTAGAACATTGAAGTAAATTGATCTATGAAAGGTGAGCAAGGCTTTTGAATCAACTTTCATCATCTTAATTTTGAACTGTGCAATATAGTGCCTGAAATTATCATATATTATAATATTATAACAATAAAGCCTCACGTCGGACGTAGACATAGTTGAGGAAAAAGGCGAATTTTCAAACAAACTATCTATGTAATATGTAACACCTTATAAATCAAGGTAGAGAAATCTATTTGTAGTCAACATTTTAGTTTTGTCCTTTTGACAAGTCTCATTAAATCCCTGGATTATTTAACTTTCCATTTTTTCTCCATTTACTGGTATGTGTGACTGTGAAAAATACAATTAGTACAAGGCCTCATAAAGTTATAATATTTTTGTGCTGATTAGTGTATCACATCTTCTCTGTGTGCAAGATTTCGTCCAAAACCATTCTAAATAGTTTTTATACGATTATGCGGATCACAAGCAAAGTTTACAAGTCATAGTTACTACAAATTTTAATATTTATTTTATCTATTGTCTTTATAAGGATATTGATAAGAGGCAGGAGAATATATCTGTTGATAATTGGAATAAAGATAAAATTTGAATATCTACACCGAAGTAATTAGTTTAACACGTTCACTGAATAAAATATAATTGTAATTTTAACGTTCACTGAATAAAAAATAATATCTTTGTCATTGATATGGGTTGCAAAGGTAATAAGTCCGATTTTTCTGCAATAAAATAACAATATTTCATCCATTGTAATAAAACTAGATTTTGGATTTACCTTGCATATATTATATTGAACTAAAATGAAACTTAAAATCGAACCCGACGTTTCGGTCGCTTTTCAGCTTCCGTGGTCTCGGGCAGACTGAGGTGACATTAGCTTAGAAAATGTATTATGTGCAGCTACCTCCGTCTATATCGCAAACGTCTTGCGTAGCGTTCAAGATTAACAAAAATAATTATTTTAGTATAATATACTTACGCGAGATAAATCCGAAAACTAGTTTTATTTTAATGGATGAAATATTGTTATTTTGTTTTTGTATTACCTAAATATTACAAGAAATGAAACAAGTTTATCAACAGTAGTCCTAATAACATAAAGTAATAGGTAATATACAAAGTTGATTGGAACTCAGATCACTGCCGCTAAATTTGATAGGCAGTATGCAGCACATTGTTGCTTTGATATATGCCTGATAACTATTAACAAAACTTTAGAAAACATCTATGCACTGCAAAGTGCTTATGAAAATTATTATATCAACTTCTTCTTCTTGGGGTGCCTCTCCGACTAGCGAAGGTTGGCGGTCAATATGGTATATTGTTCCCGGTTTCTTGCGAGACGAAACAACTCGGCTGCACTTGCTATTCCTGTCCACTCTCGGATGTTACGTAACCAAGATTTCTTTCTTCGTCCAACTCGTCTTTTACCCGCGTTTTTTCCCATCATAATCAGTTGTAGTAACTCATACTTATCATGTCTCAGTACATGTCCGAGGTAGGCCACTTTTCGTTGTTTGACGGTCTGCAAAAGCTCACGTTTCTGTTTCACGCGTCGAAGAACCTCCTCATTGGTCACCTTTTGAGTCCAGCTTATAGCCAACATTCGTCTGTACGTCCACATTTCAAACGCCTCTATACGTTTCCTGAGGTCTTATTATTATATCAACGGAGTTACATAATATTATGGCCTCTGAGAAAGAGACATTATTTTAGTAATAATAACTTACATCGTAAACAACAGTGAGCGAGTGTTCGTAAACATATTGTTCGCATTCCACAGTCCGCGAAGTATCGAACCAGGCAGCAGGGCAGACGCCTGTCGCATCGGTGGACACTGTACTGTTGGGGTACTTCTCGCAATACTCAAAATCTGTTAAACTGTTCCCTGGGATTGCATTTAGTAACCACGGTGGAGCAAATTCTGGGTTGGCGCCATCACATTGCGGGATCAGGCATCTGAAATATCAAAAAAGTATTTAGTCTAGAGTCTAGAAGCGCAGCGTGGTGGAGTAAGCTCCAGGCCTCGTCCCAAAAAGGGGAGAGACTCGTGCCCAGCAGTGGGACGTATAATGGGTTGCCATTATTATTATTATATATTTAGTCTAGTCTATGTAATGGTAGAGTTCCAGTGTAGAGGCTCGAGGGCGTAGACACCACCGCACCTAATCTAGGTATCTGGCGCCAAAAGTCTTCGATACTACCTCGTGTTCCGGTTAGATGGTAATGTATGGTCCCGTAATAACTATCACAGAGACATAAGAACTAAGGTCTCAGGGGTGTCAACGCATCTGCATTTGACTTTGGTTTATGTGTTGATATCTAAAGGCTGCAGTCATCATTTAACATTTGTGTGAACTGCATTATATTTTTGATTATATTTCCGTGGCTGCCACTTTAATAAAAAATTAAAGTCACCTTACCTTGAAGGGATCCGAGCAGTAGTGAAGATGTACTCTCCCGCCGCAAACGCAGAGAATATGACCGGCAGGGCTGCCAGCGCCAGGGTGATGATCTGGTAGCGACCAAACTGCCCCACCTCATGCTCCAAGATGTCATCCAAGTCTACACCCTTCTTTCCAGTCTCTGCTTTATCTACTGAAGCCATCCTGACTCCTTAATTAAGGTCGGTTCAATATAAGACTAATTCGATTTCTTCTTTTTGGACTAGAAATAAAATCTGTCCAAAAGTAATCAAGTGGCACCGCGGCCACTCATGGAATAACAAGATGGAGAATATTTGTCGCATAATCTAGATCTTTTTAATGATTATGAAAATAACGTTTACGATTTAAATTATTTCCTACCTCAATGTGTCTCGATACGGTATTATCAGCGATAATTTTGAATAGTTTCCAAACCATTTGTAATCGGATTAGCGATTATCTGCCTAATTTTATTGTTCCACGTAATAAATACTTTTGCAAGGTCACTTTAATTGTGCATATTTTAATATTTATTTAACACGTTAACCTGAGACTTTATTTATTTTAAGTATATTTTTTTTATATGACTTAGTATCAATTGTATACCTATTCTCCTGGGTATCTCAATATTGGGGCACATCTCGTTATTCCGACAGCATTTTTTTATGGAGTTACGTAGGCGCTTGTCTACTTCATTGAGTAATTGACGAACGCAAAGGGTTCTCAGCCTAAAATAATTTACACAACTGCTAAAGGTGGACCAAATATCGGCTAAGGGCATTTTGGGGGAGGGGGGGGGGACACATAGGGCACTGCTCGTCACCTCCAATTATGCAGCCAATCGTGTAATTGTATGTCCTCTAAATATTGTGCGCTTAAAATAACAGAAAATTAATAAAATGTAAAAATAAAATTTCCGCATTTATTTTGCTACTTTTTTATCTATGAAACACATGACATGTACCAAACATGAAACAATTGTAAGAATAATAAGACGTCCGGTGGGAAAACCAATTGAATAGGGGAGTATCAAATATTAAAATGAAGGTTAATTTTGGGCAAGCTTCCACTAGTATTACAATTTTGCTTATGAATTTCATCTGAAGAATCTGAACTCTGTATGATTTGCTTTCCATTTCTCTACGTTCAACATAATTGAGTTATTTGTATCAATGCATACAATTTGTTGTCTTTATCTTGCCGGTTCTGTCCCATTACATGCTTGAGTTCCCGTATTAGCACTAAGTCCTGTGGATGATCCCAGTCAGTCAGTGCCCGTATCAGTACTCGACTCTTTAAATAATTTATAGTTAAATCCCGTATCAATATGCAGCCTGGTACTCGTAGATGATCTACAGTTAGTTCCCGTATTAACACTCAACTCTTTAAAGGACCCACATTTATTTCACGTACCAATATTCAACTCTGTAAATGATTTACTGTTAGATCCTGTATCAGTATTTAACCCTGTAGATAATCTAGAGCCAGAGTGTTCAGCTCTGTAGATTTTTGTCTGTTTGACGATCCATAGTCAGTTCTCGTATCAGTACTCAGCCGATTACATAATTCAGAGTCAGTTCCCGAATCAGTACTCCTCAGAATTGTCCCGGGGCTTGATGATGCCGAGCCTAGTGGCGAGGGCTGCGACGTTCGCTCGCACCTCCTCCTGCACCAGGTTGAAGGACATCGCCAGGAGCGCGATGCCAAAGAGAAGGTATAGAGAACACAGCGCTATGGAATGGACGGCATCTGCTGCTTCGCCGCTTTGCCCCTGAAATAAAGTTTTGGACAAATGATTGAGCAGTTTATTTTGTAACGGGTTTTTTAAGAAACTTACTGAATTAAAAGGTTATACAAGAAAATTTTATTATTAATGAAAAAAAAAACGAAAACTGCCTCAGTAGACTAGTGGTAGCAGGCCCATAGAGCAACACGGGCCACCGGCCGCCGCGGCGGACCGAGGAGTAGCCATATGCAGGCTTTCTCCTCTGTCAAAGTACAATTCCAAATAGTCCTACGCCTGTCACCTAGATGTTTAAATGTGTGCGTGGAATTGTTTATGTATTTTGTTAAAGTCAAGGTGTGAGTTTCGTAGTAATAGACGATTTTTGTAGTGCGAGTGTATCACACGTAGTTAATCCCGCAAAAAAATAACAGACTATTTTGCATCGGTAATAAACACTATGGCTACCCTCCAGTCCGCCGCGGCGGCCAGTAGCTCGTGTTGCTCTATGTAGCAGGTCACTACTAATTCAAGTCTTTACATGGGCGAAAAGGTAACCGGCGAATCGAAGGTGTCTGCATGAATGCTTGAATGCATCATAGATTAAAAAAGAATTCATTTTATTTCTGCCTACTCCTTTGGGGATTACAGGCGTGAAGTTACGTAATGATTGATCTGTACCTGAGCAGGCACAAAATCCCCGAAGCCGATGGTAGTGAGTGTGATGAAGCAGAAGTAGGCTGCATCAAGGTAAGCCCATCCTTCCCATCGCTTGAAGAGGAAGGTGCCCGCCACTATGTAGGATGCCACCAGGAACACGCACAACCAGATTGGTACTGGTTTTATCTGCAAATAGACAATTAATTTCATACAATGATTGTGTTTGGTGTAAATTCGACTGACAAATCATTCGTGTGTAAATCACTGTTTAACTAGAATTTCAATGGGAAAACAATTGTAGTTTAAACTGTCAAGCCACAATTTTTTTTGCTCATTCGCACCCTTTTGCATTCGTCCGATCGCTGCTCAACAACTCAACAGCTTAAGTACTTAGTTCGTGCTTTATAAACACTGTTGTTTGTTTTTGTTGAGATCTTCAGTTACTGAACTCAAGATTTAGGTATTTGTTGGTCTTGTTGATTGTTAGCCACGCCGTTACTGTATTCCGGCACACTTACTTATCGCTTAACTTCCAATTTACCAAAATTGATGAATCCGTAGATATTTAATATCTGTAGTTTTGTATGTTTATATCCGTCAAACTTGTAGTTCGGCGAATTAACATGAATTTACCTATAAGTGATAGGTAAATTATTAATATAGTATTTTCACAGTCAGCAGTCTAAAGAAAACGAACGTGTATGTACTTATACTGTGGTATTATTAATAAATTGAAAAGATTGTTCAACAATTAATCTTACCTCATCTTTAGGAGATTGTACGGGCGCTGGATAAATATCGGAATAGCGTGAACTCCAAGCTGAGAAGAATTTTATAGTATTAAAAGAACCACATTAAAATAAGGTACACTAAAATATAACAAAATAGTTATTTGTATTAATTCAAAGAGTCGTGTACCTTGTGGTCGCCCTCGTCTTGGCGGCATTTCTTCACTCCAGTCGTCCCTATCTGGCGATGGTGACTGTAAGGGAAAGAAAAAAAAATGTATTATATATGAAACGGAATCGACAATGGAAACACATTCAAATATGTAATGAAGCCTTGGGGCATGCATGAACTCTTAAATTGGGGATGCAATTTTTTTTCTATGAGAATACTATCTATTATGGTTCGACGCGTAATATAGTTTTGTACCTACGCTGTGTTGGTAGGAGTAGACTTTTAGCAAGGCCTTAGAATTGATCGATTAGTCACAGAGAAAGTGAAATTAGGTCTCGGTTAAGTTCTTACTGTTGAATTGGATCAATGTATGGTTGAGTACCCAGATTCCTCGCCTTTTGAATGAACATGAACTTGAATAACACAACTTACTTCTAATAAAAAATATTCGCATACAGCCGAACATTCTTCCCCCTCCCCCACCTTCTTTTTTGAAACTGGTAAAAAATTTGTAAGTATTTTTATTTTGTCGTGATAGTAGGTACAGAGGCGAGTTTATGTAGTTAATGCTTTTACATACATATCTGTGAGGTGTCCGCATTCCACCATCGACGGTGTGCAGTCTGCGCAGTCGCCGAGGTCTCCCCTCCACTTCCCGGCGGTCGTCCTCGGGCCAGTCCCCCCACTGACCCCACTCGCGCCCCTCGTAGTCGCACATGGCGCTGCGCGCGCGCCGCCCTCGTCGCCTCTCGTTCCCGTACTCTACATCTCTCTCTATGTCTCTTTCGTAGTATTCTGATCTGCCACGATCGTACCTGTGCCATACGAGTATTTGAGCATTAGGGTAAGGCGTGGAAGCATATTTATACCAAGCTCGTAGGCAAAATTTCGTTTACTGACAATTTTTTAATCTTAAATTAGTAATTGGTTACTCAGACAATTAGTCTGTGTTTGGTTAGTGGAGTCTTGTCAACAATCTTAGCTTTTTAGCCGCCTTGAAAGTTTTACCATATTTCTTCTATTTTTCTAACCTGCATCGCAGACATTACAATACCGATCTAAGTTATTAGCGATACAGTAGTTAATGTATAATTTAATTGGCAAGAGTAAAAGCCTCATTGCGATTACTTACGAATACTCACCTACTGTAGAAAGGTTTATGAAAACACCTCAGATTTAAAAAAGGCAGATGAAGTGCACGAATTCCGAGAGTGTGGCCAATAATGATACTCCAATCACAAAACCCAATACATCATGCGTTAATAGTCAACAGAATGTCGTACTGCTCGCACGTCACACTATACTTAATACTTTTCAATTATGTTATTATTAACCGCGATTTGTGTTGTAAAATGTTGTAAGAGTACGGTACATACATGTCATATACTCTTCCCAATACAAATTGATATTTTTTCGCACACACACAAATTGAAATTCCTATTGGGTATCGAAACAATATGTCATCATTTTCGGGCGAACTTACAACATTTTACACACGATTCAATGATGTTGCCTTGCACACTAACACCTAGTCTCCGCAGTTTGTTCGTTAATGTTCCGTCTACCGTATTCTTTAGTCTTAGAAAAACACTCAATATTCGACATCAATCATACCTTCTATCGTAAGCTGGTCGCCTAGTCCTTGGACTTTCCAAATCATAATCGTCATCTTCGGGATCGTACCCACGATCTCTATAGCTATAGTCTTCCTTTTCTTTACGTTTCCTCTCCTTTTCATCCAACGCTCTCCTTTCCCTGGCAATTTCAGCGTCCACATCGTGAAGATCATGCATTTCGAACATCTCCTGGCCGTCGTCTAATTCATAATGTCTTTGATCGTCAAAATCCCGTCTAGCACCAAACTCTGGCTTCAGTTTGGCAGGTCTGGGTAATGATTTGCTTCGGATGTCATTTTTTGATTTCATTTGATGATCTTCCAAATCTTTTAAGGCCGCTGGCAGATCTTGTAGCGGGAGGGATATCTTTGGAAAATCTTCTGTAAAAACGTTTTTCATTATTAGGTAATGGATACTTGATTTAAATGATACAGAGTTATTGAATTATGGCTTTTGCCCATAACTTCGTCAGCTTGAAATTCGTTATAAAAATGTCGTACTTCCATACAAACTCTCGTCACTTATTCAAACCCTTTAGGAATTGGTTTTTTGAAAAGTAATCTCTCCTTTCCGGGGTTCTGAACTATGTCAATTCCAGATTTCATTAGAATCGGTTCAGTCGTTTTGACATGAAAACGGAACATATAATATTATAACTATGTAAAGACAGACAAACATACACATTTTCGTATTAACTATATTAGTAGGGAAGTAGGGTATTATAACAAAATACTAATATAACAGGTTTTTTCATGACGAAAACACTCATAATATTAAAATTTATGGGGCACTTACCTTCTTCGTCATCATAAGGTTCCCTCGGGTATCTTTCATACCGCACCGGAGAACGATCTTCTAAGTCATAATCTCTGGCTCCTAGAACATCAAGGTTGTGCTTAATTTATATGTTGGCCTGAATCAGAATCAGAAAATTACAGCAGGCCTGCCCGACAAGCACCTCTTATGAAACGTCTAAATCAAATAAAATAAATCAAAGCGAATAACAACTGATATGTAGAGGTATACAAATAATTTTACAAACTAATAAAATATGATCTACTCCCTCTTCAGTGCTCTCGGCGTGACCTTGAGCATTCTTATGAGGCAAGTTACGTTGTTACCACGATTAGTTGTTGTCTACTTGGTGTATTTACCTTGGTGTCTGTAGGCGGGCGGCTGGGAGCGCGTGCGGTGTGTGGGGGGCAGCGTGGCTGCGGGGGGTCGCGATCTGCGCACGCGCCCGCTACTGTACCCACTGTCGCGATACCTGGTATTGGTTCACACACGGTATTCTATGAAACATTCGTATTTCACAATTTTGTTGGTGACTTTAGTTGGAGAAGAAGAATTTAAACATGGCCGTAAGAAGAGACGGGCAATGAATTTGCATTAGTGTCACTATATTTTGTATGATTTCAATTTGTGTATGAATTTGGGTGGAGAGCTCAACATCTTCTACCCTTTTGGAATGACCCTGGATCGGGTTCTGCTGCCTTATATCCTGTGAATCCTGTGATCTTACGTAAATGAGATGAGATGTATTTAATAGGCATTTTACCTGCAGTCGGTGTCGGAGTGCGCGCGTTCGAGCGGCTTGTGCGGGCGCCGCGTCGAGCCGCGAGTGCTGCCGGCGCGCACCGACCGTCTGACACACACATGACATTTATTGCTATCGACATGTCATGTAATCTATCCTGCAAGTCTCAGATATTATGTAACACGTTGACATCGATTTGGTAGGCACGCTTATAAAATGCAATACATAGCAATTTGCCAAAAGGCGCGCACTTATGCTGCGAGGCACGGCGCTCGTCGCATGCTGGCTCATAGCGACAACAAAGATTGATAAAAAAAATTCGAGCTTCACTATCAGGATCACCAGTGGAAAAGATTTGGATGGTTTTCTACATCATGAACCTGCTCATGCTCACCTTGTGGATGCGTGATGGTGGTGGTGACGGGTGCGCTTAGGGGGCCGCGTGCACACATAGCAGCACACGCGCCAGTATAGGAACCTGTAGGACAGATATTTTAAATAATTTTAACTCTTTGTTAAAGCTTCCATAAGAGCGAGGCATTATGTGACAGCCATAGAGCAACACGGGCAACTGGCCGCGGCGGCGGACCGGAAGGGAAAATTAATAATTCTACTCTTTTCTACCGATAAGTTTTGACAGTTGTGAGTACTGTTAATCACAAAAATGTTGAACCTTTTATTCATTACAATATTATTACTGTTAAATTTCTTGAAGCTCTTCAGGGGTGTTTTTTTTTGAGATGGGAAAACACCATTTACCTACTATGGTTAGGACTAGTGGTACCTATAGCGTCCAAAAATTGCGCATTTTTTTTTGTGTCTACAAGAGACGCAAAAACACGACTCCCGTATAATTTTTTTTTTAATTAATTCTATAGCTTCGAATTCGTGATTTAAGCAGTACCTAGAAATTTGCTACTACATAACCATCTAGGCACTTAAAGTTAATACTAATATCATAGTCAAATAAAGCTTTATTTAAACAGAATATAAAAAAACAAACACTTAACGTGTTTTGTAACTCCTCCCACAAAAATTGATTTTTTATAGCGAACAGTAATTACTCCGTACATTTTTTATGTGAAGTGTAAAATACCACAGAGTAAAATACTTGACAATAGGCAAGTGCGGCATTTGCATTAAACTTTTTTTAGGCGTTCAAAATCTCTCGCGAGGTACTTGAAAAGAAGACACGCGATTGCTATGAATTCGCTATTATGGTAAATACGCCCGATGATACATCATTGTAAGCGTCTTTTGGAGAGGCTTTTAGCAGAGAGCAGCGAACGTCATCCGGCTGGAATAATTAGGTATGTCGATGAAATGGGTTTAACATAACACAATTTTAGATGGTTTATAATGTCACGAGATAGTTTTTTTTTATTTGTATAGACCAACGTTTGACCACCAACTCACCTGATGGAAAGTGAAGATGTAGCACGTTGGTTTAGAGTCTAGAACGTAGTACCTATTCACTTAGATTTGAAGATGCCCAGGTTGTAGTTTTTTGGAAACAAAGTAGCTGGTTACGTATTTATAGCAAATGGAGAGCCGAAGTTCGTTCTAATTTTTGGGATGTTGTTTGGATTAAATCACTACACATTATTATAAAGCAAAGTCCCTCTATTTGCCCTGTCTGTATGTATGCGCTAATTTCGAAAGTTCGGAGTTCAGAAATGTTGGAAAGAGGGTTTTCTGAGGAAGGACTATATCTATAATTTATCTATATCGTACTTATATTTGCCGAGATATCTGAGTTTTTATCAAAGAAGTCGGGCGCGTCCACACAATATAATAAATACTATCCGTGCGAAGCCGGGGCGGGTCGCTAGTAGGATTTTAAAATAAATGGGTTACTAAAAAGGGTCCTTCGACATAGAAACCTGAAGGAGGAAGCCATGACGTCACCGATGTTGGAGAGGCAGAGCAGCATGAGCGGGATGCCGAGGATGGCGTAGAAGATGGTCACCACCTTGCCCGTCTGCGTCTTCGGTGCTATGTGCCCGTAACCTGCGATCATTACCAATTCATTTCCTTAATCTTTCTTCAAATACTTTTTTTGACATGAAGTAGCCAACAAGCATATAGATCACATTGATGATAAGTGAATACTGTATATTATACGATACGTATACACTGTACAATACACATTAACAAAGATGCGTAGTCATTTCTGAAGCTCAAATAGACCTACCACAAGTAAATCACTACTGTTTTTTTTTCATTTTCAAAGGTATAGATAGCGATTACAGGTAATTAAGCCTTTACCTAATTGGTGGTTTTTAAAATTCGAAGGAAATTTCGTAATTCGATGCTAAAATATGGTGTTCTTCAAATTAGTCCTCAATAAAACTTTTAGGGTCAGCGGTGTTTTTAATTTTTACTGGAGTTCATTAAGGTACAGTTACACATGCTCATAACAGCAAAGGTCTGAGGGCTCGCAACGCAACCCGTCTGCATTTTGACCTCTCGTTTTGTGTACATTCATATGAACTGCAGGCCTGTTTGCCACCTTCGTAACATACAAAAAACTAGTTGGTAAAGTTGTAAACAATTAAATAGTCAATGACGTAGTCTAAAAACGTAGACACTAGCGCAATAACCCAGTGTATGTGAAGGTGAATGTTAGTTCAACATGTTGTGTTTCGTTTTGAATATAAAGTGCAGCTTCGCAATTTTTGATACAGGAGCAACACATCATCACATCACACGCCCCATGAATGGAAAAAAAATCTGCCTTGAGACGAGTGCTGTCTGTAATATGTATTTATTCACTTACCATCAAATGATATCTGGCACTCTACACTCTCTGCCTACCCCGTTAGGGACCTGGCATGAAGATACATACATACCATCAAATGAATAATCATGCGTGATTAGTAGGTATGCTTATTTGCTGCGTTAGTGTTCTGAGTTACCTACTTACTTTTTGCTATGTATTGAAGGTGGCTAACAAGCATGCAGTTCACATTGATGTTAAGTGATGACTGCAGCCTATAGAAACACACACGAAGACCAGAGGTCAAAATACAGATGCGTTGCCACCCATGAGACCTGAGTTATTATGTCTCTGTGATAGTTATTATACATTACCATCTAACCGGAACACGATAGTGTCGAACTCTACCATTTAGCGGCAGATAAATTAGGTAATGCGGTGGTGCCTACGCCCTCGAGCTCCGTCATAGCTCTACCACCAGTGCAAAAGAGTAAAACAATTTTTTACGGATTCATATCGTTAAAAAATTTAATTACTTACTGACTTTCTAGTATTTCATAAGTTAAGTTTTCCTCAACAAGAAATATTGATCGACAATTAATAATATGACTGATGTAATGTCAATTTCAGTGTTTTGTTAATTGGACCAAAATAATTTGGCAAAATGTAATGACTTCTGAATCTCAACGTAGAAGCACTAAAACTCTATTTTATAAAACTAGACATTATTTCAATGCCAAGAGAAACCTACCGCATAATTATATTTTTCGCGATCATCTGCCAATTTTTTTATTGAAACGTGCACAAACGCATTAACATGTTTAGTCAACTTCACAACGAAATTAAAAGTTGTTTACTTTCCATTTCAATACGGCACCGTGACCGCCTGCTGCGCAAGAGTCGTGACGTCACACGCTATATTAATCACGTTGTCAGTGGAATGTTATTAGTTATTTCATGCAATCGAGCAACAGCATCGGTGGTTCAGTGGTAGAATGCTCGCCTGCCACGCGGGCGGCCCGGGTTCGATTCCCGGCCGATGCAATCTTTTTTATTGCTTGTTTTTTTTTCATATATATATTTAATTAACAAAATGATAATAGGTACCTATTATTTAATTTACTCAAATAATGCTACCGCATGTTGTACGAGTAGTACCGTAATTTTTCATCTTTATCATTTTTTATTGTGGGTATTAATTAGGCACCTATAAAAAAATCCCATCTGTTATTATTATGTGTTGTTTAAGAATACGTATTTTTTATAAACCCGTCAGTTGATTTCAATGGTTCATTAGCCGCTGGCGGTCTATCGTGTCTTAACGGTTTCAAGTGGTTAAAAGGTAATAAAATAAACGCATCGTATAAGTACATACAATTGCGCAATTTTGTTGAAAAAAAATAAGATTCCTTTAACAAAATAAATATCTTTTTCATAAAGAATGAATCAATATTCGATGGTGATTGAATATCGAATTTTAAGTGTGTTTAATTCGAAATAACCTCTACTTAATGGGTATCTAGGTAGTGAATCAAATGACAATGACCCACTGGTGAGCGTATTTACCTATTATAACTAAGTAAAAATCACGAAAAGATACACAATTATAAGACACGAACTACTGTACAGAATTCTATGATTGCATGGATTTGAATAACCACATACTAGACAGCCATTAAAATTACTTGGATGGGTGCCACAGAAAAAACTAATAAAATCGAAAATAATATTGCAGTTGATGGCTTTAGTAGGCATAAGATAACAAAAATCATATAATTTTTGGTATGAGTAAAGAACTTTCAAACCTGAAACAGCCGTGTTAGTAAGTATTTATCTTTTTTAACTATATATATACGGTAAGGTACTAATGATACATTTAGAAACAAAATACAGCTAAAAATATAACTAGTAAAAAAATGGTTAACATTGCAAAAAATTAAAACAGTGTTAGGTAGGTATATGTATACTTAATGGGCCTACACGACTCGTATAAATTGTGTGGATATTATGACTTCACGTTCGAAGCAAAACCTGTGAATTGCATGGTGAAATCAAAACATTTAAAATATCTTCGTCAATACTGCGTTTTTGTAAAAAACATTATGTACTAAAATATTTTAAAAACCGTAGTGAAATTATTTCTATTTAAAAGTTAACTTTTTTGTTTACAATAACCTACGCTTCAACTCAAATTTTCATTATATCCCATTTGCAAGTCACTTTCATATGATATGTTAAAAAGTAGTATCTTCATTCCTAGAAAACATCCATATTGAAATAAGTCCTTCTAACGAGTTTTATTGGCTGATGTTATTTAACCTTAAAATAATTTACTGGTGCCAACCTAATTTGCTGTCAGCAAATTAGAAAACGAACAAAATGCATTGCAAATTGCAAAAAAACAAACATTTTTTCTATTCAATTTGCCTGTAATTTTCTGACTAGTTAATTCAATATAGCTGACTTTACAAATCGGTTAAATAATAAACAATATCTAATACCTAGGTACTTCATTCAAAGACAAATTTTGATTGAGGACTACTTTCAATACTGATTTAATAATTTTAGTGTAGAATTTTTGTCAGTAGAACCTACACTTGGAATACACTTCATAACAATGACCATAGTAAATAATTAAGTTTTTTTATATAAAACATACCTACGTCTAATCTGTGTTCCACTTTCTAGAAATAAAAAAAAAAACTCATAAAAACAAGCGAGATAGTTAAGTGTTACCTAAGTGTTACAGTTAATTCTATCATCATTATTTAAAATTGAATTTAACCTCTCTAATACGTAAAGAATCCAAGAAATAGTTACCAAGACTTAGGACTGTGAAGCATTGCGCGTAGCGAAAGAAGAAATCTAAGAAAACGTCGTTGTTTTAAATGTTTAAATACGACGTTCTAAGAAAATATTAGTCGTAATGCATTCACGTAAAATTCACATCCACGTGGACAAAAAAACAAAATTATGTTTATGCTTTATTTGGAAAAAGGTAAATAGTGCAACAGGTCCCGTGAACCTTGCCCCAAATCTGATTAGATCAAGGTACTGAGATTTCCAATGGTCATAATTTTTTGTATATCGCCATCAAATTGGTTTCGCATGATTTCCGTCATGTTATGAAACGGATAACACCGAGGTCAACTTCTTCGGTCTACCGGGAGCCTACCACCATTTTGGGCTAAAATCAGCTTTATCAATGTGTGGTAAGGATTGATATAGCTGAGCATGGACTCTATTGTAGTTTTCAACAAATTGTTACATGTCAATACACCAAATATAATTTGGGTTGTAATGACAGGAATTAAGTTGTCATGGAGCCTTCAGATCAGTATTAGATGGAGAGATAAAATCCATAATCATGATCATGTCGATATGGACGTTGGGCCTTTCCCCTGTTAATATTTAAAATATTTTATTTGGCTACTATTCTGTTTTGATTTATTCTACTTTAATCCATACATCAATTGCAATATTTTATTAATGTTTAATTCCAGGTTCAGATAGGGTCTAGGAACAATGTTGTGATATTTCGTAAAGAGAAGAATTTAATCGAACTCCCAAGTTTGGAAATGCCTGCTGAGTATAATTTTACTGGTGGTAGAGCTATAGTGACGGAGCTCGCGGGCGTAGGCGCCACCGCATTACCTCTATCTGCCGCCAAATGGTAGTGTTCAGCACTATCGTGTTCCGGTTAGATGGTAATGTATGGCTCCGTAATAACTATCACAGAGACATAACGACTTGGGTCTGGGTGGCAACGCATCTGCATTTTGACATCTGGTTTTTGTGTAGACGTCTATAGACTGCAGTCATCACTTAACATCAATGTGAGCTGCATGGTAGTTTGCCACCTTGCTTATATAAAAAAAATCTTTATCAATTGTAGGTGCAACATGCCCGTATATCGCTTAAACGCTACCATTTTTAAACATGATGAGCGTTGGTATCCAAGACATCCATAAATCAAATGATATGGTAGAGATAGACCAAGTCGGCATTCAAAAGCGTGGCAGTTTTTCACATCGGGTTGGCTGCAACTCCATAAAGCTCAGCAAGGCTCCATTCGCGGGATTACTCTCGTCTGTGGGAGATTGCTCTCGTCTGTTGAAAGAAGCTCCTTATAATCTTGTTCTATTTGAATCTATGAAAAGATGCTTTGTCGCTGTTTGAATGGTTGACCATAAAAAATGTTACAGAAAAGTTAGAATGTCCGAGCGCTGAAACATCAGATGTCTGTGCGTCTTATATGTAACTTAACACCTTGTCACGTTTATTAAAATGACTATTAATAAAACAACCAATATTAGTTAGGTACTACAGTTTTAATAAATTATAAAATATCTACTTATATACTATGACTCTAATTATCCTATAATCTAATCTCCCTAACTACAATTAAAACTATTTAGGTAGGTACTACTCGGTAACTAAACTAATTTAAAATTAAAACCTAATCTTAATTTTTAATGAAATTGAGAAACTAAGTTAGAATAGGGCGTGGATCGACTATCGTTTGTTTGCACTGATAGGAACAAATACAGCAACACTATCCTGCACTAGAAGCCGGTGACGGTGCTGCCGGTGCCGCTCTGTAGACCGTTGCGCGACGCGGGGAAGAATCTGACGTCACGCGAACAGGACAGGACAGCATCAACCCAGGTCGTTTTAGACCCAGAATAAAAACCCCGAGATCGGGGTTATATTCCGCAAGTATATTGATATAGCACAAGTAGATACAGGCAAAAATAGTATTAGCACTAACGGCACAATAACTATTTGGCAGTAGATATAGGTATGGTGTAAAGAATTAGAGGCAAGTATTATTCATGTCCGATGTTCCAGCACGAATGTCATACCGCTGCCCTCCGCTCCGGCGAACGGTGGCCTGTTCACCAGAACCGGTTCTGTCTACGCGCCGCTCATTTCATATCGCACGGCGTACGACACAGCCTAGGTTAATATTTTAATTACGTACCTTCACGCTTACTCGCGCATCCGGTAGGCAGAGCGCGTGAGGTACTAAATCGAGCGACCAAATCTTTCAATTACAAATACATTGTAACAACCTGTAATCCCCGAAGCATGCATTCAAGCAAACACCTACGATGCCCTGGTTATGTTTTGGCCCATGTAGCAGGTGACGAGCCTGTTGATATCTCCGGGCACATAACTAAACTACGTGGTAACTATTGGGCAACTTTCAGGAAACTGAAAAAAAAAACCAAGCAGTGTGATCTGGTGCGCGTGCGCTATGTAGGTACCTAGTTACGGTTATTACATCATTTCTGACCGAATGTTAGTTATACATTTCCATGATATACTTATAAAAAAGTGTTAAACTAGGACGCATAATTACACGTCCCTAAACGTTGGACAAACAGCCAAAAATTAATTACGAGTGTTATTGTGAAAGTATTACGGTAAGATCATGAGTTGCGTATGCGCATTGTCTATCGTAGGTATGTTTGCTCTTGTAAATTTAACCAAGTATCTTTTGGTAAGGTCTGCGTCAAAATTTGTAAGCAATGTTGTAATAGATTTTTTATTCAAGTAGAAACCTGTTTTAAAAATATGATGTTTTTATAATTTTATGTGTTTATAATTTTATGTGTTTATAATTTTAATCGGTATTTTAATCGTGACTAAAGAGAGACTATACATCTGATTTAAAGACAATTCAATAAATGTTTATTATTGTTCCACTTATTTATTATTTTAACTTTTTAAATATTTTTTTACATATTATTATATAAGTTTAAAAAGAAACAAATATATATAAAAAATTAAAAAATAGTGTGCCGCCGGCATTGGGAGCAGGGTCCAAGCTGCCGATGGTTAGGGACACAGAGACAGGAACCTCCTTACTATGCGTGCCGTGCCGAGGAGTACTGCTTTCTGTATCAGACCCTCTGAAGATGTTGGTCGAGGCTCTTCGCTATCAGCGCGTTCACCGATACGACTATCGGCACAATGATTGCCGAATCCACATCCCACATGGCGACAACTTCGTGAGCCAGATCAAGATATTTAATTTCCTTGTCTTTTTCGGCTTTATTATTATTTTTTTTTAATTATTATTTCAAAGCGGACTATGAGATGTAGAGTAATAAAAAATGGACGAACTGCAACAAATTCCCAACATTGCTTTCAATAGTATAACAAAGAGCAATGAAAACATCTACATGACTTATCGTTTGCCAACGATATTGTAGATAATTAACGGCTATTTTTCTCATAAAATTTGGGTCAACCAGACCTTAGGGCTTCCCAGCACTCGCCACTCGCCACACGCAAGTGCCACTGCGCGAGACACGAGACGAATAGGGCTGTCGATTATTAAAATTAATACCTACATTTTTTGTTGTTAGCTTATCAATTCTGTTTTATCACTTCAGCCGAAAGACGTCCGCAGCTGGATGGCCTTCCTCAAAGATGGCCGTAAAATTGGGGTTGTGTGTCATTCTGGTGAGAATATACAATAATCGACACGATGCGCATGCGGATTAGCATTCCCATCGTGATGATCATCCCACGTTATTGCATTTACTATCGCCCCATTCGAAAGGCTCGACCGATGCGCCATTGATCGGTTGAGTGAATACACTAGCGGAAGAATTTTCTCCTACTAGTAAGCTGCGAGGTCGTCACGTCCCAACATTTTAAAGCGATACTGTTTATGAACCTCTTCCGTTACTGACGAGTGACTGACTGTAGGTACAAAATAAAACTTGGTTTCTTTGAATGTGTATGCGTATATGAAGTCTCTAGTAAGAATTAGGCTTTTTCTATATTTCTTTCTAATTTCATACATCTCCCCTATGTTGCTCTTTTTGCGGATGCTTTAGTGATTAAAAAATAAGTTTTTCAAATTATATTATTGTGACAGATCATGAAACAGGCTATAAAAAGGAAGGATATAAAATTTATTTTTTAACAATTTTGATAGAAATAGTTTTGGGGTTATTCAAGAACGACGATGACAATTGATTATGGTCCCTTTATCTCCTAAACGATTAAGCCTAAAATTAAAAAAATAATAATAGACAGAAAAAAGTAGTTCTTTCCTTATACTATATTATAAGAGATTTTTTTTTAATGAAACCTTGTGAACTCGAGGCCGACCGATTGTCCCTTGGATGCTTTTTTGTTTAAAAAGTTGACAGCCCTAGCGACCTTCAACTTACGCTCATCTTGCACAATACCTCGCGTTAACAGTCTTGTCAAATCGAATTTATACTTTTTCATAATTAATAGTTGCCATTGAACCACCGGTGATGCGATTAAAATATTAAATTAGTTAAATATGTGAAATAATAATATATACCTACTTTTTTGTATTGTATAGATATCTATCAAACGATTAGGAGAAACACGAGAAACACGATACATCAAACATTTTGCACAATTGGCGGTCTTACTGCTAACTAAAGTATTCGTAAGTTCCATAGATGTATTTTAAGATAAATAGTAAGTAGGTTTTCGCTCTACCGTCACACCCCTTTGATTTGATAATAAATTAACTGTTCCATCTACTTTAATCAATCCTGAAGGACATAAACTTCACATTATATTGTCTCGATCTCGCAATAAATTGTGTTATTTTGCATTAAGATGCACAAGGTAAAGTTGAATGATTCAATTCAATTCGGATGTATATTTAAGGTTATTTCCGTGATTTCTCGGCTTTTAAATAAATATACATATATATCCTTCAGAGCTCAGGTGTTCCCCAGGCAGGCTGAATCAAACGACCCAGCTGTTCGCGACCTTCACACGGCGACAAGTTTCGGTTAAGTGATAAAACGAATTTTGTTGACGAACTGCTTATTTTTTTTACTTACTTTGAGTGTATAAGCTAAAAAAGTTGAGGGTTGATACATGTAGTATGCTTATACCTTTCCACCATGTTCCTTACAGGGTAGGTAGAGAGCAGTGCCCATCTTTGTCCCAATCCATTAATACTTCTTCTAGTATATTAATCTCTTCTCTTCTATTTTTTTATGTATTGGATGTGGCAAACAAGCATACAGTTCACATTGATGTTAAGTGATGACTGCAGCCTATAGACACACGAAGACGAAGGTCAAAATGCAGATGCGTTACCACTCCTGAGGCTTAAGGTGTTATGTCTCTGTGCCGGAAATTACAGGTTCGTACATTACCACCTGACAGGAACACGATAGTGCTGAACACTACCATTTAGCGGCGAGTAAATTAGGTAATGCGGTGGTGCCTACGCCCGCGCGCTACTTCACTGGAGCTCTACCACCCGTAAAAAAATAATGTCAATCTTGGAAGACTTTTTGATCAAGGTAAGTCTTGGTGTTACTCGTTTATAAACGAATATTTATGTAAGCCATCATTTAAAGGCTGTGCTGTTGTGTTATCAAGTATCCTTTGTTGTTCAAGAATAGGAAATTTCATATCAGAAATATTTTTCAAATCAAGTAAAATCAATGAAAAAATATAAATTGAATTGAAATTTATTTTAACAACGAACATGGAAAATTGTTTTCTACGTTGATTATTAATAATTAGGCACGAGAGGTTTGTCAGAACCGGGATGTCTGGCGCTCTACACTCTCTGCCTACCCCGTTAGGGACCTGGCGTGAAGATACATAATACATAATATTATTAGTAATGAAATGTCATACTCAATATTTAAGTAATTATTCCCTAAGTAGGTATGTGCTTAAAATTTCCTTCACATTATTTTACAAAGCAATTCTCCTTGAAGTGAGCCTAGCGATTCGCCTCCCAGTTCCGTTCGTCAGAGCTACGCCGGCGCAACTCGCTGAAATGTGCGCGCGCGCCGCACAAAGCTCAGTTACATAACCAACACGAGACCCGTCGCACTGCATCGATAGTGTTATAATTTATAGCTATTTAAGAACCGCGCGTAAATTAATAATTTTTGTTTGTGAAGTCAGCGGCATGCAGTTCGGTTTGTGTTTTTTTTATTATTTTGTGATTTATTTTAAGGGGTTAAAAATTACTTTTTTTTTTAATTCCTGAAAAGTTGATCAAAATTAATTAGTGCCTCATTTACTCAGTAGAATAAGATACTGTTAATATTTTAAAAGCATTTTTGAACACATAAGTAGGTTAAAAAAGATTATTGGTTTATTTAATATTTTTGTGGTATATTTTTTGCCTAATATTCGGTCTCTTACAGTCCCAAACGAGTACGAAAGATACAGTTTTATTATTTCGGCGATTTTGGCCCATGTAACAGGTGGCGAGCCTGTTGCAATCTCCGGGCACATTACCAAACGCCGAGGTACTGGGAAATATCCAGTAAATGGAAAAATCCCAATAGAACCAGAGATAAAGGATTTTAAACCGTTATCTCTGATAGCCCCGGAATCGAACCCAGGACCTCCAGCGTAGTAATAGTGGCCTGCTATCACTAGGCTACCGAGGCAGTTAATGTATGCATTCAAGGATGCATGCAAACACCCATCGCGTTACGTTTGTATGGACATCGCCCACCTGTGGCGAGCCTATTGATATTGCCAAACTTCGAGGGTGGCACTGGGATACCTATAGATTATAGATTAATCCCAATGGCATCTACCACCGTTTCGGGGACCGCACCCAGGACCCCGCCTAGCAGTAATGACTTCGCTAGACCACTGACGCAGTAAAACACGAGCAACAATCTGGGTACCCCATTTCTTTTCTTCTTAGCTTACCTATTTGACTCTCAAAAATTCAAAGTTATCATTATACATGGAATAAATTGCATTACAATGTAACGTTTCGAGATAAATTTAGTCATTTTCAGCCTTCAAGTAGATATTGCAATATTTACAATAGTTTTCAGCACTAGCGCGGTATTCCGTCGGCTGGACAAACTATTTTTCTAATCGGTTAAATGTTTCTAAACCATTTAATTTACTGTTTAGTCAAGTAACGGTATCACGATAATTAATTATATCGATACTTTTTTTCTTTACATTTATGTAATGAAGATGGCAAACGAGCATGCAGTTCACATTGATGTTAAGTTATTGGTGGTAGAGCTCCTGTCACGGAGCTTGCGGGCGTAGGCACCACCGCATTACCTAATATACTTGCCGCTAAATTTTGTTCAGCACTATCGTGTTCCGGTCAGGTGGTAATGTACGGCCTTCCCTGCGATTTCTGGCACAGAGGCTTAACATCTTAGGCCTCAGGAGTGGTAACGCATCTGCATTTTGACTTTGGTCTATATGTCAGCCTATAGGCACCCACACAAAGACCAGAGATCAAAATACGTTGTCACCCCTTAGAGCTTAGTTGTTATGTCTCTGTGATCGTTCTTACAGGGCCATACTTTACCATCTTATCGTAACACGATACTGCTGTGCTGAACACATCTATACTGTGCTATAGTATAATTTATCTTCACACAAAAGGAGTTAATATTTAAGTTATATGTTTAAAATTAATGTCTGATGGTGGGATCAAAAGTCTTAGGAATCGGCGTGCATGTATGAAGAGAATGATGAAGGTAGACGAGACGAGGCACGAGAGGTTTGTCAGAACCGGGATATCTGGCGCTCTACACTCTCTGCCTACCCAGCTAGGGACCTGGCGTGAAGTTACATATATTTAAAATCATCCTCACGTTTTGGTCGGATAACCCTTGCAAAACTGAAGAAAAGATATTGATTATTACCTAACCTATCTACCTTTCAATGATAGTCTTCTGCACTATCGTGTTCCGGTTAGATGGTAATGTATGGCCCTGTAATTACTATTACAGAAGCATGACACCTTAGTTCTCAGGGATGGCAACACATCTGCATTTTGACCTCTAGTCTTAAAGCAAATGTCTATAAGCTTATAGTCATCACTTAATATCAATGTAAGCTGCATGATTGCTTGCCAAATTCATGACATAAAAAAAATGATTGAGTTTGCTTCACTTTGATTCAAGCCTCATGTTTACTACATCACTACATTCTCAACCTTGAAAGTACAAAAGCATCTCCAATTCGTCATATCATCACCATATACACCTCCGCGAAACCTTGGTGATCTTGCGCAACCCTGCCGCCGCCCGCCCACGCTCATACCAAATACACTCATTTCCTACACGTATAAAACGTATTTTATATCTTCACTATAAATTGCGTGTTTCCTTGAGCCTCTATGTTGGAGTTACCAACTAATTCAGCAATGTAAACGATGCGAAGGGTTTAAATAGTAAAGAGGTCTTAGTGTATTGTATTTGTTTGGAAATCCCTTTAGAGTTATTTAAACGAGGTTGGGATTTAAGTGTGAACCTTGCCTAGATTTTCCTTTTGAGCTTAGACAATTTTAATAGAGACGAAATTCATAGAAGCGTAGTTTTCTAAAATTCTAGTCGCATTGTAAATTGAGTAAGATAGAAAGAGATAAAAGAGAGATTAGAAACCGTAGCTAAAATACGTTAATGAATTAGGGGGGGTCAGATTGTATAAGGAATTCTCGTCAGGTGGTTAAATCCCATGATATTTAGAATCTCAGAGAAGACAGCAGGCTACATCATCAATTGAGGTCGTTATTTAAGTAACTATTATTATAATCTAATGCTAAATGGCCGTGCAATTGTTTCGTCAAGCCTTTGTCATGTAGATAATTGATACAAGCTGAGCATAAGCAACTGTGACTCATGTCATGATTATAAACTTTGATGACATGAGTTCTGTAGCGATAGAACAACGTTTTTTTTCTAAACTATAGTGAGAATGTGTATACAAATGTAGAACCCTGGCATTAATAGAATTCTGTGTTAGGTTTTTAAATTACAATCATATTCATTGGTGCACATAGCTTAGCACTGGTGGAAACGGATTCAGATAGGTATGTTTTTTATATAGAAGGATGTGTGCTATGGATGCGTGCTATGGGCCGTTGAAAGTACACCACTCTCAACGGCTAGCCCTCGCCGGTTTCCTACTATCGATACATCGCATAACTCAAGCTGCATCTTTCTCGCGCAGCTACTTTGCGGCGGCGGATCTTCATAGCGAATCTTCCTCGTACAGCTACATAGCTTATTATTGAAGGAAACGGTCACATATTTTCGTACCAAAGATTTCACATCTTTACAGCTTAGTTGCATAGCACATCTCTGGTGGAAAAGCACCCTTTTGACGGGATCATACATCACTATCTAACCTGAATTGGAGTATTGACGGCTGAATTGGAGTCACCTGCCACCAAATGGTAACGCGGTGGTGCCTACGCCTCTTTTCATGAATGTTGGGGGCCCAGCAAGGAAACATTTTGTCAAACATTCGAATCCAAAGTAAATTTTCCTTAACATACCTAATTAAGCAGGTTTTATAGCCAAGTACTTACATGATGCAAATTAGTATATTCTATGAAGATTTTCACACAGTAGTAACAGTCAAGGTTATGAAACTAAAAAAGCTATTCATAAATATTTTGGTTTCTACACTTGGACTAGGCGTAGCTTAAGATGGCGTTGCGTTAGTTCAGTCAGGTCGTGCCAATGAACTATTGGGAAATGTTCAAGTGATTCTATTGTAACAGTTAAGTTAAATTTGCTATGATCATTTTATTAACTGACGAAACAGATATTTTTTAGGCGAAAAGCAAAGTGAGAAACTATTCTAATGATTGTGACCCTATTTCCAAAATTAAAACTTACACGTCCTTGACAGTAAAAAAGTAAAATAATGAATATTTTTTACGGTTCAGTATTTTAAAAGGAAAAAACGGCATCCATATAAATAAGATCACTCACACATCTGTCTGTCTATGCGATCCTCTCTGAAAATGCTGGATCGAGGGACTTCTTATATCAATGACAACAAGGAATTAAATTAATCTCAAATATGGAGGCCACTATATCGTGTGACATATAGATAGATATATAGTAGATATGTTTTGGTGGTGGTAGAGCTCCAGAGACGGAGCTCGCGGGCGTAGGCACCACCGCATTACCTAATATACTTGCCGCTAAATGGTAGTGTTCAGCACTATCGTGTTCCGGTCAGGTGGTAATGTACGGCCCTTTAATTTCCGGCACAGAGGCATAACACCTTAGGCCTCAGGAGTGGCAGCGCATCTGCATTTTGACCTCTGGTCATTGTGTGGGTGTCTATAGGCTGCAGTCATCACTTAACATCAATGTGAACTGCATGCTTGTTTGCCACTTTCAATATATAAAAAAAATATGTATCAAAGGAATAGTCTTATTGTGTCTTATTGAATTTTAAAAAATAATTTTTACTAATAAAAATAGGCAAAAATGACCATCTTGACCTTAATTTCCGAAATTACTAAGCCTTAATTTTTAGAAAAAAATACAGAAAATGGCGCCGTCATAGCTATCACAGAGACAAATCAACTAAAGTCTGGCAAGTTGCACATAAGTTACAGCTACTTGTTTGTTACCTTTGTCACATAAAATAATGTTATTTTCTGCGTGTACAGGTATAGCGTGGCTATTGTGCGCATGCGCCGCGATGTGCGCGAGCGTGGCAGGCGAGCGGTGGCGGTGGCCCGACGCCGCCACCGCCGAGTCCGTGCGCATCGACACCAAGGTGCGCTTCATAGACTCGCCCAGGGAACATGACTCGTGAGTTCACATTTCTCTCTATTCATTCCGCTGACGTCGGTGCGTGATATAACGGAAGAATCTAATCTACCGCCTATTAACGGAATAATTTTCTATGGAAGATAATTCGTCACCTAGTGCAGTCAGTCAACTTAACAATGGCGGTCAAACCATCCCGTATATCCGCCTTACGCTTTGGTCCCGCAGTGTCCAAAGACATCTTTCGGCTGATATGATTAAAACCGGTATTCATTTTCTTTTATTTTCATCTCCTTTGTATATTTGTACAAGAGGAGTAAGTATTGTTGTGGATGACTTGACAGCAGTCCTCGCTACGATTTACGGGCGACTAAGTCAATATCAAGATGAAAGGTGAGTATAGACTGAATAAGAATGTATTTTGAGTTCAGGTTCAGAATGCCGGTATAGCGCGAGGGTTGTGCCCTAGTGTGGTGAGATGATGATGGTGAGTAATCTCCGTCGCTTATGGGTATTTGTAATATCAGGGGTGTTGTCAACCTGTAGCCAGCATTGAAGGATTCTTTTGACGCCAATCGCCATAGAAACGGCATGTTTCGGCGTTACACTTTCATCGTATAAAAAGTGTAAACCATTAAAATTGAAAAAAATGAAGCGAGCAAGGCCCTGCGGCTGGTGTTGATCGAAGTGATCTACTCAGTTAAGCGATACGGGCGCGGTCGGGTGTGTTATGGGTGAACGCTAGTGGGAAATTAAAATGGGCGTTTCCGTGCTTTGGATGGGCGCACATTAAGCCGTCGGTCATTTTTGCTATCGATAGATAGCAGTCGGAACCTTGTCGGAGGCTTGTGCGGTTTGAAAACATTCGACAGCAGGTTGGCTACTAACCCTTATCTCCACCAACCCGCATTGGAGCAGCGTGGTGGAGTAAGCTCCAGGCCTCCTCCCAAGAAGTGGATAGACTCGTGCCCAGCTGTGGGCCGTATCAAGGGTTGCCATTATTATTATTTATTATAAACCATTAAAATTATACGTTTTTTGGCCAGATTGGAAAAATATATGAGAGTGAATATTAACGATGCGCGCACTCTGACAGATAAAAGCAACAGTCTGAAGTTAGTTGCTAAACTTTTATTGTCGTTTGGTTTTATTTCTTATATATTGATTGGATATTATATTATATTGATTGGATTGTAACTGCCTCAGTAGCCTAGTAGTAGTAGGCTACTACTACTACGCTGGAGGTCCTGGGTTCGATTCCCGGGTCGGGGGCTATCATAGATCCTTTATCTCTGGTTCTATTGGGATTTATTCCATTTTCTGGAAGATTTCCAGTACCTCAGAGTTTGGTAATATGCCCGGAGATGGCAACAGGCTCACCACCTGTTACATGGGCCAAAAACGTAACCGGCGAATCGTGGGTGTTTGCATGTATGCTTGAATGCATGCATTTACCTCAGTCTACCCCTTCGGGGATTACAGACGTGAAGTTACGTATATTGGATTATTGCGCTAAAGAAGTATAACTTCTTACGTGCCTACATAAATACACACACACTTTATAGTAACATTCTTTTATTGAAGTTTACCCGAAGTAAATCAGTAATGATAAAAACTTAGCAGTCATAAATCTTTCTGTATCGCGAATTACAACGAATAGGTTGTATAAGGTTGTATATCCGATGCTAATTACTGTGCATATCAAGATCTCATTGTTGAGCACATGCAATGTTTCGCTCGGCTCGTTTCCACCACCTTGACCAATATTCACCTTTGCACATATTGTTCTCACCTCTTAACCTTTACCTATATGTTATGTTTTTATTGCCAAGATAAGACAGTTGATGTATTTTCGCAAAGGATAACGTAGAGGCTTCCTGTATTAGCGAGTTTGGATTTTTTATTGGGACTTGACCAAGTGCAGAACTACATTATAAACACAAACAATTAAGTAATGAGAAATATTATATAAGATTTGTTGTCATTAAATTTGAGATTCCTCTTAGTAAAGGAAGATAAGGATCTAAATAATCCTCGTGCACGTGTACGCAACTGTGTTATTTGACTACACATGGCCGTAACTTTGGCTTTTCTCTCAAGGTTTAGTTCCGCAAATTGCATGCGGGATCTGGTATTTTGGGTTCGGGTATCCCGGTATTACCTACATATATTATGTTCTCTTGGAGAATAAAACTTCGTCTCCGAGCTCAGTAATAGTATCTTACCACCATCCACTACAGTAGTTATTTGAGATTCTCTATTAGTGGCAAGAAGTAGAATAGGTCATACCAAAGTTCTCGTCTCCGCTCGATTTTTATCACCAATAAATGAAACTCGTGGGTCTAATATCAGAAATTATAGGCACATCTCAACTTAAGGTATCCTGTCATAATTGTATTCGTTAGACCTATGTCTTGACATCGGTCATGGTTCTATTGTCCTCTGAACACCAACAACTACCATCGAATGCGTCATCTTTGGCGTCACCGTCGCCACTAATTGGCTTGTTATATCCATCATTGTGTGCAGTTGTCGCAATCATTGCCGTCTCATCTGTGGCATCAGCTGAGTTATCATATTCAATTATAATTATCTTTGTATGAGGAACCTTTGTTATATAGATGAGTGCATTGATATGATTTATTTTTAACGGAAATATAACTTTACGTCTACATTATACTTTGGCAGGCATTTTGTCTATTAAACATACAATAACATACCTAGGTATTTCACGTTTCAATAGAGTTACTTTACAATAGAAGTCTGTATCCAGAAAATAAGTTATTCAGAATTACCTAATCTATTTCTTGCTAAATGCTAATGTGTTTCAGTTAAATGGTCATCTTATAAGCATCTTAGTGCGGTAACACGTTTGCATTTTTTAAGATGTAATGATCATGGCCTAAAGCAACACCGGAGGGGAGTAGCCATATGCAGGCTTTCCCCTCTGTCAAAGTACAAGCCCAAATGGGCCTATACCTGTCGCCTAGATGTTTAAATGTGTGTGAAATTGTTTCTGTATTTTGTAGTAATAGACGATTTTTGTAGTATGTATGTGTGTAACACGTATTTACCCCCGCAAAAAATGACAGACTGTTTGTTTGGCAACTCCCCTCCGTGTTGTTCTACGCCACTAAGCTATTGCGGTAGAGGTCGTAGTAGAGCTCCAGTAACGGAGCGAGCGTAGATAACACCGTATTACCTAATCTACTCGTTGCTAAATAGTAGTGTCGAACGTTATCATATTCCGATTAGGTATGCACGGCGCTGTAATTTATAGCACAGACGCATAACAACTTTCAACATTTCTGACTGAAAAGAAAAAGATGAAAATCTAATGATATTCGTTAATGAGCAGGGTTACAATGCCTTAATTAATAGAAGTCTGCCGCATCAGTCTGCCCGAGACCACGGAAGGTGAAAAGCAACCGAAACGTCGGGTTGATTTTAAATAATCATTTTAGTTTATTACAAGTGAGAGCTTAGTGCTGAAGCGCGCATGGCCCGGCGGCTGGTGTAGATCGTAAGCGATCTACTCGGTTAAGTACTACGGGCGGGTAGTGTGATGGGTGACCGCTAGTGGCAAATTAAGAGGGCACGTTAAACCGTCGGTCCCGGTTGTTATCGATAGATAGCAGTCGTTAAACCTTGTCGGAGGCCTTATGGGCGGTTTGAAAACATCCGACAGCGGGTTGGTCACTAACCCACCCACCTCCACCAATCCGCATAGGAGCAGCGTGGTGGAGTAAGCTCCAGGCCTCCCCCCAAAAAAGGGGAGAGACTCATGCCCAGCAGTGGGACGTATAATGGGTTGCCATTATTATAATTATTTTTAAGTGAGAAAATCCGAAAGCTAGTTTTTAATCAATGAGTGCAATTCAATCACAATTCACAATGAGCAAGACTTAGCATTAGGTATGTAATAGCAATCGATCGCAATGGTTGGTACACTACTTACATTGTGCACTGTATATTATGTAAACTTTACTTTTACTTTGATACGAACAATTACGATATTTACGTTTGCGAAACTGTGTTCGTTCGGTATTTACATTCTGATACAGTGCACGTTTCAAAACGATAAAATGGTCATTTACTTCAGGGTCTAATTGTCTTAATTATAAGATAATAGAAATATATGAAGAAAACCGGTACAAGTTGGATTCTCTCAACTACCCTACCGTTCTACTGTACGATCACTTTTCACTGGTGGTAGAGCTCCAGTCACGGAGTTCGCGGGCGTAGGCACCACCGCATTACCTAATATACTTGCCGCTAAATGGTAGTGTTCAGCACTATCGTATTCCGGTCCGTCTTCCGTATAAGGCCCCGTAATTTACGGCACAGAGGCATAACACCTTAGGCCTCAGGAGTGGTAACGCATCTGCTTTTTGACCTTTGTCTTCGTGTGGGTGTCTATAGGCTGCAGTCATCACTTAACATAAATGTGAACTGCATGTTTGTTTGCCACTACCATTACCTACATAAAAAACAACCCTGCGTTAGAGCAATGTACAATGTTCAAACGAAAATATTAAATGAATTCAAAAATCTTCTTTTGCCTTGGAACATTGATTATCATGAGGCATTCGAGATACCTTAACAAATTTCAATCTTCGCGTTGATGTAGAATCTAAAATTAGATATAAAATAAGATATAAAATAAAAAAAAAATACGCTAACACTCACAGCCCCACAGTAGGTATAAAACCTATGTCGTGGGTGCCGTTGTACACATAAAACACATACACAAACACCCAGACCCGAAACAAATACCTGTAGGCCATACAAATATTTGTCCCGGTGCGGGGATCGAACCCGCGACCCTTCGAATCAAACGGTCATCTCACACCGCTGGACTAACAGGGTCGTCAAATATGTCTTATTACTTGCAAGATTAAGATACCGCTTTTTATTGCGTTGTCTTAAAAATAGATATTTTCACAGCTTAAGCTTAAGATATTAACTGTATGATGATGCCCCAAAAGCAAGTGGCAAACACTTTGATAACGTTAAATATCTCTTAAATGGTCTTTGTACTTGTGACTTATTTGTTCTATTTCAAAAATATTAACTGATAGAGAATGGCTTGCGGCCTTAACTGTGCCATTACTACATTTAATGTAATGGAAGTGGCAAGCTAGTATGCAGTTCACAGTGATGTTAAGTGATGACTGCAGCCTATAGACACCCATACAAAGACCGAGATCAAAATGCAGATGCGTTACCACTTCTGAGGCCTAAACTGTTATGCCTCTGTGCCGGAAATTACAGGGCCGTACATTATCACCTGACCGGAACACGATAGTGCTGAACACTACCATTTAGCGGCAAGTATATTAGGCAATGCGGTGGTGCCTACGCCCACGAGCTCCGTCACTGGAGCTCTACCACCAGTAAAGTACCTGATTAAATAAAATGTAAATAAATATAAATACATCTTCCTTATTCCAGTGAACGCAAACACAAGCAAGTCCAATCAGACGAGGTGCCTTTCAAGGAGCCGAGCGACACCGCCGGCTTCTACAACAGACCGCGCGGCGAAGGAAGGTTCCCCGTGCGAGTCGAACAAGATGATCCACGCGCGCAGTACCAGCAGTTCCCTCACCAGCAAGGCCAGAACAGGTGAAAAATTAGATTAGAGATTGGCCTTGGGTGGCACCCCTTTGCATGCAATTAGGTACGCGCGCTCAGTGCCAGCAGTTCCCTTACCAGCAAGGGCAGAACAGGTGAATACTTACATTAGAGATTGGCCTTAGGTTGTACCCCTTTGCGTGTAAGTGGATACGCGCACAGCGTTCAGTGCCAGCAGTTCCCTTGTCAACAATTGCAGAATAAGTGCAAACTTAGATTTTAGATGGCCTCAAGCAGTTTTCATAACATCAAGCGAAGAATAAATGAAAACTAAGATTATAAATTTGGTACATGGTTACCACCATGTACCAATCTATAAGCACGGTTGGTTGTGCGTTGTGCGTGCTCTTAGTAGTAATCGCAGAATAAATTATTATTGATTGGCCTTGTTAAACTGTTGTTATTAACGTGTTTCAGCCAAAACAACTACAACTCGGACGGCACCCTGGACTCTCTGCAGTACTGCAAGTGCACAAGTAACCCCGACTGCAACCCAAGAAAAGATTATGCGGTAACTCTCCAACTATTCATAGCTTAGATGTGCTCGACTGTCGAATCTTCATGTTCTGTTGCCTTGATCTGCGTTTTTTTATGGTTTATGGTTTAATTGTGGAAACAAACATGCAATTCACATTGATGGTAAATCAATACTTTATGTATGTATGTATCTTCACGCCAGGTCCCTAACGGGGTAGTCAGAGAGTGTAAAGCGCCAGATAACTCAGTCCTAACCCACCTCCCGTGCCTCATTTATCTTCATCATTCTCTTCATATATGCACGCCGATTCCTAAGATGGTGGGGTCAAAACCCCCACCATCAGACAGAACTCGACCTATTTGGTCATGGTAGGTCAGTCTTGTCATAGTTAGCCCCATACATTTCCAACTTACTCAAACACGATAAAGTTAAACACTACCATTTGGCAGATAGATTAGGTAATGCTTGCTATTCATATAACTGTGGTGCCTTTATCCTTGAGCTCCGACACTAGTTTACCAGAATTACTGGGAACGCTTTTCTTTATTTCATCTACTACTGCATGTCTTGAGAATGATATAGAGGTACTTAATTTATGTTCATATTTTTTCCAAGGCAGAAAATTCTCAGTGGCACGAAATTGCAGATTATATAATAATCTATAAACAATTTTTTATTCTTTTTTAATATTTTTTTATTAAAAAACAAAAGAAGTTCAAAAATGAAGTAGATGTAATTTGAAGTTGTTATAATAAATATGTTATTACAGAATGCATGCGGTGCCAACGAATATCTTTGCTGTTATAATGCTCCTAGCAAACAACATAACTCAGGTAAACCACTTTATGATTTCAAAGTTTAAAAAAAGATAGGAATCATTGTCGCTATTTATTACACGTTTTATTGTGTAAAATAAATACGAACGTTACTTCACGCCCGTAATCCCCGAAGGAGTAGGCAGAGGTAAATGCATGAATTCAAGCATACATGCAAACACCCACAATTCGCCGGTTGAGTTTTTGGCCCATGTAACAGGTGGCGAGCCTGTTGCCGTCACCGGGCACATTACCAAACTCCGCAAAACTGAGAAACTTCCATAAAATGGAAAAATCCCAATAGAACCAGAGATAAAGGATTTTAAACTGTTATCTCTGATAGTCCCCTAATTATTCTTGTTGACATGATATTACGTATGATCTATTTTTTTGTTTTGTAAATGTTCCAATATATTTTTTTCCGTGTTTGACTAGCCAAAATGAAATGTTATTATTATCCAAATATAATTTGATCAATGTGTAAATGGAATCGTAATGGTTATAATGTAGTAATTGATAAAATATATTCTGTTCTGTTATTTGCATGCCAATGAAGTGGTGAAATATGAAAGGACATTATTTTATTATACTGAAGATCTCATGTACTATATTTCTAGCAAATAAATAAATTCATTCATTCATTCATTCATTCATTCATTCCCCGACCCGGGAATCGAACCCAGGACCTCCAGCGTAATAGTAGTGGCCTGATACCACTAGGCTACAGAGGCCCTAAAAATAAATACGAGTATCTCATAATTTTATTTTTTGCTTTTTGCTCCCAGAATACTTCAATGAAGTCGACGAAGACCGTCCATCATTACTGCCGGGTCACAGCAACATTGCGAGACCCTTCCCGTCACCTCCCGGATCAAACAATAGACAATTCGGCCCTCACAACAGAAGAAATAACGGCCCAGTGCTCGTTGGCCCTCAAGGTCCTACCGGAGTTATTGGACCCAACCAACAAGTGCTAATAGGTCCTAATGATCCTAACGGTCAGATAGGTCCGGTAGATAAGCCAGACGTTCTCATCGGTCCCGAAGGACCCACTGGTATCATTGGACCGGCGAATCAAGACAGGCTCGTTGGACCGGGTGGACCAATAGACGAGCTCAGACCAAGTGAAACCGCGCAGCGAGGAGTATTAG
This sequence comes from Macrosoma leucophasiata, assembly GCA_036365455.1. Taxonomy (NCBI): domain Eukaryota; kingdom Metazoa; phylum Arthropoda; class Insecta; order Lepidoptera; family Hedylidae; genus Macrosoma; species Macrosoma leucophasiata. The sequence continues at coordinate 22,147,830 of JAWQUS010000003.1, read as the reverse complement.
TGGGCCCGGGAGGTCCGACGGGAATCATCGGTCCAGCTGGATACAGATCGCAGCGTCAAGGTGTTCTAGTCGGGCCGGGTGGTCCCTCAGGAATAATTGGACCACAGCGAGGAGTATTGGTTGGCCCAGGAGGTCCTACCGGCATCATTGGACCCCGGGGATACCAGAACGGTTTCAGGCAGGGTCGAAACGGTATATTAGTTGGCCCAGGTGGTCCGACTGGTATTATTGGGCCAGGAAGGGGTGTGCTCGTGGGGCCCGGCGGACCGACGGGACAGATCGGACCGAGAAATTATTTCTTCGATAATTAAGTGAAGTGCTGTGATGGCTAATAAAACTAATTTATGAACGTGATCAATGTGTGCGGCGGTTGTTTACGTTGGGCGGAGAGCTAGTTGGACTGGGTAATGTAAATATTTTGGTACTAGTAACGTACGGCATGGGCCGTCCTACTAACTCTGTGCACTTTAAACGTCTTTTGATTCCTTCTGTAGATTTGTTTAACTGTGATATCATGATCTGAATACGAGAACGCTGCATTTTATTTATTTTCACTGTTGTACTGCCTTTGTTTTGGACTTATTTCTTATATTTTTTGGATCTTCGTGGCTTAATCTTAGTGCAAGGAAACTAGTGATATTCGTTTAGTAATATACCTATCATAAAACTGTCGATGGCACAACTATTGGAAAATGTGCCCAGCGAATTACAATTACAAATATATTTTTTGTATTTAAGTGCACTTTTTATATCTATCTATTTGCCGCCAAATGGTTGTGTTTGGCACCATCGTGTTCCGGTTAGATGTATGGTCCCGTAATAACTATCATAGAGACATAACAACTTGGTCAACTAAGGGTGGCAACGCATCCGCATTCTGAACTCTAAAGGAATTCAAAGTTTTACAAATAATGATAGAGTCTGCAACGGTTTTAAATTTACAAGGTTACATAGTAACATGCTTCTCGCTGTAGGTCACACATGGCGCCAACCATAGAGCAATGAGCCTTCCTTGGTTCCATAGTCGATGGCGCCAACTAAATTATATTATGTTGTTTACGATTAAAAATAGTCACATTAATTAGTGTCACTGTTAACGAAAAATATGAGATATTGAAGCATGTTTTGTGAAGTCGAACTTAAATCATACTGACAACTGTCATGTTTCTTGTAAAAGTGATAAATCAAGCGATAATTTTTCAAAGTATAATAAGACTAATGACCCAGTTTAAATTTTACCAGAGCAAGCAGTAGTTCGCTTTAATGACAAAGAATATAGCTGAAAAGAATCCACCATTTTCTATTAAACAAACAACATAAAAATTTATCTTCACTAAACAATGAAACAAAAATTAGTTGTAAATTGTAAGGGCTGTGGCAATTTGCCACTTACATGAAAAATTAGTCCCATTGCACGAAGATGTAAGGCGTAACAATTAATCTTCCGCACGCATACCACACACAGCAAACGTCTCGGATCTGTCCAATTATTGTAAAAATAATCCGTTGGAATCGGAGCGGCCATAAAAAAATTGACGCCCCACGAAATCGTGAAGATGGCGCGTTGCCAGATTCCAGACGACCGTGTTGATATGATGAGAGCTTAACCAGCGCTCATCATATCAACAACTGCTGGAAATATGGGAATTTCTCAAACCTAATTTCACCAGAATGGATATTAATTTATTTTACTCTTTATTGCCACTTTTTTACGTAACGAAGGTGGCAAACAGGAGTAAAGTTCACATGAATGTTAAGTGATGACTGCAGCTATAGACACAGAAGAATGTCTGTAAAATGTCGAAAAATGCAGATGCGTTGCCATCCCAGAGACCTTAGTTGTTTATATCAGAATCTCTGTGATAGTTATTACGGGGCCATACATCACTATCTGGCCAATAGTGCTGAACACAACCATTTAGCGGCAGATAAAGTAGGTAATGTGGTTTAATAATATGGACACAAATGACGAATTATAAATGTTGTCGTAAAATAATAATTTCAATTGTTTATTTTGCAAGGACATTATTTTCAGTGTTAATAATAAAATTGCATGAAGATGACATTGTATACAAATGAGCATTTTACAAGGATGGTAAGTGAGTACTGCGTGTGTTCTAAATTTACAGATAAAAGATACTAAAAAGCCACAGTTATTAACCGTGGTAGAGCTCCGGTACTGGAGAGTAGGCACAATCATATTACCTAAACTACCTGTGTGATCGTGTCAATTAGATGTTAATGTAAAATCCCATAAAACTATCACAGAGGCAAAACAACTTAGGCTTGGAGTGGCAACACATTTGCATTTTTACTCAAAGTTTTTATCATTGATTTGAATTAAGTAAACATACGTTCGATTTATTGGAATTCCGCTGATAAGCGGCTCTACATTTGTAACGAATCTTTGTCTAAGTAGAATTGTAAAATGTTAACTTAAATCTAAAACCTACCGTTACAATATTTTTTTTATAACGATTTCTCTACATTTAGCACCCTACGCACTAGAAGGCGAGCCGAGTAGTTGCGTGGAATTCAATCAATAGCAAGCATTTGTTTACCAGAGAACGATGTAGCTGATATAAAACGATCGAGCGATGATCTACGAAATAAACATTGGATGTAGGTAAACGAAATTCACCTGAACTTGTCAGCAGTGGATTATATTGAACAGTCTATATAAAAGTTCTACATTTAATGAAGGATTGAAAAAGAAAACCGGTTTTAGAGTAGGTATACTCAAATTTATAATTTTCCCAGATACCTTGGGTACTAAGAATGAAATAAAATCAAAAGAAATTATTCGTACCGCTGGAGTCGACTCAATGACTTTGTTAGTAAAGATTTCATAGATTGCAGATTCGAGACCTGCCAGAATGCATTTTTTTTAATTCCGTGGTCAAAATCAACAAGTAAGTAAGCGAGAACGGCTTAGTTTGGAGATTGGTGCTATCAAGCTTTGTATTTTTACTGCCACAGAGTTGACAGATCAGCAAGCGGTCCCCTAGAATGAAAATGTGTACCGTAGCATGACCATACAAACCACTAAACTTTTCTAAGTTTTGTAAGTAAAAGTTTAGTGGTTTGTACAACGGTTCTGTCCAAAAAATGATCAAGTCACAAGATTTGACGCAAGAAATTGACGAGTTGTCCTTCCAAAGGATTGTTTTTTTTGAGTTTTGAATGATAGATGGCATATTGCGTACAGGGAACTTTTCAAATAGACAATACCTATTAATGACTCCCCCACAAGAAAGGCAGAGACTTGTGCCCAGCAGTGGGACTTATCAAGGGTTGTCATTATTATTATTATATTGACTCCGATAAAAGGAGTAAAATAAAATATTTCCAGCAAAAACAAATAAACTAAGGAAATTCACCGATAGTGATAATGACGATAATGGAGCAGAAGATCGGGCTGGTGAAGGTCTTCTAGAAGTGACTATCGTTGCCGTCCCAGACGCTTACTTTCATATGTTAATGTTTATACTTGGGATATGTTTGTTTATTTGGCTGCCTTAGAGCTACAAAAAGAATACATCAAAAATATGTTATAATTATTAAATTCAAAAAAGAAAACCCATAAAAAAAAAATTAAGAAAATCTTCTCCAGCAGTCTCTCGTTTTAAAATTCTGACTCACCAATGGTGGTGATCACGATGATGGAGTAGAAGAGTGCGCCGGTAAAGGTCCACTGGATATGGTCGGTGCTCTCATTGCCATCCCAGCCACGCACTTTCATCTCCAGCAGGATCGCGTTTTCGAAGTCCTGACAACCATATCATTTGTTGCGAATTGGAAATGAATATTAAATTAATCTGACTTGAAATGAATCCTTATTATTATGAATTATGACATTCTTATCATTGACATTGTATAACTTTTATTTATTATTAATTATATATAAATGAAATTATTGTATTAGATAGATTATAAAAATATTGACAATTTTATAGATGTATGTTGTTAAATATTATTATTATTTTGTTAGACACTTGCTTGACATGTCAAAATTGCGATGCCCCTTAAAAGGGCTTATGTACTTACCTGACTTATCTGTTTTAGTTTAAGACCAATTTAATGTAAGTAGGTACATTTTGCAATAAATATTGATTGATTGATTGATTGATTGTTATACTACGTTTTAAGAAAAATTAATTAGTGGTGTAGAGGGTATAGGCATCAGCGCATTTCGTTATATAATTTCTATTTTGTAAACAGCGTTACCATAAGTTATCTTACTGCTTCGTCAGCTTAATGGTTGTAAGCCATTACTAACGTTTTAGACAAGGCTCGAATTCAGAAATACTTGGCCACTGCTCTCTTGACCTCTTTTTACCTTTCTATGTACGTTGTGACTCATATATTTTGGGTTTCCCTACAAGCTACATTTAATCTTCTGCTTCTCAAATGGGAAAATATCAGTAATTTAATATTATTTGTATTTTTATACGAATAAGTTACCCAGTGGTTTTATTTGAGCACTTCAGCTCATTTCAATGAATACGACATATAATTCAAACGTTCATGATTTTAAAAAATTAAGCTAGAAAGCAAGGGGCCGTTCAAGTATTACGTCAGCACTATGGGGGGGTGGGGGAGTCTTTGCTCTGCTTATTTTGGATGACATGGGGGGTAGGGGAGTCTAGATGATGATTACGTCATCGGTAGTTATTTACTTATTACATCAGTAAAATCTAATCTCTATGCTAAATCTATTTTCTTATTTTTAAAATATTAATTGTAACATTATAATTATAATATTAAAAAAAACAATACATTAATTGAAAAATGTTTACGTAAGCATCGGGGAAGGGGGTAAGAGCTTTGCTTACTTTTGCTGACAAGGGGGATGGGGGGGTAAAGAATTGTAATAAATCTGCTTACGTAATACTTGAACGGCCCCCAAGCAATAATATGTGCTCCTTTGCTGAGTGTCAATTTCCATAAATATTTCAGAGGGCAATATTTAGTTGCAATCGTAAATCTCGTGTATACAAGGGAGCAGCAGCAGCATAAATCTATACCAAAAATAGGATTCTCCAAATAATTGCTCAGTTAAAGCTGGCACCGCCGCAAATTTATTGGTAAATATCTATTATCCGGGATATTGTACGTTTGTTGATAGTAACCGATATATTTAGAGTCGAGGGAGCCCGCCGCCGCCGCATTGAGTGTGTTTACTAGAGATTGCTCAGTAGTTGAAGATCTATCGTAATTCAGTTAATTTATAATGTAATGCGGTATATCGCTCACTGATTATGTTAGTAATCAATATGTTAGACTAAACCTTTGTGTGAATGAGACTATGAGAGTAAAATTTCAAAAATAAGATGCTCCAATGTTCCAAACTCTCGAAAGAGCGAATTGAGTTGATTTGAAACGTGCGAAATGATTTGAGACGTCCAGGAAGACCAAGACCGATCAACCTTGAGATATTAGATCAAGTCCTGTCCGAAGGTAGGGTTAAAAGTCTTAAAAGGAGAATCGACGTGCATGTATGATGCATACATGAGTGATGAATGTCGACGGGGGATCTCAGGCTTTACCATCGTGATTGCGAGCGACCACTGGACCAATGAGGCGGTCAAAAGACCGAACATTTGTAAAATACGAGAGTTATCTGTACAGTGAGTGTACAAAACTGTACCTTGAGCATGTCGACGACGTCGGAGGTCCAGTTGGTCTGGTTGAGGTAGGGCACCTTACAAGTCATGTCCCAGATGCTCTGTGTCGTGTTGCTTCGGATCTGCGAGATGTTCATTTTCACCTGCGCATGTGATGAACACAATACAATTTATTTTATTTTTAAAGAAAAATGGAAAGAAAAACTTGACTTCAGGCGAGGCTCGAACTCGCGACCTACTGGGAATCTAGTCCAGCCGCTCTTCCAATTGAGCTACTGAAGCCCTGCCCGATTTCCTGAAGTCAAGTTTTTCTTTCCATTTTTCTTTAAAAATGAAATATATTTCACAAGCATGTGTTAATGCGAAATAATATAAAACAATTATTAAGGGTAAAAGCGACTTCTTTACGATATTCAATAAACTGAAAAGTCTATTATATCGGTTGCCTAACTAGCATAGTTGGTAATAGATGGCGCTACTGCTACCATAAAGCAATGCAATAGATGTGAAGGAAAGATTTGACAAATCGGGCAGGGCTTCAGTAGCTCAATTGGAAGAGCGGCTGGACTAGATTCCCAGTAGGTCGCGAGTTCGAGCCTCGCCTGAAGTCAAGTTTTTCTTTCCATTTTTCTTTAAAAATAAAATATATTTCACAAGCATGTGTTAATGCGAAATAATATAAAACAATTACAATACAATTTTAAAAAAGTTATTCACTTTGAAATTTCATGACGTGGAATTTAACATTAAACAGCTCACCTCTCTCTCGTGCTGCGCCTCCAGTTTCGCGAAGGTAGCGGCTCCGAGGATGCAGTAGGCCACCACCAGGCAGATCATCACAAAATGGGAGAACACCACTGAGCACAGCTTCCACGTGTAGTACAGGAACTGCCATTATCAGAATTATACACTTTGTTAATTAGTACGTAGGTTAACTGTTTCGAGTACACAGCCAATAGGTTGTGTAGTCGAAGCTGTTGCTGTGCCGCGAGTTCCAGCAGCGGAGCTCGCGGGTACAGGCACGACCACGGTACTATTCCTCTGTGCCGGCAATTACCGGCATTTGTTCGGAACACGATAGTGCTGAACATTACTATTTGGCGACAGATAGATTGGGTGACGCGGTGGTGCCTACGTCCTCGAGCTCCTACACTGGAACTCTATCGCCAGTGAATTTCAGTGAAGTCCAGATGCGAAGCACAAATGTCTGATGGGATTGTAAGCCTCAGGAGTGACTTTCGAGCTTTAAGCATCTGCATCGAATATTTTATTTTCTATGTAGATATTTGTAGGTTGTAGTATTTCCTAACCACGCAAGAAATGAAGAGAGAAAAATACATCACTATCAATTTCAACTGCATGTTTTTTGCAATAATAACTACATAAAAACTACTTATCTCACATATATTACATAGTGAGTCCTCTTCGTTAATATGCCTTCAATTACCCGCTCATAAGATCTAAGCAAGAGGAACCATTAATAATCGTGCAGCTAAACATGTCCCGGCAACGATACACATTTAGTACCGTACGTAATTTATAGCGATTATTTCGGCCGTTTCCTGACCGCCCCAATTTATGCGGTTCGTGGTTTTCAGTAAATGACCGCTGCAAAGCTAAAAATTCTGTTAAAATTTTAAATCTGAGAACATTTTTAGTTTTCCTTTGTTTTGGTTCCTTAAGTCTACTGATGCTGTGACGTCAGTAAGAAGATCTGTATGTATGTGATACGTGGGGGGTGCTCCAAGTTATATGTAATGCGTTGCCACTTTCGTCGCCTCCGCTAAAAATGGTGTCAAAAGAGTCCTTCAGGGCTGGCAGTCCCTTGGCAACTGTCCTGGTGTTTCAAATGTTCAAATCAAATAAAATTTAATTTAATCACTAGCAAATAATAAAATTATCTTTGATACCTAGATCAAATTACAAAAAAAAAAAAAATAAAGTAATAACAATTGATAGGGGAAGATGAGGTCGTCTATGAACATTTGACATTTGACGGTCCATCATTAAAAAACGTTGTTTTGCTTCTGTGATAGTTATAACGTGGCCATACACTGCCAAGAAAAGAAAAGTAAATTATGCATCCATATTAAAATATAAATAACAACAAATTAATAAGGAAAACAAATGTTAATGTAAAAAAATTTTTTTATAGGCAAGTATATTAGGTAATGCGGTGGTACCTACGCCCCCGAGCTCCGTCACTGGAGCTCTACGACCAGTAAAAGTCCTGATAATAACACGGCTATACCAATTAGATTCCAGTTCAGCACCAACCAGTGAACCAAGTCGAAGTTACATTTTTATTTATTACCTTAGACGAGACAGATTTTGATAAGGCAGAGCACTTTAGAGTAAGTACCTTTGCGCATTTGCTGGGGGGAGGAGGAGCATACTCTCCCCGCTCCACGCGATTCTCTCTCCGCGACATGATCTCTTAGTTCTCGCTCGCTTGCACCGCTAACTCACACACTCTATACACTTCACACTATGAATAAAATGTCTTTTCTTTATACTTGTCAAAAAGGGAAACATATTGCCACTAAATGTTTACCACTTTTCAAAACATCACGATCTACGACCGCTTTATAGTAAATGATAGAATAGTTTTTATACCAGCCATCGCATTAAGACACTCGTCCACGGCCTTGTCTAGTATCCCGAAGTGTAAACTGAATCAATAACACTCCGTCCGTCATCATTTCAGGAAATCCCTCAATAAAACATTGCACACTTAATATATTTTTCTGTTTTATTAAATACACAGTGTTATGACGTGCGTGCGTCAAATATTTATGCCATTTAATATAATATTTGTAATAGACTGCGCGTGCGCACCACACAGGCGCGGGTTAATTCGGGAATGGCGGTTTACGAGCCGACGCTATGTCGGTCGGACGTTAGACCTTTATTGCTAATATTTGTTTCCACAATATTCCTGGATCACTTTGATGTTAGGCTTACCACATTTTTTCGTGGTTGATGCAAAAATAAACTCACAGGTGAAGTTCCAAGGTTTTTGCATCTGATTGAAGGCTTGTGTTAGTTCCATCAGGAAAGTTGTACAGTACGAATTGATACTACATTTTTAATTTGCTTGGTACATATTTATCAGTAGGTAAGCATAATAATATGTTTCTAGCGCGAGATCTGCGATCAATCGTTCAAGTCTTGAACTGAGGAGTACCTACTGAAGACACAGCTTTTATTGGAAGTATGTATGTATCTTCACGCCACGTCCCTAACGGGGTAGGCAGAGAGTGTAGAGCGCCAGATATCCCGGTCCTGACAAACCTCTCGTACCTGGTTTATTGGAAGTAGAGTTGCAGTAATGGAGCTCGAAGTCGGAGGGACCAACCTGTTACCTACGTGCCGCAAATTTAACGTATCTGTAGTGTTGTCGATAGACAGTAATCGAGCAGTATAACTCCTGATACTGAGGTGAAAGATAGTCTTGAGGTATTATTACATATTCCCTGGCGATAGTACAGGTTCCCTAGAACATTTTTTTCCTTTTATTACTAACAAGCTGATTTTATCGTGAGTAGCTTCATTTCGACTAGACGCCCAACTTTTTTCCTCACGACAATTTTGGTAAATGGTAGCTAAAAGGGGTAGCAGGAATGGCAGCAGTTGATTTGACGAATCAAAAAAAATATTACTGGCCGGATATTTCTTTGTTCATTCTCAAGATAATTATCTAAATTATCCGAAAAAATATTTTTCCTCCAAAATTAAAGGTTTCCTCAAGGGAGTCCCCCTTCTCCAAGATGTATTATTAACAAGGTCATGAAAAATAATTACTAACCAGCAGATTTTTTTTTCTATTGGTTATTTAATATTTATTTTACAACCATATTGTCCTACAAATATCCTATGGCTGATATGATGATGATGATGAAATTATTTACTTGCAGACATTTCGAGTTCATTCAGAGTAAAATTTATATATTTTTTTATATTAGGCTCTTGAAAGCCATTTCAACGTCTTAAAATTGTTTTAAAATATAAATATTCTTAAAAAAATAAACACAAAAAAATATAGTCAATGAACATTAATAAAATGAAAATGATTAATTATTTTCTTATTATACATAACCACCTCTGCTTAACTTTAGAATGTTGCTACTGTACATGGCCATACACATATAAAAAATTTTGTATTGTTACGGGTTCGTCAACAAAACACAATTGATTTTTAATAATAAATTATTTAATTTCCTAACGTTATCACACTTATCACAAACATTGTCATTAAAAAATAAAGTTCATGAATGTAATTAAAAATAGGTATATTATACAGGCATGGTAGTGCCCCCGCCAAGACGAGCAAAGCGAAGCGCTAGCTACCTACTTTTTCTCAAATAACTAATAGGCCACTTTTTAAATTTAATTTTGTACTCTGGAAATGGATTTACCTACGTTTCATTCGACCTGCTTGTAGTTTAGGATGATTTATATAATTAGCTGTTGAAACTCGTAATCACAAAATCAAACAGATATAGGTATTATAATGCTAAGAGTAACTAAAGATTAATTTTAATACAAATAAATATCACAACCACACACAAACATTATTTTCAAATCGCGTGTATGCAGGTAACTTTCTCCTTGATATATTATAAAACAAAGACAAAACCAAACAAAAATTAGAAATTAAAAAATACATATTTAGTCAACGAGGTTGAAATATTAATAAATCTGTAAACAAAATGTTATTTCGTAACTTAATCTTGTATAAAGGAATACTTAAATAAATAACGTACAGACTTAGTTATGGTAATTAGGTACAAAGCGTGAATACATTGATAAAAAACACATAATAACGAAAAAAATACTTTGTAAACTTTTATTCAATCAGGTGGAATAACGAGAACTGGAAGAATACAAGTCTTATTTAAGTTATTTGAATAACTTTTAAGCTCCGGGTTGGATCTCCAGCATACTATCACTGTTTACTACACAAATTGGAAACAAAAATTTAACAACATAAACTATCTATGGAATGTAGTAAGTAGTTGGAAGTAAAAGACAAGAAAGATAGAGAGAGAATAAGTGACAGAGAAATTTACAAATTTTCTCATATAAAACCGTGAATTCTCGTGATTTTTTTGTAAATGATAAGTTTATTGAAAATTAATAATATTACCTGCAATGAAGATCCAACTATAAATAAACAACTTTGAACAACATATGAATATTTATTTGACACGCTCTTAATAATGTGAACTAGACTAACACTTTGACGATATGCTGCCGTAGACGGCTAACAATAACACAAAATATTACTTTAATAGATTTAACAACGATTGCAGTTGTTAGCGATTTGCACCATTTGGGTGGTGTCGAACTGCAACATTAAAATGTGGAGTGCCACAAGGAAGTAGCTCTTACAAACTTTATTATTATTGGCAAAACTTTTATTTGTTCTTTTTTCTGTAGCTAAAATCCCACATTATTACAGATAGGTTTAATGGTGGGTTTACATCTGTCTGTTTTTAAAAGGTTTAAGGATCAATTGGATTGGACTAATTTGACATAAAAAAGCACTTCACATTATTCGCGGTCCGGCTGCGATTGTTAGCAATCTGCTCGGCTTAGACAGCCGTGTGTTGAGCTTGTGAGGTGTCTTATGTATAAATAATTAGTGATTCATTCACAACAATAATAACACTAACAATGTAGATCCAATTACAGGTGAATTGTAGTGTTCCGCAAGGAAGTATAGTTGTGGCTCTAATACTGGTAGCAAGCATAATACACGATATATACCGAGCTGTATTGTTGTAATGATTATTGTAATTATAACGAGGAGTAAGAAGTCTAGTTCAAAAAACTTAAACATTTGCCTCAAAAACCGTGATGCAGCTTTCTCGGTTTGTTCAGTACTGTCTCTACGAAGCGCGGGCCTAATTGTTTTGTTGGCAATATGTTCAGCCTCTTCTATGGTGTCGGGCAGCCGCGTGTTGAGCCTCTCCGGCATTTGGAGGAAACATCAGTATTTAGTATAATACTTAGGCAATAAATCACTGTGATAAAAGATCAATAGATCTAATTATAGAGAAAATGTGGAGTTCCACAAGGAAGTATTGTAGCACCAATATTGTTAGGTATCATGTAATCTAATGCTATCTATCGAGCCATATTGAACTATGTTATGAGTATGTATGAGTCTATTTCAATAATTGTTCATAAACCGTAAATATTAGCTTTTAGAACCGTGATGTAGCGTTCTCTGTGTGTACAGTATTGTCCCTAGGAGACGTGGGTTGTACGCGGTTGTTGGCAATCTGTTCGGCCTCTTCGATGGTGTCGGGCAGCCGCGTATTGAGCGTCTCCGGTGTCGTCAGCATCAGCGCCGCCGCCACCAGCGCTGCCGACCCGAACAACACTGACGGGAGCCACTCTACATAGATCGCCTGGAATAAAAATTAGCATTACTAAAGTAAGATTTGCAGACATGTAAGAGGACAAAACGTTCAAAGTACGCGTCATCATCTTATCAAATTGAATAACATCAGCGCGAAAAATGGAATAGTTGCTAGATTATAGGTACATATGGAGGTAACAATTTTAGGTTCTAACCAAATTAGTTTCTTTTTCCACAAATCTTCGCGTGATACGCGTAAATCAAAGCAAAAGATTATTCCGCTGATTATTTTTTACAAAAAGGTGACTGATAAATATCAATATTATTCTTCTCTTATTGATTTAAGGCGTGATAACCAATGAGCTAATATTGTATGGCTCCCGATTATTGGTATGTGGTATGGTATACAATTGTAATTACTCAATAGTGTTATAGTTTTGATTTTAGCAGCAAAATTACATATTACAGGTTTACATATTACATTAACTGTAAAATATTCTCAATCTGTCTTTTTTTACGAAGGTGGCAAACAAGAATGCAGCCTATAGACTACCACAAATAGACCAGAGGGCAAAATGCTGATGCGTTGTCATCCCTGAGACCTTAGTTGTTTTGTCTCTGCGATAGTTATTAGTGGGCCATATTTGGCTACTCGTAATCCATATAAAGTTGCACCTGCGTAGCAACTGGCATTTTATCGTTAAGGTTTAAATTAATTATGGCTGAACAAGCGCGCATGGCCCCGAGGCTGGTGTAGATCGGAAGCGATCTACTCGGTTAAGCGATACGGGCTCGGTCGGGTGTATGATGGGTGACCGCTAGCGGCAAAATAAAATGCACATTTCCGTGGGCAGATTAAGCCGTCGGTCGCGGTTGCTATCGATAGACAACAGTCGTTAAAACTTGTCGGCGGCCTTATGGGCGGTTTGTAAACATCCGCAATGAGTTGGCCACTAACCCTTTTCTCCACCAAACCTCATTGGAGCAGCGTGGTGGAGTAAGCTCCAGGCCTCCTCCCAAGAAGGGGAGCTCGTGCCCAGCAGTGGGACGTATCATGGATTGTCATTATTATTATATTATTATGGCTGAAGACTTACCAATAGTGGCGTCTGAGGAGCAACAATAGAGCCAATACGACCGACCATAGAGCAGAAACCCAGCAATGAGTGTCGAGCGTACGTCGGGAATAGCTCCGAGGTGTACATGTAGATACCGTTGAAGGCCTGCGTGATGGCGATCTTGCCGATCAGGAATAACACTGTTTCCAACCAGGATATATCTGCAAATTGAGAATTCGGAATTGTAAGCAAACTGTCTTTGGTGGGTTAGTGATAAGTTTAGGACCCGTCATAAAAGTATTCTTTGACGAGGGAGACGAATTTCATTGGTTACCACTTCGAGAAACCATTTTTACCACTAATTTGCCCCTTCTACGCTAAACCACCGTGGCCTCCTCATCAATCGTTATATTTTTTTTTTTAAATAGCGTCAGCTAAACTATATTTTTAAACTCCAGGGATGCCAAGTGAAATTGAAAACAAAATAGAATATCATTAGCATCAATATCAAAAACAGTCTCGACCTGGAGATTACCTTATTAATCTGCTATAACGAGCTAAGCACGTTCAATTTTGTAAGTTATAACGTTCTGTTCAATGCTGAGAAAACACTAAATTAAGACGGCAATAACGTAAATGACTTTGCTAATACTTACGATCAGGCACAAAAGCGATGCCAGCGCACGATACTCCACACACGATAAACGCAACCAGCAAACTCCTTTTCCGGCCGAATCTGTCCAGCGTCAGTACGTTCGTCGCCACACCGATCACCTCCACGCTCACAACCAGCATGTAGTTGGTATACTTGTCCCCAGCCAACGTCGTGGAGTTAATAGCCAAACCGTAGAAAACAAACGTGCAAGTGATCCACCACCATGAACATATCGCCAGGCGCTTCATTATGATCGGCGACTTCAATACCTGCCTCCACAGCGATTTCTGCTGTTGAGGAGTCTCCTCCACCAGTTTCTCTTTCTCCTCTACTTTCGTGAACTGCTTGATCGTCTCGTCTGACAGCGTTATTTTGTTCATTCTCGCGGCTCTCTGCACTATTTTGAAAGCTCTTTCTTTTTTTCCCTTAGAGAGCAGCCATCTGATACTTTCGGGGAGGAAAAAGATATACAGAAGGAAAAGGACGGAGGGGGGATAGGCGACGAGGATGAAAGTTCGCCAGTATTGGAATGTTCTGGCGAGCAGCGCGTATGTCAGGCCGCCCACCACCAACATGATGCTGAGGAATGCTGATGTCACCACACGTTTGTCTTGTCCAAGCAATTCAATGGCTGAAATAGATGGATGGTTTTTTGTGAATATTACTGGTGATAGAGTTCTAGTGTAGGAGTTCAAGGGCGTAGTAGCACCACCGCATTACCTAATCTGTCCGCCGCCAAATCATGTTCAGCACTATCGTGTCCCGGTTAAGATGGCCCCGTATGTTCCGTAATACCTATCACAGAGACATGACAACTAAGGTGTTAGGGTTGGCAACGCATCTGCATTTTATATTGGCTGCAGTTATAAGTTAACATCCATGTGAACTGAGAGCTTGTTTGTCCCCTTTATTACATAAAAAAGTCTAGGCAGCACCAATATGACTCTCAGTAAAAGGATAGTACGTGAGCTAAATCTCTACTTGGAGATGGAGTTAAGCTCATTTAAATTGAGATGCACAGTGGATCTGGTTGGCTCTAAGCAACGAAAGTACCATCGATGTACTAAATCAATCCACCGTCAATAAATGGTGATGTTCAGCAGCCTATTCCGGTTAAATGGTAATCCATTTAAAAACAGAAAAAATATTTAACTGAACAGGGTCATAATGATCCAGGTCTCATTAATAACAACTGCATTTACACCAGTTGTTTTTGTCTAAAGGCAACAGTATACACCTAAGTACCATTAATGCTAACTGCCGCTAGACGACCGAAAAAAAATTAAGTACAAAAAGAATGTGTGTACTTATGTACGCACGTACCAGAAATAAAACAAAACGCAACAAATGTTTAGTAACTACCTTCAGACTGTTGTTTATCACTTTAACAACTTACTTCAGACTTATGCTTTTATCTGTCGGTGTACGCTCGCATCGTAAAAATTCAATCTCATCATTTTTTCCTATCGCGCCAAAAGAAGTGTAATTTCAAAAATGTAATAAGTACTCACTTAGGATATACGCAGCAGGGTAGGTACTGGCTCCGGCAACTGTCTCCAGGAACTCAATGAGGATGTACACGATGTAGGAGGGGGAGAACGCCTTGAGGGTACCGATGGCACCCACCATTGAACAGCTCACGATTAAGGCGACTTTACGACCCCATCTGGAAATTTTATCAGTTCTAATTTAGATATACAAGGTTTAGTTTATGTTATGTTAGTATGGCCCTGTAATAATTGTCAGAGAGACAAAACAGCTTGGGCCTCAAGAGTGGTAACGCATCTGCTTTTAGACTTCCAGTTTTTGTGTAGATGTCTACAGGCTGCAGTCGCCACTTATCGTCCATGTGAACTGCATGCTTGTTTGTCACGCCATCAACAACGTCACATCTGTACTCTCTGAAGGTATAGGTGAATGTATGCCTTCAAGAATACGTGCAACCCACAATTGACCAGTTACGTTTAGTCTCATCTGATCCAATAGTTGTCAAAAAAAAAGTGCTGGAGTGTCTATTGACGCTTTCAGGCACATTACCAAACTCCAAGGAAGAATGGAAAAACCTCAATATTACTCCCCGCTCTGGCCCGGAGATGAACCCGGATCGGTTGGCCTGGACCACTAGATTACTGACTGAGGCAGTTCATGTGAAAATTTTAAAAATAGAGTTTATGTTCAAAGGTGGCCCATTTAATGAGATTAAAACAAAATTAAAGACAGTTCAAGTAAACAGTTTTAAAATAGCAACAATAAAACATGAACATATAGATAAACATAAATCATCGAGTACCTACCTGTTTACATTTAACAACAAAAATACAGTAATTATTACTTAGATTAAAACAGTTACGTGCTTAGACTGTGATATTACCGATCAGATACATATCCGAGGATAGGTAGCGAGACGAACATGCCGATGTTGTGCACTGTCCCCACCAGGGTACGCTTCCACTCCTCGCACGCCAGCCCGAACTGCAAAGAAGAACACAGATAGCTTTAGTTTTATAATCAAGCTCCGGTAAGCTTTAAAAGAGCAGGTTGGTTCAAGCAGCAGTAATTTTTCTGCAAATCGTACTTCTGTTGGCGGCAAAATACCTACTCAAAATCGATAGATATAAGAAAGAACATTCATTACAACTCTACCTGAAAAAATTATAATTAGTATTATAGCGTTGTGTAGGTTGGTGTCTACTTTTAATAACTACTCACCTATGTATAGGCTATAGACACAGTAGATAGATTGTTCTATCTACTGTGCTATAGTTTTTGGGGAAGCCTATGTCCACGCAGAACATAGGCTTCCCCAAAAAACTTCCACGACGACCTATTTTGGACATTCTGCATCCAACGGCTCTCCGCTGCCTCGATCAGGTCGTCGATCTATCTCTATCTTTCACTCTATAACCTTTCATACTCGTCGATTTAAGGTTCCACGTGCGATATAGCCTACTCATTGCCACTTCCAACTTACTAATTCACCGCGCTATACACCTACCTACCTTAGTTCTTTTACTCGTAGAGAAATTCGGAGCATAGCCCTCTTCATTGCTCGTTGAGCGACTTGGGGCATTTGTATTAGGACCAACAGTAAAAGACCACATCTTACTCGGCGACCGTCGATACGATTTCTTATTGACTAGTACGAAACTGAACAATGTGTTTTTTTAAGCTATTAATAAATATATACACGTACCCCCTTATTCATAAACGTATTTTAGTTATGGTGTGGCTAATCTCTCCTTTGTCTTTTTCTATCTTGCACATTTGACAATACAACTGACAAAGACAAAGCATTCTATAGCTAAAACGTATCTAATGTACGTTTATGAATAAGAGGGTTAAACTATTGTTATGAATTCCCATCTGCTAATATCAGCAGTGAATCAAATGGGATTCGGTACCTGTTCTCTAAAATAGGCGTTTTATGTTTGAATTGAAAGGGTCTACAAAATTCTACAAGAAAAATAGTTTGGGAACCTCTGGTCTACACTAATAGACATATTATTAAAATAGTATGTATATATCTCAGACAGTGAAACGCTCTTAAGATCACGATTTTCCACACTACACGGGATTGTAGTGTTTATCTAGGACTGAAATTTGTCTATTTATACGAGCCTTCGTATTAATAGACAAATTTCAGTCCAATTTTTAACGGTCTAAAACTAAGTTATTTAATTTACCGGTAATGTGTACATATGTCAAGAATCTCTACATTTTTACTGGTGGTAGAGCTTCAGTGACGGAGCTCGCGGGCGTAGGCAACACCGCATTACTTGCCGCTAAATCGTAGTGCTCAGCACTATCGTGTTCCGGTCAGGTGGTAATGTACGGCCCTGTAATTTCCGGCACAGAGGCATAACACCTTAGGCCTCAGGAGTGGTAACGCATCTGCATTTTGACCTTGGTCTTTGTGTGGGTGTCTATAGGCTGCAGTCATCACTTAACATCAATGTGAACTGCATGCTTGTTATCGGTACACTTGCCACTTCCATTAGATAAAACCTAAAAAAAGAGACCTGACTGCTTCTTCATACATTTTTACTAACTGTGTAGAGTTTGTGAAGTTGTAGGTTTAGAGCTTGGCTTTATACGATATCTGATATCTTTTTCCACAGGACAAGCAAACTAGACTTGTCTTGGCAACATTTTTGTATGAGAAAATGTTTTTGGTGGGCTTTAATTTACCGATAACAAGGGTCAATACAACATTGGTGTTTTGTTATAATTTATTTCTTTAGCACTTAAAAACATAGAGAAAAAATGTGTACGCATGAAGAGGCATCGATAATGGACAATGGCGACCAAGGATTCTCAATTGAGCGCGACGCGGCACTGATCTGTATTTCGGGGATCCATAAACGAATAAAAATGCTAAATTGTAACAACTAACGATGTATTTTGATGATTTCTTTAGAAGGGTGTGTCCAATCCTCGGCTTAGGGTGTAGCGGGAAGACACATAAAACATGTAGTCATCGGTTGGACCCACAGGTTGGACCTATACCTCCTAGAATCCTAGACCCTCTAGAATTAGTATTTTATAATTATTCAGTGTTTTAAAATGTTTTTATTGGTTTATTATTATGGGTGAAATTACCTGAAGTTTTTTTATTTATTTTTTAGTGAGGTAGTTGTGTAAAATTTATTTAGGTTAAGTAATAGAGCAACGCGGCCCACCGGTCGCGGCGGACTGGAGGGGAGTAGCCATAGCGTGTATTACCGATGCAATACAGTCTGTAATTTTTTGCGGGGGGAAATGCGTGCGACACACACGCACACTACAAAAATCGTCTTTTACTACGAAACTCACACCTTGACTTTAACAAAATACAGAAACAATTCCACGCACAAATTTAAACATCTAGGCGACAGGTATAGGCCCATTTGGGCTTGTACTTTGAAAGAGGGGAAATCCTGCATATGGCTACTCCCCTCCGGTGTTGCTATATGTGTTAAGTAGACTAGTGCTGTCTTGAGATGAGACAACGTACTTTCAACAGAACGTCCACTAGAATGTTATCTATAAGAATTGAGAAGTTAGGAGCTCCGTATTTGCAACATTACCTAACATATACGATGTTAACTTAGTAGAACAAAATGTATTCGTAACAAAGTTACACTACAACGCGCGATCCGATCACCGCCGCCATTATTAAACTACGTAGTCTGATAAGCATCTACCTTACTATTTGCATATATTATTAACTCGTAAATGCAGACGTATCTGTTAGTATTTATGATAATTGTTACTGTTTACTGTTTCAACCATTGTTACAGGTTTTGTATAAATTCGTTTCCGACAGTTATCTCATGCAGTACGAGTATAAGATTTAAGGTCGAGTTTATAAATGAAATAAAATTAAAAAAATACACGCTCCTTGTGAGAAAAGAAGGCTTAATTTTTTTTGTGTCTAAGGGCGTTTTGCCTGTCACGCGGACCGCACACGGATGTGCCTGCATGCGGGTAAACACGTCTATGAGCCACACAAATAATCTGCACCGTTACAGTTTGGTGCGTTTTGGTGTTAGCGGCAACAGATACAGTCGTATACAGATTGGACATTAAAAAAGCCATGCTCCGCTCCCCGCTAGCGGGTGCCACGCGTCAAAGGAAAATACTGTATGAAACGATTGGATCCGTGTGAGTCGTGTGACACGCATGCGGGCCACACCCGCGTGCGGACGAAATCTGCTTGACAAGAAAAAGGCCCTAAGACGATGAAAGTGATTAAATCATGTGTTCTTGTTCGTTACACTATTGACAGAATGGTTGTCACTTTAGGCTTTACTATCCGCTGTCACTCCTCCCGTGTCTTAAAAAATGACTGTTTATCAGGAGTTTTAATTTTGTAGCAATATCTATCTAGCACTGTGTTGTGTGGTCGATGATCTAGCACATATACGTATTATTTTCTCTTCTAACGGTATAGTCTACTACACTACCGTTCAATGCGCCCTGCTGCCTGCCTATGAGAATCCGAGAACTACCTATTTTCTATACTGTATGTAACAGGATTAAAATAAATGTACAACCCGAAACTAGTTAGTTCAAAATCGATAACCGAATCGATTTCAGGCATTTTTGATGTAGGTAATATTTTGTCCCAAAAATTTACAATTAAGGAAATTATGGTCACCCATTTAGTGAACATTCAATGCAAACAAAAATGAGACTAACGTCTATCCAAAATAAAATGCTAGCTCAAGATGTTTATAAGAACTCGTTGAGACGTCCTTTATTATTATAAATAATAATTTAAGAAATAAAATAGTGGAAATTTATCTTATTACTAGCGAGTGTTAAATAAAGGTACGCAGGTAACGCTACATCACATTGCAACAGTGTGCGTGTGTAAGTAGGTTCAAGTTTTATGTGCGGCCGCAGGTAGGGTAAGCATGCATAGGGTGTGCATACTGTTCGTACAAGTTGAGGACAACTTATTACTTAAATAAGAAACATTAAATACATAAATATGTAATTACAGTTGATGTATTATGATTATAATTAGGTTTTCTAATCGGGATGTTAGAGAGTGTGCATTATTCCCGTTTCATGTTGTAGGTATATGTATGTATATTCACGTCAGTTCGCTAACGGGGTAGGCAGAGAGTGTGGAGCGCCAGATGTCCTGGTCCTGACACACTTCTCGTGCTTTATCTAAACATCGATCATTCTCCTCATACATGCACGCCGATTCCTATGGCTTTTGACCCTATCATCAGACTGTACTCGACCTATTTGGTCATGGTGATAGGTAAGTCTTGGTCTTGGTCTTGGAATCGTTCAGAGCAGCATTGCTACTTCATATCTTATTCGATATGAAGTAGCAATGCTGCTTGATATCGGGTTCTTTTACTGTTAATGTTTATCCTAAATTGTTTTTCTTTTTCATCTCAACCATCGTTCGCTAGAAGCACATTGCTTGGATATCCATCATCTTTTACAGGTTCTTTTCCAGCGTCCTCGTTGATTAATTGGTCGTGAATAATTTAATGTACCTCGGTTGAAATCAATTAAAAGACCAATTTGCAGTACGTAACTGTTTTCTTGAAGTAGTGGAAATTATCACGTTATATCAAACTAGCGGCCCGCCCCGGCTTCGCGCGGTGCAATGTTGCCTACCCTCTCCTATTCGTCTTAGCGTGATGATTATACATAGATATAGCCTAAAGTCTTCCTCGATATCTTTTATAGTTTAGGCAGCGTACGCAAAATAAGTAACTTTTCTGGTTGATTTTTTACACCTTGTGTCTGAAAAACCCAAATATCTTACGGAACCCTTTTTTTTTCAAAATAAAATATAGCCTATGTTACCCGCGGATAATGTAGCTTTCGAATAGTGAAAGAATTTTTAAAATCGGTCCAGTAGTTATTAAGCCTATTCATTACAAACAAAAAAATATTATCTCTTTATAATATTAGTTTAGACTAACAATGTACTGTAAGTAGGTACAATGCTTTTCAAATGCTTACCGAGTTGCAAAACACATACCTAGATGAATTTTGATGACTTTAGTAACGTACCAATTTTTCCGTAATCTATATATCTATCTTTATATATAAAAATCAATTGCTGTTCGTTAGTCTCGCTAAAACTCGAAAATGACAAAACCGATTTGGCTAATTTTGGTTTTGAATAATTTTTGGAAGTCCAGGAAAGGTTTAAAAGGTAAGAAAATATGAAAAAATTGAAACAATCCGTATCTATCACATTTCCTTCACCTTTAACACAATATTTAATTCTGAGGCAAAACGAAGTTTGCCGGGTCAGTTAGTTTTCAATAATTAAGATCATCCTTGTGGTAGTTATACGACGCTATATTTGACATCTACAATATTACTTTAACTTCACATACATTTATACTTAATGAGCACAAAACCACCGACTATTACATTATAAAGACAAACAGGTTATTTATATAAAAATTGATAGTTTCCTCGACTTAACTACAAATTAATGATGATCTGTGTGAACCCAATAAAAAATAATGGCATATTGTTCATCACAATACTTATTAATAAATGGACGAACCTCCTTGTTATTTTGTTTGATATTGATTTTCATTGTTTTAGTATTTAAATTATTTTGTTTTTGTGGTTCTGTGGTTTTGTGGTTTAATGTTTGTTACCTACTGCTTTTCATAAAAGGCTTATTGCAGGATAAATATCAGTAGTTGTATCTTAAGAATAAGAAGGTAAGTTCATCTTCCACCGATATACCTATACTTGGCATGAACCTGAAATCTTCCAAAAAGGTAATCCACCTAATTTAAAATCTACGGGTGACGACCCGAGTCCGGTTATAGAACATTATAAGAAAATAAATTTCATGCCAAAATTTCTTCTAAAACTCCTCTAATAAAATATATCAAAATTCATCAACTTACCTCAGCGACTATAGTGTTGTTAGCGGCATACAGCCACTGGTCGCAGAAGACCACCTCATCGGAGAAGCCGTCTTCAGTGCAGGGCAGCTCAGGGTCCAGGGGCACCCGGTGGGCACAGCGCCGCTCCAGGGAACCATCCGGACGGGCACCCTCCACCCAAGGCGGATTGAATTCGGTGCTGTTCTTGGACTCACATTCTGATACTACGCATCTAGAACAAGCAGGACAGATTTAAGTTTTTTTTTAATGTAAAAAAGTTCAAGTCTAATAATTGATGACCAAATAGGTCGAATTCTTCTAGTCTTAGGAATCGGCGTGTATGTATGAAGAGAAGGTCTCGCTTGGTGGTAAGGTCCCTTGGGTCCTGCCTGGCTAGCTACCACCCTCAGGTCGTAATCTGCCGCCAAACGTCTTCGGGCGTGTTCCGGCTTCCGAGCCTGAGAGCCAGTCCCCCCCTCCCCTCCCCCTATCCTCTTCCTCGTTCCTATCCTTGATGTGCACCGTATTGTCCGCCCCCGGGGCCGGTATGTGTAAGGACATCTTGCGCTCAGGGGCGCAACATGTTGGCCCGGGGGCCAGGGAGAGCCGATGAAACGGTAACGGTCCGCTGCCGCCCGCCGGTCAGTAGGGTACCCGAACCCAGGCCTCTCTATTAAACTCTGGCCTGGGAGGCTGTCCCGCCAACCGGTGTTAAGTCCCGTGTGCAGTCGTCGTGCCGGAGTAAGAGACCGGAGTGGGCCCGGCGCCTGTGCACGGGGGGGATCGGGGGTCCTTCCGTCCCCCGGACCAGCAAATTGCACCACCTCTGTGTGCAGATGGTCTGATGCACCTGCAACTTTGCCCCTCGGGCGGTCGATACGGTGCACATCATTATTTCCCTTATCCGACGCTGTTAGGAAGATTAAAAAAAATGGTCAAAAGGAAAAAAAAGAGTAGTAACGCAGCGGACGCCCCTCCCACATTTACTGTGGACATGTGCAACATCAGGGGTTTACATACCAACCTTAACGCCGTTCACCACCACCTTGAAACGGCTAAGCCAGCCCTACTCTTTCTGACGGAGACACAAATATCCTCTCCACTTGACACATCGTACCTTACTTACCCCGGCTATACTCTGGAGAACACTTTCGTTCGCCGCGCCGGGGTATGTCTGTATGTCCGAGAGGATGTCTGTTGTCGCCGTCTTGACCATTTTGAAGACAAGGACCTGTCGCTATTGTGGGCACGCGTGGATTACGGTGGATCTACCCGAATATACGCGTGCGTGTACAGGTCCTATAGCGGAGACGGGAAGACAGCCCGCTTATTCGAGCACATCCAACAGGTGGTCGACACAGTGCTTGTGCAGTATCCTTCTGCGGAGTTGGTGATTCTTGGTGACTTTAACGCACACCATACGGAGTGGTTGAGTTCCCGGATCACGGACTTCGCTGGAAGATCTGCACACGATTTCGCGTTGGCTAATGGACTCTCACAAGTTGTAACCGGGTTTACCCGGATACCAGATGTCGAGGGTCACACTGCCTCTTTGCTGGATCTTCTGCTGACCTCACATCCTGCCAACTATCAGGTGGTGGTCGAGGCTCCCTTAGGATCCTCGGACCACTGTCTGGTACGCACAAAAACCTCGTTGTCGGTTCGAGCGCCGCTGCGGCCCTCGGCAACTCGACAAGTGTGGCATTACAGGTCGGCAGACTGGGATGGACTGAGGGAGTTCCTGACGTCCTACCCATGGAGGCAGCTTTGTTTCTCGTCGGAAGATCCGAGCACGTGTGCCGATGCTGTAACCGATGTGATACACCAGGGAATGGAATGTTACATTCCGTACTCTGTGGTATCCATTGGCGGACAGTACCAGCCCTGGTTCGATAAGTCCTGTGCTGTGGCTTCTAGTCACAAGCAGGAGGCTTACAGAACCTGGACTGCGGCTCACGCTTGTAAGGATCCTAATGCCTCCGGCCTTAAGAGAGCACTCAACGCTGCATCCAGGTCCACTAAGCGGCGCATGGCCAAAGCGAAGTCGAAGCACATCGGTAGAGTTGGCAGGAAACTAATGAGGCACCCTCCCGGGAGCCGTGCCTATTGGTCTCTTGCCAAAGCTATCGAAGGGAATTTTTGTCGGTCATCTTTCCCACCACTGCGTAAAATTGACGATAGCCTGGCCCACACGGCAAAAGAGAAAGCTGACCTTCTGGGCAGCCTCTTTGCCTCAAACTCGACTCTTGACGACATGGGTATCACAGCGCCTACCATCCCGCGCTGTGAAAGCTCTATGCCTGACGTCAAATTCACTCAGAAGAACGTCAGGCGAGCTCTTTTATCCCTTGACGTCAAGAAGTCGAGTGGGCCGGACTCCGTCCCTGCGGTGGTGTTGAAGATGTGCGCTCCCGAGCTGACCCCCGTTCTGACGCGCCTGTTCTCGCTTTCCTACGATCAAAGAACCGTACCGTCTGCGTGGAAGACCGCCCTCGTGCACCCGATACCCAAAAAAGGGGATCGCAGTGACCCGGCCAATTATAGGCCCATAGCAATAACCTCCCTACTCTGTAAAGTCATGGAGCGTGTGATCAATACTCAACTGCTGCAGTATCTAGAGGATCATCAGCTGATCAGTGACCGCCAATATGGATTTCGTCATGGCAGATCTGCTGGTGATCTTCTAGTATATCTTACGCACCATTGGTCCCACGCCTTGGACAAGAGTGGGGAGGCATTGGCTGTAAGCCTGGACATTGCTAAGGCCTTTGACCGGGTCTGGCACAGGGCACTCCTCGCGAAACTTCCATCCTACGGTCTTCCCGAGAGGCTATGCAACTGGACAGCCAGCTTTCTGTCTGAGCGTTATATACAAGTCTTAGTTGACGGTCAGCGCTCAGACAGACTACCTATCAACGCTGGTGTGCCGCAAGGCTCTGTGCTATCTCCCACGCTTTTTCTTCTGCATATCAATGAAATGTTGGAGCAAAACTCCAATTTTCATTGCTATGCGGATGATAGCACGGGAGATGCACACTATACAAGCCGTGCAAATGCCTCTCGGACACTTATCGAAGAAAGCAGGACTAGACTTGTGTCTGAAGTCGAGCACTCTCTGGAGCGGGTCTCAGATTGGGGTCGACTCAATTTAGTGCAGTTCAACCCCTCGAAGACACAAGTCTGCGCGTTCACCGCTAAAAAAACCCCATTCATTGTAGCACCACAGTTCCAGGGCACTCCGCTTGCCATTGGTAAGAGTATCGGTATCCTGGGCGTTGACATATCGAACGAAGTGCAATTCGGGAGTCACATTGAGTGTAAGACCAAGTTGGCATCCAAAAAGTTGGGGGTGCTTAACAAAGCGAGGCAGTATTTCACATCGGGGCAGCTACTACAGCTTTATAAGGCCCAAGTGCGGCCCCATCTGGAATACTGCTCTCATTTGTGGGCGGGAGCCCCCAAATACCAGCTTGGTCCACTTGACTCCCTACAAAAACGCGCCGTTCGTATTGTTAACGATCCAGGACTTACCGACAGGCTCGAACATCTGAGCCTGCGCAGAGACATTGGGAGTCTGTGCGTGTTGTACCGTCTCTACAATGGTGAGTGCTCTGCGGAACTGTTTGACATGGTGCCACCGTCTCTTTTCCTACACCGTACTACCCGCCGAAGAGAGAAGTTCCACCCACACCGACTGGACACCTGGCAGTGCTCAACGGTGCGGTTTTCACGTTCGTTCCTGCCCAGAACGTGTAAATTGTGGAACGAACTTCCCTCTGAGGTGTTCCCTAGGTGCTACAATATGGGGTTCTTCAAAAATGGCGTCAAAAGAGTCCTTCAGGGCTGGCAGCGCGTTGGCAACTCCCCTGGTGTTGCAAATGTTCATAGGTGACGGTGACCACTTTCCATCAGGTGGCCCGTTTGCTTGTCTGTCAATCTTCAGACATAAAAAAAAAAAAAAAAAAAAAAAGAAGGATGAATGTAGATGTGGCACGGAAGGTGTGTCAGGACCGGGATATCTGGCGCTCCATACTCTGTGCTTACCCCGTTCGGGACTTGGCATGAAGACAAATACATATATACAAATGTTTAAACAATTTAAAAAAGCCCAAATAAAATTGGGGTTAATTAACATTGTAATTTATAAACAAAAAACCTTAAACAACATATGTTAAAATTAATAAATAGAGAAAAAATAAAGCAATTATGTACATGCATCAAAAAAATCCACATCGCCGTCGTACTGCGGCACAGTTCCCAGAAGGCTGGCAGCATTGTCACGTTGAATGGCAATGCTTATTCTCTGAACGAAATATTGGCCAGCTCTCTGGTCACGGGCAGTGTCGACCAATCGCTTCGCAATGTCTTCAAATAGGAGACGAGCACCGGGCCCCATGGACCATAAAAACCATCTTTAAACCATGACTCATGTTTTTATAAAATTTAAAATATTTGTTCTAGGTATATGAATAAATTTTATAGTCTAACTGCCTCGGTAGCCTAGTGGTAGCAGGCCACTACTACTACGCTGAGGTCCTGGGTTCGATTCCCGGGTAGGGGGTTATTAGAAATAATGGTTTAAAGTCTCTATCTATAAAAGTATCTATCCTTTATCTCTGGTTCTATTGGGAATTTTCCAATTTCTGGAAATTTCCCAGTACCTCGAAGCTTGGTAATGTGCACGGAGATGTCAACAGGCTCGCCACCTGTTACATGGGCCAAAACGTAACCGGCGAATCGTGGGTGTTTGCATGTATGCTTGAATGTATGCATTTACCTCTGCCTACCCCTTCGGGGATTATAGGCGTAAAGTTACGATCTAAAAAATATTTTCTCGCAAAAACTGTTTAAATTCATTGACCGCTGGTAGATGACTATTTTTTAAATACTTTCTTACCTCGTTATATTATTGCATTTTTATTAAGGATTTCTATTTTTTTAAATGGAATGGAATAATCAGTGATAACGTAGCATTCATATTGTGAAAGATTTTTTGAAATCGGTCCAGTCCTTTTTCAACTAATATCAGAGACTATGTAATAATACCACGTACCAATATGTTACGAACATACATACAAATCTTTCCTCTCTGAAATATGTATTAGTAGGTATAAGTTAGTTTTAGTGAGTTACAAATGTTAATGCTGGGTTTTCCCCCTGTACACGCCCATCAAGATTTTGGCATATTTTAAGATTAGCAGCAAAAAGTTGGCTAATCTAAAAATGTTTTTTTTTGCGAAGAATTCATGCTAATCCTACATTTTTTATAGTAGAATCAAATAATATTGTACGCGAACATGCCCTTAACATAATTATCAACATTTTAATTCATAATAAAGACACGTGTTAAGACGATCATAATATGCCATTCTCTAATAATTTATATGCTAATATCACAGTCTAAAGAAAACGAACGTGTTAATTACCTATCTAAAGAAAACGAACGTGTTAAGTGCTAATATTACGAAAAGAGAACATTTTTATTTTGTGTTTCGGGGTTTAGAATTATATGGTCAGCTTACAGATGTAGCGGGTAGCGGCAGATAGTATATACCTACGCCCTCTAGCTCCTATACTTGGAACTCTACCACCAGTGATTGAATATATTTCATCATTGTATTAGAACGGTATATTTAGCACTCCACGCACTCTACCTACCCCGTAAGGGGCTTGCCGTGAATATATATCATATTATTTTAAAGTGCTCTCATGAAGTTGATCTTTGATCACTTTTTACGTTTATTTCTTTTTGTTATACGCTCTACAATCGTTCAAAAAGATTACTATGTTCAGAGGGGGTATTTTCTTTATCTTTAGTATGCATTATCTTTATCCATTCAAGGTGAAACGATTGATAATAATAATATATTTCCTACCTAGACAACATGAAACATGTTTTAAAATCGTAAAAGTAGGTATTTCGTGGGTATCTACTACAATATTTACGCTAAGTCATACTGATCTTTCAATCAACATCACCAGAACCATTACATACCCATTATGATATTTCAAATAAGCATATAAACAAATACAAAACCTGTATGTACCAAAGTACTAGACTGAACACTCCCCTTAGTAGCATGGTTCCAGTTTCTTGCATTCAATTTACCACAGTTTCCTATACTAACATGACAGCTGATGTGGAAATCTATAATATAAAAATAAGTCGGGTTTTTGCATTCGTTGGAAAAGTCTCGGTCTCCGTGAGGTTTATAGCAAGGAAAGAAAATTCAGGATTCTAAAACGACGTCCACGCGGGCGAAGCCGCGGGCAGCAGCTAGTGTCTTATAATTATTTGTCAAATCTATAATATTTTGACGGCTGTTTCAAAATCAATTCAAAAACAAAATAAGAGTTAATATTTTAATTTTGTCAAAAGGCGATGGAGAGGAGCATGCTCAAGATAACAAAAGTACACAAAGTGAGGAGCGAGTATATAAAATAGAAAAGAAAATCAAAAATTGCTTTACATCACGCCTTAAAACAAAAATGGACCTGGGCTGGAGACTTAGTGCGATACACAGACACAAACTCAGATACATTACGGTGACTAGATATTCTGGACCTCATGGCAATAGAAGACAGGGAAGACCAAGAAAACGCTGGGCAGACGACATCATCGCCACAGCATCCAAACAGTAGATGGTCACAGCAAAAGACAAGGGATTAATGACAAAAGCTAAGAATTGGGTAATTGATCGTTTATTTCTAAGATAAGTACTTGCCGCTAAATGGTAGTGTTCAGCACTATTGTGTTCCTGTCAGATAGTAATGTACGGCCCTGTAATTTCCGGCCTCAGGAGTGGTTACGCATCTGCACTTTGACCTTGGGCTTTGTGTGTGATTCTATAGGCTGTAAACATCACTTAACATCAATGTGAACTGCATGATTGTTTGCCACTTCCATTACAAAAAAAAATCGAATGTAATTTACGAACAGTCTTTTTTTTCATTGTTTTTTTTTTTTCAATTTTAAGTATGTTTTTAAGCAAAATTTGTAATTGTATAGGGATTAAAAAAGCCTTATTATTATAAGTGCAAGTGATAAGTGACAGTTTTTACACAAAAATACATATGAATCATGGAGTGAACTTGAAGTGAATCGTTCTTTCGTCGGAAACGACTTAACACTGTGTAAACTCTGTGAATATATAACACTTCTGGTGGTAGAGCTCCAGTGATGGAGCTCGCGGGCGTAGGCACCACCGCATTACCTAATATACTTGCCGCTAAATGGTAGTGTTCAGCACTATCGGGTTCCGGTCAACTTGATATCACTCAGCACTTGTACTTATCAATGTGTAAATTAGTTTACCCACAATATATTTTGTTTATGTATCTAAAGGAGGGTGGCAAACAAGCAGCTCACGTGATGACTGCAGGCTGTAGATATCTACACAACAACCAAACCAGAGGTCAAAATGCAGATGCCTTTTCACCCCTAAAATATAAGTTATTATGTCTCTGGGATAGTAATTACGGGGCCATACAAAGTCACGTAATTATTTTTACATAGTTCTCAGTGTTTTGTACCGGACCGTTTATGATAAATTTTATTTAACCTGACAAGGAAAATATGTAAAACTGTGTATTATGAATATTATGATTTGAATGTGATAAGAAATATACGCTCAATACATTATTATAATCCTATGAGCATTATCTAGTAGATACCGGAGATACTGGCCGGAGAGAAAAGATAATAGTTTTTCCCAAGTTTTCCGTCTACTATCTTCATAAAGTTTATCAGAATAAGATCTTCAGAAGATATAATTTTGCCATGTACCTTCAGAAGTAGTGTAAAAGGCCATCCAATAAAAAATGGTTGAAATCGCTTTTTTATGGTATGAAGGTGACAAATAAGCATGCAGTTCACATGGTTGTTATGTGATGACTGCAGCCTATAGACACCCACACAAAGACCAGAGGTCAAAATGCAGTGTTGCCACCCCTGAAATCTTAGTTGTTGTATTTTTGTGATAGTTATTATGGGAGCATATAGATGGTAATATCTAACCGGAATACGATACTGTGGAACGCTACCATTTGGCGGCAGATAGATTAGGTAATGCGGTGGTGCCTACGCCCTCGAGCTCCTACACTGGAGCTCTACCACCAGTAAAACGTAACTTCACGCCTGTAATTCTCAAAGGGGTAGGGCAGAGATAAATACATAAATTAATACATTCAAGCATACATGTAACAGTCACGATTCGTCGCTGACGTTTTGGTTCATGTATCAGAACTTGTTGACATCTTCGGGCACATCACCAAACTTTGAGGTACTGGGAAATTTCCAGAAAATGGAAAAAAATCCCACTAGAACCGGAGATAAAGGACTTCACACCATTATCTCTGATAGTGGATAGCCCCCTACCCCGGAATCGAACCCAGGATCCCAGTTTTCTGTCAAACTAAATAGTAATAGTTTCTACAGACGGACGAACCGGGAAAAATTCAGCATGAGGAATATCAACCAAAAAAGTATACAACAGAGGTCGGGACCTTCAGAAGCGGAGGTCGGCTCGAGCAAGTATTGTTGTTGTTCCCCAACGTTCAACACTAGATGCTAGTTTCAAGTTTTGTTCAAATGTTCAAGTTAAACAATGAAACTTAGTACTTAGATGAACTTGGGAAATTCCATTTTGAGACAATTCTTATTATGAAATGGCAAATAAATATACAGCTCTCATTGATGGTAAGTTAATACATGTTGTGTGACTATGCCATGCTGTTGCCCGCGGCTCCGTCCGTGTGTAGATCGTTTTCCGCGTAACCTGTGGAAACTTATCAAATCATCCCATGGCATCCCACAGGAACATTTTTTAACCATTCAAAATGGATAAAAACTATTCTATGTGATAATCCAAGTTACCCTCTATGTGAGTGCCAAATTTCATAAAAAACAGTTCAGCAGTTTTTGCGTGAAGGAGTTACAAACAAACATACAAACTTTCGCATTTATAATATTAATATGCAGTTCACATTGATTTGGTAGAGCTCTAGTGACGTAGCATTGCCTAATATACTTGCCGCTAAATGGTAGTGTTCAGCACTATCGTGTTTGGGTCAGGTGGTTATGTACGGCCCTGTGATTTCCGGCACAGAGTCATAACACCTCAGGGAATTTTGGATAGGAGCATTGTTTGGGCACATCTTACACCCTCTCAAAATATAATGACCAATGACATTGACCCCGCTTAAAAAAAAATTGATTCTTTAAAAAATGAAGGTGAAAAATTACTGAAGAATGTCAGATATTCAGAGAGGATATAAAGTGAACCCAATCAAAGCTCCCATCCAAAATTGTGACGATTTGGATGCGAGGCAAGCTCGTGGCGGAAGCCCTAAGAGTTCGGCCCTTTATTATGGAAATCTTAGATTTGGTGGAGGTACTGAACGGGGTGCAAGGTATGCTCCTATAACTTAATCTGACGCACTGGAGTAAATTCAAAAATCCCCTCTTGGGCTCCCCTAGATACTATTATCTTGGACACATGTCATGACGACATAGGTCCAAGTAGTTTCATCATATTCATTCAGGTATCTATGGATCACCACCAAGCATCTGATCATTCTTATCTTGCCGATAACGACTAATCGTTGTGTTTTATTTAATTGCTGATAATGCAAGTAATATTATCGCTGTTCATTTAATTTTGTGGATAAATTATAAGATGGTGTGAAAATTCACGATAAAAGGTTGAATGCCTTTAAATACTAGTTTTTGGAGATCCTTAAGAATAAAGTTATTACTAATCTGTTTTTAATAAAAGTTATCAATTTTATGTATTTTTGTCTATTCTAATATTTTTTATAAACTTTTTATAGGCAGACTTTATTTCTGCGCGTTGTTTTATATTTTACTATCTTTCGATTTGTTTTTAATAAAAAATAACCTACTACGTTACTTCCGATACCTACCTCCAAGAATACGTGTACAAGTTTTATGATGATCGGTTTAGTCGTTATTGAGTGAAAGCGTAACAAACAAACTTACCTTCGCATTAATATTATTAGTATGACAAGAGTTGTTAACAGGACGCATTTCATATTTTTAAATAAGTTATTTAATGTAGGTACTCGTATATAAAAGTATTTATATACAACATCGTATATTAGCACCATAGGTATCATCATAATATCGCATATTGGTTATCCAGGGGAAGGTATCGTGGAGTGAAACCTATGCGTATACTAGTAATGCGTTCAGTTATTCAGGACTACATAAAGTAGTCTTAGTAGGCTAGGATCCCACTGCAGAATCATTTCGTTCATCCAGATATGCTGCAAACCTAATTTTTACACATATTTATAATCTAGAGAATATATTCCACTAGGTTGCCTATCAAAATTTGGCCGCTAGTATTTTTAATTGAATTATTTTATCTTTAACAGCCAGCAACTCTTATTTGCGGCCGATTTAATTTGGCTGCCGTAATCAATATCATAATAATGAGAAAAAAAATAGCTTTAATTTGATATATAAATAATAGATACATGTACGTCATGGACGTAATAAGTTATCGGGGAGGAACGAAAAAACGTAGGGGCGGCCAAGTGCGCAACGGCAGCCATGATATTTCAGAGTCTTTATACATAATGCCGTAAGGTTAACGATATTTTATTGAAAAAACAACTTAAAAAAAATATTTCCCAAATAAAATATTTAAAAAAACATGCGGCCATTTTTGATGGGCAACCTAGTGGATATATTACTGTGAGTGTAAGCGTATTTATTATTATATTCTCTAGTCAGAGGTTCCCAAACTATTTTTTCTTGTAGATATTTTTTTTCTGGTTTTCGTGGACCCTCACCCCCACCCCGTGGATCCCTGCTACATTTATATCACATTCCCATATTTCCAGATTTAATTCACGCCTACGTAGACCCCCATCGAGTCCCATGGACTCCAGATGGTCTATATGGACCACTTTGGGAATCACTGCTCTAGATGATAAATACGCGTAATAAATTGGTTTGCAGCATATCTGGATGAACAAAATGATTCTGCAGTGGGATCTTAACCTACTCGTTAACGCACCCACATAATTTCAGTCGAAAGAATAGACGTCCACTGCTGGACAAAAACCTCTGTTTTTCTTGAGATCATAAACGGAATAGAGAACCCAAAATGTAGTGATTGTTTCATCAATTCAATTTTAGAACCGATAAATGCAATTAAAGTTATTTTAATAACGTATTTTTAAGTGTCGTTTCACTTCGAACACATAATGACATAATAATTATATTTTTACTACTGTAGCTATAAATTATAACTCATACATGTAGGTACACCTATTAATGGTCCTTTATTTATAGGTATGTTTTACTGCCTCAGAGTTTAGTTGAAGCATTCCACTACGCACAGCGGTCCCGGGTTCGATCCCGGAGACATGGAGGAGGTAAATTATATTGGCTTTATTTACATTTTTCGAAAGTTTTATAAAGCCGTTCTTGGAGTTTCCTAATGGTTCCCGGTGATATCAATAGGCTCCTAATAAATAAATAAAATACGCTTAAATTCACAGCCGGATAGTAGGTATAAACCTGTGTCGTGGGTGCCGTTGTACACATACAACATATACACAAACACCCAGCCCCGAAACAAATATCTGTAGGCCATACAAATATTTGTCCCGGTGCGGGGATCGTACCCGCAACCCTTCGAATAACCTCTGCCTACCGCTTATGAGAAACAGGCATTAATTAAGTTACAATTAGTTCAGAGAGGTGTCTTTTAGGTAGGTATCATTATTACTATAATACACGACAAATGTATTCAATTTATTAGCAGGACATTCTAAAAAGAAATAATGGGTAATTTCCAGTTACTATGGAGCAGTGGGCAGTGGGTGGGCACACCCAAACGTGTATAAATTATGCGACTTGATTAAGTAACGCGTTTTTTGCGTAAATTAGTGACTTACACTCAACATTGGGATTGCCCAAAGAGACCGTTTGAGATTTGGATAAACCCATTTGATTTCTTTATTATTAGTAGGTAATTATAGTTTAATTTTTCCGCAAGAACACATGCAATCAATCAATCAATCAATATTTATTGCAAAATGTACCTACTTACATTAAATTCGTCTTAAACTAAAACAGATAAGTCAGGTTACATAAGCCCTTTTAAGGGGCATCGCAATTTTGACATGTCAAGCAAGTGTCTAACAAAATAATAATATTTAACAACATACATCTATAAAATTTTCAATATTTTTATAATCTATCTAATACAATAATTTCATTTATATATAATTAATAATAAATAAAAGTTATAAAATGTCAATGATAAGAATGTCATAATTAATAATAATAAGGATTCATTTGAAGTCAGATTAATTTAATATTCAGTTCCAATTCGCTAATTATTTATCACCTATAAATTCGTTAATTGAGTAAAAACATTTCGATATTAAAAAAGATTTCAAGCTTTGTTTGTCATTTGTTCTTTTCTTAGTTTGTCATTTGTTTCAGTTTTAATGTCACGAGGAATATTATTGTAGTGTAAGAAATTTATTTTTCTGTCGCGATAAGAACTGCATAAGTTTTGTCTTTTTTAAATTTACTTCTAAGTTGTGTTCCAATAGCCAGTTTTCAACTCTCCTAAAGCTCTGTATGACATTATTTTTCGTTTCGTTACTATCAGTCTTGCATTTAAACAATATCGATACATCATCCGCAAATAATATACATGGATGCTCTATGCTCTATGCGAGTAAAATAAGAAATTAAAAAAGTGGGAAGAAGATTTTACGAAAAATTTTACTTCGGGCAGGGATCGAACCTGCGACTTCGGTTCGGACTTATGCGGCTTCGGTAGCTTAGTGGTAAAGCGGCTGGACTGGTTATCCTGAGGTCGCAGGTTCGATCCTATATACATATAGATAGATAGATATAGACTAATAAAATAGGTCTAAAATTAATTCGATTTAGTGAGACTGTGATAAAACATTATTTAGATCGATAAGGAAAATCCGGCGCGAGTCAAGTGGTATTGATAATGTTGTAAGTACTTCGTAAATATTCTATGCAAACATTAGACACGTTTTAGTCACAATATTCTTTGTCTTTGTCAGTTGCATTATCAATTGTTAAACAATACAACTGACATTTACTAAAAAATCTATATCTATCTTATCTATATAAAAATCAATTGCTGTTCGTTAGTCTCGCTAAAACTCGAGAACGGCTGGACCGACTTAGCAAAATTTGGTTTCGAATGATTTTTGGTAGTCCAGGGAAGGTTTAAAAGGTAAGAAAATATGAAGAAATTGAAGGTAAATAGTAAAAACCACAATTTCATTTTTTCATATAGTTCGCGCCACGTAAAAAGAACGCTGGCGGTCAAGCTGCGCGTCATGTGTTTTTATTTCATTTTATGTTATTCTATGTAATATAGTTTTCAATCTGCCTACCAATACACGAAACCGCATGCGAAAGCTAGATCAAAAATAAACCAATAGGGCTAGTACTTTCGTGCGCGAGTGTACCGATGCGCGAACACATCCCTTCTACTTTCTTCCAGCGTTCTTTTTACGTGGCGCGACCTATACAAATAGTCCGTATCTATCAAACTTTTGACACATTATTTCACTGTGGGGCAATACGGAGTTTGCCGGGTCAGCTAGTAATAAATAAATTTTACTGGCGGTAGAGTTCCAGGGCGTAGGCACTACCGCATTACCCACCTAATCTATTTGCCGCCAAATTGTAGTGTTCAGGTTAGATGGTAATGTATGGCCCCGTAGTAACTATAACAGAGACAAAACGATTAAGGTCTCAGGGGTCGCGTCGCATCTACATTTTGGCATCTGGTCTTTATATGGGTGTATATAGGCTGCAGTCATCACGTAACATCAATGTGAACTGCAAGCTTGTTTGTGTTCATTACATAAAAAAACAGCTATCGAGCGATCAGTTTGATCAGTTTGGCAGCTAAAGTGTATGGGAAAGTCTTAGAAAGAAGAATGAAAGAGAAGTCCGGCGGGTTGTTGTGGGATGCACAAGGTGGTTTCAGAACTGGAAGAGGATGTATGGATCAAGTTTTCTCCCTCCGCAACATCGTAGAGAAGAATCTGGCTGTGAGCCAGAAGGTTTTCTGCGGTTTTGTGGATTTGGAGAAAGCGTTTGATAGGGTATTACGAAAGGAGCTGTGGGACATTTTGCCAGAGTATGGTATTGATGGCAGCACGGAGCAGCCGTGCAATACAGTCCACATATGTGGGCTGTCAAGCATGTGTGCGGGTAGATGGTAACATCAGACAGAGTTGCATGCTTTCGTCTAGGCTGTTTATCATATATCTGGACAAATGCCTCCAGAGGGTGAAGTTGATGGATGTGGGAGTGCGTATGGGTAACTTTGTGGTGAACTGTCTGCTTTACGCAGATGATGCGGTAATTGTTAGCTCTACACCATCTGGGCTACAAGCACTAGTCACAGTCATGAAAGAGGATTGTATGGAGAAAGGCTTACAATTGAATGTGGATAAAACTAAAGTATTAGTATTTGAAAGAGATGAGCAGAGAACAAATGCAAGGGTAGTAGTAGATGATGCAGTGTTAGAACAGGTGGATGAAATTGTATGTCTGGGATGTGCTTTTAGCAAGGATGGTAGGTACACCACTGACATAGAAAGAAGAGTGCTTGCTGGGAATTGCGTGAATGGAGCGTTGGGTAAGCTGCTAGAATCTAAACATCTCAGCCAGCGGGCGCGACTAGCCGTACATAATGCTGTACTTACTCCAACGCTTTTATATGGAAGCGAGAGCTGGGTATGCAGGAAAGAGCATGAAAGTACATAGCAGTTTTTTATGTCCACAAAAATCTTAAAAATATCTAAAATGCAATATAGCTACCTGTGCCAGCTAGATATGTCATAATAATATTACGCTCCGGTTAGTGCAGCGGTGTGAAACCACCGCTTGATTCGAAGGATCGCGGGTTCGATCCCCGCACCGGGACATATGTTTGTATGGCCTACAGATATTAGTTTCGGGTCTGGGTATTTGTGTATGTGTTGTATGTGTACAACAGCATCCACAAAACAGGTTCATATAATACCTAATGTGGAGCTGTCAGTGTACCTAAGCGTATTTTATTTATTTATACAACATAGCTGAAACAGTTTTTCAAAAATTTTCAAACTATTATTACTGCTGCTAATTACAATCGTCAAGATTTCATGTTTAGAAATTCTCTGGCTCCCTCAAGATAGTAAACATTCAGTTTCCCCATTAATCTATCTACCTTCAATTGGCTCGTTATCTCATCAGCTGCTGCGAATTGCTTATTTATCCCATCTGATCTTGCTTTTGTAGAATTTTCGATCTGAAAATCGTGCTACGTACTTTGTTCCTTGAAAACGAAGTATGTCAAATTAAACCAAAATATTTTATTTAGATTAGAATAGAAAAATCTTTATTTGTAACAACACCAACTTACAACTACATAAAGTAACAAAGATACAAAATACAATAACATAATAAAAATAATAAATAAAATAAGATACGCTTACCCTAACAGCCCCACATGTGTCGTGGGTGCCGTTGTACACATACAACACATACACAAACACCCAGACCCGCAACAAATATCTGTAGGCCATACAAATATTTGTCCCGGTGCGGGGATCGAACCCGCGACCCTTCGAATTAAAACGGTTATCTCACACCGCTGGACTAACCGGGTCGTCGAATAATTAATACAATTTGTAATAATTTCAAACTACCCGACCCCGCAAACTTCGTATTAGATTAACCTGTAGCGGACACTTTTCTAGTCAAATTATGGACTTCTTACCTAACCTATCTTTTCTTTTCTGAAATGTAAGCGGTATCGTAGTAGCGTAGGTATTAGAGTATAGTGATATTTTACTGGTGATAGAGCTCCAGTGACGGAGCTCGAAGGCGGAGGCAGTAGGTAAATAAAATAAATAAAATATCACAGTTCCTCATTAGCTAGTCTTTCTTCTCTTCTTTCTCTTCTTCTCGTTAGAAATCTACTTATTCATTTAGAATTTAGAGCGACAAGCACTTCTTATGAATCGAAAGAACTTAGTAATCAGCGCTATCGTGTTCCGGTAAGGTGGTTATGTAAAGCCATAAATAGAGTATCATTGGCCACCGACGTCCTTCATTTTCGATATTCATGAAGGCTTAGGTTCTGATAGTGCCAACATTATCTGCACTGAAAAATCTAACTGATATATAACAGCTTGTATTTTTTAAATTTATAAAATTTTAAGGAGAGTAACTCTTAGACAAAGCCCGATAAAGTGTGCGTTCCACTAAGCGTTCACAACGATCAAAACGCTCCTTTAGTCGTTCCACATGACGACCGCAGTCGTTGTGGTCGC
The DNA here is from genome assembly GCA_036365455.1 of Macrosoma leucophasiata. Taxonomy (NCBI): domain Eukaryota; kingdom Metazoa; phylum Arthropoda; class Insecta; order Lepidoptera; family Hedylidae; genus Macrosoma; species Macrosoma leucophasiata. Next base: position 22,109,386 of record JAWQUS010000003.1, on the reverse strand, counting down.
GGCGTAAACGTCACACATGACGTCATGAATTACGCTCACGCGAAGCTCACGACGACCCATCTAAAAAGGTGGGTCGAAGTGATCGTTGAGAAAATTAGCGGCATTTTCAAAAGTCAAAACATAAAAAATGGCGACCGTAAAGCTTACGTTATTTCATGCCGAAAAAGATATATTAGTAGAAGTGAATGTTTCTGCAGCGGATGCTCAACGTGCCTCCACGGGTAAATATAATTATGTAAAACAAGTTTAGAAAAATTAATTGTAGTTTATAATTAATATACATGTATACCAAACATCCAAGTGCCGCCGCAAAAGACATTTTAATTACATTTGAACATAAATTAATTAAATACACCACTGTTATTAAATATCAAAAAATTAAATTATAATTTTTTTCAATATAAATCGATTTAAACGATAATTAATTAAGTTTATTTTCAAGGCTTACAGATTATAACCTAACCTCTTAAATCTTTTGCATTTTTTTTATTAACTCGCCATTTGTTTTATTTACCTCTACGCTCAAAACGCTCTATAATCCATTCCACTTGAGTTTACGACAGTAACGCTCACAAGCAAGTGGAACGGGAAAAACTGCGGTCGTGAGCGTGATCGTTGTGAACGCTTAGTGGAACGCACCCAAAAAGTGACATCGCGGCTCGTTCATACGCCCTTGACATTGACAGACAACGGCCTTAGCAACTGTCATCGAACCGTAAACTACTTTTGACAAGTAACAAAACCTAAGCATCACGTCAAAGTCGTTTTCGCTTTTTATTGTTGCGTACCACCAAAGTAACAAAGTAACAAAGATACAAAATACAATAACATAATAAAAATAATAAATAAAATAAGATACGCTTACCCTAACAGCCCCACATGTGTCGTGGGTGCCGTTGTACACATACAACACATACACAAACACCCAGACCCGCAACAAATATCTGTAGGCCATACAAATATTTGTCCCGGTGCGGGGATCGAACCCGCGACCCTTCGAATTAAAACGGTTATCTCACACCGCTGGACTAACCGGGTCGTCGAATAATTAATACAATTTGTAATAATTTAAAAACTGCGGTCGTGAGCGTGATCGTTGTGAACGCTTAGTGGAACGCACCCAAAAAGTGACATCGCGGCTCGTTCATACGCCCTTGACATTGACAGACAACGGCCTTAGCAACTGTCATCGAACCGTAAACTACTTTTGACAAGTAACAAAACCTAAGCATCACGTCAAAGTCGTTTTCGCTTTTTATTGTTGCGTACCACACCGGGAATAAGCAGTCGATTCCGTTTTTAAATTGATTTGACAAATATTTATATGAGACGTTTTCACGTCATCTGTCATGTTACTATGTAAATGTGTGTAAATGTGGTAAATTGACTTCTGGAAACTGGTACCATGCTACTAGTTTCCAGAAGTCAATTTACCACACACCAAGGGCACTCCCCTTGGTTGCACTGTTCTAGTTCTACTGGTAACATATTCTTAGTGTATATACAAAAATAACTTAACTGGCGAACCACAAATAAATAAAGCTCTACCTGTCTATTATAATTCGTTTTCAAATAATATTCATTAATAGGTTAGGATCCCACCTGCAGAATCATTTCGTTCATCCAGATATGCTGCAAACCTATTTTTTACGCATTTTGATAATCTAGAAAATATATATCCACTAGGTTGCCTATCAAAGAATGGCCGCAAGTATTTTTTTATATTTTTTTCTGGAAAAGAATTTTTTTTCTTGTTTTTTCAATAAAATATCGCCCACCTCACGGCAATATGTATGTATAAAAACTCTGAAAATCACGGCTGCCGTCCCTACATATTTTCGTTCCGCCCCGATAACTTTTTACGTCCATAACGTACATTTATTATTTATATATCAAATTACAGCAATTTTTTAAAATTATTATGAGATACGAGAGCCAAATTAAATCGGCCGCAAATAAAAGTTGCTTGCGGACAAAATTTTGATAGGCAACCTAGTGGATATAGGTATTATAATATTCTCTAGATTATAAATATGCGTAAAAATTAAGTTTGCAGCATATCTGGATGAACGAAATGATGCTGCAGTGGGATCCTAACCTATAAGGAAAAACGAAAAGAAATATTTACTGAGCCAGCCCATCTTTTAACTTTTCCCTTATCTGACAGCCGATAAAGCGATCACATATGAAACGCTCGAGTTATCGCAGATGGCTATCGACTCGGTCGTACAATCTCCACGGGCGACATTGCACTTCTAGAATATGGTCTTCCGTGTTCCACCTGAGGTTACTGACTTGTTCACCGTCCACGCTATGCACTTTTATGGGCAAAAAAGTAACACTGATTTGATATGTTTTTTTAATGTGAAGGTGGCAAGCAAGCATGCTGTTCACATGTATGTTGAGTGAATACTCCAGCCTATAGATATCTATACAAAAACCAGAGGTCAAAATTTAAATGCGTTGCCAATCTTCAGATCTAAGGAGTTATGTTTTTGTCTGCAATAGTCATTACAGGGCATTACCAAAAGGTTTTTAGCTTTTCGCGAGCTACACTCATTGAAATAAAATAATACGAGGATGTGTGCGTCCTCCAAATCTTGGCACATTTTTCTGCTCGCTAAGGATGACTTTTTTTTTGTCTTTTAAACGGACTCATGCAGGGGGAGACGGCACTTAACTTCACCGGGCAATTGGCAAGCGCAAAGGGCTCTCAGCCTAAATAATCCAATCAATAGTCCAATCCTTAGAATAGTAGAGGGGACACGTGAGACATATGCGATAAGGGACGGTGCAACCGTGCAACTTTCGCTCTAGGTATCGGTTGATAGAACATTTGGTGTAATTTAAATATGAATACACATAGTAAACACAACTCAGACATATTATTATGTTTGTTTGCTGTATTTAAACACAGTGTGTTTAATGCCGATGGTATAGGTATAGCAGGAAACGAGGCTAATAAGTTAACCTATTAAAAATATATCAACTTGCCTAATGTTTGAGAATCCACTGATAATACTAAAAGATACACTATGTGACTATTCAGTGGCACCAAATAACTCAAGAATACACGTCATGTGCTAAAATGGATCTATCATTTGAATGTGAATAAGATGTCACATTTGACCACCTACGATTAGAAAGCATTCAAAAAGAAAGTACAGCTTTCTTGTTTTTTGGTAGTTTGTTTGGGTATAAATACAGAATTCTATAAGTGTGTTGCCTTGCATAACACCTAAATGTTGTGTACTTCTTTATGTTGTGTTAGAACTAAATAAACATGCAGTCAACAATGAGGCTAATACGAGAAGAAACAAACAGCCGGTTGCGTTTTTGAATTGATTTGACAGATATTTATGAAAGATGTTTCCACGTATATTCACTAATAATAATATTACTGTGTGAAAGTATGGTAAATTGACTTCTTGAAACTGGAACCATGCTACCAAGGGGAGTGTCCCGTCTAGTATTTTAGTACAAATAGGTCAATGGTTTTTTTTGTATCACGAACAACTCTTCATTTTTTGGTTAATTTCCCCTGAAAGTGCTTACCTGTAATCGACGTCACCAGCTAAGAAAACATAGTTGGTGGCGTACACGTTCGAGCTGAGCACAGCCAGCGCCATCATGATGTAGGAGAGGACATGGAACAGCCGGTACTGCCCCAACTCCCTCATCAGCTCGTCTGTGTCTATTTCGGGTTGTTTCTGAACCGCCTTCATGGTTCTTTCTGTCACTTTCCCTGTTTAAGTGGTTCCTATTTCTGCTCACAGAGCTGCTGTAGTTATCTGCTTCCCTTTTATTTGTGTTTTACTCTTTTTTTCAAGAAGCCTGTTTTATTTTTTGATCTGTCTGGGTTGTCCTGTTTGTTCTAGAAAACTCTATTGATATTTTCATTTATTTGCTCCCTTTCTTTCTTTTCAACAACTCTTTTCTCTTTTGACAGGGGAACAGGTCTTATTGTTTGTTCTTATTTAAAATATTGATCGTTATTTTTATTGCGACATATATATTTTTTTAAGTTTTATAGTGGCTGCACATAGCACACACCATGCGGCTGCATACCAACTGTTACGCACTCGGTACAACACGATTTGCACGATCTACGAGTACATTACAATAAAGATATTTCCCGAAAATATCTTACTATCTGTATTTCGTCATTTTAAATACTCAATTTACTAGATAACTAAAAATCGCTATTGGCAGCTGTAGATCTTTTGCTGATAAGTAGGTAAGTAAGTACCTACAGGAAGTACAAATTTATGATCGCAATCAGTTGAAGGAAAAATATGTTTCAGTTTGTTATGCATAGCATTATAGCATTATTTGTTTACATTAATTGTTTAAAAAAAAAGGATTCTAATTCAACGTAGATATCTACTTTTATCGGGAGATAATATAAAAACCGATTTGCGAGGAATGGGAGCTTATGGTGAGATTCGCAGACCGCAATACGACTTATTTTAGCAAAGTGTGTTTATTTATATGTTAGTAAAGTTTGAGTTTTGACATTTCTAAGCGTACTTTGCTGAAAGTAAAGTCGTCGTGCGGTCTGTGAATCTCACCCTTAGGTTACGGCACACTGATGGTTGTGAATTGCAAGTCCTTTAAAGCCTTTATAATAAATGTTCTGCCTCTTGGACAGAGGTTATACTGTCGAATAGTCTCAGGGCTGCGGAACTCTAATCACCTTGCGAAGTAGCATCGAGCTTCGTACTTTAGTCTGATACGTAAATAATTAATATATATATATATATATATATATATACATATACATACAATATAACTATGTTTAAATTCTAAAATGAAGCTCTATATCTAATTACATCTTTTTATTTTAGGTACTGGTCTCTATCATCCAAAATAGTAAAACTTATTGGAACGATATAAATAATTTTAATTTAATTTAATCATAGCTGAACGAATTTAATATTTACTATGAATATGAAACACAGATATGTAAATTTGTTAAGATGACGTATAAAAGATAATATATTATTATGTATTCTTAAATAAAATATATTATTACAGTAAAAACGATACTTCAAGAAACCCGTATAATAATATAAAAAGGCTAATTACTAGTGGTAGAGTTCTATTGTCGAATTACCTAGCCTGTTTGCAACAAAAAACTTAAATAAGGACTGTCGTGTTCTGTTAGATAGTAAAATTCAAGAATTCAAAAATCAAAATTCAATGCAAAAGTGTCCTTGTTAAAAAAAATGAAATAAACGATTTAAATTTTGAATTTTGAGTAATTATGGCCTATAATAACTATCACAAAGGTAAACAACATAGGGTGTAGGTACGGCAGCGCATCTGCATTTTGACCTCCGGTTTTTGTGTTGATGTCTAGGTATATGCTGCAGTATTCACTTGCTATCCATGTTGCATCCAACTGCATGATTGTTCGCCGCTTTAGCGCTGAATACCTATATATCCGACGGCCATACATATCTGGTGCATTTAGCGGCAGATGTGTATGGCCGCGTAATAACTATCACAGAGACATAACAACTTAGGTCTCAGGGGCAACGCATCTGCATTTTGACCTCGGTTTTTGTCTAGACGTCTATAGGCTGCGGTCATCACTTAACATCAATGTCAGCTGCATGATTATTTGCCACCTTCTTTACAGTAAAAAAAGATAGATTATAAAAATAAGTGATGCGGTATTGATTATTGAGTACGATCTCTATGTTCTACCAACCACAAAGTTTAAAAATCTTTACTTACCTACCAATTACTTTTAATTGTGAGTATGGTTTTACTGGTGGTAGAGCTCCAGGGACGGAGCTCGCGGGCGTAGGCACCACCGCATTACCTAATATACTTGCCGCTAAATGGTAGTGTTCAACACTATCGTGTTCCGGTCAGGTGGTAATGTACGGCCCTGTAATTTCCGGCACAGAGGCATAAGACCTTAGGCCTCAGGAGTGGTAACGCATCTGCATTTTGACCTTGGTCTTTGTGTGGGTGTCTATAGGCTGCAGTCATCACTTAACATCAATGTGAACTGCATGCTTGTTTACCACTTCCATTACATAAAAAAAAAAAAAAAAAAAAAAAATGGTGATTCACAGTGCCTACTAAATAAAATGAGACGCCCTTTTCAACTTTCTCGTTTGAAATAATTTTTAGTGCAATCACTTGATCTTGGAAATCCCCAACAGCATATTTTGAGGAAACCTCGAACGGATACAGTTTTAAAGTTTCTTTTTAAGCCCAAATGAGATTGTTCAGTTTGATCCTTGATGAAGATGGCCTTGAAAGTTATGCTTTTCGATAGACGATCAACTTTCTTATAATATTGGTAAAGAATAATTACAAAATAGGTATATTTTATTGCACCATTCCTGCGGCGGAAAAGAGCAAAGAGGCAAATTGCTAGTCGTTGATTTATTTGTATTTTAATTATTAGTTATTATTTCAAAGATTCATGAATTAAATGAACAGGATTATTGTTAGCAACCATAGAGCAACACGGGCCACCGGCCGCGGCGGGGTGTTGCTCTATGTTAACAACACATAGTTAGAGCACAGTCTAAAGAAAACGAACGTGTTACTTTGTAGGTACGTATTTAGTCCTCAAACTCATACTTGTAAAAGTATGAAATTGAGGATTTATGAGCGGTATCGGTGTAAAAATGAAAAAGGGCATGCTCCGATGGTTCGGGCATATAGAAAGAATGTCGAATGAGCGAATGACTAAACAGATATACAATGCGAATGTGGATGGTTGCAGAGGCCCAGGAAGACCAAGGCTGACCTACCATGACCAAATAGGTCGAGTTCTGTCTGATGGTGGGGTCATAAGTCTTAGGAATCGGCGTGCATGTATGAAGAGAATGATGAAGGTAGACGAGGCACGAGAGGTTTGTCAGAACCGGGATGTCTGGCGCTCTACACTCTCTGCCTACCCCGTTAGGGACCTGGCGTGAAGATTTATGAGCATTTATGAATATTTATAAATGTGAGGTAATACTGGTGGTAGAGCTCCAGTGACGGAGCTCGAGGACGTAAGAACCACCGTACATATTACTCAATCTACTTACCGCTGAATGTTCACCGCTATCGTAATCCGATCATGTGGTACGGTCCTGTAATTTTCGGCACAGAGGCACAACAACTCACGAGATCAAAAGTGGCAACGCATCTACATTGAAATCTCTGGACTTTATGAACATGGCTACAGCATTTACCATAAATGTTAACTGTATGCTTGTTTGCCACATCATGAGATAAATAGGGTCCCGTTTATTTTACCTTTTTAGGTACGGAACCCTAAAAAGGTAAAATAATTACTAATAGGTGCTTGGTCTACACCTATTTATGAACTAACTTAAAAACCTTCTTTAATATGGTACTTAAGCTCAATTTAGTGTTTCTAATCTATACTTATAATAAAACTGTAGAAGTGTAAATTCTGTACATTGAAAATATTGAAAAAATAAATACCAGGGGATGTTACTAGATCGATACCGAACACAAATATGTGATTAGAAAATTTTTTGTCTGTCTGTCTGTCTGTTTGTTCAAGCATCACACAAAATCTAATAGTCCAATTACGATGAAACTTGGTATACTTATACTTTAATCTTTGGCGCACAACACTGGGTACTTTTTATCCCGGAAAAATGTCTCTTTGTCTATGAGTTTGTGCACGCTTATTTCAGAAACTGCTTATTCGATTTATGGTTTTCACTAATATATTGTGGGAAGTTTCACTTAACATTTACTGTTTGTTTCATGTCAATCGGTTCAGAAATAAAAAAGTAACGACAATTTAAAAAATCATATCGAATATTTTTGAACTATTCTGTATCTATATTCTGACTTTTTTAGGATTCCGTATCTAAAAGATAAAAACGGACCCTATTGCTAATCTTCCGCTGTCGTCCTTTCTGTCCATACATCCGTCTATCTGTCGCCAGGGTGTATCTCATAAACAGTGATAGCTAGAAAGCTAAAATTTTCACAAATTATGTATTTCTCTTACCGCTATAACGACAAAATTAAATACTAAAAATAAGAAAATCAAAATATCAAGGGGTCCAAGAGGGCATACAATAAACGTGTTTTTTAAAATATTTTTTGCTCGATATCAATAACGGTAGTAAGTAGACGATGGTGGTGGTAGCATTAGTGGGTAAAAATGCGCAACGTTAATATTCAATTTTTATCTTCTGCCGGCTCTTACGGAGTGCCAACATTATAGCATATATCTATCTTTTATCTTTCATTTTGTGTTAGAAGCACTAATTGACTGAAACCTTACAAAAGTTTATAATAATTTTCTATAAAAAAATATTATGCATAGAAGTTTAAAATGACCTTTTCGAAAATACGATTCAGCATAGGGTGGATGCGCTTTTACATAATAAGCAATTTTTCGCAATACTAGCAGCCTGTGTGCTTTTATCCCCGATGGCCATTCGTCTAATATCGTGTACAGAGAAGAATTACTGCAAAGTAGATTTTTATAGCTACTTAAATGTGTTTATGATCCAAAATTAACTAAAATGTATATCCTAAAGTTGCCACCAAACCACGCGAACAAAGTTGCGGGCACAGCTAGTGATCAATAAAAGCGCATGTTATTATTTTTTTAACGTCGATACCTGTGACTTGTAGGACAACACGCTGATGCTAGTTTTATAATTACTTGTAATCACACTTCACATTAATATTAACACGTTCGTTTTTTTAGACTGTGTTAATATTATAGATGTGAAAGTTTCTTTGTTTGGATGTTTGTCCGTCAATCACGCCGAAGCTACTTAATGGTTTTTTATAAAAAATTTTAAACAGATAGGGTAGATTATAGGATACTTTTTATCCCGAAAAAATGTTTCTATGGGATGCCACGGGATGATTTGATGAGTTTCCACCGGTTACGCGAAAAGCGACCTAAGCGGGCGGAGCCGCGGGCAATAGGTAGTTAAAAATAAATCTTACTTTGTACTATTGTGCACCAATAATTGGAACTGTATGATAATTACATTTCTATCAATTACTTTATTAGACTCATCAAAAAGTAATATTTCACTTCTTAATGATTTAGCTAATGACAATTAAATTTGTTATCATATTTAGGTTAATAAATCACGTAGGTATTTAATCAAGTTTTTATTTTTATGGTTTGTTCTAAATTCATGAAGGTTATTTAAACAACAGAACCTCTTGTATACACATAGGTACACAATCTTCTTTCAATGATATGGTGATTACCTATGTCGTAAGAATTTGTGTCACAAATTAAACAGAATATAAAATTAAGAGAGTCTTTTTATGTAATGGAAGTGGCAAACAAGCTTGTAGTTCACATTGATGCTAAGTGATGACTGCAGCCTATAGACACCCACATAAAGACCAGAGGTCAAAATGCAGATGCATTGCCACCCCTAAGACCTTAGTTCTTATGTCTCTGTAATAGTTATTACGGGGCCATACATTACCATCTAACCGGAACACTATAGTGCTGTACACTACCATTCAGCGGCAGATAAATTAGGTAATGTGGTGTTGCCTACGCCCGCGAGATCCGTCACTGGAGTTCTACCACCAGTCAAAATTATTTTGAAAGAGTTGCTTAACAATTTGTCACACACATTTAAATTTCTAGGCGACAGGCATGGTCCACTTGGACTTGTAATTTGACAGAGGGGAAAGCCTGCATATGGCTACTCCCCTCCGGTCCGCCGCGGCCGGTGGCCTGTTTGTATCTATTTACTGTGCCTGTGTTGCTCTGTGGGCTAGAGCACGGCTAGAGAGATGATCATAGTAATTTACGCGACTTCACTACTCAAAGTTATAGAGACAGAGTTCATACAAACATGTATGTTTTACAGTTTGTTCTTGCGTACCCGGTGGTTTAGCCTTGGGGGGAAGCTCAGTACCGGCTGGTTGCTTCACACCGGCGAAGCAAAGAGGAGCCCAGCTAGGGAGCGGCATTCGGCATGAGTATGCCCGACACACGCTGCTGTGGTGAGGATATGGCTGGAGAAAAAGTGACTGGGTATGTTGTCGGCCCTGCACCCTGTCCTCAGTCGCTCGCTCGAAGCGTGGTGGGGTCGGAATCGAGAACCTGCTGGCAGGGACGTAGAAGTGTTCCTGTGACCCTACCGCTGATGGCGGACGTGCACATTATGGGGTTACCCTCGCAAAAGATGGGCATATAAGCCCTTGAGTCGTGACTGGAACGCTTCCTTCAGATTTACTGGCGCTTTTCTACTATTTTCTCTACAATCACTATCTATTTTACTTATATGGATACGTTTAAATCCTAAAAACCTGACTTCAATGCCAAAAAAAAGTAAATAAGAGATGAGTTATCAGACAATGTTATCTGATTAATTTAAACTAATGTGTATAATAAAGCAGAAGTTTTATGTTTGTTTGTTTATTTGAACGCTGCTAATCTTTGGAACTACCTGTGAAATAAAAATGCAACTGCCGCTAAAAAGCTACTGATGATAAATTAATTTTTACTTGAAATTGGATTATTATTCATACATATTGAGTTATTATCGTAAGTCTTTCACTGCAGGTCGGTTGTAACTCTCCTCAATGTGTAGAGTGTGTGTGTTTGTGTAGTCCTCGTAGAGCAATTTAAAATAAAACAATTGTTTTTTTTTTTTATTTTAGGTTTTCAACTCAACTCGTGGGTCGTGCTAGGGTTGCGATCGGTTTACAATGCCGAAAAATATTGTAATACCTGTAGTCCACGTCGCCAGCAAGGAATACGTAGTTAGTGGCGTAGACGGCAGCACTGAACACCGACAAGGCAGCCATGACGTAGTTCAGCACATGGAACAGCCGGTACTGCCCCAACTCCTTCATCACGTCATCCGTGTGGATTGGGTGGCTCGCTTTCTCTGCCATCTCGTTTTTGTTCTTCACTTTTTACAAAATATGCTATTTTATTTGCAAGACTACATTGGTTTGTGAAACAGTTGTATTTGCACTATTTTGTTCACCAATATATTTTTAAAAATTAATAATACTTATTTTTTTAAGTTTTACTATTAAAATATATTTATTATTCGTTTTTGTCAAAATTGTTTTCATTCACATTTTTACCACTCAAATACTAACTTAGAAAATGTTATTTTTTAAAGTGCTTTTATATTTGTTTTTAATTTGATAAATTATTTTATACCCATAGGTATATTTCACAAAAACAGTTGGTTCAAAAATTAAAAATTTAAACACGCCAAACTATAGCCTTTAAAGTAATTAAAGCGCAAGCGATAGAGCGGTGCGCACGCGCAGCCGGCACTGCGATGCGACGGACGGCCCACTGACTTCCTGCACGGTGACCGTCGGACACCGTCCTCACTTTTAGTATAAAATTTATTCAACTTTAGAATAAAAATAGACTACACGTGGCGGGGACCTAATACTTTAGTGCTTAAACCCGTTTTGATGATATTTCCTATTCCGTTATTACATTAAAAAAATCGTTCGTTCATTATACCTACATATATTTATGATGGGTGTTGGTTTATAAATTGTTAAATAAACGCGGCCGAGAATGGGTCTTTTATTTAATTTATTAAATTTATTAATACATAGTTAAAATAAAATTTTAAAATTTTTAATTACTTATATTTTTTTAAGGATACCTGCTACGTTTACAATTCGTTGTACTTATTGGATCATAAACGAAACATTTTATCGCCATTTGAATCCTGACAGAAAGAAACTTTTTCACAAGTGATCAGCGACAGCCTAACATGCGGACGTATTATGAAACTCGGTGGCTATCAATTTAAAAGATATATTGCAGTACATTGCTGTTCTCCTTAATAATGTAATTATCACCTTAACCTAAAACTGCAATTTACTGCAAAGTAGAGCAAAGCGTCTATTGAAATTATGTGAACCAAGATACATAATGCTTACTTTGAGATTTATTTCCGCTATCAAAGGGAGGAATAATAATTGTGGATGGAATTTTCTTCACATTTTATTATTGATATTGACAAAGAGATAGGTATGTACAGTCAGGGAACTCTCCGCTTATACAAAATCATTCAAATATACTTAGCATTTGTTATCACCCCAAAAAAGGTGCCCAATGGTCAAGCGGCCAGTTCCCAGATAGTACATAGCTTTATTATGTAAAAAAAAACTAAAACTAAAACGGTGGCAAACTCACATGAAGTTCACGTGGATGTTAAGTGATGACTGCAGCCTATAGACATCTACACAAAAACCCGAGGTCAAAATGCAGATGTGTTGCCACCCCTGAAACCTTAGTTGTTCTGTCTCTGTGATAGTTATTACGGGGCCATACTTTACGATCGATAGTGCTGAACACTACCAAGTGGCGGCAGATAGGTTAGGTAATGCGGTGGTGCCTACGCCCTCGAGTGTTGGTTCAGGAACTCCGCCTACACTTTCTTTCTTTCTAAAATGATTCGTGTTCTTTTTATTTGTGAAGTGGTTTTCATTTGTATTTGAACTTTCTACATTTCATCATTCCAGCCGAAAGACATACCCACAACAGTGTTGTGTGGCATTAGGGGAGAGAATGTCATAATCGCCACGGTTGGCAGGCGGATTGGCGATCGCAGTGGCAGTTTTATCGCGGGATGCTGCTGCCCATCCCGCGTTGTTATTTTTACTAACGATGGTTTGACCGCCGTTGTTCGGTTGACTGACTGCATAAGTGGAAGAATTCACTTCCAGTAGAATACAATTCTGCTGCTAGTGGGCGGTGGGGTCGTCACGTCCCAACGCCAGGTTATATTTCATCATATCAGCCATAGGACGTCCACTGCTGAGCATAGGCCTCCCCCTATGACCTCCATGCCGACCGATCGGAAGCGACGTGCATCCAGCGGGTACCTGCAGCCTTGACTAGGTTGTCGGTCCATCTTGCAGGTGGACGTCCCACGCTGCGCTTGCCGATACGTGGTCTCCATTCGAGAACCTTTCTGCCCCAGCGGCTATCGGTTCTCCGAGCTATGTGCCCCACCCATTGCCACTTCAGCTTAGAGATCTGCTTGGCTATGTCAGCGACTTTCGTTCGCCTACGGATTTCTTCATTTCTGATTCAATCGAGTAGGGAAACGCCGAGCATAGTCCTGTCCATTGACCGCTGATAAGTACAAAATAGTGAAAATAGCCCTCGTCCCTTCGTGTCGGTGTCGAATCAACAAGGTAAGTAGTTCCTATCAATTTGTGCGATAAGTGAATACCTATTCCTTTCAAACGTTTTGAGTTAATGAGAGTTAATGGATGTACGATTTAACTTCCAAATGCATGTCATTAATCTAAATGCCATCATTTTAAGTAATAATACCTTGGACTACTAATACACTACCGGCCAAGTGTGAGTTGGACTCGCGTTCGCAGGTTGATGTACCTACCATAACGTAACAATTATAAATGTTCCTTCGACTTCTTTTTGGCTTTTTTTCTTTTTCTAATTAAGATTTCGATTTTTTTTTGTATAATACATAAAATTCTTTTGTCAAAGTGTTTTTAACAATACTCCTAAAAAGGGCTTGACCGATTATCACGTATTTTGTGTGCATTCGTTATGTACCTATGAGAATCGGTTGTAGAATATTTTATTTTTCCACAAAATGATAAGCGTAGCCTTCTCGTGGATTTCCTTTTCTTGTTTTAGGGTTTTTTTTTTATTTTTACCTTTATAAGTACTTACCTGTATATCATAAAATTAAAAATACGTTCAACCCTTATTTTTCACGTCCCTATTACCACAGCCCTCATTGTTTGATAGCAATATTAGTATCTCCATTTTTAATCTATTGGACATACTTAAAAATTAAATTGAAAATATAATATTTATCTTTAATGAATGAAATGAATGAAGCGCGCATGGCCCAGCAGCTGGTGTAGATCGTATACGATCTACTCGGTTAAGTACTACGGGCGCGGTCGGGTAGTATGATGGGTGACCGCTAGTGGCAAATTAAATGCGCGTTTCCGTGCACGCAGTCCCGGTTGCTATCGATGGATAGCAGTCGTTAAACCTTGTCGGAGGCCTTATGGGGCGGTTTGAAAACATCCGACAGCGGGTTGGCCACTAACCCACCCACCTCCACCAATCCGCATTGGAGCAGCGTGGTGGAATAAGCTCCAGGCCTCCCCCCAAAAAAAAGGAGAGAGACTCGTGCCCAGCAGTGGGACGTATAATGGTTTGCCATTATTATCTTTAATGACTTGAGGAAGTTCAGGTGCGCACGTGCTCTCATCACAACAATAATGGTAGTCACATGTGTCTGTCTCGACAATTAGGCATTACCTACTGTTACTGATAACATATCTGTATCCTTCTGTGTTATATGAATCCTAACAAAAACATTTTCATGTAAAACGTTGCCAAGGCGTGATAATATTACATGGCTCGCACTGTCAAAAACTTATAAGATCCCATGTAGACTTTTAGTTGTGGTAGAGCTCCAGTGACGGAGCTCGCGGGCGTAGGCACCACAGCATTACCTAATATATTTGCCGCTAAATGGTAGTGTTCAGCAGTTCAGCACTATCGTGTTCCGGTCAGGTGGTTATAATGTACGGCCCTGTAATTTTCGGCACAGAGGCATAACACCTTAAGCCTCAGGAGTGGTAACGCATCTGCATTTTGACCATGGTCTTTGTGTGGGTGTCTATAGGCTGCAGTCATCACTTAACATCAATGTGAACTGCATGCTTGTTTGCCACTACCATTACATTAAAAAAAATGTAGAAGCAAGATTGTAACTATACAAACACTAAAAAACTTCAAAACTCAACACCAAAGTCGAAACGAATGGCTGTTTTGTTTATGTACTGAAACTAGCTTACAGGCAACATTTCAGCTTTCTTGGACTTTGAGAAGCAATCAGAATCATCATCAGTAAGTCACGAAATCGGGTTTTTTAGATATCAATAAGTTTTTTAGAATTCAAGTTTATGAGCTATGTACGCTGTGACTCGACTATTGATATCCCAGAATTTTTTTTGTAGGTATCTGGTAAAGTTCAAAGCCAAATTATGTTCCAAAAATTACGGTAGGTAGATTTTGAGAAAAGGTAATAATTGTGCTTCGCTCGCCTCGTCTTGGCCGGCCACTATCGTGTCTAATTAACTGCCTCAGTAGCCTAGTGGTAGCAGGCCACTACTACTACGCTGGGGTCCTGGGTTCGATTCCCGGGTCAGCTATCTGAGAACGGTAAAGGAGACGTTCCAAAATGTATGGAGCTTGGGCACGCACCATGTACACTATATTGAGAGATGAAGCATAAAATACTGAATCATTTTCAGCTATTCAAATCGTTTATTAAATCTTCAATTAATTGTCGTAAGTATATATAAGTCTGTTTTACTACATGAAAGAAATAAACCTTGTGTTGCTGTAAAGAAGAAACGACAATGAAAGTTTATTCTTTCACTTTTAAAACATAAAATAATATAATATTAAAATTTTCATTGATTATCCAATTGTCAATCAACTCGTATTTAAATCTGTCATCTGACATTCTGAATTCGTTTCTTCTTTAAAATCAGACAATTAAAAAGTTAAAAACTATAACCAAACTTCATGGTAAGTAAACACACAGAGTGCGAAGAAAGAAATAGTATTTCTTTACATCTCCCCCCATGGGGAAGAAAATTCACCCGTGAATTTTCACTCCAGTTCTCCATTTGATACTTGCACATTCTCATCCTCTGTTATCTGTACTGGAATTAGTTTTGTGATATGAAAAAGATTTGACTCTGTTTTTCTATGTCCTGTATCTATCTCGTAAATTGTATTAGATTTCTTTTTAATTATTTTATATGGTCCAATTCTCAATTCATCTAGCTTTTTCCTATTTAGTTTATTCCCATTTTCTATATATACTAGATCTCCCACACTGAATTCTCTTTGTTTTCTATTCCTATCATACCTCATTTTGTTATAGTAATGTGATTTCAAGGTATTATTAAGCGCTGTTTTCTTATCTCCGATCCAGTCACTATTTATACCTCCTTGTTGTAGTTCTTTTGGTAAAACCTTAACATCTGTTCCGTATAGCAAATAACATGGTGCATAGCCAGTTACTGAGTGGTTAGTCTGATTGTATTTTTCTACACATTCATGTGCTATTGTAGTCCACGCTCTGTTTTCTCCATCTTCATTGATTTTACCTCTAATTTTGTTAACTATCGTTTGATTCAACCTTTCATTTAGGCCATTAGAAAACGGTGCATTCACTGCTGTAAAAATTATTGTTATTTGTTTGTCAGTAAGGAACTTCTTGAATTCTTTAGAGTTTATTCCTGGATACTGGTCGGTAAGGAGCATCCCAATCTCTTCGGTTTCAACGACCTTATTTATTAGCTTTATAAAGTCATGTGCACCCTGGGTTTTTGATGTTATAATAAATGCATATCTAGTGAAGTGGTCCACTAAAAGATGTATGTATTTCTTGGTTGATCTAGAACCACCAAAACCTCCAATTGTGTCTATTGATACTATTTCAAAGGGTCTTGTCGCTGGGCCTAAATATGACATTAATCCGTATTTGTGTTGTCCCCTTGTTTTGTTTTTTATGCAAATTTCACAATTCCTACAAACATTTTTAATATTTTTCGTTAAATTTTTTGTTGCGTACAGTGAACTAATAGTCGTTAGCATTTGTCCCACTCCAATGTGACATAGATCTTCATGTATTCGCTTTATAAATTTAATACTGAATTCTTCTGTTATTATTATTTTCTCTTTGTTCCTAATTCTTTTGAAGTATAAATTGTGTTTTTTGGTTATTTTATTATTGTTTCTCTGTATTTCTTTATTTTGATTCTGATCTATTACAATATCTTCTAATGTAATTAAGTTCACAACTTTCAGTTGTTCTTCTAGATTATCCTCTGGTTCTAATACAGGATTCCGACTTAAACAGTCCGCTTCTAAATTATCTTTTCCAGGGGAATATTTGATTTTAAAATCATATTGTGAAAGGTAATAAGTCAAATCACCTAGTTCTTCGTCTGTTCTAGCTTTTAAGTTCATGTTTTCTAATGGTTTATGGTCTGTGTAGACTGTAAACGATTTACCTATCAGCCAGTACTGCCAATATCTTAGTGCTTCTTTAATAGCTAAGCATTCTAAATATATTGCCTTTTTCTTCTTTTGCGCTCCATTCAGTTTTTTTGAAAAATAGGCTACTGGTTTTTCTTTACCATCTAGTTGTACTTGTTTTAAAATTGCTCCAACACCCAGCAGAGAACCATCAGTATAAATATTTATTGGTAGATTTTGATCATAAATTTCTAGTATTGGCTGTGAACACAAGAGACTCTTTATTTTTTCAAACGCATTTTGACATTCTTCAGACCAAACAAACTTTTGATTTTTTCTTAGCAAATTATGTAATGGGTCAAGAATTATTGCGCTCCTTGGTATATATTTATGGTAAAAGTTTACTTTTCCCAAAAATTGTCGAATATTCTTCTGTGTTTTTGGTACTGGAAATTCTTTTATCGAAATGAGATTGTCCTTCAGTGGTTGGATAGAATTATATTGAATGATATGTCCCAGGTATTTTACCGAATCTGATGCAAATGTACATTTTATAAATTTTAGTCGAAATCCTTCCATTTGAATTGCTTCTAGTAACTGTTTCAAGTGACTTATGTGTTCATCAAATGAGTTTGAAAATATCAGGATGTCATCTATATAATTGACAGCAAAATCGGTTAGTTTATATTTTCTAAGTATGTTACACAATATTCTTTGAAATATTGCTGGAGCAGTCTTCAAACCAAATGGTAGGCAAGTCCATTGAAAGTGTCCCTCTTGAGTTACAAACCCTGTCTTCTTCCTGTCCTCTACTCGTAGAGGTATAGACCAAAAAGCTGAATTAACGTCTAAGCTTGTAAAAAATTTGCAATTTCTTGTTTTTGTCATTAAATCGTCAATTAATGGGAAGGGTTGAGCCTGAAGAACTACAATTTTATTTAAATCCCTGAAGTCTATACAGAGCCTTGATTTTTTATTTTCTTCCTTTTTAAATGTCAAAGTTACTGGTGCTGCGAATGGACTATAAGATTCTTCTATAAGCGCATTATCCAATAATTCGGCTATTTGTTCTGCTATCTCTTTTTTGTCTTCTATAGTGCATCTGTATGGCCTCTTGCTGCAGTATTTATCCATTAATAAATCTATTCTTGCTTCATATCCTTTAACCATTCCCACGTCATACTTGTTTTTGGCAAAAACTGATTGATATTGTTGTATTAGCTTATTTATTTCTTCCCTTTTATCATCATCTAAATGACCAACCTTTATTTCAAATTCCTCTTCTTTGATATGTTCATTAAAATTAATTTTGTTTTCGTTTTCATATTTATTACCTTCATTTTCACCTTCGTCTATCTTTTTCTCCATTTTTTTACTATTCTTTTCATGTAAGTATTGTTTCTGAGTTATTTTTAACTCCTCATTTTGTACTAGCTTGTATTTCTTTATCATATCTAATCCTATTAAGAAATCATATCTGAATTTGTGTTCGTCAATGATGTACACATCCACATTTTCTTCTATTTCAAAAATTTTTATTTTTAAATTTGTCAAACCACTTGTTTTTTGGACACCATTAATTGTTACTATATTTTCTTCATTCGAGTTATGTCCTTTTGTATTTAGTTTTAGTAATTTGGAATTAATTAGAGATACATTTGAACCTGAATCGTATACTCCATAAATTTCTAATTCATTATTTAACAGTAGTTTGATCTTAATTAATGGTGTCACTACTAGTTTTTTTGTTCTGTTTCATTTAACTCTGCTTCAATCACTGAATTATTTACATGTTTAATATATCTTTTATTTAATTTATCATCTTCTCTAACTCTAAACCAGCATGTAGCTTCGGAATGATAGCGAACCCCTTTATTTAATTTTACGCATATTTTGCATGGATAACGTCCTTCATTTGTAATATTTATCCTTTGATTTTCATACTTTCTCACCTCATTGAATAAACATACTATATCGTTCATTGCTTCTCTATTTATCTTCTCTAATACAAAACCTGGCAAACCTACCGCTATCAGATCCACCAGTGTACCTGTATCAATTGAATTTCTCATGTCCAATAAAAGTTTTTCCTTTTTAATGGCATAGTCCACTAATGAACCATCCTTATATTTAAATAACAATGCATAGGTCACTTGGTTCCAGTTTTGGTTTGCAAATGACTCGCACAACTTTTCTTTCCAAACTATCCACTCTGAGTTGAGTGTTAATTTTATAATCATTGAGCTGTACCAATCAACACAACTTTTATCCATAAATAGTCGGAGAATCTCAATTTTTTGTTCATCTTTCATAATACCGAAGCGAGAACATTCTCTCTCAAAAATGTCAATCCATTGCCTTGCATTCGAGTTTTTGCTCGTAAATTTCTCAATCACAAACTTCTCTGCGACATATTTCAGATTCTGTTTTTTTAAATCATGTGTATTTTCTATTAACTTTGTAAACATTTCTTCCAATGAATTCGAATCTCTAATTTGTTCTTCAGATGCTCGGTTATGTTCAATTTCCTCCAGATATTGTTCTCCAAATTGTAAGTTACCATCAGCATCTATGTAAATTTCTCGTAATTTATCTGTCATAGTTATCCAAACTCTTCGTGTCTGATGTCTTTTCTTTAAACTATTTTTTACTTTGTTGTACACAGCTGTCTCAATTAATTCTTCGTGAAATCCAACAGACTGTAATTCCTCTGGTATAGCAAATTTTTTCTCATCTTTAGTTGTGATTGAGGTTACACAACAAATATTAGATTTTCCATCATTCGCCGGTAAAATCGTGAATTCAAAACGTAACTGCTCCATTTGCATCTTTTTATAAACAAAATTGTCGTTTTATAAGTCTGTTTTACTACATGAAAGAAATAAACCTTGTGTTGCTGTAAAGAAGAAACGACAATGAAAGTTTATTCTATCACTTTTAAAACATAAAATAATATAATATTAAAATTTTCATTGATTATCCAATTGTCAATCAACTCGTATTTAAATCTGTCATCTGACATTCTGAATTCGTTTCTTCTTTAAAATCAGACAATTAAAAAGTTAAAAACTATAACCAAACTTCATGGTAAGTAAACACACAGAGTGCGAAGAAAGAAATAGTATTTCTTTACATATATTTCTGAACAAGAATGTCACAGTAGCGATATGGCAACATATTGCTGTCATACAAAAATTACGTTAAATAAATATTTCCGACAAAAAAACAACGATTCAAATTATTTTTTGAGTATTTTTCCATGATTTTGCGTATTTTTCTCTAACTTTTGATATAGTGTACAAGGTGCGGGCCCAATTTGGAACTTCTCCTTTCCCTATCTCTCATTAAAATTCTTTATCTCTGGTTCTTTTAGGCCTTTCCATTTTTTGTAAATTTCCCAGTACCTCGAAGTTTGGTAATGTGCCCGGAGATTTCAACAGGCTCGCCACCTGTTACATGGGCTAAAACGTAACCGGCGAATCGTGGGTGTTTGGTTTAATGCATGCATTTACCTCCGCCTACCCTTTCGGGGATTACAGGCGTGAAGTTACGTTTTTACTATCGTGTCCCTAAATAGTAAACGTAGGTATTCATTTATTGACGGTGGATTACCGCCATCAATGACCTTAATGATAATCCTGCGTCATAACTTAAGGAACTACATGGGATACAACTAGAATTTGACGACCCGGTTAGTCCAGCGGTGTGAGATGACCGTTTGATTCGAAGGGTCGCGGGTTCGATCCCCGCACTGGGACAAATATTTGTATGGCCTACAGATATTTGTTTCGGGTCTGGGTGTTTGTGTATGTGTTGTATGTACTGTGGGGATGTGAGTGTAAGCGTATTTAAAAAAAAAAAATTATAACATACATTTTCACTTTACTCTTTATCTAGTTCAAAAGAAAAAAAACGGCTCTTCCACACAGTCACGTACAGTTTCGGTTTGATGCTATGAATGCTTTGATCCAGTAGCGTATGTGTTTGGAGTTCCATAGTTTACAAGGAAACCTTATAGTTTGGCCATGTCCATCGGCCTGTCTGTCCGTCTGTCCGGTGCTTAGCTGCAAGGACCCTTGGGCCTTGGTCCTACAAAGGAAATTAAATGGAATTTTGTACAATTTTTTTTCAATTAATATTGATGCTAGAGGTTTAAATCGTTCTTGCACATGAACACACTGTTGGGGTGTCACTTTCAAGGGGTCTAGTTCAATACGATTACCCGTACAACCGAATGTCAAAGAAATAGGTACTCAATAGCCTATACTGTGCTGAACTTCTGTCCAATAAGGCAAACCTTACTGTTGCTTACTTTTTTTTTTCTTTTATTATAGTATAAATTAACAAAAGATTTAACATTATATCACTTAATGCTAGCATTGGAAAACCACTAAGGTTTGTAAGTATGTTAACCTAATGACTACCAAGAGACCTACTCCAGAACTAATCCCTGGGTAAGTACATGTCTCATACATTTTAAATTTGCCTCTTCTGCTTTCTTTGTAACTATAAAGAAGAATATAAAGTTGTTGCAAATATAAGAGAAATAGAAATAGAAAATATTTTTATTTCGAATAGATCTTTACAGATACTTTCAAAACGTCAAGAACTCATAAAATAAATAGAGTGAATAACCATTATATATAGTAAAAGCAAAAACATTTATATTAACAGTAAATTAAAATTATAATTTAAACTACTTAGTTAAAACATAATAATCACAATATTTTTCAATTCCTTCAATGATGATAAATGAAGAAAAAGAAAAACTTATTCGTCAAGATCAAGGTTATTCACTTAGCAGAGTTCCAAGTGCAGTCACTACTGAGAAGAACTCCGCTACCCAACAAACTCAGTAAGAGCTCTTTTAAATGAGAACTTAAATCTAACACAGAATATCGTTTTTTTTTTTTTTTTTTTTAATTAACGTAAGGTCCTTTTTTGAACCTTATTAAAATTACAATCTAGCCTAAAAGACTAATAAGCAATTTTATGCTAACTTAAACTTCTAATAAAATTATTTCTAAGTAAATGTCCACTGGCACTTTCTTAGTATGTCTTAAGGGGAAGTCACTTTGTTCGTGTGATTATGCAAAATAAGTCACTAACACTATTATTTTTTTAACACTACACTAACTCAAAAGGTTTAGTTCTCTTAAGTCTTCTCACTAGGTTTGTGTTGTCGAGGAGCTGGATAGCCTCAATATTCACATGATGATGAAGCCTTTTTTCATGGGCTTCGGCGTATTTTCTTATAACGTTATTTACGAAATCCATTTTCAGGTCCCGATGGAGATCGTTATTGCGTACATACCAGGGCGCATTTACAATGTCTCTGAGCACTTTATTCTGGAAACGTTGTATTATTTGTACATTGCTCTTTTTGGCACAACCCCACAGCTGAATACCATAAGTCCATACTGGCATGAGGACTTGCTTATACAATAATATTTTATTGTGTATCGACAGCGGAGAGTATCTTCCAAGAAGCCAATACATCTTATTATAGCGAATACATAGCTCTTCTCGCTTCTTCTTGACGTGAGCTTTCCAGCGCAACTTAGCGTCAAGCGTCATACCTAGGTATTTAGCTGTGTTCGCATATGGTATTTGTTGTCCATTTATATATAACGGGAGATAATGTGGTCTTTTGTTAGTAAAGTCGATATGGACCGACTTCGTTTCATTTAGCTTGATGCGCCATTTTGTAGTCCAGTTATTTAAAACATTAAGAGCCTCTTGAACTTTTTCTCCTGCTTCTTCATGACTTTGACCTGTAGCCATTATAGCAGTGTCATCAGCGAAGGTAGCAATTATATTATTCTCTAAATTTGGGATATCGCATGTGTATAATAGGTACAGGACCGGACCTAAGACACTACCTTGTGGTACCCCAGCTTTTATTTCTTTGAGTTCAGAATAATCACTTTCTTGTCTCACTCTAAATGCTCTATTGGTAATATAAGATTCTAATATATCAGAGAATTGTTTCGGCAACATAGTTCTGACTTTATAAATAAGACCTTCATGCCAGACTTTGTCAAAAGCTTGTGCCACATCTAAAAATACTATTGTACAAACTTTCTGTCTTCTAGTGTTTTTTCAATGACATTTGTTATTCTATGTACTTGGTCTATGGTAGAGTGTTTTTCTCTGAATCCAAACTGGTGCTCAGGAATAAGGTTTTTAGCGTCCAGAAGTGGTTTCAAGCGTCTTAGAAGAAGTTTCTCGAACAGTTTTGAAAGAACCGGCAGTAGAGAAATTGGTCTGTACGACGTTGCTTCATGAGGTGGCTTTCCAGGTTTTGCTATCATTATTACTTCTGCCACTTTCCACAAATCAGGGACATATGTTAGTCTGAATGCAGCATTTATTAGAGTTGTTAATTTCACGATAGCTTTTTGAGGTAGATTATGCAAGATTTCTCCTGTAATTAAATCATATCCTGGAGATTTTTTTGGGCTGATATTTGTTTTGATTGCTTTGATTACCTCGTTTGGTGTCACAAGTTTTATAATTAGCTCTTCTTGGATAAAGTTTTCCTCAAGAAGATCGTTTGATAGGTTCTCATTCGGCTTAAAGATATTTTCAAGATGTTCTGAGAATCTTTTGGCTTTTTGTTGGTTGTTAATAGCCCATGTTCCATTTATACAGAATATCGTGAAAAATAAAATAATGTGAACGTCCACAGCATAGATGCAAATAAACTGCTATCTTCTAAATGTGGTGTAGCTCCTCCAAACCAGAACAGACCAGTCCCCACCAACAGCACCCGTTCACGAGTACGAACAAAGGGAAACATGAATTACTGGACGAGTTCTTTCATAATAGAAGATTATTTTTATTGTAGTAAGTAGAACTTCATAGCGTAGGCCGCCACATTACCTAATTTGCTAATTTAGCTGAAGTATTTTTTTATGAAATGGAAGTGGCAAACACATTGATGTTAAGTGATGACTGCAGCCTATAGACACCCACACAAAGACCGAGGTCAAAATGCCGATGCATTACCACTCCTGAGGCCTAAGGTGTTATGCCTCTGTGCCGGAAATTACAAAGCCATACATTACCACCTGACCGGAACACGATAGTGCTGAACACTACCATTTAGAGGCTAGTATATTAGGTAATGTGGTGGTGCCTACGCCCGCGAGCTTCGTCACTGAAGCTTTACTGGTTGAATAACTATCTACCTCTAGTTCACAATAGCCTGTGTTTCAATTGATTTTATATTATGCAAGACAGTGACCTCTATGTGAATGTTTGGAAAATAATTATAAATTATAAGTGTGATAACAGTGGGCGTGGATGCTATAGTAACGTATAATTTGTTTATTTAATAATATTGATGAATGACCTTGCTGAAAAAAAAGGGGGAAATGAGACATTCTACTGATATACCTACTTTTTACATTAGTTTATGACATTTAGTTTTACGAGTATCTTAGTGATATTCTTGACTTTACATATATTTTTTATCTTATTTGACATGTATATGAATTGTTATTCACTTTAATTTATTTTGTTTGTTTTTGACGTGTCATAAGAGGTGCCTGTCACCCTAAATGAATAAATGAGTTTCTGATTCTGATTCTGATTCTGATTCTGCTTATTATAATCGGCAAGTATCTACTTTTACTTTCAGGTTTTACGCCATAATATGTCATATCTATGTCAGTCTATATGTAAATATAAAAGTTAGCATTGTTGGTACCTACATGTCGAAGATATCATAAGGGTCGGTACATAAATTATGATTGATCAAATTATGTATGTAGGTAAGTGTCTTCACATCAGTTCCTGTACGGGGACCTAAATAATATTTTCGCAAAAATCATACATTTCAGAAATTACATTTGCGGATTTTCGCCTATCTTCGGTTTTCGAACACCTCACGGTAACGCTGTTGAATACTAACTTACTATCCCTTAGATGGGTAGATGGACAGGTACCTACTTAGATAAGGTAACACCATAGAAATCTAAATAACATAGTTTGTGTTGATTATGGCCTGTAGTTAAGTTCAATATTTTGTTCTTTATTTCAATCATAAAAGACACATTTTGCGCCTGATATTTATACTATAGCAATAGTTGCTTGCAACGATTACACAATTGGAATAACACATCAGACTTAAACAGACCGATGTAGATATCCTGTAGCTGTGAGGTCTAATATTTCTAAATCACAATCTTGTATAAGGCCACATTATTCTAAGCACCTTGAAGAACACGGCAGGCCTAGAAATCATACGTAATATCAGGTCTGTATTACCTATCGTATGTAGCAAGGGGTAGGTAGAGGTAACTACATGCATTAAAGCATAAATGCAAACACCCACTATTGGCCTGTAACATTTTTGCCCCATGTAACAGGTGCTGAACACTGTCTTCGCCCTCGAGTTCCTAAATTGGAACCCCACCACCAAAAATCTCTAATGTTATAATTATGTAGTTCACTCAAGATCTAGTTTAATAGCAAGGTATAATTTTTAGATTTCGGTGATATTCTAAGGCCTAAAGGCCTATTAAATCAAAAAACACAGATTAAGTTGTCTTGTAGCTCCATAACCCTCAAAAGCCTAAATATAGATCAGACAAGCTATTTGCAAGTTTTTGTGCATTGCGAGATAAACACAATCGATTTTAATGTAATCTTTATTAAAAATGGAATGAAAAGTACATGAATGAAAAGATATATCTATAACAGCCAAGTAAATACCACATAAACGACTCAAGCGTAACCAATTTTCTAATCCAGCTCATACCCAATTCCTCGCGGCGCTTCCGTTTCGAGGAACGCGATACAACACAATGGCAAGTGATGACTTGTCAACGGACTTAAAAATTGGACTAATTGTTCTTTCCCGGATAAAAATGATTATATAAAAGTGTGCAAAGGCGAAAGTAATCTTAATATAATAAAAAAACGAACTTCCACATTATGGTTTACGTTGATAGTAACTACTGCAGCATTTATCTGCATAAAAATAAAAGATGGCACTGTAGATGTGAGGTTGATATACTAAAAATCGTACACCATCACTCAAAGGAACACGGCAACGCTAAATTCTATCATTGAGCAGTTAACAGCGTAGGTAATGCGGTAAGTAGATCTGACAATAGAGGAATAATATGACAAATGAATATTCTCTTTAAAGTATCCATGGAATCTGAACACGCAGCTCTATGAATTCGAATGAAACTGGTGGTAGGCACCACCGCATACCTCATCATTCTTTTTGTTTACGTTCAAATGGATGATGAGTGATTACTGTAGCCTATAAACATCTAAATAAATAGAGATTTAAATGTAGATGCGGTGTCACGCCTGAGATCTAAGTTGTATTACCTCTCTGCCAAAAATTAGATTCATCGCCTTACATCAATCGCCAAATGTTAATGTGCAGCACAATCGTGTTCCTGTTAGATGGTACGGCATGGCTTGAAAGACGAAATATTTTATATCATAGTGGCAACGCATCTGCATCTCTGGTTATTGTAAAGACACAAGGCTTAATTAACTGCACAGCTGCAGCTTGTTTGCTAACATCTTTCATAACCTCTGTTTTCTTCAATATCAAAGAAATCACTCACCGATATGGTACATCCGCTGCCAGGAATATGTACGTGGTATGCAGCATCCCCACCTGAACAGCTGCAAACGCCATCATCACAAACACTCTCATGTGGAACTTCCCCGACTGTCCCAGCTGACACATCACTCCATCAACGTCTATGTCAGCATTTCTCCTATCAATCTTCTTAATATTCCTATCATTATCGCCATTATCTTCTGCTGATTTCTCAACAGACTTCGATGGAGCCGTTGCACTCATATTAAATTTGTAAGCGGTACTATGTTATCTCGATGTAGTTCTTAGGGAAAATGTCGTGCGTAAGAGGTAAACTCTCAGTACATACAGTCTAGTATCTTATAAGGAAGTTACACAATTCTAAGCATGTATTAAACTGAACGTATGATCACTTTAATGATAGTAAATCTACGTTTTTTTAAACGTAACCTGTTCGATCCTTTCATTAAAAATTTGCAAATATGTTTCAATTGCTAGCTATTATTAAGTTTAAACTTTAACGGTATTTAAATTGCTATGCTTTTTTTGTTATCTCATTGATATTTATGAGATCTGATGATACACAGTCTTCAAATATTTTTTTAATGTTACCGCAATTTTTGGAACCGACCAGACCACGGGATCCTGGGTCCTTCCCGCGTGTTGCACGTCCAATGGTGCACTGAACTGTATCACTTGTCTCGTGGCTAGAAAGCTGCAGTGGGTCACGGCCGTGGTCAATCGAGCGATCAAGTGTTACAGTGCATCGGTGCTCTCACAATGTAAGTAGATGTCATCTATTGTCAGTCACAATGGTGGTGCGGTTGCGCCGGTCGGCAAGTACCGCAATAGTTTGAATTGGCTGATATATGTCGGATACATTCGTTTTATGATCGCAACCACATGTTGGTAGATCTACTGTTATACACATTGTAAGTGAGTGTAGGATCAAGTTGCTAATACTTCATGTTGATACTAAGTAGGTGGATATTGCAGCTGTAAAATTAGAACGCTACGGGCATCTTTCTTTTATGTGGCGTTGGTGGCAAACAAGTATGCAGTTCACATAGATGTTTAGTAATTACTGCAGCCTGTACTGCCGTCACTTGAGCTCTACCACCAGTAACATGTGACCAGTTCACAACATACGTCATCCTGAAAGATTCTGGTCAAAAGTTTTCAACCACAAACATTCAGAATTCAAATAAATCTACGTCTTCTAACTTTGTTAAACAGAAGTGTAAGTTACTTGTTTAGCATACTGTACATTAGATTGCTCTTGATGGAATTGCCATATCTGACATTGGGACACCTGTGTTATAATTACCAGACACAATAATGCAATCAAATTTGTTTCAAATCAGTTCATATTGGAATGCAGAGCTATTAAAAGACGCAAAATTATATAGGTACACGAAATTAGTTTCTTTCGTTCTTGTGGTCTTGGACTAAATTGCTCGCTGGCTATGTAGTTCAGGGTCGCTGCCGCGAGAGTTCCAGGGTACGATATTCGAGATATTAATTGCAAAAACCAAAACGGTCCCCGTAATAAATACCACATAGCCACAACAACTTGCGCTTCAAGAGTGGCAACGCATCTGCATTTGGACCTCTGGTGTTTTTGTAGATAGAGGTCTTTAATAGTTAGCAGTACTTTCCAGCCATGTTGGATTTCCAGAATAATTACTTAAAACATAGCAAAGGTCTCTAAGAGTTAGGTGATGGATTTTGAAAGTAAAAATAAAATACGGGATTATGTACAAAAAATAACTTTTTCACTTAATACCACAAAACAATAACAGATTCAAAGTTACAATGCTTCATCAGTACAGCTTTAATTTAATTTATCTTTTACATTACTCTTTTTTGGTGTAAAGGTCATCCAATTATTTAATAAAATATCGTGCTTTTTGTCGTATTAAAAATATACTTTTAACATATAAATTATGTTAAAAGTATATTTTTAATACGACAAAAAGCACAAGACAGGACGTTTTTTTTTAATTGAATTTCAATGGATGGTGACATACTGCATATAATTATACGTCTTTTTTATATCAATAGATTGACAGACAAGGAGACGGACCATCTGATGGAAAGTGGTCACCGTCCCCTATGAACATTTGCTACACCAAGAGAGTTGCCAACGGGCTGCTAGCCCTAATCAGCAGCGTTGTGTCGTCGATGCCCTAATCGGTTCGGTACGAAATTGTAGTAGATAGAAGTGCTTGTTCACAATAACTGTACATTTTATCCTTAGATTTTGGAAATCTGTATAAATTATTTCAATTTAATACAAATGTTTAAAGCTGGTCACATTACTATAAAACAACGTGGCGCAACTGTACCTACTTTCTTATTCCTAAAGTAAGTACCTACTATGACATTTCTGTAAATATTTATTCGTGACGTTTTCCTCCTTTGCTCATGTTATGGCAATATAAGTCTTAATTCCTTAAGCATAGATATCAAATAATTAGCCATATCTACGTAAGGAGTACTAAATGTAAATTGATTCATACATTCTCAACCATGAACCTACCAAGCGCCTTTAAAATATATATAGCAATTTCGACAATTGGTGCTATAAAGTCTATAAAAAGACAAAAACACATAACAGTAGGTTGAAAACTATATATATTTACTAAAACAATCCTCTCCAACTTCTGAGTTTAAAAAAAATATATGTTGGCACGGTGATTACTCTCCAGGATGTTAAGTAATGATTTCAGCCTATATACATCTTCACAAACCAGACGTCATAATGCAGAACTGCATTCTTGTTTGTCACTTTTATTTCAAAATCAAAAACACAGGCTCAGGTCTCAAATGTGTCAGCA
Organism: Macrosoma leucophasiata; assembly: GCA_036365455.1. NCBI lineage: Eukaryota > Metazoa > Arthropoda > Insecta > Lepidoptera > Hedylidae > Macrosoma > Macrosoma leucophasiata. The sequence goes on along the minus strand of JAWQUS010000003.1, from coordinate 22,079,943 downwards.
CATCTGCATTTTCGATCTGCAGTATTTACTTACCATTTATGTCATCTACATGCTTGTTTGGCGCCATTATTACTTTAACAAACGAATGATAGAGCTTCGGTGGAGGAGTTCGAACACTGCAGCGGTTGTCTATTACACTACGATCAATACAACATTCGTATTTGATCAGGAAATATCCAGATATCTTCAATGTAAAAGGACGCTGACAGAGGAACATTTTATTTTGGTTTGTTTTGTTTAAAATAAAACAATATTTCATACTTAAGAATGTTTTTGTTATCATTAGGTATATATTATTTAATTTATTTGGATTGTCATTAAATTACAACAATTTACAAAACTAAACTATTTTACCAACATTCGATGTAGATATCTTCAAATTACTTAGATACATAATGTTTATTCAAGAAGGGTTTCGGATGCATTATAAATCTTCAAAAGTAAACTAAAATCGCTCATATACAACGTGTAACGTAATAAACGCATATTTGGTTAACAGTCAATACATACGATCACCATACAACAATGAGACTTACGGCTATGTAAAAATAAAATGTTAATCTCAACAATTAGGAACCTCCAACCAGGCGAGGTGATAGCGCCTATAGCACCTGGGGGGCCGTGGGCCAATGATAAACATAAGCCAGTAAAGCAACTCGTATGAAAACTTCATACGTGCGATTCAGTGAGATCATACGCCATTTTCCATACTAGAGACGTACTTGGGTTTCCTCAGTGTACCACTAGGTGGCGCCTTTTGTTGTGGACGCTACATCTTCTGAACAACAGTGCAAGGTTATCTTAGTTCACTATATTATAAAAAAATGATTGATACTTGTCCGCTAAGGCATAATCTGTCAAAACTTTTGTTTAGTGTTCATGGAAACCTTATTTTAAAAGAAGTCCATTCTGCTTATTGTTTTTCCACTCGTAAGCATTTTATGGTGGAAACATATTCACACTTTTCAAATTTTTAAAATAATTTTGTAGTTAAATTTATTCATAATTTTAAAGCCATAAAATTGTCATGTAAGTGTAAGAGTCTTAACTATAACTCCATTAATAAAATGGCTTACGATAAAATATTGGACGGAAACACATTGATATTTTAAGATAGGTTTAGCTGAGATAATTTACCGATATTGTAGTAGGTACAATGAGATATTATCTTACAGGTTCAGTAAATTATTTATCAATCAAATTAGAGAGCGTCTGAGTTTATAACATTTAAATACGTAGGTACCTGCTAAACATATAAATATTTGCCGGAGATTGTGCTAAATGTGACTACTAGCGCCATCTAGTTTATCGGAGATGTTTAACAGAGAATACTAGGTGGCGCCACGGTCGGCTTAGGTACTTGGATTTGTTACCTTATAGGGGATAGTGACTTACCAATATCAGGTTAATAAGGGATAGCGGATAGTTCATGGGAGACAGTTGAATCGAAATATAGTAGGGCAGTTATGCTGCCAGTGAGAACAGTAGACGTCAGTGTAATAAAAGTGATATAAAGCGGGTAGTACCTACCTACTGAATTAAATGAGCAGAAGACTAGTGATAATAGTAGTATTGTATCCTGGTAAATATAGTTGCCCGGTCCGAAGGGTTTCTTGCCCGTTCTTCCCTGCTGGAGGTAATCGAATGGGCGGATCTTTGGCAATATATGATTATCTTCTGCCAACCTGTGCTTTATTTCATCACCCGCTCGAGTACCCACCTACAGATACCCACAAACACGAATAACATGTCGGCTTATGAAAAGACACGCCCACAATACTACCTAGATGCCCTGTCTGAAGAGGCCTCCTGCCTATATATTATTATAGATGTTTATTTTAAACAAAAAAAATTTTTTTTATCTGACCTACATCTAGATTTTCGATTGTTAAACTATTTATCTAGTTAACAATATTAGAATCTAGAGTTGAAAATGAAATCACTTAGTTGGTAAAACATTCTTAGAATTCTTGATTTAGACTGCGATAGGTAAATCGGTTTTCAGACTGAACTTACGGTTGATAGAAATCTAAAAGTTTAAAAATTAAATTAAATCAAGCTGTGTTGTACTGTGATTGTACCCATATTACAAGTATTAAAATAGTAGTATTTAATTTTTATCATTAAGTCTTATTATTTTTCAATTGTCGTCATAAAATGCTTTTTTTTTTTCAAATTGGGCAATGGAGATATTTAAATTTCATTATGTCGGTTAAAACTTTTGTTTTTTTTTTTTATAAATTAAGTCAAGCTTAAGATATTAAGATACGGACTACTTGTATGGGGAAATAAAATTGTGTTTTTTACTATTACCCCTCAATTTCTTCATATTTTGTCACCTTTTAAACCTTCCCTGGACTTCCAAAAATCATTCAAAACCAAAATTAGCCAAATCGGTAAAGCCGTTCTCGAGTTTTAGCGAGATTAACGAACAGCAATTGATTTTTATATAATAGATTTAAGAGACTCAATTTTTAAGTGAACCTTATATGCTTGAGCTGATATTACTCAAAAGTTGAAGTTGATTTCTATAAATGTATAATAATATTACAATGATAAAGAGGAAGGAAATATATAAGTTCATAAATAAATATTATTCATATCATTCAGGGCGCCTTCATTTTAGAGATGTAAGGAAGCGCTGCAGCGGCGCCACTGTGTCGTGTGCCGCCACTGCAGCGCTCTACTCATTTTCATACAATTTGCAGAAGCGCAGGCGAAGCGCCTGTGTCGACGACTCTACTTTGAAGGCGCCCTAAATCTACCTTTTTATACTCAAATATCTATAACTAGGTTCGCATCAATAGCAATATTATATGAACTAGTTAGCATCCTTAAGACACTATTTTGAGCAACGATAAACCCGAAAGTATCAAAAGTAGAGAGCATTTATCACGAGACGCACAACCTGTCGTACCTAGATCATGGACATCCGGCAATATTGTGTGATGCTTCATGGAATAACCCTGCTATTCTAAAAAATACCAAATGCTAGCTATTTCTTTTGACGTAGGAATTTTAGTTTTACCGGAAATTGTGATAAACCGTTTTTAAGTCCTAAAGCTGCTTCTGCCCCCTTTCCTGATCTCAGATCACTTACACTTAATTTATTTTTCCTATTAATTTGATTATATTCTCTAACTTTTGTAATAGTTTTAATCTTTTTAGGTCTCAAATAATATTGGCACTGGCTTAATTACAAAATTCTGCGCAGTCCTGCCAAAAGCAATAACTTTTTATCTAATATTACTACATGTATTTTAAAAATATAATACAACTCTTCCATGCCATGTTTGTACCAGGAAGCATCAAAAATGACATGTGTATATTGTACTACTAAAACACTTATTTGTTCAGGCAGAGAGACAATAGTTCGCAGTGGAGTGCACACTCTTGATGCCCGACAGCGTAGCACATCGTAGCGCCATGTAGCACAGCGTAGTGCAAAATCACGTAGCGTATCCTCCGTAGTGGTATCACGGAACAACACAATGACATGTAACACAACGTAGCACCACGTAACACATCGTAGCATCGCGTAGCGCAGCGTAACGGAGCGGCTACGGCGCCGGCCACAAAGTATCACGCCACGGAGGTGGGCGCGGCAGCGAGGTCCGCGAAGGAGTCGGGCAGGCGGCGGCCGAGCGTGTCGGGCACGAGGCGGGTGAGCGCCGCGCTCGCCAGCGGCAGCGCGCCGAGCAGCGTCGCCGGCACCCACTTGCCGTACGCCGCCTGAGAACAAATGAGAATGTTTATTTATTTTTTTGAGCTTTTTAGAGTTGAAACGCTAAGTCCATGGGGTTCCAGTGCTCGTCTTTTATTTAAGGATATTTCGAAACGTTCGAAGGTCGGGGCGGGCACCGGGCGCGGCGCGTTCTTCGGATGTTTTTGGAGTGTTGTACGTGATTATTAATCGCGATGTAGTCTTAGTCAGGGCTGTAGCTATGTCAATTAAAATACTTTTTTTACGTCCGCCCCACCTGTGACTAATGCTGCCCGACATCGAATTAGACTCTAGTTACCACCCTGGTCTTAGAAATATAATAGGTCCCTTTTATCTTTTGGATACGGAACTCTAAAAAATGATTACTAAGATTACTAACAGACAAGCTAACAGACTGGACATACCAGCAGCGGTGTCTGCGGCGCCAGTATGGCCCCGAGCCGGCCGCAGGTGGAGCAGGCGGCCAGCAGCCGCTGGCGCGCGCGCGTGGGGAACAGCTCCGCGGTGTACACGTACAGCGCGTTCAGCGCCATCGTCGCGCCTACCTTGCCCGTTAGGAACAGCGCAGTGCCTAGTGTGCTGTCCGCTGGAACAATTATGAATACATTCGCTTAGACGCGGATTTTTTTTACTATAAATTTAAATACAATAACTCGAGGTGATAGGAACGTCTTGTGATAAATCTACCACCACAGTGATCATCAATCCGCAAGCTACATGTAGCGATTTTGGCGCACCGCACTGTTTTAGGTATCCAAGGACGTGTAAAACGGATCGGAAGGCTTATGTCAAGTGGTGAAATATTAATAGTAGTAAGTAAATAACTACAGTTCAGCAGTAACTGTCGACGTTGGATCACTGGATAAAAATGATATATTGGGTTGGGGAAAAAGTTTCTTCGCATTTTTTAAGATAATTCAAAACATTTTTTAATATAGTTTATTTAAATTTAACTAAAGTATGTATGTACCATTTTGTTCGATAACCTTTTGCCATCTTGTTGGTAGGGACATGATCCCATTGCTATAAAAATTTTGAGACTTCTCATTAAAATACCGCGACAAGTGGATTTGGCAGTCCTCTCGTGATGTTAACCTAACATTGCATAAAGAATTCTGAAGAGACCGAAACAGGTGGAAATCTGAAGGTGCAAGGTCAGGACTATACGGCGGATGCATTAACACCTCCCAGCCAAATTCTCTTAATTTTTGCTGAGTGGCTATAGATGTGTGAGGTCTAGCGTTATCATCATGAAACACCACACCCCTTCTGTTGATCAATTCCGGCCGCTTTCTCTCAACTTCTTGCTTTAATCTCATTGGTCTTTGTGCGGGCGTCTATAGGATGCAGTCATCACTCAACATCAGTGTGAACTGCACGCTCGCTTGCCACTTCCATTACATAAAAAAAGCAGTCAACACTCACGATCGGGCAGCAGCGGTATGGCGATGAGCGTGACGGCGGTGAGCAGGAAGGCGGCGGTGAGCAGCGGGCGGCGGCCGGCGCGGTCCAGCAGCAGCGTGTTGAGCAGCAGCGCCGGCAGCTCGGCGGCCGCCAGCAGCGCGTAGTTGCCGTGCGCCGAGCCCGCCAGCGCGTGCGCGCGCACCGCCAGCCCGTAGAACACGAACACCGCCGACGACCACCACGCGAAGCAAACTAGGAGACGTCGACGGAGGACGCCGTATCTTGAATGAGAAACAGACGTGTATCACGAGTACGGCTACGAGGAGCGAGAGGTGCGACATATCTCCCTTCCGATCGGGCCAACTTAATCGTCCTTAGTTGAGGAATCCGCATTTCTCAACCTTCTATCAAAAGTTTCAAATCGAGTACCTATTGGCAAATTAATTAACACATAACGCAGTAATATGGGCATTTGTAGAGAGGCACTTTTGACTAATTTAGTCAGGATATGAAGTGATTTGTATGTTATTATACAAATCTTTTGACTAATTTAGTCAGGATATGAAGTGATTTGTATGTTATTATACAAATCTTTTGACTAATTTAGTCAGGATATGAAGTGATTTGTATGTTATTATACAAATCACTTCATATCATGATATTATAGCTATTTCATAAAGGAATCTCTCGACTAAATTAGTCAAAAGTGCCTGTCTAGAAATGCCCACATAACTTAAAATACAATGGGCATTGCTTAGAGGCACTTTTGATTAATTTAATGGAGATGTTTCTTTATAAAATTGCTATAATATTAGGACATTCTCCTACCGAAACATAATATATTATTATATTCTAAGCAATGGACATCAAAGATAGACAAGTAAATATCATTTCGATAGCAATCATAAACCTATAATAATAATTAATTATAATAAAAATAAACATATTGACAACCTCAAAACAACGGAAACTTACTTTAAAAACGCAGTAAATAAACTCTCTTCAGGAACGATTTCAATTTTGTCTGTAACTTGGTCCTTCGCCAGCATTTTGTCCAAAGTGCCATCGGGTATCGGGACTCTGTTCGTTTTGGCGGCTTTCTTGATCACCTCAATAGCTTTGGGTATACGACCACGTGCCACCAGCCATCTCACACTCTCCGGCAGCAGCCAAGGATAGAAGAGAAGAAGGAAGGAAGGTGGGTAAGCGAAACGGGCCCAAGTTCTCCAATAACCCGTTAGATAGTCCAACAGAGCCAGTGTTGCTGTTCCGGCAGCCAGAGGAATGCCGAGAAGTAAACTGGCTAAGATTCTTTGTTCTACTCCCAACCATTCGATCACTGAAATAGAAAATATGGTATTTTTCAGAATTAACTTTCTTGCCTATGATCCACGTGATAGGGATGTTGATAGAACGGGTGACATGGACTACCCCCAGTACTTAAAGTTTTGCAGTAGAATACTTATTTAGGCTGATATTCAGTACCGTTCAATTGATTTCTGTTTCAGACGTATTCATGCAGTTTTTAATGTTGAAGATGTTAAACCTGATTGACGATTGATTTTAAGAAATCATAATTTTCTGGCAGACCTTATATGAAAATTTTAGTTTTAATTTTGACCCTGTAATCCGCATTACCTAATTTACTTCTCCCTAAATGGTAGTATTCAACACTATCGTATTCCAGTTAGATAGTAATGGACAGCCTCTGTAATTAAGGCACAAAGGGATAACAACTAATACTTCAGAAGTAGCAACGCATCTATGTTCAAAAGCTTCGACTTGTCCACCTTCATCGATGGGGTCACGAACAGTTTCATATTATACTAGCGGCCCGCCCCGGCTTCGCGCGGTGCAATGTTGCCTACCCTCTCTTATTCGTCTTAGCATGATGATTATACATAGATATAGAATAAAGTCTTCGATCGCCTCGATATCTTTTATAGTTTAGGCAGCGTACGCAAAATAAGTAACTTTTCTGGTTGATTTTTTACACCTTGTGTCTGAAAAACCCAAATATCTTACGGAACCCTTTTTTTCCAAAATAAAATATAGCCTATGTTACCCGCGGATAATGTAGCTTTCGAATAGTGAAAGAATTTTTAAAATCGGACCCGTAGTTATTGAGCCTATTCAAAACAAACAAACAAACAAAAAAATATTACCTCCTTATAATATTAGTTAAGATTGCGCAAACTAATGACGTATAGAATACCTGCACGCCAGCCAACTCGTGCCTGCCACCTTTCGAAACACGATGAAAATTATTTTGAATGGTGAAACTACTTGGCTATACGAGTAAAAGGAACTACGAAGTGGAATTACTGGTGGTAGAGCTCCAGTGACGGAGCTCGCGGGCGCACCACCGCATTACCTAATATAGTAAATATTATATTATATAGGCTAAATGGTAGTGTTCAGCACTATCGTGTTCCGGTCAGGTGGTAATGTACGGCCCTGTAATTTCCGGCACAGAGACATAACATCTTAGGCCTCAGGAGTGGTAACGCATCTGCATTTTGTCCTTGGTCTTTGTGTAGGTGTCTATAGGCTGCAGTCATCACTTAACTGGAACTGCATGCTTGTATACCACTTCCACTACAGAAAAAAAAGTGATCACACAAGCAGTATAAACATACTCAGTACAAAAGCGGCGGGATACACGCTGGCCCCGCAGATCGTCTCTAACAGCTCCGTCACCAAGTAAGCCGGGTATGACGTCACGAAGGACTTGCATAGCCCGAAGAAGCCTGCGCCCACACCGCTTGCCATTAAGGCTGCTCTTCTACCATATCTGCAATCAGATATTAAATTCGCTACAGTTGTTCATAGATTACTCTTAATTCAACTTTGGGTTGCATCAAAATCTATTAACATTTTTAGTGCTACAGTGCTCTAGAAAGGCAAAAGTGGTGATCGTTTTGCAATTGGCTGTTTGACAGGATCATCACTGAAGTCGAATGACGTCCACGTCTGGCCAAGGATTTCCTCAAATACCCCCACAACAGTGTTATATGTTATATATTGTATTTAATTAGGGGAGAATATGCCATAATCGCCACGCTTGGCAGGCGAATTATCGATCGTAGTGACGATCGTTTTATCGCGAGACGCTGCTGCCCATCCCGCGTCGTTATATTTACTGCCGCCCTATTGGAATGGTTTGACCGCCCTTGTTCGATTGACTGACGGAAGCATTCTCTTCCAGTAGAAGAAAATTTTTTTTGACAGGATACGAAATTATTATGTGAAAAGTATAGGAAATGATAATTTAAAAATAGACAATAGATATGCAGTTTATCGTGTACATTAAAAACATTGTTTAGTTTTAATTTTGTAAAATGGATAGGAAATAAGGTTGGTTGACGTAAAAATCACGTGACCCAGCGTTTTAGCGCGAAGTATAATTTTCATCGGGAAAATATTTTATCTTTATACTTAATACAAAGCATCTTTTTCATAGAAAATCTTTTCTGTTTTTGAAATATTTCCGTTTGTATTTATTGATGTACCCTCACCTGTCTGATACGTAACCCATAATAGGCAGCGACACCAGCATGCCGACGTTGTGTATGGTGCCCACCAGGGTACGCTTCCATTCTTGACACCCCAAGTCAAACTGAAAATCAATAGGAACAGATGTATTCCATTCTTTTTAGCATTAGAAGGGACAAACACATAATTGTTTTATATTATTTCTCATTAACACATACTTGTGAAATATATTTTAGAGAAAAATGGAAAGAAAAGAAAATCTCTATCCATCTAACCACCAAATCTATTCCAGCCGCACTTTCAACTAGGACTTCGGTAGCTCAGTTGGAAGAGCGGCTGGACTAGATTCCCAGTGGCCGCGAGTTCGAGTCTCGCCTGAAGTCAAATTTTTCTTTCCATTTTTCTTTAAAAGACAAACAGATATTTAGTTCACATAAATAGTTAGTGAATACTACAGTTTATGCTACAGCTTATAATCATCTATATATAAACCAGAGAAATCAATGAAGATGCGTTGCCACTGCTAAGCTCTAGGCTATTCTTATGTCAGAAATAACAGCGCCATATGTACGTTACTTCGAATCTAAGCTCTCTTGGAATTTGAAATTATATACGATAAATATTCGTTGACTATATTACCTAGTATAAGAGAATTACGGCGGATTAAAGATATTTTAAGACGAAAAAAAAAAAATATTTACTGCATGATTTTAACATCTTTGTCTTTCATACATCAAATATATTCAGAGCCACATTAACAACAAAGCAAGGTTACATTGTAATGTTGTTATACAAAGAACTGCTCAATTCCCTAAGAGATGCGGCCATTTTTGCTCCCTTCGGAGTTATTGGTGTTCTCTCCACGATCTTGTACATCAATCACCGCGACAAATAGGTTTATATAAAATCTGAAACGTTAGAACTGAGAGTTTTCACAGTAACACAAACTCGTACTGTTTCGGTTCCCCGGATTCCGTTGAGTGGTGTATACAACGTGTAACAGGATTAAATGTACAACCCGAAACTAGTAATTTCAGAATCAATAATCGAATCGATTTCAGCCATTTTTGATATAGGTAATACTTTGACCCAAAATTAATTACAATTAAGGGAATTATGGTCACCCATTTGGTGAACTGTCAATACAACCGAAAATGCCAAAATAAAATGCTAGTCTCAACATGTTTATTAGAACTCGTTGAGACGTGCTTTTATTATAAAGAATAATTAAGAAATAATATATGTAGTGGAAATTAATCTTATTACTAGCGAGTATTAATTATGGGTACGCAAGTTACGCTACATCACATTTCGACAGTGTGCATGTGTGATTAGGTTCGGGTTTTATGTGCGGCCGTATGTAGAGGTAGGGTAAGTATGCATAGGGTGTGCATACTGTTGGTACAAATTGAGGACAACTTATTTCTTAAATAAAAAAATTTAAATACATAAACATGTGATTTCAGTTCATGTATTATGATTATAACTCGAATTCCTAATCGAGGTGTTAGAGAGTGTGCATTATTCCCGTTACATGTTGTATATTTCCAGACGTATACACGAGCACACTGTTGCGGTATCGCCGCGTTAGTATAATACGTCCGTCAATTATCCATTACCCGCAAAATTGAAACTTTCTGACCAAAGTTTCAGTAAACATAAGTTTCTATCATTAATGTTAGAAACGTACCTCTGAAACAATACTGCTCCTGTGCTGATAAACAAAATTGTCACACGGCATTATAGAAGAATTATCAAAAGTTTCCACACTGCAAGAGCCCTCGAGGGCGGGCCGGCGGTGACACTGCGAGTCGGCTGGCAAGGCGAAGGTCTGCCATGTGGGAGACCAGGCCTCTTCCGATATTGTCTCGTAAAGTGTGCTGTTGTCTTCGCATTCTGGTACGTGGCATCTGAGGACAAATAAAAACAAAGAAGGTTAAACTGAGTCTGCTTCAATGTTGATTCTCACTTCCCTTCAAAACAGTTGAAGAGAGCAAAGGCTGCCACATGCGTCATATTCGTGAACGGGAGCTGATTGTTAGGACTGGTCTGTTTTCAACCTTTCATTTTTATTTACATATCCGTAACCAGCAGTCATACCGTCAATGTCACGTGAGAGCACGACTCGTTCAGCTCAAAAAAATCTAACAAATTTTAGTAAGTCTCAACATACGAGTATAGTGCATGCGCAGTGAGGCCGCTGCTCAAGAAAGTGGCTTTCTCGCGCTATTTTTAGCGTGGTTGTGGTTTAGTAATGTGTCGTTGTGGTCGGTGTTCACATCATAGCGATAACTGGTCTACCATGTTACATAAAGTTCGATGTGGACATGTTAGGCCGTTGTGAATAATTATGGAATTTAGGAGAACTTTCTCTCGATAATGATACTCGTAAAGAAAAGCGGTAACTCATAGAGTTAGCGTGTATTTCCAATGCTAGAGATTTGGAGAGGTCCTAGATGAAGTTCTAAAAGTTTAAGTATTCAAAGATTTCGGAGTTATGTCGGGCTTATCTACTCCTGTTGGTGACTCCTGGCTCAACCCTGTGTCATAAGTTGTTATGTCACTGGTCATTGTGATAGTTTTTACGGGGCCATACGTATATGGATTTCAACTCTTTTCGTGTCTGTTTTTTTGCTTTTCGTGTTTGGGGGAGGAAAGAGTGCAGTTGTCACCAGTGCCCTACGGCTAGGGCTGTCACTGGTGCGTGCAATGGAGTGATTACAATACATGGATTAACTCCGACTTATTATTTTTATGAATACTTTCTTGATTACCAGTCTAAAGAACGTATTAACATGTATGTATGGTTTTATTATACTGTGCTATAACGATATATTTTTGAAGTTATACCATCTGGTACGATTGCAAAAAATTATAGGAGAGAATTATCACGATGCGCGCGCACACCGACAGATAAAAGCGACAATCTGAAGTTAGTTGCTAAAGAGATAAAAGCAACAGTTTGAAGTTAGTTTCCAAACTATTTTTGCCGTTTTGTTTTATTTCTGGTACCTATATTGGATTATTACGCTTAAGAAATTTAACTTTTTACGTGCCCACCTACATAAGTACAGACACTGTTTATGTATGTTCCTTTCAGGTTTATATCGTAGTTAGCAGTAAGTTAAGACCGTATGCATCAGCTATTTATTAGATGGAGTCTGATGATTCATCTAACAATTTTATCCAGACTTGTTCATAAGGCTGTGTCTAATTTTTTTTTATTTGCGGACACCTTCGTTATGTGCTTATTGGAAAATAATAGTAGTTCAATATAATAAAACACTCAATTCTATAGTTAGGTGACAAAAAGCATACAGTTCACGCGGATAGCAGGAGACTACATCAGCTTTTTTATGTCACGATGGTGGCAAACAAGAATGCAGTTCACATGGATGTTAAGTGAGGACTGCCGTCTAAAGATATTTACGCAAAACCCAGAGGTCAAAATGCATATGTGTTGTCACCATTGAGACCTAAGTTGTTGGCTATGTATTTGTCATTTACCTTCATTACCAACGATTACCAAAGAACAGTCAAAAACTATGTATCACTAGTAATCTAGTTGGTAGTCCACGGATGGAGCTCAATGGTCCCCACCATTATTGTATCACTTAATTTTCCACCAAAGATTTACCAGCGATATCACCTTGCGGTTGGTGGGTCATGAACGACGCCATTATTTTTTCTGACGACAGCATAAGAGAGTCGACTGGCGAGCTCTCATGAAATGGTCTATATGTTATATTTCGGCTTACCATGAATGTTGGAAATTACTCTACATATGGCCACATCTTTACACATATCAGCAAACTGGCTCCAATGCTAACCGACATCAAGAAGTCGGGACAACTGCCCCGTACCGGTCGCTAATTCCAACCACTTGCACAATTTCTATATTTAACTTAATGACACAAGTAACTTGGGAAGGTAAACGCGCCGTGTATGGAATGGTGTTTTGTCAAACATGGCCTACGATAGCGTAGAATAATTAGTTTCTTATTACATCGTGTATTTGTAGCTAAAACAGGCCGTTGGTCAAAAGTTGTTATGGGTTTTAGACACAGTCAATAATCGGGTTGAAGGTTTCAATCTTTTTACGCGGCCGCACCAGAAGGCGGGTTATGTTTGTCGATTGTTATGGTAGTGATAGAAAGTATAGAAACAGCTCTCTGCTTAAAATGTATTTTGCAAACTGCTCTTCGATAAAATGTCCCCGTAGTCTGCTCGGGAAGCTGAAACGCGACCGAAACGTAGGGTTGATTTTAAAATCATTGTAGTTTAATATGAATAATGTGTTACCCCGAAAACATAAGAACACATCATAAATAATGCATTTTCTTGGACACGTTCTGTAACCTAACCTCTTCTGGGTTGACGGATTTGAGTTCGCGATGTATCAGGTCAGTATGCGGCAAGTAGATTAAGTAACGCGGTGGTACCTATGTCGATGAGTTCTGTCGCTGGAGCCCTAACGCCATATTTTTTAATATTAAAAATTCTTGATCAGTCAAAACATTTAAAATTTTGGATCAGTCGGGTTTTTTTGTTTTTCAATAATATTTTTTATGCGTTTCATAAAAATAAACAACTTGTTTAACTGAACAAATGTATGGAACCCATCCATCTTCATCGTCCCATCGATACCATCATAATGTATTGTTTCTCATCTAATAATGATCAAATAAGAAAGTTATAGCTGTGTACTGAACTCTATTACGTATTTGGCGGCAAAGTGAATCACTAGGTATTTAATTCGGCGGTATAAGTACGGACCAGAAAAATTCAATTACCTACTTCAAATGTATGAATTGGTTAAAACCAGTACCTTTAATCGATTTTCAAATTACAATGAATGAGCACTTTTTATACGCAGCCAGTTTATTTCCACTAATCCACTCGGATTGGGCGTGACTGACAACTGACAAAACTTTTTTAAGGCATCGGTAATCGATGATTCAGCCTAGTTACAATGTTTACTTTTTTTATTCTAGTATTTATTGTCGACTGACCTTAGCTTTGTAAATGTGAAAGTTAATTTGATGGTTATAAAAAAATAGTAAACATAGCTCTTCCTGTGCTCGTGAATGGGAACGTAATTGATCTGTGTCGTGAAGGTCGAAGTGACCATGTGGGCGCCTTTAATCGGATATTTACTACTTATTTATACCGCGTGTCGACTAACTAAAAAATACAGGTTTTTACTACAAAATTGTCTGTTTTCAGAAAAAAAGAACTAAAAGTTCTGTGACTAAAGACAGATGTAATCGGTAAGTCGTGGGTGGCTTGAACGCATGCATTTACCTCTGCCCGCCCCTTCGGGGAATACAGGAGCACAGTTACGTATTTTCTTTTGACCATTTGTAAAGGATACCTACACTCTGATTAAGCTTGTTTTAAGTTGATGTTAATTATAGACTCCCGTTAACCCCATCGGCACTACAAAAATAGAACAAGCAGGTACTACGAGTATTAATAGTTTAACGTCCCTTGTAATAGTTCAACTTGGTTCTGTGGAGTCAGCTCCACTCTTGGTTTAAACCTGTGGCGTGAGTACCGTTGTACATACTACACATACTTATATAAACACCCAGAATTTACAAATATCTGTAGGCCATACAAATATTTGTCGTGATTCGGATTGAACTCACGCTTTCGCGCGGTGTGATGACCGCTGGACTAACTGCGTCATTGCCCAGTCTTCAAAGGTTTTAATGCCATGTCTGGGTCCCTGATTGAGTTAAATATAATGTACAAAATATCAATTCAATGGTTTTTTTATTATTATTTTTTACTATAAGAGGTACGCGTGTTCCTTTTTTGAGGTGCGAAGCTAAAAATATATTACGATCATCGCAGCTTCTCAAAGCACAGACTGCAAAATGTATTCTGCATAAGTAAGCTGCGCCGGCGCCGGCATTACTTATTAAGGCACTAATTAGCCGACGTGTTTAGTAAGCGATATGTAAACACTAAGTACACATTAGTATCACCTGGTTTACTGTATGTTATTAAACATTTCGAAATATTTAACGTTTTTCTGGTTATGAAGGTAAACTCGTCGTAATAGTTACATGTGGCTTATGTTGATGATATTTTCTATCTGTAATGTCTGTCTCAAATCGATTAAGTTTCTGAGTTAATTCTATATATAATTTTTACTGGTGGTAGAGCTCCAGTGACGGAGCTCGCGGGCGTAGGCACCACCGCATTACCTAATATACTTGCCGTTAAATGGTAGTGTTCAGCACTATCGTGTTTCGGTCAGGTGGTAATGTACGGCTCTGTAATTTCCGGCACAGAGGCATAACACCTAATGCCTCAGGAGTGGCAGCGCATTTGCATTTTGACCTCTGGTCATTGTGTAGGTGTCTATAGGCTGCAGTCATCACTTAACTTCAATGTGAACTGCACGCTTGTTTGCCTCTTTCATTACATAAAAAAAAATATATATATATTCACTCGAATACTCACTGCAGTGGAATATAATCACAGTCTATAAAAAAATTTAAAAAAATCCACCACTAAAAATAACAGAAAACATATTTTATTATAAGAAGCAAAGAAGTCTGCTGCAGCCTTGTGTTCTCGTATGGAACGGTGTGACGAGGAAGGGTTCATGGTGGTGCAGAGAAAGAAGAGGAAGCCCGTCAACCGCAATCTTTGTGGTACGGCGCCGACTGGATCGAAACATTTGCTGCGTCCAGCTACACCATCGACGCCGTTGTACGTGGCCCGATTGTATTGGTCGACAAAAGTTGGAGAGGTGGTGGACTACATCCAAATAAAGACCAGCTTCACGCTTAGAGTCGAGCGATTGGAATCTCGCCATAAAGTGAACTTTAATTCCTTTGTGGTAAGAGTACCGACTCTATCAATCTATATGATAATTCGTACACATGAGTTACTGCAAAATACAACTAAGAATATGGATTTCGAGGCGTCCTCAATATAGTAGGTATCTTAAGCTGAGTGCGAGTCAAGCAATGTTTCAAGTTACGTCTTAGAATATGGGTGTTAGTGTTATAAGTTATATAATATGTACTAGTTGTACCCGCGACTTCGCCCGCGTGAGAATTTATAATTTTTCAGTACCTACCCGGGCGAAGTCGTAGGCGCAGCTAGTATAAAAGTAGCCGAAGTTACTCCTTATTACATAGGCTGCCAGTGAAAGTCCCGTCAAAATCGGACGGGCCTTTCGCAAGATTAGCCTCGCCAAACAGACAGACAGACAAAAATTGAAAAAAAGAAAAGTTTTAGTATATGTACCGTGTATACATACATATGCATTTAGTAAAAGCTGTTATTTTTATATTACAAACAGACACACCAATTTTATTTATTTGTGTAGATGTTAGTCTATAAGGTAGGTATATATTTTATATGTGTCTTCTGTTTACTTTAAGCATTGTTGCCTGAAAAAAAAGTTAATTTTATTTTTCCCTTACATTACAAGAGACTTATATTCTAATATTGGTGGATTAAGGAACACAGCCCCGGACTCTCTCCGCGCGGCGTTGTGCGGTCCAGCGCGGTCATGTAATCCTTGTAATTATCATAACCGATTCTTGTAAGCCCAAATGATAAATAAACTTTGACTTTGAACTTGGGTTTTGTGTTACTTACCATAAATGTTAGCTACATGCTTGTTTGTCTCTATCACAACATACAGGTAGTTTGGTTCTTCCGTAATAATTATGTCAATCATATTTATTTTAATTTTTATACCTAGTTGTTTCAAAATACTTCCTGTCATATGATTTACTAAATTTCCATGCATGTATGTATGTATGTATGTATCTTCACGCCAGGTCCCTAACGGGGTAGGCAGAGAGTGTAGAGCGCCAGATATCCCGGTTCTGACAAACCTCTCGTGCCTCGTCTACTTTCATCATTCTCTTCATACATGCACGCCGATTCCTAAGACTTTTGAATTAATTTCCATGCGATGAACATAATATCGTGGTGTAATTATTAGTGGTATTTCAAGGCACATAGGAATTATTATCAGTTTGAGGGCTTACTTTCACCTGGATCCCATATGTTTACATTATTATTATTACTGCTAGAAGTATAGATAACATAACATAGGCGCCATAGTGGTAACTTGTGAGCAATGTCACGGGCAATGTGTGGTCACGGCGCGCCGTCGCCGGCTACACGTGTCGTCTCATCACTGTGTTGTATACCAACACTTGGACCAAGTTTTATCAAGTTGTAAAAGCAAACAAGCATTCATTTTATGTATGAACTATCAAAGAGACATAAATAAATAAACAAAATACGCTTACACTCACAGCCCAACAGTAGGTATAAACCTGTGTCGTGGGTGCCGTTGTACACATACAACACATACACAAACACCCAGACCCGAAACAAATATCTGTAGACCATACAAACATTTGTCCCGGTGCGAGGATCGAACCCGCGACCCTCCGAATCAAACGGTCATCTCACATCGCTGGACTAACCGGTTCGTCGTAACATGACACCTTAGGTCTCAGGGGTGGTAACGCATCTGCTTTTTATCTTCTGGTCTTTGTGTGGGTGTCTAGGTATAGGTTGCAGTCATCGCTTAACATCAATGTGAACTATAAGCTTGTTTGCCACCTTCATTACTTAAAAAACTGACGTTGAAACTAGCTCTCTATCTTGCCTGTGTAAACGTCACGAGCTAAGAGTGAGATTCACAGACCGCACTATGACTTTACTTTGACTTGGAGCCGAACTTTCAACGTATATTCTGTTACATAATAATGACAACCCTTAAGACGTCCCACTGCTGGACACGAGTCTATCCCCCTTTTTGGGGGAAGGCCTGGAGCTTACTCCACCACGCTGCTCCAATGCAGGTTGGTGGAGACACGGGTTAGTGTCCAACCCGATGTCGGATGTTTTCAAACCGCCTTTGACAAGGTTTAATGACTGTTATCAATCGATAGCAACCGGGACCGACGGCTCAACGTGCCCTCTAAAGACTAATTTTGCCACTAGCGGGCACCCATCACACACCCGTCCGCGTCCGTATCGCACAACCGAGTAGATCGCTTGCGATCTACTTCAGCCGCGGGATCATGCGCGCTTCATTTTGTTACATAGACGAGTTAAACTCTTATTTTATTTTACTCTTTTTATAATTTACTTAGATAAGATGTGCTTTTCAATGTAAAGTCAGAGTTAAGACACGTCTGTGAAAATATGCATTGAAAATTCGGCTTCAAATCAAAGTCGTGTCGTGTCGTTCGTTTATGAATCTCGCCCTTCGCAAAGTTTAAGCAGTCGACTTCTCTCAGTGGCATTTAAGTTCTGCGTGTTACTCTCATTTATTTAGGTTTTCCCTGCTTCTCTTATAATCGCGACATCGTGTCGTATAGTACGCCATTTTTCTATTAGTATGAGTTTAAGGTCACTTGAGATATATTAGGCCGTCGCTCCAGTGTAACGGCGCGCTATAAATACTGTCATACGACATCGCCGGTTGGGGTGAATCATCGCTTCATGAGCGCGATCGACCTGCATTTAGATTAGCACTAGGGTTGACAATAGTTTCACGTCAAATAAAACAAGGGTGAAAAAATATACCTATATCTTCTAACAAAAATGAATTAAAAAAATTATGAGTTTAATACTTGTATGTTTTTTAACATAAAATTACATATTTTATTAGTATTTTAGCAATAAGAAAACCTACGTGCAATTGACACGTGGTAGAAGTGAACGTCTGTCTCTTTTTACAGTCGCTTTTTTGTTTCAAGGACTTTCAAACGACAACGATGCTAAAGAAGTTATCCCTTCCAAAACTCCACTCCCCTGTGAGTTACCTAATTTGCGCGCTCGCTTCTCCCTTCATCAGTCCCGAACACGCCCCCTATGTCTCGGAGCCAGAACTGCCACCCTAAGGCGATGATGACCAATCCAGGCAACTTCCATTTTCCCAAAGGAGTAGCCAATGGTATATAAGGAGTAGCCATGGGAGTGGAGCATATATACTACAATACTTACGTACCCATTATTTTAGTTCTACCAATGTAGGTTTTACTTTATAAGCATCACCAAGTTGTAGGAACGGTATTTAGGTGTAATCTTCACCAATAGAAAAACTATCACTTAATCCACGATCCCGCGACTGAATTCAAGAGTCCTAACTCAGAACTTGTTGCAAAGACAGTATGATTTGACATAAATCAATAAAAAGTTAAATCTAGTAGTAGAGGTCCAAATGCAAATATGTTGCTACTCCTGCGGCTTAAGTTGTTTTGTCTCTGTGCTGAAAATTACGGGACCGCTAATACATTAGGTATCATTTAATTGGATCACGATAATGTTGACACTACAATTTGGCGGCAGATAGATTAGGGTAATAGACGGGACTAAAAACTCTACAATCATTAAGTATTAAAAATATATACGTTATGGTACGAGTCAAGTTCTAAAAGTATTTTAACGGAAACGTATCGACAACCCTGGCGTTAATCGACGCCACGCCGTCTTCTATTGTGTAACTGGTGCATCTTTTGGCTTACGCAGTACGCACCACTGATTTACACCACAGTTTTAATCAATTTATATTTACGTACCTAAGCGGTGAGTTCTCTGACTGTACGTTATCAAATTGCGAAAGTGGCGCTAGGAATCATAAGGAAATACGTCGAAAGAAATAGGTATTTTTTTAATAGAGATGCGCCGAATATTCGGTTCGTATTCGGTATTCGGTATATTTGGCATCATTTCCACAATTCGTATTCGGCCGAATTATTCGGTTTCGATTCCGAATATATTCGTATCGAATATTACTATTTTATTGGCTACACAACACGATATCTACATACTTAACTACAAGATAAAAATTCTCATGTTATTTTATAATCCAAAGAAATCCTATGAAGAATGTGTTGAATAAAGCTAATAAAATAAAACCATTAAATTACACTTAGGTAACTGCCTCGGTAGCCTAGTGGTAGCAGGCCAGTACTACTACGCTGAGGTCCTGGGTTCGATTCGCGGGTAGGGGGTTATCAGAGATAATGGTGTAAAGTACTTTATCTCTGGTTCTATTGTGGGTGTTTGCATTTATGCTTGAATGCATGCATTTACCTCTGCCTACCCCTTCGGAGATTACAGGCGTGAAGTTATGTTACATTAAATTACAAATCAACATTTATTTTGAAACCTCAAATCAACATATTTTTAACCTGTAGCCCTGTAGCACACTGCGGACACTCCGCCAAAATTCTATACAAACGCTTAATTTGGTCTCTGTTACACAGACATCAATCAGTTGGTATTTTCTATGTGCTACGCACACAGGTTATTAAACAGGTTGTTAAATACAACGTGTATTTACACGTGAACCTGTGTGCGTAGCAAATAGAAAATACCAACCGTCGCCCATAAGAGGGGAGGAGGTTGGGTGAGGCGGGGAAATCGGGCGGGACGTCGAAGTGTCCACTCTATACGTAGTATTATTACATATTCTCTGCCTGTAGTTTGGTTACATGCAGTCAACATTACTATTATTTATAGTACTTCAGTCCCGACCGAACGCACCATGAACGCACACCACACAGTGAGGTGCCTTAGAGCTCGCGCGCTTTACCACCGCCGCATGGCTCGGCTCCGAGGCATGCTCGGCCGAGGCACCGTGCGCCCGCACGATGCTGATGCACGTCCACACTGACTGTCACTGTCACTGACCAAGTATTTCGCTCACGAGGCTGCATCGCCCGAGCATACGTCCGGTGTAGACGCGCCAATTTAGCAAGCAGCAACATGTTAGAACCGCGTTTACCCGGCAAAACAGTGAAATGGTAAACCGAATAATTCTGCCGAATATTCCGTTCGGTACAGGTTAAACCGAATAATATTCGGTATTCGGTTATTCGGTGTAACCATTATTCGGCGCATCACTATTTTTTTAATAACATAAGGTCTTTTTTTTAACCTTATTAAAATTACAATCTAACCTAAAAGACTATTTTATGCTAACTTAAACTTCTAATAAACTTATTTCTAAGTAAATGTCCACTGGCACTTTCTTAGTATGTCTTAAGGGGAAGTCACTTTGTTCGTGTGATTATGCAAAATGAACTAGGTATAGATTTACTACCAGTATGCTATCGTGGACTTTACTGTTCATCTACCAAAGAGGAATCCATCATTCAATATTTTGTTATATCTCAAAAGGTTTAGACAGCGTATTTGATGAAAGCTCCCAGGGGGATTGATATTTGCGACACCGCTAACAATTATTATCGTTATCTTCCAATCAATTTACACAAAACTTGAACAAGTATTACACAAACCTACCTCTTGAATCACTCTTTCTACTGGTGTAAACTGCATGAAAGTCCGTGCAGTAAGTACTCTTTGAATTTATCGGGAACAGACAGACAGATGCGCGGCGGAGGACTTTGTTTTATAATATAAACGAGTACCTAAAGATACTTACAAGACTATCCTACACACTCGATGCCATGGGAGTGGTGTGTGGACAGTCAGTGACCTGCTCACAACTCGCCAACTTACAGATGGCGAGGCGGCTATGACTCATGTGACTTGTTCACACGAATACGTTCTTTATTTTTTATTGGTTGTTTGTACTCTAAGAGCAACACGAGCAACCGGCCGCGGCGGGTTGGATGGGAGGAGCCTTATGCAGGCTTTCCTTCTGTGAAAGTACAAGCACAAGTGTGCCTATAACTGTCGCCTAGATGTCTAAATGTGTGCATGAAATTGTTTATGTATTTGTTAAAGTCAAGGTGTGAGTTTCGTAGTAATAGACGTTTTTTGTAGTGTGTGTGTGTGCCCTCAAAAAATGACAGACTGTTTTGCATCGGTAATAAACGCTATGGCTACTCCCCTCCGGTCCGCCGCGACCGGTGGCCCGTGTTGCTCTATGTTTTTAAGACGACTAATGTAGTAGTAGTAAAGTCATAAGGATGGTGTACAAGGCAATTTTGAGCGCTCAGAGAGATAAAATTAAGCTTGCATTATTGTGTCGGATATTACACTCAATGTTTGCTTCCTGTTTACTTCTATAATGGCAAATAAATTTGTATTAACTTTAAATCAGGTCTTGGACAGGATGTACCTACCAAATCTAATGACAACACTACTTGTAGATACTTATAGTATTGTCCCTTAGTTGAGATTATCGACATTGGAACAAGTTGGATTACTTATCTATAAAATATCGAAAATCATCCGTATTTTGATTCGGCAGTATACAGTGAAATCCCATCGTTGATAATTTTTTGTATACCTTGAAATCAACAGTACCACCCACACCTTTTTCCGTACTAAGACTCTGCTCCATCTGACTGTCCGTTTATCTGTCTGTCTGTCACCAGGCTGTACCTCATGAACCGTGATAGTTAGGAAGTTGACATTTTCACAGATGATTTATTTCTGTTGTCGCTATGACAACAAAATTAAATAGGAAAAACAAAATAACGGTAGCAGGTAGACGTTTGAAATATTTACAGTAGGTAGGTGTATAGTTACATATTCACTTTAAAAATAAACAACGAAATTAAAATAAAATATATTAAAGGCGGCCGTTTTTTGTAGATAATGGTACTTACGGGACACTTCGTCCGCGATTCCGAGTCTTACTGGCCTGGTTTTTATTTACATTAAACTTTTGAGTCTTTTGGTCCTTCGAGCCGGACTATCAATGATTACCATAATACATTTAAGCCACTCTCTTTCAGTTAAACCATCTATACATCTTTTCTGTTGTACTTCTCTGACAATACACCTGCCCTATACTGTATCCCTAGACTGTCGACACCATCAAAATTATCTGTAAGTATAACGTCGTTTTCGCAATAGACAAGAGGCTAGGTCAAAAGTTAGATAAACGCGTGTCGCGCAATGAACGGCGCGTGCGCACCTCTTGAACCACACAAATACGCCACACACACACACACCCTCACTGATATGGTTTCACTGATAGATAATATGTATATGTTGCAACGAGAAAAAAAAACAAGTGAGACATGAAAGATTTACAGATTAATCCTCCATTCGTGCAATATTTTTCTAAATCAGAACAATAATGAACAATTGATTAGCAACAACCATAGAGCAACACGGGCCACCGGCCGCGGCGGACCGGAGGGGAGTAGCCATAGCGTTTATTACCGATGCAAAACAGTCTGTCATTTTTTGCGGGGGTAAATGCGTGCGACACACACGCACACTACAAAAATCGTCTATTACTACGAAACTCACACCTTGACTTTAACAAAAAACAGAAACAAGTTCACGCACAAATTTAAACATCTAGGCGACAGGTATAGGCCCATTTGGGCTTGTACTTTGACAGAGGGGAAAGCCTGCTAATGGCTACTCCCCTCCGGTGTCGCTATATGAGAAAAACGAAATATTTTTTCAGAACATTGAGGAACTTTGATAAAGATGGATCGGAAAAATTTTATGTTAGTTTATCTGAGGTGAGTGACATAATGTATACTACAGGATACAGCACAGATAAATCTACACAACAATCAGAGGTCAAAAAAGATGTCAACGAAAATGCCTAAGTTTTTTGCTTCTGTTATTTACAGGACCTTAGGTAGGTACTCTACCCCACTCTTGGAGCTGATTAAACTTTTTATTTACAAGTTTTACATCCAAATACTGAAACTTCACTTAAATCTAAGCGGGACTAAAGTCTTTTATCTCTATAAAGCACGTGCAAACGACAGAGATATATTTGAGGGTTGCTTCAAATTAAGTGTCATTAGAACATTCGGCCATTAGACTATTTCATGAAAGGAAGATTAAAGATACCTGGGATACCTAGATAACCCAGGTATGTATACTCACACTAGCTTTGTAATTAGTACATATAGGGGCAATCACGAGATACATAATTATCGAATGGAATCTACATAGTATTCACGGTTATGTATATTTATATGTATAAAGTGTAACGAGGTTGTATTTGCTTGAGGACATTAGGGGCTGTCCACAAAATACGTTCGCATACAAGGGGGGGAGGAGTCACGCTGTGCGTGACAAAATGTGAAAGGAGGGGATGGGGGATCCACGGCAACGTGACGTTCGCACTTAATTAAAATAACTTAAACTAGTTTTTGCCCGCGTTTTGATCCGCGTGTAGGTACTTTACATTATTGCAAATTGTAGCCTGTATTATAATCCAATGTAAAGCTTAAATTACTGTAAAATTTCATCTATCCGTTAAAAAATGTCATATTCAGAGAGGGAGGGGCGGTCTTAGTGTTTGTGACACAATAATTTTATGGGGTATTTTTTTTACTGGTGGTAGAGTTCCAGTGACGGAGCTCGGAACTAGGCCTCAGAAGTGGTAACGCATCTGCATTTTGACCTCTGGTCTTTGTGTGGGTGTCTATAAACTGCAGTCATCACTTAACATCAATGTGAACTGCATGCTTGTTTGCCACTTCCATTACATAAAAAAAATCAAATGACGCACAACACTTATCAAACTATTTAAGGTCTTTGGGGAAGGATTTGTCCAACAGTGGACGATTTCAGAGTGATGAGGAAGATGACGACCCGTTCGTGTTTGGGTCACCGACTTAAATAATGTAATGTAGGTATGAACTTACCAAATATTAATTCAATCAGTCTAGTAGCTTTGGAGAAAATCACACGATTGAGAGTTCTGTTTTTCCCCTTTAACTTTAAATATAGAACTCTAAAAATACAATGGTTATATAGCGAATATAAGCAGGCAGTTTTCCTTTAGTCATAAACATAGATAAGATACCATGGACCCCATGATACGCAACACGCAAGTCAAACTCTAACATCAATTTTTGTCTACATCCACGTGTGGTTGCAAAGTAATTGTGCAGACTATTGATTCGTAATTAACAATTACAGCGGAAAAATAAACAGCAATTAACTGCGTAATTTATAGGAACATCTCTTGGTACAGTCGGCCATAAAATAATAATAATTCATAGTATGTTCTTAGGTTTTCGCGAGCTGCACTCATTGAAATAAAACTAGTTTTCGGATTTATCTCGCGTTTATTAAACTAAAATGATTATTTAAAATCGAACCCGACGTTTCCGTCGCTTTTCAGCTTCCGTGGTCTCGGGCAGACTGAGATGGATAAATCCGAAAACTAGTTTTATTTCAATAATAATTCATCCTGCCTAGCTTACAGCCATGTCTTTATTTTACCATCACCAATAGATAGGGTTGGCAATGTCTAAAAAATCAAATTATGTTTAAAACGCTACGAAAAATACACGTCAAAAGCATTGAGTTAATAATAAATTATTTTGAGTGAGCCTTTTTCCACAAAACTAGGGCAATCATATTTTGCCAATATATCTGCGTCCATAGACTGATAAGAAGCGGAAGGAAACTGATTAAGGAAATAAATTACCAACTTAATGTAGTAAGCAACACTAGGATTAGAATACGCTGAAATACTATAATTTTTGAATTTTTATATCTTAAAAATTAATGAAGAATAAATAATATAATATAATATAATTTATATAAATTATTCTATACTAATTATTAAATTGTAAACCAATGTTTAGGTTAAATATACCAAAACTGTTGTAATATGATAAGATAAATTAAGTTTAAGCTCGCCGAATGTTTACTATTAAGATTTGTACATTAAAACATCTAGGCGACAGGTATAGGCCCATTTGGGATTATACTTTGACAGAGGGGAAAGCCTACATATGACTACTCCCCTCCGGTGTTGCTCTATGCCATAATACCATTTGGCACAGACTGTCACGATGTGACTGTAAGTACAGATGCCTACTTGTTTTCTTATTTTTCGAGATTCGATAATTTTAGATATCTACATCATTAATTTAGGTAGCATTTTCTAAGACGCTCTAACAAAACTGATGCTACAGCTTCCAAAATAGCACTTAAATTTGAAACAGGTACATTAAACTAACAGTACCTAAACAAAAAACTCCGACTCAACATGGACTCAACATGTATGTAAAAAGTTACATACAAAATATTCCCTGACGCGAAGGCGCATCAAAAAATTAACGGGCCAACAAACATATTAGATTAGTTCAACTTCGAGATGCCTAATATTTATTATCTTGTGTTGTGTCTCGTTTGGTGTGACATGACACTCTACTTGTGAGGACGACTGTACCTTTAATAGCACTGTTTGTTTACATTCAGGTTCATTAAGTATGTAAAGATTCATATAGGTTACTCAACGTTTGTTTACTTTGTAATTGATGTATAAATCATTTCATCGGCTTTACAAAACGTGTAACATAAATAAACTCAGACACTGAAAGTATTTAGTTCATCAGAAATAAGCTACTGGACCAGATTTAAAAGATTCTAATTTTGTTTTAAAGATAATATTTCTGCACTACTTGTATGTGAATTTCATTTTTCTTTTTTTTTTTGTAAAAACAACATTCAATTCAATGAGATTAATCTACGGAAAAGACACAGGGAATAAAAAGTGGGTTACGTTTTTAGTTTTAAAAATATATTAAATAGCAGGAAATGTTATTTCTTTAGGTTCACTAGATAATATTTCAAAACTGTTTAAATAACAGTTTTACTGTGTAATTTTTTCATTATTTGTGTACAAATCTAACATGATCCTTTACAACGACCTCTTATTTACAAATACCTAAATACTCGTATATGGCTCCTTTACTAAGATTGTAATAAAAAACAAATTGATGGTCTCTTATTAACAATGTTGGTTCTGCAAAACGACTACTCACAGTTCGTAAGTAGTTCTACAAACTTAGACGATTTGAAAAACCGACCAAGAGGGACGATAGGATTATTTATTGAGACTTCTTAATTTTATGTAGATATCTATAGGTTTAGTATCTATTCACTTGTCATCACTGTGAACTGCATGCTTGATTGCCACTTTTGTCACAAGAATGTTTCAAATACACAGATATGTTACTGATGAACTTTGCAAAAGATTAGTTGTTAATTCTAGTATCACACATTCATTGTTAGATAAAAAATTGCAGCTGTTTTCTATTTTTTTTTATTATTTTACTTTAATAAAATTAATGAAATTGTTTTATTTTTAACTTTATACGTATTATAAAAAAAAAAAATTGTAGTTTTTGGAAAAAACAGATTTACTTAATAGATAAGTGGGCAATGAAATACAAAATTTCAGTTATACTTCTATTACTATTACGAAAGAAAGCTCAAAATTATATTATAAATTATCAACAATTAATCAACATTAAAATTTAACTTCAATAAAACTTGGCGCCAATCAAAAGCTGATTCAAAAACCTTACCTGTGCGGAGTATGCGCAGCCAGGAACACATAATTAGTGCCATAAAGTCCTGTGAGCATCACCGGCAGTGCCAACAGAGCCGCCAGCCGAGCCTGCCACCTTCCCCAACCCCCCACAAATTCCCCCTCCATTTCACACACAAACTAACTAACAAGACTACAACAAAACAAATGCAACCGATGACGAGAGCAAATCAACTCGCCCGGGAGACGTGAGAGACGTCCCGCCGGTCTCGGGAGCTGAGCGGTAATGCTACAAGACACGATAGCTAAACCACTAGTTAAGTCGACTGATAACTGCAGATAAGCTATAATGATCTCTGCGCGCTTGGGAAAGGGCTTACGGCCACGCGAACCCCACGTGGTCGCCTATACCGGCATATTTCGAGTCATTGTCATCATATCGGGTGAAACACGGTCGACGACACCAAGTTGGGGTGCTGCCAACTAGGCTTCGAATGAAACATGTGTACAAGATATACATAGAAGTCGTACGGAAATGTTACTGGATTCTATTTTTACTGCAGTTCTAATTGTGCGTGCATGCTGGTACGGAAATAACCCAAAGCGCCTGGTGGAAGCTATCAGCAATGGAGTGTTTTGAACTGCCTGTGTTTTGCTCGTCATCTAGTCCTGAATAGGTAGATCAAATCCTCATCAAATCAAATCCCTTGTATAGGTAGATCAAATCCCATGTGGTAGAAGTAAAACCTTCAAAAATTATCATAAGAGACATCGTATTGCTTCCTATCTCATTTTCTCCCGTGTTAGATCTTATGAATTTATGTGTCTGTCTCTTTTTACTGTCGCTTTTTTGTTTCATCGTTTAACAACCAGATGTTTGCTAAAATACGAGTATCAACATTTACAAACACCTCATAAACATTTATTCTTATCGGACATTCAAGTAATCCACGGTAACCGCCCCTTAAATTGACTCGATTTAATTCAAAATATTATTGGCGGTAACAAAGATATTTTTTATACCTACAAAGCCACGAATATTTTTACCTGTCTGTGAAAATCTCTGACTCTCATTTGTTTCTACGCAAAACATAGCATATCTTTGAGAAATGAAGAATCTTGAAATGTAAAAACCGGTCAAGTGCATGTCGGGCCACGCGCAGTGTAGGGTTTCGTAGTTACCGAGTAAAATATGAAATAAAAAAAAATGATAAATATTTTGTAAGGACTTGTTCGAAATTTTCGAGTAAAGTACATTTGATCGACTATTTCGTTATATATAGCCGTAACGTTTGAATTTCGAACAACAACCGTTTAGTCTGTAGAGGGGGGACAATTGAGTCTAACGAAAATTTGCGCTTAAAAGGTTAATAAGTCACGATCAGTTAACTAAATTGAAAAATAATGTTGGAAAACCCATACTATTTTTTAAAAACCTATCCAATCCTATCCAACGATACTTACACACTATATGGAAAACGAAAATAAAAAAATATATCTGCGAGTTACATGTAGGCGAGGTTACCCTAAATATATATTTTTTCATGTTATTATTCTACCATTTTGTCGGCGTAATTAAGATGTATACTTGTGCCAAATTTCAAGTCTCTAGTACTTATAGTTTTTGCGCTTAACCGCGGACGGACAGACAGACAGACAGACGGACATGGCGAAACTATAAGGGTTCCTTGTTTACTACGGAACTAAAAAGTATCAGCGGATAGAAAATCAAACACCATTTAAAATGTTTAGATTGCTCTCAATTCTCAATAGCTATTAAACGAACAATCATAAGATTGTAAAATGTAAGGGCTCCGAGAGCCACATTATCTAGAGTGACGTGACATTGATAACGATACGTGAGATATAGGTACGTTTGCATCGTCTAGTAGTACCTCGCGATATGTCGGAGAAAGGGCCCACTTCATAATAATTAACAAATAAAATAGCGTCTTCATACTCCATTGAAGACGATCAATAAACAGTGTTAAAATGACTCATAACGTGCTCAGTGATGTGGAAAATGAAAACAAAAAATCTGATTCGGTGGAAGAAATCAATGTTAACAACAATAAACTTGATACAGAAAAAACTTTATATAATAAAATTGATAGAAGAATAGAAGACATAACGAAAAATGACAAAATTGATAGTGTAAATAGATTTAGCGATACTAATACTTATTTAGAAGGAGACCAACATAGAACAAATATAGATAGGCCAGGTTCGAGTGTAAGCAGATTTAACAGTGTTGATAAGAAGGCTGTGGAACCGGGAGGGGCTTTGGAAGCAGCGCTAGCGCAGCTCGGCCATTTCGGGCTGTACCAGAGATATACCATTTTTCTACTATGCATACCAAACATATTATCTGCTATGTATTCACTGAATTATGTGTTTGTTGCTGATCGTGTACCATTTCGGTAAGTTTAAGACATGAGTTTTGATTAATTTTAAACCAAGATCACAGCCTAAAGAAAACGAACGTGTTAATTACTGTGCCTAGAACAAGAGTTACACTGAATTTGTTCTGTGAGTGTTCTTCTCACTCTGAAGTTAATTGTATTTATTACGACGAATCTTTCTTTTTTAAAATTTTATAGAAACAAAGAAATTGACTGGTGGTAGAGCTCCAGTGACGGAGCTCACGGGCGTAGGCACTACCGCATTACCTAATATACTTGCCGCTATATGGTAATGTTCAGCACTATCGTGTTCCGATCAGGTGGTAATGTACGGCCCTGTAATTTCCGGCACAGAGGCATAAAAACTTAGGCTTTCGGAGTGGTAACGCATCTGCATTTCGACCTTGGTCCTTGTTTGCCACTTTTATTACATAAAAAAAAAAAAAAATAAAATAAACAATCAACCTAAATCATCTTCATTGGGATACTCCCAATAACATTTTACTTCCTGATGGCCAGCAGTAGTTGCAAGTAAGCCATTGATAGTTAAATATTTAAGTACAAAATAAATTTTCCACTGAACTAAAAATGCGATCGATTAAACGGAATTATTTACAGCGTTTTTGTTGTTCGATCAACAAAGTCATTGTAATCGAAACTTACGTAGTTTACAACATTTTTTTCTCATTCAAATTACATTTCGCATTAATCATAGTAGGTAATGTGTAACACAAAACGAATTTCAATGAATCACATAGTCAAAGATCTGGAGGCTGAAGGCTATTGTTAGACTTCCTTGAGTTAGACCATAGATTCTCAAACTTTTTTATACGGAACCCTTTTGAAAAACCATATATTTAACGGAAATAAAACGAAACCTCTACCTAAACCATGTTTTATGTGCGCCCATTTTTTTATTGATAATCAAGTCATACCTACATACCGCTGATTATTATTTTAATAGGTAGGTTCTAGTTTCTACCCGCGTCTTCATTCACGTGGAATTCGTACGAACTTCCGACTTCCATACAGACTTTCATTCCTTTATTAAAATCTTTAGGGGTTGCTTTTGGTAAGAACGTAGCCTATATTTGACTCTGATCAATCAATAAGTAGGTAGGCAGCTAAATAGGCGATAGCTAAAAATACTTTTTATGACAAGTATCTACTCGTCAAAGTAGGAAGCAATCATAAGTTAATTTATAAAAATATTATTATAGTGGCAAAGAGGCATGCAGTTCACACGGATGGTAAGTGAATACAAGGTAAAAATGAATGTATTAGTCACAAATGTAGTATCTATGTACCGTTTAAAAATACCCTTCACTAAATACCTATAATATCTAGACGTGTTGAAGCTGTGCAATTCTTCCAACAACGGCTATCAGCTATCACGATAAGATTACGATGTCATACAAGCTATCCCCGATGATATAGGCGTATGGATATCCTCATACACATTGACTTTTCTCGACACCCAAAAAACGCTTACACTCACAGCTCTACATCTATATCTATATATCTATACTTCTATACTAATATTTTAATATTTTAAAGTTAAAATCTTTTTTTTTTAATTTGTTAAGTTTGTAACTTTGTTTGTTTGTATGCAGGGGCTAATCTTCGGCAATACTGAACCGATCATGAAAATTCTTTCACAATCAGAAAGCTACTATTGATAGGCGTCGAGTTCGTCACTTCATACATAAATCATCAACAAATCAGAGGACAAAATGTACGAACTCACGCAACATACTTCACTGTTGGTAGAGTTCCAGCAGTTCCAGTGTGATGCTTACGCTCGAGGGCATAGGGACCACCGCATTACCTAATCGTTCTTCTTCTTCTTAGCCATTTTCAATCGTTTCGATGTAGGGCTCCATCATAAAATTCCATTTCTGTCGGTTTTGTTCGATTTCTCACTGGTGGTAGAGTTCCAGTGACAAAGCTCGCGGGCGTAGGCACCACCGCATTACCTAATATTACTTGCCGCTAAATGGTAGTGTTCAACACTATCGTGTTCCGGTCAGGTGGTAACATACGGCCCTATAATTTCCGGCACAGAGCCATAACATCTTAGGCCTCAGGAGTGGTAACCCATCTGCATTTTGACCTTGGTCTTTGTGTGAGTGTCTGTAGGCTGCAGTCATCACTTAACATCAATGTGAACTGCATGATTGTTTGCCACTTCCATTACATATAAAAAAAAAATAAATCGATTTCACTCCAGTCGTTCTTTTTAAATCGTCGTACTAACGCATCTGCGGTCTTTCCTGTGGGTGTTTTTCTCCCCATAGCCCCCACTTCTGTCTGCCGTCAAATGATTCTTAGTGTTCCGGTTAGATGATAATATATTTATAACTATCACAGAGACAAAACAACTAAATTCTCAGGGGTGGCAACGCATCTGAATTTTGACCTCTGGTCTTTGTGTGGGTGTCTATAGGCTGCAGTCAAGTCATCACTTAACATCAATTTGAACGAAGTGTTTGTTTTCCACCGTCCTTACATTAAAAAAAAACTAGAGTTCACAGATTAATAACTTGCACTTGGTAGATGGCCGTGACCACATGCAGACTAAATTCACGACTGATATCCCTATTCTTCCCCAGTTGCGTGGTACCAGAATGCGAGGGTAGCTACAACGTGCAGTTCAACAACACATTAGCTCAGACCTTGCTGCCGGCAGACTCCTGCCAGCGGTACGCACCTCACTCGCCCCACCAGCAGTCTTGCGACAGACAGGAGTTCCTCAATCACACCATCGCCTGCGAGGAGTTCGTCTATGAGACCATGGAAACCGTTTTCGCTGAGGTAGTTACTGCTGATGTTTTCTAAGGACTTTTCCCATATAATTTTCTGGATTTTGTAGCAACCCCAGAAGGAAGGAATGGAGCCCTATAGGAGCACTCTTACCAGTTATTGCGAAAGTATGATCATCATTTCAGTTAAAAACGTCCACTGCTGGACAAATGCCTCCCCCAAAGCTGGCCACAACGAAGGGTCCTGGGCCGCCCTCATCTATCAAATGCCTGCAACCTTCACTAGGTCGTCGGTCCACCTTGTGGCGGGCCTGCCTACTCTTCGGCTTCCGGTAGCTACCTCAGAGGCCTTCCCTGTGAGGAAGCTAGCGGAAGCGAAGCTCTAAAGGATCACTCTTGCCAGTTATTGCGAAAGTAGGTTTAATGTTTTCCAGTTTGACCTGGCGTGTCGCGAGTGGATGCGCACCCTGGTGGGCACAGTCCGCAACTCTGCACTGCCGCTCGCTCTAGTTCTCACGGGATATATCTCAGACGGGTACTGTAATTTTTTTTTCTAAATATACACAAACCTATGAGAAAAAATTGAATGATGAGAAAAATTTGCTTTCCTTCTTAAAATTTCTATATTATCAGTTTAGCTCGATAATGATAAATATAACTATTGTCATGTAAATTACAGGACTACGCCTTGACCAGGTCGCCAGTTTGTGATCACTTTCCATCAGGGGGCCTATCTGCTTGCGTCAACATTGTGACATAAAAAATTGTTTTATTTTTTAATTTTTCTCTGGATGGGAGGCAGTTACCCTATCTCCCCTTGGCGACGCGCTTCAAGGGTGGAATGCATAATCAGGTTCATTAACAGTTTATGCATATGAGGCCAATTAATACCCCCATAATATCCTCAAGGCCAAATATGAACAACTCATTGTAGTGATACTTATTACTGTCACGCGTGTAATAGATAATTTGTAAATAAACACCCGCATCAGATAATGTGATCTAAACAGAAGATGCGCAATGATGGCTCGTAATGCCTGCACCTCCCATGGCCATGAGCCATTACAAAAATGGTAATATTCATATTTAATTAAGTCGACCGAACAATGGCGGTCAAATCATCGGAATAAATCGGAAGTGAATACAAAAACGAGGGATGAGCAGCAGCCATGAATTCAAAGATCCATGTCTGCATTCCTCATCGATATTGAAACTATTCAAGATAGATTTATCATGGCCTTCTGCTGATAAAAAATCTATCTATCTATCTGGAGAGTTCCTGTTTCATTGTTCCTGTTATTGTCCAGAGTTCTAATGGGCTAACTATTATTAATACTTGAATGAATTTAAAGAAGTTATAACCAGCCTTTTCCCTAACCTAACCTACTAATGTGTACCAACTTTTCAATAATTACGTATTGTCCCGTGCAATCGTTACCGAGCCTATTGACATCGCTGGGTTCATTACCAAACTGCAACTGAAAACTGGAGAAAATCCCAAATTTAATCAATCCCCCAACCAGGCATCCAACTTGGGACCTCAGTTTAGCTATAGTGACACGATCTCACTGTCACTCGACTACTCAGGTTGTAGAGCTTATTTTAAAGGACAAGTTCTACGTTGGGCCCGTGCCTTGTACACTATATCAAAAGATAGAGAAAATTACGTAGAATCATGGAAAAATACTCAAAAAATAATTTGAATCGTTTTTTGTCGGAAATATTTGTTATAGTAAATTTTTGTATGACAACAATATGTCACCATATTGCTGCTATGACATTCTTCAAAGAGTATGCAAATACTACGTAATATTCTTGTTTTTTGAAATATACTTACTAATTGAAGGTATAATAAACGATTTGAATAGCTGAAAATGATTTAGTATTTTGTGCCTCTTCTCTCAATAGTAGCGTATAAGGTACGGGCCCAAGCTCCATACATTTTGGAAAGTCTTCTTTATTTACTTTGTTTTTTAAATTAACCGTTGCATATGTCTTCGATTCAGATGGGGCCGTCGCACAGCATTCTGTATCTTCACAGCATTCGCAGGTGTGATGGGCATCATCAAGGCTTTGTCGGTCAACTACCAGATGTACGTGAGCTTCGAGTTCTTCGAAGCCTTGCTGGGGTATGGCTTCAATGGTGCTGCTTATGTTATGAGTACGTATGGATTTCGTAATAAATAACATAGCGGTAGAAATACAATGTATTCTCCTGGAGTATTTCGCTGTTTCCAAAGTATGTACGTACCTATCTTGTTTAACTTAGTAGACAGATAATTCCATCATTTATACAGTAAGTAACACAGTAAAGAAACATACAACGTAGCTCAAGAGATATGTAACAGGTATCATTAGCATTATTTAGTATCGACGCTGTTACTCCTGCCCCCTACCCAAGTTGACAAGCTACAATCGTTTTCTATAGCGTTAACGATCAAAGCTTGAGATATCAGCTAGAGACGTAATCCTCAAAATTGTTATAATCCACTAAACCAATAATCGCGAGGCTTTGCAACGGCTGCTACAACGAGCACGGATATTTTACGTCAGAAGATGTGTATAATATTTGTATAGCCAGAACAATTTTTAAAGAAGTGAACTGCAGAAAGTGCGCACCCGGACAAAAGTCTCGGTAATGGATAGTCATAGGTTAATTAATATCAAAGATAAACTCGTTTCAGTGGTGGAACTAGCGCGGCCATCTTTACGCTCAGCCTTTGCGTGTGCCAGCGGCGTCGCCTACGGCGTCGGCGGTGTGTTGTTTGCATTCATCGCCAGTAGAGTGCGCTATTGGCGCGAGTTGCTGGGAGTGATCCACGCGCCGGCGCTGCTGCTGCCGCTCTACTGGCTGCTGCTGGATGAGTCGCCGCGCTGGTTGCATGCTACTCAAAAAACGGAGAGAGCTATCGGTGTAATAAGGAAAGCCGCTCGATGGAATAAGGTATGGAGATATAGTTTTCAACATTGTGCTTGTGCAAAATACGGTAAAATACATGCGCGAAAACTGAAAACTGACACATAATCACTGGCACAGTATCTAAGTTAGATTGTTTATACTAGGATAATATGACTCTGTTTCTAGATTTATTTTGATGTCATGCAGTCGCACACAAGCATACAGTTTACATTGATGGTAAGTGAATAAGTAGCCCTTTATACATCTACATAAAACCAAAGATTTCAATGTAGATGCATTGTCACTCCTGAGGTCTGAGTTGTTATGTCTCTGTGCTGGAAATTATAGGATCGTACATATTCTGACCGGAACACGATAGCGCTGAACAATACCATTTGCCAGCAAATAGATCTAGTACTCGTATAATAATGTAGTTGGTGCCTACGCTTGCTAGTTCCGTCTACAATCAGTAGACGAAAACCTCTGACTCTACTGGTAGACGGAACTCTACCAGTACAGGGTGGATACAACACTCTTCACAATATTTACGAAACAATTTCTCAGATAACAAGACATTTGTTTCGTTTATAGGTGAACGTAGACGAAGAACTTATAACCGCACTGAAAGATGACCAAATCGCCAAGTCTGAAGCTAATGAAAATGCGTGGAAGAGTCTGATAACGTCCCGAGTGTTGTTAATCCGGTTTGCGTTATGCAGCTGGTGCTGGGTGGCTGCAGCCTTCGTTTACTATGGCTTGACCATCAACTCGGTGGCGCTCTCTGGTGATAAATACGTGAATTTTATGCTGAACATGTCTATGGACATTGTCGCGTCGTTCCTGATGGTGATGGCTTTGGAGCGGTTTGGACGGCGGAGGAGCATCTTCACGGCGTTCTTGATCTGTGGTGTGGCGTGTGTTATACCTTATTTTGTGTGTAAGTATTTAGTAGATCTATTCAGTTTTGGAAAAGTCAAATCTACGCCCAGTGAATGGGGGCTAAAATTTTGTATTCTGTCAGCACAAATTTAGCATGGGACAGTGGCGTCTTTTCTTTATTCACTTTATTCGTGTTTCGGCTTGATTTTGGACACAGAGTACTTTTATATGTTTTGGTCGATTTTTTGTAAGACTTTTCTGAACACCCCCATTCATAGTCTGGCGGTTTTATGTATAACTCGTCCACCATCACCTGATGCAAAGTACCAGTGACATTATTTTCGGAGAACTTCACTATTGACGCACTTTCCAATCTTTCCAGCACACGAAGGCACTGGTCTGGGTCTGTACTTCTTGGGCAAGTTGTCCATAACGTTCGCCTTCAACTCGCTGTACGTGTTCACGGCGGAGCTGTTCCCCACCAGCGCGCGGTCTTCGGCGCTGTCCGCCGCGTCGCTGATCGGCAGGATCGGCTCTGTGGCTGCACCACAGACTCCTTTGTTGGTAGGTTCCTTTATAACGTAACTTCACGCCTGTAATCCCCGAAGGGGTAGGCAGAGGTAAATGCATGCATTCAAGCATACATGCAAACACCCACGATTCGCCGGTTACGTTTTGGCCCATGTAACAGGTGGCGAGCCTGTTGACATCTCCGGGCACATTACCAAACTTTGAGGTACTGGGAAAATTCCAGAAAATGGAAAAATCCTAATAGAACCAGAGATAAAGGCTTTTTCACCGAGGCGATTCCTTTATAAACCAGTGATTCCTGATCTTAATATGAAGTAGAAAAAAAATCCTTTAACATTCGAGAATGATTTGTTTAATTTGACTCACTTGTGCATCAAAGAATACGTCTATTAAGGAACTGAAGTAAGGAAATTTTCTTGAACCTTTTAAAGAATTGAGACTTGACAGACTAGGATAAAGAGAATAAATACCTAGTTTTAAAACCGCACAATACGGAAATGGCTATTATACATTTGGGTTAGCACTGATTATTCCTTTAACTTACCTATGTCGAAGGTTTTCCGACGTAACCTGTTGATAGACCTCCAGCGCCGGCACTAATCCAGCAACTATAATTTAGCAAAAGAGGGATTAATAGTTAAATCATATTGGTCTTTGGAACTCTGCCGGTGAATTACAAAGAGTGACTCTTTTTCTTTTCTTTTTACTCTTTGTTATCAGTTTGTAAAGGGGAAATGAGACATTCTACTGATACACTTTTTACATAAGTATATTATATTTGTATATTTAGTTTTATCTTAGTGATATTCTTGACTATACATATATTTTTATCCTGTTTGACATGTATATCAATTGTTATTCACTTTAATTTATTTTGTTTGTTTTTGACGTGTCATAAGAGGTGCCTGTCACCCTTAATGAATAAATGAGTATCTGATTCTGATTCTAAAGCGAAAATTAAATTTGTCTCGGTCTTGTGCAATTTATATCCATTTCCAGCTGTTCACTTCATATCGTCGTGCCAACGCATTTGTAAAATAAAACATCGTTTGTTCCAGAGCATATACGTACAGACATTGCTGTACGGCGGGTGCGCGCTGCTGGCGGCGGGCGCGGCGCTGGGCGTGCCGGAGACGCGGCGCGCGCCCCTGCCGCAGCACGTGCGCCAGGCGGAGGGCATACGCCCTGAAGTGGCACACACTCTTGATACTGCTTCTAGGTGTTAGCTTCACATTGTTGTATCGAGACTGTCGTGAGCGATGCAGGCGAGGCATTGCGGAGAATTAAAGAGACTGGGGTTTTTAGATATTGTTACGTCTTGCTTAGCTACACTGCACACAGGATATGGCCCGTTCTTCAAGCTCTCATTACTGGTTATTGGCGTTAAATTTTCAGTGCCATGATCTCTGAGTCGGGAAATAGTACTTTTTTATAATTGGCCACTCCCGGGACCACCCTCGTGTCTACAGTATTTTCTCTAGAATATACAAACTTGCTTTATGGTGACTCTGCCCTACTAGCAGCGTTATCACGTCCAACGACAAACAACCTACTTAACTGGTGGTAGAGCTCTGGTGACGGAGCTCGCAGGCGTAGGCACCAATCGATCGTGTTCCGGTTAGATGCGGTAATGTATGGTCCATTTATTTATTTTAAAGAAAAATGGAAAGAAAAAATTGTCTTCAGGCAAGACTTTAACTCGCGGCCACTGGGAATCTAGTCCAGCCGCTCTTCCAACTCAGCTACCGAAGTCCTGCCTGATTTGTCAAATCTTTCCTTCACATTTATTGCAATTATTAAGGATACTACTTCTATACTTACTTCTACTTCTAGTTTATTGAATATCGTACTTCTGTACGATATTCAATAAACTGCAAAGTCTATTATATCGGTTGCCTAACTAGCATAGTATGGCAATAGATGGCGCTACTGCCACCATAAGGCAATACAATAAATGTGAAGGAAAGATTTGACAAATCGGGCAGGACTTCGGTAGCTCAGTTGGAAGAGCGGCTGGACTAGATTCCCAGTGGCCGCGAGTTCGAGTCTCGCCTGAAGTCAAATTTTCCTTTAAAATAAATATATTTCACAAGCATGTGTTAATGCGAAATAATATAATAAACAATGTATGGTCCCTTAACTTTTACAGAAACATGACAACTTAGGTCTCAGGGGTGGCAACGCATCTGCATTTTGACCTCTGTTTTGAGTGTTTGTGTTGATGTCTATAGGCCGCAGTCGTCACTTAACATCAATGTGATCTGCATGCTTGTTTGCCACCTACCTTACATAAAAAAGCACCGATCATTACCTAGTAACAACTGTATATAACAATAAACAGCCAAGACAAGTTATGAACATGGATATTAGCTAGAAATATAGAAAGATGAAAATAAAATAAAATACACCGATAAAAACTTTATAAAAAAGATACCGCTCACGCCGAGAAATTGTTTTGTGAACTTTTGTGTACCTGCATCCTGCCGCCGGCGGCAGTTTTGTCGCTTTACTAATTAAAAGTAGGTGCTTCCTAAATTTTGTCCCTATTTATAGATGTTCGTATTGCCTTGATAGTTTTTTTTAATTCAATTCAATTCAATTCAATAATTTATTTGCATTCTGCAATGGTAGTGCGTTGGACTAATAATAATATAAGTATCTCATTACAGACCCATTTGGGCACAGCAAAGTTATATAATAGTTATAATAGGAGAGGAGAGGTTGTTCAAAGATATAGCAAATATTTTACAATTTATCGTCAAAATATTCTTTTATATTATAATAACATTTTTAACAAGCATGTTTTTTAGATTCTTAAGAAATATTTTATTTTTAATTTCGCATTTTAACGATTCCGGTAATTTATTAAATGTTTTAATGGCCATAACATAGGGACTGGATGTATGTAAAGTGAGCCTGGAATTTGGTAACATTAGTCTGTTTTTATTACGTATTGAATAATTGCTTTTAAATTCTTGTCGGTGTTTAAAAATGGTTGGATTTTTTTGAACAAATTTACAAATTTCGAAAATATATATAGAAGGTAAAGTCAGTATTTTGAGGTCTTGAAAATGGGGTCGGCAGCTTTCTGTTTCTTTAATTTTCATAAGAATACGAATAAGTTTCTTTTGTTTTGTAAATAGAGAGGGTGCTTCGGTGCTATTTCCCCACAAAATAACACCATAGTTTAGCCATGCATTCGCGAACGCATAGTACATGGCAAGGGCGGTGTCTAGGTCAGTAGTTTTTCTTATTTGGCTAAGAGCATAAGTAAATCGGGATATTTTATTTGAGACAGTATTTATGTGTTTTTTCCAATTTATATTTTTATCAATTTCTATACCTAATAATGTAGCATCATTTGCGATTTGGATGATGTTTCTCTTATATGTAAAATTAAACTGTAGTGGATGTTTTTGGGGTGGATGGAATATCAGCAATTTAGTTTTTGTGTAATTTATTTGTAGGTTGTGGTCTTGCATCCAATTGTTCACTGTGTCCATGGTATATGTTAATTTTTCGGTTAGGTTTATACTATTTTTACACATGGTTAATATTGAAATGTCATCTGCGAATAATACACTATTTTCATTTATTGATTTTGGCAGGTCGTTAATATATATATAAGAAATAAGAGACATCCTGTTACGCTGCCTTGTGGAATCGATGAGTTAATAATTTTATTTTGTGACCGGACTTTTGTTATTTTATTATTGACTCTATCATAATGCTCTATTTCGACTGACTGTTTTCTATTTTGTAAAAAAGATGTAAACCATTTGTGAGCATGACCACGTATACCGATACCGTATAGTTTATTCAGTAGGATGTCGTGTTGGACCGTATCATAGGCTTTGGTCATATCGAGTAGGATCCCAACAGCATAGTTTTTTATATCCAGCGTATTTATAACTTCTTGTATGTACTTGTAAACTGCTAATATTGTTGACTTTTCTTTGCGAAAACCGTTTTGCGATTCATCAAAAATTTTGTATTTTTCGCAGAAATTATAAACTCTATCTGTCATACATTTTTCAAATATTTTTGAAATTGTTGACAATAGTGTTATAGGCCTATAATTAGTGGGTTTAAATTTACTATCTTTTTTATGAATTGGTTTGACTATGGATATTTTTAATAGCTCTGGAAAAACTCCTTCCTGGAAAGACTGGTTAATTAAAATCATGAGTGGTAAAGTTAGTTCGTCAGCACATTCTCTTATCAATGTCGGCGGTAACTCATCAAATCCAAAGGAATGTTTATTTTTTAAATTTTTTATAGTTTTATTCACTTCTTCAGGTGTGACTTGGCTTAAATAAATTGAATTTTCAGTAGGGTTTATTACAGACCGTCCTGATGGTGTCTTTCCATTTCGTAAATAGATTTTTTCCTCACCAATCGATGCAAAGTAATTGTTAAATTCGTTAACGATTATTTTGGGATCTATAATAAGTTTATTGTCCTTGTCTATTAATTTAATGTTAATTTTGTCTTTTTTGGGTTTTTTATTAGTGCGTTCGTTTATAATACTCCACATCGTTTTCATTTTGTTATTTGATAGTTTTATTTTTTTTATATAATTTAGGCGTTTAGATATAAGTATAGATTTTTTAAGTATTTTTTCATATTTTTTATATTGTTGCATTAGAACAGGGTTTTTAGATTTAATTGAAAGTATTCTCAACAGTCTTTTATTTAAACAAGAAATTCTAATGCCTACCGTTAACCAGTATTTTTTATGTCTATTTTTTAATTTTAGTGGTATTAGAGGTATGCATTTGTTAAGGATATTCATTAATATTCCATGGAAGTTGCTGTAATTTTGGTCAATATTGTTAGTTTTCTTTATTATTTTTAACCATTTTATTTCTTTTAGCTTTTGTTTGAAATAATAAACATTTTTCTTATTAAAAAGTCTTTTATTAATATTCCATCTCTGTATATCACCATTTAATTCCTCCGATTTTATGCTTATTACTATACCCTTATGGTCGCTAAAACCAACCAACACAACTTATTAGACTGACTGTCTCAAGACGGCACTAATTCACGGGCAACATCATTCTTCTTTCCAAGAAAGGCTTTTCTTTCAAAGACGACTATTGCTCTTCTTGAATTGAGAATTAAGTATGAAATTTAATCTTTAATGACTTTTGTTATTTATTTTGTATAAGATATGTTTGTAAATAAAATTAAATAAAATTTATATAAATATGCATCGCTTCTTTATTTATTATATTAATAAAAATATTAAATACAGGTAACAATTAACAAAGTACATATATACAGAAAATATGAAATATAAAAATACTATAAAACCAAACCCTGATGACACTTATTTACTAAAAATTATCTAAGTATATTCAAGTCAGTGAGAGACAGTATTTTAAGGTAGTTTTTCTTTGTAATTAGTATCCCATTATACCGAGCATTTCCGAGCTCACCAGACAATTTTCACCCTCAAATATTATGACTTACATACTTTGATGAACATCATGAACATAGAAATGTAAATAACAGAATGGTCACAAGCACCCACGTGTATGTATCTTTTTAGTTTAGTTCACAAGTTGATAATGGTGAAAAATAAAGATAATGCTCGTTAAAATACGTGCGATCTACGTATAATAATTAATTGTAGTGTGCGATATATCATTCGATCCGGAATTATGTTTAGAAAAATGTTCCAAAACAGTTTTAGCTCATGAAAAATTTACGAATTTACGATCATGATAATCACTTTTTTCACAATGTTCAATTTGTGCACTAGACTGTTCTGCTCCTTCAGCCACTCATGCCTTCTGCACAGAAACGGTAATGTACAAAATAACAGTGGAAATATTACATTTAAACTATAAGTCGTAACAAACTCTCAGTCTTTTCATCCCTAATTCGCTGGGACGCACACTGCCGTATGGAACTGTGAACTGTAGCTGTATAAGGAAAAGTTTTTATAATACCTCCTTTACGTACGATTAGTTATCTTTATTTAATTTCTCAAATTCTTAGCAGGGCTTTCTAAATTATACCTACGTTATACACAAATATAATGTTTAGACAATGAAAAACCATATCTAACGATGACTTCTCCATTTCGAAATTTGG
Organism: Macrosoma leucophasiata; assembly: GCA_036365455.1. Lineage (NCBI taxonomy): Eukaryota > Metazoa > Arthropoda > Insecta > Lepidoptera > Hedylidae > Macrosoma > Macrosoma leucophasiata. The sequence continues at coordinate 22,037,498 of JAWQUS010000003.1, read as the reverse complement.
GAAATTAAATATACCTACTTGTTTAATAAAAATAAATATCAAAAAAATAACTAGGTAACTTTTTTAAAAATATAGGTAATGGGTAAATCGATTGATTCTCTTTGTTGAAGTCAATAATAAATACAGAATGAACAGCAGTCGTCTTGGCACCCGATTATGACAATATTCAATTAATTCAATTTCATCAATGAAATTTGTTCAAGGCTTGTTTTGTTCCACACGTCAGTACTGTCCAATCATCGTTACTACTTTGTATCACATGTAAACTAGTAGCTAATATATTCAACTCTGCATCGACTCATTTAGAACTACTTACATATCTAATTAGGCAATGACTTACAAATAACATTAAATATCCGTCATTGTATTGGCGCATGTTTTATATCAAAAGCAACCTCATGTTACTCTATGTTCTCCTGGTACCTGGTAATGTAACTACATTATTTTAATTGAGCATTTGATTTGAATTATACACATATATCAGCACATTCTTCAATTAGAAGAACATTATTTAGGATTTATCAACAGTCTTGGATATTTTATCGAGCTGAATCGAGCTTTCCTACAATTCCTTTTTCATAATAACTACGTTACGAGATTATGATAGGAGTAACACCAAAACTCCAGCACTATCTCTTTTGATCACTCCATTGTCGAAATAATACAGTCTCGTCTAAACATACAGAAAGTGCCTCAATGTAGTTAAAGTCCCTTAGCACGATATCTTTTATGCGCTTAAACTTTTCACGAAAACCATCGCCAAAATTCGAATACACTATTTTATTTAATTATCGCATCAACATTGACCAAAGTAGCCATTCCTGCATTTCTCTCGGCGGCAGCGGCATTGGCGGTGGTTTGCGGTGGTTTGCGGCAGTCAGCTATACAACAACCGCAACGCTACTAGTGCAACTAGTGTAAGAGCGGCTATGTCCCAGAAGGTGGCGGTGGAAGGCTCATAGGACTCTTCCTTTGCCTTCATCCTTGCGACAATCGTTCCCAAAATCCGAACACGAGGTCACTTCAAGTCATCACGCGTCAACATTGTCCAAAGTATTCAGCGGCCGCATTTCCCTCGGCGCCGGTGGCAACGGCGGCGGCTTGAGGCGGTCATACACCAGCCTGAGGGCCACTAGTGCAGCTAGTGTGAGGCCCGCGGTGGCCCCGAAGGTGGCATCGGGTCCAAAACGTGAGTATACGGAGGCCACGAATACGGGGCCGAGTGCGCGAGACAAGCAACCTGCGCCTGTTAGCACGCCCATCCACACACCTTGTGGACGCGGACCCAGCACCTGTCAAGGCAGTAAGTCAATGTAAACCGAGTGTCCTCACGTACTTGTCGCAATAACACATGTAAGTGAATCATTACCATTTTACAGAAAAAAGTGTTAAAATATCAAAATACTAGTGGCAGTTTTGAGGTTAAATATATTATATCTACACTTGTCTCCGGCATTTGTTCAAATATTAAATTTCGCAAAATTGGAGTAGGTACTCACTAATTAATAAGTTCGTTACTTCAAAGATATAGAAATACTCAGAGACAAATTAACGTTACACTTTACACCCTTTCAATCAACAAGTACCACACTCACCTTCGAGAATATAGTCTGTATAAGAGTAACCCCCAGGGGATACCCGACAGACACGCAGGCGTACCCCACGAGGAACTGCGTGAGGTTGATGCGGCGCGAGGTGGCGCACCAGGGCTGCGTGTGGGCCGGGCACCCCCCGGCGGCCTCCTCCGCGTCGGCCAGCGCCAGCGGCGGCGGGCCCGGGCCCCAGGGGATACAGAAGATAGAGGCCAGCCCTGTTAGCAGGAATCCACCCCAAAGGAGTAATGCTCTGTGGAAAGATATAATTAATAAAGTTGCGTGTTGAATTCTAAGTGATGGATCAAATTCGAGTTTTAATATGAGCTGATCCAAATTTCATGGATTAAAAAGGAAAGACCGTATGTGAGGCTTGGGTATCTTAGTAGTGAAGCGGCAGGGCCAATATACCACGCTGCGTGCAATGAGGAATAAGTAGTTGAAGTAAGATAGTAGTTAACGCGGAGAGGCCCAATGGCCAATTGCTACGGTTGTAGATTCGATGTCAGAATCGGGAAACATGTTGTTGGATGTTTGGAAAAGGTAATTGATCACTTCGCTATCTATTAATAAGCTTGCTACACAACACACATCTAACACATCTGCAACAACCTCTAATTTTTATGTAGATGTTATAGACTGATGAAGAAATGAATGCCTTTTCCCTATTTTTATAGCCTTAAAAAAATCTCAGTCTCTCTACTAACCGTTCCTCGAACAGCTTCGTCAATGGTCCTATAAGCATGAACACAACACAAGCGACGACTGCACCGACACTCATCAGCGCGCCCATGTACTCCAGCGCTTGCTTCTTGGTCCACGCGAACTGGTCCATCGTCAAAGATGTGGCCAGCGTCTCCAGCAGCACGAAGTTAAAGAGCAGCACGAAGAATGCTGCAACTAGTGTCCAGCTGCTCACGTAGTCTGGCTTTATTGCATCCAGCGCTTCTTTTTCTGGAAACCAAGATTTTTCCAGTGTAAATACATTGTCCAAGGAAGACCAAGATTGGCCGAATATAATTTCTCACTCGTAGTAGAGTTCCAGTGTAGTAATGATCTTGGTGGTAGCACCAGCAGAAATGATGTTGAAAAAATGTCTATCACAGAAATATTTTTCAGAAATTAATGAAAGTAGTTTTTTTTAAAGAATACATGCCTATAAAATTGGCGATTTGCACAATTTGGCGTAGATTTGTCAGATGTTAGCCTCTTAATAACAACACAAGAAATGCAAAAGGACGATAGATAGGTACATCGCTGTGTTATTAAATTAAGATTGAAATGACAATATTATTGTAAATAAACAAGAATATGACTTCGTTGCTTATCTAGGAATCAGTTCAGATAGCTAGATATGCTCTAAGAAAACAAGACATTAATAAGGTAAATGATAACAACGAACAAAAGATAAATCGTGTGTATATTATTTGAGGCATTAAATACTGATAAAATAAATATGTATGTTCAAATGTATTATGCAGTAATCTTGCAAGTTTAATGAAGCAACAGATTTCAATAATGCAAGTCGTGTTTCATTTAATACAAAATAGTACAAGTAGTGTCAAGTACATATGGGACTCTTATTATTATTATTTATTTATTTATTTGCTTGTCACGTGGTTACAAGGTCTTACAATTAAATATTTTGTAGTTACATGTAACACCCCGTAGGGGCACCGGTAAAATTATGAGAACATTTCATGTACATATAATATTTTACATTACAATATAAACTTATGACTATAATCTCAAATGAAGACATTTAAATTCAGAACTATTATTCTTAATATTTAATATATGTGATTGTATCTATTAATTTATTTATATATTTTTATTATAAAATTTTGCATGACATCGATTAAACAGAAGACATAGCAATAACAATTTGGTCGGTACTTATATGAATAATCTTGATTATTATTTTCATCTTTACTTATCGCCAAAAAACTCCTGCAACGTGTAATAACATTTTTGTGTTAAAAATTCATTTAATTTGTTTTTAAATAGTTTATTATTTTGTATGTGTTTAATAGAATTTGGAATTTGATTGTATATTTTTATAGACATAGAGTAAGAGCCGGTATTAACTATTTGTAATTTTGATGTGATTATTGCCAATTTAACCTTATGACTTAGATTTTCGGGGCGAGAATGTTGAGGGAACCAGTCTGTGTTATTTCTTACAAGAGAACAAATCTCTGATATATACAAAGATGGTAAGGTCATTATTTTATATTTAATAAAGTACGATTTGCAGCTAGTCATGGAATCTACGAGTATATTAGCAAGTATTCGGATACATTTCTTTTGCAAAATAAAAACTTTACGGGAAATAATAATTTATTGAAAATTATTATATCGTAATTTCCAAAAGTTGTATTCAAATAATTCAATACACATCGAATCTTTAAGGTGTTCGCTACTTAACAACGTGGAAATAACATACTAATTCAGCTTTTGGAGAGTAACTTTATGGGAATGGCACTCTGTAAACTTACATTAATGCAAACTTTGACGTTAGTGCATGATGAAGAAATTGAGATAGGTACGCAAGCATACAGATCACATTGATACTAACTGAATAGACATCTAAGCGTTGCCACATCTGGTTTGTGTGCCGGAAATAACAGGGTCGTATACGACCACCTGACCGAAACATGACATGCCGAGCCCCCTCATTGGAGCGAAGGTTCCAGGACTGGTAGCTCGTAGGCTGGTGGTAGGCCACCAGTAAAATTTAGAGAGAGATTGAGAGATGACAACATCGTCACTTTTATAACACTGGTGGTTTCTCCAGGCTTGAGCATTTGTTCGTTTTCGTTGGTCACTTCTCTACATACAGATATATGTAATGAATTGTTTCTAATAGAGGACACACTCACCAGTTTCTTTCCCATGCGCCAGCATAACCTCCCGCGCAGCTATCTTCCTCTCCTTGAAGAACCAAGGCAGGAAGAGAATAAAATTGATCGTCCCCAATAACGCGTTGATCCAGCCAGCTGCAGTGAACATATCCAACCGGAAGAGCTGGGTGAAGGAGCCAGGCTTGTCGTATGGAGCGCCTGGTCCCAGGGGCGCTGCAGCCGCTTGGAGCGCTGGTCCCACCACGAAGCCCAATACTTGAGCGAGGGAGACGCCAGCCACTGCTCTGGTGCGCTCGCTCTCTCGCGTCGCTGCTGATAAGTAGGAGCGCGCTACTGCTACATTTGCTGTAATCGAAATAAATTTGTCGTTTAATTATACTTGAATGAAAGTAACTTCACGCTAATCCTCGAAGGAGTATTCTCTCTGTATGTTGGAGTATTCTCGCAGATGCGTTGCCACCCCTGAGACCTAAGTTGTTATGGCTCTGTGATAGTTATTACGGGACCATATATTACCACACATGCCACATGATAGTGCTGGACACTACAATTTGGCGATGGATAGATTAGGTTATGCGGTGGTGCCTACGTACTCGACACAAACTTTACGATCGCATCTCGTAAAGAAGTCGGTTTTCATTACGACCTAAATTTGCTTGGTGTTAAGGGCCTTGGCATTAAGAGATACTACTGCAATACATGAGTTAAGACTTATCAACGCGCAGTTACATACTGAAGAAGGAATCTTGTAAAACTGATAATGAACAAAGAAATGTGAACGTGTGAGCAATATAATTAGTCACAGTGAGGTACAAAGTGACCGATAGCGACCTGCCCCCATTCGTTATCGACTCGTGCTATCTGGGTTATGCGTTTTACAAAGTTCATCAGCAGCTGAACTATAGTTGGTGGCGATAATGGAATAAAATATTAGGAAGTGTATGTAACTATGTTATCCGTGTAATCTGTTGAAGTTCATGATTCAAATATATTTCTTGGTGGCTTTTGAATAGACTTGTTATGTTACATTTGCGATTGGATCACGAGACGGTTGGATCCTTGTATTGCGTAATAGTGATAACGTCACTTTAAACATGTATTTCCTTAGGATAGGAAGAGATAAAAGTATTAATTCGGATTCGAACTCAGAATCGCAGCGGAGCAGTAATGACCTACTCCTACTACCACTAGACTACTGAAGCACACACATACACTTTTACTAGTGGTAGAGCTCCAGTGTCAGAGTTCGAGGGCGTAGGCATCACCGCGTAATGTATCTGCAGCCAAATGGTAGTGTTTAGCACTATCGTGTTCGGGTTAGGTGGTAATGTATGGCTCAGTAAATTACATCAGAGGCGGAACATCGTAGACCTCAGGGTAGCGAATCTACATTTTGACATCTGGTTTTTGTAAACCTGTTTTTGGGACCTGGTTTACATGGGACTCAAAAATTGTTGGGTACGTATGACAAAACTTAACGTACATGATGAACATAATAACATCACAGTTGAATGATTACAAAACTGTGATAATATCCAATAACCTACAGACTATTGTGTAAATAAGCAAAAAAAACACGAAAATGAACGAACATCATTTACTCGGTAAATTAAAACGTTATTGCAATAATTGTATTGTATTTAAATATCTTCAATGTCAATCACATAATAGCGTGTGGTTGTGGTCATGTGGTAAAACAGTAGTAAACTAGACAAATAAGAAGAATGATTATTATGACGGTAAATACTTATAAAGGCTAAAGAGTGAACATCACATCTTTACTGTGAACACAAGAAAAGCTCTCCGGCTGCAAACCCTAGAGTAGCCTGCTAGTGGTAGCATCGGCTATCTGACGTCAAGGATGTATTGACTGCTCAGTGATGATTTTCAGACAGGAAACACTCTCAGTCTGCGTGAAAACCTAAGAACATATCAGGAAAAACTCTCTCAATCAGCTGACGCCAACTAAGATTATCGTCGCCGTCATCCAGTGATGCCCATAAGATCGGGGGAGATGTAGCTGAGCATACATGGTGAATGCCAGAGACACTAGTTGTAATTGTGTTCCAATTTTAATTTACTAGTCATATCTGTTTTACTTTATATTTATTCGCTGTAGGTAATTTTACATTTCTATAAACTTTTCGAAAGTGTCATACGAAAGCATTTTGTATTCGAAATAAAACCCCTTTCTCACCTAGCTAATGCCAACAGCCAATAATAAGCGTAAAGTCGGGTAAGGTGATCAGCTCGAACATCTCCAGCATCACCATAAGCGGGTCCCGTGCGTTGCTGGAGCAAGCAGCTAAATATGGTAGATGCGGTTATTTGTTCCAGGGGACTGAGTCCCGCTGCTAAACATAGTACTTCTTTACTGGAGCCCTGTTGTAACTGATATAGGAGCGTCAACATCATAACTAATAGCTCAACTATAGTTTGATCTTACCTGAACTAACGCCAACTAGTGCTCTCGCCACCAACATCCAATGATGAGCGTAAGGTCGGGTGAGATGCAGCTGGGCATATAATGTAGAAGCCAGCACGAACATCGCCAGTGTTGCCAGTAGAGGCGCCCGCGCGCTGCCGGAGCGGTTCGCCCACCAGCCCAGGAGGGGAGACGCGGCTAGTTGTCCCAGGGGACTGACTCCTACTGCTAGACCTAGCGCTTCTTTGCTAGAGCCCGGATGTAACTGGAAATAAATGACAAAAGGGTTATAAGATTTTTAAGTCTCGTTTTTATGGCAGTCATTTATGGAATGGCAACGTATAACTTCGATTTATAAGTCTCGTCTTAGGTTTACCTTGGCTACTTCGTGCGCATTTGTTTTTGTTTGTTGCCATTAACATAAGGGTCGGCCAACATTACCTAATAGCCCAGGGCGGTGATTCTTTAAATACGCGCCTATCTATCACCATCTAAATGGGACACGGTTCATGGGAAAGTACAAATACTACCATTTAGCGTCTAATACATTAGGGTACGTATGTGTCTACACGTCAAGTCGCTAATGGCACATAATGGCCACCGGCTAAAAATCCGGTTCTTACGTTCCTCCTGTACGTTTTCTACATTCATTTCTCTCTCAAATTCCGATTCCGAACACTCTTGACCCCCATCTTCAAACAGTATTCGACCTATTTGGTCAAGGTAGGTCTTGGTTTTACTGGGTCTCTGTAACCATAAATTAGCGTAATGCTGGTAACTTCGCCTACGAACGAACTCCATAACTGCAGCTTCTACCATCTAGTGAAAAGACTTCCGAGTATGTTCAGATTTGCAATAACATGGAATGGGCAATAGCGTTCCGCAATAAAAACAACTGTCACTGCGATCGCCAATCCATTTGCCAAGCTTGGCGATTATGGCATATTCTCCCCTAAATGAGGCACTGGACAGAAGCATTTGTCCAGCAGTGGACGTCTTTCGGCTAATGATGGATGATTCAAATAAAAAGAATAAGTAACGCAATGGACATTTTTTTTTATGTTTCTTACTGTTTCCTCATAGAGCTCTTAATCAGTAAACAAGCAAACTATGACTTAGTCACTATGACATATTCAATATCACCGAGTAAGTTGCGTGACAATAATTGCACAACAAACTCAATTACTAGCTAATGCAATTGCTGTGATATAAATCTCAATAAATTGAACGTGTTTAGTCTATAAACAAGTGGCTTGAACGAGCAGATTGCGTTCGTCTGTGTGGGTCGCGGGAGTGGCGGGCGGCGCGCGCAGGCGTCTGCATCGGTTCTCACGTTCATTCATACACACGTAATATAGTTTTTGTTATAGGGCTGTCTACAATTCACATTTTACTAAGTACTAGCCGACCTGGCAAACTCCGTACTGTCTCAGAATTAATGTGTGGTTTGAAGTGAAAGGCAAGGACTATTCGTATGGGAAAGTGACATTTTTGTTTTCACTATTTCCCTTACAATTTCTTCATATTTTCTCTCGTTTTAAGCCTTCCCTGGACTTCCAAAAATAATTCATATCCGAAGTCGGTCCAGACGTTCCTGAGTTTTAGCGAGACTAACCAACAACAATAGATTTTTTTATATGTAGGTAGGTATACAGATTTTTCTAGTCATAAAGTGTTCCAACTAGGTAATTCACATTGACGGCACAGTTTTGAACTGTGTTGATGGTAAGTGGATATTGCAGCCTATAAAAAATTAAATACCTACATAATAACTAGATATTTTTTACGCAAGCTCCGACACTGAAACAGTACTGCCAGTAAAATAAATGAAATGTATGTATGTAATCCAGCTATACTCTAAGTGTGTTCCGCGGAACCCTAGAGTTCCGTGATACCTCTGTCAGGGTTCCGCAAGTATTTAGAAAAAAAATCAAAACTCCTCTCTCTGGTCGCTCCGCGGCCGCACAACACGCTATGAACGTTATTTATTATTTATTTGTATTTGTAGAAACATTTGTGTTACAATAGCTGGTACTTTTTTTTATGTTTTCTTATAATGTCCTTGCCAAGTGGTGAAGTAAATAATAATTAGTAACTGTTACATTGTACTTTTATTATGCTGATTAATAAAAAATACACTTATAAAAACAATTGCTTTATTGTAGGGTGCCATCAAGTATTTTGATACCCAAAAGGGTTCCGTAATTTAAAAAGTTTGAGAACCACTGAATGTAATCAATTCATCAATTTTATGATGGTGGTTGGAGTTTCATTTGTAGATTTTGTAATCTTCTTGTGTTAGCGTGCTTCAAATTAATTCGCAATCAGTTGACTTCAAAACTGAACGAAGAACTACTTAAAATAGAAATAGATACCTAACTATATAAAAGAGAGGGATAGCCGGAGATCTAATGAACCATTTGAATGATTTATTTGTGATCTACACACGACTAGCCTCAAGGCGACGGGCGGAGTTTGCACAGCCCTACTCACACGTGGTGATTAAGGCAATACCACACGCAATCTTTTATCATTTTTCATAAAATACATAACTTTATGACTTCGTAACAATCCAATAAGGCATTTCATATACCTGGCATGTGTCGTAAGAAAAGAAAGAGCTGTTTTATGAGACAATTATAAGTATTATGCAAGCCGTAGCATGTACGAAGGACAGTCGGCTCGAGTGAATTGAAAAAATCCACACCATTCGTTGAGCGTATTTTCTCTTTTATATGCCATGAATGGTGTTGTATCCATATAGTAATACCTATAGTGTCGTACTACGACACTACGTACGTAAATACATAAGTATGAACACAAGCTAGAGATGTAGGTGGCCAGCAAACATACTCCACACCACTAGAGGTTGGGCGGACCGATTCTTTTTATTTTTGACATGATAACGTCTCAGAAATCGAAGAACGCCGGCTGCACGCCCTAATATGTGTCACGTTCCACCTGAGCCGAGCGTGTTAGCATGAGCGCTGCACAAGCAATACCTAGACGGTAGCGTTCAGCTTGTGACGTATCTATCCCACTTCCTCATGTGCCGAAGCGTCTTGAAAATAATTAAATCCATAAAATACCTAATTCAATCAATTTTTCATCAATGTTTTCATAGAACATTATCACGTAAAAATATCCTCTGTAAGGGTCATAGCCTACAGCCACCCGGCACCCGACCAGCACCGCCTGGTTTTACGGCGTCCACTCGTTGTCGACGGGTGGTCCAAGGGTGAACGACGCGATGTTACTCGTGAACCACTCGCGGACAGTGCGCGGTCCACTAGGGAACAGCGAGTTGGCAATGCAAAGTCAACGCAAAACAAGCTAGTGGTCACCGAGTGGTCCACTCGCCGTCCGCGGGTGGACCACGCGGTAGGCTACTCTCTCTGTGCCAGAAAATCACTGAACTAAAAACTACCGCCTGACCGGAACACGATAGCGCTATACACTACCATCCCGCGGCACGTGAATTAGATACGGCGAGGGTTGTTGCCTAGATATGTAACGATCAAATATGGTGGTGCTGCCCTTTGGGATTCTTTCTGGGTGTTGTGCAACCTTTGCTGGAGGTCCGGAAGAATCCCAAAGGATTGGCGGTGTGCGGTCATCGTGCCTTTGTATAAAGGCAAGGGTTCACGTATGGACTGCACCAGCTATCGAGCGATCAGTTTGATCAGTTTGGCAGCTAAAGTGTATGGGAAAGTCTTAGAAAGAAGAATGAAAGAGAAGTCCGACGGGTTGTTGTGGGATGCACAGGGTGGTTTCAGAACTGGAAGAGGATGTATGGATCAAGTTTTCTCCCTCCGCAACATCGTAGAGAAGCATCTGGCTGTGAGCCAGAAGGTTTTCTGCGGTTTTGTGGATTTGGAGAAGGCGTTTGATAGGGTATTACGAAAGGAGCTGTGGGACATTTTGCCAGAGTATGGTATTGATGGCAGTCTGCTCCGTGCAATACAGTCCACGTATGTGGGCTGTCAAGCATGTGTGCGGGTAGATGGTAACATGTCACCCTGGTTTGATGTTAACATCGGTGTCAAACAGGGTTGCGTGCTTTCGTCTAGGCTGTTTATTATATATCTGGACAAATGCCTCCAGAGGGTGAAGTTGATGGATGTGGGAGTGCGTATGGGTGACTTAGTGGTGAACTGTCTGCTTTACGCAGACGATGCGGTCATTGTTAGCTCTACACCATCTGGGCTACAAGCACTAGTCACAGTCATGAAAGAGGATTGTATGGAGAAAGGCTTACAATTGAATGTGGATAAAACTAAAGTATTAGTATTTGAAAGAGATGAACAGAGAACAAATGCAAGGGTAGTGGTAGATGATGCAGTGTTAGAACAGGTTGATGAAATTGTATATCTTGGATGTGCTTTTAGCAAGGATGGTAGGTACACCACTGACATAGAAAGAAGAGTGCTTGCTGGGAATTGCGTGAATGGAGCGTTGGGTAAGCTACTAGAATCTAAACATCTCAGCCAGCGGGCTCGACTAGCCGTACATAATGCTGTACTTACTCCAACGCTTTTATATGGAAGCGAGAGCTGGGTATGCAGGAAAGAGCATGAAAGTAAGTTGAACGCGGTCGAGATGAGATCTTTGCGCAAGATCTGCGGTGTATCACTCACCGATCGCGTTCGTAATGAAGATGTAAGAAAGAGACTTTGTGTGAATGATAGTATCGGTGTAAAAATGAAAAAAGGCATGCTCCGATGGTTCGGGCATATAGAAAGAATGTCGAATGAGCGAATGACTAAACAGATATACAATGCGAATGTGGATGGTTGCAGAGGCCCAGGAAGACCAAGGCTGACCTACCATGACCAAATAGGTCGAATTCTGTCTGATGGTGGGGTCAAAAGTCTTAGGAATCGGCGTGCATGTATGAAGAGAATGATGAAGGTAGACGAGGCACTAGAGGTTTGTCTGAACCGGGATGTCTGGCGCTCTACACTCTCTGCCTACCCCGTTAGGGACCTGGCGTGAAGATACATACATACATACATATGTAACGGGAGCTCTACCACCCGTACCTAAGGTATCATCTATCAAAAACACGATAGCGCTGGAAACAACAATTATTTCTTACAGATCTCACACCATTGAGCTTTCCCACTCTCCACATGAGCTCTATCACGTTCAATTTTACCGAACCCCATAATAAGACGACCACGTCACTAGTCACATAATTACAATATGTTCAGTTGTACAGTGTGTTTTGTCTCGACTCATACAGCCATACAATCCATACACACCACACGTACAATGTAGACATCTGGCCGGCAGCCAACCACATCCAATCATCACGCCGGTGTCTCATACACGTGAAATGTTAAACTTATTCTTATAATCGAATTGTTACCTACCGCGATTTCTACATCTTACTTTCTATTATTATCTGCGAAAGTATGGATGTCTGTTTGTTGCTCAATCACGCTCAAGCGGCTGGACGGATTTCGATAAACACATTGTGTACATGTAGAGTATAATACTTGCTGCTGATGTATGGCCCCGTAATGCCTTATCACAGAGGCATAACATCTAAGGTCTCAAAGGTAGCAACGCATCTGCATTTCGACCTCTGGTGTACGTGTGGTTGTCTATAGTTCTATAGGCTGCAGTCATCACTTAACATTCATGTAAACTACATGCTTGTTTACCACTTTTATTACCTAAAAAAGTAAGGACCCTTCTATCTGTTTAGGGTTAGGTAGGTATAATTTCAACGGCTTGATCTTGGCGGTGATGAATTAGTCAAAAGCAAGGAAAACTTACGATATTATCTAAATTGAAACATCTAAGTAACTCCTAACAATGAATCCAAACGTAAATCACAGAATGTAACATGTTCATTAGGAACAGTTTATGTATTTGTAATTCATCCAACATGGCAACTCATTGAGTAACATGACGCACGAAATGTAGATTTGTCTGTGAATAAAAATGTTCGTAGAAAGTTTAAAAATATTAGTATCTAATAGGTATATACCTAACATTATAACGGCACAATTTAATGAACTAAAACTAAATTTTATGTTCAAAATACTCTTGGGAAGGGAAAGTTGTATTTTTGTTATGATGATGGCAAACAATTATGCACCATGCACATGTCACAAAAACCAGGTCAAAATGCAAATGGTTAGCCACCCCTACGACCTAAGTTGTTTCGCTTCTGTGATAGAAACTACGGGGCGATACATTGTAGGTACATGTTTTGTCTCGGAGGCTTACACCGTTACACCCATATTCTAAGTCGTAATCTCGACCTTAACTCGACCTTAACTCAACCTTAGTCAATGGAATTGGTATTCTTAGTTGTTACTAATTACGTCAACTCGACATTCTGCCTCCGTTTGAGGTAAGAAAGCAACTGTCAAACTCCAAGGTACCTCACGACCTACCTTGAAGTTTCGAGGAGTATTTACATTTACGCCATATTCTTGCGCTCAATAAGATTTTCGTGTCGAAACTGTCTGGAAATCTAATTAAATACCATATTTTTCTGTAAAAATGGATGTTCAAGACTTTGTGGATTATCTCTATGATAATTCATACAATTACCTCACAGGAATTACTGTCAAAATACAACTAAGAATATGGATTTTGAGGTGTCCTCATAAAGTATCTTAAGCTGAGTGGGGGTGATCTGTGGAGTCAAGCAATCTTTCCGGCCATAGGCCTCAATGGTAATAGGTTTGTAATAACCACAGGTGCTTGTCCTTGGTCGTGGCAACAGTGAAAGTTCAAGGCACTTATTCATAACAACAGATTGTGTTCGTCAAATTGAATGCTAAAGAAGTTTTTATTTGATTTTTCATTCCATTGTCCGTTGAAATTCTTATTTATTTACAACCAAAGATTTATTAACTGATTTTAATTTTTTATCGCCAGTAGGTACCTATATTGTTTGAATCTTGTTAATTTTTACCTTTTGTAATTAACTAGGTACACCAATCTCTTCATAAATAATTGCTGAATACGGACGGTTCCAATTTTCAGAAGTCAATTTACTACACTTTCACATAGGAACATGACAGATCACATGGAAACGTCTCACATACAATTAAATGTGGAACCGGCTGTTTGTTCCCGATGTCTTGTTTATATAGGTGTTAAATTCGTTTATGTTTCTGACCACCCTTTTGATGATTGGCAACGTGCCCAAAAATATATTCCCCAATAGGCTCGCACGCCACCTATTTACCTACATTGGCCAATATATTACAAACGAATCGTGGATTTTTGCTTGTACACTATACCTACATGTTCTTACCACTGCTTAGTGCTTATCCCTTGGGTAAATAGAGTTAGATTATCTGTAGATTATCATTGTGGCTCAAATAACATGCTACGGATTATCGCGACCTAATAACACGGGATGGTAAACAAGTGAACAATGAACAGGCTTGACCGTAATCCGGGGCACGATATTCCGACAGTTGAGTGCCCACTTCACGGAATAGGTACTTATGTCCCAAAGACAAAAAGGCTTTTTGGGGTTATGTGAACGTATAGAACATTATTTTAAATATTTTCAGATCACCGGCATAAAAAGTTTAAGACTGAAATAAAATTTTAGTATGAAGTAAATATTTATATTCTAATTCTACTGTTGATATCCTTTTTTTTTCAAATCAATGTACCTACATAAGTATAAAATATGGAACTTTAAAATTTTAAAATTCACATGAAAATAGCGGGTTACAACTAATTTTTCAAATGTATCATCTTGAATTGAAAGTACGTAAACAACATTACAGATAAGGGGAGGCGTTGTAAGCTTCAGCAGCATTTAAATAAACATTATTCAAAACATTTATTTAAAACAGCGATGAACTCACGGGTCACTACAACTAATTCTTCCAAAAAATGCACGAATAAATGATTAACAGTGTGGAATACGATAATGGTGGTCGAAACTAGTAAGGATTATCGCGACCTAGGAGGGTAAAGTTGAAGAGGCTGGTAGAGAATGCCACTAGGCATTAAGTCCACATTAAGTGCATTTATTTGGTGCACAAAAGTTTAAATAAATAACCAAGTGAACAATGAACAGGCTTGACCGTAATCCGTGGCACGATATGCCACGGACAGTTTACCTGGGAGCGCCCACTTCAGTGTGGCCAGGTTCTCTGGTGTTATCATCTATTTCTTAATTGCTTATCAATTTAATGAAAGTGACAAACAAGTTTTTAATAACTTTTATGGTAAGTGAATAGTCACTTACCTATTATAACAACACAAAAGGGGTCGTCCATTAATCACGTGAGGTTCGGGAGATATCACGTGTGTTTATTTTTTTCTTTGAGTGCCTAATTTCAACCGAAAATTGGTGCGTGATTAAGGCAACAATTTTCGTCTAGACAATCAGTAATTTCCAAATTCATGCTTAGTATATTACATTTGCGAGATTTTTATTCCCGATGCCTTATTTTAAGCTTAGTATTAAAAATGGGTACCCTATTTTATTCCAAAAATACATGTGATGTTAAATAGGGCTGGGGTTTATCTGAAACCTCAACACGTATCACCAACGGGGAGGAAGGGGGTCAAAGTGACGCTGAAAACATCACGTGATTAATGGACGACCCCAAAGTACTTACTCAGAAACTGTAAGAAATATTTACTAGGGAGTCCTATTGTTCCTGTAATACTAAACTATTTAATGATTATACATAACTGGTTGCAGTGGCCCAGGAAGACCAATACTGACCTAGCATGATCAAATAGGTCGAGTACTGTCTGATGGTGGGTGGTCAAAAGTTTTAGGAATCGTCGTGCATGTGTGAAGAGAATGATGAATGTAGAAGAAGCACGGGAGGTGTGTCTGAAACGGTATATCTGACGCTCTACACTCTCTGTCTACCCCGTAAGGGACTTGGCGTCTCTTATTATACAGAACGATCCTAAGGGAGGATGGGGGAGGTTGAAGGAGTACTTCTCCTTCCCTATGTTTGCGGTTTATGACATCTGCCCTAAAATCTTTGTCTAACCGTTTTTTATTGTCTTTGTTTAGGAATATGCAGTTTTTTTTAAATGCCTCAGTAGTCTAGAGGTAGTAGGCCACTACTGCAACGCCGAGGTCCTTAGTTCGATCCCCGAACTAAGGGCATATTAGACATCACCTGTCCTCTATCTCTGTTTCTATTGTATTTTTTCCAGATTTTTCCATTTTCCGGAACTTCCCCAGAGCCACGCAGTTTGATAATGTGCTCGGTTAAGTCAACTCGCCACCTGTTACATGAGCCAAAACATAACCGGGCGAAACGTGGGTATTATGTATGCATTTACTTCTGTAACTCTGTCTACCCTGAAGACCTTATAATGTAACCATGTAACAAGCAAATAAATTGAAATTGGAATACCGCTTTGGGGAACACAGGCGTGAAGTTACGTTTTGAGTCGCAATTTAGATAATAAGCCTACTGACACTCGTTGGTCCTTGGGGCACTTCAGACTTAGCAATAAAAGTTAATCTCCAACAGGCTAATGTAGACAAGTTTACAAGTAACATGAGTCATTAATATATGAATCAGTTTTGCTCTACGAAAATGAACAGCTGGTTATTATTCGATTCGCTGCACCAACTAAGTAATAAGGCATTATCTCAAATTAACTAGTGTGCCCGAATAGGTTTTTTTAAAAATAATGATGTGGGAAATAAGCGTAGGTACAGTTTACATTGATGGCATTGATGTTAAGTAATACTGTAGTCTATAAACATCTACATGAAACTAAGAGATTTCAACGTAGATGCGTTCCCACTCCTGAGGCCAAGGTAGCCATTAAGCCACTGTGCCGGAAATTACCTGGCCGTACATTACCACCTGATACCTGACCGAAACACAATAATGCTGAACGCTACCATCTAGCGGCAGGTAGATTAGGTAATGCGGTGGTACCTACCGCTCTAGCTCTCTAGCTCTACCACCAATGAAAAGATTTATAAAGCTAAGTGACCCGGCAAACGTTGTTCTGCGATAAGATAATAGCAATTTAAAAGCCTTTACACAAAAAAAATTCAAGCCAATCCCATCATCAGTCTGAGCGTTTGAGTTAAATTTATTTTGACAACATCTTAGATAGGTATTCCTTTAAAGTCAGGATTAAGGTAGGAAGACCTACGTTACGACGTTAGCTGTTTTAAGGTTATCCAAAGCGTAAAAACGGGCTCGCCGTCTGTCTGTCACCAGGCCCTATCTTATGAACCGTGCCACCTAGAAAATTTAACAGATCAGGTAGGTATTTCTGTTACCCCTTTATCAACAAACACCTACAAAATAAAATTAATATCTAAGAGGTGCTCCCATACAACAAACGTGATTTTTTGCCGATTTTATGGGTAACTTCACGCCTGTAATCTCCGAAGGGGTAGGCAGAGGTAAATGCTTGCATTCAAGCATACATGCAAACACCCACGATTCGCCGGTTACGTTTCGGCCCATGTAACAGGTGGCGAGCCTGTTGACATCTCCGAGCACATTACCAAACTTTGACGTACTAGGAAATTTCCAGAAAATGGAAAAATCCGAATAGAAACAGAGATAAAGGACTTTACACCATTATCTCTGATAATCCCCTATCCGGGAATCGAACCCAGGACCTCAGCGTAGTAGTAGTGGCCTGCTACCACTAGGCTACCGAGGCAGTTAATTTTTTAAATAAATTTTAGTAGTTATCCCAATGGTTGTCCGGGAGAAAATGCCTAGTGGCATGAAACCCGCCTTTATGTAGGTACCATTTCCGTGCATAAGAAGAATAAATAAATAAATAATGATACGGAACTATTCGTACGCGAGTCCGCCTCGCACTTGGCCGTATTTTTCAAGATTCTGATTATTTGAAGCTACCAAATGATAAAAATGTGATTTGGCAGTATCTAATACTTAGGAAACCTATTCTAGCATATTTTCCAAGAAACCATACATAGCACAAAGCAAGACCCGTTTAATCCACATTCAAGACCACAGCGTGAGTCAACCGGATGGTGATCGCAAACGAACGACCGATCACACAACACGCAGACAGCTCAAGGACTCTCTCATGTTGTCATATCAAACTACAGTCTGCAACAGACTATATGTGAACTTTATAATAGGTTGGGGGAAAAGTTTCTTCGCATTTTTTAAGATAATTCAAAACATTTTTTAATATAGTTTATTTAAATTTAACTAAAGTACGTATGTACCATTTTGTTCGATAACCTTTTGCCATCTTGTAGGTAGGGACATGATCACATTGCTATAAAAATTTTGGGACTTCTCATCAAAATACCGCGACAAGTGGATTTGGCAGTCCTCTCGTGATGTTAACCTAACATTGCATAAAGAATTCTGAAGAGACCGAAACAGGTGGAACACCTCCCAGCCAAACTCTTAATTTTTGCTGAGTGGCTATAGATGTGTGAGGTCTAGCGTTATCATGATGAAACACCACACCCCTTCTGTTGATCAATTCCGGCCGCTTTCTCTCAACTTCTTGCTTTAATCTCATCAGTTGTTCGCAGTAGAGTTCAGAATCGATAGTCCTGCCTGGTGGTAATAGCTCATAATGAATAATGCCCTTCCAATCGCACCACACACACAACATCACCTTATTGCGAGTTAACCTGGGTTTCGCCACAGTCTTTGAAGCCTGACCGGCCTTTGACCACGACCTTTTTCGCACGTTCTTGTCGTACGTGATCCACTTTTCATCACCAGCTATCAGCTTCTTCAAAAATGATTCGGTTTCATTACGTCGTAATAAAGAATCACAAATGAGTACACGGTTCATTAGGTTTCTTTCAGTGAGCTCGTGAGGTACCCAAATATCGAGCTTTTTTTTGTACCCAGCTTTTTTCAAATGCGCCAAAACTGTTTTGTGATCAATTCTCAGTTCTTCAGCTACGTCGTAACTACTGATATGTCGATCTTGCTCCACTTTTTCAAAAATGGCATCCATTTTATCCGTAATAGGGCGACCAGAGCGAGGTGCATCTTTGACATCAAAATTTCCGGATTGAAAACGCTTAAACCAAATTTGTGCTACTCTCACAGACACTGCGCTAGGTCCATAAACATTGCAAATTTACTTCGCGGCTTGCGTTGCATTTTTACCTTTTTTGTAGTAAAATTTTAAAATGTATCGAATTTCTTCATTAGATTCACTCATCTTGACAGTACGAAAAAACAAATGACAATCACACATTTGCCTAATTTGAATTTGGAATTATGTTCTTTAAAATTTTAACTTTCAATGATACCAAAACCAGCCAGATACAAATACTACAGCCAAAGAGATTTTATTACAAGTTCATACATACTATAATGCGAAAACACTTTTTCCCCAACCTAATATTATGATGCTCGTCGTACTACGAGCTGTATTCCAATATAAACATCTAACCCCAGCTGAGCCAAGTCCCCTCTAGTCTCTTGACTTTAAATTATGAGACAAGACTCCCTCTGATAAACTATAATTTGCATTTAAATTGTCATTCTATTCTACATTCGGCTCGAGTCACGTCTGGTTGGACACAATCAGTGGCGTAGCTAACATTGATGGCACCCGGGCCGAATGACCCAAAAAAAAGGAAATAGGTACTCCCCATTTTTAGGTCCGTAGTAAACAAGGAACCCTTATAGTTTAGCCGTGTCCGTCTGTCTGTCCGGCCGCGGTTTAACGCAAAACTATTGGTATGTACTAGATACTAATTGGCACAACTATACACCTTAATCACGCCGACTAAGTGGTAGAATAAAACCATGAAAAATAAAATTATTTAGGGTACCTCCCCTACATGTAACGCGCGGATATGTTTTTATTTTCTATATAGTGTGGTGTGGATATCGTTGGATTTTTTCGATTTAGTTAACTGTTCGTGACTTATTAAATTTTCGTTAGAGTCAAGTGTCCCTCCCCCCCTCTCTACCAATTAAACTGTTGTTTTTAGAAATTCAAACGTTACGGCAATGGTAGCTACATTATACGAAATTAGAAGAAAACTATCACACTTATTATTATTATTATTATATATATGTTTCTTTCAATCAACTTGGATCATACAAACTGAATTAAATTATACTAAATTATAAGTATAAGATATACAAACTCATAAGTATAAGAGTAATAGTCGACCAAACGTAATACTCTAATTTTTTTAACAATTCCATAGAAAATATTTATTTATTTTTGCATTGCATTAATCAAACCTAAAAATTACGGAACCTTACACTGCGTCCTAGCGCCCCCTAGTATTACAAATTCGCAAGTGAGTTTTGTGTTCAGTTGCGCTTTCACATCTAACTAAACAGTTTTTTTTTTATAATTATAGAGAGGGTGTCCTCCCCAAACCGGTGGAAACTGGTAGCATAACTGGTAGCCGAATTAGGTTAAAGCAATTTTACGAATTTGAAATAATAGATTAATTTTGTAGGTAAGTAACTAAGTAGTAGGTAAGTATGTAATACCTACATTATTTTTGTTATTATTAACGGTTTTACTAGAAATAGTTTTTAAAATAAAATTACATGACAAAAATGTATCTTCTTTGAAATAGCTACCTACTTATTATTAATATATACAAACTTATTTTTACTTACTTGGCCTGCCTCACCCTTCGGAGAATACAGGCGTGAAGTAACGTCTTGAAAACTGCCGAGTCATTCCATGATTCGTAGAAATCGTGTGTCTAGATAATGACAGGTTTCGAGAGTGAGTCTCATTTTTATGTCATTATTGCATCAAACGAACTGTACCTTCGTAGGCGATTGTTGCAGCTCAAGGACATCTATATGTGTGATATTGAAGCGAAGTTCCTTAACGCGCGGTACGATGGCTAAGGGGGCTAGGCGAGCGTCACGAAAAATCCTCACGACACTTTTGCTGTAGTGCGTGCGTACTGTGCGTAGCACTCGGAGAGGAGCAGGCCGAGTATAGGATTCGACTTATTCGTTCTCTCTCTCTCTCTCTCTCTCGACAGTGACAAGCCACGCGACGCGTCGGTTGTGTAGGTATGCGTACATTGTTTCGTCGTTGTCGGCGACGACCACGGACAAAGGTGATAAATGAATGTGTTTGTGTGACAAAGACCAAAAGTGCAAGTGTACGTCAAAGTAGTCTTCGCGTAACGTTTGTAGAAAGTAAATAACATGTATAGATGTATAGCTATGTATAGACATTCTCCTCGTACGATAGTTCTGGATACGATTTAATTCTTTGCCTTATATCAACTTTAAATAATGTTAGTCATGTAAGAATTTATTATAGGAAGTCATTTTATATAATTAAACCTCGATCATGTAAAGGATATAGGCAGGAAACTTAATTTTCTTATTATTTTATGTTTTATCATTTTCTTATTTTTACGTATGTTTTAGGTTCCCTTTTTAAATGTACATTTATTTGTGTATTGTTTTCTGATAGAGTAATATTTGTTCTTTGTTTTTATGTACTTTTTATAATAATTGATCATGGCATTTAAAAGTTATTAAGAAATGTTTAAAGAAATACGCGGAAAATTGTTACATTTTTTATATTTACTTACGAATAACTTTTTAGTCTTTTTATGAATGTTAATAAAACTTATGTACAATAATAGAGAAAATTGTAACGATTATAAATATGTATAACACATGTATGTAACTATGAGAACTTTAAAAATAAAGAAAGAAAACCAGGTCAGCCATAACAAAAAATAAGCACAAATTCGGGCAAAATACGACCAAAAAATGAGGCTCTCTTTACGGTATTGTTCGAATGATAGGGCTCAGGACAAATTCGAAAGTATGACATGGTCTCCAGCAAGTGAAAACAAGTGAAAACAAGTGAAGTAACAAGAAGAAAAAGTGAACCTGGAAGACTGGAAGACTGGAAGACCCCAGTGATTCTACGATAGAATTAGGTCGTCGGGGTAGGGTTACCAAGGCTTGGCTGGCCTGCTTTTCGGTCATATCACATGTAACCGATTGTTTCTTTACTGAAACACCCCTTCCCCGCACCTCCACCCCTCTCACTGGCGGCGCAGATCCAGACCGGCGTATACTGCCATCGGTGTCAACACTACGAGCGGGCATCCGGCGCCGGACGGACAATAGGTCCGCCCGTACATTCAAACGCCCGCACATTACGGTCGTGGTGGTTCGCAGGTGCAGTACGTACGTCACTGCATCATAGCTCGCTAGAAGAGCGCCCCACGACATCTGCTGGTCCTTCGAGCCGGATCTTCGTGTTGAACATCAGACCCACGGACTACTGCCGTCGCCATGCCAGTCACCAGGAGCCACCGAGGAAATTCGCCAGCGGACCGGCCGGCTGCACCCCGCGCCACAGAAGAGACTCCAGAGACTACGGAATCTTCAGGAACAACGGAATCTTCAGGAACAACGGGATCTTCGAGCACCAACACAGAAGGCACACTCACCACATCATACGAATCAAGAGTGACGTCGGGAACGGAAACCAAAGAAGACTCTGTGGTGGCTGCTCCTGCCGCTTCTGCTGCTCCTGCTGCCCCTATTGCACCTACTACGACGGCAACGGGAAATAAGACGCGCTCTACGAAGACAACAAGGCGTCGAGAATTGGAAGCCAAAATGGAATTGGCGCGTCGTCAATTAGAAGAAGCAAAGGCAGCTGCGGCACTAGCCCAGAGTCAATGGGAGCTGGTCCAGATCGAGAACGAAGATTCCGAAATCGAACAAGAAAAAGATTGGGAGTCGAACGTCCAGACGTGGGTGCAGTCGACGGTGGACAGGGTGTCCGGGAAGGGGCATCAAGGAGATGTGCCCGGGGAGGGGCACCGGCAGGAACCGCCCGGGAAGGGGCGGGCCAGCCAACCTCCGACGACCACCGCCGCCGCAGCCGCCGTCAAGCCAGAAGACCAAGCGGAATCATCAAGAAATGGAAATAAGGAACTTGCGGAGGCCATCGTTAAAGCAATAAGTGTTGCGCCACGACATGTATCAGCATCGCAACCTAACTACGTGCATGAATTACCCGGCTTCGACGGAAGAAGCGATGAATGGATCGCCTTCAGGACGGTTTATGAAGACACCGCACCGCTATTTACGGAAGCACAGAATATGGCGCGGCTGCGGCGGTCTATTAAGGGCACAGCAAGAGAGGCAATCAAGAGCCTGTTATATTCGGAGTGCCCATCTGAAGAAGTACTAGAAGCCCTTCGTCGAAGATTCGGAAGACCAGAAGCCCTGATCCTGATGGAATTAGAAAAAGTCAAGAGTCTATCCAGGATCCATGAAAACGCACGTGACATTTGCGTGTTCGCCAGCCAAGTGAACAACACCGTCGCGACTATACGGGGGCTAAGAAAACCTCAGTACCTGCACTCACCAGAGATGGTACGAATCATCGTGAGCAAGATGCCAGCGGTACTGCAATATCGGTGGTACGACTTCGCCGCCGATGCTACGGATCAAGATCCAGACCTGGTGCAATTAATGAAGTTCCTCAACAGGGAAGCAGACCGATGTGGACCGTACGCGACACAAGAAATTATGCATCAATCGCGTCAGCCTCCACGACGTCAATTTGCACACGCCGCTTCGGAACAAACCGAAGAAAAGAAGACCTGTCCACATTGCCAGAACGATCATCACCTACTCGAATGTCGCAAATTTCTACAGCTGCCAATGAAGGAACGATGGGACGCCGCTGTCAAGTCAAGATTGTGTTTCAAATGTCTCCAAGGACGACATCGTAAAGAAACATGCCGACGTCCTCCATGCAAGGTGTGCAAGCGATGGCATCACTTCGTGCTTCATGAAGACCGCGGGGATATCCCGAAACCCGAAGAGAAAAAAGAAATTGCGAACAACGTCATGTTATCAGTGAACACGGCAAGGACAGCCAAGGCGTACTTGAAGATGGCTCCCGTTGAACTGTATGGACCAAGAGGAACTACCCAAGTCTTGGCGTTGCTGGATGAGGGATCAACCGTCACGCTGCTCGATGCCACGGTTGCAAGGCAGATTGGCCTCAAGGGACCCGTGGAAGCACTCACTCTGGAAACGGTGGGAGGAAAGACCATCTCCAAAGGAGACTCCATGAGAGTAAGCGTGAAGATAAAAGGATTGCATCAGACAAAGAAAAGAAGTATTTCTGGGGCACGAACCATAGACAACATTAACCTGACACCTCAGAAACTAGACAAGAAAAGAATAGAAGAATGCGCTCATCTCAAGTCAATGACGGACCAGTTATATTATGAAGGAGAGTCACCCAAGCTATTGATCGGACAAGACAATTGGGAGCTCATCGTGTCCAGAGCCACACGCAAAGGGAAAAGAGGTCAACCCGTAGCATCATTGACCTACCTCGGGTGGGTGCTACACGGGTCCGATGGAACGAGACCAGTGAACTTCGTAACCTGCGCGCACGTATCTTCAAAGGAGGAAGAATTAGAGAAGATCGTCAAAGAACACTTCGCCGTGGAATCATTAGGAATCCAGCCACGCCGACCGACGACAGACATGGAAGAAAAGGCTCTGGCAATTTTAAAAGAAACCACAAGAAAACTAGACGATGGGCGCTTCGAGACCGGCTTGCTCTGGAAGAACAAAGAAGGAACCATGCCAGATAACTACAGACAAGCCGAGAACAGATTGAAGAACATCGAAAGGAAATTGGACGGGAACGCGGCATTGAAGCAGGAATACGAAGCACAAGTGAAGAATCTTCTCGACAGCGGCTATGCCGAAGAAGTACAACACGAATCCGCATCGAAGAAGAAATGGTACCTGCCCCATTTCGCCGTGACACACCCCACCAAGAAGAAGATAAGGCTGGTCTTTGATGCTGCTGCCAAGTGCCAAGGGAAGAGCCTCAACGACGAGTTGCTGCCGGGACCAGATCTGTTGCAGTCACTATTTGGAGTACTTCTGCGGTTCCGCCAGAAACCAATCGCTGTGGTAGCAGATATCAAGGAGATGTTTCTGCAGGTGAAAATGCGGGAAGAGGATCGAGACAGCCTTCGATTTCTATGGAGGGGAGACCAGCGAAGTGGAACGCCGAAGGAGTATAGAATGACATCGGTCATCTTCGGCGCCGCCTGTTCCCCGAGTGCTGCTATCTTCGTGAAGAACAAGAATGCGACTGAACATCAAGAAGAATATCCCGAAGCAGCACGAGCCATCGAACGTAATCATTACATGGATGATTACCTACACAGCTTCGGGACAAGTCAAGAAGCAGTCGAGATAGCCAGCCAAGTGAGCCTGATCCACAAGAAGGCCGGCTTCGAGCTGAGGGGCTGGGCTTCTAACGATGAAGAAGTTTTGAAGACGCTCACCCCAGAAGAAAACAGCAAAGAAGTAGAGTTGGGGACTAAAGAAGAGAAGACATTGGGTTTGAGATGGTTCACCAAAGGCGACGAGATCGGGTTCAGAACGTGTCTTCGCAATATACATGAAGAGGTGGTCGAACAGAAGAGAGTGCCAACCAAACGAGAAGTCACCAGCGCCGTGATGTCAACATTCGATCCATTGGGGCTAGCATCGCCAGTGCTCATCCAAGGCAAGAAACTCATTCAGAGTATATGGAGGAGCGGCGTCGGATGGGACGACAACATCACAGAAGAAGACAACAAGATTTGGTCAGACTACCTAGACAGCCTGCAGCTACTAAAGGATCTTCGGGTACCAAGGCGCGTCACGCAGTCCAACACCGAGGGGGAGCTTCACGTTTTCGTCGACGCGAGTGAAGAAGCCTACGCCTGCGCGATCTACCTGAGGCAACGCGACGAAGACGGCGGACATCGAGTGACACTTTTAGCGGGCAAAGCTAGAGTCACTCCCCTGAAACCGGTGTCCATTCCAAGGCTGGAGCTGCAAGCTGCGCTACTGGGATCCAGAATGGCGCGGTCGATTGAAGAGGAGCTGGACATCATGGTCGCCAAGAAAGTCTATTGGAGCGACTCCAGCACAGTCCTAGCATGGATCAAATCAGACCCTAGGACCTTCAAGCCGTTCGTAGCCCATCGTTTGGCGGAAATCGAAGACACTACGAAACCTCAAGAATGGCGCTGGGTACCTACGGCTCAGAACCCAGCTGACGACGCGACGAGAAACGTACCCAGAGACTTCGGGAGCGACCATAGATGGTTCCACGGACCTGCGTTCCTGGCACTAGAAGAGGAGGATTGGCCGAAGCCGCGCACCATCAAGACAGAACCCACCGGCGAAGAAAAGGAGAAGCCGATCGTGGGAACTACGAAGATCGTCGACAAACACCCGACACCGGACCCAGTCAGGTTCTCCTCCTGGACCCGTTTGGTGAGGACAACTGCAAGAGTGCTTCAGTTCGTCGACCTGTGCCGAAAAAAGAAGCTGCCAGTGAACGTATCCCGCAAGTCTGAGCGTCAAGATCCTACCTGGAAAAGTAACAAGAAAAAAGCCGAGGTAGCCATGAAGCCCGTGAACAAGAAGACCCAAGAAAGAAGATTGATTCCCCTTGAACCCGACCAAATGAAGACTGCTGAGAAGATTTTATTACGAAGAAGCCAAGAAGAGAGCTTCCACGAAGAAGTACGCTGCGTCGAGAAGATGAAACCATTCGAGAGGAACAGCAAACTTAAGAAACTAGATGTCGTCATAGAAGATGGATTACTACGACTCCGAGGAAGAATCGACGCAGCGAGACATGTCCGGCAAGACAAGTCATGTCTGTCTTACATTTTTTATATTTACTTACGAATAACTTTTTAGTCTTTTTATGAATGTTAATAAAACTTATGTACAATAATAGAGAAAATTGTAACGATTATAAATATGTATAACACATGTATGTAACTATGAGAACTTTAAAAATAAAGAAAGAAAACCAGGTCAGCCATAACAAAAAATAAGCACAAATTCGGGCAAAATACGACCAAAAAATGAGGCTCTCTTTACGGTATTGTTCGAATGATAGGGCTCAGGACAAATTCGAAAGTATGACATGGTCTCCAGCAAGTGAAAACAAGTGAAAACAAGTGAAGTAACAAGAAGAAAAAGTGAACCTGGAAGACTGGAAGACTGGAAGACCCCAGTGATTCTACGATAGAATTAGGTCGTCGGGGTAGGGTTACCAAGGCTTGGCTGGCCTGCTTTTCGGTCATATCACATGTAACCGATTGTTTCTTTACTGAAACACCCCTTCCCCGCACCTCCACCCCTCTCACTGGCGGCGCAGATCCAGACCGGCGTATACTGCCATCGGTGTCAACACTACGAGCGGGCATCCGGCGCCGGACGGACAATAGGTCCGCCCGTACATTCAAACGCCCGCACATTACGGTCGTGGTGGTTCGCAGGTGCAGTACGTACGTCACTGCATCATAGCTCGCTAGAAGAGCGCCCCACGACAGTCGTGTTCGTGTGTATGTAGCGCGTCGAATGTTCGACCGCGCGGACAATGGACCCCACGAGCATCTCCGTGGACTCGCCCTTCTCCACAGCCGTCCGCCCGAAGGTCGTCCGTTGCCGCGCGAGATCCTCCCTCCCGTATCGCCGGGAGCACGTCGGGCCGATGCCGCCCATCCCATCCCCCCGGAGGCTCCGATCCCCCGGATCACAGTAAGTGCCGGCCACACATACATTCACACTGACACCCACATACCAATTGACAGGCCCCACTCACCCGCATCCTACTGGGCGGGTTCGAGTCCCGCCCACCTACCGGGTTCATGCCCCGGTCGAGGAACGGAGTCACCGATCGGGCCCGCGGCTGCGTCGCCCGGCTTAGGCCAGAGTGACGGAGTGGACGTGTGGCCCCTCACAATAGGGAACTTACACCTATTTAATTTAATAGACCACGACCACTTGTAAGCGGCACGCGGGGGAATAGCTGAGGGTGAGAAAAGAATATGCCCGGAAAAAAAAAAAAAAATAAATAAAAAGATTAAAAAAAAAATACAAAATGTTTTAAATGGGCTAAAAAGCTACCAAAAAAAAAAACAAACTAAGAAAAAAAAAAAACTAAATAAAAACAAAAAAAAAAAACACAAAAAAAAAATGTGTGTACATGACCTCCCTTAGCGAGTTTCCCCGCGTGTCACAATCCCCATTTAGGACCACGCCCCCGACGCTTCGGGGGCAGATAGGCCCGGGGTACGAGGATTCGCCTCAATCCCCGAACCATCCCCCCCCTCCTTTGCGTTCGCGCGGAGGGAGGGATGATGAAGATTAGTAGTAGTTTTAGTTATTTATAAAAATAAACAATGGATTGTGAAAGTGATTCATTAGAAGTTGAAGAGGAGCTTCGTTCCAATCGGGTGTCCCACAATATTGACATTTTTTTTATTTATTATTGGAATTATTAATGCCGAACCCCGTTCTTTTGTTAGGTTTGCGCGGTTACATGTCCAACACGTCGAGGTCCTTTCGAGAATTTTGATATTTTTTTTTATGTAATGGAAGTGGCAAACAAGCATACAGTTCACATTGATGTTAAGTGAAGACTGCAGCTTATAGACACCCACACAAAGACCAAGGTCAAAATGCGGATGCGTTACCACTCCTGAGGCCTAAGGTGATATGCCTCTGTGCCGGAAATTACAGGGCCGTACGTTACCAGCTGACCGGAACACGATAGTGCTGAACACTACCCTCTAGCGGCAAGTATATTAGGTAATGCGGTGGTGCCTACGCCCGCGAACTCCGTCACTGGAGCTCTACCACCAGTTGTTATGTAGTAGGTTATAATGGGTTGCATTCGATTGGGTTCACCTCTCTCTGCCTGCATCAATTAATACAGACACAGACAAGCCCCGCAGAATACATGGGACTGTTGTAATGAAAATTGACTTGTCAAACTTTGGGTTGTGTGGGTGAACTGGGGGACTAGATGGCTGGGCCTGTGGAGTGAGATGCGTTCTTTAAACTGTGGTACTAGGCCGGACACTGCCCTTGGTAGCATGGTTCCAGTTTCAAGAAGTCAATTTATCACACTTTCACATAGTAATATGACAGATGACGTGGAAATGTCAATATCTGTCAAATAAATTTAAAACCGGCCAAGTGCGAGTCGGACTCGCGCACGAAGGGTTCCGTACCGTATACGTATAACCGTAACTCACGTTTGATGTATTTATTTGTTTAATAATTTATTTTGAAAGGTAATATACAATTAAATATTCTGTGAAATTTTTAAGCCTCTACCTGCTACCAGTTTTAACACTGTGGAGAAATATGAAACAAACATGTTTATTATATGGTGTCACCCCCATAATGTTTTCATTGTTTGCTATAAGTAGGTACCTACCTAGCGGCAACGGAAATACATAAATTATGCAGCTTTTTAGCTAACACGGTTCGTGAGATACAGACTGGAGACAGACAGACAGACAGCGGAGGCTTAGTAATAGGGTCCTTTCTTATCTTTTAGATACGGAACCCAAAAAACGGAACCGGATGTTTGTTTTCGGTGTCGTCTCATTAAGTCTTTCATTTTAACTGTAGAGAATTTAACCAGGTTATGGTTTTTTTGTTTATTTTATTAATTGATAAATGATTAACTTCTTAATTATGTACGTTGCTGATGCGCACACTAATGCGATTTTTTATTTGGTTTTTAAAGTTAATGACTTAAATACTCCGTTATCCTTATATGATTTATGTGCCTACTTACTTACTACCTACTTATAACTTTAAAATTGTAAGTAGGTACAATGAACAGGTTTAAAAAAAAACGTTACTTCACGCCTGTAATCCCCGAAGGAGTAGGCAGAGGTAAATGCATGCATTCAATCATACATGCAAACACCTACGATTCGCCGGTTACGTTTTTGGCCCATGTAACAGGTGGCGAGCCTGTTGACATCTCCGGGAAAATTACCAAACTTCGAGGTACTGGGAAATTTACAGAAAAATGGAAATATCCCAATATAACCAGAGATAAAGGACTTTACACCATTATCTCTGATAACCCCCTACCCGGGAATTGAACCCAGGACCTCAGCGTAGTAGTAGTGGCCTACTACCACTAGGCTACCGAGGCAGTTTTTATTTCTGAAAGTTGACAGACAAGCAAACGGGCCACCTAATGGTAAATGATCACCGTCGCCTATGAACATTTGCAACACTAGGGGAGTTGCCAACACGCTGCCAGCCCTGAAGGACTCTTTTGACGACATTTTTGAAGAACCCCATAAACTACAACAGTTCAACGGACTTCATATATAACATTTGTCCTGGTTAACGTCTTGATTTTTCTTGTCTTGATTCGTATTTCGGTCTTCGACTCATGAAAATATTACTTCTCTCATAAACTACGTGCTATTTAATCCAAATACTCCTTACTACCTCCGAGATTCGCCGCTAATCTCCGACACATTCCACTTCCATTTATAAGTAGGTAGGTACCTACTCTCGAGTAAGAACCTACCTACTGCGAGCACAAAATTACAAGTAATTTTGGACCCGCAAAACTTCCTTTAAAGTAATGAGACAAAACATTATCTTGGTACCTATTTATTGGAAAAACAAAAGAGAAATACCTTATTACCAAGTTGCTTGTTATTTTAAATAAGTTTTTGTTTAATTGTTTCGCTTTTGTAATCTTTGTATGTACAATCCACTACGATGTTTCATAGGTACCTATTTATTTCCCCAGCAAACGTTGCTTCGAAGCTGTATAATCCATGAATCAATACTTTGCACATCAGTGCAGGGCCCAGAAAACCCGATAATATGATTAACCCTTTGTAAGCGGCTAACCGGTTCCAGTGTTAGCCCTAGGTTTGGGTACACCTTAGATCGCCCTAGACAATATAGTGATAATCCTTTGTACAGTGATGATAGTTTTGAAAGCAGTTTGTATAGGGGTTTTATCTTAGAAAAAAATTCCTCCCTTTCTATAAATACCTAATAATATACTATTATATTATAATATACCCATATATCGACGGACTGGAGTAAATTATTATTGATAATTATGTAACTTAATGTCAAAGTATAATGGAAGTCTCTACATCTCTACCTACTGATATTAAAAATAATCCGGCTCTTTAATATCACGGCCCTTATCACTACGATCCATAAATTGTAAATATAGACTTTACTCGTTGGACACACGGTGCATTTTATTTAGAATACAATATGTAAACAAACTTGAAACAAAAACTATCAATATAAAAATAGAGCCGGCGAGAGCCACACAAATTCAACCAAAGACAAAAATAATGTCATTCGTAATTTGAAATAGGTGTAACATTGACCTAAAAGCAGTTCTGATTTGCGTAATTGTTTAATTATTAAGAGCTCGTTTAACTACTGTAAAATAAAATAGGTAACTCAATGTTATTAAGTGCTATTAACGATATCAGATAAATATCGTCAGTAGACACTGTATACAACTAACTTTCTAATACTGGCTGAAAATAAAAAATCACCTTGTCAAGGTACGGCCAGACTCCGGTGAGAACTATACTGAAGCCAAGTGACATCTGGAACATGGTGAAATAAATCACATAGACACTGCGCCACCTCTCCCGGCGCTCCTGAACCGTCTCCAGGGCATCATCCTGCACCACCTCGTGCTGCCCTCTATCCCTCCCAACCAACCCCTTTAACCACTCCATTATTAACACTGGTTTATTTAAAACACATTATATTTCACTTTTCGCGTCATGTCGTAATGGAATTTGTTTGTGTATAAACAAAGAAAGTGAGCTCGGTGCGCGTGCGCACGGACTCTCTGGTCGAGCGACTTTGTCTAACTGGTTGGTTGGTATTTGAGAATTCGTTCATTGGCATCGTTTCCCTCTGTGTACGTAATGACGGCGACTCACGACTGATATCACTTGATTGTTACGTTATAAGACAATAGTTCTTGTTGTCAATAGCTTTACGTTTACACATAAATTAAAACATCTGATTCGTGTCATTGAGAGATCCTCTATGTGAAAGGAACTTTCAAAATACTTACGTACTCAATAATATTATAGAATAAATTATAGTAGGTATAATATAATAAAATACATTTATCGTCTAATCTGAACTGAAATAAAAACTGTAGCGTAAGATAATTCCTATTTAATCCTACGGTACATATTTAATACAATAAACCTACCTGTTTAGTTTGATAATACTTACGTACTACATTAATAAGTACTTACATTAATAAAATGTATTACAACGTTACAGTAGAATTTCTAAGCTTATCACAAAAATATAATGTTATCTACGCCTACCATAGAATAAAAATTAAGTTACAGTACCCTTTTTCTCCTATTGCTTAGATAATTTGTAGAGGCGCTACATTTTATATTGGTAGAGTAGGTAGTAGGTTATAAAGTATATTTTTTACTAGCGGTAGAGCTCCAGTGACGGAGCTCACGGGCGTAGGCACCACCGCATTACCTACTAGACTTGCCGCTAAATGGTAGTGTTCAGCACTATCGTGTTCCGGTTAGGTGGTAATGTACGGCCCTGTAATTCCCGGCACAGAGGCATAACACCTTAGGCCTCAGGAGTGGTAACGCATCTGCATTTTGACCTCTGGTTTATCTGTGGGTGTCTATAGGCTGCAGTCATCACTTAACATCAAAGTGAGTTGCATGCTTGTTTGCCACTTTTATAAAATAAAATAAAAGTTCCTTGAGAAACGTACAAGATACTTATAAGATTTAACAATTCAAAGAAATAAGTAGAATCATAATATTAATGAGGAAACGCATAATTGCGTAATCTAACACGTTCCGAACTAAAGTTGATAAAAACATCTATTCTATCAGGTAAGTATTTCAAGTGCTATTAGTGCTGCCGCTGCCACTGATATTTTATTTATTAACCCATTTTATTATTTAGATGATAATATTATTAAACTAAAATTACTTTTATTTACACCATCTCTTTAGGTCACAGTATTCTGTTCAATTTAGTCGCTCACAGTTAGGTATTTGATGTATTTAAGATATATTCTGTCTGTAGAGTTGAGAGGACTTGTGTCGTGAAAAGCACTCTAATTTAATTTACTCAAGTTTAGTGGCATTTATTGGTGAGACGAAACAGACTTTACCTCACAGAGTACATTTGTATAAACCTGTAAAGAATATCACTACACTAGTGTAGTGGTATCCTTATAGAATTCATTATTTAAAAGATGACAGTGTGACGTCACTGACACTGATTGCTAGATATTTATTTTATGACATTTTCAAGAAAACGTGAAATAATAAATATTAAATCCTGTTTAAATGATAGAAGTAAAGGCTTTAAGTGTTGTTTTCTGTTATTTCAGGTAAGTTATTTTGTTAAGAATGTGTAAATTGTATTTAACTTGTATTTAATTGTGATGAGAATAAAATAAATTCTGTTATTTCAGCAAACACGATTCGTCTTTATTTCATTAGAGCATAATACTATTATATACCTTTACCTCAATTGAAAACTTTTCGGAATTTCTTGGCCCGCCTTCCTTTTAGTAAAGACTACAAAAAAAAGTATTGTCTATGGTATTTTGCGTTCATTAATAATCTGTGCTTCTATTTAATTCTATTTGTCAGATTTGTCTGTGGTCGGTTGTTCGAAGAGAAGATAAATCGATTAGACTTTCGACTTGGATTTCAGTGATTAAATTGTAATAAATAAATAATTTAATCATGTTTGTATCACGCCCTATTGTTTCTCGTCTTCTGCAGCAGACAGGTAAACCAAATAATGTAACTTATTTAAATTTTGAATGTGAAATCAATATGGTTGTCAAATGTTATTTTTAAGTGTTTCATGACTAGCTTACCTTCCATTTAAATTCAGTAACGATAATAACTTCATTAATTACCGAACAAATAGATTGATGGTGTTTGAGGATCGTAGTTTATTCGTTAACTCCAATAAATCATTACATAACAAGTGAGAAATAACCTCAAAAGTGTTATCAATCATATCATTATCACATAACTTATAAATGATGAACAGTATATTATCTACTTACTCATGTTCTTATGGCTTAAATTGAATGGTTCACTTATTCCCTACTCAAAAATACGAGTATAATAAGTGATACATTTACTTAAAATAGATTTGCCCATTGAGTTATCAGTGGATGTCGTTTACCAATCCCAAATTGGTCAAATCAAATAGGGAAAGAGAAATTCGACGCCCAGATATGGGCTTCGGTAGCATAGTGGTGGAGCAACCGGTTATCCGTAAAATTTAGGATCTCAATAATCACTTAGCATTAATAACTAGGTACCTATGTTAAATTAAGGTAAATAACAATAGATACACATAACTGTTTACAACTGTAAGAATTGATAATCAATCCAATCAATGCCCGAAGGCATTTTTATTATTTATTTTTAAATTCAGTGGCATGTGATATTGCAAAACATAAAAATGTTATAATTGATTATACTTATGTATTAAATATAATGTAATTGATGTACCGTATTGTTGCGTGCAGTGCGCCGCTACCACGCGGGCGAGTTCAAGCCCCCGTCGATGGACGAGCTGCCGGTGCCGAGCGGCTCGTGGCAAACGCAGTACAACGCCAACCAGCGCCGGTACAATGGCGCACTCATCTTCGGCGTCTCCTTCCTCATCGCCACTATTTTCACCGTAAGTTCTTTGTTTTAAATGGTGCTATGGAGATTGTCCAACCGCCTGTGAGCCTGGCACAGAGATTAGGCCTCAGGAGCAAAGAACTTATAAATATAACATCATTGCTCTGGAGTGACAATGCATCTACCTTTTTATTAATTTAAAGGTGGCAAACAAGCATACAGTTAACATTAATGTTAAGTGATGACTACATGCCTATAGATGCCTATAGATAAAATGTAGATGCGTTGCCACCCCCGAGACCGAAGGTGTCATGTTATTGTGATAGTTATTACAGAGCCATATACCTATAACCATCTAACCAGAACACGAAAGTGCCAAACACTATCATTTAGCAGCAGATAGGTTAGGTAATGCGGTGGTGCCTACGCCCTCAAGCTCCTACACTTGGAACTCTAACACTAGTAAAATTAACATTAAAATCTCCAGTTTTTATGGATATTCTTATATCTATTCTTTATTTTAATATATGTACCTAAACTTTTTAATCCATTATCTAAAATGCTAAGTAGGGTCATTGTGCTGGTTAGCGACCACTTAGTGGACTTACCCACTTTGGATACGTCAATTTATATACTATCTACGCTTCAGTTGGATAATGTCTATGTAAATGAAGCTTAAATATTGTCTACTTATGGAATGTGTAATAACGCAATACACTTCCATATTAATATTTATAAATATGATCGAAAATGTTCAAAACTAGTCAAAACCTACTTTACGACCGCTTTTTCCAGTTTGCGTCCACTGCTGAATCAGTTTGCGACCACTATAAAAGCTTATAAAATCGTAATAAATTAAGTTTGTTGATTTTATTAAATATGTTTTTAATTATTTGTATTTATCATTTATTTTTTGAATTAAATTTGTACTTTCCAATTCAAATTGAACATGATTAAAAATTATAATAATCAACACAAACAGTAGTTATATACTCGGTAAGTGTTATTTTCTGGTGGATTTTGACTGGTATCAACAGTCATTGTTGTTTTTTCTGCAGAACAGGCTAAAATGACATCCAACCTGTTGCCCATTATAGGGGAGGAGGCTGGGTGAGGCGGGGAAATCGAGCGGGACGTCGAAGTGTCCATTCTATACGTAGTATTATTACATATTCTCTACCCGAGGTGAAATACTGCCTCGCTTTGTTAAGCACCCCTAGCTTTTTGGATACCAACTTGGTCTTACACTCGCTGTGGTAGAGCCCCAGTGACGGAGCTCGTAGCGGGCGTAGGTTAAAGACCTTAATTCACTGAACAATGCATACACATTTTGTATTATATTTGTATATATATATATAAGTCTGTTTTACTACATGAAAGAAATAAACCTTGTGTTGCTGTAAAGAAGTTTTATTGTTAGTTTTTTTCATACAGAGACTATTTTATTTAGGTAATATAAAACAATATGAACTCAAACCTGTAAAGAAGAAACGACAATGAAAGTTTATTCTTTCACTTTTAAAACATAAAATAATATAATATTAAAATTTTCATTGATTATCCAATTGTCAATCAACTCGTATTTAAATCTGTCATCTGACATTCTGAATTCGTTTCTTCTTTAAAATCAGACAATTAAAAAGTTAAAAACTATAACCAAACTTCATGGTAAGTAAACACACAGAGTGCGAAGAAAGAAATAGTATTTCTTTACATCTCCCCCCATGGGGAAGAAAATTCACCCGTGAATCTTCACTCCAGTTCTCCATTTGATACTTGCACATTCTCATCCTCTGTTATCTGTACTGGAATTAGTTTTGTGATATGAAAAAGATTTGACTCTGTTTTTCTATGTCCTGTATCTATCTCGTAAATTGTATTAGATTTCTTTTTAATTATTTTATATGGTCCAATTCTCAATTCATCTAGCTTTTTCCTATTTAGTTTATTCCCATTTTCTATATATACTAGATCTCCCACACTGAATTCTCTTTGTTTTCTATTCCTATCATACCTCATTTTGTTATAGTAATGTGATTTCAAGGTATTATTAAGCGCTGTTTTCTTATCTCCGATCCAGTCACTATTTATACCTCCTTGTTGTAGTTCTTTTGGTAAAACCTTAACATCTGTTCCGTATAGCAAATAACATGGTGCATAGCCAGTTACTGAGTGGTTAGTCTGATTGTATTTTTCTACACATTCATGTGCTATTGTAGTCCACGCTCTGTTTTCTCCATCTTCATTGATTTTGCATCTAATTTTGTTAACTATCGTTTGATTCAACCTTTCATTTAGGCCATTAGAAAACGGTGCATTCACTGCTGTAAAAATTATTGTTATTTGTTTGTCAGTAAGGAACTTCTTGAATTCTTTAGAGTTTATTCCTGGATACTGGTCGGTAAGGAGCATCCCAATCTCTTCGGTTTCAGCGACCTTATTTATTAGCTTTATAAAGTCATGTGCACCCTGGGTTTTTGATGTTATAATAAATGCATATCTAGTGAAGTGGTCCACTAAAAGATGTATGTATTTCTTGGTTGATCTAGAACCACCAAAACCTCCAATTGTGTCTATTGATACTATTTCAAAGGGTCTTGTCGCTGGGCCTAAATATGACATTAATCCGTATTTGTGTTGTCCTCTTGTTTTGTTTTTTATGCAAATTTCACAATTCCTACAAACATTTTTAATATTTTTCGTTAAATTTTTTGTTGCGTACAGTGAACTAATAGTCGTTAGCATTTGTCCCACTCCAATGTGACATAGATCTTCATGTATTCGCTTTATAAATTTAATACTGAATTCTTCTGTTATTATTATTTTCTCTTTGTTCCTAATTCTTTTGAAGTATAAATTGTGTTTTTTGATTATTTTATTATTCTTTCTCTGTATTTCTTTATTTTGATTCTGATCTATTACAATATCTTCTAATGTAATTAAGTTCACAACTTTCAGTTGTTCTTCTAGATTATCTTCTGGTTCTAATACAGGATTCCGACTCAAACAGTCCGCTTCTAAATTATCTTTTCCAGGGGAATATTTGATTTTAAAATCATATTGTGAAAGGTAATAAGTCAAATCACCTAGTTCTTCGTCTGTTCTAGCTTTTAAGTTCATGTTTTCTAATGGTTTATGGTCTGTGTAGACTGTAAACGATTTACCTATCAGCCAGTACTGCCAATATCTTAGTGCTTCTTTAATAGCTAAGCATTCTAAATATATTGCCTTTTTCTTCTTTTGCGCTCCATTCAGTTTTTTTGAAAAATAGGCTACTGGTTTTTCTTTACCATCTAGTTGTACTTGTTTTAAAATTGCTCCAACACCCAGCAGAGAACCATCAGTATAAATATTTATTGGTAGATTTTGATCATAAATTTCTAGTATTGGCTGTGAACACAAGAGACTCTTTATTTTTTCAAACGCATTTTGACATTCTTCAGACCAAACAAACTTTTGATTTTTTCTTAGCAAATTATGTAATGGGTCAAGAATTATTGCGCTCCTTGGTATATATTTATGGTAAAAGTTTACTTTTCCCAAAAATTGACGAATATTCTTCTGGGTTTTTGGTACTGGAAATTCTTTTATCGAAATGAGATTGTCCTTCAGTGGTTGGATAGAATTATATTGAATGATATGTCCCAGGTATTTTACCGAATCTGATGCAAATGTACATTTTATAAATTTTAGTCGAAATCCTTCCGTTTGAATTGCTTCTAGTAACTGTTTCAAGTGACTTATGTGTTCATCAAATGAGTTTGAAAATATCAGGATGTCATCTATATAATTGACAGCAAAATCGGTTAGTTTATATTTTCTAAGTATGTTACACAATATTCTTTGAAATATTGCTGGAGCAGTCTTCAAACCAAATGGTAGGCAAGTCCATTGAAAGTGTCCCTCTTGAGTTACAAACCCTGTCTTCTTCCTGTCCTCTACTCGTAGAGGTATAGACCAAAAAGCTGAATTAACGTCTAAGCTTGTAAAAAATTTGCAATTTCTTGTTTTTGTCATTAAATCGTCAATTAATGGGAAGGGTTGAGCCTGAGGAACTACAATTTTATTTAAATCCCTGAAGTCTATACAGAGCCTTGATTTTTTATTTTCTCCCTTTTTAAATGTCAAAGTTACTGGTGCTGCGAATGGACTATAAGATTCTTCTATAAGCGCATTATCCAATAATTCGGCTATTTGTTCTGCTATCTCTTTTTTGTCTTCTATAGTGCATCTATATGGCCTCTTGCTGCAGTATTTATCCATTAATAAATCTATTCTTGCTTCATATCCTTTAACCTTTCCCACGTCATACTTGTTTTTGGCAAAAACTGATTGATATTGTTGTATTAGCTTATTTATTTCTTCCCTTTTATCATCATCTAAATGACCAACCTTTATTTCAAATTCCTCCTCTTTGATATGTTCATTAAAATTAATTTTGTTTTCGTTTTCATATTTATTACCTTCATTTTCACCTTCGTCTATCTTTTTCTCCATTTTTTTACTATTCTTTTCATGTAAGTATTGTTTCTGAGTTATTTTTAACTCCTCATTTTGTATTAGCTTGTATTTCTTTATCATATCTAATCCTATTAAGAAATCATATCTGAATTTGTGTTCGTCAATGATGTACACATCCACATTTTCTTCTATTTCAAAAATTTTTATTTTTAAATTTGTCAAACCACTTGTTTTTTTGGACACCATTAATTGTTACTATATTTTCTTCATTCGAGTTATGTCCTTTTGTATTTAGTTTTAGTAATTTGGAATTAATTAGAGATACATTTGAACCTGAATCGTATACTCCATAAATTTCTAATTTATTATTTAACAGTAGTTTGATCTTAATTAATGGTGTCACTACTAGTTTTTTTGTTCTGTTTCATTTAACTCTGCTTCAATCACTGAATTATTTACATGTTTAATATATCTTTTATTTAATTTATCATCTTCTCTAACTCTAAACCAGCATGCAGCTTCGGAATGATAGCGAACCCCTTTATTTAATTTTACGCATATTTTGCATGGATAACGTCCTTCATTTGTAATATTTATCCTTTGATTTTCATACTTTCTGTACGTTCCATTCCTATTTTTATTTACCAAATGTTCATACTTTCTCACCTCATTGAATAAACATACTATATCGTTCATTGCTTCTCTATTTATCTTCTCTAATACAAAACCTGGCAAACCTACCGCTATCAGATCCACCAGTGTACCTGTATCAATTGAATTTCTCATGTCCAATAAAAGTTTTTCCTTTTTAATGGCATAGTCCACTAATGAACCATCCTTATATTTAAATAACAATGCATAGGTCACTTGGTTCCAGTTTTGGTTTGCAAATGACTCGCACAACTTTTCTTTCCAAACTATCCACTCTGAGTTGAGTGTTAATTTTATAATCATTGAGCTGTACCAATCAACACAACTTTTATCCATAAATAGTCGGAGAATCTCAATTTTTTGTTCATCTTTCATAATACCGAAGCGAGAACATTCTCTCTCAAAAATGTCAATCCATTGCCTTGCATTCGAGTTTTTGCTCGTAAATTTCTCAATCACAAACTTCTCTGCGACATATTTCAGATTCTGTTTTTTTAAATCATGTGTATTTTCTATTAACTTTGTAAACATTTCTTCCAATAAATTCGAAACTCTAATTTGTTCTTCAGATGCTCGGTTATGTTCAATTTCCTCCAGATATTGTTCTCCAAATTGTAAGTTACCATCAGCATCTATGTAAATTTCTCGTAATTTATCTGTCATAGTTATCCAAACTCTTCGTGTCTGATGTCTTTTCTTTAAACTATTTTTTACTTTGTTGTACACAGCTGTCTCAATTAATTCTTCGTGAAATCCAACAGACTGTAATTCCTCTGGTATAGCAAATTTTTTTTCATCTTTAGTTGTGATTGAGGTTACACAACAAATATTAGATTTTCCATCATTCGCCGGTAAAATCGTGAATTCAAAACGTAACTGCTCCATTTGCATCTTTTTATAAACAAAATTGTCGTTTTATAAGTCTGTTTTACTACATGAAAGAAATAAACCTTGTGTTGCTGTAAAGAAGTTTTATTGTTAGTTTTTTTCATACAGAGACTATTTTATTTAGGTAATATAAAACAATATGAACTCAAACCTGTAAAGAAGAAACGACAATGAAAGTTTATTCTTTCACTTTTAAAACATAAAATAATATAATATTAAAATTTTCATTGATTATCCAATTGTCAATCAACTCGTATTTAAATCTGTCATCTGACATTCTGAATTCGTTTCTTCTTTAAAATCAGACAATTAAAAAGTTAAAAACTATAACCAAACTTTACCATGAAGTTTGGTTATAGTTTTTAACTTTTTAATTGTCTGATTTTAAAGAAGAAACGAATTCAGAATGTCAGATGACAGATTTAAATACGAGTTGATTGACAATTGCATAATTAATGAAAATTTTAATATTATATTATTTTATGTTTTAAAAGTGAAAGAATAAACTTTCATTGTCGTTTCTTCTTTTCAGGTTTGAGTTCATATTGTTTTATATTACCTAAATAAAATAGTCTCTGTATAAAAAAAACTAACAATAAAACTTCTTTTCAGCAACACAAGGTTTATTTCTTTCATGTAGTAAAACAGACTTATAAAACGACAATGAGCGAAGAAAGAAATAGTATTTCTTTACATATATATAAAATCTTTTAAATATATATATATATATATAATCTATATATATAATCTATATAGATATATATATATATATATATATATATATAAATCTTTTAAATTCAATATCATTAAGTTCTGTTTTCTTCTGAATATAAAAAAACAACTCTTAGTTTAAAGCCACCATTTCCTTCATTCTAATTTGTGGCGGTCTCAAACTGACATAGTAATTTGCGACCATATTGGGTTTGCGACCACCTATTTTAGTGAGTAAATTAGACGAAGTTGTAACAAGAAAACCTGTGGTCGCTAACTGAAAGCATATATCTTTATGCTTCTATAACATCAGATTCTTAATTGTATAGCCATAAAAACATCTTTAAGTTGTTTATGAGCAAAATAATATAAGGTTTCAAATGTTAGAATGCGATCACCCGGCCGCTTTCTAACGTATTGGATAAATACGTATTTCAATAAAGCGACCACTGGATTAAAATAAAATGTTAGATGATAGATGGTCAAACTATAACCTAACAACAAGTCTAACTATATATTGAAATAATAATGCCTTTTTATCGTATGTAATATTCGTACAAATCAATAAAATTTACCTTTGTTTGCTGCCCGGCGTGATATTTTAATTGCAATATACGGCACGTGAACTTACCACTGTATCGTCACGCGCATTCAGACCGTATTTTCTTGTTTTGGGTTAAGCGATTAGGGTTAAACTTGTGACATTCTTGTCACAAAGTATTCAAGAAATATTTAATGCTTATTTTTTATTGCTATCTCCTATAAAAATGTTAATATCTAAAATAAAAGTGGTCGCGTACTGGAGCCGGTCGCGTTACCGGCACAATGACCCTATATAGGTATTATGTTTTTTTTATTGAAAAAGAAAAAAAATATGCTTCATACTTTTATTTACAACTAGTTAACGCCCAAATACTCAAACGTCACTTAAATCTAAGTGGGACTTAAAAGTCTTTAGTTAGAAATAGAATAGAAAATATTTTTATTTCGAATAGATCTTTACAGATACTTTCAAAACGTCAATAAATCATAACTATCTAGAGCGAATAACCATTACATATAGTAAAAGCAAAATCATATATTAATAGTAAATTAAAAATTAAAATTTAAACTATTTGGTTAAAACATAATAATCATAAAAATTTTTAATTCCTTCAATGATAATAAATGAAGAAAAAGAAAAACTTATTCGTCAAGATCAATGTTATTCACTTAGCAGAGTTCCAAGTGCAGTCACTACTGAGAAGAACTCCGCTACCCAACAAACTCAGTAAGAGCTCTTTTAAATGAGAGCTTAAATCTAGTACATAAGTATATTATTTGTTACAATCCTAAGTATATTATTTGTTACAATCAGGAAAAAAATTGCATGATATTTGCCGAGAGCCCCTCTCTCCCCAACATAAGATTAGATGAGATTAAACATCTCATGTAATTTATGAACTCCCCCTTACAATTTGCACCTTTTGGTAGGTAATATTTGACTGCAAATGATGTGAATTCCATTTTATGATTTTTGTTTCTTCGTCAACATCCCCATTCATACATTTTCTATGTACTATACTTACGACCTGTGCTACATAAAAAGGCAAAAGACTGTTATTAATTAATTTCTTTTTATTTGCAGGCCAAGGCCTCGGGACTGGTGTACCTGAACTACTCTCCCCCCAAGTCCATCGATTGAGCGCCCTATGTGATACTATATTTATGTTGTTAACCAATTAGTCTAATTGAATACATAGTATTTACCACAACGATCTTAGTTTCATTTTAAACAACGTGTAATAACAGCATTAAATGTACAACCCGAAACTAGTTTGATCTGAATTGATAACTGAATCGATTATACGAGGGTGGATCCAAAAGTTCGTGGCCCAAAATACAAGGAGACATGACATCTTTTTTAAATTTACCGTCATTTGTTAGTATGTCTTCTATTGATTTATTGTGCGCAGTTTCATTCCGATACTGCACAATATAAATTTTCTGTGATTATTTGTTTGAAGCATTTTGACGCGATTTTCAATAATGGAGAAAATTGAACATCGTGCAGTCATTAAGTACCTCAATAAAAAAGACCTGTCACCAAAAGACATCCATCAAGATATGGTGGGCACTTTGGGGGAGTCTGCTCCATCGTATTCCAGTGTCAAGAAGTGGGTAGCTGAGTTTAAGCGCGGTCGTGAGAGAATTGAAGATGATCCTAGGAGTGGACGGCCTACAACCAGTGCCGGATTAGCCATATAGCAGGAGTAGCAAATGCTACGGGCCCCGCGCCCTTAGGGGCCCCGTGCCAGTGCCCACAAAAGACACAAATATGTAAAAAAAACATAAATACACCTTAGCTATTCTCAAAGGGAGCGTTGACCACTAATTATATAGGTACCTATATTATTATGTTGCAAGTTGGCAATACCACAATACTTACAGGGGGAATCCCCTAAATTTGTTTTCGATTCCTTTTCGTAAATGTTCTTTTATTTACATCCTAAATTTCAGTAGGCAATGTAACTCTAGGGCCCCATGGTCACATTTGCTACGGGCCCCGCACCGGCTTTATCCGGCACTGCCTACAACCTCTACCACGAAAGAAAACATCGATAAAATTTGTGATCTCGTACTGGGTGATCGACGTTTGACCATCGGTAAGATAGCTGAGACAACAGACATTAGTTATGGCCGGGTGCAACACATAATAACGAAAGAATTGGGATTCCATGAGGTTTCTGCTCGCTGGGTCCCGAGCTTGCTTTCAGCTGAACAAAAACGAGTTCGATTCACAATTTCGCGAGACTGTTTGGAACTTTTTGAGACTGATCCCGAGGACTTTTTGTCTAGATTTGTTACCATGGATGAAAGCTGGGTTCACCACCATATTCCTGAATCAAAGCAACAATCCAAACAGTGGAAAAGATTTGACTCACCTACACCGAAAAAGGCTAAAGTCGTTTTGTCGACTAACAAAGTCATGGCTTCTGTTTCTTGGGATGCGAAGGGCATTATTTTTGTAGGTATTTTTAGTAAAGGTCATATTTTATCCCAAATTTTTTCCCAGACCGAGGTCACGATGGGCTGATGACATTAGTACCATTGCTGGCTCAAATTGGGTTAGACGTGCAAGTGATAGAGACAACTGGAAGATACTGGAGGAGGCCTATACTCGAAAGGGGTCTATGATACTTTTTTTTTGTAATGGAAGTGGTTATCAAGCATGCAGTTCACATTGATGTTAAGTGATGACTGCAGCCTAAAGACTATAGATAGCCTATAGAGGGTCAAAATGCAGATGCGTTACCACCCGTGAGGCCTAAGGTGTTATGCCTCTGTGCCGGAAATTACAGGGCTGTACATTACCACCTGACCGGAACACGATAGTGCTGAACAGTACCATTGGAAGACAGTACCATTAGAATAAAAGGCATTTTATTTATTTGTTTATCCCAAAATTTATTAGAATTAAGTAAATTACTAGATTTTTCCCACGGCTTCGCTCGAGTAGAATTTGAACAGACTCGCATGAAGTTTCGTGACATAGTTTTGGCGCCTACGCCCATGCCCAAGCCCAAGCTCACGCCCATTCGCAAGCACAGTCCCACTCCCGACTTCTACCTTGAACACTGTGGAAAGTCCAACTCAAAATTTTACCCCCTCTTTTAAGGGATTGGGGGCATAATAATGCACGTATTGTTCGTTAGACTCAAAAAGTCCGCATACCAAGTTTTAGCTTTCTACCTTGAAAATCGTGGAATGCTCCTATACAAACTGCCACCCCCTATTGACCCCGACGTGTGTGTTGTGTTTACGGACAACACAACACG
Source organism: Macrosoma leucophasiata (assembly GCA_036365455.1). Classification (NCBI taxonomy): domain Eukaryota; kingdom Metazoa; phylum Arthropoda; class Insecta; order Lepidoptera; family Hedylidae; genus Macrosoma; species Macrosoma leucophasiata. The sequence goes on along the minus strand of JAWQUS010000003.1, from coordinate 21,992,598 downwards.
ACGTGGTCGCTCACTACGGGCGTCTTAATAAAGCTCCAGTTCATGTAGAAGGCTACGCTTGGCGTTTCTCTGCGAAATCGAATCTGAAATGAGGAGATGCCAACCAACGTCACCCAAAATAGTCCACCGTGGCCAAGTGGTCCAAGTGGCAATGGGCAGGACGCAGATCGAAGAAATCTCGAAATACGATTAATTTTAGACAACGCAAAAATGAACAAAATAAATAGCATTTTGGTTGGGCCGCAGAATTATTGAATGGCGACCATGTACCGGAGGGCGAAGCACTGGCAGACTCCCCACGAGATGGACCGACGATCTGTTAAAGAGAGCGGAGAACAGCTGGATGGGGGCGGCCTGGACCGACCGATGGTGGCAATTTTTGTGGAGGCCTTTGTCCAGCACTGGACGTCTTTCGGCTAAAAATGATAATCGTAAATGGGATCTTTGAAATAAAACAACCCGTGTTCATTTAAATAAAAACATCTATTTAGAACATAACAAATGTCATTTACAAAATAATTACAACAGAATCTTAAACCTAATTACTTTTATATTTCTTTGGCGGAATGTACAAAATTATAATTTACGATAATGCCTGCATTTATATTCAATTTTCTAATTAAAATGAAAATGAAGGTACAACGTAGGTTTGTATCATAAACACATTATTAAACAAAATTAAACTTTTTTAAAGGTTAACCACTTCTTAATTGTTTTTTATATTATTTCGCATTAACACATGCTTGTGAAATATATTTTATTTAAAGAAAAATGGAAAGAAAAATTTGACATCAGACTGAAGTCCTGCCCGATTTGTCAAATCTTTCCTTCACGTTTATTGCCTTGCTTTATGGTAGCAGTAGCGACATCTATTGCCAACCATGCTAGTTAGGCAACCGATTTAATAGACTTTTCAGTTTAATGAATATCGTAAAGAAGTCGCTTTTACCCTTAATAATTGTTTTTTATATTATTTCGCATTAACACATGCTTGTGAAATATATTTTATTTAAAGAAAAATGGAAAGAAAAATTTGACTTCAGTTGAAAAGTTGACAAATCGGGCAGGACTTCAGTAGCTCAATTGGAAGAGCGGCTGGACTAGATTCCCAGTAGGCCGCGAGTTCGAGTCTCGCCTGAAGTCAAATTTTTCTTTCCATTTTTCTTTAAATAAAATATAACCACTTCGTTTTCAAATAGCGCTAAGCTTTAATTTTTATATATTCTAATTTGAATAAGTTCTCAAATGTGTAACTGTCGGTATTGTTAAGTCCCATTTTTGGAACATGGATAAAACTGACGGTACATTTTCAGTTACATACACATATTAAACCCTGTTAGTTTCGGATGCAGAAATCTTAATATTATCATAATTTCATAATCAGTATATAAAATAGATCATCAAAGTATTAAAATTAGTTGGTATTAATTAACATACCTACATAACAATAAAAAATAACAAATAATAATATATATTTACATTGCACATTATATTCATTTAGTACTTTGAAATAGGTAGATGCTACATTTTAAAATTGAATTTTCCGAACATGTATTTCAATCACGTTTGCGATATTAAGCAGTAGGTATGTATTTACCTACAGATAAAGCTATAGTCTCCAAAAAAATTTACTCCAGAACGAGGTCTACATGGGGTACCTATAGGTATATAGGTACTACTATCTACTAGATGCCGGTTATACAAAAACATTGCAAATTGGTTTTTATTTACTCTCATAGAAATAGGACACCGGCAGGCAGCCAAAATCAATAAAACTTTCATTTTTAAAGTCTACTTTACATGAACGGACGATATAAGTCCTTAAGACTTCAAATACTACAAGATATAAAAATGTTCATTCATATTGTATAGTTGACACCGGTATCTATTTGCATGGCTATTATTTACCTAGTAGGTAGGTACTTACACTACTTGAATGCAATTAATTAGTCTTCACTGGAGTTCTAAATGTGATAAATTAAATATGAGGTTGATCGATAAATGACTTAAGATAATAAATTGATAAAACTAAATATTTGTGATCGACATGTACTAGGTAAGTATATTTCCAGAACCTAGAAACAACAAAAAATAAATAATACTTTAGTTCTTGCCACTAAAATAATGTCATCGATCAACAATTTTAGTTCAGATTTGCTTCAGTAGACGGCGTTCGCATTGTGTTCGCAAGCAGTAAGTGCCTACTTTGATAAATTCACGGAATCTATTTTGAACACTTGGAAGATGTAAAACGTCACTTATGTCAACAGCATCAGGTGCCTACAGGCAACCCTAACGTCGCATAGGATATAAATATGTACCTATCTATAAAATAATTTCTCTCATCCATCCAGAAATTCGTTGGAAGCTTGATTTAAAACTGAGTAATTCTTTCAATATTTTCCGTTAAGTTAAGTTTGGCAATTTAAAAACTTTATAGCAACAACTGTTCTCATTTCACCTCGGAGTTAGCGTTGGATGCGTCATGGTATCTTACAGTTACACTGGTCACGTTTGGTCCGGAGGGCTCAGCGATAACCTTTGACTTTGACTTGTCTCGTACAGCATCCTAGGTGAGATAATATCGGTCAAGATCTAAATCGGGAGTAGGGCTGGTACGGCTACTTCAAGGTACGTATGGCAAGCTCAGTTTGCATTGTAATCTTGGTTATTCTCTACTTAGCGATATGTTAGTATCAGTCGGCGATGATGTTGGTCCCATGCCTATGTAAGTAATGCTGTACGGTATCGGGCAGGAGGATAGGCAGCATCTCGGACGTGAACAGCATCGGCAGTTTTTGAGCATTAATTTTGCCGAACAAGCTTTTTCTCACTTATTTAACGATTTTTTTGTCAGTATCTCACACTGCGGTGTAAGTGAGAAATCGTACATGAATCTAGTTTTCTTCAAATCTTTTTTAGCCGGGATGAGCGGGTGCTGGCACGGTCGAACGGGCCCGGAAAGACCCGGTTGGACCCGGTCGGCTCGGTGCCTACTCACACCTGAGACTGTATAGTCGGTCCGGGTAAGATACGAGGGTGGATCCAAAAGTTCGTGGCCCAAACTACAAGGAGACATGACATCCTTTTAAATTTACCGTCATTTGTTAATATGTCTTCTATTGATTTATTGTGCGCAGTTTCATTCCGATACTGCACAATATAAAGTTTCTGTGATTATTTGTTTGAAGCATTCCGACGCGATTTTCAATAATGGAGAAAATTGAACATCGTGCAGTCATTAAGCACCTCAATAAAAAAGGCCTGTCACCAAAAGACATCCATCAAGATATGGTGGGCACTTTGGGAGAGTCTGCTCCATCATATTCCAGTGTCAAGAAGTGGGTAGCTGAGTTTAAGCGCGGCCGTGAGAGCATTGAAGATGATCCTAGGAGTGGACGGCCTACAACCTCTACCACGAAAGAAAACATCGATAAAATTTGTAATCTCGTACTGGGTGATCGACGTTTGACCATTGGTAAGATAGCTGAGACAACAGATATTAGTTATGGCCGGGTGCAACACATAATAACGAAAGAATTGGGATTCCATAAGGTTTCTGAACGCTGGGTTCCGAGGTTGCTTTCAGCTGAACAAAAACGAGTTCGATTCACAATTTCGCGAGACTGTTTGGAACTTTTTGAGACTGATCTCGAAGACTTTTTGTCTAGATTTGTTACCATGGATGAAAGCTGGGTTCACCACCATATTCCTGAATCAAAGCAACAATCCAAACAGTTTAAAAGATCTGAATCACCTACACCGAAAAAGGCTAAAGTCGTTTTGTCGACTAACAAAGTCATGGCTTCTGTTTTATAAATGATAATACTAAGGGCATTATTTTTGTAGATTATTTACCGAAAGGTCAAACTATTAATTCTAGTTATTATTGTAACCTTTTACGAAGATTACGAGAAGAAATAAAAGAAAAAAGGCCGGGAATGTTGCGTAAGAAAGTTTTGTTCCATCAAGACAATGCACGTGTTCACACTTCGGTTGAAACAATGTCTGTAATCCATGATTGTGGCTACGAATTGCTGCCCCACTCACCTTATTCGCAGGATTTAGCCCCCTCAGATTATCATTTATTTCCAAATTTTAAAAAACATTTGGGTGGCTCGAAATTTTCGACCAAAGATGAGGTGATAGTCGCAGTAAACGAGTATTTCGCCGACCTTCGGGAATCTTTTTAATTTTCGAGGGGATAAACAAGTTGCAGTTCAGGTGGAAGAAGTGTGTTGAGCTAGATGGAGACTATGTCGAAAAATAAAAATAAAATTAGACCCACTTTTCTTTCATTTTCTTGGTCGGGCTTCGAACTTTTGGATCCACCCTCGTAATACTTGCGGCAAGTCCCGCAAGCTGGATTCGTGGGGGTCGGCAAATGCCACCTCGACTCTACGACCGGTCCGACGCTGGGTGCCAGTACTCTCACTTCGAGGTATGGCGAGTTTTCTTTGCGTCGTAATCTCCGTTCGAACGTATCTAGCGCTCCGTTAGTCGACGATGATGTCGGTCCTGTGCCTGGAGCGGGGCGCCACGGCGATGGCCTCGGCCTGCCGCACGGTGTCGGGCAGGCGCACGTGCAGCGTCTCCGGCGTCAGCAGCATCAGCAGGCCGGCCGCGCCCGCCATGACGCCGAACAGCAGGTACGGCAGCGCCGCCATGTATGTCATCTGCGGAATTGCATGTGATTAGCTATCGACATCTTCACTTGTAACTTTTGTCACGTCCTACAGACTAGAAATACCAGTATAGACTTTTGGGACCTTTCGATTCGCCATTTCATCGATCGCTTAGCGAAAAGAAAAATAACTTTTTTATTCGATAATACATTTTTTACGCAACGAAGGTGGCAAACAATTATGCGATTCGCATGGATGTTAAATAGTGACTGCGGCCTATAGATGTCTGCAGATGCACCCCTGGGACCTAAATTGTTATGTCTCGTGATACGGGACCATACTCGTACCGTCCGACCGGAACACGATACTGAACGCTACCATTTTTTAATGCGGTGGTATTCGATGGGTGAGCTTCGAGCTCCTACGCTGGAACTCCACCCCTGGTGAACTATAGCACATTAAGCAATTCTATTGTCTAAACTTCTAAAGATTCTAAAATCAAGAATCTTGAAGAATGGCGATGCAGATAAATAAGTAAATCGCTCTACTGATATTAGCCTCCGCTACTTCCACTTCTTACAGCTGCTAATAATGATTATTTACTTTCACAGTTAATTACGTTTTAATGAGTAAAATTTTATGTATTATGGTATGCTAGAATACAAAAATATAGTGGCGAATTGTGAACGTAATCAGCTACTAAAAAAAAACTAGCAATTATTTCGACAACATGCTTAACAACCGATTCCAAAGCTAAAGTGTTCTACTGCCCGATGTACCTACTGCTTTCACAAACCAGTAGCGGCGTCGAAGGCGCACTGGTAGAGCCGATCCGCCCGACCACAGAGCACACACTCATCAGAGAGTGGCGCACCTGCGTCGGGAACAGTTCTATGGTGTAGATGTAGATGGAGCAGAACACCATGCTGATGGTTAGCTTTCCCACCATCGTCAGTATTATTGTAAGCTTTGCTGTAAAGAGATAAGTTTGGGTGGATTTTTTGGAGCTAAAAGGGATCAACTTGGACTTCCCAATGCTTGATAGTGTTGCCAGTCGATATTCCAAGGATAGATCGATTTAATATGCGTTTGGTAGGGCAAAGCTATAATTGTAGGTTCAGACAAGTAATTCGTTGGGTTACCTGGGACACCTACCGATGGAGAAGGATAATTGTTGGTTGTATGTAAATATTGGTGTAGATGTACCTAGATGGAGCAAAACATTATGCTGATGATCAGCTCCCCACCCCCCTCGTAGTCAGTACTATTGTTAGCTTTGCTGTACGCAAGCATTTTTTTTTGTAAGCGGAACCATAAGAAGTTGTATGTGATCAACTGTGGTGAATGGGGAGTTGATTTAATGTGTGACGTATTATGCGATGTTTTTAAACTCTTAGCCAGCTGTCCCTCCCGACTAGGCTAGCCCTTGGCAACATGGCCTATTATACTAGGTCTGAGTTTTATAGTGTAAATGTAGATGAAGCAGGAGATCGTACTGAGCTTTCCTCAATAGGTACCACTGTTAGATTGTTGTCAGTCGTCTGGTTCCTTGATTTGATAAATTACAGCAGCAGTGAATACGTACTGAATATTTTTGAGACGTTCAGATTAGGCACGTAATGAGTCGATATCTTCTTAAACGCCTCGTCAAACCGTCACCACGGAGACTCACCAGCAGCGGCGTCTGCGGCGCGATGACGCCACCAATGCGGCCGGCCGTAGAGCACACGGCCATCAGACTGTGCCGGATGGTGGTGGGGTACAACTCCGACGTGTAGATGTAGATGCTGCTGAACGACATGCTGATAGAAAGCTTCCCCACCAGGTTTAGGGTCGTCTGCAGCCACAGTATCGCTGGAAATGAGTGACAACTACTTGGTATTCTACTATGATCCAGCTAAATGAGAGGTGATGTAACTATAGAAATATGAATTGGCACTATAATAGGACATATATATATAATAGGATATATAATTATGAAAACAAATTTAGATATTCCCATGTGAATATGTAAACCATGTTAGTTAAATAAGAGACACATTTAAAGAAGGAAGAAAATTAAATACAGTTCGTTTCAAATAAGTTGTTAAGTCATTAAAAACACTTATCTCAATTTTCACCAAAATAATAATTGTTGAGTAAATATGGCTATCTATCCTCAAACTGATTTATACGAGTATTTATGGTATCCGACATCAAAAGGTCACTGCCATTCTTTTTATTAATACTATTGTCAAGGCTTTCTACGCTATCAACGTTTTATTTATTTAAAAATCCTGAATTTTATCAGCTGCAAGCAAACATGAAGTAGGCTTAAAATATGTCTCTCAATATTAATGACATGTATTTACGCTAAGTCTATGATTAAATCTCTAGTAATGTATTTTTCAATGCCAAAATTCTAATTAATGAAAAACTTGCTAGATTGCTGTACAATATTTAGGTGATTAGCAAAAAGATACTCACATTCAGGTATAAATGGTAAACAGACGAGAGAGATTCCACACACAAAGAAAGCTGTCATTATGGAGCTTTTCCTGCCGAAGCGGTCCAGCGTGATCACACTGATGCAATACCCAGGAATCTCCACCAGCGACGTCAGTATGTAGTTCACGTAACTATTCCCTGCGAGCGACACCGAGTTTATCGACAGTCCATAGTAGATAAACGTCACTGTTATCCACCAGAATGAGCAGATGCACAGTCGGGACATGATGACTCTAGACTTAAGCACTTGCATCAATATCGATGGCTTCTTCTCATCAGTTTCCTTGAGGTCGACAGGCTTAGACTCTGGCACAGGATCCTCCGTCAGTTGCTTAATTATTTCAGGTGAAAGTTTCTTCTTATTGGTCTCGGCCGCTTTGAAGATGATCTTCCCTGCTTCCTTCTTGCGGCCCTTGCTGAGCAACCACCGTACGCTCTCTTCGATGACGAAGTAGTAGAAGATAAATAGCACGGAGGGCGCGTATATGAGCCTGGTGAGGGTTCGCCAGTACGGCACGGCCCACGCCACGAGCGCTACGACTGCCTGGCCAACTGCGAACGTGCAGGATATAATGTTGCCGCCGAGAACTCTTCGGTTCAGGCCGACCATTTCCAGAGCTGGGAAGTAAAACATTTGTATCTTTAAACTTTTGTTTTTCAGAGGGTATATGGACTAATGTGCCTATCCTGCTTGCCGGGGTTAACCTATGATGGCATACTAAAAAATATAACAACTTTTAGCTTCGATCAGGATACCACCTTAATTATATGTATTGGAAACAGAGGCAATGTAATAAATAACAATTAATTGAGTACTTTGACAATTTACAATACTTAAAAATTCATAATTTCATTTTATTTACATTACCATACAGTAAGAGTCTGTCAAATATAGAAAATAATATTAGATATAAGCTAAATTTGACATTAGATAACCTAATTTGTTATAATAACAAGTTTTATAAATTGGACATAAATTGTATTCTTTGGAAATAATTTTTATTTGACCAAAGATAATTACTATCTTAATAAATTTTTGAAACGACAGATAGCTGTATCGCTATCAAATTATATTGACCAAATAGCCAAAAATTTGGCTATGCCGACTGCCTCTATTGGGCAATTGCATAACAATATACAGAGTTTGGAAAGTATTCCAAATATTAGCATAGTAAATGACAAATCAGTATTGAGTAGTTTTACTACCAATACTGTGAATAATAGTTTACAAATGACATCTAATAATGTGGACATTCAATTAAATCATTTAAATTAGATTTAGAGACAAAAGAGACAGCCTCTTGCTCACATTTTCCAAAGAGAAATGTTTATAAATCTAGTATGTTGTTTCATAATAATAATAACATTGTAAACCTGGTGCATCAAAATATACAAGGAATATTGGGTAAAGAATTAGAAATTGAGTTATTTTTAAACATTAATGACATACAAATTTGTTGTTTTACTGAACATTGGTTGAAAAATAGTAAATTAATATTAAATTTTAGTGGGCACCAGGTAGGCAGTTCGTTCTGTAGGTCACATGCAATACGTGGTGGCTCTCTTATATTGTTAAAAAAGACATTAAACATAAAGAACGCAGAGATATAGTGAGTCTTTCCGTTGAACGAACTGCAGAAATAGCTTATGTGGAGCTTGAGCGCTTGATTATTGTGTCTGTATACAGACCTCGAAATGGAAGATCCATGAATGTTTTGAAAAAAATTTAGATGTTGTACTAAACAATGTAACTGATTCAAAAAAACGTGTCATTGCGGCGATTTCAAAAACATTTGATTGCGATTTGAAAACATACAGTAATTAGGTGAATACAATAACAGTAAGACGCAACATAAACTCGTTCGAGTACTTGGAATGTAATTAATAGTGAAACTGGGAAACAAGCTGAACACAACTCTGGTTTTAAATGACAATAAACATGTTACTACTGACGAAGAAGTTGCTTTAGCATTTGAAACATTCTTTGCTAATTTTCCAGTTTCTTTAACTGGAGACCTCATTTCATCGCCTACCGTCGCCGAATCATTATTGAAAAAAAATGTACATCAAAGTAAAAAATGTATATTTAATTTTAAGTTAGTTAATACTGCGGATGTTATACATGCCTTTAAGTCTATTAATATTAAGAACACAACTGATTTATGGGGCTTATCTGTAAAATTTGCATATGAAATAATGGATGTTATTGCACCTTACCTAGCGGCTATGTTTAATAATAGTATTGTAAGTGGTATATTTCCTGATCTAATGAAACATAGTAAAGTTATTCCATTATTTAAATCCGGTAGTACAAGTGACCCCACAAACCTTAGACCAATTTCTGTACTACCTGTTTTAAGTAAAATTTATGAAAAGCTCATTTTAATTCAACTGCTTTCACATTTTAACCATCATAAACTTTTACATTGTCGACAGTTTGGATTTACTAGGGGTCGTTCAACTACCAATGCAGGTGTTGAACTTGTCAAACACATTTTTGAAGCTTGGGAAAAATCACATAATGCGCTAGGGGTATTCTGTGACTTATCTAAAGCATTTGATTGCGTTCAGCATGAAACATTGGTCAGAAAGTTATATCACTACGGCCTTCGAGATACCGCTCTCGAGCTTATGACTTCATATTTAAACAATAGAAATATGTGTGTTAATGTAAATGGGACAAGATCTCCCGGGACTTCAATGGATATGGGGGTCCCACAGGGCTCTATTTTAGGGCCATTTCTTTTCTTAGTCTATATTAATGACTTACCCTACATTATCAATGATGGCCAAGAGATGGTATTGTTTGCTGACGATACTTCTTTATTGTTCAAAATTAAAAGACAGGAGGTAGATTTTAACGGTGTAAACAATACTCTCTCTAATATAGTACACTGGTTTAGCGCCAATAACCTTTCGTTAAATAGCAGTCAGACAAAATGTATTAAATTTACTACTACTAACGTAAAAAAGGTTGAAACCAATGTTAAGATAAATGAGGAAGTATTGGAGATCGTAGAGTCCACGGTATTTCTTGGCATTACCGTGGATGCTAAATTGCAATGGGGTCCCCATATTGCCAAATTAGCTAATAGACTAGTATAATGTCCTATGGCATTTTGCTATGGGGAAATTCCGCCGACGTCAACACTATTTTTGTACTGCAAAAGAGAGCTGTCCGGGCGATCTACGGGCTGAGTCCGAGGGTATCTCTTAGAGATAAATTTAAAGAAATAAATATTCTGACTGTAGTTTCGCAATACATTTATGAAAATGTATTATATGTCCGTAAAAACATTAATAGGTTTCCTACAATAGGTAACAATCACAGTATAAAACTAGGAACAAATACAAATTGTCCGTGCATGCAACGCGGCTGAATAGGGTCAGTAATTCTTTCAGAGGTCAATGTATACGGTTCTGTAATAAAATCCCCAAAAACGTTCAAAGTCTATCGATCAATAAATTTAAGAAAGTAATGAAAGAACGTTTATATAAATGTAATTACTATAAGACCTGTGATTATCTTAATGATAGTACATCTTGGGATTATAGCGATCGCTGCCAGGCTATTTCATGATACTGTTATTTCGTGTATTCAGTAATTAGTATTTACTATTGTTAAGGGTTGAATAATGTGGCTGAAAATGAATTCCATCTTTTATTTTGCTGTATGCATATCCGGAGCAGTCATGCACGCTTTGAATGTCTTTGCCTTTGGCGGCGTCGTGTGGCGGGTTGCTCACTTCCCTCTAAAATGGTCGAGGAGGGCAATGGCTGTCACATACGTCATACTCGTGAACGGGTGCTGTTGGTGGGGACTGGTCTGTTCTGGTTTGCAGGAGCTACATCACATTTAGTAGATAGCAGTTTATTTTCATCTATGCTATGGACGTTCACATTATTTGATTTTTCACGATAATTTGTACTAGATTTAAGCTCTCATTTAAAAGAGCTCTTACTGAGTTTGTTGGGTAGCGGAGTTCTTCTCAGTAGTGACTGCACTTGGAACTCTGCTAAGTGAATAACTTTGATCTTGACGAATAAGTTTTTCTTTTTCTTCATTTATCATCATTGAAGGAATTGAAAAGTTTTGTGATCATTATGTTTTAACTAAGTACCTTAAATTCTAATTTTTAATTTACTATTGATATATGATTTTGCTTTACTTTATGTAATGGTTATTCACTCTAGGTATTTTATATTTCTTGACGTTTTGAAAGTATCTGTAAAGATCTATTCGAAATAAAAATATTTTCTATTTCTATGTCTATTTCTATCACGCTAGAAACTATCTGACGCTAGTAAGGTATTTATAGTGCTACTGCATTCCGCTTAGATTGTTTTTGGTAAGGAGACGAAAGGAGCTTTAGACATTATAACAAAACAACTGGTTTGGGTTCGATGAAATTTGTGTAGATGTCTTCAGGCTGTAGTACTTCTTCATTTATGTAGATATTCATACGAATGTGAACTGTAACTCTATGATAATTTTTTACCAGAAAATATAATGAGCCCAAAAATATAAATTCGCTAGTCTGTGCATCGTTGAACGGTCTAATATTACATTCAAGAACTGATATCATTTTCGTGTACCATGTAAATAACGAGCCTATTTTTAATGTGTCATTGCGAATCTAAACTAAACGCGCGTGTAAATTTAAAACCGGGTCGATGAATTCCTCTTGTATGAGTTCTCGCATCGTCCCGGGTTCAACTCCAGGTCAGGATAAGCCGCGATTGGGTTATTTCTGTGAGGAAATTTTCAGTTTTAGCTCGGAGTCGTGTACCCGTGCCTCGAAGTCGTCGGTCCTACGGTCGATCTGTCTCCGGTTGAGTCAGATTGCCGCCCCACCGGACTATGTTAGTGAGGGAACAGGGAGCGTCGGCGTTTGCGCATACACTTATGCGCTATATTATCTCCTGGTTAGTCTCCGTTGCGATTGGTGGCCGTGACCAAAATTCGGTCTGAAGGACATAATTATGGTCATACCTAGAATAAATCCGGAGCTGTAGACGCCGGCGCCGACGATGGACTCGAGCAGCTCGAGAGAGACGTACGTGATGTAGTTGGTGGAGAAGGAGCGCGCCACGCCCACGAACGCCGGCGCCACCGCCGTCGCAATGAACGCCACGCGACGACCGAACCTACCCAAAAAGGAAATGGGTGAAAATAGGCATAAATTTATCAAACTATATCTATCTATATCAGCCTGTTCTCTGTCCAATGGTGGAGGTGGTCCTTCTGCAGCAGTTTTCTCGTCCATTGAATTTTTCGTGGTTCATACGAGCAATATTACCAATTCCGCTCAGAAATCACTTCAATTATATTAATGATATTCCTTAAATCTATAATCTGCCTCAAATATTGCCCAAAATATGACAGCCATGAGAATGGCGACGTTTTGCATGAGAAAAAACCTTATGCCAGAAAAAAAAACAATCTAAAGATATAGGCGTCGCGTCAATAGACAGTTGTATCTATACCTGCTAGCTATATTCAAAAATCTTCCGATACTGACACAATGATTGAGTGTGACTGACGGACAACTCAACAGAACTGGAATCGTTCGCGAAGAAGTTTTTGTATAAAATTAGATCTTTCTCTTAATATTAGGAATATAAAAATTGAAAGTAAAGTCAGCGTAAGTCAATCTTACGTGTCGGAAATGTAGGCGGTGAGCGGGAGCGCTATGAAGAGACCTGCACTGTGGATGGTGCCCACCATCGTCCGCTTCCAGTCCTCGCACGCGAGGTCGAACTGCAAATAAATGTAAAAATATTCAAAAACAAGTGAAAGTTTGACTTGGAAGTTTCTTTTTAAAAAGTCTATTGCATTCAGTGACTGATAGCGGTTGGCTATAGTTGACTGACTTATACTATTGTACGGGTATGTCGTTGGCCTTGCACTTTATCCCCAGCCGCTTGCACTGGTCCCGCCTAGTGACCGCAGGCGCTCCCAGCGCTTGCAACTGTCCGGTGGTACGGTGATCTGTGGGTGGTACCTTCGCCCGTTCGTGAGATCGAATAGTAGCAACTATACATACAACCAAATATTAATATTGTACTCTCTTGGAATAGAAGGTCCAACGAGGAGCTAAGTTTTTCCGGAATCAACCTGTCCTCCTCCTCCCAATAAAAATATGGGTACAGCTCTCTCCATGAAATTAAAATTATGGATCCACAACTAGTTATACGTAGGTATATTTAAGAGTCGTTAGGTTAACTGAACCGCACCTACCGCAGACACAATAGTGTTGTTGTGTTCGTAGACCCAGGCATCGCAGCGCTCCGTTTCCTCCGGGTGGAAGGATGCCGGCGAGCAGTCGGAGCCGATCGGCCGCAGCCGCTCGCAGCGCCCGCCACCGTCTGGCAGCGCCCAAGCCCCCCACCCGTTCGTGGCGAACACGGGTGGGTCGGCTTCGCATTGTGGCACTTGACATCTGCGAAAGAACATTTGGCTTCGTGTTAATTACGAGAATGAAGTAGGTTACTGAGACGCAGTAAGTATTATAGTGGCATAAAAACCTACATCAGTATCACTAGTAGATACTTATTTGTATTTTAGGAGATACATTTATGAATAAACTACATAGTTTATTTGCCTATGCAATGATGGTGGCAAGCAAGCATGCAGTTCACATTGATGGTTGTGAATACTGCAGCTTATAGCCATCTACACCAAAATTGGAGATCATTAAGCAGATGCGTTGCCACCCATAAGTTTTTCTCCCTCTTTGATAGTTATTACGAGGCCATACATTACCATCTAACCGGAAGACCATAGTGCTGAAGACCAAGGGCGTCGCCAGACGATGATATAGAGGGGGGCTTTGGGAGTTTGGCTATAGGGGAAGGCAGGTTGGTTCTAGGACTAGGTTGATACCTATAGGCACTTATGTATACCTATAGATAACTAAGTAGCCTATGTTCTTTCTCAATGTCAGCTCCATCTCTGCACCAAATTTCATTAAAATCGGTTCACTCTTTTGAACGTGAAAATGTAACAGACAGACAGACAGTCAGACAGAGTTACTTTCGCATTTACGAGTATAATATTAGAAGGGATAAGTGTGCCAGACTACTCCGTCCGCGCAATCTTCGAAGGGGTCACAAGTTTTTGCCTTACGTAGGTACCTAGATTTTTTTTTAATGTAATAAAAGTGGCAAACAAGCATGCAGTTCACATTGATGTTAAGTGATGACTGTAGCCTATAGACACCCACACAATGACCAGAGGTCAAAATGCAGATGCGCTGCCACTCCTGAGGCATTAGGTGATATGCCTCTGTGCCTGAAATTACAGGGCCGTACATTACCACCTGACCGGAACACGATAGTGCTGAACACTACCATTTAGCGGCAAGTATATTAGGTAATGCGGTGGTGCCTACGCCCGCGAGCTCCGTCACTGGAACTCTACCACCAGTAGAAGATATAAATATTATGATGATTTTAAATAAACGTGACTTCACGCCTGTAATCCCTGAAGAGGTAGGCAGAGGTAAATGCATGCATTCAAACATACATGCAAACACCCACGATTCGCCGGTTACGTTTTTGGCCTATGTAACAGGCGGCGTCAACATCGTTACCAAATTTCGAGGTACTGGGAAATTTTCTGAAAATGGAAAAAACCCAATAGAACCTGAAATAAAGGACTTCACACCATTATCTCTGATAACCCCCTACCCGGGAATCGTACCCAGGACCTCAGCGTAATAGCAGTGGCCTGCAACAATTAGGCTACCGAGGCAGTTAAATAAAAAAAATAAAGGAATTCTTATGATACCTAGGTACCGATCGAGTTTTAATTCAAATTCTATTGTTATCAATCAATCAAATCATTTATTTGTTATTTATTTATTTATACAATTCCTACGGTCAATACTACGATGAAGCGACATCGAGAAAATACGAAGGATGTCTGTCCCAACAGGAACAGAGAGGCGTCCTTAACCCAATTGTCTGCAAAATGTTCATACAAGATTTGAGATATGTGTATATGTATAACACAGCTAACACGAGATGTGATAAGTAACAGCTTCCTGCGTGTGCAATCTAGCGACGGACGTCTCTTGTTGATCATTATCTCTACTTAGACGATCTTTTGTGCTGACTGGATTAGTAATGAGATAGATATCTACCACCTACTAACTTAACGGATTAACGGATAGACAACAACACCCTTAACAACATACAGTGCTCAACAATAAATATTGCACATCGAGCCTAGGAAGGAGACTTAGGCTTATTTTTTTTTCTTAATTGTTTTACGGCCACGGAAGCAAGTCCTTAACAGCCAATCTTCAGTAAATTGTTTTCTTCATTTCTTATGATAATGAATATCCATATGGAAGATGACGATGATTGGATGCTTCCATGTGGAATATGATGAGATGGCTCCAGAAAGTGATGGTGACTTTACTAGGAGATTTTACGAAGTTTTGAAGGCAACATGAAAAATCACTTTTCACATCATAATATCACTTTCCTATACCTGTGAACGTTATCGAATGCTTTACGATAAAAATCCCACCATTTTTACACAAAAAAACGCGACTATTTACAAATTTCGAAAATAATATCACGCAGCGCCACAGCTCTTTTCCGCGTTCCCGCCAAAACTCCGGGCTTTTTTCGGGTCTGTAGAGCGTTTTAGAGCGTTATCTCTTTAGCACCGTACCTATTTGACGTTTGTCGACCATTTTGATCAAGTTTTGACCAATACCGCAATACCGCACTATCAGTGCTTACGTAGGCAGTGTGCAACAAACATAAAGCACTACGAAATCGAAACGAGACGATCGGCTAGTTTCGACTTGGTAGAGCGTTATCTCTTTCTTTTTTCCCTAAGTAGGTACTTGCAAAAGTTCAAGTCATAACTGTGTAGATATTGGTACCTCGGGCAAAACGAATATAGGCAAAACGGTTAAGATATTCGCAAGCTATAAATTAACAAAATATAAATAATAAATAAAAAGACGAAGATCTCTGAATTAGCTGACCCCAGCAAGACAAAGAAGAAATGATGCCTTACCAAACCGCTAAGTAACAACCCGAAACCATAATTCTCCGATTTCTACTGTTTGGTGTGCACTGAGAGGTACACTGAACCTCCTACGGTACACAGTACCCGCCGTTTTCAATTGCCCCACTCACCCCTATATTATTCAGTAGGTAATCGTAGTATCCACGTAAGTAAAATAGATTCTTTCGTAAATCGTAGGTAATCAAAAAATCATACGACCGGCTTTTAATACTTACTAATTTTTGATGTCTGATCACGATAATAGATCATTCTATCGATACTTCTACTATCGCCTAAGCCTGGATCAGGCGATAGGTATCTATCATTTGACTGATATGAACTAACGTTGCCTTATTATGTGCGTAGGTACTTTATTATGTCATAAGTACCTACACTAAAATAATAGGTACAATATTCTATACTTGTATAACAATTAACGATTGATACATTAGGTATACAATACGAGCGCGTTAGATTAAGATATGGAATAGGAAGGAAGAAAGGTATCTTGAACCCAGGTGGGTACCCCCACCAAATTTAAAAGATAATGTATAGAGACGCGCCCGTAGGCCAGCCCTTAAAAATTTTCAAATGTCTGCCACGATCTTACTTCACTTCCGAGTCGTCAGAATTTTAGGAAGCAGCTTTGTTAAAACACCTTTTACACTCTCAGAATATCGTGGGTCAAACACGATGTTGATGCTGTGCTCTTTTCGGAAAGATTCGATTCTACAAAAATGGAGGTGAGAATTTACTCGAGAATTTCAGATACCTAGAAAGGACGTTAAGTGATCCCAATCAAAGCTCCTATCCAAAATTCTGACGTTTTGAATATGAAGCAAGTTCGTAGCGGTAGCCCATATCTTAATCTGACGCGCTCGAGTAACTGCAAAAATCCCATTTTTGGCTCCCTACTACAAGCGACATAAACGTTTTATAGTTTATTTAATTTTATGATCATATGTAATTATTTAGAAATGTCAAATTTAGAATAATAATTTAACTTTTGGATGCATTTTCTAAGTTATAGTAGCCACTTAAACTGTAAATACCGTGATAGAAGATACACTACACTGCTCGTATCATCCGCGAACCACAACAAACCAGTCCCCACAATCATAATAAGTAAGAGGAAAACTATCACGTCACTTTACGTACCTATACCTATAAAGTCGATCAACTTATAAAATATACGTAACATACGCAACCCTACATTGCGCGTTCCGACACGCACTTGGTCAGTTTTACTGATTTCTGGTTTACGGACTTTTGGTTATTTTACTCAAAAACTGGATAATTCCGCGTCCTTAAGACTTTCTCGGGGACACCGGGGCGAGGTGCGCTAAAATAGGGACTGTCCCGTTCAAAACGGGACGTATAGTCACTTTACCTATCATCAATCACCTAAGCACAAAGTACCTATGCAGCAGAGATTCCCGCTCAGTGGTGTAGCTAACATAGGTGGCACCCGGGGCGGATGAGCAAAAAAAAGGAATTAAATACTTCCATCTACTCTCTCTCTCTACTCTTACATATACTTTTTTGGTATCTTATTTCTCCATTCTCCACCGTTGTGCCTCCCTATTAGAGCAAATTCTGTCTCTGGAGTCCCCTAGTATTATCAATGCGAAAGTGAGTTTTATGTTACGCCTTCACGTATAAACAGCTCAAATTTTGTTTATTTAAAGAGAGGGTGTCACCCCTAAACGGGTGGCACCCGGTGCGTGCCGCCACCCTCCCCTATAGCTACCCTACCGTTTCTGTTTAATGTAGTGAATTATTTGCTAACTGCTACTTCATTCACATAAAAAGATAAGAAAGCTAAGCAACATTTTACTGATCAGATTAATCAGTTGTTGTTAAAAAATCAAGTTATGTATGTATGTATCTTCACGCTTACTCCCTCATGGGCTAGGACAGAGAGTGTGGTTCTGACATGGAATGACTTTCAGTAACCTCACGTGCTTCCCTTCTACATTCTGAATGTAGAAGAAGTACGTGCCCATGCACACCGGTTCCTAAAACTCTTGATTTTGACCCTCCCTTAGACAGTAAGTACTCGTGTTAACTCGTGTATTTGGTCATCCAGTCTTAGGGAGAGATTCACAGACCGCACTACGACTTTACTTTCGAGCAAAGTACACTTCGAACTGTCAAAACCCATACATTTCTGACAGTTCTAAGCATACTTTGCTCAAAGTAAAGTCGTAGTGCGGTCTGTGAATCTCACCATTAGTCTTCCTGGGCCTCTGCAACCATCCACATTCGCATTGTTTATCTGTTTAGTCATTCTCTCATTGAACATTCTTTCTACATGCTCCAAACATCATCGCAGCATGCCTTCATTTTTCAAAAAAATATATATATTTAAAAATAATTCTCAAAGAGACGATGGACGCGGCGACGCTTGAAAGTAAAAAATAACGTTATATTAACACAGCTTAAAAATATTGTAAATGATAAGTAGGCTGCAAGGACAACGAAACAATTGTTTTTGCGACATGTTAAATATTTTATAATTATTATTATTCAGATGGTATTGTTTTTCACAGAGACGTCAACAATCCATGACTTGGAACAAATTCCAAATCAAAAGTATTTTGGTTCCGCAGACATATAGAATATTATTTAATTTAAATAAGATGGAACAGGCAATAGGTAAGGTATGCGTAGAAATTCATTATGGCGCTGGAATAATTTGTTTGTAGGCATGTACCTAAAGAGCGACCTACTGGGCGAAGGCCAAATACGCTTATAATAGTGTTGTGTGACGATAGGGAAGAATAAGCCATAATCGCCACGCTTGGTACACGGATTGGCGATCGTAGTAACAGCGATTTATCTGGGCACGCTGCTGCCCATCCCGCGTTATTGTATTTGCTGCAGCCTATTTTGTATTTATAATGACCGCCGCTGTTCGGTTGACTACCTACCAGCCTATCAAGTAATTGTTTACAGTCAATAATTAAACTTATGTATACAATTGTTTCCAACACACACTTTCACACAAATTTTACTATCTCCTTACTGAACATTTATCGATGTTTTATACGCTAGCTCGAGCTAATTCACCACGTAGGTATTTCAAAGGTCACAGTTGCTTAATAACAACATTTTTTAATTTTTAAAGATAATGTACCTACTTCTTTTCAGGTAAATAATTAATCATTTAAATATACAGACAAAATTAGTACACGGTAGATACCTTCGTACCTACCCTTATAAATTAAATAGGTTTGGTTTGTATAAACAATGTGATAAAACCAAAAAAAAAGTTTCATCAATACTCAACTTATAATCACCTATGTCTGGAATATCTTATCAAACTTTTTAAAATTCATAATATTAAAAATAGTAGTTTCAAAACTCACCTGTGCCCGACGTCCGCTGCATTGAATATATACTGACTGTTGTACACCGCGGAGAATATAATAGGCACTAATATAAAACAGTAGTTCTGTATCTGATAGCGACCGAACTCCCCCAACTGCAGGAGGATCCCGTCCAGGTCCACGTCGGAAGCCTCCTGCACATCCTTCCGCTTGGACATCCTCGCTGCCACTGACACTGATAAGTGCTGAGTGGCGTCAACTCACAGTACACGTGCTCCGAGCCAGCTGTCAACACCACGCTACTACCGCATCGCGGAGTCCAACTGCCAATATCAATGTACAATCGCACGAACTAAACGCAAAAGATTAGCATTCTTTCTCACTTCACCTAACAATACGTTTGAGCTGCATTGTAACTGTTTATTGTAAACGCCCCTTCAATATAGTAGCTGATTATCGGGTTTGGTAGTGTGAGTTCATTCGTCAATTTTCATTCGCAAGTCGGAAGGAATATGCCCAAAAGAAAGACGGGTGAAAAATCAAGTGAAATGATAAGTAGGTGAATTGTAGAACCTAGCTACAATGCCACTTGAAGAAACAGTAGCACAATACTGAAAGCGAATGTTTGTGAATGTGGCGCTATCTCTAATTCCTTTGTAATCAAGTTCGGTGGTCAATGATAAAAATTGGGACGAAGGTTTGTTCATTTCATATCTACAAGGTGAAACTTTATCGATTTCAACAATTTTACATAAGAGATCATTCTAATTGAAAGGCTTTCCTCATTGAATAATGGGGTGTCAAAATTGTATCAGCGGAATCAAATAGTTCGGCTGGACAGAGTAAGTATAGTCGGAGTAAAGAAGGGTTTACGTAAACATAATGCCTGGGTACTTACTTACATAACTGCCTCGGTAGCCTAGTGGTAGCAGGCCACTACTACTACGCTGAGGTCCTGGGTTCGATTCCCGGGTAGGGGGTTATCAGAGATAATGGTGAAAAAGCCTTTGTCTCTGGTTCTATTGGGATTTTTCCATTTTCTGGAAATTTCCCAGTACCTCAAAGTTTGGTAATGTGCCCGGAGATGTCAACAGGCTCGCCACCTGTTACATGGGCCAAAACGTAACCGGCGAATCGTGGGTGTTTGCATGTATGTTTGAATGCATGCATTTACCTCTGCCTACCCCTTCGGGGATTACAGGCGTGAAGTTACGTAGATATCTTCACTTAACCAATTTGTTCCATGTCGATGAACTCACACACTACAAATATGAGCAAATGAGTATCATACATTTGTACAGCTGTTGAAAATAAACATGTACGAGGTGTGAATCTGCTGAAAAAGAACTCTGCTGAAAATTTAACGTTTATCGACGTAGGGTTGGGATCCTCAATAAATGTTACATTTTATATTAAAAAGATTTGTAAAAAGACCTTATTACTTAATTTACTTGCCGCTAAATGGTAGTGTTTAGCACTACAGGTGGTAATGTACGGCCCTGTAATTTCCGGCACAGAGGCATAGCACCTTAGGCCGCAGGAGTGGTAACGCATCTGCATTTTGACCTCGGTCTTTATGTGAGTGTCTATAGGCTGCAGTCATCACTTAACATCAATGTGAACTGCATGCTTGTTTGCCACTTCCATTACATAAAAAAAGGATGATATTAACGCCATAGAATATCCATAAACCATGGATTATGAATCAGTTTCTAAAACTTTTTGTTGTTCTTGTTTGCGTTTAGAGATAAACTTCGTTGATTGGCCATATCAACTCTTCTGACTCATACACTTTGTTCTTGCGACTGAGTATCATCATAATATCATCATCAGTAGGTACCTATAGAACACAAAGTGTCGTATGTCTGCGATCGTTGTAGCGTGAATCCTCACTATTCTTTGCAAGCGATTAGGTGCACCAAATTGTATTGTGCCATTTGTGCTTAGAAAGAGAATAAAAACAGTTTTAATGTAACTCAAATTGTCAATAATTTGAAATATTTCGATGACTATAAATTCATTGGTGACGCCTTCGTGAGCATTGTTCAAATAAAAAAAACGCTTTCAAATATAAAAATGTTTGTTTTACGATTATGGCAAGAATTTTCATACCATGGTAGGTAGTTCTTTGAAACATTGTCGACCTTAGAGGAAAGATAATTTTTCCTTATAATGATTGCGTTTTAATCGTTGCTTCTTATTGTACCTACCTATTGTAAGTTATTGTAGATACGCAATAAAATTGCAAACTGTTTTTCTAGGGTACGAATCTTATTATTGGATTTATTTAAAAACTTACCGGAATTTTATTTTGCGCATTTAAACGCCAGAACCACAAGATTGTTTAATTCTTGCCCAAAAATCTTGCCAGGTTACTTTCCGACCGCAAAAAACGAGTAAGTAGATAACTAATAGGTAGACCTACCAAAGATATTATAATATCTTTGAGGTATACCTATGTAAAAAGAATAGAAGAATCACTAACTATAACTAGGTACCTACCTACTAGATAGTCGAAGACTTGAAGAGGTTTACTTCAATGAAGTACTTACCTACGTATCTTTGAAATTAGGTCATTGCCCATCTCTAGACAACTACATACCTACTTAAGTGGGTTAAGCTACCTACTTACATGTAGTTACATGTCTGAATATTGCATCTAGCTGAATACCTACATGAATGGTTACTTTTTTTTATGAGGAAAGAATCTTTAAAATAGATTAACTTCACTCTACTATTTACTTCAGCCTACCCTTTCTGCAAAACGGTACGGTCAGGTAAATATGTAGGTACCTACCTATTTAAATGAACTATAAGATGTCTATACACATACCTACCCAACATTCGCCAATTATTGTTTTATATTATTTCGCATTAACACAAGCTTGTGAAATATATTTTATTTTTAAAGAAAAATGGAAAGAAATATTTGACTTCAGGCGAGGCTCGACTCGACTGGACTAGATTCCCAGTAGGTCGCGAGTTCGAGTCTCGCCTGAAGTCAAATATTTCTTTCCATTTTTCTTTAAAAATAAAATATTTTAAAATTAAAAATACGCGTGTCCGTGCTTCGGAGGGCACGCTAAGCCGTCGGTTCCGGTTGCTATCGATAGATAGCAGTCGTTAAACCTTGTCGGAGATCTTATGGGCGGTTTGAAAACATCCGACAGCGGGTTGGCCACTAACCCGTATCTCTCTCTACCAGTCCGCATTGGAGCAGCGTGGTGGAGTAAGTTCCAGGCCTCCCTCCTATAAGGGGAGAGGCTGAATTCTTATGTTATTGCAATAACCACCTGTATTTCAAATCAGCCGCATTAAAGATGTATTGGATCTTGTACATGGCGCAGAATACGATAGGCAGCATGATGAACCCATACTTCTGGTACTGGTAGCGTCCTAGTTTCAACTCCTTTAGCACATTCTCTAGATCCAACTCTTTGCTCTGGCTCTTCATTATTTTAACACATCAATAACTCGAAATCACTTCAACGGTTTTTGTAAAATCGTCGTTAGTTTTGTTTACGGTTCCGAAAACTGAACGAATTAATTGAACATGGCAGTTTATTAATTAACATTACACCTTGAACTATAGAAACATGGACAAAAAATGACAAAATGTATCATCACGTTGACGGTTCACTACTTTTGGTTTTAACGTCTTGTCTCGTTGTCAAATTGTAACTTTCTGAAGTATATCACGATACTTCTGTGTCGATTATTTAAATGCAGTTAGGAGGAGATGCAAAAAGTCCGTATGCAGAGATACGATATGGGCATAGTCCCATAACGGTGGTAGAGCTCCAGTGACGTAGTTCGCGGGCGTAGGCATCACCGCATTACCTAATATAGGTACTTGCCGCTAAATGGTAGTGTTCAGCACTATCGTGTCCCGGTCAGGTGGTAATGTACGGCCCTGTAATTTCCGGCACAGAGGCATAACACCTTAGGCCTCAGAAGTGGTAACGCATCTGCATTTTGACCTCTGGTAGGTATTTGGGTTGGTGTCTATAGGCTGCAGTCATCACTTAACATCAATGTGAACTGCATGATTGTTTGCCGCTTTCATGACAAAAAAAAATTAAAATGATTTTAACTGGTAGGTAGTATAGTTCAAATCGCGGTCGCGGACGTAGGCACTACCGCATTATCTAATCTACTTGCTGATAAATGTTTGCGTTAAGCGGTACTAACGTATCTTACCCGTCAGGTGGTACTGTAATCCTGTACTTTAGGGCACGGCGGCACAACAACTTCGTTTATTCAGTTTATTCATTTATTTCATATAATTGGGCTCCTGGAGAGCACTTTTACATCGTATTTTTTTTAAAACTAACCTAGAGTGAATAACCACTAATAATAATCAAAAACACATAAATTAAATAGAATCTGAACAATTTTGTATAATATGGAAAGCATCAACTATTTACAAATTCCTCCATTTCCCCATTTACACCTCAGGTGTGGCAATGTAAAACCTCTATCTGCCGCGAAATGGTAGTGTTCAGCACTAACGTTCCGCTTAGATGGCTCCGTAATAACTATCACAGAGACTTAACAACTTAGGTCTCAGGGGTGACAACGCATCTACATTTTGAACTCTGGTTCTTGTGTTAACGTCTATAGGCTACTCATCACTGAATCTGAATGTGAACTTGTTTGCCACCTTTAGGGTTGCCAGGCGTCCGAACAAGACCGGATAGTTACGCTTTTTGATTCCGTGTCCAGTCAAAATAAACGATATCCGACTTTTGTCAGGCTTTTTAGATTTCGGAAACGCGCGAGCACTGAGCACAGCCGAATGCTTCTGTAGCGGGTCTCAGGTTTTTACCCAAATGTCCGGCCAAACTTGTTAGTCTGTTCGGCTGTAAGGTTAAGCGAGCTGGCAACCCTAGCCACCTTCATTTCTTACGTAGTATTTGTATACTCTTTGCCTTCATTAATTAAAAAAAGATCTCTAGTCTTTACCTGTCATCAGACTGATAAACATGAGTAGATTACCCATTCCATCAATTGCATTGTGGAGTTTTGGCGGGAACCTTGAAAGAGGCGTATGGTGCTCTTATTTTATTTCATTTTCTTGATGTATTTTTAAGTTATATTGAATAAAGTTGGTGGCATTTTGTTTGATATAGGTTTATTACAGTGCCCGTGTATAGTGAAATCGAATAACAGTGCGAAAACACGACCTTTCAGGTTGCCTCCAAAACTTCATTGTAAATGTTCTGGTAAAGTAGCCATCGCTTTACTCGAATAACTTGACTGTAACTCACTTGACTGACATACTTAATAAGTAATTGACTGACTATATTATACTAACTTTTACGATGCTTAAAATAAATACGAAATATCGTTTTACTTGACACTGGAAATATGCGTAATAGCAATGCCATAATTTAATTAAAAAAAAATGCATTGTAGGCAATGGTAGGCAATTCAAGATGATGTCAATTGATGACTTCAATTGACTTCAATGATTGCCGAGTTCATCAAAGGTAAACGTGGCAATAAATGAGTAATGTTGGAAAACGAATGTATTCTTTCCTCGCACGCTTCAGTGTTCACTACGGTCGTGTGGTATCAAACAAGACTAATTTTTTTTTAATGATATTTAGTGGCATACAAACGTACAGTTCGGTTATTGCCCGTGGTAAGTAGTCCTGTAGCCTATAAACATCTACATGAGACTGGAGGTTTCAATGTAGATGCGTTGCCACTCCTGAGGTCTTAGGTATTATGCCTTTGTGCCGGATATTATTACCACTTGATTAGAACACGATTGTGCTGAACACTACCATTTAGCGGCAAATAAATTAGGTAATGCGGTGGTGCCTACGTCCACGAGCTCCGTCACTGGAGCTCTACCACCAGTTGAGAATAGGCTCGCCACCTTATTACATGGGACAAAATGTAATGGGTGAATCGTGGGTGTTAGCGTAGATATTGAATTAAGGCAATTACCTCGGCCCTACCGTTTATTCCATTTGTTGAAACCCAGATATAACGATGTAATTTGATCACAATAAAAAGTACTGCATCTACCAGGAAAACCTCAATGCCGTACCGGTTTGGTACGGCGTCCTCGCACTTAATTTTCCTTTTGCGTACGATCTTGATTCATCTTAACGTATTATTGTCAAGCTTCCTTATCTGCAGTAGGACAAGGTTGCTACTCGTTAACTCGTTATGGCATAGGTACCTAGATAATTACCTAATACCTAAAGATAAATAAAGATTACCAAATAGACTTGTCGGCTTCGGGGCCTGACGACCACACAACAACCCACTATTGGAAGAATTTTCTTCCTCTAGTGGGCGGTGGTGTGTATTATCATTTAGGGTGATTTGCCATAATCGCCACGCTTGGCAAACGGATTGGCGTCCGCAGTGGCGGCAATTTTATCACGGGACGCTGCTGCCCATCCCGGATACTCCTACCGCCATGGTTTGACCGCCATTGTTCGGTTGACTGACTGCACTAGAGGAAAGATTCCCCGCCACTAGAAGAGAATTCTTCCGCTAGCGGGCGATGGGGTCGTCACATTCCGACGCCGAGACACTCACTATGGGCTTCATAAGAAGGCTCCAGGTCACTCAGAGAGCAAAGGAGAGGGCTATGCTCGGAGTTTCTCTGCGAGATCGAATCAGAGATGAAGAGATCCGCATGAGAACCAAAGTAACCGACATAGCCCACCGAATAGCGAAACTCAAGTGGCAGTGGGCAGGGCTATTTGAAGAGTTCCCTCGATTTTTCCAGGATTCCATCATCACATATTGACATGGTGACAATGGGACCACCTGTGAGGCATAAAAAATACATTTAAATTAAAAAAAAAATATCCAAATCGGTAAAGACGTTTTAAAATTATCGGTGTACTTACATAAAAAAAAATCCGACGAATTGATAACTTTCTCTTTTTTTTCGAAGTCGGTTAAAAAAACGATTTCGACGAATTGATAAATTCCTCCTTTTTTCGAAGTCGGTTAAAACCCAGGAAGAAATTGAACTTGAACGTTTTTTATCTGTATCAATTAGTCTTTTCTTCACAATTGAAAATTGTTAGGTGGACCATGGGCAATACATTCCGCTGAATTATCTAGCAGGTGGACCACCGGAAGTAAAATTTACCCCTGGTACACCTAACTCACAAGAGGTGTACCATGGGCAGTAATTTTTTCCCATGGTTCACCCAGGTGGACTAAGTTGGTGTACCACGGGCAATGACCGATCGAATCGATTTCCAATTTAAAGAAATTCATCGGAACTTTTTTAACTTGATCGATTCGATACATCGCTTTTTTGTTAATATGTGATGGACTAGTAATATACAGTTAACATTAGTTTTGTTTTAACTACATAGGTACTATCCCAAGCGTAGGCTGTATCGCCGCCATGTTGAACATGGTGGTGAAAATGATAAAATCGTTTGAATTAAATGTGGTTGTAACTCGAAAATATATTCTTGAATAAATTAATTGCATTGTACTGGTGGTAGAGCTCCAGTGACGGAGCTCGCGGGCGTAGGCACCACCGCATTACCTAATATACTTGCCGCTAAATGGTAGTGTTCATCACTATCGTGTTCCGGTCAGGTGGTAATGTACGGCCCTGTAATTTCCGGCACAGAGGCATAACACCTAATGTCTCAAGAGTGGCAGCGCATCTGCATTTTGACCTCTGGTCATTGTGTGGTTGTCTATAGGCTGCAGTCATCACTTAACATCAATGTGAACTGCATGCTTGTTTGCCACTTTTATTACATAAAAAAAAAAAAAAAAAAAAATTGTTTTCGGATTCTTCTTTAATTTACCCATTTTTTGAGGTACTGTACGAACCAGAGCCGAGCTCGCAACATCTCCTTTATCTGTTTGGTTTTCGATATACATTGTTAATTACTGCTTTATTTTATTTCCCTTGCAATGTAAGTTTCAAGAGGTAGTATATAAATAAAAAAAATAAAATATGCTTACACTCACAGCCAGATATAAACCTGTGTCGTGGGTGCCGTTGTACACATACAACACATACACAAACATCCAGACCCGAAACAAATATCTGTAGGCCATACAAATAATTATTCCGGTGCGGGGATCGAACCCGCGACCCTTCGAATTAAACGGTCATCTCACACCGCTGGACTAAGCGCGTCGTATATATACCTTCACAAGCAAGAAGTAAAAGAGAAAAAAACTAATTTAGTTAGGCCTTCGGATTTAGTTAGGTCTTCGCACCGCTGCCTGGCGCAGAAGCAATTGGGTCCTCATATTATGAGGAAATTGGAAATGGTTTAAAATAAAACAATAGAGTTATGTAACATAATAATTATTACACTTTGATAATATGTTCAAACTTTATATGTACAGTCAACATGGAATGCGCGATCATCTACATTACATAGTGTACACAGGGAACAACAGCTTTAAAAACGTATTTATATATTTTAGTTAATAAGTCATTTATTATGTATAGTTTTATTTACAATTCACAGTACGAGTTAGGTGTACCTGCATCTCGATATGGGGACTTGCCACACTTGTTCGCTTTTGTTCAATTGATTACGGGTTCAGTTATAGCTCTTGTATCAATGCTGAATAGATTCACTAAATCGTTACTGCCATCCAAGTACTAATTTTCTAAAGATACATTTACACACCACGGTATGGTAACGTTATTGTTATTAATATTAAAAAAATAATAAATATTAGGGCTGGCAGCTGGCGATTCCTCTGATATTGTAAAAGTAAATAACGGTAACGTTAATCACTATCCATCAGATGACCGATTTTCTTAGAAAATAGATAACAAAGTGCTCAATTTAATTTTTTACTGAAAAATTAAAGGAAATAAGAAAAATATCAATGTTAGTATCGAACACTAAACTGCGGAGTTTTCAATATACTTAGTGTATGTCTAAAACTTAATTTAAAAAAAAATCTTCAACGCACTTGTATTTTTATTGAGTAACAATTCGAAATGTACGATCAATTTGCGATGTGAGGACCTAGGATTCGTGGATAATAAAAAAGAGTAACCCAATAAAATACATATTATTATGTAATACGTTATTATAAATAACAATAATAATAAAATGCATTGATTAGCAATTCGCAACTATTGTCAAGCGACGGACAAATGCGGACAAGTGTAGTTGGTGAGACACACACAAGCAGTCAGACACAGGATCGGTAACGAGTGAACGAGATAAACATAGTCTACACTACTCACGCACATACACAATGAAATGTAGTAACACGTATATATGAATATCTTCATAATCATACAACCTATCGATTTTCAAAGACGATCTTGTCTTTATTGACTATATATTCGTGTCGAATATACAAAGGAGATGTTGCAAAAATATATGGACCTCCGGCCATGTATTGTACACAATAACATAAACAGGCAAAATCAATATAAAAACGTTTTTTACTGCATATTTTCACTTATTTAGCTTTGTTTGCAGGGACAAAACATTATTTGCAGTTAGAATTGCAACTTAAAACCAACATGGCGAATATGGCGGGCAATGTCATTTTGACAAATTCCACTAATAATCGATACTAATCGATTTCCAATTTAAAGAAATTCATCGGAATTCTTTAAATTGATTGATTCGATACATCGTTTTTTTGTTGATATGTGATGCACTAGTAAGATACAGACAGCATCAGTTTTGTTTTATCTACATAGGTACTATCCCAAGCATCGCCTGTATCGCCGCCATGTTGAACATGGTTGAAAATGATAAAATCAATGTGGTTGTAGTTGTAACTCTAAAACATATTTTTGAATAAATTAATTGTATTTTTTTCGGCTTCCTCTTTAATTTACCCATTTTTTGAGGTAGTGTACGAACCAGAGCTCGCAACATCTCCTCTATATATTTTATTTTAAATAGTTGAAGTCTAAAATTTACAATAAATATATTTTGAATTGCCAATTAAATTTAATAATATTATATTTGACCGCCGGATCAAAAACTGTCGCATTTTGAAATTTAAAGAAAAATGAACAGTGCTCAGCAAGAAACGTTGCACATCGAACTTAGGAAAAAGACAATCGGCTTGTTTCCACTTCGTAGAGCGTTATCTCTGTTACACACTGCGTACGTAAACATTGACAGTGCGCTACTGACCACAATTTGATCAAAATTATCGATATACGCCACATAGGTAGTGTGCGAAAGAGATAACGGCCTACAGAGCCGAAACCTCATTCCTAAGTCGATGTGTAATCAAACTATCTGAACGTCATTAGTTTCTTCTTTAAAATTCTATAGTATCATTTCGTTTAATACAATGTACAGAACAATTACTAATAACATGATATGATGAAGTCAAGAACAACATAGGTACATTTAATTTTATAAGTAGCTTAACTGAAATTGCATTGGAGGTACCCTTATCTAAACTAAGAGGAAAAAGGATAAGGACAAATCTGACAGTAACTCGGTTATTTTGTTTCATTCAATTACAATCTTATCCACGTGTAAATCATTTATCATAGCCAAGACTTATACAATATAATCGATAAATATTCATAGAAAATAGGTATTAATTGTATAATAAATGTTACAATAATTATTAAACACGTGGATTGATCACGTTCAAATAAGTATGATATAAACATCAATTATTGCAAGTTACATATATTATTACAGATTTAATTTTCAAATATATACATTATTATATTACATAGTAATTAAACATTATTCTGTAGATTTCAACAATTTGAAATACTATATTCATCCCGATATAAGTATTACAATATACATAGTTTGAACAGTACGAAACTCTTCGGAAATGAAATTACATAATAAGTGGTGAAAATAGTTACAAATTATACAATAGAAATACATATTGAAAATTAAATAGACAGTGAATGAAAATATATTCTAACTATAATGTCTAAGCCACACATCACGCTTACAAAGATTCGTGTTAAAGCGATGTTTAAGTAACCGAACATACGCAAATACTTCGCCCTGTCTCGTCGTTAACGAAGCCACAGAGTTACGTCTCCACCCAACAGCGCGTGCTATCGCGTGTGGTCCAAGCATTACAATTAACTATGCTAGTAATTATGTACTTAAATGAGGATTTATAAGAACTAGAATAATAAAAACCGGTCAAGTGCGTGTCGGGCCACGCGCAGTAAGGGTGCCGTAATTACAGAGAAAGAGATGTAATTAAAAAACAAATAAAATAAAATATTTTGTATGTACTTAGTTGTTCGAAATTTTCGAGTAAAATACATTTGGTCGACTATTACTCGCAAACTTGCAAGGCCAAATTAAGTGTGATAGTCATAGATTATACAGTATATAGGGTGATAGTTTTCTTTTTAATTTCATTATATATAGCTACTATTGCCGTAACGTTTGAATTTCTAACAACAACCGTTTAGTTGGTATGGGGGCAGGGGAGGGGGGCACTTGACTCTAACGACAATTTGCATTATAAAGCTTAATAAGTCAAGAGCAGTAAACTAAATCGAAATATGATGTTAGGATATCCATAATATTTTTAAAAGACCTATCTAACGATACCACATTATATGGAAATCCAAATAAATAAAAATATTTTCGCGTTACTTGTAGGGGAGGTTATCCTAAATCATTTTTATTTCATGTTTTTATTATACGCCTTTGTTTACTACGGAACCCTAAAATAGGAAATAACTATTTAGGAATAAGTTAAAAAAACAGCCATTTACACGTGGTAGAAGTGAGACCCTCAAAAATTTTCATAAGTCACATACTTCCCATCTCATTTTCTCCCACGCTAACTCTTATGAATTTATGTGTCTATCTCTTGTTACTGTCGCTTTTTCGTTTCATAGGCTTTCAATTCACAACTATACTTAAGAAGTTTTACTTTAAAAAGGGACACTGTAAAAACCAGCAGGCTTAGGTACCTTGATACAAGAGTATTTATATCTCCACATGATAATAATAAAAATATTTACAACCATATTTGTTTCTGATGAAAATTAAAATAATGGATATTAGCACTACACTATAGAATACACGAGAGACAATGTTACACGCAAACTCTTCATATTAAAACGAACAAACTTATAGATACAGAAGTATTGAACACATTATTTACTCTGCAAGTCGACGTTGTTTATCGTTACTAAAATAATATATGTACAGGTCGCGCCACGTAAAAAGAACGCTGGAAGAAAGCAGAAGGGATGTGTTCGCGCATCGGTACACTCGCGCACGAAAGTACTAGCCCTATTGGTTTATTTTTGATCTAGCTTTCGCTTGCGGTTTCGTGTATTGGTAGGCAGATTGAAAACGCCGCACCTCATACTACCAAATAGATCGATAAATCGTCTACTGCGCAGCTTGACCGCCGGCGTTCTTTTTACCTGGCGCGACCTATACTCACGAGTAATACTAATCTTAAAGCAATGACATCTGAATTATGGATTATAAGGGTTTGAGGCTTTAATCTATAATGACTATTGACTAAGGACATTGTAGCCGATACATAAACATCACGCCCGTATTTTTCGATTTTCGAAGGAGTAAGGTATTGTATGCATTCAAGTATTCAAATAAATACGTTTTGTTTTATGTGGCGAAAGGAGATGTTGCAAAAATGTATGGACCTCCGGCCATGTATTGTATACAATATCATTAACAGGCAAAATCAATATAAAAACGTTTTTTACTGCATATTTGCACTCATTTAGCTTTGTTTGCAGTTACAAAATATTATTTGCAGTAAGAGTTGCAACTCAAACCAACATGGCGAATATGGCGGGCGATGTCATTTTGACATTTTCATTTTTTAAATTGTTTTTTATTATATAGTACTTGGAGAAAAAAGTAATATTTTCTAAATACTATCGAAATCGATTTCATGTGTTAATACTAAGAACTTAAACTAATCGATTTCCAATTTTAAGAAGCGTCGGCTGTATCGCCATGTTGAATGTGGTTGAAAATGATAAAATCGTTTGAAATAAATGTAGTAGTAACTTTAAAATATATTCTTGAATAAATTAATTGTATTTTTTTCGGATTCTTCTTTCATTTACCCATTTTTTGAGGACGTGTACGAACTAGAGCCGAGCTCGCAACATCTCCTTTGCGGGCACATTATCAAACTCCAGATGGCACTGGAAAACTTTCAGAAAATGTGGTAATCCTCTTCTGAAGGAAGCAACAATGTCACTAGTAATGATACTCGTAATAAGAGCTGTCAGTAAATATACGATCCTAATCCATATGTCACTTTTCAATTGCTACCAAGATTAAAATCATAGAACACCCACTCATCACATGTACAATGCTAATAAAATTAACTAAACCATTGCATTGTGGACTTAATTGTGCAACCACACCACAGTTACTTTTTGTGAAGTAGCGCTGCGCTACACGATAACATTAGGTAATCTATAGCTTTTGAGGTTTTGTTGAATGAACATAAAGTAACAAACTATAACAGAGTAACTTTTTGTAACAAGCGAGTTGCTTGTTCTCAATGTTTTAAAATGTTATGGATTGTTTGTTAACGGTTTATTAACGGTTGGGAAGCATTTAATTTAATTTTATAATGTATTTTGAAATTATTTAATGTATTTTAATTGTGAATGTATTTTAATTGTATTTTAATCTTTAAAATAATATCTATTGCTTGTCTATCGCATTGGGTAGCCACCTGTAAGGATAGATTTAAGTTTGTTAAATAAATAAATAAATATTTATGAAAGAAATAAAATCACTCGCATGTGTTATTGCAAAAAATAAAATATGACAATCAGGAAACATTAGGCTTATACATTCACCTGGCGATGACCGGCTAACAGGACAATATTATCTAAGGATAAATTACTTTCTGCTATCGGATTTTATTCACTAACATTTGCCCACGTTGCTGGTACCACAAAAAGTAACTGCGATGTGGACGCACCACAACACCAGAAACCGACAAAAATATACTTTATCACCAATATACAAACAACTACCTATCACCTTGAATCATTCGCTGACTATAGTTATACATTAAACCATAAGCCTGTTTATAAACTAAATTCCAGATGCATTGAAATTGTTGTATGGAATATGATTACCACCAACGCAACTGAAAAAGAAGAATGAGGCACTTAGGACCATGTTCTGCGAGAGCAGTTATCAATCGATATTTTTATGGATGTTGCGGGTATATTAAACTAAAACGGTTTTAGTAGCTCTTGAGCTTCCGTGATTTTGTGTTAAATATTTAAGTATGTATATAATAATATGCAAGTAATTTATTAATTTGCATAATCTTAGTTGATCGAAATAAGCATTCTTGTTATTATTATTAATAATAAAATTAGAATCAAAATTAATCTATTGACAATAAGTGCCACCGCGCAACTTATTCCTCCAAGATATATGGAAGTGCGCGCATTATGCAGCTAGCCGTTGGCGGCCATGTATCTATTGGCCGCGCGAACAGCAAAAACATCGTAACCCAACATACGGCTATTTGGTCGCATGTTGCCCGACTACGATTAAGTATCTATATGTGGTAATTACGATGATACATGTCGGTATTTCGCACGTTTGAGATAATATGTCATTCGACTTTATACGATAATACGATGTCGCAATATCATAAACAATCATCAATTTATGAAGTGGTTTAACAAATACATACTTAATCCTTGGATTGATAGGCAATCCGTTAGATATGATAATATAAATAATACATACATTATTGCTATGCGCAGGTACTGGGGTATACAATACACTCACAGTTAATTATTTAGCGTATGATAACAGCAGTCCATTATATTACGAAAAAAAACATGGATAAAATCAGTAATATCAATAAAAACGCATAACGTAATGATCCTGTCGTTACGTCATACTTAGTAATTTTTATTTAATATCAAAATGTAATGTATTTTGTATGAATTATTTTGAACAATTTTTATCAATGCGGCCAACCCTGAAATAGCGAAAAGAAAATCAGCTGCACCATACGTTTTGTTGCTCGGCGATGACAATTTTGTATGGAGCAGCTGATATTTTTTAGTCCTTAGTAGTATTTTTTGGTTAGCCCTATAGTAAAAGTTCATTATAATTATGATTAAAAAACATAACCAGGTCTATTCCATTTTAATCTTAATATCTACTTTTGTTAATCCTTCACACGACGTTGAATGAGGTCCTAATCAACCATTTATCGCTGTGTGGTAGGCATGCTACTGCGCCGACTGGCATGTCACCAGAGATAAAGAGATTACAGGTGATTATATGAGCAGTTACTTGATAGCAATATCTTACAACTAAGTAGTGCAATGTTTACTACACTTCAACTCTGTGTACAGCCAGATTAAAAGAGACTTGAATAAAAACTAGTTTTATGGATTTAACTCGCGTATATTAAGCTAAATTGCGGTGGTTTTTCAGCTTCCGGGCGGACTAGTGACATTTGCCTTTTTTATGTAATGAAAGTGGCAACCAAGCATGCAGTTCACATTGATGTTAAGTGATGACTGCAGCCTATAGACACTTACACAAAAACCAAGGTCAAAGTGCAGATGCGTTACCAGTCCTGAGGCCTAAGGTGTTACGCCTCTGTGCCGGAAATTACAGGGCCGTACATTACCACCTGACCGGAACACGATAGTGCTGAACACTACCATTTAGCGGAAAGTAGGTATATTAGGTAATGCGGTGGTGCCTACGCTCGCGAGCTCCGTCACTGGAGCTCTACCACCAGTAAAAAGTTGTCTGACAGCAATTTCAAAATAATTTGCAACCTCCATCGATTTCGTAAACGCCTTACGTAATGTTCAAGATTAACGCAAAATTCACTTATTACCTTGAAGTCACTCAGACTGGTGCGACTGGGATTTAATAAAAAAAATTCAAGATTTTTTTCAGGCTTTAAGTCCCTTCCTGTTTTTTGGTTATTGTAGGAATTATATTTGCGGCTTTTATATAGGTTCGGTTCCCCCCACTGCAGAATCATTTCGTTCATCCAGATATGCTGCAAACCTAATTTTTACGCATATTTATAATCTAGAGAAAATAATATATCTACTAGGTTGCCTATCAAAATTTGGCCGCAAGTATTTTTTTTTTATTTATTCAATCTTTAACAGCCAGTAATTTTTATTTGCGGCCGATTTCATTTGGCTCCCGTATATCATAATAATGACAAAAAATGCTTTATTTTGATTTACTTATAAATAATACATGTACCTACGTTAAAAGACGTAAAAAGTTATTATGGCGGAATGAAAATAGGGTGTTTGCAGCATACCTGGATAAACGAAATGATTCTGCAGTGGGAACCTCTAACCTAACCTAATACTTCCTATCTTCCCGACGTTTCGATGGCTTTCCAGCGACCGTGGTCACGAGGAGACTAATTTTTTCTACTGGTCTCTCTACTTTTTTCTACTGGTGGTAGAGCTCCAGTGAAGGAGCTCGCGGGCGTAGGCACCACCGCATTACCTAATATACTTGCCGCTAAATGGTAGTGTTCAGCACTATCGTGTTCCGGTCAGGTGGTAATGTACGGCCCTGTTCTTGTTAATTTCCGGCACAGAGGCAAAACACCTTAGGCCTCGGGAGTGGTAACGCATCTGCATTTCGACCTAAGTTTTTGTGTGGGTGTCTACAGGCTGCAGTCATCACTTAACATCAATGTTAACTGCATGCTTGTTTGCCACTTCCAATACATAAAAAAAAAGAAAATCGACGATGTTTTGATCTTGTGGACAGAAACATTAGCTAGCAATCAGATGTGTACGTAGAATCTCATATGTTTACGTATATTCATCGAGATAGTGTAAGGCTATGAGGTGACGTCAGTACAGTGTACCGTGAAGCCACATCTTTTTATTTGACAGTACTTTTAACTACCTACTATTAACTGTTTAAAACGGAACGCTGTCCAGTATGCTGGATGGAAGCAGGATTATTAATTTCTAAAGCTACTTTATTTTTATACAAAATGTTGGTGTCACATCGCAATAAACACATTTTCTTCGAATTACTATTTTTTTATAACGATAGAATCTTTTAATGAAAATCGTTAAGACAGGGTTGGCCACGTGATCAAACCACTGAAAGCACTTTACCTCAAAGCTCCAGTGCTCACAGTGCAAAAATGACGTCATACACTACCATCATATGACACCTGCGGCGGTATACTGTCAGTTTATATCGGAACGAAATTTTCCCCAGCACAGCACTGTCGCAGTGGTCTCAGTCTAAATCGGAACAGCCTATCAGTCCGCTACAACTTTCAAGCCGATAATCATACATGACGGAAAATGAAGGTTGGGATCTACGTTGGCATTTTTGAAGAGGTGTTCCTGAGATTGTTGTAAATCGGATAACACAATCATTGATTCTGTTATCTAGAGAGAGAATATTGATAAAGTACCTTTTGTATAGCCTTGTTACGAGATGTCGGCAACTTGTTTCCTATTCAACCGCAGATAAAGGTGGTCAAGAAAGATTTGCAAACCATTTATCACCCACCGTGAGTAATTCATACGTTAGTCAAGTCTCGATTTATTAAAAATAGTTTTTTTACGATTACATTCTACTCGTTATTTCAATAATTGGACGAAAGTTTAAAACAAAGACAAAACTCTCCTAAAAAGAGCCCACAAGTAAACCGGCAGTAAATATATAATGCAACTAGTTCTGCACACCGAGTACGTATGAGGCTCGTTCTCCTACCTCCGACAGAGGGAGTCGCCTCGCAAGGAGCCTGTACTCCTAGTTAAATACTCTTAAGGTTAAGAAGGTATTTTCTAAGATATCTTACAATAGTCGCAACTCCGGTTGGTGCAGGTGGACCAAGGTTATAATAATTTGCTTCATCATAGTGTAGACCACAGCTTTTGGTATTTTAACGTCAGCAATCGTATCGAATGTAATTTAATTAAGACACGGCTGCTCTCTTCATTGCTTTAATATTCAGGGTTATCTTCTTCCTTACTATTTACGAGTATATCTCTACAGTTCCATCTGGTCATAGGAACTTGGTATATTATACTTAAAATATATTATATTTATAAATTTTAATAGAATTTATCGAGTCACAACGACGAATAAAGAATGAGTCTTTAGATATAGATCAAAATGACAAATTATTGCCAATTATTAAATAAGTACATATAATTTATTTTGATATATTTTTAAATATTTATTATTGTTAGAACACCCGAAAAATGGATTCATTAACGTATTTATGTACGTTGAATAGTCTACGATTAAAATGCATGTATCTACTAAAAACATAGTTATATCTTACTTACAAAATGTTCGTTAAATTACACATTGATATTGCTTAATACATAGTGTATAGATTACATATTTTGTCGACAAATAACACTCTAGTTTTCCAGTCACGAGGACGGATTTTGCATCTCATTGCGGATAAAGTTCAATTACTATTTTGCAAACAATAAGAGTAGTCTTGGAATTTTTCTGGTTTGAATTAAAACAAAATACAGGTTTGCCACTGACTTGTCCTTCCGCTCTTAAGGATAATTTTTTGTACGCTGTACTTGGTATTCCTTATGTACCTATAACTCAATTGTATACCAACTGTTTTCCCGGACGCCGAAAAAAAACAAAATAAGATGATAGTAATACTGATTCCATGTATTCTTCATGCAGTTTTAATATCCGATCTTTACAATTTTAACGTTTGTATGAAGGATTTTTCTATTCGGCTAAAAACATGTTGGTTGGTTTTTTTTCCCGTAGGTAAATCACAAACAACTTCTTATCAATCACAACCAAAGTTGTAGATGCACAGTAATCCTGACTGATACAATCCGCCTGCCGTGCGTGGCGCTTATTTAATGTTCGTCGCACAATACTGTTGTGGGTGTCCTTGGGGAAGATTTTGTCCAGTCAACGTCTTTCGACCAGAGTGATGACGACGATGATACTGTGTTATTCTGTATAGATTATGTTGTTTCGCATTTCAGATGAATCAGTCAAACAATCCGTGCTAAGTATTTTAATATATTAATCTTAGAATGTATAATTCATCCATCATTATTTTCTTATCTTTAGTGACAGTAGTAATTCCTCTATTTAAACAAACAAGTGAACATTATTGCAAGTTCAACAATGTATTCTAAATGGATGTTAGTTTATATTTTACAACATGACCGCACTAGCTCGTTGCAGTTTTATATTTTTTTCCAACAAAGAAAATTGTTTAGCCACTTTTTATTTTCCATTTTAATAATTTCCATATTCCAATTTATCTTCGCACGTGCCGCAAATAAGACATCGTTTTATCTGCAACACTTATAACTAAGTAGGTACTTGAGGTACACTTACTTATTGCAATACCTACACTGCTGTCCAGCTCAAATTAAATTAGGTTATATGATTTTTTTTATTCAACGAACGTGGCAAACAAATATGCATTTCACATGGATGTTAAGTGACGACTCCAGCCTATAGATCTACACAAAATTCAGAGATCAAAATGCAGATGTATTGCCACCCCTAAGACCTTAGCTGTTATGTCGCTGGGATAGTATTACGGAGCTATAAAAATGGGTGATAAACATAATATTATTTGAAACATGTCCAACGAAATGTGGGCGAAGACCAATGCGGCGACGCGCATAGTATGGACATAGCTATTGTCGTAGATCAAATGTTGTGCCCATACTATGCGCGTCGAATAAAACGAATATACAGGGTTGATTTAAAAACTATGAATTTCAAGAAGTCGTAGAACAAATGTTGTTGGGAATGACGTAGGATCCTAGGGATCCTGGGGATTGCAGGTACCCTACAAGAGGTGTTGTGTGAGGTGGAACCTATTTTATTTCCGTTAAATTAATGTTCACCTTTAACGTTAACAACGGCGCCGTACGCCGTACTTTCCGGTACAGAGGCAAACCTCTTAGAGCTCTGTCAAGGAAACGCAGTGAGACTTTATGTAAGGTTGTGTAGAAAAATTCACTTGTTTGACACTATCATAGCATAAGCAGATGTTATGTTAATTTAACACCACATAATCATTAAAGTTATCGACACATACTGGCAGTCATTAACATTATTAATATTACGGTGATTACGTATCTAACTAGCTAAACTCAGTACTCATAATGATCATTATACGAAACGTGTTTTATTATTGATACGAATAAGTTATGTACCGACTGATTAAGACAACAAAAAGAGAATCAAAGTTCAAATCCTTTTTCAAAACCTGAATTAGGAGCCGCTGAAAATCAGTATGTACAAAAAATAAATATTTAGTTTTTTTTTTTCAATGTACCTAATTTAAATTAAGCAAGTCGATGTTTACTTCGTTTCTATTCTAGAAAATGTTAAAATACTTATGACGATGAGGACATAGAGCAACACGGGCCACCGTCCGCGGCGGGCCGGAGGCGGGCCGGAGGGGAGTAGCCATATGTAGGCTTTCCCCTCTGTTAAAGTACAACCACAAGTGGTCCTATGCCTGTACATCTAGGCTGTTTAAATGTGTGCGTGATATTGTTTATGTATTTTGTTAAAGTCAAGGTGTGAGTTTCGTAGTAATAGACGATTATTGTAGTGTGTTTGTGTATCACACGTATTTCCCCCCGCGAAAAATGACAGACTGTTTTGCATCGGTAATGGCTCCCCTCCGGTTCGCCGCGACCGGTGGCTCGTGTTGTTCTATGCGATGAGGAGAATAAATCGAATGAACACAGATACAGGTGACAAGGTTACGTCTACAAAGTTAACTGGCCTATAATGAGTGCACAAATGTTGTCAACACTAAGTACATAAGTGTATGCCAGATACAGCTATATTTCAAATGTATGTAGTAGTGGATATAGAAACGGGCGACATGCCTTCCCTTTTTAACAACATGCCATTGCTATTGTCTTGTTATTTAGATTTCTGTGGTAAACATGTGTTTCCCAATTAAATTAAGAGTTTGACACGTCTCTGAAACGACATTTTGATAGTTGGATTTCATTTAAAGTACGTAAAACGATGTTTGTCCAATTTTTGGTTGGACAGACCTTATTAACAAATTGACGTTAAAATTAATACAGGATTCAAAATCTAATTTAAAAACTTATCTCACATTAAATAATAATAATATAATGACAACCCATGATACGTCCCACTGCTGGGCACGAGTCTCTACCCTCTTTGGGGGGAGGCCTGGAGCTTACTCCACCACGCTGCTCCAATGCGGATTGGTGGAGGTGGGTGGGTTAGTGGCCAACCCACTGTTTTCAAAAGTCGCGTCGGAACTTCAAACCGCCCATAAGGCCTCCGACAAGGTTTATCTCACATTGAATCTATGCAATTATTTCAAACTCAATTTGTTAGTAAGGAAGGCGACATTTTAATAATTATTATAATGCTAAATCAATATTGTTTCACATGTTGAGTTGGAGTGATATTTGTTCAGGTGAATAAAATATTCTGCGTATATTTAATGTATCCTAATAAGAATGCTTTCGTTTATATTATATTCAAATGTTTGAAATATATTCTTTTCATTAAGTATTACGATTCATAACTATACACTTTTTTACTAAGATACCCGTAACACAACTTTGTCTTCGGAATCATTTCAATAGAAACTATTTATTGGTCTAAGATCCGGCTGCAAGATCACTACGGTCATCGAATGAAAGAAGTACATATTTATATTAAATAATGAAGACAGCAAATATTACTATTAAGAAACATTCTTTTATTTTTATAATAAAAACAACAGCATTCAAAGATCTTGTATATTTTTTATCGGCGCCCGAAACCGAACCACAACAATAAATAATGGAAACCTAGCCAAACCATATAATAAATTGAATATTATGCCTAAAATTCGACTTTGAACTTCAACTACTTTGGTCACATTGCCCTTGAAAGAGAAATGATAACCTGGAAAAGACGTTGCTGACTGGGAAAGGGGAGGCAAAAGGTCAGAAGCCCACTATGATGGTCTGACCAAATTCGTTCCAGCTTGTCAAGTCGAAAATAATACAACATGACGACATAACAAGTCCGCAAAAATAAATGTTAAGAAACATTGGTTGTTTTTAAAGTCGGTTTATGGACGACAATTTCACGTGATAACTTTATAAGAAGACATGTCTTCGTCACGTCACAAGCCGAACGCTAAGGCCGATCGTGCCTCTCTATTGCTTGTTCCGCGCTCTCGCTCGCACGCCGGGTTCAGGCGGAACGTGACACTTTTTCGTGCATGCAGCCGGCTATCATAGATTCATTAGATAGAAAAGGGGATTTATGCAGGTCACGATCATCAGCATTGAGGACATACGACGCACAGAGAAGGATGCGGTGAACGTAGTGATCTTGCTTCCATCTAGTGCTATAGTACACCACCATATAGCCCCATAAAGAAAATTTTCACATCGACTTTAGGAAAGAGATTTCGGCTAATTTCGGCTTTGTAGAGCGTTATCTCTTACGCACACTACCTATGTGACGTTTGTCGGCCATTTTGATCAAATTTTGCCCCATATCATACCGCAGACATTCGGCTAAAATTCTATACGCTTAACGCTTATTCTGGTTACCTACTACACAGACATCAATCAGGACGTGTTTTTACACGCGCACACACATAGTTGCCTGCTCACAATCTCAGTGCGTCAGAACTTACGTAGGCTATGTGCAACAGAGATAGCGCTCTACGAATTTCTAACTAAGCCTCTTGATATGAAGACTTAATTAAGATTGACTCTTTCCTAAGTTCGATGTGCAATATATCTTGATAAGTATTGTATATGTTTGTTAAGAATAACACTTATCCGAGACCGGAGAAACGTGTAGACTTACAAGTAAGGTAGTGGCTACGTGTGTGTTCGCGTACTGCGCGTGGAGACCGCGTGTGAGTGAAGGGAATAGTCCGAGGGTTCCCTCTCCCGCGTCGACGTCGACCCGCTGCCCTGTGTTTGGACAAACATATTATAATTGTAATATTTATTTTTCGCAATAACACATGCGAGTGTACTTTAAAAATTAAAGAAAAAACGGAAAGAACATTTTGATTTCAGGCAGGAATCGAACCTGCGACCTCAGGATAACCAGTCCAGCTGCTTTACTATTTACCACTAAGCTACCGAAGTCCCACACCGATGTGGGACTTCGGTGTGCTTGTAATATAAAATTTATCGCTTTTTACTAAATGTACGTATTTACACACGGTATATACATTTTTTACAATTTTTGTCCGTCTATGTCTGTTCGTAATTACGGGAACGGCTGGACTGATTTTGACGGGATTTTCAAACTCAAATTCAAAAAAAAGCCACCTTTATACTGACTGCGCCTACGATTTCGTCCGGGTTTTAACAATTATAAATCCTCACGCGGACGAAGGCGCTGGCACGGCTAGTTATAAATCTAACGCGTAGACGTAGAGCAGTGATTCCCAAAGTGGTCCATATAGACCCCCTGGGGTCCACGGGAGACTCGATGGGTTCTACGTATATGCGTAAATGAAAATGGGATATATGGGAAAGTGATATAAATGTCAACGAGGGGTCCACCGAAACCAGAAGAACTTGAAAGAGGTCTACAAGAAAAGTAGTTCGGGAACCTCTGGTGTAGAGGGTCCGTACCGTGTATCACAAGGGCAGGTGCGGGTGGTGCGTGTGGGGCGGGTGGTGCGGGTGGAGGGCGAG
This sequence comes from Macrosoma leucophasiata, assembly GCA_036365455.1. Taxonomy (NCBI): domain Eukaryota; kingdom Metazoa; phylum Arthropoda; class Insecta; order Lepidoptera; family Hedylidae; genus Macrosoma; species Macrosoma leucophasiata. Next base: position 21,949,452 of record JAWQUS010000003.1, on the reverse strand, counting down.
CGCGGCGGCGGCGGCGTCTGCGGCGGCGGCGGGCTCGCCCAGCGCCGCCAGCACCAGCGCCAGGCGCCGCCAGTGTCCGTACCGTGTATCACAAGGGCAGGTGCGGGTGGTGCGTGTGGGGCGGGTGGTGCGGGTGGAGGGCGAGCGCGGCGGCGGCGGCGTCTGCGGCGGCGGCGGGCTCGCCCAGCGCCGCCAGCACCAGCGCCAGGCGCCGCCAGTGTCCGTACCGTGTATCACAAGGGCAGGTGCGGGTGGTGCGTGTGGGGCGGGTGGTGCGGGTGGAGGGCGAGCGCGGCGGCGGCGGCGTCTGCGGCGGCGGCGGGCTCGCCCAGCGCCGCCAGCACCAGCGCCAGGCGCCGCCAGTGTCCGTACCGTGTATCACAAGGGCAGGTGCGGGTGGTGCGTGTGGGGCGGGTGGTGCGGGTGGAGGGCGAGCGCGGCGGCGGCGGCGTCTGCGGCGGCGGCGGGCTCGCCCAGCGCCGCCAGCACCAGCGCCAGGCGCCGCCAGTGTCCGTACCGTGTATCACAAGGGCAGGTGCGGGTGGTGCGTGTGGGGCGGGTGGTGCGGGTGGAGGGCGAGCGCGGCGGCGGCGGCGTCTGCGGCGGCGGCGGGCTCGCCCAGCGCCGCCAGCACCAGCGCCAGGCGCCGCCAGTGTCCGTACCGTGTATCACAAGGGCAGGTGCGGGTGGTGCGTGTGGGGCGGGTGGTGCGGGTGGAGGGCGAGCGCGGCGGCGGCGGCGTCTGCGGCGGCGGCGGGCTCGCCCAGCGCCGCCAGCACCAGCGCCAGGCGCCGCCAGTGTCCGTACCGTGTATCACAAGGGCAGGTGCGGGTGGTGCGTGTGGGGCGGGTGGTGCGGGTGGAGGGCGAGCGCGGCGGCGGCGGCGTCTGCGGCGGCGGCGGGCTCGCCCAGCGCCGCCAGCACCAGCGCCAGGCGCCGCCAGTGTCCGTACCGTGTATCACAAGGGCAGGTGCGGGTGGTGCGTGTGGGGCGGGTGGTGCGGGTGGAGGGCGAGCGCGGCGGCGGCGGCGTCTGCGGCGGCGGCGGGCTCGCCCAGCGCCGCCAGCACCAGCGCCAGGCGCCGCCAGTGTCCGTACCGTGTATCACAAGGGCAGGTGCGGGTGGTGCGTGTGGGGCGGGTGGTGCGGGTGGAGGGCGAGCGCGGCGGCGGCGGCGTCTGCGGCGGCGGCGGGCTCGCCCAGCGCCGCCAGCACCAGCGCCAGGCGCCGCCAGTGTCCGTACCGTGTATCACAAGGGCAGGTGCGGGTGGTGCGTGTGGGGCGGGTGGTGCGGGTGGAGGGCGAGCGCGGCGGCGGCGGCGTCTGCGGCGGCGGCGGGCTCGCCCAGCGCCGCCAGCACCAGCGCCAGGCGCCGCCAGTGTCCGTACCGTGTATCACAAGGGCAGGTGCGGGTGGTGCGTGTGGGGCGGGTGGTGCGGGTGGAGGGCGAGCGCGGCGGCGGCGGCGTCTGCGGCGGCGGCGGGCTCGCCCAGCGCCGCCAGCACCAGCGCCAGGCGCCGCCAGTGTCCGTACCGTGTATCACAAGGGCAGGTGCGGGTGGTGCGTGTGGGGCGGGTGGTGCGGGTGGAGGGCGAGCGCGGCGGCGGCGGCGTCTGCGGCGGCGGCGGGCTCGCCCAGCGCCGCCAGCACCAGCGCCAGGCGCCGCCAGTGTCCGTACCGTGTATCACAAGGGCAGGTGCGGGTGGTGCGTGTGGGGCGGGTGGTGCGGGTGGAGGGCGAGCGCGGCGGCGGCGGCGTCTGCGGCGGCGGCGGGCTCGCCCAGCGCCGCCAGCACCAGCGCCAGGCGCCGCCAGTGTCCGTACCGTGTATCACAAGGGCAGGTGCGGGTGGTGCGTGTGGGGCGGGTGGTGCGGGTGGAGGGCGAGCGCGGCGGCGGCGGCGTCTGCGGCGGCGGCGGGCTCGCCCAGCGCCGCCAGCACCAGCGCCAGGCGCCGCCAGTGTCCGTACCGTGTATCACAAGGGCAGGTGCGGGTGGTGCGTGTGGGGCGGGTGGTGCGGGTGGAGGGCGAGCGCGGCGGCGGCGGCGTCTGCGGCGGCGGCGGGCTCGCCCAGCGCCGCCAGCACCAGCGCCAGGCGCCGCCAGTGTCCGTACCGTGTATCACAAGGGCAGGTGCGGGTGGTGCGTGTGGGGCGGGTGGTGCGGGTGGAGGGCGAGCGCGGCGGCGGCGGCGTCTGCGGCGGCGGCGGGCTCGCCCAGCGCCGCCAGCACCAGCGCCAGGCGCCGCCAGTGTCCGTACCGTGTATCACAAGGGCAGGTGCGGGTGGTGCGTGTGGGGCGGGTGGTGCGGGTGGAGGGCGAGCGCGGCGGCGGCGGCGTCTGCGGCGGCGGCGGGCTCGCCCAGCGCCGCCAGCACCAGCGCCAGGCGCCGCCAGTGTCCGTACCGTGTATCACAAGGGCAGGTGCGGGTGGTGCGTGTGGGGCGGGTGGTGCGGGTGGAGGGCGAGCGCGGCGGCGGCGGCGTCTGCGGCGGCGGCGGGCTCGCCCAGCGCCGCCAGCACCAGCGCCAGGCGCCGCCAGGTGTCCGCGCGCCGCGGCTCCAGCGCGCCCGCCTCCCGCAGCGCGCGCTCCGCCAGTCGCGCCCAGCCCAGTTCGTAGTACGCCGCGCCTGGGGACGAAGACGCACACCGCTCGTGTAACCGCTCCCACCACTTTTTTAGAAAAATCGGACTATAATAAATTTTGCGACAAATAAAAAAAACACAATTAGATAATATATTATACCGGTGGTAAAACTCCAGTGACGGAGCTCGCGGGCGTAGACACCACCGCGTCACCTAATTTATCTGCCGCTAAATGGTGCCGTTCAGCACTACCGTGTTCCGGTAAAATGGTCATAATCATCATCATAATTTCAGCCAAAAGACGTCCACTGCTGAACAAAGGCCTCCTCCAAAGAATGCCACAACGAACGGTCCCGGGCCACCCTCATCCAGCGATTGCCCGCGACCTTCACCAGATCGTCGGTCCACCTTGTGAGGGGCCTGCCTACGCTTCGTCTTCCGGTATGAGGCCGGCACTCCAGAACTCTTCTGCCTCAACGGCCGTCAGTTCTGCGAGCTATATGCCCTGCCCACTGCCACTTCAGTTTCGCTATTCGGTGGGCTAGTCGGTTACTTTGGTTCTCACGCGGATCTTCTCATTTCTGATTCGATCTCGCAGAGAAACTCCGAGCATAGCCCTCTCCATTGCTCTCCGAGTGACCTTGAGCCTTCTTATGAGGCCCATAGTGAGCGTCCACGTTTCAGTTCCGTATGTCATCACTGGCAACACACTGGTCAAAGACCTTCTTCTTCAGATACTGCGGTAAATTGGACGAGAAGATATAACGCAGCTTTCCGAACGCTGCCCATCCGAGTTGGATTCGGCGATTGACTTCTTTCTCCACTACCTAACTGGACCGTTTGTCCCAGGTATACATAACCGTCAACAACTTCGAGTGTAGTACCCTCGACCATAACAAGAGTGGGCGTAACAAGGACATTTGACATAATCTTCGTCTTGTCCATGTTCATTTTAAGATCCACTCGTTGGGAGGCCCTACTGAGGCCATTGAGCATTGTGCCAAGGTCTTCCAGGGTCTCAGCCATGACTACGATATCATCCGCAAATCGGAGGTGGGAGATCTACTCGAAGCTTGAAGACATCTTCCAATGCAGCGGTGAACTGTTTCGGAGATATGACATCTCCCTGTCTCACACCTCGCTGCAGTTGGATAGGTTTCTAGTTCTGATCCTGAAGGCGAACCGACATCGTGGCGTTTTCGTACAAGCTCCTTAGGACCTCGATGTATCGGTAGTCGACTTGGCACCTCTGGAGTGACTGTAGCACATTCCAAATCTCGACCGAATCGAAGGCTTTCTCATAGTCCACAAACGCTAGACATAAGGGCTGGTTATACTCTTCTGTCTTCTGTATAACCTGCCGCAGCTTGTGTATGTGGTCTATGGTGCTAAAACCTTTACGGAACCCGGCTTGTTAGGGAGGCTGGAAGTCGTCGAGTCTGCAAGATAGACGGTTCGTAATCACTCTGGAAAACAGCTTATAGACGTGACTCATAAGTGCGATGGGCCTATAATTTTTAAGAAGGATACTGTCGCCCTTCCTAAAGAACAGTACCACCACACTTTTGTGCCACGCCTGTGGTGTTTTGCCCTCGGATATGACGGAATTGAACATCAACCGAAGAGCTTCTAATACTGGCCTTCCACCCGCTTTCAGGAGTTCAGCAATGATTCCGTCATCACCCGGCGCCCTGTTGTTTTTGAGATGTTTGAGAGCCGTACTAATTTCGTCTAGACTGACGTCCGGGATATCTTCGGTGTAGTGTCGGGTCAGTCCGGCTCTACGATCTGCTGCCGGACTGTTAACAGGTGGACGTGCTGTCGTGTATAACTGTCCGTAAAACCGTTCGATCTCTTCTGCAAGCTCAGGTTTCGACGATACGATTCTGTTGTCCTGTCTTCAGCTTAGTGAGACGGCTTTGCCCTAAGGACAGATTTTTGGCGAACACTTTAGAGCCCTTGTGCCGCTCTAAGGCTGAAGGTCGCGAGTCAATGACTTCGAGATCTGTCTGTTGAGCCGCCTGTTCACTAAAGCATCTTCAGAGGACTTCAGAACCATATCGCGCCTCTCCTCCATGAGCTTGAGATCTTTTTGGTTTTATTCGTAGGGCGGGTCTTGAAAAACTTAGAACCCGCCGTGCGGACAGTTTCCACGAGCCTATTATTGTAATCGTCCACATCTACGCACTCACTCAGGCATTCAAAGCGATTTTGTAACTCGAGTTGAAAGCTCTCGGGGTTTTGGATTTGGGCAGGAGCTGGGCGGAGCATAGACTACATTAGTCGAGATCTTTCGATCTTGACCTTTATATTCAGTGTGCTCTTACCATTCGGTGATCACTCCCGATTTTTACCGAATTGATCACAGAGACATCACTGAATATATGCCGCCTTGTGGATATAATGAAGTATATCTCATTTTTAGTCGCACCATCAGGACTGATCCAGGTCCACTTCCGGCACTCCCGCTTCTTGAAGAAAGAGTTCATCATGAAGAGGCTCTCTGTCTCCATGAAGTCAGCCAGAGTCTGGCCCCTGGTGTTTCGTCGCCCATATCCAAATCGTCCCACTTTCATTAGATGGTCATTGCTCCGTAATAACTATCACAGAGACGTAACGACTTAGATCACAGGAATGGCGACACATCTGCATTTTAACGTTAGTCATCATGTATCGATAGGCTGCAGATATCACTTAACATCAACGTGAACTGCATGCTTGTTTACCACTACCATTAAATAAAAGAGAATAAAAAACATACGATTTATTTCAAAAATAATTGTTAGATTATACACGCATAGATTTTTTAATACACTTTACACTTAGCCTGGGTTACACTAAGTGTTCGGCACAGTTGCTAGCTACTCTATGTTAACTCTCTGGCTATATAATATCTATGTTACAAAATTCGAACATACCCTTAGATTTGGATTTGTGTGAGCCGTGCAACCGCATATTAAACAAAAAAGTAAAAAAGCGCGGGTTCAGGGATGATCACGAAATTGCGCAGTGTACATAATTACGCATATTTTTTATACATAATCGAGCCATCCGCCGGTAGGTAGTTGTTTAAAACCGCACTTCCTTTTACGGATGGTACTCTCGGCACCACCGCATTACCTAATCTATCTGCCGTCAAATAGTAGCGTTCAGCACTATCGTGTTCCGGTTAGATGATTACGTACGGCCCCGTTATAACTATCACAGAGGCAAAAGATCTTAATCCTCGGGGGTGGCAAGGCATCTAGAATGTTTACCTCTGGTTATTGTGTAATCTGCATACTTGTTTACCACCACCACAAAAAGAAAGACGGTGCCGTACCGAGCTGCACCATGCTGTCGAGGTGCGTGGGGTGTATGGCGAGCGCGCTCTGGAAGCACACGCGCGCCGCGTCCCACGCCGCGCCCGCGCTGGAACAGAACCGGTCACATATACATACCGAGCTGCACCATGCTGTCGAGGTGCGTGGGGTGTATGGCGAGCGCGCTCTGGAAGCACACGCGCGCCGCGTCCCACTCCGCGCCCGCCGCGTGCACCAGCCCGCGCTGGAACAGAACCAGTCGAATATAATAGGTTGGGGAAAAAGTCTTTTCGCATTATAGTATGTATGAACTTGTAATAAAATCTCTTTGGCTGTAGTATTTGTATCTGGCTGGTTTTGGTATCATTGAAAGTTAAAATTTTAAAGAACATAATTCCAAATTCAACTTAGACAAATGTGTGATTTTCATTTGTTTTTCGTACTGTCAAGATGAGTGAATCTAATGAAGAAATTCGATACATTTTAAAATTTTATTACAAAAAAGGTAAAAAAACAACGCAAGCCGCGAAAAAAAATTTGCGATGTTTATGGACCTAGTGCAGTGTCTGTGAGAGTAGCACAAATTTTGTTTAAGCGTTTTCAATCCGGAAATGTTGATGTCAAAGATGCACCTCGCTCTGGTCGCCCTATTACGGATAAAATGGATGCCATTTTTGAAAAAGTGAAGCAAGATTGACATATCAGTAGTTACGACGTAGCTGAAGAACTGAGAATTGATCACAAAACAGTTTTGGCGCATTTGAAAAAAGCTGGGTACAAAAAAAAGCTCGATATTTGGGTACCTCACGAGCTCACTGAAAGAAACCGTGAAATGAACCGTGTACTCATTTGTGATTCTTAATTACGACGTAATGAAACCGAATCATTTTTGAAGAAGCTGATAACTGGTGATGAAAAGTGGATCACGTACGACAAAAACGTGCGAAAAAGGTCGTGGTCAAAGGCCGGTCAGGCTTCACAGACTGTGGCGAAACCCGGGTTAACTCGCAATAAGGTGATGTTGTGTGTGTGGTGGGATTGGAAGAGCATTATTCATTATGAGCTATTACCACCAGACAGGACTATCGATTCTGAACTCTACTGCGAACAACTGATGAGATTAAAGCAAGAAGTTGAGGGAAAGCGGCCGGAATTGATCAACAGAAGGGGTGTGGTGTTTCATCATGATAACGCTAGACCTCACACATCCATAGCCACTCAGCAAAAATTAAGAGTTTGGCTGGGAGGTGTTAATGTATCCGCCGTATAGTCCTGACCTTGCACCTTCAGATTTCCACCTGTTTCGGTCTCTTCAGAATTCTTTATGCAATGTTAGGTTAACATCACGAGAGGACTGCCAAAAAAGTTTCTTCGCATTTTTTAAGATAATTCAAAACATTTTTTAATATAGTTTGTTTAAATTTAACTAAAGTATGTATGTACCATTTTCTTCGATAACCTTCTGCCATCTTGTAGGTAGGGACATGATCCCATTGCTATAAAAATTTTGGGACTTCTCATCAAAATACCGCGACAAGTGGATTTAGCAGTCCTCTCGTGATGTTAACCTAACATTGCATAAAGAATTCTGAAGAGACCGAAACAGGTGGAAATCTGAAGGTGCAAGGTCAGGACTATAAGGCGGATGCATTATCACCTCCCAGCCAAACTCTCTTAATTTTTGCTGAGTGGCTATAGATGTGTGAGGTCTAGCGTTATCATGATGAAACACCACACCCCTTCTGTTGATCAATTCCGGCTGCTTTCTCTCAACTTCTTGCTTTAATCTCATCAGTTGTTCGCAGTAGAGTTCAGAATCGATAGTCCTGCCTGGTGGTAATAGCTCTTAATGAATAATGCCCTTCCAATCCCACCACACACACAACATCACCTTATTGCGAGTTAACCCGGGTTTCGCCACAGTCTGTGAAGCCTGACCGGCCTTTGACCACGACCTTTCTCGCACGTTCTTGTCGTACGTGATCCACTTTCCATCACCAGTTATCAGCTTCTTCAAAAATGATTCGGTTTCATTACGTCGTAATAAAGAATCACAAATGAGTACACGGTTCATTAGGTTTCTTTCAGTGAGCTCGTGAGGTACCCAAATATCGAGCTTTTTTTTGTATCCAGCTTTTTTCAAATGCGCCAAAACTGTTTTGTGATCAATTCTCAGTTCTTCAGCTACGTCGTAACTACTGATATGTCGATCTTGCTTCACTTTTTCAAAAATGGCATCCATTTTATCCGTAATAGGGCGACCAGAGCGAGGTGCATCTTTAACATCAAAATTTCCGGATTGAAAACGCTTAAACCAAATGTGTGCTACTCTCACAGACACTGCACTAGGTCCATAAACATCGCAATTTTTTTTCGCGGATTGCGTTGTTTTTTTTACCTTTTTTGTAGTAAAATTTTAAAATGTATCGAATTTCTTCATTAGATTCACTCATCTTGACAGTACGAAAAACAAATGAAAATCACACATTTGCCTAATTTGAATTTGGAATTACGTTCTTTAAAATTTTAACTTTCAATGATACCAAAACCAGCCAGATACAAATACTACAGCCAAGAGATTTTATTACAAGTTCATACATACTATAATGCGAAAATACTTTTTCCCCAACCTATTACATGTATATATATATAACCTCCCGATGATTCTTTGCGGTATTTTTGATTTCGGATCTGTAGAGCGTTATCTCTTTCGCACCGTACCTATTTCACGTTAGTCGACCATTTTGATTAAGTTTTGACTAATACCGGACTGTCGAGTGCTTACGCAGGCAGTGTGCAACAGAGATAACGCTCTACGAAATCGGAACGAGCCGATCGTCTCTTTCGCAGGCTCGATGTGCAATATTAATTGTTAAGTACTGAAAGCGTTTGAATGGAATTTTGTCCGCGGTGTTGGTAATGTGTAGGTAGTAGCATAGAGCAACACGGACCACCGGCCGCGGCGGATTGGAGGGGCCATAGCGTTTATTACCGATGCAAAACAGTCTGTCATTTTTTGCGGGGAGAAATGCGTGCGACACACCCGCACACTACAAAAATCGTCTATTACTAAAAAACTCACACCATGACTTTAACAAAATATAGAAACAATTTCACGCACACATTTAAAAATCTAGGCGATAGGTATAGGCCCATTTGGGTTTGTACTTTGACAGATGGGAAAGCCTGCATATGGCTACTCCCCTCCGGTGTTGCTCTATGGGTAGTAGGGAGCACTCAATACTCACGGTGTAGAGCACGAGGTGGCTGAAGGGCGTGAGCGCGGCCGCCTCCGCCACGCAGCCCGCCGCCGCGCTCGTGCGCCCCAACCTGCCATTACATACACATTACAATACGCTCACACTCACGGCCCACAGCAGGCATAAGCCTGTGTCGTGGGTGCCGTTGTACGCACCCGACACAGATATCTGCAGGTCATACAAATATTTGTCCCGGTGCGGGGATCGAGCCCGCGACCCTTCGAATCAAACTGTCGTCTCATACCGCTGGACTAACCGGGTCGTCAAAACATTAAGGTAACACTCGAGAATATAATGCTTTTTCTGAAAAGTTTAAAATCACAATTGATGTGATTTAAAACAAAATAACCCTGTTATAATTGAATAACGCTGTCTATTGAGGTTCATGAAAATATTTGAATATCTCTTGCTTTGATGACTTTAGGCTGAGAGCCCTCTACGCCGACGTGCCCTACCTGAGGCACAGGTCGGCCAGCAGCAGCCAGGCCAGCGCGCGGCGTGCCCCCAGGGGGGAGCGCGCGCGCCCGGACCCGACGTGCCCTACCTGAGGCACAGGTCGGCCAGCAGCAGCCAGGCCAGCGCGCGGCGTGCCCCCAGGGGGGAGCGCGCGCGCCCGGACCCGACGTGCCCTACCTGAGGCACAGGTCGGCCAGCAGCAGCCAGGCCAGCGCGCGGCGTGCCCCCAGGGGGGAGCGCGCGCGCCCGGACCCGACGTGCCCTACCTGAGGCACAGGTCGGCCAGCAGCAGCCAGGCCAGCGCGCGGCGTGCCCCCAGGGGGGAGCGCGCGCGCCCGGACCCGACGTGCCCTACCTGAGGCACAGGTCGGCCAGCAGCAGCCAGGCCAGCGCGCGGCGTGCCCCCAGGGGGGAGCGCGCGCGCCCGGACCCGACGTGCCCTACCTGAGGCACAGGTCGGCCAGCAGCAGCCAGGCCAGCGCGCGGCGTGCCCCCAGGGGGGAGCGCGCGCGCCCGGACCCGACGTGCCCTACCTGAGGCACAGGTCGGCCAGCAGCAGCCAGGCCAGCGCGCGGCGTGCCCCCAGGGGGGAGCGCGCGCGCCCGGACCCGACGTGCCCTACCTGAGGCACAGGTCGGCCAGCAGCAGCCAGGCCAGCGCGCGGCGTGCCCCCAGGGGGGAGCGCGCGCGCCCGGACCCGACGTGCCCTACCTGAGGCACAGGTCGGCCAGCAGCAGCCAGGCCAGCGCGCGGCGTGCCCCCAGGGGGGAGCGCGCGCGCCCGGACCCGACGTGCCCTACCTGAGGCACAGGTCGGCCAGCAGCAGCCAGGCCAGCGCGCGGCGTGCCCCCAGGGGGGAGCGCGCGCGCCCGGACCCGACGTGCCCTACCTGAGGCACAGGTCGGCCAGCAGCAGCCAGGCCAGCGCGCGGCGTGCCCCCAGGGGGGAGCGCGCGCGCCCGGACCCGACGTGCCCTACCTGAGGCACAGGTCGGCCAGCAGCAGCCAGGCCAGCGCGCGGCGTGCCCCCAGGGGGGAGCGCGCGCGCCCGGACCCGACGTGCCCTACCTGAGGCACAGGTCGGCCAGCAGCAGCCAGGCCAGCGCGCGGCGTGCCCCCAGGGGGGAGCGCGCGCGCCCGGACCCGACGTGCCCTACCTGAGGCACAGGTCGGCCAGCAGCAGCCAGGCCAGCGCGCGGCGTGCCCCCAGGGGGGAGCGCGCGCGCCCGGACCCGACGTGCCCTACCTGAGGCACAGGTCGGCCAGCAGCAGCCAGGCCAGCGCGCGGCGTGCCCCCAGGGGGGAGCGCGCGCGCCCGGACCCGACGTGCCCTACCTGAGGCACAGGTCGGCCAGCAGCAGCCAGGCCAGCGCGCGGCGTGCCCCCAGGGGGGAGCGCGCGCGCCCGGACCCGACGTGCCCTACCTGAGGCACAGGTCGGCCAGCAGCAGCCAGGCCAGCGCGCGGCGTGCCCCCAGGGGGGAGCGCGCGCGCCCGGACCCGACGTGCCCTACCTGAGGCACAGGTCGGCCAGCAGCAGCCAGGCCAGCGCGCGGCGTGCCCCCAGGGGGGAGCGCGCGCGCCCGGACCCGACGTGCCCTACCTGAGGCACAGGTCGGCCAGCAGCAGCCAGGCCAGCGCGCGGCGTGCCCCCAGGGGGGAGCGCGCGCGCCCGGACCCGACGTGCCCTACCTGAGGCACAGGTCGGCCAGCAGCAGCCAGGCCAGCGCGCGGCGTGCCCCCAGGGGGGAGCGCGCGCGCCCGGACCCGACGTGCCCTACCTGAGGCACAGGTCGGCCAGCAGCAGCCAGGCCAGCGCGCGGCGTGCCCCCAGGGGGGAGCGCGCGCGCCCGGACCCGACGTGCCCTACCTGAGGCACAGGTCGGCCAGCAGCAGCCAGGCCAGCGCGCGGCGTGCCCCCAGGGGGGAGCGCGCGCGCCCGGACCCGACGTGCCCTACCTGAGGCACAGGTCGGCCAGCAGCAGCCAGGCCAGCGCGCGGCGTGCCCCCAGGGGGGAGCGCGCGCGCCCGGACCCGACGTGCCCTACCTGAGGCACAGGTCGGCCAGCAGCAGCCAGGCCAGCGCGCGGCGTGCCCCCAGGGGGGAGCGCGCGCGCCCGGACCCGACGTGCCCTACCTGAGGCACAGGTCGGCCAGCAGCAGCCAGGCCAGCGCGCGGCGTGCCCCCAGGGGGGAGCGCGCGCGCCCGGACCCGACGTGCCCTACCTGAGGCACAGGTCGGCCAGCAGCAGCCAGGCCAGCGCGCGGCGTGCCCCCAGGGGGGAGCGCGCGCGCCCGGACCCGACGTGCCCTACCTGAGGCACAGGTCGGCCAGCAGCAGCCAGGCCAGCGCGCGGCGTGCCCCCAGGGGGGAGCGCGCACGCCCGGACGCCGACGAGGCGCCCTCCGACAGGGCCCGCTCCATGCGGTACGCGCCCGCTGACTCCGCTCGCAACGATGCTGAAACAAACGCAAACTGTTACCTATCCACTAGATTACCGTGTTCAGCAAAGATAACTATTGCGTCATATTTTAATAGAAACAAATGAAATACTTTTTGACGTAGTAACATCTTGTAAATTGGTGAACGCCGGTTGTTTGCACGAAAATGTGTCACGTTCCGCCAGAGCCGAGTGTCCATGTAGACCGATTAGAAATAAAATATTTAAGTTTAAGTTTATTTAATAAAAAAGCTCTCACCGGCGTCCCTATTGCTATGTGTGTCGTCGTGCTGGGAGTCAGAGAGCGCGTCGAGGTCGGCGTACCCGTTCTCCGCCTCCGCTTCCGCTTCCGCCTCCGCGCTGTTCAGTAGCCTCAGTAACTCTTTGCCTGTTGCTAGCGCCGCCTGATACGCATACAACTTTATCATAACAATGGGAATATGAATTATGTATTATACCACTATTATATAATTTACACTGAATGTCGATGAAATATTACAATTGTAGCGTCCACTATATAAGGTGCCACCTAGTGGAACACTGACGAAACACCAAATTACACCTACCTCGGGACTCTCTCAGGGCAGCTGCAGCGCGGCGAGCGTGGCGAGCGGCCAGTCGAGCGCGGGGTAGTGGTGGCTGGCAGAGGGGCAGGGGGGCGGGGGGGCACACCTACCTCGGGACTCTCCCAGGGCAGCTGCAGCGCGGCGAGCGTGGCGAGCGGCCAGTCGAGCGTGGGGTAGTGGTGGCGGGCAGAGGGGCAGGGGGGCGGGGGGGCACACCTACCTCGGGACTCTCCCAGGGCAGCTGCAGCGCGGCGAGCGTGGCGAGCGGCCAGTCGAGCGCGGGGTAGGGGTGGCGGGCAGAGGGGCAGGGGGGCGGGGGGGCACACCTACCTCGGGACTCTCCCAGGGCAGCTGCAGCGCGGCGAGCGTGGCGAGCGGCCAGTCGAGCGCGGGGTAGGGGTGGCGGGCAGAGGGGCAGGGGGGCGGGGGGGCACACCTACCTCGGGACTCTCCCAGGGCAGCTGCAGCGCGGCGAGCGTGGCGAGCGGCCAGTCGAGCGCGGGGTAGGGGTGGCGGGCAGAGGGGCAGGGGTCGGGGGGGCACACCTACCTCGGGACTCTCCCAGGGCAGCTGCAGCGCGGCGAGCGTGGCGAGCGGCCAGTCGAGCGCGGGGTAGGGGTGGCGGGCAGAGGGGCAGGGGTCGGGGGGGCACACCTACCTCGGGACTCTCCCAGGGCAGCTGCAGCGCGGCGAGCGTGGCGAGCGGCCAGTCGAGCGCGGGGTAGTGGTGGCTGGCAGAGGGGCAGGGGGGCGGGGGGGGCACACCTACCTCGGGACTCTCCCAGGGCAGCTGCAGCGCGGCGAGCGTGGCGAGCGGCCAGTCGAGCGCGGGGTAGTGGTGGCGGGCAGAGGGGCAGGGGGCGGGGGGCACACCTACCTCGGGACTCTCCCAGGGCAGCTGCAGCGCGGCGAGCGTGGCGAGCGGCCAGTCGAGCGCGGGGTAGTGGTGGCGGGCAGAGGGGCAGGGGGCGGGGGGCACACCTACCTCGGGACTCTCCCAGGGCAGCTGCAGCGCGGCGAGCGTGGCGAGCGGCCAGTCGAGCGCGGGGTAGTGGTGGCGGGCAGAGGGGCAGGGGGCGGGGGGCACACCTACCTCGGGACTCTCCCAGGGCAGCTGCAGCGCGGCGAGCGTGGCGAGCGGCCAGTCGAGCGCGGGGTAGTGGTGTCGCGCCAGACGGGCGGCGGCCAGGGCGCGCGCGCCCCGGGTGCCGGCCGCGGCGCACGCCCACAGCGCGCTCGCCAGCCGCAGCCCGCCGCCGCACTCGGCCCGCGCGCGCAGACACTCCCGAGTCGCCTCCTGATAGAACAACATACGTGTCGGTTTGTGTCCACGGCCTAGAGCGGTGGTGATGGCGGGCGCGAAATATCAAACATGCGAATCCGCCCCTTGCGGCCACATTTAAGATACTAGAGATATTCAAACGTTTTGCAATTAATCACATACAGGACATACACCATAGTCTAGCAGGATTAGTAATCCTCGAATCCTAAAGTTGGTGATTGCGAGGTAAAATTTGGCATAAATGCTTATTTGCATAACTAATAAAAGGATTTAGATTGAACAAATGGGTATGCACAGAATAAAACAATTCCTATATTTTAAGACAGCCTTTGACATATTTGGGACTTTATTATAAAATCGTATACTGAAAGAATAACTCACTCTACACAGTCGCGTATTTGTTCATATTTATTGTGATCATTAGCTCTCGTAGGAAACTCAACAATATTTTTACGAACATCGTATGTAATAGGTTGGGGAAAAAGTCTTTTCGCATTATAGTATGTATGAACTTGTAATAAAATCTCTTTGACTGTAGTATTTGTATCTGGCTGGTTTTGGTATCATTGAAAGTTAAAAATTTTAAAGAACATAATTCCAAATTCAAATTAGGCAAATGTGTGATTTTCATTTGTTTTTCGTACTGTCAAGATGAGTGAATCTAATGAAGAAATTCGATACATTTTAAAATTTTACTACAAAAAAGGTAAAAATGCAACGCAAGCCGCGAAAAAAAATTGCGACGTTTATGGACCTAGTGCAGTGTCTGGGAGAGTAGCACAAATTTGGTTTAAGCGTTTTCAATCCGGAAATTTTGATGTCAAAGATGCACCTCGCTCTGGTCGCCCTATTACGGATATAATGGATGCCATTTTTGAAAAAGTGGAGCAAGATCGACATATCAGTAGTTACGACGTAGCTGAAGAACTGAGAATTGATCACAATACAGTTTTGGCGCATTTGAAAAAAGCTGGGTACAAAAAAAAGCTCGATATTTGGGTACCTCACGAGCTCACTGAAAGAAACCTAATGAACCGTGTACTCATTTGTGATTCTTTATTACGACGTAATGAAACCGAATCATTTTTGAAGAAGCTGATAACTGGTGATGAAAAGTGGATCACGTACGACAAGAACGTGCGAAAAAGGTCGTGGTCAAAGGCCGGTCAGGCTTCACAGACTGTGGCGAAACCCGGGTTAACTCGCAATAAGGTGATGTTGTGTGTGTGGTGGGATTGGAAGGGCATTATTCATTATGAGCTATTACCACCAGGCAGGACTATCGATTCTGAACTCTACTGCGAACAACTGATGAGATTAAACCAAGAAGTTGAGAGAAAGCGGCCGGAATTAATCAACAGAAGGGGTGTGGTGTTTCATCATGATAACGCTAGACCTCACACATATATAGCCACTCAGCAAAAATTAAGAGAGTTTGGCTGGGAGGTGTTAAAGCATCCGCCGTATAGTCCTGACCTTGCACCTTCAGATTTCCACCTGTTTCGGTCTCTTCAGAATTCTTTATGCAATGTTAGGTTAACACCACGAGAGGACTGCCAAATCCACTTGTCGCGGTATTTTGATGAGAAGTCCCAAAATTTTTAAAGCAATGGGATCATGTCCCTAACTTAGATATTTATAGTATGTCTGTTAAAGTGTGTAAGTCGATTATTAGTACTGTAGCGCCTTATTTATCTTCAATTTTTAATTTATGTATTGAGCAGGGAATCTTTCCGGATTTGTTAAAACTGAGCAAAGTCGTACCATTATTTAAATCAGGGGATAGTAAAGACCCGAATAATTATAGGCCGGTATCTGTTCTTCCCGTTATTAGTAGAGTTTTCGAGAAAGTGATACTTAATCAATTGCTGCAGCACTTTAATAAAAATAAGATCTTACACCACCAACAATTTGGTTTCACAAAAGGTTGTAATACAATTGATGCCGGTGTTGCTTTACTTAAACGTATTTATGAAGCTTGGGAAGATTCGCAGGATGCTATAGGAATCTTTTGCGACCTCTCTAAAGCATTTGACTGCGTGGACCATAATACGTTAATGGGCAAACTTGAGCACTATGGCCTTGGATATAAAGCCCTTCAACTTATTAAATCGTATCTAGAAAACCGGGAACAGAAAATACAAGTTAACGGAGTAAAATCACCAGGCTCTAAAGTAGAAATGGGTGTACCACAGGGCTCGATATTAGGTCCATTTCTGTTTGTTGTATATATAAATGATTTGCTCCATTTGATGCCCATCAGTGAGCCTAAAACAATTTTATTTGCCGATGATACCTCGCTGGTCTTTAAAGTGAATAGAAAAGAACCAAATTATGATACTGTTAATAAAGCCATACAAGAAATACATAATTGGTTTACAGTAAATAATCTTGCATTAAATA
The DNA here is from genome assembly GCA_036365455.1 of Macrosoma leucophasiata. Classification (NCBI taxonomy): domain Eukaryota; kingdom Metazoa; phylum Arthropoda; class Insecta; order Lepidoptera; family Hedylidae; genus Macrosoma; species Macrosoma leucophasiata. The sequence goes on along the minus strand of JAWQUS010000003.1, from coordinate 21,933,162 downwards.
GTAAAAAAACTAAATGTATTCGTTTTACTCTTCCAAATGTCAAAAGTAAAGGAGGGGAAATGTTTTTCAACAATGATAAAACACAATTTGTTAGTGAAGCTGTCATCTTGGGTATAACGCTGGATTCAAAATTGCAATGGGGTCCTCATATTAAACTGTTAGGAAAACGTCTAAGTTCTGCTGCTTTTGCCGTCAGGAAGATTAGACAGTTAACGGATGACGACACTGCGAGACTCGTTTATTTCAGCTACTTTCACAGTGTCATGTCCTACGGTATTTTGTTGTGGGGTCGGGCAGCTGAAATTGATTCAATATTTATATTACAAAAGAGAGCTATTAGAGCGATATATAACTTAAATAGTCGTGACTCCTTGAAAGAATTATTCGAGCAAATAAATATAATGACGGTCCCTTGCCAATATGTTTATGAAAATATATTGTATGCTAGGAAAAACTTGCACTTATTTAAGAAAATTAATGACATACATACTTATAATACCAGAAATAAAAATAAATTAGTATTTCCAAGTTTTCGCCTATCGAAAACACATAAATGTTTCTTAACATGTTGTATATAGTTTTATAACAAAATTCCGTCCAACATTCTTAAACTTACAGATAATAAATTCAAGTCATGTATTAAACGCACACTATGTAAAAATGCGTACTATAGACTCGATGACTATCTAAAGGATAGAGATGCCTGGACAAATGCTGGTCTAGCTCAAGACTAAACAATAATTTTGTGAAATGAATGTGCATTGTACTTGATATTGTAAAACATAGTTATAAGTGTCATATTGTGAAAATAGTTTTAAGGAACATATTTTGAAAAGACCCTACTGAGTTTTGTTTTGGTAGGTTTTTTCTCAGTAATGTGGGCTTTGGAACTCTGCCAGTGAATGACAAAGAATGTCCCATATTTTTTTGTTTAGTCTTATCTTGCCGTTTGTAAAAGAAAGTATGGAACATTCTGTTGATACCTATTTTTATCATTAAGTATTTTTGGACTATTATTTATTTTATTTTGTTTACTTTGACATATTAATCAACGTATCAGTTGTTATTCGCTTTAATTTTATATTTGTAATTTGACCTATCACAAGCAAATTCTATTATTTCCAAGTGATTAAATGAATTTTTGAGTTTGAGTTTGAGTTTGACCTACAAGATGGCAAAAGGTTAACGAACAAAATGGTACATACATACTTTAGTTAAATTTAAATAAACTATATTAAAAAATGCGAAGAAACTTTTTCCCCAATATAGAGAATCTGTAGTCAAAATATTTTTCTCTCTCGTAACTCAATTACGCGCAATGCTCTCTTTTGCAAAACAAAAATAGTACGCTCTCGGCATTTGAGACGCGCGACGTGTGTGGCCGGCGTTACTTCTATCACGCACCATAGCTTCATTGAGCATGCCAAGGTGCATGTACTGGAGCGCCAGGTGGTAGAAAGCGAGGTGGTCGTTGTCGTCCAGTTGCACCGCCTTCAGCAGCTGCTTCAGACTCGCCTCGTTCGCCGCCTCTTTCTCGATACGGGAATTTGTTTTCTGTGGACGCGAAAATAATACGTCAATTTAGTTTTATGTAATGCAACAAGCCAACAGTTAACTTTGATGGTCATCATTCAACATCAGATGTTTCGACGTCGATATCACTCTTAAAACCTTAGTTATGCCTCTGTACCGGATTTTTTTTTTTTTTTATGTTATGGAAGTGTAAACAAGCATGCAGTTCACGTTGATGTTAAGTGATAACTGCAGCCTATAAACACCCACACAAAGATCAAAGTCAAAATGCAGATACATTACCACTCCTGAGGCCTAAGGTGTTATGCCTCTGTGCCTGAAATTACAGGGCCGTACAAATCACTGTAGCGTTCATTTTCACATAACAGGATTACGTAACTGTAAAAAAATAATATATTTTTCTGGTCCTTTGAGCCGGATATCCAACAGTGATCTAAGGAATTCGGTAGCAGTTTAATACAAACATTTTTATTTCGGTAATACGTTTTTTTTTTACTTTTTAAACCACAGAATTATCTATTTCGATTCCAATTACGATTTAAACGCATTTACTCTTCCAAAGGCTAATTATTTGTTAAACATTGGGTGTTTGGGATGTCATAGCAGGGGTCGCGGTAGCATGCCGTCCCGCTCGCAGGCCTTGGGAGCGAGGGGGACGGCAAACCTACCTGCGCGCGCATCTGTTGCCCGACGCCGCAGTAGAGGTGGCAGCGCGCCAGAAGCACGCCGTCTCGTTCACTCTCTATCCTCAGCGCCTCTTCCGCGAACTCTATGCCCTCCTCTATCTATGGACAAGTACCGACGTGTCTATCACACTTATGGCTACGTACTCAGACTTATAAAAAACACCTTTATCTAAAATCTCATGGTATTCATATAATTTTTATTCATAGTAATACTGTTTCAATTACTATATTGCAAGTGGCAGAACTAAACCAAGCTTATTTATATGATGAAATATGTTTAATGGTATCAGACCACTACTGTGCCGCTAGTGGTTTGAACCCCGGGTAAATGATATTGGGAATTTTTCACTTTTCGGAAGTTACACAGTGCCAATCTCGAACTTTAAAAATGTTCTTGGATATGTCAAAAGGCCATCTATATGACACAAAACGTATGGAAATCATAAATAAATGTTTGTTACAAAAAAAATAAATAATGGCGATGATCAGAAAAACGAATATCTTACAAAATTTTGTCACCACACATTAATAAATGGCTATTTTCTCTTAATTTAAGCATTATGGCCAGAACAGACTTACTTGTCGGTACTATCATCTGCCATAATTAAATACATCTGACAATCAGATGTGACAGTTAAACAAAATGGCTTCTTTTCCTTACTCGCTCATCATTTGTCTTACTGCCGATTTTTTGTAAGATCTTTATTTATTTATTTTAGGAGAACCAACTGCTTTTACAATCTTAATAGCATTGAAACAATTTGAAAACAGAGAGCTAATTATAGGTTATCTTAGTAATACTTGTAAGATCTTAATTATTCTGAACGGCCACAATCACTTATTAGCAGAAATAAAGACATTTTAAGATGTTTCGGAGCGGGCCTCACCCAGCCGGCGCGGTAGCACGTCGTAGCGGCTACGAGGCGTAGCGCGGCGTCGTCCTTGGCGAGCGGCGTAGCCTTGCGCGCTACGCCCAGCGCTCGCACGCTCGCCGCCCACGAGGCGCTACCTGTCGTCCAAATCATCATGTCAGCCCATAGAGCAACACCGGAGGGGAGTAGCCATATGTAGGCTTTCCCTCCGTCAAAGTACAAGCCCTAATGGGCCTATACCTGTCGCCTAGATGTTTAAATGTATGCGTGAAATTGTTTATGTATTTTGTTAAAGTCTAGGTGTGAGTAGTAATAAAGTAGCCATAGCGTTTATTACCGATGCAAAACAGTCTGTCACTTTTTGTGGGGGGAAATTTGTGAGACATACACACACAACAAAAATCGTTAATTACTACGAAACTCTTTGACTTTAACAAAATAAAATACAACTAAACAATTTACGTACACATTTAAACATCTCGGCGACAGGCACAGGGTCACTTGTGCTGGTACTTTGACAGAGGGGAAAGCCTTGCATATGGCTACTCCCCTCCGGTTCACCGCGGCCGGTTGCTCGTGTTGCTCTATGCAGCCCAAAAATGTCCACTAACGGACCAAAGCTTCCCCATAAGGGGGATATGTCATAATCACCACGCTTGGCATGCGGATTGGCGATCGTGTTATTGCACTTACTCGTACTACCGTCCCATTGGAATGGTTTTATCGCTATTGTTCGGTTGACTAGCTGCCCGCCCCAGTTTCGCACGAGTGAAATTTAGGTACCTAATATTCCTAGTATTTTTTAAAGAAACGAAGGTGGCAAACAAGTGTTATCTGTTTGGGACGGTACGTTTGAAAGATGGCGGTAATCGTAAGATCCGGCTCGAAGGACCAAAATGTATAGACATACAGTCGATTTTTGGTTGAGATAGCAGAGTAAATGAGTACGGACGTCTATCTTCAATGATTTTTATTAGCGACTAACTTCGTAACATTTATGCATAGTGAACTGGGCTGTAACCACAGCTTAGGCAACTAACAAACTCAACAAATTGGTAATAAGGAAGAAACAAACAGAGACAGAAAGCGACTTAGTTTTATATCATGTTGCGATAGGAATTGTTAAGTATGTTATTTAAGGTGTATGTAGTTAAGTGTCTGAACTCAGAAGGTGTATACACAATAAAATGTCTCAGTAAGATAAATAAGGTTTATTTTTAGCACACAGTATAAATAGTCACAGTAATTTTAAGAATGAATACTAGTTCCAACGCAAGCCGAGTGAGCTGCACGTCAAAGCTATCCATAGAGCAACACGGGAGCCATATGCAGGCTTTCCCCTCTGTCAAAGTACAAGTCCAAGTGGGCCTATGCCTGTCGCCTAGAAGTTTAAAAAGGTGTGAGTTTCGTAGTAATAGACGAATTTTGTAGTGTGTATGTGTGTCACACGCATTTCCTCCCGCAAAAACTGACAGACTGTTTTGATATTAAACGAACGATAATAAACGCCGTAGCTCCCCTCCGGTCGGCCGGTGGCCCGTGTTACTCTATGAAGCTATCTAACAACTGGTGACTGATTGCTTTTACGTGAGAAGTGAATATCAATGCGTTAGGTATAGGGCTGTCCCTACAGGGATGTACCTTGTGTGGGCGGGGGGGCGTGCGGGGGCGCGGGGGGAGGCGCGGGCGGCGCGTGCGACAGGGGCGCGCGCGTGGCCGCCGCCGTGGCCAGTGCGCGCTGTCGCCACACGTGTGCGCACCCGAACGAGAACTTCATAGCACGCTCTAGCGACTGTAAAATATATAAAAAATATCATTGATTAAACAAAAAGTGCTAACACTGGCGCGGGGCGGCACACTCACCTCCAGCAGGAGCGGCAGCTGGCCCCAGCGCGCGGCGGCGAGGGCCAGCAGGTGGGCGCGGGGCCCGGGGCGCGGGGCGGCACACTCACCTCCAGCAGGAGCGGCAGCTGGCCCCAGCGCGCGGCGGCGAGGGCCAGCAGGTGGGCGCGGGGCGCGGGGCGGCACACTCACCTCCAGCAGGAGCGGCAGCTGGCCCCAGCGCGCGGCGGCGAGGGCCAGCAGGTGGGCGCGGGGCGCGGGGCGACACACTCACCTCCAGCAGGAGCGGCAGCTGGCCTCAGCGCGCGGCGGCGAGGGCCAGCAGGTGGGCGCGGGGCGCGGGGCGGCACACTCACCTCCAGCAGGAGCGGCAGCTGGCCCCAGCGCGCGGCGGCGAGGGCCAGCAGGTGGGCGCGGGGCGCGGGGCGGCACACTCACCTCCAGCAGGAGCGGCAGCTGGCCCCAGCGCGCGGCGGCGAGGGCCAGCAGGTGGGCGCGGGGCGCGGGGCGACACACTCACCTCCAGCAGGAGCGGCAGCTGGCCCCAGCGCGCGGCGGCGAGGGCCAGCAGGTGGGCGCGGGGCGCGGGGCGGCACACTCACCTCCAGCAGGAGCGGCAGCTGGCCCCAGCGCGCGGCGGCGAGGGCCAGCAGGTGGGCGCGGGGCCCGGGGCGCGGGGCGGCACACTCACCTCCAGCAGGAGCGGCAGCTGGCCCCAGCGCGCGGCGGCGAGGGCCAGCAGGTGGGCGCGGGGCGCGGGGCGACACACTCACCTCCAGCAGGAGCGGCAGCTGGCCCCAGCGCGCGGCGGCGAGGGCCAGCAGGTGGGCGCGGGGCGCGGGGCGACACACTCACCTCCAGCAGGAGCGGCAGCTGGCCCCAGCGCGCGGCGGCGAGGGCCAGCAGGTGGGCGCGGGGCGCGGGGCGGCACACTCACCTCCAGCAGGAGCGGCAGCTGGCCCCAGCGCGCGGCGGCGAGGGCCAGCAGGTGGGCGCGGGGCGCGGGGCGACACACTCACCTCCAGCAGGAGCGGCAGCTGGCCTCAGCGCGCGGCGGCGAGGGCCAGCAGGTGGGCGCGGGGCGCGGGGCGGCACACTCACCTCCAGCAGGAGCGGCAGCTGGCCCCAGCGCGCGGCGGCGAGGGCCAGCAGGTGGGCGCGGGGCGCGGGGCGGCACACTCACCTCCAGCAGGAGCGGCAGCTGGCCCCAGCGCGCGGCGGCGAGGGCCAGCAGGTGGGCGCGGGGCGCGGGGCGACACACTCACCTCCAGCAGGAGCGGCAGCTGGCCCCAGCGCGCGGCGGCGAGGGCCAGCAGGTGGGCGCGGGGCGCGGGGCGCGGGGCGACACACTCACCTCCAGCAGGAGCGGCAGCTGGCCCCAGCGCGCGGCGGCGAGGGCCAGCAGGTGGGCGCGGGGCGCGGGGCGACACACTCACCTCCAGCAGGAGCGGCAGCTGGCCCCAGCGCGCGGCGGCGAGGGCCAGCAGGTGGGCGCGGGGCGCGGGGCGCGGGGCGACACACTCACCTCCAGCAGGAGCGGCAGCTGGCCCCAGCGCGCGGCGGCGAGGGCCAGCAGGTGGGCGCGGGGCGCGGGGCGCGGGGCGACACACTCACCTCCAGCAGGAGCGGCAGCTGGCCCCAGCGCGCGGCGGCGAGGGCCAGCAGGTGGGCGCGGGGCGCGGGGCGGCACACTCACCTCCAGCAGGAGCGGCAGCTGGCCCCAGCGCGCGGCGGCGAGGGCCAGCAGGTGGGCGCGGGGCGCGGGGCGCGGGGCGACACACTCACCTCCAGCAGGAGCGGCAGCTGGCCCCAGCGCGCGGCGGCGAGGGCCAGCAGGTGGGCGCGGGGCGCGGGGCGCGGGGCGACACACTCACCTCCAGCAGGAGCGGCAGCTGGCCCCAGCGCGCGGCGGCGAGGGCCAGCAGGTGGGCGCGGGGCGCGGGGCGCGGGGCGACACACTCACCTCCAGCAGGAGCGGCAGCTGGCCCCAGCGCGCGGCGGCGAGGGCCAGCAGGTGGGCGCGGGGCGCGGGGCGCGGGGCGACACACTCACCTCCAGCAGGAGCGGCAGCTGGCCCCAGCGCGCGGCGGCGAGGGCCAGCAGGTGGGCGCGGGGCGCGGGGCGCGGGGCGACACACTCACCTCCAGCAGGAGCGGCAGCTGGCCCCAGCGCGCGGCGGCGAGGGCCAGCAGGTGGGCGCGGGGCGCGGGGCGCGGGGCGACACACTCACCTCCAGCAGGAGCGGCAGCTGGCCCCAGCGCGCGGCGGCGAGGGCCAGCAGGTGGGCGCGGGGCGCGGGGCGACACACTCACCTCCAGCAGGAGCGGCAGCTGGCCCCAGCGCGCGGCGGCGAGGGCCAGCAGGTCGGCGACGGCGACGGCGTTGCGGAGGGAGTGCGCGCGCGCCGCCTCGAACTCCGCGCTCTGGGACAGCACGGCGTCGCGCACCGCCATGGCCTCGCCCACCAGCAGCAGCAGCACCACCTCCTCGTATTGGTTGCGCGGCACGAACTGAACACGACGCACCAGAACAACGTACTTTATCAAACTAGAAATATTCTACATCGACCTTCGGGAGGAGACCTCGGCTTGTTTTGGCTCCGTAAAGCTTTACCTCTTTCGCACCTTACCTATGTGAAGTTCATCAACCGTTTTAATTATGTTTTGACTGATACCGGACTACGAGTGGTCACGTAGGCAGTGTGCAGCAGAGGTAACGCTCTACGAAATCGAAACCGGCCGATTGCCTCTTTCCTAAGCCCGATGTTCAATGTTTATTATTGAGCACTGTAACTGATTGTACGAGTAACGGCATATTATTGAAAATTTCCCCAAAATCAAATGGTAAACGTAAAATCATCCCCACTCACAATACATTCTTACCCTGTGGCCATACCTGATTAAAGGCGGCGTACTTCTTAGGCTTCCACGGCCCCTCGGACACGTGTTCCTCCCGCCGCCGCGTCAGCGTGCCCGCCGCCGGCACCGCCACCGCCGCCGGCGGCTTGTACACCTGCCCACACACCCACACACACAGCCTCGATATAGTCGCCGCTCAGGAAAAGTTCAATGTACTAAACATATTGTGTCGGTACAATTTACTAGTCACGGCCGATTTCGAGGTAGGACGTGCTGGTAACCTATTTAAGCGCGCGAGGCAGCGCTTACTAAGCAGGAACTTCAGGGTGCCAAACTTAAAACATCTGAGTCCGCTCTAGCCGAATGGAAATGGAGCGGTCGGAGAGACTCAAGGCAGCTTGGATTAAACTGGACTATCGTGTCTCAGAGAGCCTCACAGGTCACGGTTGTTTTAGGGGGAGACTCTTCCGCATGAAGCTAGGAAACGTGTCCTGCTTCTATGGTGACGCAAAGGTGGAGGATATACGTCCTCCGTCTCACTATCATGGGCATAGGGACGGCCTGTTGGACGGCGTGAGGCCGCTCGAAATAGCCCCGATAAACTACCGCGATCTCGTGGGCTCGGATGCGAACTTCAGGGGGCTACAGGCGGGTTCGCGCATGGGTGGCATAAGTTAAAAAGCAGACTAGAATTAATGAAAGAGTAAGACGGAGGACACAGAAAGAAACAATGGATGAAAAGAAGACACAGAGCGACCGGAGGACGGATCCGCAGGCGTTACTGTGAAATCATAACCCAGAAACGGGAGAGTGGCTCATAGAGACACAGATAAACACAAACTCAGTTCAGTCAGTTCATCAGTTTTTTAGGATGTTACAAATAGTAATATGGTGTACAGCACATGCACCCTGTAAGGGCATAGCAAAAATAAATCTTAAAATTAAAACCCCCTTATTCATAAACGTATTTTAGCTAAAGTGTTGCTAATCTCTCCTTTGTCTTTTTCTATCCTGCACATTTGACAATGCAACTGACAAAGACAAAGCATTCTTAAGTTCAAACGTATCTTATGTACGTTTATGAATAAGGGGGAAAGAGTAAAAGAATTTGTTAAGATACGAGTCAAGATCATATTATATTAAATCTCCCAAGATTCGGCCCATATAACCAGGAAGGTAAGGTACCCATCCAACGGAAATCACGCTAATTATCAGGATCAATAGTATAAACGGCCAGCCACTAAGGAAATCATAAATAATAATGCAAACATTTGCCCTATATAAATAAAAATACTTCTCTCAAGGGCACCGTAATTTTTTTCGGGATGAGAGGTAGCCCAAGCTCACTTAGCCATAAATTAAAAAAAAAAAAAGAAAAGTGACCTGTCCGGTGAGGCCCCGCAGCAGCAGCTCGGCCAGCTGGCGGGCCAGCGTCAGCCGCAGCGCCTGCGTCCACACGCACTCCACCGCCATCAGCATTTCACGGTACCTGCGAGAAATACATTGTTGGAATTATTTATCGAACTTACTACTGACCACCTTTACAGGCCAAAGCAGCCAGCACAAGGATACGATAGAACGCCGCTTTTGTTTTAATTTATTCATTTATAAGGACTTATAAAACGTTTGGACTGAAGCTGCAGGCCTCGGGACGTAACGACTCCATCGCCTTTTGATGGAGAAGAATTCTGCCGATAGTGCAGTCAGTCAACCGAACAATAGCGGCGGTCAAAATAACAACGCGGGATGAGCAGCACCGTCCCGTGTTGAAACCTCTCCTCGAACACCTCCCGTCGAAATATCGCCTGCCAAACGTCGCGATTATGCCATGCCACAATCACGCCTAATGACTCAAAACACTGTTGTGGGCGTTTTAGGGGAAGGCTTTGTCGAGCATTGGACGTCTTTCGGCTGGATTCATGATGATGATAAAAGCTTTAATTATAATTTTAGTCAGTTCCGGAGACACCTCGAAGTAACCCGGCGGTATAGAACTGGGAGCCGACCGCCTAACTCTAATGCTTTCGTTTAGGACGATAGCTTATCAGTTCCGTACCGCCTATTAAAACATTATCCTCATAAGTATAGTACTCATATACTTGCGGACGAAAACGCTTCCAGGAAAGGGTAGATGGTTTGAAACTGACAAGATGATGATCGAATGATCGATGATCATAATCGAAAGCTAAACGAAAGCATTAGAGTTGAGCGGTGGGCCTTCTGGAAGGCAAATGAGGGGGGGGACCTATCGACAGCACTGTGCAGGCGTCCGGCGCGGATGTGCAGGAGCGGCGCCCGCTGCAGCGCGGCCTCCAGCACCGCGCCCGCGCCCCCCGCCAGCCCCGCCGCGCCCGCGCCGCCCGCCGCCCCCGCGCGCTGCAGGTACAGCAGCGTCAGCTCCGACGATACTTCGAAGCTGCGGATCTGTTGGTGTCGAACAGGTCATTCACGAGGTAGAATAGTATAATTATTTTTTCGGGAATGGAAAATTTGCCATAAAGTTTGTAAACACACTATGCCGAAGCTACGCGACGGAAGTTCGGCTTCTGATTTTACGTTCCGACGTATTCGGCTGATATGACACACTATAAGTGCCGAACTTACGCGGCAGATGCGCGGTGATGTGTATCCGCATAGTGTGTGAATTCAGCAATCGAACCGGACTTCGGTCGTGCGCCCAAACGAATTTACGCTGTGCTGTACGCTATAACGAAGCGTAATTTCGACATAGTGTGTCAGGTTTTCAAATAGCATTGCATCAGTAATTCAAATAGCATTGCAGGCTAGTGCCGAACTTCCGTCGCGTAGCTTCGGCATAGTGTGTTTACACACATAAGGTCCCAAAACAGTGGACTGAATGGAAGCTTTATTAAGTTATAATTACATCTAATCTGTATTATATTTTACGAGGCTGACAAAAAAGGTACGAAAGGGACAAATGAAACTAACGGCCACCCCGGTGGCGGTCTCAGAGGGGGCCGATGGGAATAAAGGTCCTATGTTTGTTATGTAAAGTTCTTCTCAGTAAAGTCTGCACGTCACATGGATTGCCGGAATAAACCCATAAAACTTACCATTTCAGCTTCCCTCTCGGCAGCCTTGTACCGGCTGGTGGAGCCGGGCAGCGCGCTTTGCTCCAAGCAGAGTCCTTTGATCGCGTACGACTCCGCCACGATGCGAAGGCTCCGTCTGTACCCAGATAATCCTTGACATGTATGGAGTTTAAAGATAAGGAGTAACTTTAAAAAGTGACTAGCATACGTTGAAAATAAAGTTTCATATGAAAAACTACGACATGAATTTAGCTGTTGTATAATCTTTTACCATAATATCTATGGCCACAAGATTAATAGCGAGCGAAATCGCGTTAAAGGTGGCGTCCATTAATTATTTGAAATGTTTAGAGGGAATGGGGGGATCGAGCCGAATCTCATTTTGAGGAGGGGAGCAGATGAAAATTTGCTAAAAACGCCTTACATAATTTATGGACGCTCCCTAAAACATCTGGTATTTTATATCTGTTATTGACTGGAGGAATCATCTAGAGCAGCTATACTCTAAGTGTGTTCCGCGGAACCCTAGGGTTCCGTGATACCTCTGTCGGGGTTCCGCAAGAATTTAGAAAAAAAAATCAAAACACCTCTCTCTAGTCGCTCCGCGGCCGCACAAAACGCTATGAAAGTTATTTAGTTATTTATTTGTATTTGTAGAAACATGTGTTACAAAAGCTGGTACTTTTTTTTGTTTTTTTTTAACGTTTTCTTTTATTGTCCTTGCCAAGTGGTGAAGTGAATAATAAATTAGTAACTGTTACATTGTACTTTTATTATGCTGATTAATAAAAAATACACTTATAAAAACAATTGCTTTATTGTAGGGTTCCATCAAGTATTTTGATTCCCAAAAGGGTTCTGTCATTTAAAAAGTTTGAGAACCACTGATCTAGAGCAGAGGTTCCCTTCTTTTTTTTCTTGTAGACCCCTTTCAATTTTTTTTCTGGTTTCGGTGGACCCCCTTGCTAACATTTATATCACTTTCCCCCATATCCCATTTTTATTTACGCATATACGGTCTACGTATCGAGTTTCCCATAGACCCCAGGGGGTCTATATAGACCACTTTGGGAATCACTGATCTACAGCATCCAACAAGAAATATTGCACATCGGCCTTAGGACTTTGGTTTATTTCGAGTCTGTAGAGCGTTATCTCTTTCGTACCTTATCTATGTGACGTGTGTCGACTTTAGATTGTCGATTTCTTGTTGGGTACTGTACTTGCAATATTGTAGTCATTCAAGTTGAAAAGTTGATACTATAACCAAAATGAAATGTATCAATATCAATCAATAAGGTATTTATTTCTCAGTCACATGTACGAAAATCAGCTCTAATATAATTTTAAAGAACCCCAATGACGACCCTTCGACGACCCGGATAGTCCAGCGGTGTGAAACGACTCAAACGACCGTTTGAATGAAGGGTCGCGGGTTCGATCCCCGCACCAGGACATACCTATATTTGGCCTACAGATATTTGTTTCGGGTCTGAGTGTTGTATGTATACAACGGCACCCACGACAGAGGTTTATAATAGTTTGGGGAAAAAGTCTTCTCGCATTATAGTATGAATGAACTTGTAATAAAATCTCTTTGGCTGTAGTATTTGTATCTGGCTGGTTTTGGTATCATTGAAAGTTAAAATTTTAAAGAACATAATTCAAAATTCAAATTAGGCAAATGTGTGATTTTCATTTGTTTTTCGTACTGTCAAGATGAGTGAATCTAATAAAGAAATTCGATACATTTTAAAATTTTACTACAAAAAAGGTAAAAATGCAACGCAAGCAGCGAAAAAAATTTGCGATGTTTATGGATCTAGTGCAGTGTCTGTGAGAGTAGCACAAATTTGGTTTAAGCGTTTTCAATCCGGAAATTTTGATGTCAAAGATGCACCTCGCTCTGGTCGCCCTATTACGGATAAAATGGATGCCATTTTTGAAAAAGTGGAGCAAGATCGACATATCAGTAGTTACGACGTAGCTGAAGAACTGAGAATTGATCACAAAACAGTTTTGGCGCATTTGAAAAAAGCTGGGTACAAAAAAAAGCTCGATATTTGGGTACCTCACGAGCTCACTGAAAGAAACCTAATTTCGTACTGTCAAGATGAGTGAATCTAATGAAGAAATTCGATACATGAACCGTGTACTCATTTGTGATTCTTTATTACGACGTAATGAAACCGAATCATTTTTGAAGAAGCTGATAACTGGTGATGAAAAGTGGATCACGTACGACAAGAACGTGCGAAAAAGGTCGTGGTCAAAGGCCGGTCAGGCTTCACAGACTGTGGCGAAACCCGGGTTAGCTCGCAATTAGGTGATGTTGTGTGTATGGTGGGATTGGAAGGGCATTATTCATTATGAGCTATTACCACCAGGCAGGACTATCGATTCTGAACTCTACTGCGAACAACTGATGAGATTAAACCAAGAAGTTGAGAGAAAGCGGCCGGAATTAATCAACAGTTTCATCAGTGTTTCATCATGATAACGCTAGACCTCACACATCTATTGCCACTCAGCAAAAATTAAGAGAGTTTGGCTGGGAGGTGTTAATGCATCCGCCGTATAGTCCTGACCTTGCACCTTCAGATTTCCACCTGTTTCGGTCTCTTCAGAATTCTTTATGCAATGTTAGGTTAACATCACGAGAGGACTGCCAAATTCACTTGTCGCGGTATTATGATGAGAAGTCCCAAATTTTTATAGCAATGGGATCATGTCCCTACCTACAAGATGGCAAAAGGTTATCGAACAAAATGGTACATACATACTTTAGTTAAATTTAAATAAACTATATTAAAAAATGTTTTGAATTATCTTAAAAAATGCGAAGAAACTTTTTCCCTAACCTTATATAATACCTAACGTGGAGTAGTGAGTGTAAGCGTATATAATTTATTTTTATTTGTTAATGAACATTTATATTTACTAAAATCTGTGTGATTCAGTGATCAGCATCCTAAATACGTACTTAAATGCTGTATTACCAAACGAAAGACGTCTCGACATGACGTCATACGTGAATCGAACGCTGACTCACTTTGGCCACCATGACTTGTTTATGATAATAATACATGCGGGACAAGTCTTGTCCATGAGAAGCTATGGCAATTATGTAAACAAAATGTGCGTTATTATTCCGTCTAGATAGATAAAAGATTTATTGAAGATAACTTCTTCTGTAAATTGTGACAATGAAAAATTAATGCAATATTCAAGTGATAACATACATGATCTAATTTCCCTTTCACTCGTAAACATTCAGTTTTTGGAATGCCGTAACGTTTACATAACATTATGTTCTTTGTACTGATTTAAATTAAAACATAACTGGCAAATAGTGGGTTTGCACTTTGTATATATGCTAGAATGCATACATTTATCTCTCGTCCTGCCCTTTAAAACCAGACATACATCATAATACTTACACTGGCAACTCCTTCTCTGTCAATGTGCTCAACTCAGCTAGTTTATAATTCTTCAACGAGTCATCGTAGGCTCCACATGCGTAATTCAGTTTACCGAGCAGTAGATATGCATCTAAGGCTACTCCAGCTCGCTTGCCGGCCTCGTCTGTAGCCAGGGAGAGGTACCCGCGAGCTTCAGACAGCTCCCGTTGGGCCCTCTCAATGTTGTCCTTTATGGGTGGCCATTCGTCCAGGTAAGCTTCAAGCTTCCCTTCACCGATGAGGAAGTGAGCGAGGCTTTCTGGAAATTATTATGTTATTTAAATGATGACTTGAGGTCGGTATAATTCAGTATTTTATTTTATTAGAAATTCAACTGAATGTTAAAACATACCATACTTAGATATTACAAGATGGTAAGACCAACATCTACAATATTCTAGATGGTGTAGACCTTGTATTAATCTTATTTGACTTTGCAGTAAATTAAGCCTGACCTTAACTATTATTATTTATAATAATATATTGTTCAAAGATAAATAAAACTACTCATTATTTTATACATTACTGGTTTACCTTGAACTTATACAGGAATGTATAAAAAGAAAATGAAAATATATTTATATGCCAAAAACAGAGTAACAGTACACAATAGCTGTGGCCCTCACACTAGACTCAGGTCTGTGTTGTGAAGTGCCAGACAAGACAATTGTATTACTTAAATACCTATTCTATGAAACATAATGAAAATGAACATACATTTGTTATAACAGGAAATTAGTAAGATAATCAATTATTTTAATATATAAGGCGGAAAATTCAACAATGTAGCAGTGTGGCTATGAAACATTAGGTAAATTCCCCCTAAACACTCCCTACAATAATAAATAATAACTGTTCAAACAAATATCATAGTAACTGTTAATATTACGTTCAATAAATAATAAAATGCTCATAACATAATATTCATTGTAGTTCAATAGAATTGATCCACCACTGCATTGCTTTAACCATTGTTAGCGGCCAATGTTAGAGCAGGCCAGCAAAATGATTCAATGCTTGCAAGCAATATAATAATAAATTAATAAGCTTACACTCCCAGCCCCACACTAGGTATAAATCTGTATTGTGGGTACCGTTGTACACACACAACGCATACACATACACCCAGGTCCGAAACAAATATCTGTAGGCCATACAAATATTTGTCCCAGTGTGGCGTTCAAACCCACGACCCTTCGAATCAAACGGTTGTTTCACACCACTGGACTAAGCAATACATAGAGTGAACGTACCAGTAGTTGACCAATTAAGAATATAAGATCCTTGAAGGATTAATAAAAAATAACATATTTAACATTGACATTTTATGATAGGCTAATTGAAAAATGTATTTTGTATAATTTAATAACATGACATACAATTTAATTCAAATATTATAATAGATATACACAAAATGCATGATGATATTTAAAGGTTTTTTTTAAAATGGAAATACAAAAATTTTATACATTTTATATAAAATGTAATTAATCAAATTGAATAGAATCACTCGAATTATTAAATATGTAATTGTTAAATTCAAATGTAAATTTATTAAAAGGAATAAAAGGTTTAAATAAATAAATAAATAACTAGATGAGAGTCCGGGTTAATTATTTTTCCATACACTCGGAATATGTCAATAATATTTAAACTACAGCTGTGACCTCTCTAATTTCTGATTGGTTGTCAGGCTGATTAGTTTTGACATAAGAATTTGTAACCAATAAGAGCATACTCCTGTCTAGAAGGTTAATATTCACATTCAAATGTGAAATTGGTCAAACACTAGTACCTGGTCAACCACTGGTACGTTCACCCTATAATGTTAAGAGCATTTATTGGCTTATGTGGCTTAATGCAGTAGTAAGGTTTTTAAAGTCACAAACAAAATGCAAGCCAACAGCTCAACCACCTAACTTAATTGCTTCTGTCCTGGTTTAAGTCTTAGATTTTTACTTGTTTTCGTATCACCCATAAATCATAATAGGATTATCAATTTTACTTCTTAAAGCTATAACATAGATAATAATTATAGAGTGAAGCCACTGGTACAATATACTCTGATTTTTATTTAAGAGAGCATGGTTTGCCTACCATTATGGTCCTAACAAGAACTCTCATCCCCCTTCTAACATAAACTGTGTATCACACATGTTTTCATGCACTTATATATTTGAATTGCTAACTATTTTACCTTTACTACACATAATTTAATTCTGTAATAAATCAGAATATCAAAACATCACTAGAGGATTATTAAAAGAAAAATCATACATTCACAATTTTATCGTAAGGAAATTCTGTATAAAAACATAAGGCAGTCATAAAAAATGATAAGAGAATATACCTATGAATATCCTATCTTAATGATATCAATACTGACGTGGACTCTTTAAGTCCACAGTAAGTTTTTCACTTTAATTAGTGTAATTAGTGAGGGACAGACCGTGTTGTGGTGACCTGGCCTTGAGCTGAAGAGCCAACTCCACAGCCTTCTTCCAGTTTGACTCCTCACGGCTCTTCTCGATCTCCGTCTCATAACTCCGCACTGCGTTCTTGCTTCTCGATGTCATTTTAACACGAGAACAACACTGGTCACAGCATCGATTTCGCTTGTTTCACTTCACTCGGACATTGCAAAATCCTCGCAAATTGCAAGAGAATCCTCAGCAATTGAAGGCCAAATTTGACACATGCGTGTCATGATGAATGAGTATGACATTTGCTGAAAGTGTGTTTGCAAAGACAACTTTCATGAAATCATCCCTTTTAAAATAATGCAATATTGCAGGAATCAGAGATTTAATTAGTTTAATAACTTAATCAAGAGACGATCCAACATTTTTTTAAAGATTTCTATTTTTATGAAGGGCATAAAACAAGAAAGTTGTCCGAATACAACTAGCTAGCTTCGTAAATTCATTCCGTAAGATGATAAATCTTTGCAATAGATGGCGCTATGGGTTTTAATACGGCTGGTTCTGTTTACAATTTGTGCACTATTTTTATTTCTAAATCATCCCTTTCTATGACAATTT
This sequence comes from Macrosoma leucophasiata, assembly GCA_036365455.1. Classification (NCBI taxonomy): domain Eukaryota; kingdom Metazoa; phylum Arthropoda; class Insecta; order Lepidoptera; family Hedylidae; genus Macrosoma; species Macrosoma leucophasiata. The sequence continues at coordinate 21,915,816 of JAWQUS010000003.1, read as the reverse complement.
TAAAGATAGGTAGTAAGAAGGTTGTATTGGTAATATCATTGTATCGGATTTTAAACGAAGCTATGTAAGTATGTATGTCTTCATTGAGAAAAATTGTTTAAGTTTTATAAATGTTTATTCGTAAATTTAGGTCATAATAAACGAATATCCTGATCAGAAACTCCATTGGGAAAAAGATGAAATTTTTAACAACGATTTTATTTAATGTTTTCGCAATAACACATGCTAGTGAAATAAACATATAAAATCAGACGTGGCGAAGTCCACTTAGGAGCTCATTTGGAAGAGCGGCTGGACTAGATTCCCAGTAGTCGAGAGTTCGAGTCTGGCCTGAAGTCAGATTTTTCTTTCCATTTCTGTTTAACCAAGTAAATACATTACTTTAAACTTAAATAATTTAAATATGTATATCAGTAGAATGTCCATTTCGTCTTTTATAGACCTATAACAAAGTAATCACTTTGTAATAATATTATTTAGTAATACCTACCTAATTCATTTGCGTTAAGTAGTTATAAAAATGTACTCCATGTGATCAAAGTGCTTTCGTAATTCAGTTTTATAAGTTTACTACCTATTTAATGCTATGAAACACCGCAGCTGAGAGGGGATTCTTCTAACACAAGTTACTACAAATTAAAGGAAGAGTTCCCACACCCAAATTATATGAAGACTTGTTTTATTATTAAAGTGTTTTTGATTTTGATTACTGTTTCACCCAAGAAGTGAATATGGCAGCTTAAAATAAATGTTAAGCTAGTTAGTTATATATTGGAACTCTGCTAAGTGAATAACATTATTTGATGATATTGCTTTTACTATATGTAATGGTTATTCGCTCTAGGTAGTTTATGATTTATTGACGTTTTGAAAGTATCTGTAAAGATCTATTCGAAATAAAAATATTTTCTATTTCTTCTATTTCTATTCTATAATAAAATACGCTCACACTAACAGCCCCACAGTAGGTATAAACCTGTATCATGGATGCCGTGGTACACATACAGCACATACACAATCACCCACACCTGAAACAAATATCTGTAGGCCATACAAATATTTGACTGGTGAAAGAATCGAACCGGTGACGTTCGAATCAAACGGTCGTCACACCGCTGGATTTACCATTATTTACGTTTTGGCCCATGTAACAGGTGGCGAGCCTGTTGTCATCTCCGGGCACATTACTAAACTCCGAGGTACTGGGAAACTTCCAGAAAATTGAAAAATTCCAATGGAACCAGAGATAAAGGATTTTATACCGTTATCTCTGATAGCCCCCAACCCGGGAATCGAACCCAGGACCTCCAGCGTAGTAGTAGTGGCCTGCTATCACTAATGAGGCAGTTAACTTATAGTTTAAAAACTAGATAATGCCGGCACTACACGTCGATAGATGCATCTGCAGACGTCATCTGCGTATGCGTCCGCCCGACGTTAATACAACACCTACCACAGACGCTCAAGTCACCCCTCTACATAGATAAATACATAGATATCTATGTACTTTCGGAAGAAGTAAATGTATATTAAAAATACTTTGCAAATCAAGTCACAAATACCAAATACACCGGGTGTTATTTTTGTCTTGTAAAAAAAAATCCTCGATTCTTTAAAAAGAAAGCATTTTCTTTTCATGTTAAACGTGTATTTGTGCACTTTGTTTGTCAGATATAAAAATTGTGGGTGACACTAAATAGGTTCGTGAGTGGCGTGCAGCGATGGCGGATGGCGCGGTGCCCCGAACGAGCTGGCACCAGCGGCGGCAAGGTCGCCTCAACCTCGCCGTTCTGAAGCTTCGATTACATAGTTGTAGTTACTTCGCTTATATAATCATGTGGATGTGGTACCAGTACAGTCAATGGCGGTCTTAGGCTTGGTTGCATCTACTTTAGCTTGTTAACGCACTGGTTAACCAAGAAATGAGTTGCATGTTGCATCATTTGAAAATTGTTAAATAACTTTAAAACCCCTTCTACACGGTCGGATCCAACTGCCGACCGTTGAGTCCTTCGCGATCTATCACACGTTGTTACTCTATTTGCGACCCTGGTAACCTTTCACAATGTCAAATATACGGTGCAGCATCGCATTCTGCAATAACTGTAAGGGCTATATTTCACGGGGACGCCATGGCGGCGCAACCAGTCGCCGCCACCAACAAAATGTATACAGCTCTAAAGAGCGTAACTCACCTGGTATACGATTGATTACGCAACCAATTTGGTGGCGCGACCAGCTCGCCGGCACACAATGTTACCTATTGGTCGCGCTACCACACCGGTCGCGCCACCACGAACTACTTAGCGCTGTATGGTGTCTCACTCACGCGGCTGCCAGTCCGGACTCCACGCTGGAGCGACTAGTTGCGCCGCCATGGTATCCCGGTGAAATATAAGTCCTAAAAGTCAATTCATAATTTTTTTACTAAGAGCTGTCAGTAAGTAGAGCTCGCCACCAATTAGGTAGACGTGGGATAAAATCTAACTGGCGAAAACTAGAATCGTGGGTGTCCGTAGATTCACCTCTGCCTACACCTTGGTAGAACACAAGATAATGGAAGGATAGTTTAGATAATGCGGTGGTACCTACGTCATAGAGATCTGTCACTGTAGCTTTACCACAATAGTGTAAATTCGTATAGAATTAAGAAGAACAGTTCCCAGCTACCGCAATTATACCTGCATGTGTCATTAGGAGTCTAGGTAACATTAAACCCTCAGTAACTTAATGGTAATGCCTCCCTAAAGACCCGCTAGACCTAACATTTACGAACGGGCTAGGAGACATTTGTTGTTCTTCTGTTTGTCTGTCTATCAAGTGCGCCTTGTCAGGAGTGTTTAATTCAAATTAATACCAAATATTGAACTCTAAAATCTCTTGGAACTCTCAGAATGTCAAACTTATAAATGAACGCAATAATAAGATTCGACCGTTTATCTGCTAACTTATGTATCGGAATAGCTGTGCCCGCGACTACGTTTGCGTGGAATAGAGTCTTAGGGCAGGATATTTTGGATATAAGTAGGTATATATATATGGGTAGGTATATATAGATATTTGGGTAGTTCGAAGAACTGGCGCGGTTACGAGACGGTGACACCATGGAGCAGCAGTCTATCAATCAATCAATCAATCAATTTATTAATTGCCAACATGTACATATACATTACATTAAAGGTCTTATATGTCTACTCGTGACCACGGCCACTGCACGTCGAGTGTCGAGGTAAATACTTCGATTAAAATAGTACGCGATTAAGTCCCGTTTACAATATAAAAATATGAATACAAATCGTGAAAGTTTAAAACAATTTATAAGTATGTATTTTTAAGGAGACCTACGTACGGTGTACGTCTTACACGAGCCATACTAATAACAAAGTCTGTCATACCAGCCTGAATTTATTATTCCTTGTCCCACACTAATACTGAATCAACAATACCCTTCAACAGCAGAGGCCAAACCGGCAGGCGGAAATAACGTCATTGCAGATCCGGTCTTGCCGAGCCGTAAACTAATAAAAAAATACTTTTAGGGTTTCCAGTTTCCTTTTGAACGAAACCCTTATAGGATAATCGATCACTGTCTGTCGGTCTGTCTCAGCCAATTTGCTTCTCTTTTGTTTTACAATTAATTTGGTACACTTATGCAAAATAGTGTATATATTGCAGTATTATCCCCTAATAATGATTAGGAGTGCTGTTTGTTGGCTGTGGCTTACAATGTCAGCTCAGTAGCGTGAAATAATAATTTGCAGCCATACGTGTATAAATTTAAAAAATACGGAAGACCCTAATCGACGACACTATTTTGATAATTTCTCTCGAAAACGGTGAACTAACAAAAAAAGTGAAAAAAATCGAATAAAATGTAAAGAAAACAGAGCAACACGGGCCACAGGCCGCGGTGGACCGTAGTCATAGCGTTTATTACCGATGAAAAACAGTCTGTGGTTTTTTGCGGGGGGAAATACGTGTGACACACACACACACACACACTACAAAAATTGTCTATTACTATAACACGACACATCACAGTCGTGCGTGTGCCGCGTTCCGGATCAGACGTGTTATACCTACTCAATTATTACAGTTTAGCGCGGCATTAGCCGTCGCTCGAAACTTTGCCATGAGTGACACACTGGTGCCAAACGAACTGCTGGCGTTCTTGCAGCAAAAGCTGGATGTGATGGACGAGATATCTGCCATCCAAATCTGTTCATCAAATTTCAGCGAACAAGAAATCGCAACTGCCAAGGTGTTGCTGTATACGTCGCTAAACAGAAGCGACCAGATGGTATCCCGTAGACGTGACGGGACAAAGAAGAGTCTTCAGGACATAATAACCCTGCTGAAGGAGGTTGATCCAGATGAAGTTCCGACATTTGTGGCGAGGTCACCGACGGTGTCTAATAACATCAACACCGTGCGAGGTGCTTGCTCCCTCGATACATCGCCTGCAAGTTTCGCGTCAGCGGTATTGTCGCCGGCGCCGAGTGCTGTGCCTGCGGTATGCGCTACCCGCGCGCCCCGCACCCCCGCGCTGCACGACCTCTAACACGACCGGTCCGAATGGTCACTGAGAGCGTTTCTGCGACGATTCCTGCGAAGCTCAGGCCTGAAAAGGCCACGAACCGGGCTGATGATAACGATGGTTTCGTGACGGTACAAGGGAGGAAGCGCCGTCAGCGAACCAACAAGAACAGCTGCGGTAAGGCTCCGGTAGACCCCAATATAGGTCTGCACGCAGCGAAACCGAACACGCCGGTGTACATCTCTCGCCTCCACTACACGACCGAGGCGGAAGACGTCGTGGATTTCTTACGTCGAAAGCTGAAATACACGCTGAGAGTGCAGCTGTTGGAGTCGCGCCGCAACGTCAACTTCAAGTCGTTCGTGGTGCGTGTGCCATCATTCCTGATGCACCTCGTCATGGAGGAAAGCTTTTGACCGCAAGATGTGGTGTTCCGTCGCTTCCGGGGACAAGTGCCACTCGAACGCACAATGACACAGTGCAAGTGAAGTGTACTAATATAGCTATGAGTTAAATGTACTAACACAATATAATATATATATTAATATGTATGTTAGTTTATAAGGTTTATATTTATATGGGACTGTTGTTTAATTATAATCAATTTTGTTGCCTGAAATAAATGGATAAATAAATAAATAAAATAAAACTACGAAACTCACAAACACAAAAACTTTAACAAAATATGTAAACAATTTCACGCACACATTTAAACATCTAAGCGACAGGGATAGGCACATTTGTGCTTGTACTTTGACAGAGGGGAAAGTCTGCATATGGCTTTTCCCCTCCGGTCCGCCGCGGCCGGTGGCCCGTGTTGCTCTATCCTAAAGAACCATGTGTCATTAGTTAACTGGTATTTAAAATATTTTTACCTTACCGTAATAAAATTGATCTTTTCTAACAACAGTACCACCAGTAACCACTAAGTTCAATTTTAAACTGTTTATTCCGGAGACTTAAAATTTATTTATTTTAAGTCTTAAAATTATTATAAATATCAGAGCATGTTCTATAGGTTCCCTAGATAGTATATTATAGCGGCGCTGTTTGACCGTGTACCTTTTTTCGTTTGGAAGATACAGTTAAAAAATGATGAGAGTGATTTTTTACGATGCGCGCGCACACCGACATATAAAAGCAACAGTCTGAAGTTAGTTGCTTAACTTTTTTGTCGTTTTGTTTTATTTCTGGTATATTGGTTTGTTGCGCTCAAGTAGTATAACTTATTACGTACGATAAGTACACATACTCTTTTTTTTTCTGTACAAATCTTGCTCTTATCCCTTAGTTGTACAGAACCCTGTAATCGCTAGCCCACCTGGCACTTGAAGGTTTTATTTTCTCCATCAACTTCGCATTTAAATTTATAGATAGTCAATAATAAGTAATCTTGTATTATACACTAATTCGTTATTTCAGAGTATGGATAAACGCATCCAAGTTGATTCTATTTATACAGACTTCTGCAAAGCCTTTGACAAGGTGGATCACGATCTCCTTCTTCGGAAGCTAGCGTTTAACGGAATTCGCGGAAACCTTCTAAGATGGTTCTCCTCTTATATTAGAAATAGATCGCAACGCGTTGTGGTTAATGGATTCATTTCTGATGACATTATAAAGATAACATCGGGCGTAGCCCAGGGATCAATTTTGGGGCCTTTACTTTTTGTAATATTCATTAATGACATCAATATCTGTTTTAAATATACCCATTTTCTGTTATATGCTGATGATTTAAAAATTTATCTCGAAATTAGGACCTTAGAAGACTGTAGACGCTTACAAGATGATCTTGATCGTCTGACAAGTTATTGTTACCATAATAAGCTTCATCTGAGTTTATCTAAATGTAAATCTATAACCTTTACTAAAAAACTACACAAAATCGATTTCACTTACAATTTATGTAATAGCCCATTAGAAAAAGTAGCACTGATAAGAGATTTAGGTATTGTTATGGACTCAAAACTTCACTTTGATGCTCACATAAATATAGTCATGAACAGAGCTTTCAGACTGTATGGTTTTGTCATGAGGACATGTATTCCTTTTAAAAGACCTGCAACTTATTTACTTTTATATAAATCTCTTATCCGATCTCAACTAGATTATGCTACTTCTGTATGGAATCCATGCTATGATAAATACAGCGAACAGTTAGAGACCGTTCAACGTAAGTTTTTACGATCCCTGAATTATCGCTGTTTTGCTTCTAAGTCCCCTTATGAAACACTTTTATCAAAATTTTCTTTATCAACACTCAAAATGAGAAGATTGCTTTTAGATCAAATGTTACTATACAACATATGTCACTACAAATTTGACTGCAATAGACTTAATAATCAAGTTTATATTAGTATTCCATGTCGTTCTACGACACGAAATACCCGTAAGAACAACCTATTTGCACCCCCTAATTGTAAAACTAATGCAGGTGAGCGAGCACCTATAAATAGACTCATGAAACAATATAACAAATATTTCACTAAGGTAGAATTTTTTGAAACGTCACCTAACGCATTTAAGCGAAATGTTCTAAATGTAATGCAGAACATTAACATAATGTAAGATTAATATTGTTTACTTTGTGTTAACATCTGTGGTGTATTCTTTTTGTTATTTTTTTTGTTCAAAAAAATGATTTTGTATTTTCACACCGCTACCCTAAAATGTCCTAATAGTTAATTTGTGGATAACGGGGTTGATTACGCTCCTTGTAAAATTATGTACCGAGTAATTGTCCTTGTTACTTTATGAGTGTAATTGTTTGTTGTCCTAAATAAATGAAAAAAAAAAAAAAAAAAAAAAAATAATCTAAGACCCGCTCCACTGGACGGGGGGATGTCGGAATCCAATTGAATATTCTGTTTTATAACGTTTGCTGTACGCCAACTACATTTCGATTGGAGTTAGTTTTCATATATTCATTGTTGAAAACAGCGGCAGTACGATTATCTCGTATTTACAGTCAGTCTTTCGATTTAGGTCGTTTCAAGTTACGTCGAACAATGTTTTGACACTATTCCTCAAGCATACGTCAATTGTTTCGATTTCCGGCATAGTAGAATTCACCAGCAAATGAAAAAGATAAGTCTCATCTTACGTTATTTCGAGAACCTAACATGCTGTAAGTACGAGGAACGCCGGTAATTATAATTATATTAGATATGCAGCCTCAATGACTGAGTAGACTAGTACGTAGGTAACGTTTTCTTTAGACTGTGCTAATATTATATCATAAGTTAGGTAAAGGGAGCACCAGACTCATTAAAAGACACTTAAGCATATTTTTATAGCGATAGTTTAATTTACCGGCGTTTAGTTATGTTGTGCTTTTTTAAGAATATCAACTAAAACTAGTTTTCGGCTTTATCTCGCGTATATTAAACTAAAATGATTATTTAAAATCAACCCGACGCGACGCTTCGGTCGCTTTTCAGCTTCCTTGGTCTCGGGCCATCGATGACACAACACAGCTTCTCGGGCACAGATTAGGGATTAGTTTCTCGGGCAGACTGAGGTGACATTTGTCTGACAGCAGTTTGAAAACTTAGTATCCATCTATTTCGCAAACGTCTAGAGTAGCGTTCAGGATAAACACAAAAGTTACTGAAAATATAATTAACTCCGCAATAATGTATAAAAACGCATGCAGGAAGGTTTATTATAAAGCGAACAGCATCAATAATCTGTAGAATGCGGACTGCGGACGTACGGGAAGGTGATCGCGGACGCTGATCCGGTTGGCACTGGCCGGAGGCAGCGCGCTGATCGCCGTGGAGGTGAGGTCAGCTGTGACTTGAAAACGCTTCCGCGGATCAGGTAATAAGATCAATGGACGCTATGATCCGAATGCAATGTCGTGAGTATTGAGCAATTTGAGCATAATAGGTTGGGGAAATAGTCTTTTCGCATTATAGTATGTATGAACTTGTAATAAAATCTCTTTGGCTGTAGTATTTGTATCTGGCTGGTTTTGGTATCATTGAAAGTTAAAATTTTAAAGAACATAATTCCAAATTCAAATTAGGCAAATGTGTGAGTTGTGATTGTTGTTTTTCGTACTGTCAAGATGAGTGAATCTAATGAAGAAATTTGATACATTTTAAAATCTTACTACAAAAAAGGTAAAAATGCAACGCAAGCAGCGAAAAAAATTTGCGATGTTCATGGACCTAGTGCAGTGTCTGTGAGAGTAGCACAAATTTGGTTTAAGCGTTTTCAATCCGGAAATTTTGATGCCAAAGATGCACCTCGCTCTGGTCGCCTTATTACGGATAAAATGGATGCCATTTTTGAAAAAGCAAGATCGACTTATCAGTAGTTACGACGTAGCTGAAGAACTGAGAATTGATCACAAAACAGTTTTGGCGCATTTGAAAAAAGCTGGCTACAAAAAAAGCTCGATATTTGGGTACCTCACGAGCTCACTGAAAGAAACCTAATGAACCGTGTACTCATTTGTGATTCTTTATTACGACGTAATGAAACCGAATCATTTTTGAAGAAGCTGATAACTGGTGATAAAAAGTGGATCACGTACGACAAGAACGTGCGAAAAAGGTCGTGGTCAAAGGCCGGTCAGGCTTCACAGACTGTGGCGAAACCCGGGTTAACTCGCAATAAGGTGATGTTGTGTGTGTGATGGGATTGGAAGGGCATTATTCATTATGAGCTATTACCACCAGGCAGGACTATCGATTCTGAACTCTACTGCGAACAACTGATGAGATTAAAGCAAGAAGTTGAGAGAAAGCAGCCGGAATTAATCAACAGAAGGGGTGTGGTGTTTCATCATGATAACGCTAGACCTCACACATCTATAGCCACTCAGCAAAAATTAAGAGAGTTTGGCTGGGAGGTGTTAATGCATCCGCCGTATAGTCCTGACCTTGCACCTTCAGATTTCCACCTGTTTCGGTCTCTTCAGAATTCTTTATGCCATGTTAGGTTAACATCACGAGAGGACTGCCAAATCCACTTGTCGCGGTATTTAGATGAGAAGTCCCAAAATTTTTATAGCAATGGGATCATGTCCCTACCTACAAGATGGCAAAAGGTTATCGAACAAAATGGTACATACATACTTTAGTTAAATTTAAATAAACTATATTAAAAATGTTTTCAATTATCTTAAAAAATGCGAAGAAACTTTTTCCCCAACTTTATATATCATAAATAATAAACAAATATTATTATGAATTAAAATATTGACTTTGTTTACTCAAGTACGATTAAGTAACTATGTGAGCGTTGCAAACTATGCATATCATTCAAGGGAAAATGATACTGTTCCATACATTTCTGGGCCGAGGTGTTGTTCAAAGTACACACTGGAAATGATTTACTTTGTACACACTGTATAAAGTAAGTCATTTGAAATTCGGGTATTTTTTGAACTGTCAGTAATTGAAGTTTATATGTTTAAGTAAAAGATGATTTAGATTGCAAATTGTTAACTATATTACAATATGAACTGTGTGATGGGATAACCAGTAAAGAATTTGCGGGCCTAAAATTGCCCGTCTCCTTTATATACCTGTGAAACGATGACATTACTGACTCAGTGACTGAGTAAGTGATAGACAATATAAAACCAAAATCACTTATCGTAGAAAAGTAAAATTTGGCAAGTATGTATGTTGGCGAATATAGGATTGTACTGAGATAATTCTTCAAAAAATTAAAATTTCTACGAGAACGGGAACTATACGCGTGCGAAGTCACAGGAAAATTTATTAAAAAAAATGTTTGTACAACACTAGTTCTACAAATGTGGCTACGATGTTCGTAGCTAGGTAGCAATATGGTCCTAGCTACATCATCGGAGCCACGCTTACTACGATCCATATAGCTACGACGTACTAGGACTGCGCATAAAAATATAATTATTATAGCAAACCTACCCACAAAAGTGTCAATATAATGTATGTTTCACTGGTGGTAGAGCTCCATTGACGGCGCTCGCGGACGTAGGCACCACCGCATTACCTAATATACTTGCCGCTAAATGACAGTGTTCGGCACTATCGTGTTCCGGTCGGGTGGTAATGTAATTAGTAAGTAATGTAATTGAAATACCCAGCACAGAGGATACACCAAGGCCTCAGGAGTGGTAACGCATCTGTATTTTGACCTCTGGTCTTTGTGTAAGTGTCTATAGGCTGCAGTCATCACTTAACATCAATGTGCACTGCATGCTTGTTTGCCGCTTTCATTACATAAAAAAAACCGCAAGCATTCAGATCAAAATAGTCAAATATCAACACCTAACCACCGAAACCAATTCACCTAAATCCGAAGGTTATATAGCATGAGAGCCGGCAATCCGGTAACGATCTGGGGCGATGCGGCGGCTGCGTGCACTTGCACCGGGGGGCACCGCACCGGGCCGCGGGGGGCATGAATGACGCACGGCGGGTCAATGTCGCGGGGGTCGGGCCCTGATCGACCCCGCCCGATCCTCAATTTGTTTTGGATATCGATGATGTTATGACAAGAATGTTATGTATTGGTATACGTTTTTTTGTTTTGTTAAATACTGGTGGTAGAGCTCTAGTGATCGAGCTCACGTGGGTAGGCACTCCCACATTACCTAGTCTAAATAATAATGGCAGCCCATTGTAATGAGTGTACTAAATGTACACAATTTTTGACAATAAACAAATAATGGTTGTATATTATTTCGCATTAACACATGCTTGTGAAATTACGTATTTTATTCAAAGAAAAATGGAAAGAAAAATTTGACTTCAGGCGAGACGAGTCTAGTCGCTCTTCCAACTGAGCTACCGAAGTCCTGCCCGATTTGTCAAATCTTTCCTTTACAGTTGGCCGCGAGTTCGAGTCTCGCCTGAAGTCAAATTTATCTTTCCATTTTTCTTTAAATAAAATATATTTCACAAGCATGTGTTAATGCGAAATAATATAAAACAATTATTAAGGGCAAAAGCGACTTCTTTACGATATTCAATAAACTGCAAAGTTTATTATATCGGTTGCCTAACTAGCATAGTATGGCAATAGATGGCGCTGCTGCCACCATAAGGCAATGCAATAAATGTGAAGGAAAGATTTGACAAATCGGGCAGGACTTCGGTAGCTCAGTTGGAAGAGCGGCTGGACTAGATTCCCAGTGGCCGCGAGTTCGAGTCTCGCCTGAAGTCAAATTTTTCTTTCCATTTTTCTTTATATAAAATAAACAAATGTTCTATTCTATTCTATTCATTATACGTCCCACTGCTGGGCACGAGTCTCTCCCCTTTTTGGGAGGAGGCCTGGAGCTAACTCCACCACGCTGCTCCAATGCGGGATGGTGGAGATAAGGGTTAGTGGCCAACCCACTGTCGGATGTTTTCAAACCGCCCATAAGGCCTCCGACAAGGTTTAACGACTGCTATCTTTCGATAGCAACCGGGACCGACGTCTTAACGTGGCCTCAGAATCACGGAAACGCGTATTTTAATTTGCCACTAGCGGTCACCCATCACACACCCGACCGCGCCCGTAATGCTTAACCGAGTAGATCGCTTCCGATCTACACCAGCCGCGGGGAGATGCGCGCTTATTACTTACATCCTTACTTACGTAGTCTACTTGCTGATAAATTGCAGTGTTCAGTCCTATTGTGTTCCGGTCAGGTGGTAATGTACGGCATTGCAATTTCTGACACTGAAATAACTTAGACTACAATATTCACCCACCATCAATGTGAACTGTGTGCTTGTTTGCTGCCTCACAAAGTAAAGAAAGAAAAAAACTTTATATTTGGTTTATACGTAACTCATCTGAACATTAAAAAAGCTTCTAACAATAAAAATAACGACTTAGGTGACAATTCATGCGCAAATGTATCTTATCCGCGGATGAAATGTCACTATAAAACACGTCAAAAAATACCATCACGTTTTGATTCGTTAATTGTTGTTTAATTGTTGGATTTTTTTTGCGAGCTGGTATTAAAGCCTATAAAATGTAATTGATCTTTAACAAAATAGTAAGTTTTACCTAGCGTAGGCACCCTCGCTTTACCCAGTACTAAACTGGCGCGGCGATAAACACAGTAAGTCACAGAACAAAATAAAATTTGAGCATGCCGATCAAAAGATCCCGTGTTTAACATTAATAATATTCAAGAGTTTCCCCGCGAAGTGACCGCGGGCGGCGGGCGGCGGGCGGCGGGAGGTGCGGCATTGATCGCACGGGCGTCCTTGGCACCTGCATTTACACGCCGCTTTACAACCAGCAGCAGCCCTACACACTGTCCTACGGTCCGGACCTGGCGCACCTCAAAATCGGACACAGAAAAATCACACAACAAAGGCCAATTTATCCCTTTTAGGGTTCCGTAGTAAATAAGGAACCCTTATAGTTTCGCTATGTCTGTCAGTCTGTCTGTCCGTCCGCGGCTTAGCGCAAAAACTACTATTGGTACTAGAGACATGAAATTTGGCCCAAATATAGAATAAAAACATGAAAATAAAGGTATTTATGGTAACCTCCTCTACATGCAACGCGAATGTTTATTTTCGATTTCCTTATAGTGTTGTCGGATGTCCGAACATCATTTTTCGATTTAGTTAACTGTTCATGACTTATTAAGCTTTAAAGTGCAAATTTTCGTTAGAGTCAAGAGTCAAACGTTACGGCAATAGTAAAACTATCACATTTGCGAGTAATAGTCGTCCAAATGTCAACTGCCTCGGTAGCCTAGTGGTAGCAGGCCACTACTACTACGCTGAGGTCCTGGGTTCGATTCCCGGGTAGGGGGTTATCAGAGATAATGGTGAAAAAGCCTTTATCTCTGGTTCTATTGGGATTTTTCCATTTTCTGGAAATTTCCCAGTACCTCAAAGTTTGGTAATGTGCCCGGAGATGTCAACAGGCTCGCCACCTGTTACATGGGCCAAAACGTAACCGGCGAATCGTGGGTGTTTGCATGTATGCTTGAATGCATGCATTTACCTCTGCCTACCCCTTCGGGGATTACAGGCGTGAAGTTACGTAGTCGTCCAAATGTATTTTAATCGAAAATTTCGAAGAATTTCATAGAAAATACCTATTCTTTTTTTTCATTACATCTCTTACTTTGTAACTACGGAACCCTACACTGCGCGTGGCCCGACACGCACTTGACCGGTTTTTTTATGTAAAGAAGATGGCAAACAAGTATGTAGCTCACATTGATGTTAAGACAAGTGATGACTGCAGCCTTTAGACATCTACATAAAAACCAGAGGTCAAAATGCAGATGCGTTTCCGAAACATTACGAACATGTCATACCTTTTTATTTGACAAAAACAAACCAACTAAGTATTCAATGTGCTTCAAACTGTTAACATCTGTTTGTGACTGTGGACGAAAACCAAACATCGATAATCAAGTCAGGTAGGCAAAGTACTAGAGAGAGACCACTGAAACCGTAAGTCACTATCATTATTAAAATGAAATCAATAAATAACTAATTTTATTTTATTTTTATTTTTTTTTTACAATATTAGGGTAACTAACAGCTAGTTATAACAATAATGGATTAGATGTAGGTATTTGAAACGATAACAGTAGAGTAGACGAACGACGATTAAAAAAAAAACAAAGTTCATTGCAAAAAAACAACAACACACGCACATATAGATTCGTACAAGAGTTAATAATGCCATTTAATTATTAAAATAAGCATTGTTAAGTAAGCATTTAAGCTACGTACGGGAGTATTGAATAAGTCAATATCCAAATTTTCTTTAACTAGGGTATTGAATAAGCGACATGCTCCTAGAAGAAATGAGTTCTGCCTATAGTTAGTCCTAACTAAAGGAACAAAATACTACATACCAATAATATTAGGTATTTTATTCATACTATATGGCATTTCCTCCAGCGGATAGATATCAGTTGTCATAATTAGATCTCAGAATACAAAGTTTCGTACAAAATAATTTTATATCATAAGCACACATTGTTGGCACAAAATACAGAACCGATGAATGATTAATAGTAATACACGATGCATGTACCCAGGTGAGGTATCGAACGGCCGCGTCCTTGGCCGGCGCAGCCTCCGCCCCCACAAACCACTCCAATTGAGTACACTTTATACCTCTATACCTACTAGATGCCTATAAGATACGGATGGCTATGATGTCGTTGACGATCTTATACTTGATATAAACGAAGTTCAATCAAGTACCTCAGAACAAAATCACGCTACTTAATGCGTGAAACTTCCTACTAATACTGCTAATACTCATAATAGGTTGGGGAAAAAGTTTTTTCGCATTTTTTAAGATAATTCAAAACATTTTTTAATATAAATTATTTAAATTTAACTAAAGTATGTATGTACCATTTTGTTCGATAACCTTTTGCCATCTTGTAGGTAGGGACATGATCCTATTGCTATAAAAATTTTGGGACTTCTCATCAAAATACCGCGACAAGTGGATTTGGCAGTCCTCTCGTGATGTTAACCTAACATTGCATAAAAAATTCAGAAGAGATCGAAACAGGTAGAAATCTGAAGGTGCAAGGTCAGGACTATACGGCGGATGCATTAACACCTCCCAGCCAAAACTCTCTTAATTTTTGCTGAGTGGCTATAGATGTGTGAGGTCTAGCGTTATCATGATGAAACACCACACCCCTTCTGTTGATCAATTCCGGCCGCTTTCTCTCAACTTCTTGCTTTAAGCTCATCAGTTGTTCGCAGTGGAGTTCAGAATCGATAGTCCTGCCTGGTGGTAATAGCTCATAATGAATAATGCCCTTCCAATCCCACCACACACACAACATCACCTAATTGCGAGTTAACCCGGGTTTCGCCACAGTCTGTGAAGCCTGACCGGCCTTTGACCACGACCTTTTTCGCACGTTCTTGTCGTACGTGATCCACTTTTCATCACCAGTTATCAGCTTCTTCAAAAATAATTCGGTTTCATTACGTCGTAATAAGGAATCACAAATGAGTACACGGTTCATTAGGTTTCTTTCAGTGAGCTCGTGAGGTACCCAAATATCGAGCTTTTTTTTGTACCCAGCTTTTTTCAAATGCGCCAAAACTGTTTTGTGATCAATTCTCAGTTCTTCAGCTACGTCGTAACTACTGATATGTCGATCTTGCTCCACTTTTTCAAAAATGGCATCCATTTTATCCGTAATAGGGCGACCAGAGCGAGGTGCATCTTTGACATCAAAATTTCCGGATTGAAAACGCTTAAACCAAATTTGTGCTACTCTCACAGACACAGACTGACACTGCACAAGGTCCATAAATATCGCATTTTTTTTTCGCGGCTTGCGTTGCATTTTTACTTTTTTTGTAGTAAATTTTAAAATGTATCGAATTTCTTCATTAGATTCACTCATCTTGAGTACGAAAAACAAATGAAAATCACACATTTGCCTAATTTGAATTATGTTCTTTAAAACTTTAACATTCAATGATACCAAAACCAGCCAGATACAAATACTACAGCCAAAGAGATTTTATTACAAGTTCATACATACTATAATGCGAAAAGACGTTTTCCCCAACCTAATACAATAATACCACAATCTAAAGAAATTGGACATGTTATGATAATATTAATAAGAAATTTAAGAAAAAAACGAAAAATGAAAGTTGCTATACCACTCCACTACCGAAATTCTTTAAAGACTTTAGCTTAGTGGTAAAGCGGCTGGAAGGATTACTGGCTGAAGCGTTTTTTTTACGTTTTTCTTAATTCTCTAAATTTACTCGAAGCTGATATTGCGAAAAATAAAAATATGACAACAATACTATTGTCCCTATACTACTCCAAACTTCTTGTTTTCTTCGTAGGTAATTCTTCAATCTATTGAAGAGGTGTAGCGTAAAATTGTGACACGTGATTTTTAATTTATTATATAATAATAATGGCAACCCATTATACGTCCCACTGCTGGGCACGAGTCTCTCCCCTTTTTTGGGGGGAGGCCTGGAGCTTACTCCACCACGTTGCTCCAATGCGGATTGGTGGAGGTGGGTGGGTTAGTGGCCAACCCGCTGTCGAATGTTTTCAAACCGCCCATAAGGCCTCCGACAAGGTTTAACGACTGCTATCCATCGATAGCAACCGGGACCGACGGCTTAACGTGCTCGCCGAAGCACGGAAACGCGCATTTAATTTGCCACTGGCGGTCACCCATCATACTCCCCGACCGTGCCCGTAGTGCTTAACCGAGTAGATCGTTTACGATCTACACCAGCCGCTGGGCCATGCGCGCTACTTAATTAATTATAATATTAATTTATTATAATAAACTACAATTGCAACTTCGTTCGCGTGGAATAGTGACTTTGGGCAGTGATAGTGATTTTTTGGATAATATAACAATATGGTTAATTTTGGATTTTACGAAAACATGTACCTATGGAGCTAAAAAAATCTGGTTTACATTAATACTTCTCTGTACACAATATTAGACTAACGCCACTAAAGCCACCACCACCACCAACGCCAGCAATGCCACCAATCAATGCCACCAACGCCACCAATGCCACCAACACCACTAACGCCTATGTAAACCGCTTTCAACTGTCTAAAAGTTTTGAAGCAGTGCTTGAAGTAAATTTTCAAATGACCCTAACTTTTTTTCCCTGACTGATTTTGACGAAACAAACGTGAAGTTTGCAAACGCAAATTATATGTAATCCACCTGTGAAAACCGCGTTCAAATCCTTTGAGTAGATTCAAAGTTATAACGTATCACAGACAGACAGAAAAATATTCCAAAAAAAGTTTTTTTGGTTAATAAAACATTTTTAATCGCCACCTATCAGTTTTTTGAAAAAGACTCTCGATTCTTATTACAGCATAGATAGTTCGTTTTGTGGTAGTAGACATCAGGATCCGACGCTCGACTCGAGAACAACTGAGAACAACCACACTTTCACATTTGTAATAGTGAAGTAAGATTCTTGTAAGTAAATTCAACTAAGATACAAAAGTAAGATACAACTTAACATACTCAAAGGTCAAAACAAAAAATACTAAGTGATTCTAATCATACAAAAGAAACCTCATAGTCAATTAATGTATAAGTAGCCAATTCAAACCATCTACATCTGTCCGCCCACTTGTGCTGTTGCGTGACGTTGTTGCATATAAGGATCACGACACACTTCATATTTATAACAAAATAAGGTATCCCTTCAAAATGAAATATACTTTTCGCATTAAGTGAAATATTTGTAAAAAAATATTGGTTAATATAAATATCTGTTTACTGGTGGTAGAGCTCCAGTGACGGAGCTCGCGGGCGTAGGCACCACCGCATTAACTAATATACTTGCCGCTAAATGGTAGTGTTCAGCACTATCGTGTTCCGGTCAGGTGGTAATGTATGGCCCTGTAATTTCCGGCACAGAGGCATAACACATTGTGATATTAATTAAGTAGCAATAATAGTTTGTGAAGAACTGGCGCCTCTTCTAGGTAAATATTTCTGAAAAAAAACCAATGACTTCATCATAGATGCGTTGTTACTCCTGAGGTCAAGTGGCTACATCTCTACCGAGAGAGCTAAACACTACCATTTAGCGCCAAGTAGATTAGGTAATGCGGACTACCGCATACCGGCTCTGTCACTGGAGCTCTACCACCAGTAAAAGTCATGTAACATATTATTATTTGTTAGCCGACCGACCTTAGCGCGCTGCGGCGCACTGCACTGGGCCGCCCAAATTTCAGTCACACGCTACGGCCCGCTAACTGAATATAATGCGGTGCTCATGAACGCTTTGTGCGCATTTAAATTACGTATGCTTTTATTTGTAAACAAGCCGGCTTAAACAAATGTCTTGTAAACATAATAAAAAGTCACATTACTTTAGCTTTTACATTCGGACTACACTGAAATAACAATTGAATCCAAACTGCGAGAATTTGATGAAGCGTGAAAAAGGTACCAGGTAAAACTGTGTAGAAATATTATCTAGGGAATCTAAAAAACATTTCCTGGTATTTGCAATATTTTTAACTCTCCGGCATTAAAAGTTTAGTATTAAATTTCAGTTAGTATGGAATGTGTATTTAGGAAACACCATTTTTATTCCGGGGAGATTAACTAGATAATATTTCTACACTGTTTTACCATGTAGATATGTACTTTTTTCCATACTCACGTTTGATTCCTCTGTTAGCGCTGGACAAGTATGTGGTCAAATCATCACGCGAACGACGTCGTGGGTATCAGCTAGTGTTAAATATAGGTTACTAACAGCAAATCTCCTACCGAGAGCGAGAATTCGGTGAGATCCATGTGCCAAGTGCTAAGTCCCGGTGATGGGGAATGATTACGTTGGCGTAACATGTTGTTCAAGTCAAAAATTACATCTACACGGGCGAAGCTACGGGCAATAGCTAGTGTGTAATATAATAAAATACTACAGAGTGATACCATATTTTGAAACTTATAGTGACCCACGCGAAGCTGTCGGCTCGCCTGTTTGACATCAACAAGTGAATAACACGGCACCTAAATCAAAAGAATTATTATGTAATATCATCAGTAAACTTTTTACTAAAAAGCTTTTAAAAGTGGAACTTCTCCGTCTTCTAGAATAATCTATTACGTTCCGCAACCTTCGCAAAATGACGTCAATTCCATTACCAGCGAAGGCATAATGGCCTCAAAGGACTAAATTATTGTGTAATCGTGCCTTTTACTTACGACTTTGCGTGATAAAACCTATTTACCTTTGTGGGTATTTACTGCGAAATCAGAGAATTGTTTCAATTGTATTATTTTAAACTTGATAAAATTTGTAGAAACTGTTTTAATAGCGTATTGCTCGCAGACTTCTACGGTGACGTCGCGGGTCTGATGCTCGGATCGGAGAGTAGTTGCTATTGTCACAACTTAGGTCTTAAAGGTGGCAACATATCTAAATTTTGCCGTCTGGTTTTTGCGTTTCAGCTAATGTTTTTGTGTTTTAGCGAAAAATAAAAATATTACAATTAAGTCGTAATAAATGTTTGCTAACACAGAGATCTAAGGGTTGGACATCTCTTCATCTAAGACGAGTGGCATTTAGTTGACGACGTCAACAAACAACTAATAATAACGATAATATCTATTCTGTAGGTGCAACTATATTTGAATGCACGCATTTACCTCTGCCTACCATTTCAGAGAATACAGGCTTGGAATTACGTATTATGTCATCAAGTTTATAATATCTACAGCAAGGAATGCGGACCGAAGAGCCCAGTCACTCGAACACCGTATCTGTCCCAGAAATTCCATTGCGGACTTTCTGAACTTTAGCGAAGCGCCATTTGTATGCTCAAATGATTTACCTTTTATCTGTGAAACTTGGCGTTAATGCTGCGGCATTTCAGCTAGACGTTGTATATTTATTATAAGCCTTTTCCGGTGACTCCGTCTCGTGGATGCAAAACAAAATAAAAGTTTCGCTTTACTACGAATGCAATTATGAATATTCAGCAAGTGGAACACCTACTTTGCGGAAACGTGCTCTGTTATTTTATGCTCTGTCCCATTTTCGTTGGGTACCTTTGGTTGAATATTAATATTGGTGTGCGTTGGGCTTGCTTAGTGGTGCAGGCTAATGTTGCTTGGCTTTAGGTTCTGCTCCGGGCTGGGGAGTAAGTATTATGGATAATTATCTCACTGCCTCGGTAACCTAGTGGTAGCAGGCCACTACTACTACGCTGAGGTCCTGAGTTCGATTCTCGGGTAGGGGGTTATCAGAGATAATGGAGTAAAGTCCTTCATCTCTCTTCATTTTCTGGAGAAATTTCCCCGTACCTCGAAGTTTGGTAATCGCTCCTGTTACATGGGCTAAAACGTAACCGGCGAATCGTGGGTGTTTGCATGTATGCTTGAATGCAATTTACCTCTGCCTACCCCTTCGGGGAATACAGGCGTGAAGTTACGTACGTACATCTCAATCAAGAATAACTCCAGTGATGTTGTCGTAGTTTATTAATGAGTCCGACAAATGTTAACAGACTCCCGGCATGGAACTAAAAAAAAAATGTAACTTATTAATCGTGGCTTGTATGTATGTTTACAACGCTGTAACCCTTATCGAGGGAAACATGTTTTAATGTGTTTTTTGTAACGTGTAAGCTGTACCGACCCTTGCATTAGCGTCACATAACGAAATCATTGTTTAAGCTTTTAGTTACGCATAAGAAACCCTTGTAACCACAGTCACTCAGAGTCGCTATCCGAACATAGTCGTGAACACAGTGTAACCGCCCGTCTATACTAAGCCAATATACAGCACCGCCAGTGAGATATTAGTTTTATTATAATCATCGTCCTGCTACACACATACAACACACGCATATCTCATATTGCCACAACACGGCAAAAAGCAAACATGCAATTTATATCTCTTCTGTATAACCATAGCGCAATGAACTCCGTTGAATACTCGTGACACTGTCAAATCAAGAGATGTGAGAGACGTATATCGAGTTTAAGAATGAACACAACTCCCATAATAGGTGAACCGCCATACAACGACGAGGCAATCGCTTCATACAAAATACGACTAATATCCAACCAAATTTTACGTCAAAAGTCAATTTTCATGAATCTTTATCCCAAAATACCACAGATAACAAAATTACATCTCCTAGGCCAACGAATAACAAAAAAGTAAAGAATGAAAATAAGCTTAGCCTCACCGAAATTGAACAAATGAATGTAATAATTCCGCCAAGGGTAAACAAAAACCGGCCAAGTGCGAGTCGGACTCGCGTTTCAAGGGTTCCGAACAAACCTTTAGGTGTACAAGTTAAAATATTTTTATGTTATGATGTAATTAAAAATTTACGGTTTCCGGAAGTTTTCCTTTATCTGTGCTTTAAGCCGTTTCTTGGTACCAAATTTCAAGATTCTGAATTCACGGCAAGTACCATGTAGGATTTGATTCCTTTGCGATTTTTGAAAATTTGCGGCATTACCTTTTGATTACGTATTCTTGAGAAGTTTGATTTTCTCACATCTCCAAAGGACAGTACATTTAAGTATTCGATATAAATTTCAGCTTAACACCTCTACGCGTTAGTGAGAAAAAGGTCTAGATAAAAGGACGGACGGACAACAAAGTGATAAGAGTTCCGTTTTTTCTTTCGAGGTGCGGAATCCTAAAAAAATAATTAAATTGTGTGGCCGGCATACTTTTCAGCGAACGGCAAATTTACGGTCACTACTATTTTTTAATTAGGCCCTGCGAGACTGGGGCGTGGCCTCGGGCCCTGAAACACGTCTCTAGTTAATTAAATTTACTGTAATTTATGAGTCGATGCTTACCGACCAATATCACTCAGCCATATTAGAATGCTCGACGCGTTTGTTTCTGTTTTTTTAGTGGCAATGCCCTAGCTATTCTAACAGAACAAGAAGTAAAACCTGTGAGAGTATTATCAAATTAATATGTTTTACGTTAATTAATGAATGTAATACCAATAAGTTATCGTTACAAATTAAAAAATAATGCGTAAAATTCTATTTACATAGCACGTACGTATATAAAAACGTAACTTCACGCTTATAATCCCCGAAGGAGTAGGCAGAGGTAAATGCAGGCATCTAGCATACATGCAAACCCACGATTCGGTTAGCTACTTTTCGGCCTGTTACATGGGCCAGCCTATTGATATCTCCGGGCACATTACCAAAAGGTTACTTTGAGGTACTGGGTAATTTCCAGAAAATGAAAAACCCTAATAGAACCAGAGATAAATCGAACCCAGGACTCCAGCGTAGCAGTGGTGGCCTGTAACCAATAACCTAATGCCTAACCCTAAATCTAGCCTAAGATTCGGAATATTAAGTACGTGAAGATTGTTTATCGTAGTAACATTTAGCTTTCTTGCATGTCTCAAATTGTAAAAATAACACGAAATAGCCCGTCAAGAATATCTTGATATCCTTTAAGATGGGTTGCGTATAAAAAAAATATAACTTTACGTAGGGAAGCGAAGGTGTTAAAAATATTAGAGACAAAAGTTCGAATCTTCCCCAATCTAGTTAGTTGAGATGACCGTTTAATTGGAAGAGTCGCGGGTTCGATCTCCGCACCGGGACAAATACTTTTATAGCCTACAGATATTTGTTTCGGGTCTGGGTGTTTGTGAATGTGTTGTATGTACACAACGGCACCCACGACACAGGCTATACCTATTGTAGGGTTGCGTTAAAATAATCCAAAGAACAGAATATTCGCCCTGTAAGGCGTGTAACTCAGGTAAATAATAAAAGGGGATTAGCAGTTGTAGGAGAACAAGGCAGACACATGAAACATTCGCGCGGCATTAGAGAGCGCCTTGTCATTAGCATGCCCATTAACTCCGTGGGGCGGCGCCTCACTGCTAGCGGACATGCACATCTTGTTATATCGGTACCTATGTGTTGTTATGGTTTGCGGTGTATAAGCCAAAACTCGCAGAATCGGTGTGATGAAAGGGTAAAATAATGTATTCCATAATAATGTTATGAAGAAAAAGTTGCTTAGAGAGCAGCAACGTAAGTTCACGGACATTTAAAGTTTTTTTAATTCTTTACCCAGTTTTCGAATTTCCCATTACCACCCTTGGAGTTTGGCAATGTGCCCGATGATGTCAATGGTCTCACCACCTGTTATAGGTACAGAACGAAAAATAAAGAAGTGACGAAACGTGGGTGTTTGCAAATGTAGTTGAAAGTATGTATGCATTTACCGCTCGGGGAATACAGGCGTGAAGTTTTTTTACGGTAAAAGTAATAATTTTATTTGAGTTACAATTTCCACTATTTTTTATGTAATGAAAGTGGCAAACAAGCATGCAGTTCACATTGATGTTAAGTGATGACTGCAGCCTTTAGACACCCACACAAAGACCAAGGTCAAAATGCAGATGCATTATCCACTCCTGAAGCCTAAGGTGTTATGCCTCTGTGTCGGAAATTACAAGGCCACCAATGCTGTCTACACTGAGACCGCGCCCTACATGGGGAGGGTCAGGCAAGCTCGCACTACTTGTGACCTAATTTTCGTACTTACCCATACACATATACACCTGTGGTAACATTCATTAGCAACACCTGCCCACACCCATCCTGTATGAATTGAATACTTCTTGTTCCATTCTACATGACATTATCTATTCTCTTGAAGAATACCTCTAACGCTAAATGCTTTTATTAACATGGTATCTAGTTTCCTCAGCCGAAAATCCACTGCTGGATAAAGCAATACTGACGTAGCGTTTCCGTAGTCAGTAATGCAACTGTAAACAAGATTATCCATACTACATACTAATATTTACCATGTTCGTTTTCTTTAGACTGTGCTAATATTAAAAATACGAAAGTCTGTCTAGCGCTTTCATAGCTAGACCGCATCACTAATTTGGTTGAAATTATAAATTATGCAAAATTTTTAGACTTGAACGGATTTAAATGAATTTTGGAACAAATATAGTTGATAGCCAAGGATTAAATATAGGGTACTTTTTCAAAGGACCAACCCCTAAGGGGTTCAAATAGGGAACAAAAAAATGTATGTAATAAAGTCCCAGCGCGCACTTGTCAGTCATCGACTATTACTCGTAAATTTGTAAAGCTGTGAAAGCTTTCATTTTAGTTGCTTTGAATATAGTTACTAAACAAAATCCCGTGTTTAGAAGGAAGAGCCCCCCCCCCCCTCTCTTAGTATTGTTGATTGTAGTAACAACAAATGTCACTGCCGTCAATGTAGCCATACTACCCGGCACCCGACCAGCACCGCCTCATTTTACGGCGTCCACTCGTTATCGACGGGTGGTCCACGAGTGAACGATACGATGTTACTTGCTGACCGCGCGCGGTCCTCTTGGGAACAGCGAGTTGGCAATGCAAAGTCAACGCAAGCTAGTGGACCACTCGGTGGTCCACTCGCCGTCCGCGCGTAAACCGCGCGGCGCTGCGGAGTTGATGTAATGAGCGCAGACCGCTCGAGGCGGTCCGGCGCTGGTCGGGTGCCGGGTGGCCACAGAGTACTGTAATACATACTCGGGTGGCTCTAGTGAGCTATGACCTGAATATATTTTTTGACGTATCGGTTCGAGAGGTCATTGTGCGTGCACACACTTTGTCGGTTTTAATCTTAATTCTTAATGACATTTCTCATGAAAACTTTTCGGTATATAACAAAATGTAATACATCTCAAGCCTGAGGAGTGGCGACATATTTTTTATTTAATGAAGATGGCAAACCAGCTCGGCGTTCACATTTATAAGTGATGACTGCAGCCTACAGACACCCACACAAAGGCCAGAGGTCAAAACGCAGATGTCTAGTTGTTGTCTCTCTGATAGTTATCATATATTAAATACAATGTATGTGCGTATGTGAATGGATGAAAATATATAATGTATGTGTGTTGTAAATGCATAAAGGCATAAAAAAAGATCAAGTTATTTTTTTTTTCATTCAAATTCAGGTGTTTCAGTGAGTTAATATTCATTTAATGACCGCACCCTTGAAATTTAGTAGTGTGCCAGACAGTAATGGCAACCCTTGAGCCGTCCCACTACTGGGTACGAGTCTCTTCCCCTATTCCAGGGAGGCCTCAATTTCAAACAGTTATACTTGAATATTACGCTGTACTCCGTTTGCGCAATTTTTAAAAGTGTATGTAAAAACGCAAAGTCAATTTATATAAGCAATAAAATTAAAAATGCAGACGATAAAATGAAGGCGACCTGGAAAATAATAAATAGTGAAACGGGCAAAAACAAGCGGTCTGAAACTCGTGTCCTTTTGGAGACACCACAGGGTATTTTAGGCTCAGATTTAGACATTGCTACACACTTTGAAGATTACTTTGCTAATATTCCATTCAAAATTACGGCACCTTTAAATTCTTCTACTGGAATATCGATTGACATTCTTAAAAGGAACGTAGAGCCTTGTCATATTAAATTAACATTTAGTCATATTAGTCCACAAACAATCATATCCACATTTAATCAGCTCAAAAACAAAGCTACCGAAGATATTTATGGTATGTCTATTAAAGTGTGTAAATCTATTATTAGTACTGTAGCGCCTTATTTTTCTTCAATTTTTAATTTATGTACTGAGCAGGGAATCTTTCCGGATTTATTAAAACTGAGCAAAGTCGTACCATTATTTAAATCAGGGGATAGTAAAGACCCGAATAATTATAGGCCGGTATCTGTTCTTCCCGTTATCAGTAAAGTTTTCGAGAAAGTGATACTTAATCAATTGCTGCAGCACTTTAATAAAAATAAGATCTTACACCACCAACAATTTGGTTTCACAAAAGGTTGTAATACAATTGATGCCGGTGTTGCTTTACTTAAACATATTTATGAAGCTTGGGAAGATTCGCAGGATGCTATAGGAATCTTTTGCGACCTTTCAAAAGCATTTGACTGCGTGGACCATAATACGTTAATGTGCAAACTTGAGCACTATGGCCTTGGATGTAAAGCCCTTCAACTTATTAAATCATATCTAGAAAACCGGGAACAGAAAATACAAGTTAACGGAGTAAAATCACCAGGCTCTAAGGTAGAAATGGGTGTACCACAGGGCTCGATATTAGGTCCATTTCTGTTTTTAGTATATATAAATGATTTGCTCCATTTGATGCCCATCAGTGAGCCTAAAACAATTTTATTTGCCGACGATACCTCGCTGGTCTTTAAAGTGAATAGAAAAGAACCAAATTATGATACTATTAATAAAGCCATACAAGAAGTACATAATTGGTTTACAGTAAATAATCTTGCATTAAATAGTAAAAAAACTAAATGTATTCGTTTTACTCTTCCAAATGTCAAAAGTAAAGAAGGGGAAATATTCTTCAACAATGATAAAACACAATTTGTGAAGCTGTCTTCTTGGGTATAACGCTTGATTCAAAATTACAATGGGGTCCTCATATTAAACTGTTAGGAAAACGTCTAAGTTCTGCTGCTTATGCCGTCAGGAAGATTAGACAGTTAACGGATGTCGACACTGCGAGACTCGTTTATTTCAGCTACTTTCACAGTGTCATGTCCTACGGTATTTTGTTGTGGGGTCGGGCAGCTGAAATTGATTCAATATTTATGTTACAAAAGAGAGCTATTAGAGCGATATATAACTTAAATAGTCGTGACTCCTTGAAAGAATTATTCAAGCAAATAAATATAATGACGGTCCCTTGCCAATATATTTATGAAAATATATTGTATGCTAGGAAAAACTTGCACTTATTTAAGAAAATTAATGATATACATACTTATAATACCAGAAATAAAAATAAATTAGTATTTCCAAGTTTTCGCCTATCGAAAACACATAAATGTTTCTTAACATGTTGTATACAGTTTTATAACAAAATTCCGTCCAACATTCTTGAACTTACAGATAATAAATTTAAGTCATGTATTAAACGCACACTATGTAAAAATGCGTACTATAGACTCGATGACTATCTAAAGGATAGAGATGCCTGGACAAATGCTGGTCTAGCTCCACAAGACTAAACAATAATTTTGTGAAATGAATGTGCATTGTACTTGATATTGTAAAATATAGTTATAAGTTTCATATTGTGAAAATAGTTTTAAGGAACATATTTTGAAAAGACCCTACTGAGTTTTGTTTTGGCAGGTTTTTTCTCAGTAATGTGGGCTTTGGAACTCTGCCAGTGAATGACAAGGAATGTCCCATATTTTTTTGTTTAGTCTTATCTTGCCGTTTGTAAAAGAGAGTATGGAACATTCTGTTGATACCTATTTTTATTATTAAGTATTTTTGGACTATTATTAATTTATTTACTTTGACATATTAATCAACGTATCAGTTGTTATTCGCTTTAATTTTATATTTGTAATTTGACCTATCACAAGCAAATTCTATTATTTCCAAGTGATTAAATGAATTTTTGAGTTTGAGTTTGAGTTTGCGCATAAAACCTACCGCAACGTGCTCAATGTTTAGTTAGGCTATAAAACGCGATGCCCATCAAACAGTTTATGGAAGCAGTTATGTTCATATGAGCTCAGAGCTAGACTAGGTGCATTACGTGGCGTCGCGTATGTGACGGTCGCCGCTACACTCCGATAAACGAGTATATTGCCAACATATGACGCCAGACCCGTGACACAGGAGTAGCGGTTGAGACGCTGCGTGCCTCATTAGCCTATAGCATTTTTTACTGGTGGTAGAGTTCCTGTGTAGAAGCTCGAAGGTGCAGGTACCACCGCATTACCTAATTTATCTGACGCTAGTGTTCAGCACTATCGTGTTCCGGTAAGATGGTGATGTATGGCCCTGTTAAAACTATCACAGAGACATAATAACTAAGGTCTCAGGGGTGGCAACGCATCTGCATTTTGAACTCTGGTCTTTGTGTGGGTGTCTATAGGCTGCAGCATCGACCACACAAAACAGCTTCTCTACAGTCATCATTTAACAACAGTGTGAACTGTATGCTTGTTTGCCACCTTCATTGCATAAAAAAGCAGGTCAATACGCTGGGGTCCTCGGCTTGATCCCTGAGTCAAGGGCTCGGTCCCAAGCCACCCTCAGAGTTTGGTGTTGTACCTACTCGAGATGTCAAAAGCCTCACCTGGAATTTCATGACATAGGAATCAACGTTATTTTGCACAAAAGTATTTGCCTTGAATATTAACTCCCTCAGAAATACAGTAGTAGGTCGGCGGTAAGTGCTCTTGTGGAGGTTTTAAATATTCTCGGCAGCTTTCCAGTGACGGTGTTAGCTAATGTGCCTGGTGATGTCAATTCATCTATTACATGGGAACGTAAAACAAGCAAGAAATAACGTAACTCCACACCTGTAATCCCCGAAGGGGTAGACAGAGGCAAAGGCATGCATTCAATCATACATGCAAACACCCACGATGGCGAGCCTGTTGCCATCTCCGGGCTCATTGCCAAACTTCGGGGTACTGGGAAACTGCCAGAAAATGGAACAATTCCCAATAGAACCAAAGATAAAGGATTTTAAACCGTTATCTCTGATAGTCCCCGACCCGGGAATCGAACCCAGGACCTCCAGCGTAATAGTAGTGACCTGCTACCACTAGGCTACTGAGGCAGCTAGAAATAACCATTAATCAATCATCAATGAATTATTTCAGCTAGAAGCCACAATTTTCATACTTGGCATGCGGATTGAAGATTGCAGTGGCAGTAGTTTTTTGACAGGATGCTACATGCTTGTACTTACTGCCGCCCTATTGCCATTAACTATTCGGTTTCGCCGCAATTTTTCGGTCCACTGATTGCAGAAGATGTAAGAAAGAGACTTTGTGTGAATGATAATATCGGTGTAAAAATGAAAAAAGGCATGCTCCGATGGTTCGGGCATATAGAAAGAATGTCGAATGAGCGAATGACTAAACAGATATACAATGCGAATGTGGATGGTTGCAGAGGCCCAGGAAGACCAAGGCTGACCTACCATGACCAAATAGGTCGAGTTCTGTCTGATGGTGGGGTCAAAAGTCTTAGGAATCGGCGTGCATGTATGAAGAGAATGATGAAGGTAGACGAGGCACGAGAGGTTTGTCAGAACCGGGATGTCTGGCGCTCTACACTCTCTGCCTACCCCGTTAGGGACCTGGCGTGAAGATACATACATACATACTGATTGCACTATCGAAAGATTTTATTTCTAATAATGGGTGGTGGAGTTGTCACGTCCCGATGCCAAGAACCTTAAATAAAGTTATCATTTTCAATAGCCGAGTACTAGAAAGAGTTTAAAAAGCGGTTAAATATAGTCAAATGTGAAAATACCGAACATTTTTGCCGTTCCTAGTGTAGCACCTCCCTACTGAATACATATGTGAACACAAATTTACGAGCTGCCGCGCGTGCCTCGTCACATAAAGCACCTGCTACAGGCCATACACATCACAATCATACAAACTAGTACAAAATATACTCGAACATATATATCATTAGACTTTGATGCTCGCATTAGTAGATGAAGTGGCGTCGTTTTTTGTATTAACAAACTAAAACTGTGACTCAAACATGAATATATATCGTAAGTATATTAATCCTAAGCATGATGGCCACTTTTAGAGGATCTTTAAAATTATTTATCGTGTGACATGTCCAATAGAAATCTGTTTTTGAACGTCTATATCATTGGGCCTACCTGTATGGGAGCAAAGCTGCGTTGTGTCGTCGATGATATCAACAACAGTTTCTTTTTTCTTGACGTGATAACATCTGATAATTCTTATGAAACGATGTTCGCCGGCTGCACGCACGAAAAAGTCTCACGTTTCGCTTGAACCCATCATGTGAGCGGGGGCGTGGGCTGAACAAGTGATAGAAAGGCATCGGCTCACAGACCAATCAGCCTTCATCGGCTCAACCGTTCGGCTTGTGACGCATGTTTTCTTATGACGTTAATGGAATTACGTAGGCGGCTCGTCTCGAGGTGGCTCTAGTCTATTTCAACCGGGCAATTGGCGAACGCAAAAGGCTCTCAGTCTATAAAACTGGGATCCCTGCGGGTCCGATCCTCAGCTTAGAGCGACACATAAGACATTAGAAAGACGCGATTAGAGGCAGTGTTACTTTCCCTCTAGACAACGGTTGATACAGCATAGCAGTATTAGTGCGTATTAACGTAAAATAACAAAACCAATAATAGGAAATCAGAGAGGCAAGAAATTTAAAAACACCCTTATTGTCCACGCCTACCTACAACCAGCCGTACCTGCCATCAAACAGCAGTCATAAACCCGCCAACTGAATGCCCTCGGCGTCGGAAAGTTCACGAGATGCGCCATAAAAGTGGCAAGGGCTCCAAACTCGATTAAAGTTTGCAATGGGACTGTTTATTTTTATACGACAGTATACATAACATTACTTAACTTCTTTAACTTGGGATGCGTAATATTTAAATTATAAATGTGAAAGTATAGAAAATTTTTTGTTTGTTGCTCAATCACGCCTAGTGGTCGATGAAATTGTGTACACAGGTAGAGGCTGTTTTGTGTTTTTTTTTAATGCTTACACTCACAGCCCCACATTAGGTATAAACCTGTGTCGTGGGTGCCGTTGTGCACATACAACACATACACAAACACCCAGACCCGAAACAAATATCTGTAGACCATACAAATATTTGTCCCGGTGCGGGGATCGAACCCGCGATCCTTCGAATCAAGCGATCATCTCACACCGCTGGCCTAACCAAGTCGTCTAAAAATTGCTTGGAATGTAACGACAAATATTCGAGGTGTTGGCAAAACTCAAGCTTTCATCGTAGACGCTGCCTAAACCCTATAACCAAACGGCTAGGCTGGCTCGGCAACGTCGTTTGCAGGATCAGCTGGTTTTATATAAATTTCAACTGAATAGCTCCACGCATCCCTAAGTAAAAGGCTATTGACAGACAAATAGACAGACAGGCAGAAGGACAACAAAGTATAAGGTGATAGAGCTTTTTAACACTGGTGGTAGAGCTCCAGTGACGGCGTAGGCACCACCGCATTACCTAATATATAATAATGGCAACCCATTATACGTCCCACTGCTGGGCACAAGTCTCTCCCCTTTTTGGGGGGAGGCCTGGAGCTTACTCCACCACGCTGCTCCAATGCGGATTGGTGGAGGTTACCTAATATACTTGCCGCTAAATAGTAGTGTTCAGCACTATCGTGTTCCGGTCAGGTGGTAATTTCCGGCACAGAGGCATAACACCTTAGGCCTCAAGAGTGGTAACGCATCTGCATTTTGATCTTGGTCTTTGTGTAGGCTGTCATCACTTAACATCAATGTAAACTTGAAGCTTGTTTGCCACTTCCATTAAATAAAAAAAATAAGGGTTTCCTTTCTTCCTATACGTGTCCAAAACTCTGAAAAATAATACAAAGTATATATGTATTATTTACTGGCCCTCATATTTAACGCCTAGTCAAGCTAATCAAAAACCAAGTAAACTAGCCGTTAAACTGCGGTCAGTCATAAACCAGCCAACTTAATGGTTACGTCATTGCACAGTTTATGAGGTGTGCCATAAAAATAGAAAGGGTCGAAACTCGATTAAGGTTTCGAGAAGGTACAGCTTATTTTTTAATTTCGGTACTCTTACACGCTTTAGTAAATACGCTTACACTCACAGCCCCACAGTAGGTATAAACCTGTGTCGTGGGTGCCGTTATATACAAAAAACACATACACAAATACCCAAACCCGAAACAAATCGATCGAACCCCCCCCCCCCCCTCCCCTTCGAATCAAACGGTCAACTCGCACCGCTGGACCAACCGGGTCCTCAAATATAGCCACCAAGTTACATAATATGCCCCCAGAACCCTCAAAGTGGACGCGTCCCCGGGCTAACCTGAAACAAACTAACTATCCGTTATACAGCGGTCAGTCATAAACCAGCCAACTTAGAGCTAAAGTTCCGCAGATGTGCCATAAACGTGGCCTGGGCTCGGAACTCGATTTGAGTTTAGAACGTTTTTGTTTGTTTTTATGGTACGGTGCGTTATTTATTTAACTTCTTCTAACATTGAAATATACTTCATGGTGTTCTCATCACCATTTTCTTCCAGTTGAAAACCAGCGTCGGGCTTCGGCTTGGCACAATGCTGAACTGGAATCTATTTGGTGCAGCCGTGAGACATGGCCAAATATTAGCAAAATGTATATTACCCATATTTAGGATGACATGGTTGGTACCTTGGTACTAGTTGACATTGTTTTGTTTTGTTTTGTGATGACTGTTTTTATGATCTGTACTACTATTGCAATTATTTTATGTTAGTCGTAAGTTTTAATTAAGTAATATTGTTTTCTTCTCTTTTTTTTAGGTTTGTACCTTTTTACGTACTTGGTTTTTTTTGTTTAGTTTTGTTTGTATCTTTAATTTTTTGGGAGGTCGTGCTCAAGATCACGACTGCCCCATGCCCCGATACAGGCAGAAGAAAGAATTCTTCCTTCCGTCTTCCTTCATTTTGGGGTATAAAAAATAGTCTACAACCAATTCTCATACCTACAGATAAATACTAAAAATTTCGTGATAATCGGACTGTCTGACAAAAAACTGGGACACTGAGTGTAAAAATAAATTTTAAATTTATATTCTCTGGTGGTAGAGTTCCAGTGTAGGAGCTCGTGTGCGTAGGCATCACCGCATTACCTAATGTATCTGCCGCTAAATGATATATTTTTAAGATTTATTTTTATTTATAAGGAGATGGATTAAAGTTTATATTGCTATATCAGTTAATTTATCATTTGATTATGAGTGTCCACAACTAAGTGTTCCCAATTTTTCCACTCTCCCCTCCACTTTCAGGATGCGATTTTTTTATGAAATAAAAGTGGCAAACAAGCATGCAGTTCACATTGATGTTAAGTGATGACTGCAGCCTTAAGACACTTACACAAAGACCAAAGGTCAAAATCCAGATGCGTTACCACTCCTAGGCCTAAGGTGTTATGCCTCTGTGCCGGGAATTACAGGGACGTACATTACCACTTGACCGGAACACGAACATTACCATTTAGCGGCAAGTATATTAGGTAATGCCTAGATCTAGATATCAAGCCTAGAAATAGAAAGCCGTAGAGTTGGTCTAACGATGATTACGTCTAAGACAAAGGTAATGACAAACGCAACCGAAGAACCTATATTACTGAACGGCGAATCCATCGAGTATGTAAAAGAGTACACTTACTTAGGCCAACTTATCTCAACTAACGATTTAATGGTAAAGGAAATAGACATAAGAATTGGTAAGGCATGGAAAAGCTATTGAAGATTAAAAGAAGTCATGAAAAAAAAAGAAACCAAGATGTTCATTAAGAAGAAGCTGTACAATACTTGCGTACTGCCCGTCCTCACCTATGGCTGCCAAACTTGGGCCCTCACTAAAGCGCAAAACGCAAAACTAAAGACCTGCCAGACGGCAATGGAGAGGAGCATGCTTAATATCAGGAAAAGCGATAGGATTAGGAACAGCACATTCAGAAAGCGCTCGAAAGTTGACGATGAAACATACAGAATCCAGAAACTCAAGTGGAAATGGACAGGGCACATAATCAGAGGCATCAAAAAATGGAACCAAACTTTAATTCATTGGTATCCCAGGCTGGCCAAGAGGAAACGAGGTCGGCAGGCCCGAAGATGGGCAGTCGACTTGCAATTAACAGCGGACAAAACATGGACCAGAACAGCCCTAGATAGAAAGAACTGGAAGCTATTGAAGGAGGCCTTTGCCAAAAGATGGCAAACAGACCCAGTTGTCGATGTCGACTCATCATAGTCGTAAGAATTAACATTAGCAATAAGAAATATTGTAATATAACTAAAAGTGTCTGAATAAAGGCTTATATTATATTATTATATTAGGTAATGCGGTAGTGCCTACGCCCGCGAGCTCCGTCACTGGAGCCTTACCACCAGATTATGATGGAATTTAACGTGGAGGTAGTTTGAACAACAAGAAAGAATCTAAGCTTCTATTTAAGCCAAAACCAAATAGTACTTGGCCGAAAACACGGGAAACGTTGGTATCACATAAATAATAATAATAATAATGGCAACCCATTATACGTCCCACTGCTGGGCACGAGTCTCTCCCCATTTTGGGGGGGAGGCCTGGAGGCCTGGGAGGCCTGGTATCACATAAAAAGTGTTAACTACCGCATTTTTTTAGATCGGTGCTCAAAGGGAAATTTCACTTGCAGAGGCCCTTTAAATATTCCGAACTCATTGACTTGGGTCGTAGTGATAAAGGTTTTACGATACGATGAGGACGCGAAAATTTAAGGTTTTACGATGTTTTTCACAGGTGCCGGCTGATTTGAAGCTGGAACCTTTTTTTATTAGAACACCGTATTGCTTTGTTTTTTTTTGCACTTGATTGAACATGTTTTTTATGTAATTAAGGTGACAACCAAGCGCGCAGCTTACCTGGTTTAATCTATTCGTGGTTCTAAGTGATGACAGCGGCCTACAGCCGTCTACACTCCAACCAGGGGTGCGACCGTTTATCGAAATTGCTGTCGTCATCGGCATTGTTGTAAAAATTTTATGTCAATTTATAGCTCCTTGAAAAGCGTTAGTGATAATCTAATAGAGTAAAACTATATAATCTGATTGATGTTCTTGCTTTCGTAGGTGATAAACAAGCGATAATGGTACATTATTTCGATTATTGTTTTTTAGTTAAAGTATATGGAAGCGAGAGCTGGGTATGCAGGAAAGAGCATGAAAGTAAGTTGAACGCTGGTTGCAGAGGCCCAGAAAGACCAAGACTGACCTACCATGACCAAATAGGTCAAATTCTGTCTGATAGTGGTGTCAAAAGTCTTAGGAATCGGCGTGTATGTATGAAGAGAATGATGAAGGTAGACGAGGCACGAGTGGTCTGTCAGGACCGGGATATCTGGCGCTCTACGCTCTCTGCCTACCCCGTTAGGGACCTGGCGTGAAGATACATACATAGTTAAAGTAAAAATTGACAGTAATGACAATGACGACAGCAATGTCGATAGACGGTCGCACCCAGAGGTCAGAATGCAGATGCTTTACCACCTCTGAGACCCTAGTTGTTAAGTCTCCGTGATTTATTAAGGGGCCAAACATTACCCACTTACTGGAACACGTTAATGCTACCATTTGGCGGCAGATATAATATAGATAGTGCCGACGCCCTCGAGCTCCGACACTGGAACTCTGCCATACTTGTTTGCCATTTCATAACATAAATAAAATAGAGTTTTGTGATAGTGAATTGCCGAGTTTATTTTTGCCTTGGGAACAGTTATAATAATGGTAACCCTTGATACGTCCCACTGCTGGGTACAAATCTCTACCCTCTTGGCAGGAGGCCAGGAGCTTACTCCACCACGCTGCTCCAATGCGGGTTTATGGAGATACAGGTTAGTAGCCAACCCGCTGTCGGATGTTTTCAAACCGTCCATACAATTTAACAACTGATATCGATCGATAGCAATCGGAACCGACGGCTTAACGTGCCCTCCGAAGCACGGAAACGCGCATTTTAATTTGCCACTAGCGGTCACCCATCACACACCCGACCGTGCCCATATCGCTTGTGCCCATATCGCTTAACCGAATAGATCGCTTCCGATCTACACCAGCCGTCTATATGAGATCAAAAGTACGACATTTCATAGAATATAAACAAAAAATCACGGTTGTAATTCCCGAAGAGAAGGCAAGGAAGGCAGAGGTAAAAAAAATGAGTAATTTGTAAATAATTAATTCTTTCCATAGTATAATTGTTTCGTTTCTTTTAAATATATTTTGTATATTTTATTATTATTAGCGGTTATCAGCCCTAGGCAGTTTAAAAAAAAATTACGAGGTAGAAGTGTTCTCCAGGAGCCTAATTATATAAAATCTATACATATATATAATAAAACAGTAAATCCGCGTGTCTGTACATTGTATATATTTGCGAAAAACTAATTGGAGGCGATGTTAAAATAGTATTAGAACACTTTTCAATGATTTTTAATTTTATTGTCTGTCTGATTGTCTGTTTGTCTGTTTGTCCCTTTGTCCTGGCTAATCTCCGAAGATACTGGACGGATTCGAATGAAACTTTTTGTGGTGTATAGATACTAAGCCTGGCCAACATTTAGGCTACTTTTTACTGCGGGAAAATCCCTCATTCCCACGGGAATCTCTACATTTAACAAAATCGTAGGAAAGTCAAAACTGTACATTGAATATTTTTTAAAGGAATACTTGGGACGTGATCAACAGTAGAAATCGAAGCAAAAAATATAGTTTTCAGATTTTTTGTCTGTTTGTCTGTATGTATGTCCGGGCTAAACTAAAAAAGTATCTACTAACAAGTCCAGTCAACATATAGGCTACATATTATCACGCTATCTCCTACGGGGGAAGAGCTGTAAATCTTTAAAATCGTAGTAGGAAAGTCAAAACTGTACATTGTTTTTTTTGTTTTAAAGAATACTTACGTGATCTACTATCGATATCGAAGCCAAATATAGTGTTTGTTTTGTCTGTTGTTGTTTGTCTGTATGTATGTGCGAGCTAAACTCAAAAAGTAATGGATCTCAATGGATTTACTCCAAATTTTGCATGAATATCCGATAATTTTCAAGGACACCTCATTGGGTAAGGTTTATAGGTACCGTGCATCCAAACAATGGCAAAAGCTATTTCCTGCTGTTGTTACTTCACACGGTCCGAGGCCCAACGTATTTCACTTTTCTGAGGACATTTGATGGCGTGGAGTATCCCACTTACCGCGCAGCCTGCGTAGCACGTCATCTTCTCGACGGTTACCAAAACTGGGATTACACCCTCGCGGAGGCAAGCGTCAGTGACGGAGAAATATCGCCATCATCTGTCTCAAGATTTTCTACGAGCTTTGAGACACGTGCTACTGAAGACGAAGTCGAAGTAACTAATTAACGCATGCTGAACACCTGTATTAGTTCATTTCAAGATGTGGTCATTTCCACCACCGATTGAACTATCGAATATATTACCAGTTCCCCAAATCATCAACGCATAAAGACCGTAGAAATTGGGAGTATAACGCCGAGACAAATTACGATCTGGGCGAAATGACCATGTCGCTTTGTTCTCTTCAGAGCAAAAACAAATTTATGATACCGTCCTTGAAAGCGTTGGGCAAAACCAGGGTAAAATGTTTTTCACCTGGATTTTAGATGCTCCTAGTGGAACAGGAAAAACATTTGTTATCACTGGCATACTTGCAGAGGTCAGGAGGCAAGGCAAAATTGCTATTGCTGTAGCGTCGTGGGGAATTGCTGCCACACTGCTTCCGGATAGCAAGACAGTACATGCCATGTTTAAAATTCCCTTATATTTAGAGAGCGCCGAAATGACTGTTTTTGGTGTGTCATGTAACAGTGATAAGGGACACGTGCTCAAGGATTGCTCTCTGATTGTATGGGATGAGTGTACGATGGCCAATAGAAAGGCAGTTGAGGCCGTGGACAGAACCCTGCAGGACATCCGCAGGAACGAACATTTGAGTGGGTGGTGTCACATTACTGTTCACTGACGATTTCCGGCAAACGCTTCCCGTGGTGACGCGAAGATCGAGGGCTGACGAGATGAATGCTTTGTTGAAACGATCTTAACGAGTTCGTACCTACGCTGCGCTTGACCACATTTACTGCTACTTATTTTAATAGTTCCCCCCCCCTGGGTGGCGTGAATTTTTTTCCATCGGAAATGTTAAATTTTAGATGTAATAACTCAATGATAATAATATTTTTTAATTTAAAATATAATATAATATATTTACAACAAAAATAAATAAATACACGGATCCGTGTAGCCGGCCATCAACAGTGCCGGTGGCCGGATACACGGATCCGTGTATTTGTTTATTCAGGGGGGCCGATTTTTTTTCCAGCGGAAATATAAAGTTTTAGATGTAATAAGTCATTGAAAGTAACATTTATCAATTTAAAATACAATATAATATATTTACAACAAAAATAAAAAATACGCGGCCCCGTGTAGCAGCGCCGGTGGCCGTGGTACACGGAGTCGTGTATTTGTTTATTTAAAAAAAAAGTGTAAATCGGAACTATTGTTGCTATTTTAATAGACTCTTATTGTTTTTATTGAAAAAACATACATCTTTGTAAGAAAAATATTAATAAACATGTCCATAAACATAAAAAAGGTCAGGTTTCAAGTGGTCGTAACTATAAAATCAATAAAAAATTAACCAAAGGCCTGATTTTAAAACCACTGCAAATTTAACGTATTCATGGATTGCCCAAGTGGCCAGCTAAAAACTGTGTCTGTATTCCGAGAGCCGACTGCGCAATAGTACTTTGAAATTTGTTCGGGCAAAAACACGGATCCGTGTGCGACGGCCATCAACTCATTACACGGATCCGTGTGCTTGGCAGTGTATGTGTTAATATGAGAGCTCGGCTCGACGACAATGCACGTACTCAAGAATTTTCCGATGTCCTTCTAAGTCTTCGCGGAAGCACTCTACCAGAAGAGAGAGGTGGATAGGTGGTGTTTTCAGAGTCTCTCGACAGAGATGTATCCACGTGAGAAGAACTCATTCTCGGTGTCTACGGGGACATTAGTCGTATACCGCACCAACAGAATACGACGTTTTGGGTGTGTAAGCGGGGCATTTTGACGCCCAAAATGATCAGGCTGCAGCAATTAATAGGCAATGAAGTGGTCTATACCTCCATAAATACTGTCGTCGAGCAAGATGACGCCACACATTATCCCATGGCATTTCTGAACTTCCTGTCAGCAAGCGGACTTCCATCGCATATCATCAAGCTGAAGGTGGGTGTCCCGATTATGCTTCTTCGGGACTTATCTCCTTCGAAGTTGTATAACGGGACCCGGCATTGGCGAGGCAGTATTTAT
The DNA here is from genome assembly GCA_036365455.1 of Macrosoma leucophasiata. Taxonomy (NCBI): domain Eukaryota; kingdom Metazoa; phylum Arthropoda; class Insecta; order Lepidoptera; family Hedylidae; genus Macrosoma; species Macrosoma leucophasiata. Next base: position 21,876,848 of record JAWQUS010000003.1, on the reverse strand, counting down.
ACCACGCATTCCCCTCATACCGCATAACTACACATTCCAGTTCAAGCGCGTACAGTTGAATGGTTTGCTTCGCGATGACCATCAATAAGTCGCAGGGGCAGACACTGAGGTCAGCGGGTGTTAACCTCAGGACAAGTTGCTTCTCACACGGGCAACTGTACGTCGCTTGCTACCGCGTTACCAGTCCTGTCTCTCTTTACATTTTGGCTCCTGGCAGAATAACTACCAACGTAGTTTATAGGAAAGTGTTGTAAGGTTTGATACCTTTGTACGTATTTTGACTCTTTTGTGTCCGGGAATATATTCCTGCATTATTTTGTCTATTTCCTTCAGTCACATCTTATGACTGAACTCAGCAGGATTCCCATATGACTAGCTTCGCTTGCAAAAAAACTTATACTTTTAATTTAATACTATTATATTATCTGTATTCACGTCTAACTGATTCACAGAACAATATTTTACTGTTGTGTGATACAAACAGAGTTACATATTTTCTGTCGACAACGCAACGGTTACAAATAGCATACCCACATTATAAATGATGATGTAGTCCACGATCAGGTCAACTAGTCGTCTCCAATAACCGATGCTACGGGAGTATTAAAATGAAATATTCTACAGCTTCTGAAACTCGATAGTCCGGCGGGAATGAAACATAATTTAAGTTTTCCGAAGTTCTGCAGCTGCTAGGTATTGCTAAGTTAAGCTGAAAGGATTTATAATGTGGTATCCGACCGATACGTGGGTCGAAATATTATATCTACAAAAAAAACAACGACAAACACTCCCGGAGTGTGCCACCCGCCACATCTGTGGCAACCCGCCACATCTGTGGCAACCCGCACAGTAGTGAACATTTGAATATTAATTACATTATTTGTGCATTTTTGACCACCACTATCATCACAATGCTGTTATCATTGGGTCCCCAAAAAGTAGGCGGACACAATTCTGGTCATGTGTCCGACTTACGCATTTTCGATCAGGGTCACTCGTCTTTAGCATTTTTTACCCATTACATACACAGGTATGTATTACAGATATCATCACATTGTACTGGTGGTAGAGCTCCAGTGACGGAGCTCGCGGGCGTAGGCACCACCGCATTACTTGCCGCTAAATTTTAGTGTTCAGCACTATCGTGTTCCGGTCAGGTGGTAATGTACGGCCCTATAATTTCCGGCACAGAGGCATAACACCTTAGGCCTCAGGAGTGGTAACGCATCTGCATCTTGACCTTGGTCCTTGTGTGGGTGTCTAGAGGCTGCAGTCATCACTTAACATCAATGTGAACTGCATGCTAGTTTGCCACCTCCATTACATAAAAAAAAAATCATCAAAAAGGCGGATTTTAAACAATATGAACTAGTTCTGCATTGAGGACTCGATATTTTAGCGATACAATCTCTGTATTTTTAAAATTTTGAGTACCAGTCACAAGTTGTAGGCTTACAAATAACGAAAAAAAGTGCTCAGTTGCGCCCTTATGGGGAGGCTTTAGTCCAACAGTGGACATCTTTCGGGTAATATGATGATTGATACAAGATTTCAAAGGTAATTATGGTCGTGGTATTACTGTCTATGTTTGTCTAAATTTTAATATTTAATCATCAATTACTAACACTAATTGATTTCTTTACGTTTTTATTTATTTATTTATAAAATAGAAATAGAAATAGAAAATATTTTTATGTCGAATAGATCTTTACAGATACTTTCAAAACGTCAATAAATCATAAACTACCTAGAGCGAATAACCATTACATATAGTAAAAGCAAAATCATATATTAATAGTAAATTAAAATTATAATTTAAACTACTTGGTTAAAACATAATAATCATAAAATTTTTCAATTCCATCAAATGTAATAAATGAAGAAAAAGAAAAACTTATTCGTCAAGATCAATGTTATTCACTTAGCAGAGTTCCAAGTGCAGTCACTACTGAGAAGAACTGCGCTACCCAACAAACTCAGTAAGAGCTCTTTTAAATGAGAGCTTAAATCTAGTACAGATTATCGTGACAAATCAAATAATGTGAACGTCCATATGCAATGCATATTGAACATATGTACATATGGCGGACTTAATGTCTAATGGCATTCTCTCCCAGTTAAAAATGTAAATTTTTTAAAATAAATAATTGTTTATTTGAAAAAATAAGCTTAGAAAATTATTACATTAATATCTTAATACTTAAAATTGTGCAAAAATATATATTATAACAGTAATACGAGTAGCAATATTAAGTTGAAAGAGAGTTTATATTGTTATGTTTACCGAAATTATATATACGAGTATACTTATACGTACAGGCTTCTTAAAAGTCTTTAGTGTTGTTGAGGCATCGATGCGGCGCGATGGGCTCCTTGACCCGGCGGAGGGGCTCGAGTGGCCCGAGACCTTCCCTCTGTAGCTGCAGAACCTCTGTAGGCCTCGTTTAGTGGTGTCAGCTTATTTTGATGCATCTTTGATATCGATTTAAGTAGTTGTGACTACGTCTAAGACAAGAAATGCTGTAAAAATATACGCGGCGAATCGTGGGTCACATGAAAAGTGCATGTATGCTTGAATGCCGGCATTTATTTCAGTTTATTCATATACTAGCAGCTGCCCGCAACGTCGTCTGCGTGAAGGCTCTATAGCACCAAATCTATATCTAAGATGCCAGTGTCGCTTTAGCATTATAAGCAAGTTTCTTCGCATTTTTTAAGATAATTCAAAACATTTTTTTATATAGTTTATTTAAATTTAACTAAAGTATGTGTGTACCATTTTGTTCGATAACCTTTTGCCATCTTGTAGGTAGGGACATGATCCCATTGCTATAAAAATTTTGGGACTTCTCATCAAAATACCGCGACAAGTGGATTTGGCAGTCCTCTCGTGATGTTAACCTAACATTGCATAAAGAATTCTGAAGAGACCGAAACAGGTGGAAATCTGAAGGTGCAAGGTCAGGACTATACGGCGGATGCATTAACACCTCCCAGCCAAACTCTCTTAATTTTTGCTGAGTGGCTATAGATGTGTGAGGTCTAGCGTTATCATGATGAAACACCACACCCCTTCTGTTGATCAATTCCGGCCGCTTTCTCTCAACTTCTTGCTTTAATCTGATCAGTTGTTCGCAGTAGAGTTCAGAATCGATAGTCCTGCCTGTTGGTAATAGCTCATAATGAATAATGCCCTTCCAATCCCACCACACACACAACATCACCTTATTGCGAGTTAACCCGAGTTTCGGTACAGTCTGTGAAGCCTGACCGGCCTTTGACCACGACCTTTTTCGCACGTTCTTGTCGTACGTGTGTCACTTTTCATCACCAGTTATCAGCTTCTTCAAAAATGATTCGGTTTCATTACGTCATAATAAAGAATCACAAATGAGAACACGGTTCATTAGAGAGTTCTTCTTCTTCTCTAACGTGTTAAGTTACCTGCTAGATTGTACGTTATATTTGTATAATAATTAAAACTAAAACTATTACACTAGTAGTCTATAGGCATAATATATTTATTCATGTTTTATTTTATTCAAAATTACATTTACATAATATACAGCAATCACATTAAAAGAGAATTGATGAATTAAATAGTAATAATGATAGTCAAAGATTAATTAAAATTACATTTAAATAAGTCAATTTTTTTTAATTTGATGAGTATTAATACTAATCATTCTAGAAATACTTTATATAATTACAAAATGATGTACATAATATAACTTTTGGTGAAAATCTGATATCGTATTTTTGTACGTTATGTTTATACCTATATGTAAAAACCAATACTGAACATGGATATTTTTTTTTGTTTTATCAATAATTTTTTGAAGTTTTTTTAAGTATGTAATTTAATATAAGTAAGCAATATTGGAATGTATAGACGCAGTGGGTCGTCACGTCCCGAGGACTTAATTGGTAAGTACCTAGTACTAAAAAAATATTTTAACAGGAACAGGATACAGCCTGCTGAGTCATCTAATACATAAAAATGGACCAATAAAAAATCAATGCTTTACCAGTTTTCAGAATTATTATAAAACTCTTAAAACACCAGAAACAAATGCATGATTAATGTTTGGTTTACCCATTAAATTTGAAATTCCATAAACCCGATCTATATCAAAGAAGGCTGCGGTGGAAGGCGAAACGAATTAATTACCTGCCGACGATTTGCATAATTCCGCAAAGCGCCCGTAGGTACTATGAAATTATAAGTACTCGGTTCACGGAACCGTGCTTGTTTTCTATTACAGCCAGCTTTTAACACAAAACACTCTGATGAATGCGAGACGTACTTATTTAACATACTCGTTATGCGTGGTAGAGTTCCAGTGTAGGAGCTCGAGGGTGTAGGCACCACCGCATTACCTGATCTATCTGCCGCCAAATGGTAGAGTTCAGCACTATTGTGTTCCGGTTAGATGGTAATGTATGACCTCGTAATAATTATCACAGAGACTAAACAATTAAGGTCTCAGGGGTGGCCACTCATCTGCATTTTGACCTTTGTGTCTATAAGCTGCAGTCATCACTTAATTAGTATCAATGTGAACTACATTCTTGTTTGCCACCTTTATATACATACTGTAAATAAGATCATAGCAGAAGTACTTAAATGGTTTACTGTCAATAATCTTGCACTGAATAGTAAAAAAAACAAATGTATTCGTTTTACCCTCCCTAATGTAAGAAGTAAAGAAGGAGACATTTTTATAAACAATGACAAAATTCAATTTCTTTATGACGCTACCTTCTTGGGAATAACGCTTAACTCGAAGTTACAATGGGGACCACATATTAGGCAGTTAGCGAAACGTCTGAGTGCCGCAGCTTATGCTGTTCGAAAAATTAGGCAATTAACTGATATAGACAATGCAAGACTTGTTTATTTTAGCTATTTTCACAGTGTCATGTCCTATGGTATTTTATTGTGGGGTCGAGCGACTGACATACAATTAATTTTTGTATTACAAGAGAGGGCCATTAGAGCGATGTATAACTTACGTAGTCGTGATTCTTTGAAAGAACTATTTAAAGAAATAAATATAATGACAGTCCCTTGCCATTACATCTATGAAAATATACTTTTCGCGAGGAAAAATTTACATCTGTTTGATAAAATCTCCGATAGGCATAGTTATAATACGAGGAATAAGAACAAGTTGTCTCTGCCAAGTTTTCGACTGACGAAAACTAATACATCTTTCCTAAAATATAGTGTAGAATTTTATAACAAGATCCCAGCCGGGATTGCTGAACTCACGGATGGTAAATTCAAAGCATTAATTAAACGCACTCTATGTAAAAAGACTTACTATAAACTCGAGGACTATCTCAAGGATAGAAATGTTTGGCTAAATGCTGATCTAGCTCCACAAGGGTGTTAAATGTAATAATCAAAGTGTGATGTTGATATTATATTGTTAATTTTAAACTTGTTTAAATTATAGAAAATTGTAAAAATATGCCTAAGAGATATTTTTAAAAGAGCCGACTGAATTTTTTCCGGCACGTTTTTCTCAGATCATATTGGCCTTTGGAACTTAGCCGATGAATGACAAAGAATGACTCTTTTTCTTTTCTTTTTACTCTTTGTTATCAGTTTGTAAAGGGGAAATGAGACATTCTACTGATATACTTTTTACATTAGTTTATGACATTTAGTTTTATCTTAGTGATATTCTTGACTTTACATATATTTTTTATCTTGTTTGACATGTATATCAATTGTTATTCACTTTAATTTATTTTGTTTGTTTTTGACGTGTCATAAGAGGTGCCTGTCACCCTAAATGAATAAATGAGTTTCTGATTCTGATTCTGATTCTGTGCAATGAAAGTGAAAAACAAGCCTATAAACTGCAGTCCAGAGATATTTACACAGAAACCATAGATAAGTTCTTAGGTTCTACAAAGTTCTCGAAATAAAGCTATTATGCGAGATAAATTCATATTTTTTTTTTACAATAACCTTTATTAATTTTTTTTTAAATGATCTTACACAAGCACCTTTATGTTTCAGAAATTTAAATTGTAAGAATCGTAAGGAATGCGATAGCGCTGAATATTTCATAAATATCGCAGTAGTAGATAAATAATGAGATTGTACTCCTTTCGCTCTAGCTTCGCCACTCTACACCAATAAATCATAAAAAAATATTATTCAATTTTTTAAATGTAATGGAAGTCTCAAACATCTGATCAGAACACGATAGTGCTGAACAGTTCCATTTAGCGGCAAGTATATTAGGTAATGCGGTGGTGCCTACGCCCACGAGCTTCGTTACTGGAGCTCTACCACCACTAAAGTTCTATGTATATTTTATAGTCTTTTTTTTTTCAAAATAACAGAGCTAGTGAAGTATTCAAAAATAGCCCAAAATAAAAAATAACGCGACCACTAGCCCCGTCCATCTACTACTAAGCTACCAAAGTCTGGTAGAATATCCTGTTTTTTCTATATTTATGACTTGCAGTACTACCACGTAGTAAGTAGTAGCTAGGTACCTATGTAAAGACGAGGGAAGTAATACAAAAATCAAATATTTCTTAGCACACACTTCTTGCTCCTAATAATCTACATACTTTTAACTTATTCAAGCGTGACCTTACACATTTTTTTTCAAAAAGTACACAACTTTTCTGTGTGTTCAAGTAAACGTTTTATTAAAATTAAACGAAATATAAAGTAAACAACTATCAATGAATATATATACATTTTATACACATTTATAGCGTAACGCATTACTATTGAACTGACATAATATGCAAGTCAAAGCACTGCCTAACAAATTGCATGAATGTAACTTTAAAATTTGCAAGATTTTGTACAGTCTAACATAACAAGTTAAATAAAAGCCTGTAAAATGAACAAAGCACGCGAGTGTTCCCCGTTTCCCCCCCCCCCTCTCCCCGCCCCCTAACTAAACAAATGCTCCAGCAATTATGTTTTCTTTCGTATCTCGTATTTGTTCCGCGGCATGCGAAACAATTGTTTCATCAAAACATTTGCGAAGAGAACAGTCAAAGTAAACTCTCTGAGTACACATAAATTATAGAATACTTAAATTTTTATTCTCATTACAGTTATATTATCGGAAATAATATATTAAATGGTAAAACATTCTGAAGGGTATTGGGATGTAATCAAAATCATAAATTCATTTAATCATTTAGGGTGACAGGCACCTCTTATAACACCTCAAAAACAAACAAAATAAATTAAAGTGAATCACAATTGATATACATGTCAATTTACAAGCTAAAAAAAAAAAATATAGTCAAGAATATCAGTCAGATAAAACTAAATATAAAATACTAATGTAAGTAAGTAAGTAGAGTTTTGGCGGGAACCTTGAAAGAGGCGTATGGTGCTCTTATTTTATTTCATTTTCTTGGTGTATTTTTAAGTTATATTGAATAAAGTTGGTGGCATTTTGTTTGATATAGGTCTATTACAGTGCCCGTGTATAGTGTAATAGAATAACAGTGCGAAAACACGACCTTTCAGGTTGCCTTCAAAACTTCATTGTAAATGTTCTGGTAAAGTATGTATGTATGTATGTATCTTCACGCCAGGTCCCTAACGGGGTAGGCAGAGAGTGTAGAGCGCCAGACATCCCGGTTCTGACAAACCTCTCGTGCCTCGTCTACCTTCATCATTCTCTTCATACATGCACGCCGATTCCTAAGACTTTTGACACCACCATCAGACAGAACTCGACCTATTTGGTCATGGTAGGTCAGCCTTGGTCTTCCTGGGCCTCTGCAACCATCCACATTCGCATTGTATATCTGTTTAGTCATTCGCTCATTCGGTAAAGTAGCCATCGCTTTACTCGAATAACTTGACTGTAACTCACTTGACTGACATATTATACTACTATATTATACTAACTTTTACACTGCTTAAATAAATACAAAATATCGTTTTACTTGACACTGGCAATATGCGTAATAGCGATGCCATCCATATTAACAAAAAAAAAAAAAAAAGTAAGTAAGTATATCAGTAGAATGTCTCATTTCCCCTTTTACAAACTGATAACAAAGTGTAAAGAGAAAAGAAAGAGAGTCATTCTTTGTCATTCACCGGCTCCTAATGACTCCATCGACCTCTAGTGAAGAAAAATTCTTCTCGTGCATGACAGGCAATCAATCCACTAACATTGTATCAATGGTGGTCAAACCGTCCAATAGGGGCGTTAGTAAATATAATAAATTACCTCAGTAGCCTAGTGGTAGCAGGCCACTACTACTACGCTGGGGTAATGGGTTCGACGCCCGGGTCGGGGACTATCAGAGGTAACGGTGAAAATCCATGATCTCTGGTGCTAGTATGTATAAATAACAATAAATGCCTCACATATATTTTCTCGGAATTATTATTTATATTTTAAGGCAATTTTAACCCAGAACTCGAACGGCTTTTGCTGTCGACCCTTACTTACCGAGACTTTAAAGAGAAAATAATGTTATGTTCACAAATTTGTTCTACTTTTTGGGTGAGTTTTGCCGATAACTTATTTAAAGTATTGTCATTCGCTTAATATTTCACATTACAACCACTCCTGTAATCACACTTGAACATTGCACGAACTACAGTTGATGCTATTGTTAGATAAGGTCACTTAGAACTTAGTACCACTTTTATAAGCGACCAAAACAACGACAAACGTCACGTGTAGCAAGTTAACGCTCACGCGACGGTTTTCTTTTCAAACATTCTTTTCATTCCAATTCTGTTTTCTTGTATTTGCATCTAAAACTTTATTAACCGAGTTCAAAAAACGAGAAGGTTCTCAATTCGGCCGGTATATTTTTATTTTTTTTATGTAGGTACGCGAATTTTGCCGAGATTTCTAGACCGATTTACGTAATTCTTTTTTTGTTTGATGCGAAATAGTTTCGAATTGGTCCCATAAAAATTTGATTCAGATAGGCCCATCAGTTTTCATAATATGAACATTTTTCTACTTACTGTCACCTCAGACTAAAGGAATAAGAATAGACGGCGAGTTGTCATACAGTGCGTTGAATCCACTGACGTCCTAGATAGTCCTAATGCGCATGACAACAAGATGACTACAAGTGACAATGACACATTTGCTCATCGACGACCCAACGCAGCTTATTTACTCCTTCGTAAATAAAATTTTTTCATTGATTTCGTAAAGTCGTGTAATAATTTTGTATCGACACACCTAAACAATTCAAATTAAGTATCTAATTAACACAAAGCTAAAAGAGTCAGATTTTACTTATTTAACAGATGTCAACATTAATCTAATTGGCAATGCAGCAATAAACTAAAAAGTATTAAATAAATATAACTTCGTTAAGAAAAACCGACTTCAAAACTGAAAAGTATAAAATAATAAAGATTTAATTGTAATTATATACTACCTATTATTTATATGTTCTATTTACTAATACGAGTAGGTTTGAAGTCGGTGCCAAGCCAAAATCACTAAAGTAGGCATTTCATTGTATTAAAACGTAACTTCACGCCTGTAATCCCCAAACACCCACGAATCGCCTGTTACGTTTTGTTCAGTGTATTAATTTGCTCGTATTCATATTTAAGTGATTAAAATATAATTATTTGTTTAAGGCTTGGCACCGACTTCAAACCTATTAGTAAATAGCACATATAAATAATAGGTAGTATGTAATTACAATTAAATCTTTATTATTTTTTACTTTTCAGTTTTGAAGTCGGTTTTTCTTAACGAAGTTATATTTATTTTTCTTTCTACTTGATTTATGTAGGAGTTTGCACGTAGCGTCTCGTAGATCCGTAGCGCCACGCTACGACGCTACGAGCTACAAATCACCTGCTACGAGCCGTCCGTGATAGTGTAGGTTGTACAACATTTTTGAATTCTTGTTACAAAATGTAATGATTGTTGAACTAATATTTTTCAAATAATGTACATATTGATTTCACATTTATGGTAAGTTGTGACCTTATCAATGCAGAAGCTCTGAATGTAACGCGCGAGATTCATGTCAAAATACTTACCACAGCCGAGACAGTAAGCCGATTAAATAAAAATGTATACACTACTAAAGGTTGCCCGCGTCTTCGTCTGCGTGCTCATTGATTTTGACACTAAAAGTAGCATCTTTTAGTAGGATTCACGTGGCTGACCTTGTCCTATCCAATTGCAGTGTCAATGGGGTCCAATTGTAAATCCGGTGAATTTCTGAACCAACCGTAACGCACACAGGAAATTACATCGAAACCACTCGATTTATTTACGGAGTTTTTATGAGTCTGACTCACGGCAACTAAAGATAGACTAAAGAGTGTCACGATTCAATTAATTTTATCATAAATAATATGTGCTACTGACAACACAGTATAGTTTCATCAACATATTGGCAATAGGACGTCCACTGCTGAACATAGGCCTCCTTCAATGACCTCCATGCCGACCAATCGGAAGCGACGTGCATCCAGCGGGTACCTGCAGCCTTGATTTGGTCGTCGGTACATCTTGCAGGACGTCCTACGCTGCGCTTGCCGATACGTGCCACTCGAGAACCTTTCTGCCCCAACGGCTATGGGTTCTCCGAGCTATGTGCCCTACCCATTGCCACTTCAGCTTGGAGATCTGCTTGGCTATGTCAGCGACTTTCATTCGACAACGAATTTCTTCATTTCTTATTCGATCCAGTAGAGAAACGCCGAGCATAGCCCTTTCCATTGACCGCTGAGTGACTTGGAGCTTTCATACGAGGTCCATAGTGGAAGACCACGTCTCGGTACTATAGGTTATCACCGGTAAAACGCACTGGTTAAAGACTTTCGTCTTCAAGGACTGCGGGTACGGGACAATATAGTTTACAGATTACGGAACACAGTATTGGTACTCGAGATTGGATAGTTCTTTTCACTGGCTGTCTGTTTAGCCAATTAAATATACCGAGATAAATTGGAGGGAAATGAACAGATTTGTGGAGGCACGAGCAGCCAAGGGCCATTACGAAATATAAGATTGATTGACAAGTTCTGCTAAGTAAAGTAGTTTTTACTGGTGGTAGGGCTCCAGTGACGGAGCTCGCGGACGTAGGCACCACCGCATCACCTAATATACTTGCCGCTAAATGGTAGTGTTCAGCACTATCGTGTTCCGGTCAGGTGGTAATGTACGGCCCTGTAATTACCGGCACAGAGGCATAACACCTTAGGCCTCAGGAGTGGCAACGCATCTGCATTTTGACTTCTGGTCATTGTGTGGGTGTCTATAGGCTGCAGTCATCACTTACCATTAATGTGAACTCCATGCTTGTTTGCCACTTTTATTACATAAAAAAAGTAACAGTGAAATGTAATGGAAATTGTTAAAGTAGTAATATACGAAGAGATTATAATTACCAAAGTAAACGATATTATACTAATATTCTAATCAGTAGCACCTGGAGTTTTATTTATGAAAAGAGTTAGCAGGTCAAATTTATTTAGCCAACGAATTGATTGCAACGTAAGCAACTTACTGTGTATATTGCTATTTAGCTCAGAGAAAAAGGGAATTGTTTCACTAAAGTTCACCTTTACGAAAAAAGTATACTCCACAATCCACAAAGTAGAAATTGAGTTATACACGAACAATAGAAACGTAGTGTGGCATGCGAAATAAAACGTTTTTATACCCTTCGCAAAAACAGCCACGAGCGTGTTGCCGAAAAATATGATGTTTTGTATTTTTCGAGGGCGCGTATTTTTTTATAAACATTTTATCTCCGACCGTAGTTCTCTCGTATTCAAGATCCCTTTTCGTGAAAAATAAATGCAGAGCACGATACTAGAGTGTACCTACGAATGCTTAGTCTGCTTCAGTACTTAGTCTTAATGTTTCAATTGTATTAGCTACTTAAATAGTAATAGCGGGACTCGACGACCCTGCCGCGCACTAGCGGAAGTATTTTCTTCTACTGGAAGATAATTATTCCACAAGTGCAGTCAACCGAACAATGGCAGTCAAACTATCCCAGTGGTGCGGTAGTAAGTTTTAATGTACGGCCCTGTAGTTTCCATGCACAGAGGCATAACTCCTTAGGCCTTAGGAGTGATAACGCATCTGCATTTTGACCTCTGGTCTTTGTGTGGTTGTCTATAGCACACCGCGGATACTCCGCCAAAATTCCATACAAATTTGGTCTCTATTACACAGACATCAATCAGTAACGTGTATTAACACGTGCACCTGTGTACGTAGCACGTAAAAAATACCAAAAATCACCCATAAGAGTGGAGAAGGTTGGGTGATGCGGGGAAATCGGGCGGGACGTCGAAGTGTCCATTCTATACGTAGTATTATTACATATTCTCTCTCTATAGGCTGCAGTCATCACTTAACATCAATGTGAACTGCATGCTTGTTTGCCACTTCCATAACATAAAAAAGTAAGTACAATAACGCAAGATGAGCAGCAACGTCCTGAAAATATCGCCACTGCGATCGCCAATCCGCATGCCAACCGAGGTGATTATGGAATGTCCCCTTATGAGGAGGCTTTGGTCCATCTTTCTTTCGACTGATATAATGATGACTTAAATAATAGGTTAGGAACGAGTACTGGAGTTGTTTCGCATCAATATCACCAACTATTATGACCAACCTCCCAACTACTGGTGGTAGAGCTCCAGTGACGGAGCTCACGGGCGTAGGCACCACCGCATTACCTAATATACTTGCCGCTAAATGGTAGTGTTCAGCACTATCGTGTTCCGGTCAGGTGGTAATGTATGGCCCTGTAATTTCCGGCACAGAGGCTTAACACATTGTGATATTAATTAAGTAGCAATAATAGTTTGTGAAGAACTGGCGCCTCTTCTAGGTAAATATTTCTGAAAAAAAAACAATGACTTCATCATAGATGCGTTGTTACTCCTGAGGTCAAGCGGCTACATCTCTACTGAGAGAGCTAAACACTACCATTTAGCGCCAAGTGGTACTGGTGGTAGAGCTCCAGTGACGGAGCTCGCGGGCGTAGGCACCACCGCATTACCTAATATACTTGCCGCTAAATGGTAGTGTTCAACACTATCGTATTCCGGTCAGGTGGTAATGTACGGCCCTGTAATTTCCGGCACAGAGGCATAAGACCTTAGGCCTCAGGAGTGGTAACGCATCTGCATTTTGATCTTGGTCTTTGTGTGGGTGTCTATAGGCTGCAGTCATCACTTAACATCAATGTGAACTGCATGCTTGTTTACCACTTCCATTACATAAAAAAAAACTGGTGGGCTTGAAAATGAACATGGACGGAGACGCAGATCATATCTAATGTCCATGTTACACTCACTCCTGTTAGGATACTGAGGATACTACGCTCGAAAATATTGACTATGTATAACTGGGACAAATGGTCCAGTTATTAAGTTCTAACTCCGAGAAAGAGGTGATTTGCCGGATATCTAACGCCGGTTCGGTAGCGTTCGGAAATCTATTCATCCGAAAAAGGATAAAATAGCAATTAAAAATATGAACCTGCTCGAAGTCAAATATTAAATTCACTCGCATGTGCTACGAGTATAGCGACAAATAAAAATATGAATCACGAACTGATAAAGAATAGGAAACAATAACTAGCCAGAATCAAATTAAATAAATGTAATGCGATGCTGATTGATTGACGAAATTCATTTCATCGAGTTCCATCATCAATCATTCATTATTGACTTATTGACTCATAAGTTGGAAGTTTAGCCTTCAGTAGTATTATCCAAATATAAGTCACAACAAGATATATAATATAATAACAATAATGGTAACCCTTAATACGTCCCACTGCTGGGCACGAGTCTCGCCCCTTTTGGGAGGAGAGTGGAGCTTACTCCGCCACGCTGCTCCGGGTAGGTGGAGATACGGTTTAGTGGCCATCCCGGTGTCGGATATTATCAAACCCCCGGCCCCCGACAGGGTTTAACAACTGCTATCTATCGATAGCAACCGGGACCGACGGCTTAATGTGGCCTCCGAAGCACGGAGACGCGCATTTAATTTGCCACTAGCGGTCACCCATCACACACCCGACCGCGCCCGTTTCACACAGCCGAGTTGCTTGTTGCATTGCTTGATCTGCCGCTAAATGATAGAGTTCAGCACTATCGTGTTCCGATTACATGGTAATGTATAGACTCATAATAACTATCACAGAGACATAACGTGTCTAAAAATATCTCATAAATATCTCAGGGGTGGCAACGCATCTGCATTTTGAGCTCTGTTCTTTGTGTGTCTAAAGGCTGCAGTCATCACTTAAAACATCAATGTCAATTCCTGTTTGTAACAACCTGTCCTTAGTTTTGTAGTTGTTAGTTGTTGTTACAAATAACTATTTTCTATTCAATGTGAAGTGCATGCTTGTTAATCACATTCATTACATTAAAAAATCCTTGCTTATGTCAAAATACTGATAGTATTTTTCTTTCCATTTTTTCTTTAAATTTTATAATTTTAACACCTGTTTCATTAATTGCTTTTCATATAAATATACTTAATACCTGACTCTATAGTAAGATTTTCAATATTAACTTATTGAATCTCCAAACCAAAGAGCAACGAGTGGCTCGCTGTGGAAAGTAAACACTTTCTCCGAGCAGACGGAGCGCCTAGCTACAAGCTAGACATTAGTTAATATGTCCGCATCATTCCATTAGGGTTGCACCGATTTATCGAAAAGCCGATAATATTGAAGCACGAAGTCCAGCTCTAGAAAAAAAAGTATCGATATAATTGACACTATCAAATATTTAAAGAACATTACACCATTTTTAAACTGCTACCCCATTCCGTTTTAGTTCCATGAAGTGGATGAATTAGTCTTAAAATGAAATTGCTGGGATTAGTTGTTTTTTTATAATTTGTAAAATACATCAACTTTAGTTTAGCTACATATACCTGTGCAGTCGGTTAAACGCACGCTACATAATTTTCATGGTTTTTAAAGTAATATAATCCATCACTATGTATTTATTTATTTATTTATCCATTTATTCCAGGCAACAAAATTGATTATAATTAAACAACAGGCCCATATAAATATATACCTAAACTAACATACATATTACAATATATATTATATTGTGTTAGTACATACAACTTATAGCTATATTAGTACACTTCACTTGCACTGAGTCATTGTGCGTTCGAGTGACACTTGTCCCCGGAAGCGACGGAATACCACATCTTGCGGCCAAAAGCTTTCCTCCATGACGAGGTGCAGCAGGAATGTTGGCACACGCACCACGAACGATTTGAAGTTGACGTTGCGGCGCGACTCCAACAGCTGCACTCTCAGCTTATATTTCAGCTTTCGACGTAAGAAATCCACGACGTCTTCCGCCTCGGTCGTGTAGTGGAGGCGAGAGATGTACACCGGCGTGTTCGGTTTCACTGCGTGCAGACCTATATTGGGATCTACCGGAGTCTTACCGCAGCTGTTCTTGTTGGTTCGCTGAAGGCGCTTTCTCCCTTGTACCGTCACGAAACCATCGTTATCATCAGCCCGGTTCGTGGCCTTTTCAGGCCTAGGCTTCGCAGGAATCGTCACAGAAATGCTGTCAGTAACCATTCGGACCGGTCTTGTTGGAGGTCGTGCAGCGCGGGGAGGGGCTGCGGGGACGGGGGCGGGGGTGAGGGGCGCGCGGATAGTATTTATGCTATTGATTATCAATAGTATCAATACTATCGAACATCGATTTCATTACCTCGACATAACTATTGATATAATCATTATTAGAAGAACTTAACATCCCTATGCACGGCACTGGCCGATCTAATTAGCCGGATTACGCTTTGCAGGTGCAGCCATGCGTGTACCGCGGTTATTCATTATGTTAAACTGAGACACTGGAATATAATCATGGGCGTCGTCAGAGGGTGGTAGGGGTAATATCCTCTTCTTCCCCCCCTCCCAGGGGAAAATTGACAAATTTAGGAGGCGTTCCAAAATGTAGCTGATAATTACCTTGTACGCTATATTGAGAGAAAAAGCATAAAATACTAAATCATTTTCAGCTATTCAAATCGTTTATTTTACCTTCAATCAATTATCATAAGTGTATATTTCAAAAACAAGAATATCATACCTAGTATAGGCCGACCGTTTAATTCGCGTATCGCCTGCGGGGTACAAAGAGAGCGGGGGGGAGATGTCACCGGGTAGGTGAAAGGGGTGCGCGGAGCAGAGAGCCACGCGCAGAGGTCATCAGAGTACGCTGTCGGTGCTCGCAGCGTGCGGTTTGTATTTTTGCAACGGACGCTTTGACATTGACGCACAAGGTAAAAACTTACCAAGATTAATCTCAAGATGAATCGCTTTGCCTGTTTTGCAAAAAAAAAAAACAATTAGCGTACAACGTTTAATCCTTTTTTAAAGCCAGAACACAAGATTATAGTTCTGCGGAGTATCTTCAAGACGATAACTTGAGAGAAGATGAAGAGATGGACAGCTTTTTTATTCGTTTGCAAGATTCTGACTCCTCAAGCTGCTCAGACAGTGAAGACGATTCAAGCGTATGTATATTAGTGATGAATAGTCCTTATCCTCACTTTTATTTGTGGTTACAATTCGTGAAAGGAGTTATTGTAATTTTATTATTTCGTACCTTAGATTAGAGACTCAAATTATTTTTATAGTATTTTTCCATGATTATTGTATTTTTCTCTGTGTATTGTTAAAGTGTACAAGGCGCATGCCAAAAATTGAACTTCGCCTTTACCTGATATCTGGTTTAGAAATATACCTGTACCGCTCTGTCGTACAGCCTGCCTATCTCCTTAGAGACAAAAAGTCAGATACTTGAGTTTTTACACCCTGTGTACAAAAGCTCAAATAATACCAAATCGAAAATTTACCTTTATGTTGGTGACATTTGGATCAGGCTGTGGTCAGTGTGGTCACTGGCCGCGGCACGAACTGCTCACAGAGTATAACGAACTGTATTGTCGGTCATTTAATACTCTGAACAGTAATTTCTTTGATTTTTTTTAATGTTATGAAAGTGGCAAACAATCCTCCAGTTCACATTGATGTTAAGTGATGACTACAGCCTATAGACACCCACATAAAGGCCAGAGGTCAAAATGCGGATGCGTTACCACTCCTGAGGCCTAAGATATAATACCTCTGTGCCGCAAATTACAGGACCGTATATTACCACCTGACCGGAACATAGCGCTGAAAACTACCAATTAGCGGCAAGTATATTAGGTAATACGGTGGTACCTACGCCCGCGAGCTCCGTCGCTGGAGCTCTACCACCAGTAGATTATTGCGACGTGGTTGAAGGAACCGCCAGATGGCGTAGTGTCGCGTGCCCAATCCTTCCCTTTCGTCTGTCATAATTGTTTCCTCCACGGTAGTTCTCTGTTTATAGGTATCTACTACTTAATGACGGAAGTCTTTAGGCAAACGTTTATTGGATCGGTTGGATCGGTACCAAGGTCGCTGTAATTGTGATAAGCATTCTAGTTTATCGATGCGATTGTATCGTGCGCAGTATTTTAATGTTTTAAGGAATTATCTAATATATAGTGGGTCCATAAAATACGATGACGTTTTGGCCTTTAAACCTGTTGTTGTTCTATAGTGGCGTCCTTTTTGGAAGTTAGGTATTCTCGATTGAAATTCATCAAAGAGTTTTTTTAGAGTTCTTGTGGTATATCTGATCTGTGCAGTTTGGTATATTTAATCTGTGCAGATTAGATATACATAATCTGTGTCACGGGGACTGGGACGCCCTCTTGCTCTCTTCCGGTGGGACCTTCTGAGAGGAAAACGTGCTCGTTGTGTTTTATGAGATTACTAATAAATAATAGTGTGTTCCGAATTGCGTTGTATCAATTAATTACAACCTACACCCGGGGCGCCGCATATATAATAATTGGCGACGAGGATGCACAGAGAGACTCGGAGAGGGCCAGTGAAAACAATGACTAATAATAATTTTGTGAGGATTGATCCGTTCAATGGCAAGGATTTCGAGTTATTCGAACAGCAGTTAGAGTGTATTATAACCTTAAATGATGTCGATAAAACGAAACAAACGGCATTATTACTTACAAATGTAACATCAAAAGTGTTAGAAATTTTAAATCACTTGTGCGCACCTGTGAAACCCATAAAAAAGGACTTTAATGACCTTATTATATTGTTGAGAGATAGATTCGCAAAGTCGACATCGTCAGTGTTGGATAGAACGGCATTTCGGTCAAGAAATCAAAATATTAATGAGAGTATTGAGGATTATATAATTGAACTAAAGAAATTAGCCCAAAGATGTAATTTCAAGGACATGGAAGATCAGGTGAAAGAAAAGTTCATTGATGGAGTGAACAAACCTTTAATTAAATTTGAATTACTGAAAAATGCCGACGGTACATTAGAAAACCTTGTTATACTGGCTAGGACGGTGGAAGCAGCCATCAAGCAGTCACACCTAGAACTGGAACATGGGGAACAATCTCAAGGAATAAAAGAAATGTTCTTCACAGAGCGGAAAAAGACACGGCTTCATCCATCTACATCACAAATTAAACAAAAGCAAAGCTGGAATAAACAGTACAGAGATCCAGCAATCAAGAAAAATAGTGTTGTGTGTTATGTGTGTGGTAAAGACAATCATGTGAGGTCTGAGTGTTCATTGAAAAATAAATACTGCTCTGAATGTGGGAAACAAGGACACATTTTCCGCGTCTGTAGTGTTTGTCAAACTAAAACAGTAAATGTGATGGGTGAAGAAAACCATGAAGAAGACATCCAAAATTTGTTTAAAACTGAAGACAACACCGATATGTACTGTATGTATGCTTTTAATTTTGTTGAAAGGAAGGTACCTCCACAGTTGATAACCTTAGAAGTCGAGGGCCAATCATTGGAATTTGAACTGGACACTGGCTCTGAAGTCAGTACTTTAACCATCGAGGATAGGAATAAATTATTGCCTGGTAAGTCTATCGAACGAACTAATATTACATTTAAAAACTTTGATCAAAGCTTGTCGCAACCCATTGGTGTAATAAGAAATTTAAATATATGTTGGAATGATACGGTAAAAAAAGCAGATGTGTATGTAGTAGGAAAGGACAAGCCCAGAATTTTGGGTAGGAGCTGGCTTAACATTTTTGAGCAGTGGCCTTTAAAATTAAATGAAAATTGGTGCGACCAAAGGGTAAATGATACATGTAATCCAGTAGAGGTGATAAAAAACAAGTTCACAGAAGTATTCACACCTGGTTGGGGAGATTTTAAAGGAGAATGCATTAAATTAAAGTTAAAACCTGATGCTAAACCTAAATTTTTGCCGATAAGACAGGTGCCCTTCGCTCTTAAAGACAAAGTTAATAATGAAATCAAAAGACTTTTATATAACAAAAGAATTGAGCCTGTAGAGTACAGTGAATGGGGCACACCTGTAATTCCAATTATGAAACCTGATGGATCAGTCAGATTATGTGGTGATTACAAAGTAACCCTTAATCCATACCTAGAAACTGACCACTATCCACTGCCACATATAGAAACAATATTTCAAACTCTGAAAGGTGGTGAATACTATTGTGAGCTTGATTTGAAAGAAGCTTACTTGCAAGCACCATTAGATATTAATTCACAGACCCTGACCGTTATTAATACTGAGTTCGGAATATATAAATATCTTTTCTTACCATACGGTGTGAGTACTGGACCTGGTTCATTTCAAAGATTAATGAGTATGAAATTAAATCACATACCTAACATTGTGGTTTTCATTGACAACATTTATATGTGTGGTAAAGATCTATCAGATATGAATAATACATTGGATAAAGTGTTAACAGTCTTGAAAGAGTCTGGGTTGAAAATTAAATCAGAAAAATGTAAGTTTTTTAGAAAAAGTATAGAAGTTTTTGGATACAATATTAACAAGGTAGGCATAAGTATTGTAAAAGAGAATATTCAGCCAATATTGGCGCTATCACCACCAGAAAATATGACTATGTTAAAATCATTTCTCGGGAAAATTAATTACTATGCACGTTTTTTGAAAGATATGGCTAGTATGATAGCTCCATTATATGAATGTACTAGGAAAGAAAAATTTAAATGGACTGAGGAATGTCAATATAGCTTTAATTTGATAAAACAGAAATTGTCAACAGCCCAAAGTGTGTGTCATTATGACCCCAACTTACCCTTGATATTGTCTTGCGATGCCGCATCTGAAGGCATTAGTGCCATTCTATCAAATCGTGGAACTGACAATGTGATTAGACCAATAGCATTTGCCAGTAAAAAATTGAATGATAGGGAAAAGAAATATTGTACTCTGGATAAAGAGGCTTTAGCAATTATATTTGGGATAACAAAATTTTATAACTTTTTGTATGGTCGGCACTTTGAATTGGAAACAGATAATGCAGCTCTTATACGAATTTTTGGCCCTGATAAAGGTATCCCAAAGATGGCTGCTAAACGCTTGCAACATTATGCCATATTTTTATCGGCATTTTCTTATAAAATCAGACATATATCATCACATAAAAATCCGGCAGATTATTTATCTAGGAAACCAGGTGAGAATAAAAAAGATGTAGAAATTGATAAAAAGTTAGGTATATGCATTAATTATATTGATGCTTCAGATGTTGGTAATATTAATTGGGAAATAATACAGAAAGAAACAAAAAAAGACAAATTATTGACACAAATTTTGAGGTATTGTTATGATGGTTGGCCTGATAGCAAATTGATTGATGTGGCTTTAAAACCATTTTATATTAAAAGACATGAGATTACAATTGACCGTGATTGCTTGTTTTGGGGACATAGGATCATAATACCACAGGTTGTTCAAATTAATGCATTAAATGAATTACATAAGAGTCATTTTGGCAGTAGTAGGATGATTGATATGGCAAAGTCTTATTTTTGGTGGCCAAAATTAAATGAAGATATTGTAAACATTACAAAGTCATGTGTTCATTGCTTGGCTTACAGAAATGCTCCTCCTAAAACAAAATTAAGACCTTGGCCAATAACACCATCACCTTGGTATCGCATCCATGCGGACTACCTTGGGCCACTCTTCGGAAAAATGTTCTTCGTCGTGGTTGATAGTTTTAGCAAATGGCCAGAAGTATTTCAAATGGCTAATATTGGCAGTGCTCTCACCATAACGAAATTAAAGGACATTTTCCTGAGATTTGGGTTCCCTATTCATTTGGTGACGGACAATGGTACAGCATTCACAAGTCATGAGTTCAAGGCTTTTGTCACTAATTGTAATATCAATCATACCTTTACGGCACCTTATCATCCAGCCACAAATGGGGCTGCTGAGAGATTTGTAGAAACATTTAAATCAAATATAACAAAAATTGTAGATAGTGGAAAACCACTTAATTATGCTATAGGAATATTTCTTGCTGATTATCGAAGTACCCCTCATAAGATGACTGGAGTCTCACCAGCAAAGCTAATGCTTGGAAGGGAAATAAGGAGTCGGTTATCATTGTTGCGACCGACACCTATCTTTCAAGATTTACTTCTGAAACAAAACAAAGCGGTGAATTCTTTTGGTGGCTCCAGGAATGCAAACTTCCAGTTAGGTGATCAGGTTATGACCCGTGACTTCAGACAAGGGAAAAATCTTTGGGTCAAAGGTACTATTACTGAAGTATCCATTCCTGGAACTACTTATTTTATTGATGTTGATGGTTTAAGGTGGAAGAGACATATAAACCAAATATTAAATTGTAGTCAGAGTGATTAATTGTAAAATAGATTTAATACTTACCATTTATGTTAAATTGTATACAGTTGGTCAAACTGGAAAGAGGTTTACCGGGTTATATATGTTTCATACAATGTAGCGGGGAAGAGTGTGGTATATCTGATCTGTGCAGTTTGGTATATTTAATCTGTGCAGATTAGATATACATAATCTGTGTCACGGGGACTGGGACGCCCTCTTGCTCTCTTCCGGTGGGACCTTCTGAGAGGAAAACGTGCTCGTTGTGTTTTATGAGATTACTAATAAATAATAGTGTGTTCCGAATTGCGTTGTATCAATTAATTACAACCTACACCCGGGGCGCCGCATATATAATAGTTCTGAAGATTCCTAACTAACTTTTACAGAAGAAAAAGAGAACCCTTCCTCATCTCTTTAGTGTCCATCTCAAGTCTGGCTGCCTGTCATTCAAGCAAAGCCTGAAATGTAAGAAACAAAAGAAGAAATGCGAGAAGACATAATATATATCTATAACGACTTTTTAGGTTTTAAAGTAGGAAAATTTCGAGGCAACAGGAGTGATAATTTCTGATGGCTAAATTTTATTACATCGCGGCCTCGGTGCAGAAATTACGAAGCCATACAATCCCATCTAACCGGAACACGATAGTGCTAAAGTTGGCTGACAGGGTAACGCTGACAGAGATAAGGCTGGAACAAGCATGAATATGTCCAATTAAGTAAGCCTAATTACCTAAAACAAGAGCATTACACGACGGAGTAGAAATTATTTTGCACATCGTTCAAATATGTGAAAATAAAACTACACCAATTAGTCAAGGGACGTTGGGCAAAAGTAAACAACGAATCACAATCGCATTGACGAATCTTTCTATCGATATGATTTTTTCGTTTTCTCGCCTCCAAATTTCGAAAGAAACCCGCTCAGTAATTAACTTTTTGTGCTAGTAAAGATTAGCGTTCGAGGTTTGTGCCGATACCTATACCTATTGGTATAAGAGGTAGCAACGTTTTCGAGAGAGAACTTTAGGTAGGCCAGTTTTTAAATATGCCATCTCTCTAACTCTCCCGGACGTCATACAGGTGGTCTGGCAGCCGGTAGTGGTTGCGTTCACCAGTGCGCATCGTATCTGTACACGTAAAAATTCAAAATTTCAAATCATTTTAGGAAGCTTCTTATTGTTATTATTATTTTTATTGACCTTTTTGAAACATGAATCTATTATAGCCAGACATCTTCATTGTTGTTCAAACAGTGCCAAGCGCTAATTTAGAATGAAAAAAATATTGTTTTTCAAAACATTTTAGTATGGCTGAAATTAATATAGGAAGTTATTTAAGTACTAAAAAACCCAAAATTAATTTGCCAATCAATAATTCGATTGTTAACTTTCAGGTTGGGCATTTTAGAATAATACAGACAATTTTGACCATTTTTGACCACACCATGCAAAGCTGAATTGTATCAACATTTACTACGAGCTCATTACGCCTCAAAGTTTTGGAAAAATGCCAATTTAAAACACCTCACATCTGTAAGTATCACGTGAAGCCAGGATTTTAGTAATGGCCTGCTACCACTAGGCTACTGAGGCAGTTGATTATGAAGACAATGATTTATTTATTTTCTTTATTTTTTATTGTTACAATATAAATACTGAAACAAATGGTTTTATTTTTATTTATTTTATTTATTTATTTATTAAGAAAAGTTACAAAAACAATTTAAATGTAGCTACAAAAATGCCACAAAACCCTTAGGTAATGGGTTTGTCCTGGCACCTTTACATTCGAAGCTCTAATACTATTTAAATACTATTGAAAAATATCTTTAAAGCTAATTAGGTATATTACAATATTCTCGAGAGCGATATAAAATTTAACAAGGATAAGCTAATTAGTTATCTACAGAACCTTATAAATATATACTTAACACTAAGAAAAGGCTACACATACACTATGAAGTGCGGTACGGGAAAAGGTGTAGGTACCTATCAGTCAATAAACATGATTTAAACAACATCATAAATACCTAATGTCTATGTGCATGCGCAACGAGTGCATCGCGCATCGCTTCGCATTCAATGAATAGAAACCAGTTATTATTGCAACCTTATACAGGTTGCTCCAGTGTTTGATTTCTATTAACTATATTAAAGATAGATTAAGATGAGTTTGGAAGTTAATGACTACTTAGGTTGTACTATTTGTGTCTAATAAAATATAAATGATAATATATAATAATTATAAATTATATTGATTATGTATTATAATAAAAGTTGTTTTACCTAAAGTTCATTTTTAATGATTTGTATATAATGTCGTTTTAACTTACATTTTACATTCGTATGATTCAGTGTGTCTCTCAAATCAACAGGTATTTTGTTATATAATCTTGGTAAAATATATTCAGATGTTCGTCTACCATAGAAATTTGTATGTTTAGCGATTGTTATCATATCTTTCCTGCTGACTTGCCTTGTATAGATGTTATGATTGATAGGATTCAAAAAACGTTGCGTTCGCAGGTACTGTTCAGTGAATAAAGTATATTCAACCTTCTCATGCACCGGTATAATCTGACAGTAACCAAATAAAGCACGATAATTACCTTTATGTAAGTTTTTTATTTTATCAGGTACTATTAACTTGAGCAATCTGATTTGAAGGTTATAGATTTTGTCTAGGTATGACTTATATGTGCGGCCGTAGCTAGAAATACCGTACGAAATAACAGATTCCGCCAGAGCAATATAAAGATTACGGAGGATCTTTATAGGAACTTTGTGTCTAATGATATACATTTTCGTCAGTAAGGCTCGCAATTTATTACATATCATATCTACATGCGGTGCCCAGTTAAATCGGTCGTCCACTAGCATCCCCAAATATTTAGCGTTTTTCACTTGCTTAATATGGCAGCAATCGCCATTGCATTTTTTGCCACTATATTTATGCAAGCAGTCGTGATTGTGAGAGACTAATTTTATATTTTGAGCTCCTCGGGTGTTGTGGGCAGATCTCACATGCATGAGTTGAGTCTTTTCGGCGTTTAATACTAGTCCCGCATCATGTGACCACATGCTCAATGCTGTAAAGTCATGTTGTAATTTTTCTAGGTTAAGAGCATATTCTACCAGTCAACCATTGGTAGTAGAGAAAAAATGGTAAGCGGCATTAGTAAGTAACTAAGAAATGTTTATAAAGAAATAAAAATATTTACACTTTAATTACTTTCATACACACAAGTATAAAATATACGTACTTAGATAAAAATATTATATAAACATAAACTTTATTAAACAATAAACAATTATAATTACATGTTGATAAAAAATGTTATGCAATAGCTTTACCGCGGCAGTCTCGGAGTGCCACATAACTTATGATGATTATCATTATCAAGATGCCTCCATTTTTTGTGATGTAATTATAGATTTAAAATTTAACCTTAAATTTACTTGTTATTACGTATGTATGTATCTTCGCGCCAGGTACTATACGGAGTAGGCAGCGAGTGTAGAGTGCCAGATATTCTGGTCCTGACACACCTTGCATGCTTCTTCTACATTCATAATTCTCTTCATACATGCACGCCGATTCCTAACACTCTTGATCCCACCCTCAGACAGTTCTCGATCTATTTAGTCATGGTAGGCCAGTATTGATATTCCTGGGCCTCTGCAACCATCCACATTCGCTTTGTATATCTCATTGTATATCAAGTATATCTGTTTAGTCATTCCCCACGTAACCGGCGATTCGTGGGTGTTTGCATGTATGCTTGAATTCATGCATTTACCTCTGCTCACTCTTTCGGGGACTACAGGCGCGAAGTTACGTTACGTTTGATCATCTTCATCACTGCTGTCATTTTCATTATCATCATTGTCTTTTGAATTGCTAGCGCCTTGTAATAAGGTATAATCTCTAATACGAGTACAATGAAAAATTTTATAGCCATAGTCATATATTTTTTAAGATAATTCAAAACATTTTTTAATACAGTTTATTTAAATTTAACTAAAGTATGTATGTACCATTTTGTTCGATAACCTTTTGCCATCTTGTAGGTAGGGACACGATCCCATTGCTATAAAAATTTTGGGACTTCTCATCAAAATACCGCGACAAGTGGATTTGGCAGTCCTATCGTGATGTTAACCTAACATTGCATAAAGAATTCTGAAAAGACCGAAACAGGCAGAAATCTGAAGGTGCAAGGTCAGGACTATACGGCGGATGCATTAACACCTCCCAGCCAAACTCTCTTAATTTTTGCTGAGTGGCTATAGATGTGTGAGGTCTAGCGTTATCATGATGAAACACCACACCCCTTCTGTTGATCAATTCCGGCCGCTTTCTCTCAACTTCTTGCTTTAATCTCATCAGTTGTTCGCAGTAGAGTTCAGAATCGATAGTCCTGCCTGGTGGTAATAGCTCATAATGAATAATGCCCTTCCAATCCCACCACACACACAACATCACCTAATTGCGAGTTAACCCCGGTTTCGCCACAGTCTGTGAAGCCTGACCGGCCTTTGACCACGACCTTTTTCGCACGTTCTTGTCGTACGTGATCCACTTTTCATCACCAATTATCAGCTTCTTCAAAAATGATTCGGTTTCATTACGTCGTAATAAAGACTCACAAATGAGTACATGGTTCATTAGGTTTCTTTCAGTGAGCTCGTGAGGTACCCAAATATCGAGTTTTTTTTGTACCCAGCTTTTTTCAAATGCGCCAAAACTGTTTTGCGCCAATTCTCAGTTCTTTAGCTACGTCGTAACTACTGATATGTCGATCTTGCTCCACTTTTTCAAAAATGGCATCCATTTTATCCGTAATAGGGCGACCAGAGCGAGGTGCATCTTTGACATCAAAATTTCCGGATTGAAAACGCTTAAACCAAATTTGTGCTACTCTCACAGACACTGCACTAGGTCCATAAACATCGCAATTTTTTTTCGCGGATTGCGTTGTTTTTTTTACCTTTTTTGTAGTAAAATTTTGAAATGTATTGAATTTCTTCATTAGATTCACTCATCTTCACAGTACGAAAAACAAATGAAAATCACACATTGAAACATTGAACACATGAAATTTGGAGTTATGTTCTTTAAAATTTTAACTTTCAATGATACCAAAACCAGCCAGATACAAATACTACAGCCAAAGAGATTTTATTACAAGTTCATACATACTATAATGCGAAAAGACTTTTTCCCCAACCTATTATATATCGTGTCATATGGTCCAGCCGGAAGCTTCAGGTGATACTTACAGATGTGAGGTGTTTTAAATTGGCATTATTCCAAAACTTTGAGGCGTAATGAGCTCGTAGTAAACGTTGATACAATTCAGCTTTGCATGGTGTGGTCAAAAATGGTCAAAATTGTCTGTATTATTCTAAAATGCCCAACCTGAAGGTTAACAATTATTGATTGGCAAAAATTAATTTTGGGTTTTTAGGGTTCCGTACCTTAAAAGGAAAAAAGGAACCCTTATAGGATCACTCGTGCGTCTGTCTGTCTGTCTGTCTGTCCGTCTGTCACAGCCAATTTGCTCCGAAACTACTCGACCGATTGAGTTGAAATTTGATGAATATATGTAAATTGGTGACCCAAAGATGAACACGCCAAGTAAAATAATAAATTTTAAACAGGGGGGCCACTTACGGGGTGTAAATCAGAAAAAAAAAATCGTAAACTGTGTCGTGTGACATATCAAATGAAAAAAGTTGTTGTCAGCGTCTCAGATATATTTTTTTTATAATTTTTGCATAAACAAATTTGAAGTTATTTAAGAAAAACGACGAAACTTGACCATTCCCCCCCCCCGGCTATCTCCGAAACTACTGAACTTAAAATTTTGAAAAAAATGTGGATAATAGTTATTTGCCTACAGATTACTGGAAAACCTTAAAGAAGTTTGAGTATTCAAATTAGATCGAAAATTCTTAATAATATAACCCCTCCTGCCGGTACCACCGTAACCGCTATGTCCCTGCATTTTAAATTTGTAATATTTTCGAAAATATTTATTTAAATTACGGAACCCTCACCACGCGAGTCGAACTCACACTTGTCCGGTTTTTAGTACTTAAATAACTTCCTATATTAATTTCAGCCATACTAAAATGTTTTGAAAAACAATATTTTTTTCATTCTAAATTAGCGCTTGGCACTGTTTGAACAACAATGAAGATGTCTGGCTATAATAGATTCATGTTTCAAAAAGGTCCATAAAAATAATAATAACAATAAAAAGCTTCCTAAAATGATTTGAAATTTTGAATTTTTACGTGTACAGATACGATGCGCACTGGTGAACGCAACCACTACCGGCTGCCAGACCACCTGTATGACGTCCGGGAGAGTTAGAGAGATGGCATATTTAAAAACTGGCCTACCTAAAATTCTTGTTTTCCCGACGTTGCTAGCTCTCGTACCATATGACAAAATCCTCCCCTTTCCCTCCTTAAATGCCCGATGTATCATATGAAGTTTATGACATACTTGTCGCACTTGACATACGGGTTGGCGATGGCAGTGGCGATAGTTTTATCGCGGGACGCGGCTGACCACCCCGCGTTATTCCAATTACTACCTGCTTATTGGAATGGTTTTACCACCCTTGTTCGGTTAACTGAGTGCGCTAGTGACAACATTCTTCTCCACTACGCCAACCCGATGCCTTAATGTGTAAGTAGGTACATAAGTAATTATTTTCCTAGAGTACCTAAACATAAACCTAACTTAAGGCAAACTACGAAACCATTGCAGCAAAAGTTGTGTTCGTGACAACGAACTAAATAAATTATGATGGAGCAACTCCAGCTACAGAGCCTTACCAACTTGTAAATATCAATGAAAGTATCACGAAGTTGGTTGTAATGAATTTAATAAATGTAATTATAAAGTTGAAAAAATGGGTCGACGAAAATGTGAGGGATACTTTTTCCTCGAATTTTAATAAGCTGATACAAAGGAATTAATAATGGCTAAAAATGTTTTTACTTAAGAAATTGTTATCATTAGATGATTTCATCTATCTGCCGCTAAACGGTAGTGTTCAGCACTATCGTGTTCCGGTTAGATGGTAATGTATGGCCCCGTAATAATTATCACAGGGACATAACAACTAGGGTTTCTGGAGTGGCAACCAATCTGCATTAAAGTTTTTGTTTTTGAGAAGGTGACAAAAACAAGTAATGAGACATCTGAACTGCATGCTTGTTCTAAGAGCCATTTAGATGGAGAGAGTTTCTCGTACGTTTGGTTCGAGAAAATCGTACGCTACTGTCACGAGCAATAATCGCCATAACATAATCGTGTCAAAATGTTAACACACAGGCAAGAACTAAAATTCGCGTACGATTATGTCATACGAGACTCGCCAGGACATATCGCCAGGCGATAATTTCCTATGTTTGTTTACACAACGAAATTATCGTAAGCAGATTCTTGCTTAAGAGAATCTCGGCATGTCTAAACACGATCTCGTATGACATATTTTCAAGTTCATACGAGTATCGTACAAATCATTTTGAACCGATTTCAGTGCGAGATATGTCATCTTTGAAATTCTGTTTACACGGACACAATCCGTTGCGAGGCGATTATCACCCATGGCAACGAGCGAGAAGAGCGAGTGTTTAGACGAAGAAGAATGTTTTATATTCCTTCGATAATCGTATCTTCGAGACGAGAAACTATCTCCGTCTAAATGGCTCTTAACTTCGTACGTAAAAAAGGGTACCTTAGGCTTTTACTCTCACCCGAAAGTCGTCATGGCAAGAGTTGCAAATCCAATACAGCTGGCATTGTACCGGTAGCACTAAGCGACTGGAGTAAAACTTGCATTACCTATCGACAAAATATAAAAAAGTTTAGTCTTACTTTAACTATGCAATAAAACGCAAATACCTTTTAATTTATCTATCCTCAAAAATATGTATGCATGTATCTTTACGCCTTGTCCCTAACGGGGTAGGCCGAGAGTGTAAAGCGCCAGATATCCCGGTCCTGACACACCTCCCGTGCCTCATCGACATTCATCCTTCTCTTCATACATGCACGCCAATTCCTAAGACTTTTGACCCCACCATCAGACAGTGCTAAGACTGACCTACCATGACCTATTTGGTCATGGTAGGTCAGTCTTGGTCTTTCTGGGCCTCCGGTACCAATCACATTCGCATTGTATATATGTTTAGTTATAAAAGATTGTTAAAAACAACCAATAAAATATAACAATGTCACTGAAAACAGATTAAAGAACATATTCAAGTTTGATTACCTAATACATATTGCGTCGCAAGTGCCAAGGGCTCTAAGTTCGCAGTTCATTCTGTTTTATTTTACGAGCGGGTTACATCGGAAAAAGAAATGAAGCAATTATTGCCCTAACCATTCTAGAACTTACCCCTTTCAATCGTTCTGCATTACCGCTTCACTATAGACGATATACTTACAAAGCATCCAAAAGCAGCAATGTTTATGTCACACAGAGACAAATTCATGAAAAGATTATTATAGTAGGGAAAGACGGGCGCCGCACGTGGCTGTAAAACCGGTCGATAATTCCATACACGACAACTGTTGCGCCGTAAAGTCCATCCCTTTCTAACTCTCTGGGAAATTCGTGGAAAATTGAGATAGAGCGAAGGACTTCAAGCCGAGCGCATGGCGCAAACTTCACGCGTCTTTAGCCGCGTTTCGCTCGCACTTTTGAAATATTGGAGTGGTTAGAAAGAGAGATGCGATGCGGCACCGCACGCCCCTAAAACGTCACAAAGGAGGTCGCCCGATGAATAACAATGCGGACTGCGGGAACCGTGTCCTTATCGTGTATCGACGAAATGTGAACCGCAAGTTTCGTTTACATTGCCACGAATATGTCACGTTATAATTCATGCGATAATTATATTACAAATCGAGTCGTTTCGATACAAAGGCCCTGAATAATGTACGCACATTCTCGAATGTTCCTTATTGTGCGGTTGTATTTGATTGCGGGCGAAGCGAAGCCGTCCTGAATCAACAAAGAGTTACGTTTGCCAGTTGCTCGGAGAATAAAGGAATTTAATATATTGTCTTCTAGATGCAAACATTAGCTCTGAGATTTTGTATTAATATTAAACTGTTTTCTGTAGGTATTGTTTTTTTTATAATAAATTTCATTTTCTTTTTTTTTTAAGTTTGACGTTTTGCGTTTCGTTTTATTGAGTAGTTCGAATGATACCGATACTAATCTATGTTTTCCAGCCGTCAGCGTGCGTGATCGCATAAACACATTACCTATATGAACTGGTGTATGTATTAAACCTGCACATGTGTATGCCGTCTTTTAGATATTTCA
The DNA here is from genome assembly GCA_036365455.1 of Macrosoma leucophasiata. Lineage (NCBI taxonomy): Eukaryota > Metazoa > Arthropoda > Insecta > Lepidoptera > Hedylidae > Macrosoma > Macrosoma leucophasiata. Next base: position 21,845,721 of record JAWQUS010000003.1, on the reverse strand, counting down.
GCTTATACTGTTAATACTGATAAAATTCGTATCAAAACGAACATATCCACAAATAGTAAGCACGTGAGTGAGGCTATTGCAATGAGAAACACGTGAGAATGAGTTTTAATAGAGATTATCGATGGTGATTATCAACATCCCGGAAACACGGAAGCTGAAAAACGAATAAAAGTTAGAAAATAAAACGACTTTTAAGGATTATATCGCAAGAGTATGGTTTATATTAAATATATTATTAGTTTATTCGATAAACTGAAAGTTTAACTCAAATAGATGGTTTTTTAAATCGAATATGTATCAGCACGGATGGTAGGGCTTTACTGAAAAAGTTAGGTAATATTATAGTGCTCAGTGAAATAGAGGCCACTCTTTACTCGCTTTTCGAAAAATCAGTCTTCAATTTTTTTATGTTTACGAAATGTCTACAAATACTATCGTAAATTCCTCGGAGTGGAATATACAGAGGCAAATGCATGCATGCGTCCATGCACTCATGATTCACCAGTTACGCTCCATATAACTGGTGGCGAGCCTTTGGACATCTTTGGGTAGATTCCCAAACACCTAAGGGGCTAGGAGAAACTTCCAAAAGATTTAAGCACCATGAACACTAGAGAAACAGGATAAAGGTCACAGCTCACTAGAGCCACCCGGCACCCGACCAACAGCCGACCGCCTCGAGTGGTCTGCGCTCGTTACGTCAACTCCGCTCCGTATCGCCTCGGCCGCAAGCCGTCAACGCACGGGTGACGCGCTGTCCACGCGCGCACGGTGTGACGGCGGAAGTGGACCACTGGGTGACCACTTGCTTGTGTTGCGTTGACTTTGTATTGCTAACCCGCAGTTCCCAAGTGGACCGCGCGCTGTCCGCGAGTGGACAAGTAACATTACGTTGTTCACCCGTGGACCACCCGTCGACAACGAGTGGATGTCATAAAACGAGGCGGTGCTGATCGGATGCCGGGTGGCTGTAGTGAGTTATGACCCTTATACACCTTTTTCTTCGATAGCCCGAGGATCGCTCTGAGGTGATAACCCAGAAGGAAACCCAGCGTATCTAGCAGTAGGCCTGATACCACTTGACAACTGAGGCAGTTTTTTTTATCTAAGGAAGGTGGCAAACAAGTATGCAGTTCACATTGATGTTAAGTGATGACTGCAGCCTATAGACTGTGCCTATAGAAACAGAAATCAGAGGTCAAAATGCAGATGAGAACTCTTCCACTAGTAGAATTAGAGAAACATAAGAACCGAACCATCAGGGACTGAATAACTTAAAACATATTCACAACACATCCCAAATTGAATAGCGAAGGAAGGACACAATACATTCAGTTATCCAGCGAGGTCGCTGGAACAATTCCAGTGGAACTGGAAACAACAATAAACACGGCAATCTTCGTCCAATAACAAATTCATTGGCCCCCGGGACACGCTTTATAGTTCGCTTTTGTCCACGATATACAAAACCAAAATGTACCCAACACTTTTCCTTCTAAAGACACGTATCCACTTAGTGTTCAATGATCAGAGTAGACATTAAAAATTATTTGAGAACTTACACATGGTGTTCTAAATAACCTTGGCGGTGTAGTGAAAGGCCAGTTGGATCTAAGATGATTTTGGTCTGTATTGTAGACCTAGAAGAATTTCAAGACTAGTCTAGTATAGCTAGACCAATTAAGCTTAAAATCCTGGATGTGCGTCTCGGTATAATTATAAAATATATATATATTACTTAATAATCGTGGGCGCAAACTATCATTCGGATTTTAAACATTACTTTGCGCTCTTAATAATTGAATATCATATATCAAAAGAGCCGAAATGTATGTTTAATTATTAACAGCTGAATATAATTGTGCAAAATTTCAAGGAGATGGGTATTATTTATTTATTGGTATTAATTATCATTAGACAAAAAGATGTGATTTTTTTCTTGTGTATCGGAATGCGAATAAGTTAGGGCCTTAAGGATGGTTCAAGTCAAAAAAAATTGACTGGACTAAACCATAAATGTGATCATCAAGGGTCTCTCTGGTTTTTGTGTAGATACATACAGGCTGCAGTCATCACTTAACGTTTTTGTGTAGATAACTAAAGGCTGCAGTCATCACATGGAACCGGCATACTTACCACCTTCGATACATAAAAAATTGACAACTAATGAAAACGGAGCTTTATTCTCCCTCGAGTGATCGCATTGACGCTTCTGATTATTTCATTACGGTTCGGTCACTCACTCACTCGACAGAAGGGTTACTGCCCTGAATTCTATTTCGATAAACATTTACTGAAACTTCCATTTTCTTGTATCACCCATTGAAAGCATACATGTACATCGTTTGTTGTTTTGTATTGATTGGAAAGGAGAGATTTTTTCTGTTTCTTTCTACGAGTATCTATATTTACGTCAGTTGCTTTGGGAAGAAGGGAAAATACGTGGATCGCTAATCAACGCTGTCTTTGCAAATATTTGTATTATTTTTCTAATAACTTCACGCCTGTATTCCCTCAAGGGATAGGCAGAGGTAAATGTGTACTCATGTTTAGCTTACATAAAAATACGTGATTTGCTAACATATCAACGCTGTAATAAGGCGCCATTTCGTGGATCACTACTGAATGTAACTCAAGTACTTATCCAGTTCGGCCGATGACGTATAACGCGCAGAATCGCACATACCAAGTTATCATACAAGTTGCCCTATAGTATAAATACAACTTCCCAACTTTAATCATAGGGCTGTCATCTCGCCGGTCTTCAATTCAATTCAATTTATTTATATGTAATACATAATACATAATGAGTTCCTCCAAATTCCACCTTAATATAGGCATGCAAATGTTACAAGTAATTATCATTACTCTATCTTATCTTAGTCATTTAATTACTGTGAATTACATTTAAATATTCAATCATTTGTCAATACATAAATTAAATAAAAAAATAAAATTTCAAGTACTTCGTCCATACCATTTTCATAACATTAAAAAAAATCGAATGGGCAACAACGAAGCATCTGATCTGTTAAATGTAGTTAAAAATAAGCCGTCTTTTCAAACGACGTTTAAGGATCGGAAGGAATTCATCAGTTTATGATGATTACATCACTAATGATGACATTTATAAGAAAAGTCTCAAAGTGCGTTCCACCAAAAAATAAACTGTGACCAAATAGCATCGGCTAATGAAAATGTATAGTGATACAATGGCGGCGGCTAATGGACGGTTTGTTTAGTCGCCACATTAATATTCATACTGCGCGTCAGATGGCGGTGAATCCGAGCATTATGGCCTGCGCTCCGGATGATCTACTGATGACATTGGCGATATCAATGTGTACTTATTAGTATATCTGCTGAGTAAAGTCTAACAAAACTACCTACCTATTTTATAATGCCTCCTGCCAAAAAGTGCGTACCTAATCCCAAAAAAAACTTTGCAACAAATCCTAATAAAGAACGGGCGCACCGAAAAGAAGCGGCTGATGAAAATATATTTGCAAAGTTGCGAACGCGACTGGACGGCGGCTAAGGGTTTATACAGACGAGCAGCCCTTTGTTGACGGCTGCCCTCAATGCCTTAAGGTGAGGCACTTCAGTTGCCATCGACGCGTTGACGAGCGGCACTGTGTTGACGGCAGCCGTTAACCAGTAGACCCGCGGCACTTTGTTGACGGCTGCCGTCGACGCGTTGAGGTGAGACGCTTTGGCTGCCGTCAACGCGTTGACGAATGGCACTGTGTTGACGGCAGCCGTTAACTAATAGACCCGCGGCACTTTGTTGACGGCTGCCGTCGACGCGTTGAGGTGAGACGCTTTGGCTGCCGTCAACGCGTTGACAAATGGCACTGTGTTTACGGCAGCCGTTAACTAAAAGATGTGCGACAATTTGTTGACGGCTGCTGTCGATTCGTTGACGTGAGGCACTTCGGCTGCCGTCGATGCGTTGACGAGTGCACTTTGTTGACGGCAGCCGCCACCTATCGACTTTCGTTAAGTTGCATCGGCTGTCGATTCGTTGACGTGAGGCACTTCGGCTGCGGTCGATGCGTTGACGAGTGCACTTTGTTGACGGCAGCCGCCACCTATCGACTTTCGTTAAGTGGCATCGGCTGCCGTCAACTAAGCGCTGCTCGTCTGTATCAACCCTAATAGTAGGCGTTTTTGAACGCCACATCAATATTCTTAGTGTGCCGGACTTAGTCAGAGTTTAGTCTAAATAAGTTCCATCTACAACACTGAATCACCTCACTATCTTCACATAATACTATAAGATAAGTTATAAAACCAGAAGTCGAGTCGGAGGATTCCGTGGAGTTGACAGGTTTCCTATGTCATCTGAAATATCATTGCTTTTTCAATAATCAGAACATGTATAAAACGTTGACGTATTTGTTTTTAAATTTTATTTCATTTCAGTCCCAATGAGTCTGAACTGTGAGAAAAAATTATTCAAAGCATTGAAAAAAAGGGGAATTGTACATTTTTGTCCCTTTGACAATACAATACTTTTCATTTAAAAAAAATAAATAAATAAAAAAAAAAAACGTAACTTCACGCCTGTAATCCCCGAAGGGGTAGGCAGAGGTAAATGCATGCATTCAAGCGTACATGCAAACACCCACGATTCGCCGGTTACGTTTTGGCCCATGTAACAGGTGGCGAGCCTGTTGACATCTCCGGACACATTACCAAACTTTGAGGTACTGGGAAATTTCCAGAAAATGGAAAAATCCCAATAGAACCAGAGATAAAGGCTTTTTCACCATTATCTCTGATAACCCCCTACCCGGGAATCGAACCCAGGACCTCAGCGTAGTAGTAGTGGCCAGCTACCACTAGGCTACCGAGGCAGTTCATTTAAAGTAATTAAAAGAAATATGTATTTATATTATCAAAATATTTGAGATTGCCTAAGAGGTTTTTCATTTGGTATGTCACAATATACGAGTGTATAATACTTTGCGAAACTTATTAATTCATCCAACAAAAGAAGTTATATCAATTTATCCAATAAAACAGGCCAATAAATGAATTTCAAAAAATGTTTATATATCTGTACCAAATTCATCCTTGAGGTTCTTGAGCCTTAGAGCAACTAGACTGAAGCTTTAGCCCATTCTACATTACGTGAGATGGGAACAGTGTCCCGTGATAATGGTACCGCCATTGCGATCTCCGATCCGGAGGCGGCCCGCACCGGGTGCCACCCGATTGGGGGTGACACCCTCTCTTTAAATAACCAAAATTTATGCTGTTTAGACGTGAAAGCGCAACACGAAACTCTACGCATTTATAATACCAGGGGGCGCAAGAAACAGAGAATTTGGTCAAATAGGGGGGCACAACGGTGGAGAATGGAGAGTGGAGAAATAAGATACAAAAAATGGGGCGCATTTCCTTTTTTTGCTTATCCGCCCCGGGTGCCACCCATGATTGCTACGCCACTGCTCCCACTGTTTTTCTTTTCGAAGATAACACTCTGAAACTCGCATCCCGTGAATATTAAAAATCAACTAAAGAATTCTCTTTTAAGATTGGATTTCGGAAACATTTCTTAATTTGCTGAGTAAGGAGTTAAGCAAATCTAACGTGCATTTTACTTCACTCACTTTAAGCTGGTAACTTCTGCGTAGTACTACGTTCTAAATAATCTTATATTTTAGAGAAATTTATGCTTTTCTTAAGTAATGAAAGTGGCAAACAAGCATGCAGTTCACATTGATGTTAAGTGATGACTGCAGCTTATAGACACCCACACAAAGACCAAAGTCAAAATGCAGATATTGGGTGTGTGTGAGAGAGATAGGAGACGAATGGCGGATAGGGAAAGACGAAAGACGTGTAAGGAGCTAAATTAAGTTCGGTTGGAAGACGAAACTAAAAGAAGAACTGAACTTTTCTTCTTTTTAACCGTGTTTTTATTGACTCGACCCCAACACATATCAATTCTGCATTAATAATAATCAATTCACGTGTCACGATGTTCAACTCCGAAACCAACCCTACTATTTTTTTTATTATGTTGGCGACGTTTGTAATTACAATGCTCATCAAGAATTTTTTCACATCGAGCTTAGGAAAGAGACAATCGGCTAATTTCGAGTTCGTAGAGCGTTGTCTCTGCTGCACACTGCCTACGCACTCACACTACTCACTAATAGTCGGTAATTGGTCAGAACTTGCTCAAAATAGTCGACGGCAGAAAGGTTGAGTGCGATAGAGATGACGCTCTACAGAGCCGAAATTAAATAAATAAAAATTAAAATACGCTTACACTCACAGTCCCACACTAGGTATAAACCTGTGTCGTGGATGCCGTTGTACACATACAACACAAACACCCAGCCCCGAAACAAGTATCTGTAGGCCATACAAATAATTGCTCAGGGATGAAACTCGCGACCCTTCAAATCAAACGGTCGTCTTACACCGCTGGACTAACCGGGTCGTATAATTATCCGAAGTCTCTCTCCTAAGCTCGATTTGCAATATAGGTATTTTGATGCGTACTGGATACGGTTTAATATAACGGTTAGAAAAGCAACATGGATGTTGTTGTTTCGCGAAGTAAAAGTGCTACTCCTTTATGTGCACTAAAATGCAAATGGAAGTGAGGTTTTCATTACCCTTTCGAGATTATAATCTATACAAATAAATAAAATTGAAGTGTCTGTTTGTAATATAAAAATAACCGCTTTTTACTAAATGCATGTGTATGTATACACGGTACATATACCAAAACAACATTTTTTACAATTTTTGTCTGTCTGTCTGTCTGTTTGGCGGGGCTAATCTTGGGAACGGCTGGACCGATTTCGACGGGACTTCCATTGGCAGATATCTGATGTAATAAAGAGTAACTTAGTCTACTTTTATACTAGCTGCGCCCAAGACTTCGTTTGTTTTTTCTGTTCTGTGGTCCGGGTAGATACTGAACAACCATAAATTCTCACGCGGGCACAGCTAGTCTATACATCTATATCTATAAAAACAAATAAAATTGGAGTGTCTGTTTGTAATATTAAGATAACTGCTTTTTACTAATTGCATATGTATGTATACACGGTACATATACCAAAACAACATTTTTTACAATTTTTGTCTGTCTGTCTGTCTGTTTGGCGGGGCTAATCTTGGGAACGGCTGAACCGATTTTTACAGGACTCTTAGGCTACTTTTATCTCCATACATCCATACATACATACATACCTACATACAAATAAGTAGATTGGAGTGTATTCGACTTTGACGGGACTTCCACGGGTAGGTAGCTGATGTAATAAGGAGTAACTTAGGCTATTTTTATCTCCATACAACCATCCATACATACATAGAGAGCTACATACAAATAAATAGAATTTGAGTGTCTCCGATTTTGACGGGTCTTTCACTGGCAGATAGCTGATGTGATAAGGAGTAACTTGGGCCTTTTATACTAGTGCCCACGACTGCGCCCACGACTTCGTCCGGGTAGATACTGAATAATCATATTTTTTCTCACGTGGACGAAGTCGCGGGCACAGCTAGTCTTAAATATAATGTGATGCACTCTGCGTAACTCTTGATATATTTTTTTAAACCTATAGATGTGATAAAAGAATGATGTCATCCATGTATATCTAACGTATGTAGATTGATGTGCGGATGAGGCAGCGTTTGGCAGCGAGCCCTTGGCAGCGCCGCTGCTGGCGCGGATGCGGCGGATGACACTCCAACAATGGCTGTAATATAGCGTATAGTTATGGCTTTGTCGCAGTCCGCATTATAATCTGCAGCTTTGGCGTTTCTAGTTTTGCAAATACAAATATGATTTCCACAAGAGATCATTTTGACTTGACTCCAACCAATATTAGCAAAATTATTTTTAATGGTCCACGTATCTCACGTGCAGTTAAATAAAACAATTGATTTCTGAAACCAAATAGGAATCAACAAACACACAATTGCGATGCGGTTCAGGTGGCCATACTTTCAACATGTCGGTCGAAATCGCATCGCAGCTATTCGTATCGCGAGTTTCTGCGATGTGACGTCGCATCGCAGCGCATCGCAATTTTGTGTGAGCGCCCTTACAACTGCGTGTACAGAAAGTCGAGGAACATGGGGCAACCCCCTACCCGGGAATCGCACCCAGGATCTCAGCGTATTAGTAGTTGCCTGCTACCACTAGGCTACCGAGGCAGTTTACAAAACACTGAAAATTTTGTATAGAATACTGCCTTCTTATTTCCGGCACAGAGGCAAAAGACCTTAGGCCTCAGGAGTGGCAACGCATCTGCATTTTGACCTTGGTCTTTGTGTAAGTGTCTACAGGCCGCAGTCATCACTTAATATCAATGTGAACTGCATGCTTGTTTGCCACTTCCATTACATTAAAAAGGCCAATATACCACTGACACAAACACGTTCAGATTACACAATACTAAACTTAAACCAAGAAAAAAAACCAAACATGATATAATGACATTTCCAGCTCTTGTAAATGTCATTATATCACTGTTCATGAATACAGTTTATACTTGAATAACATTTACTGAAATAATATTAACTTTAACCGCATTCATCTTACAACTTTCCGTGTCTCTCACTCAAAGAATAAAGAATAACATTTTCACAGAATACACTTGAATATTACACCAACGAAAACAAACAGAATAAAATATTGGCGGAAGTAGAAAAACTTGGGCCCATTTTATCATATCTCTTAAATTGGGTCCGGGAGGGACTCGGTAGGGTGACTCAGCTGTGACTGTGTGCGAGCCAACCCTATACTCGTGCCAGGGTTGTGCCACGAAGGACAAGTTGCGTGCTGGAGTATTTCAGTTATTATATCTGTTGATATTAAGTAAGTCTTATAATGCACTAACCTTAACACGCAACGTTGTCTGTTCACTTTTCCCGGTCCTGTAAGTATTTCGGGAATACTTATCTATGTTCAAAAATTCAAAAATTCAAATCATTTATTTCAAATTGGTCTACAAGGACACTTTTGAATTGTCGGGTTATAAGCTACCTAGAGATAATGACTTATAATAATAATCCAATCGGTATTAATAAATACCAATAATAATATTTAACCGATACGTGAATTATCAAATTTTTCAATTCCTTCATAGAAGAAAAAGAAAAATCTGTTCGTCATAATCATAGTCATTCACTTAGCAGAGTTCCAAGTGCAGGCACTACTGAGAAGAACTCCGCTACCCAACAAACTCAGCATGATGCTCTTTTGTCAAAACCTTAGATTTAATACAAATATTATTACATAGAATAAAGATAATGTGAACGTCTATGGCATATAAATATTTGCTTAAAAACACATACGCAAATACCCATCAACAGCTTAATGTCGTTAATATAACACCCGCAAATCACAACAGACCAGTCCCCACAGTCAGCACCCGTTCACGAGTATGACGCATGTGGCAGCCATTGATCTCCTTGACCATTTTGAAGGGAAGTGAGCAACCCGTCACACGACGCCGCCGAAGGCAAAGACATTAAATTGAGCATGACTGTTATGATTACCAGTGCAAACATAGCATTATAGATGAAAAGAATCTGTTTGTGGCCAGAGCATACACAATATTGATGAAATTGATTCGCCTTTCGATGCCCGATGCATACAGTCGCGCGCTCAATGTAATATTTATAATAACAATTGTGAAGCCACATAGTGACCTAGTTTTAGTATTTTTGCGTGGTGTCCACTTTAAACATTAAAGTGATTAGTTTTAAATATGAATAATAAATAAGTGATATTAATAATTAAATATGGAAAACAGTCCTTTCTCAAATCTAAGTGGATTAACACGCCGCAGCCCTCCACCAACGCCGTCCCAACATCAGAATACCCCTGACAGAAGTTATTTCAACTCCGGACATACAAAACTGGATAAGCTCAATAAATCAATGCCTTAACGAGGTCTGCTCTATCGCTTCAGAGGGCTAAGCTAAATTCTGACCAGAAATTGAAGATAAACAACCTGTGCCGAAACGTAGGTCACGGAATTGCACAAATGGCCGTGAAATATCAGTCACTCAAACAAAAAGCCCTATTAACTCATGCCTCGCTTCAAACTTTGACGGAAGAACGTAATCTTGCGGACTCTCTAAAGGATATCAAACAATCGATACAAGAGACAAAAACAATGCAAATTGCTAGTCGTACATGTTTTGCAGATATGGTTAAAAAGGGAGCAAATACTTTTGTTCAACCTAGGTCTGTCAGCTCCGTGGCGATTTATCCCACGGTTATTTCTTAAAGTTGTGAAGAAACCAGGAACATGGTTCAGAAAATTATTTGCCTTGAAGAGATGAAATTGAAAGTAAGAGGAGTCCGCAAAATAAGAAAAGGAGGTGTCATAATAAGCACAGAGACCAAGGAGGGCTTAGAAAAACTGAAACATACAGTCCAGCGCACTTCCACGGGACTAACAGTTGATGATCCTCAGACGCGCAAGCCGCGCATTATTATTATAGGCCTTCCCACGTCGATGCCCGAAAATGAGGTTTTCAAATGTATATTTGAACAAAATTTGACCGAAAAAATACCCTATGACACGGGACACTTGAAACATTTTTGACCTCCATCAGACTAAGCCACAAATCAGGGAGAAAGAATGAGGAGAACTGTAATTTTGTATTAGAAGTAACGGCCCCCATTCGTAAAGCGCTCATTACCCAAGATCGATTATTTATTAACTGGACTTCTTGCCCCGTCAAAGACTACACCCTAGTAACTAGATGTTTCAAGTGTCAGCAGTACGGGCATGCAGCAAAATTCTGTAAAGCAGCAACCCCTACCTGCGGTCATTGCGGGGAAGACGGACATTCCATTCAGGAATGTCCTAAGAAACAAAATGCGCCGAGATGTGCAACGTGCTTGCGTTTCAAAAAACAAAGCAATCACAAGACGGGAGACCTTGACTGTCCGGTGAAAAAAGCTGCAGAATATAGGTATATTCATTCAGTTGATATGTAGGCGCCTAAGAGCGCCACATATCAGTTTTTATCTTAGCCTTAGTTTTCTTATATTTTTTTATTTCTTTATTAAAAATGGATATTAATGTAATAACAGAAATGGATAATACATTTTCATCAGAGTCAGTGTCATGTGAGGTTGAGGATTGTAGGCAATATCTCTCGATCTACAAAAAATCATTGACTACACTAACCCAAAACATTCGTAGTATCTTTAAAAACATAGACAGTTTCCAATTATACATTGAATATTTTTTGGGACTTTATTATAGAATCGTGTACACTGATCTCTGAAAGAATTACTTACTCTATGCAGTCGTGTTACATGCATTGACAACTTGTATTTGTTCCTACGCGAACCAATGATCATAATATGAACAATATCCGTCTCCACGTCCGTCAATTATCTTATCTTCTTTACTGCAAATGCTGCTGAGCTAAGTCTACTGGCCAATTTGGAAATATGGGGGCCCCATTGCAATTTAGCATCCACGGTAATGCCAAGAAATACCGTGGCGTCTACTAACTCCAATACTTCCTCATTTATTTTGACATTGGTGTCCACAAGTTTTACATTAGGAGTGGTGAACTTAATACATTTTGTCTTTTTACTATTCAACAATAAGTTATTGGCACTAAACCAATGTACTACATTAGTGAGAGTATTGTTCACATCGTCAAATAAAGCCTGTTGTCATTTAATTTTAAAAATTAAAGAAGTGTCGTCAGCAAACAATACCATATCTTGACTATCGTTGATGATGTACGGCAAGTCATTTATATAGACTAAAAAAAGAAACGGTCCTAGAATAGAGCCTTGCGGGACCCCCATATCCATTGAAGCCCCGGGAGATCTCTTTCCATTGATACATACATTGTTCTATTGCTTAAATATGAAGTCATAAGCTCAAGAGCGGTATCGTGAACGCCATAGTGATATAATTTTCTGACCAAAGTTTTATGTTGCACACAGTCAAATGCTTTGGATAAGTCACAGAATACCCCTAGAGCATCGTGCGATTCTTCCCAAGCCTCGAATATATGTTTTATAAGCTCAACACCTGCGTCAGTAGTTGAACGACCCCTGTACTCCTTTATACTTCCCAAAGACAAATCATATCAAAATTCAGTTTTCTACGACCAGTAGTTCCACTGGATTGTTTGTCAACCACTTTATAAGGATAGAGCGTTACATTTTTTTTGTAAAAAAAGTGACAAACAAGCTTGCACTTCACAGTGGGCAACGCAGATGCGTTGCCCACCCCTGACACCTTAGTTTTTATGTCTATAAGCTAATTATTACGGGTCCATACATTGGCATCTAACCGGAAAACGATATTGCTGAACACTACCAATTGGCGCGAGATAGATAAGGTAACACGCCTAGGCCTACAAGCTCCTACACTGGAACAGTAACTCTACCAGTAACAAGTTTGAGAATAGTGGGTGGGAGAATTTATTGAAAAATTGAGGGTGTTTGCATGTAAGCTTGAATGCATGCATATATCGCGCATGGGTGAAGCGTGCATGGTCCCGCGGCTGGTGTAGATCGTAAGCGATCTCCTCGGTTAAGCGAGCGATGCGGGCGTAGTCGGGTATGTGATGGGTGACCGCTAGTGGCAAATTTAAATACGCATTTCCGTGCTTCGGCGGGCACGTTAAGCCGTCGGTCCCGGTTGCTATCGATAGATAGCAGTCGTTTAACCTTGTCGGCGGCCTTTGTAAACATCCGATAGCAGGTTGGCCACTAACCCGTATCTCCACCAACCCACATTAGAGCAGCGTGGTAGAATAAGCTCTCAAAAGGGGAGAGTCTCGTACCCAGCAGTGGGACGAATAATGGGTTACCATTATTATTATGCATTTATCCCTGCTTTGGCGGCGTCGGGATGTGACGACCCCATCGCCCACTAGCACAAGAATTCCCTTCTGGTGGAGAGGAATTCTTCCGCTAGTGCAGTCAGTCCACCGAACAATGGCGGTCAAACCAGGGCGGTACAAGTACGTGGGATGGGCAGCAGCGTCCCGCGTAAAATTGCCGCCACTGCGATCGCCAACCCGCATGCCAAGCGTGGCGATTATGGCATTTTCCCTCCAAATGAGACGCAACAAGAAAAAACGGCCCCTAGTCCCCGGCGGCTCCGCTATTCCTGACCATAGTGGTACCGGTCATGGTAACGGCGGGGCAGGGGGTGCGAAGAATCTCCGGCAGATGCCAGGGTACCACAAACAACGACAATTGGCCCTGGCAACATACAACATTCGGACACTGCGGACCGACGAGAAGGTAGCGGAACTAGAGGAAGAATTGAGCGGGTTACGATGGCACATTATAGGGTTATCTGAGGTCCGAAGACAGGGGGAGGACTCGATAACCCTCAAGTCTGGTAACCTGCTCTATTTCCGGGAGGGCGAACAACTGTCCCAGGGTGGTGTCGGTTTCATCGTCCACAAATCCCTCGTGAACAATGTTGTCAAGATCGAGAGTGTGTCGTCGAGAGTGGCGTACCTTATACTCAGAATAACCAAGCGGTATTCGTTGAAGGTCATACAGGTCTACGCCCCGACCTCCGCACACTCCGATGATGAGGTAGAAACTATGTATGAGGATATTTCCCGAGCCATACATAGTTCTAAAACCCACTACAACGTTGTCATGGGGGATTTCAACGCGAAATTGGGCGTTCGAGGCGACCACGAGCTGAAAGTGGGGCAATTTGGATATGGGCGACGAAACACCAGGGGCCAGACACTGGCTGACTTCATGGAGAAAGAGAGCCTCTATATGATGAACTCTTTCTTCAAGAAGCGGGCTTGCCGGAAGTGGACCTGGATCAGTCCTGACGGTGCGACCAAAAATGAGATAGACTTCATTATGTCCACAAGGCGGCATATATTCAGTGATGTCTCTGTGATCAATTCGGTAAAAACCGGCAGCGATCACCGAATGGTAAGAGGCACACTGAATATAAATGTCAAGATCGAAAGATCCCGACTAATGAAGTCTACGCTCCGCCCAGTACCGGCCCAAATCCAAAACCCCGAGAGCTTTCAACTCGAGCTACAAAATCGCTTTGAATGCCTGAGTGAGTGCGTAGATGTGGACGATTATAATAACAGGTTCGTGGAAACTGTCCGGACGGCGGGGTCTAAGTTTTTCAAGACCCGCCCTTCAAACAAGACCAAAAAGATCTCCAGCCCAACTCTCAAGCTCATGGAAGAGAGGCGAGGTATGGTTCTGAAGTCCACTGAAGATGCTTTAGTGTACAGACGGCTCAACAGACAGATCTCCAAGTCATTGACTCGCGACCTTCGGCACTTTAATACTAATAGTATTCAAGCAGCCATAGAGCGGAACCAGGGCTCTAAAGTGTTCGCCAGAGATCTGTCCTTAGGCCAAAGCCGTCTCACTAAGCTGAAGACAGAGGACGACAGAATCGTATCGTCGAAACCTGAGCTTGCAGAGGAGATCGAACGGTTTTACGGACAGTTATACACGACAGCACGACCACCTGTTAACAGTCCGGTAGCAGATCCTAGAGCCGGACTGACCCGACACTACACCGAAGATATCCCGGACGTCAGTCTAGACGAGATTAGTACGGCTCTCAAACAGCTCAAAAACAACAGGGCGCCGGGTGATGACGGAATCACTGCTGAACTCCTGAAAGCAGGCGGAAGGCCAGTATTAGAAGCTCTTCAGTTGATGTTCAATTCCGTCATATCCGAGGGCAAAACGCCACAGGCGTGGCACAGAAGTATGGTGGTACTGTTCTTTAAGAAAGGCGACAATACCCTTCTAAAAAACTATAGGCCCATCGCACTTCTAAGCCACGTCTATAAGCTGTTTTCGAGAGTGGTTACGAACCGTCTATCTCGCAGACTCGACGACTTCCAGCCTCCCGAACAAGCCGGTTTCCGTAAAGGCTTTAGCACCATAGACCACATTCACACGCTGCGGCAGGTTATACAGAAGACAGAAGAGTATAACCAGCCCCTATGTCTAGCGTTCGTGGACTATGAGAAAGCCTTCGATTCGGTTGAGATTTGGGCTGTGCTACAGTCACTCCAGAGGTGCCAAGTTGACTACCGATACATCGAGGTGCTGAGGAGCTTGTATGAAAACGCCACCATGTCGGTCCGGCTTCAGGATCAGAACTCGAAACCTATCCAATTGCAGCGAGGTGTGAGACAGGGAGATGTTATATCTCCGAAACTGTTCACCGCTGCATTGGAAGACGTCTTCAAGCTTCTGAACTGGAAAGGACTCGGCATCAATATTAACGGCGAGTACATCTCCCACCTCCGATTTGCAGATGATATCGTAGTCATGGCTGAGACCCTGGAAGACCTTAGCACAATGCTCAATGACCTCAGTAGGGCCTCCCAACGAGTGGGCCTTAAAATGAACATGGACAAGACGAAGATCATGTCAAATGTCCATGTTACACCCACTCCTGTTATGGTCGAGGGTACTACACTCGAAGTTGTTGACGATTATGTATACCTGGGACAAACGGTCCAGTTAGGTCGGTCCAACTTCGAGAAAGAGGTCAATCGCCGAATCCAACTCGGTTGGGCAGCGTTCGGGAAGCTACGGTTCATCTTCTCGTCCGACTTACCACAGTGTCTCAAGAAAAAGGTCTTTGATCAGTGTGTGTTGCCAGTGATGACTTATGGGACAGAAACGTGGTCGCTCACTATGGGCCTCATAAGAAGGCTCAAGGTCACTCAGAGAGCAATGGAGAGAGCTATGCTTGGAGTTTCTCTGCGAGACCGAATCAGAAATGAGGAGATCCGCATGAGAACCAAAGTTACCGACATAGCTCACCGAATAGCGAGACTCAAGTGGCAGTGGGCAGGGCACATAGCTCGACGAACTGACGGCCGTTGGGGCAGAGCAGTTCTCGAGTGGCGACCACGTACCGGAAAGCGAAGCGTAGGCAGGCCTCCCACAAGATGGACCGACGACCTGGTGAAGGTCGCGGGCAATCGCTGGATGAGGGCGGCCCAGGACCGTTCGTTGTGGCATTCTTTGGGGGAGGCCTTTGTTCAGCAGTGGACGTATTTTGGCTGAAATGATGATGATGATCCCTGCTTACTCAATTGGTGAATTCAGGCGTGAACTACGTTAAGTAACCTAATGATACTACTAATGATACATATGATAGTACTTTAGTCATTAGTTAAATTTTGTTTTATTTAAATCATATAAAACTTTCTGGTCGCCAACCCTGCACAAGGCGCTGTATTTGTTGCAGAGGTCATGTTTGCGGGTAGGATACGTGTCGCGTTTTCACCAAACGCGGGTTCAGACGTGACGAGACGACGCCTGACGCCTGGACTGGTGCGGTGCTGCCGAAGATATAGAAATAGAAATAGAAAATATTTTTATTTCGAATAGATCTGTACAGATACTGTCAAGAAATATAAAATACCTAGAGTGAATAACCATTACATAAAGTAAAGCAAAACCATATATCAGTAGTAAATTAAAAATTAGAATTTAAACTACTTAGTTAAAACATAATAATCACAAAATTTTTCAATTCCTTCAATGATGATGAATGAAGAAAAAGAAAAACTTATTCGTCAAGATCAAAGTTATTCACTTAGCAGAGTTCCAAGTGCAGTCACTACTGAGAAGAACTCCGCTACCCAACAAACTCAGTAAGAGCTCTTTTAAATGAGAGCTTAAATCAATAATGTGAACGTCCATAGCATATATGCAAATAAACTGCTATCTACTAAATGTGATGTAGCTCCTGCAAACCAGAACAGACCAGTCCCCACCAACAGCACCCGTTCACGAGTATGACGCATGTGACAGCCATTGCCCTCCTCGACCATTTTAGAGGGAAGTGAGCAACCCGCCACACCACGCCGCCAAAGGCAAAGACACTTAAGCGTGCATGACTGCTCCGGATATGCATACGGCAAAATAAAAGATGGAATTAATTTACAGCCAGGGTATTCACATTATTCAACCCTTAACAATACTAATTACAGAATACCCGAAATAGCAGTCTCATGAAATAGCCTGGCAGCGATCGCTATAATCCCAAGATGTACTATCATTAAGATGATCACAGGTCTTTTATATACATTTATATACACGTTCTTTCATTACTTTCTTAAATTTATTGATCGATAGACTTTGAACGTTTTTGGGGATTTGATTAAAGAACCGTATACATTGACCTCTGAAAGAATTACTGACCCTATTCATCCGCGTTGCATGCACGGACAATTTGTATTTGTTCCTAGTATTTATACTGTGATTGTTACCTATTGTAGGAAACTCATTAATGTTTTTACGGACATAAAATACATTTTCATAAATGTATTGCGTAGCTTCAGTCAGAATATTTATTTCTTTAAATTTATCTCTAAGAGATACCCTCGGACTCAGCCCGTAGATCGCCCGGACAGCTCTCTTTTGCAGTACAAAAATAGTGTTGACGTCGGCGGAATTTCCCCATAGCAAAATGCCATAGGACATTATACTGTGAAAATAACTAAAATAAACAAGGCGAGCCGTCTCGACGTGTGTTAATAGTCTAATCCTTTTCACAGCAAACGCTGCCGAGCTAAGTCTTTTAGCTAATTTGGCAATATGGGGACCCCATTGCAATTTAGCATCCACGCTACGATCTCCAATATTTCCTCATTTATCTTAACATTGGTTTCAATCTTTTTTACGTTAGGAGTAGTAAATTTAATACATTTTGTTTTACTGCTATTTAACGAAAGGTTATTGGCGCTAAACCAATGTACTATATTAGAGAGAGTATTGTTTACACCGTCAAAATCTACCTCCTGTCTTTTAATTTTGAACACTAAAGAAGTATTGTCAGCAAACAATAAACAATATTATTCTGAGGTCTGAAATAAATACGTACAACAGTGTATAGTCTCTTTATTACCATCACAGAGGCCGACGACCCGGTTGGTCCAGCGGTGTGAGTTGACCGTTTGATTCGAAGGGTCGCGGGTTCGATCCCCGCACCGGGACAAATATTTGTATGGCCTACAGATATTTGTTTCGGGTCGCCGTTATATACAAACAACACATACACAAACACCCGTATTTGTGTATGTGTTGTTTGTATATAACGGCACCCACGACACAGGTTTATATCTACTGTGGGGCTGTGAGTGTAAACGTATTTTATAAAAAAAAAAGAGGCAAAACAAACTTATAGCAAACTTAAGGTATTTTGTTTTGATTTATTGATACATCATAAAAGAAGCAAACAAGCATACTATCACATTGATGGCAAGTCTACAAAAAGTCAAAGATTCCTATGCGTTACCATTTCTGAGGCCTAAACTATTATGCCTCTATGTTGAAAATTACACAGCCGTGCAGCCATTCTATTGAATAAATGAGACCTGCCAAAAAAACCATAGCACAGAATACTACTGTTTAGCGGTAAGTAGACGCTAAATTATAGTGTTAAGCACTATCGTGATCCGGTTAGATGGTAATGTATGGCCCCATAATGAATATCACAGAGACATTACAACTAAGGTCTCAGGGATGAACACTGGTTTTTGTGTAGAGGTCTTGCTGCAGTCATCACTTAATCCAACTGAACTGCATGCTTATATGCCACCTGTGACGGAAATTACAGGACCGTACATTACCGCCTGACCGGAACACGATAGTACTGAACACTACCCATTTAGCGGTAAGTACATTAGATAATGCGGTGGTGTCTACGCCAGCGAGCTCCGTCACTAGAGCTCTACCACCAGTGAATGATCATGGTTTCATCATAACATCAAAAAGTTTTTAAGACTATCCAATTCCACCGAACAGCAAAGTTTAACTCGGTTGCGAACGCTGGGAAATCTGCTATTTATAAACAAGTATACTACATGCTTATTTAGTTACCCACAAACCCTTCTGGTAATCCCCAAGTGGGCTTAGCAACTCGCAACCCTACATCAAACCTTATACTTTATCTTCAAAACCATGTTTCTTCGAGAGCCCACTAAATGTAACACGAAACTTGCTCAAATGTGATCGTTTACCCGACAATAGATGGTTTAGGTATTTTATATAGGTACACTTGCTAGAAATAAATATTCCTACATTAATAAACTGCTTTTTAGGGGTTCTTTTTGCCTCATTGGAAAAAACGGAACCTTTATAAGATCACTTTTCGTTTGTCAGTGTGTATGTCTGTCCGTATTGAATAAAAAATTGATACACATATGTATATCAATAAGCCAAATAGCCCTCTATTTTAATCATCGACTATAGGAAGGCTGATTGGTCTGGGATTTTAATGGAATTTCAGCACTTTCATCTTCCGGTTAAATGGTAAGGTTGGTGGTCTCGTAATTACTGTCACAGGCAATATAACTCCATATTTTTCTACCCTTTAGGTTGGAATTTTGTTTTAAAATATATGGGACCAACTTCAAGGTATACCCTTTCCAATTAAAAAAAGAATTATCAAAATCGGACTACTCAAAAAAAAGTGATGCGTGGTCATACAAAAAAAAATATACAACATGTAACGGGAATAAAGCACACTCTCTAACACCCCGATTAGAAAATCGACTAACAATCATAATACTTGAACTGAAATTACATGTTTATGTATTTAATATTTTTTATTTAAGAAATAAGTTGACCTCAATTTGTACGAACAGAATGCACACCCTATGCATTCTTACCTACCTCTACCTACGGCCGCACATAAAATACGAACCTACTCTCACATCCACACTGTTGCAATGTGATGCAGCGTAACCTGTGTACGTTTATTTAAAATTAGCTAGTAGTAAGATTAATTTCCACTATTTTATTTCTCAAATTATTTTTTATAATAAAAAGCACGTCGCAACGAGTTCTAATAAACTTGTTGAGACTAACATTTTATTTTGGATAGACGTCAGTTTCATTTTCATGTGTATCGACTGTTCACCAAATGGGTGACAATCATTTCGTTACTTGTAATTAATTTTGGGACAAAATGTTACCTATATCAAAAATGCCTAAACTCGATTCGGTTATCGATTCTGAACAAACTAGTTTCGGGTTGTAGATTCAATCCTGTTTCACGTTGTACACGCGTCAACTTGAGTTTTTTCGTCGGTTAAGAATCATGGTTTACTTCCGATAAAACCCGGAAAAAGTTATGCCACCATACATTAGAAAACGCGTGTTTAAGGACACAATAAATGTTCCCACCGCGAACATGTCTGCATGTCACACACCTCCTCCGGTAAATCGATTTTTTATACTTCGTTCGTGTCTAGAATCGATATTGAGGTATTAAACTTTGTTTATTGTTAGGCTTCCGCGATTTAGTGTTATGACGAGATCTATACGAAACCAATAGCCGTAACTTTGTAATTTATTGAACAAACAACGGAGGCCTATATAAAAAGGAACCTTGAAGGAAATTGATGATTATAATATAGACTGTTGGTGAGGTCCTTATATTGTGGTTAGGTTTATTATTGTCAGATTTTTTATTAGGAGTGGGCCATACAAAAAGTACAGTGTCCAATAAGAAATATTGCACACTAGCTGTTGCCCGCGGCTTCGCCCGCATGTAGGTCGCTTTTCGCGTAACCTGTGGAAACTGATCAAATCAGAATCAGAAACTCATTTATTCATTTAGGGTGACAGGCACCTCTTATGACACGTCAAAAGCAAACAAAATAAATTAAAGTGAATCACAATTGATATACCTACATGTCAAACAAGATAAAAAATATATGTAAAGTCAACAATATCACTAAGATAAAATTAAATATAATATTATGCTAATGTAAAAAGTATATCAGTAGAATGTCTCATTTCCCTTTTACAAACTGATAGCACAGAGTAAAAAGAAAAGAAAAAGAGTAATTCTTCGTCATTTTCACCGACAGAGGGGCATCCCATGGCATCCCACAGGAACATTTTTTCGGAATAAAAATCCTATGTGTTAATCCAAGTTGCCCTCTATGTGTGTGCCAACTTTCATGTAAATCGGATCAGCAGTTTTTGCGTGAAGGAGTAACAAACATACAAACTTTCGTGATATGATATGATTATTTTGATAATCGTCACACTTCTAAAGTTTGGATGTTTTTTTTGTCAATAGCCTCGCATACCGTTCGTGGAATAGAACGATGTTCACTAGCGAGTATCCGAACTTTATCAGACCGGATACAGGTTACGCTAGCACGCTATGTGTTCACAAACTGCAGACCTCCCTGTTTTTAGGGTTCCGTGGTAAACAAGGAACCCTTATAGTTTCGCCATGTCCGTCTGTCTTTCTGTCTGTCTGTCTGTCTGTCTGTCTGTCCGTCCGCGGTTCAGCGCAAAAACTATAATTACTAGAAATTTGAAATTTGGCATAAGTATATACCTTAATCACGCCGACAAAGTGATAGAATAAAAACACGAAAAAAAAATAATTAGGGTAACCTCCCCCTACATGTAACACGCAAAATTGATATTTTATTTTCGATATTTTGTATATTTTTTTTACCACATACTCGTATAGTGAGTACATAGAGATTGTGTATTGCAACAGTCTATATCAACCCAATAACTTATTTGATTACATCTAAGATTCACAATATCCCGTGTCGTAAATCATGGATACAATCAATAAATTAAATAGTACGTAGTCACGTATAGTAAAACGCAATCACATGCACGACACTGCCACGCCCCGATATTTATGATATCCTGTGTATTTTGTATGTGCCACAAAGGGAAGGCAAAAATACATCAGACTTGTAGCAGGTGGCGTGTGTGCATGATTCATTTGTCGTGGTTTTACCTTTTTATTTTTGAAGGTTGACAGACAAACAAACATTTGCAACACCAGGGGAGTTGCCAACGCGCTGCTAGACCTGAAGGACTCTTTTGACGCCATTTTTTAAGAACTCCATATTGTAAACGAACACATCAGTTCGTTCCACAATCAATGTGAGTGAAGCTATGTTTCAATTTATATTATTTCCTAACACAGATAAGGGCTTGGTTTAGATACTTTCACACAGTGTCGGGCTGACCATATAGTCAAGATGGCGTTTGCCAGCCAGTCCCCAGCCAACTCGGGCACCCCGTGGGTCTAAATCCGGATATCTAAAGCTGGCGCACGCGGCGGCCGCGCACAATGTAGACAAGGCTGCCTCGCTCGAACGTGGCGCGCGGTGAACCATTCGCTGTCTGTTTTTGAGACCGCGTATTTGGGACGGTCGTAGAGCTGGATCGCCTACCGCGAGCGACCGTCAAATTGTATTTCTACATATTGGCTCGCGCTTCAATAATTATCAATTTTGGTCGAAATTTGGCTCGCGCGGCTACCGCTCGTAGTTTATACGCAGCTTAAGGAGTCACCGAGCTAAGCTTTCCAGCTCAGTCTAACCCTGCTGTCCTGCTGTTGCTACAGTCTTTCTCTACAATGTCAGATACATTTAAGATTTTTTATCAATAATATTGACATTTTATTACAAAAGAAGGATTTGGCGTCATGATGTGACATTCCCACCATTCACAAGTAGAAGAGAATTATTTCATTAGCCAGTCAGTCAGCCGAACAGTAGCGGTCAATCCACTCCAATAGCGTGGTAATAAGTGCAATAACGCGGTATGGGTGAGCATCTTTGGGGGAGGCTTTGTCCAGCAGAGGATGTCTTTCGGTTGAAATGGTTGTGCTAAAGGACTGGTGGTAGAGTTCCAGTGTAGCGTAGGCTTCGTAGGCGTAGGCTCTACCGCATTACCTAATTTTATTTTTTTTTATGTCTTTATGTTAACAGACAAGCAGACGGGCCACCTGATGGTAAGTGGTCACACTGGTCACCGTCGCCTATGAACATTTGCAACACCAGGGGAGTTGCCAACGCGCTGCCAGCTCTGAAGGACTCTTTTGACGCCATTTTTGAAGAACCCCATATTGTAGCACCGAGGGAACACCTCAGAGGGAAGTTCGTTCCACAATTTACACGTTCTGGGCAGAAACGAACGGGAAAACCGCACCGTTGAGCACTGCCAGGTGTCCAGTCGGTGAGGGTGAAACTTCTCTCTTCGGCGGGTAGTACGGTGTAGAAAAAGAGACGGTGGCACCATGTCGAACAGTTCGACAGAGCACTCACCATTGTAGAGACGGTATAACACGCACAGACTACCAATATCTCTGCGCAGGCTCAGATGTTCGAGCCTGTCAGTAAGTCCCGGATCGTTAACAATACGAACGGCGCGTCTTTGTAGGGAGTCAAGTGGACCAAGCTGGTACTTGGGGGCTCCCGCCCACAAATGAGAGCAGTATTCCAGATGGGGCCGCACTTGGGCCTTATAAAGCTGTAGTAGCTGCCCCGATGTGAAATACTGCCTCGCTTTGTTAAGCACCCCCAACTTTTTGGATGCCAACTTGGTCTTACACTCAATGTGACTCCCAAATTGCACTTCGTTCGATATGTCAACGCCCAGGATACCGATACTCTTACCAATGGCAAGCGGAGTGCCCTGGAACTGTGGTGCAATGTGGTGTGGAACAATGAATGGGGTTTTTTTAGCTGTGAACACGCAGACTTGTGTCTTCGAGGGGTTGAACTGCACTAAATTGAGTCGACCCCAATCTGAGACCCGCTCCAGAGAGTGCTCGACTTCAGACACAAGTCTAGTCCTGCTTTCTTCGATAAGTGTCCGAGAGGCATTTGCACGGCTTGTATAGTGTGCATCTCCCGTGCTATCATCCGCATAGCAATGAAAATTGAAGGATTGGAGGATTTATGTGGCGCTAAATGGTCGTGTTCAGCACTATCGTGTTCCGGTTAGATGGTAATGTATGGCCCCGTAATAACTATCACAGAAACACAACATCTAAGGTCTCAGGGATGGCAACGCATCTGCATTTTGACCTCTGTTCTTTCTGTGGGTGTCTATAGGCTGCAGTTATCACTTAACACCAATGTGAACTGCATGCTTGCTTGCCACCTTTGTAACATAAAAAAGGACTATTTATTAATATTTATTCATCTATACTAATATTATAAAGCTGAAGAGTTTGTTTGTTTGTTTGAACGCGCTAATCTCAGAAACTACTGGTCCGATTTGATTGATTCTTTCAGTGTTAGACAGTCCATTTATCGACGAAGGCTTAAGGCTATATATCATCACGCTAAGACTAATAGGAGCGGAGCACTAAAGAAGAATGTTTCAAAATGGGGGGTTTTTTTTCCTATTGAGTTTCCACTGCGTGCGCTGCGTAAACGGTAAAAGTTTCACAAAAATAATGTACTACAGGTTTTTTTCCCTTCAAAAGTTCTAAAAAAAATCCACGACAGCATATGTCTATCTTTTAACGTTAGCTCACTATAAGGTTTTTTATACTAACCAACGTTGTTCCAAAATAATGCAGTATTTGCGAAGGTGTTTATAAAAACATGGTATTATTATTCCTTATAGAAATAAATATGTTATTCATCACAAGTATTTCATTTTAAACGAAATTGCCCTTTACTTTATTCGATTCAAATCAATATCTTGGGAGATATCGCAGTTTTAAATAGTCCGTATACATCAAACCTTTGACCCATTATTTCATTGTAAGGCAATAGAGCTATATAATAATAATGGTAGAGCTCCAGTGACGGAGCTCGCGGGCGTAGGCACCACCGCATTACCTAATATACTTGCCGCTAAATGGTAGTGTTCAACACTATCGTGTTCCGGTCAGGTGGTAATGTACGGCCCTGTAATTTCAGGCACAGAGGCATATCACCTAATGCCTCAGGAGTGGCAGCGCATCTGCATTTTGACCTCTGGTCATTGTGTGGGTGTCTATAGGCTGCAGTCATCACTTGACATCGATGTGAACTGCATGCTTGTTTGCCGTTTTTAATACATAAAAAAAAAAAAAAAAAAAAAAAAACGAAGTTTACCGGGACAGCTAGTAAACAAATAAACCACTTAGTGCGCATTGAAACAAGCTACGATTATTCCACCACATTATTATTTGACGGCCCGGTTAGTCCAGCGGTGTGAGATGACCGTTTGATTCGAAGGGTTGCGGGTTCGATCCCCGCACCGGGACAAATGTTTGTATGGCCTACAGATATTTGTTTCGGGTCTGGGTGTTTGTGTATGTGTTGTATGTGTACAACGGCACCCACGACACAGGTTTATACCTACTGTGGGGCTGTGAGTGTAAGCGTATTTTATTTTATTTATTTTTTTTTTTTTTTATATACAAACTACGAACGTTGTTACCTGTATGAACCTTCTAATCGTAGGTATATCCCGACCCCGCCTCAACTCGGTTCATTCCAACCATTTTTTACTAAAATATAACATAATTCATTGTTGAAATTCATAGCATGAATTCCATCCAAATACCAAAGCCTTGTCGGCTTAGTTGTTGACGATTTAATATGTTAAAAGCGGATTAATAAAACACGAGGGAAAAAGTTTAAAAACAGTAGCTAGTGAACTCGTTAAAAGTTATGTGATGGAGAGAAATGGGGGAGAGACTGGGGAGCAATTCGAACTCTCGAAGCGCTAGATGTATTTACTAGGGACTGAAAGAAAGTTATGTAACTGGATATACTTTGTTGTAAATAACTAAAAGCTTTACAGTCATTGAAATAAAACTATTTTTACGGATTTATCTCGCGTATATTAAACTAAAATGATTTTGATAAGAACATATCAGCTTTACAGTCTTACTATGCCCAAGCGATAGTGTTACTGTTACGATGGGTGTCGTATGATCCCATGCAGTGCTTGACATTTTTTTTTTCGATTGAAACATTGATGGCTGTGACGGCTTTGGATTTTTTTTTTTTTTATTATGTTATAAAAGTGGCAAACAAGCGTGCAGTTCACATTGATGTTAAGTGATGACTGCAGCCTATAGACACCCACACAATGACCAGAGGTCAAAATGCAAATGCGCTGCCACTCCTGAGGCATTAGGTGTTATGCCTCTGTGCCGGAAATTACAGAGCCGTACATTACCACCTGACCGGAACACGATAGTGCTGAACACTACCATTTAACGGCAAGTATATTAGGTAATGCGGTGGTGCCTACCCCCGCGAGCTCCGTCACTGGAGCTCTACCACCAGTAAAAAATGCCCGATAGAATAAAATCATGACTGGGGAACTAAGGGCATTGTAATTGGTTTGCATGTGTTAACATGTACTAATAAGAATATACAGGTTGTGCAGCCGTTAACGTAACAAGATGGAAGGGATGAAAGTGCGACAGTATATTAATACGTCTAGAATATTAAACAATAAGTATTTCCACACGATTAACTAGCAAAAGTAACATTATACGCCCACAACGTCGTTCCCGTACTAATCGCAATGATAAAAGTCACACATACACTGACCCTTGCCGAATATCGGCAATATATATATTGTACGGCCCTGTAATTTCCGACACAGAGGCATGACACCTTAGGCCTCAGGAGTGACAACGCATCTGCATTTTGACCTCTGGTTATTGTGTGGGTGTCTATAGGCTGCAGTGCATACATTTTATTGGTGGTAGAGCTCCAGTGACGGAGCTCGCGGGCGTAGACACCACCGCATTACCTAATATACTTGCCGCTAAATGGTAGTGTTCAGCACTATCGTGTTCCGGTCAGGTGGTAATGTACGGCCCTGTAGTTTCCGGCACAGAGGCATAACACCTTAGGCCTTAGGAGTGGTAACGCATCTGCATCTTGACCTTGGTCTTTGTGTGGGTGTCTATAGGCTGTAGTAATCACTTAACATCAATGTGAACTGCATGCTTGTTTGCCACTTCCATTACATAAAAAAAACAATGTGAACTGCATGCTTGTTTGCCACTTTTATTACATGAAAAAAAATCAGTTTCGACCAAAAATTTATTAGGGTAGCCAAATATTCGGTATTCGTGCCATCCCCATTCGGTGTTGAAAACAAGTATATGTAACCACTATCGTTAGACCTACTGATTTTTTTGTAACGCAAATGTAGCAGGCTCGTGAGTGGGTCATAACCCGCCCATAGCCCCCACCAACCTTTCCGGTTATATGGGCCGAATCTTGCGAGATGCGCGCACGAACTGCTCTTCGCTTTTATCGTGACTCCCTACAAGTTCCTTACCTTCTGTGTTTACCTGCGTCCCTATGAGTACTGTGAGTGGCCAGTAGTCAAGAGATAAGTAGAGTAAGCGGTGCTACATTATGCAGGAGACGGAGACTTCCTACAACGCCGCCCGACGCCCCTCACACTGTTGTAACTAGAGATGTTACGTAGTTCCCTAACCGTAACCGATACCTACTGTAGGATACCCGAAATATTTGTCAATCTGTAACAGTATCCACGTATCGGCAAGCGCAGCGTGGGACGTCTACCTGCAAGATATACCGACGACCTAGACAAGGCTGGAAGTACCCGATGCATAGATGCACGTCGCTTCCGATCGGTCAGCATGGAGGTCATTGGGGGAGGCCTATGCTCAGCACTGGTCGTCCTATGGCTGATATGATGATGATGATGATGATGAACAGTATCCAAAATAAGAGTTTCAAATGAATTTGAATTAGCGAAGTCCCAATAAAACATTTTGTGAAACATCGTTGATTTCTGTCGGAAGCCCGACTCAAACCGTAATGGACTTCCACTATACCTAAATGGGAATAAAGTGTTTATCGGTGACCTGCACCCTCCGACACGAAGGGCGGTGTAAACAACCGATTGTGATGAACGATTTGATTTCTTCATTTGCTATTATTGTTAAGCACCTACGTTTTACTTGTTATTCTTTTGTAACTGTCTCATTAGCCTATTGGTAGCAGGTCACTACTACTACATTCAACAGGCTCGCCACCTGTTACATGGGCCAAAAACGTAACCGGCGAATCGTGGGTGTTTGCATGTATGCTTGAATACATGCATTTACCTCTGTCTACCCATTCGGGGATTACAAGCGTGAAGTTGCGTTATTTTTTCCAATGTAGAGAACTTCGTCGCCTGACACAGCAGCGCACGGGCGCTTTGGTTTTCTCAAAATAATTACCACGCTTTCACACAACTACACACCGTTGTATTACATCGACGGGCCCCTAGAACAAAGTCGTATAGAAAAATAAGACGAAATGTATTTTATTATTTATTTGTATTGTACATGCTAAGATCTACATGGCTATTTTTTTTTATTTATTAATCTTTTACTTTTCGAAATACTCAATTGAACATTATCACGAACAAACATGTATCGACATGTACAAGCTTGTTCTGCCCACTCCGTAGCGCGCGTGCCGCGTTCTAACTTCATTTGCGTTCTAACTTCGACTCTTCAAAGTCAGATGTTTAAGCAAGCCATCAAGAATTCCACGGAAATTTGGTTTCATATTATAACTTCAGGCATTGTGTACTTTAGTAGTGACTGTAACAATGTCTGGATTATCTAGAAAGCGTAAAATATTAAATTTAGCCCTACTTATGGATAAAAATATTGACGATCCAACTACTTGCAGTCACGAGGGGGAACAAATCTTTAGATAAGGTAAGACATTAATATAATATTGTTATAATAAAGTAATTCAATAACGATTGCAACTGTTCCTTTATAAGACGAGAATATAATTAAACAAAATTACCCAAAACGCATAATTTTTCATTAGTGCGTTTACTACGTTATTCTACAGAAATCTGTTACCTATTTTAATGTTTCTTAATAAACATCATATTTAGTTCAGTTATGTATAGACTATACCATAAGATTTAATTTTGATGATTTTATTTCTATCCAATTATTTTCACATATGTTTTTGTTCTTCGAGAAACAATTTCAAGTTATTCATCGGTTGAGCAACTAATATCTTGTTCTATGACTTTGTACCAAAAAAATGCTGTCGTATGTAAAGAAACGATTTTGTTTGTCGTATACATTTTAATTGCCTGTTTGTTCTACTGGAAAGTATGTAAATTAACATCTTTTTAAGAAAAAATATATGAAGTTTGTGTCAACAACTACTGTTCAGCTATAAATACCACAGTAATAATACATTTTTTTATTTTTGACAGAATCTCCAGCTCTTCTTTGCCGCCAGTAGCTAAGAATATTGACGTCGATATGGCAGACATTTTTCATGATGTTTTTGATGAAAATGATAAACCATCATATTAAACCATCAACATGAAGTTACCACCTATACTTTTCAGCCGACCAGCGCGCATCATGATCCACCACCTACTCATTTAGTGCAAACTTCGTAGCCCGATGAAGTGCTTACTCAGTTGAATATAGAAATTATATCTAGTTTCAATAACTAACCAGATATTTACATTTTTTTTTTATTTACATACACGAATTTGAAGGTCTTGGATTTTCTACGCCGTCTTCCCCTTTGAATGTACACATAAACTGTAACGAACCTTTTTGCGCCAATAGCCCGTAGTTGCAGTGATACCAGCTCCCGAGCTGAGAAAAAATAAACGTTACCAGAATAATAATAATAATAATGTATTTTTTTTTATATATACGTTGTTTTTTTTTTCCTTTATATACATGTACATGTAAAAAAATATATAATGAGATTATGAATAAATGAGTGAAATAATAATGTATTTATTTGCTTATTACAGTTTACAATTATACAGTAAACACAGTTGTACATAAAGATAGCGTTAATGCATATTTCATCAATTTCATGTGTGTCGCAACTGGAACGTTTGCTAAGTTATGGAATAACTTGTATTAAAAGCGCTAGTCCCAACCCTTGATACAAGACACATATTGTTGCAATTATACAGACATACAATGGCGAGCGTAGACTGCGGCGATCTATGGTTTGTAAACAAAGAAAAATATGTATAAAAATAAAAATCCAAAACAAATTAATCAGAATTAAGTAGTTTCTTGAGTTCCTTTTGAAAATAAAAAAAGAGTAGGTACCTAATTATACAAAGAAAAACGAAAAAGGTATAACTAAAAATAAACAGGGCTTAGCTAAATTTGAGTAAAACAATGCGTGCGTGTGCGTGTGTGTATGTGTGTGTGTGTGTGTGTGTGTGTGTGTGTGTGTGTGTGTGTGTGTGTGTGTGTGTGTGTGTGAGCGTGTGTGTGTGTGTGTGTAACTGTTTGTGTGGTTTGAGTGTTAACTTTTTGCCTTTGTGCGACTGTATGTGCGATTAAGGTGAAGTGGATAGTTAAGATATAAGTTGTTCTGTATTTAGGTAATTCAATTTTAGGAGCCAGTCTGTGACGGTTTTTTTGAGAGGATTGGGAGTTAAGGAGTAAATATTAAGGTGTTTGTTTATTTTATTATATAAGTGTGGCCCTTGATAGCAGATAAATCTTTTGGCAAATGAATTATTAACTTTGCATGAATAACAAGCTTTGTCTTTGCGGCGTTTATTGAGTTCTACGTATGGGGTATAGTGATGTTGTAAAAGAATAGTATTTAAAATGAATAGTTGCCTGCCCGAAAGTACTTCACAGCTCTTATATAATTCTTCAGTCGGAGTGCGGATAGGACGCCTAGTAGCGACTTTCAATACTGCTCTTTGTGCCCTCTCTAGTTTTAGGATTACAGTTTTTGGAGCGCCGCCCCATACAGGTACACAGTACGTCAAAAGTGACTGACAAAGTGCAAAGTAAACGGTCTTTATTATCCTAGAATCAGCCACGTCCCGAAGAGATTTAAAGACGTAAATTAGTTTTCTAGTCCTAGAGGTAAGTAAGTTAATGTGTGGTGTGAAACTAAGATTGTCATCTAGAGTGACTCCGAGATATTTTATGCTTTGAACACGTTCAAGGCAAGGACAAGCACATAATGTAACATTATCACATAGGCAAGTATGGGCTATTATACTATGATATTCGGGAGGTTGTGTAGATTGGCGTATTGTAAAAGTAAGTATTTTTGTTTTGTCCGTGTTTATTGTAAGTAGGTGATTATTTAGCCACTTTGTAACTCTATTCAGACCTCGCTGAGCGGTGGCAAATGTATCATGCCAAGTATCACCAAAAAAGGTTAGGACAGTGTCATCTGCATATGAAATTATTTGCCCATGTTCCAGTTCAAGGTCACACAATTGATTAACATAGACCAGAAAGAGCGTTGGACCAATCACGCTTCCCTGAGGGATTCCTACCGATACGGGCAGTTTACTACTGATGTAGTTTTTTAATTTTACACTTTGTGTCCTGTTAGAGAGGTAATCGATAAAAATATTCAATGGTTGACCGCGGACACCGAGCTCTTCAAGTTTTGTTATAAGGATGGGAATAGGTACAGTGTCGAATGCTTTTTTCAAATCTGGAAAAATAGAGAGCACTTGACGTTTTTTGTCGAGGTGTTTAACGATATGGTTTGTTAAATTTATAACAGCATCATTCGTTGATTTATTTCGCCTAAATCCAAATTGGTTCTTCGGTAAGAGTGATTTATCTTCTAAATAGTTCAAAAGTCTTTTAGTAGTTGGATTGATTCGGTTAAACCCTTAAACATTAGCGCACCTTAATCTCCAAAACAACACGGAAGCGTTTGATACATAAACAGTAATAAATACGACTAGTCAGACGTGAAACGAAAATATTTGACAAAAATCATGGAAAGAGACTCGTCACCAACAAACTTACCTCGCTTAGATCTATGTATCTAAGCGAGGTAAGTTTGTTAGTGACATAGTTATTGGAAAGCCTTGCAGTTGTAGGAATAAGGTTGGGTATAAAATGACAAAAGAACTAAGACTAAAATGCTTTCGTAGCTAGGCAGTAGGCAGTAGTAGTAGGCAGCTACTACAGCTTTATAATTATGGCCCAAGTGCGGCTCCACCTAGAATACTGCACTTAATTGTGGGCGTGAGCCCCCAAATACCAGCTTAGTTCACTTGACTCTCTACAAAGACGCGCCTTTCGTGTTGTTACCTAATGATCCATGACTTACTGACAAGCTCGAAAATCTGAGCTTGCACAGTGATATCGGGCGTCTGTGCGTCTTTTATCGTCTCTATAATGGTGAGAGATCTGTTGAACTTTTGAAATAGTGCCACCGACTCATTTCTTACATCGCACTACCCACCGTAGAGAACAATTCCACCCTGACCGCCTGGACACTTGGTAGTATTCAACGGTGCGATTTTGCACGGCCGAATCTTGCGAGATGCGCGCACGAACTGCTCTTCGCTTTTATCGTGACTCCCTACAAGTTCCTTACCTTCTGTGTTTACCTGCGTCCCTATGAGTACTGTGAGTGGCCAGTAGTCAAGAGATAAGTAGAGTAAGCGGTGCTACATTATGCAGGAGACGGAGACTTCCTACAACGCCGCCCGACGCCCCTCACACTGTTGTAACTAGAGATGTTACGTAGTTCCCTAACCGTAACCGATACCTACTGTAGGATACCCGAAATATTTGTCAATCTGTAACAGTATCCACGTATCGGCAAGCGCAGCGTGGGACGTCTACCTGCAAGATATACCGACGACCTAGACAAGGCTGGAAGTACCCGATGCATAGATGCACGTCGCTTCCGATCGGTCAGCATGGAGGTCATTGGGGGAGGCCTATGCTCAGCACTGGTCGTCCTATGGCTGATATGATGATGATGATGATGATGAACAGTATCCAAAATAAGAGTTTCAAATGAATTTGAATTAGCGAAGTCCCAATAAAACATTTTGTGAAACATCGTTGATTTCTGTCGGAAGCCCGACTCAAACCGTAATGGACTTCCACTATACCTAAATGGGAATAAAGTGTTTATCGGTGACCTGCACCCTCCGACACGAAGGGCGGTGTAAACAACCGATTGTGATGAACGATTTGATTTCTTCATTTGCTATTATTGTTAAGCACCTACGTTTTACTTGTTATTCTTTTGTAACTGTCTCATTAGCCTATTGGTAGCAGGTCACTACTACTACATTCAACAGGCTCGCCACCTGTTACATGGGCCAAAAACGTAACCGGCGAATCGTGGGTGTTTGCATGTATGCTTGAATACATGCATTTACCTCTGTCTACCCATTCGGGGATTACAAGCGTGAAGTTGCGTTATTTTTTCCAATGTAGAGAACTTCGTCGCCTGACACAGCAGCGCACGGGCGCTTTGGTTTTCTCAAAATAATTACCACGCTTTCACACAACTACACACCGTTGTATTACATCGACGGGCCCCTAGAACAAAGTCGTATAGAAAAATAAGACGAAATGTATTTTATTATTTATTTGTATTGTACATGCTAAGATCTACATGGCTATTTTTTTTTATTTATTAATCTTTTACTTTTCGAAATACTCAATTGAACATTATCACGAACAAACATGTATCGACATGTACAAGCTTGTTCTGCCCACTCCGTAGCGCGCGTGCCGCGTTCTAACTTCATTTGCGTTCTAACTTCGACTCTTCAAAGTCAGATGTTTAAGCAAGCCATCAAGAATTCCACGGAATTTTGTCGAGGTGTTTAACGATATGGTTTGTTAAATTTATAACAGCATCATTCGTTGATTTATTTCGCCTAAATCCAAATTGGTTCTTCGGTAAGAGTGATTTATCTTCTAAATAGTTCAAAAGTCTTTTAGTAGTTGGATTGATTCGGTTAAACCCTTAAACATTAGCGCACCTTAATCTCCAAAACAACACGGAAGCGTTTGATACATAAACAGTAATAAATACGACTAGTCAGACGTGAAACGAAAATATTTGACAAAAATCATGGAAAGAGACTCGTCACCAACAAACTTACCTCGCTTAGATCTATGTATCTAAGCGAGGTAAGTTTGTTAGTGACATAGTTATTGGAAAGCCTTGCAGTTGTAGGAATAAGGTTGGGTATAAAATGACAAAAGAACTAAGACTAAAATGCTTTCGTAGCTAGGCAGTAGGCAGTAGTAGTAGGCAGCTACTACAGCTTTATAATTATGGCCCAAGTGCGGCTCCACCTAGAATACTGCACTTAATTGTGGGCGTGAGCCCCCAAATACCAGCTTAGTTCACTTGACTCTCTACAAAGACGCGCCTTTCGTGTTGTTACCTAATGATCCATGACTTACTGACAAGCTCGAAAATCTGAGCTTGCACAGTGATATCGGGCGTCTGTGCGTCTTTTATCGTCTCTATAATGGTGAGAGATCTGTTGAACTTTTGAAATAGTGCCACCGACTCATTTCTTACATCGCACTACCCACCGTAGAGAACAATTCCACCCTGACCGCCTGGACACTTGGTAGTATTCAACGGTGCGATTTTTTAGTTCATTTCTGTCCAGAACGTGTAAATTGTGGAACGAAATTCCCTTTGAGCTGTTCCCTTGGTGCTGTAATATAGGATTCTTCAAAAAAGGCGTCAACAGAGTCCTTCAGATCTGGCAGCGTGTTGGCAACTCCCCTAGCGTTGCAAATGTTCATAGGCGAGGGTGACTACATTCCAGGTGCCCGTTAACTTGTCTGTCAGAGATAAAAAATACATATTTATTTAAGTACCAAATAATAATAAGAAATATTGAGGCTATTTAATTTGCTGTGATGTTTACAAATAATGTAACATCACATTATTTGTAAACAACTGTTATACCTATATTCGAATAGTATTTATTAAAAATGCTTACCCCCTTATTCATAAACGTATTTTAGCTAAAGTGTTGCTAATCTCTCCTTTGTCTTTTTCTATCCTGCACATTTGACTATGCAACTGACAAAGACAAAGCATTCTATAGCTAAAACGTATCTAATGTACGTTTATGAATAAGGGGGTTAGTAATTAAAATTAAACCTGTGATTATAAAATAAGTAATATTTTTGAGGAAACAAGAAATTAATAGTAGGTAATTGTTTTGTATTTTATTTGTGATTTTATTTTCCGTTAATTATTATGTATGATTAGTAATAATGAGAAAATTTCAGTGTTGTTTGACGTTAAGACGTCCCCACTGTGCAATTATTAAAATAAAATTTTGATTCTTTAAAATAAATGTGTTTTTATGAGTACAAATTTAAACATACTGCTATACTGTCTAATGAATTGTCGGAGAAAAACATCACATGTACACATGGGTTCCAATATATTTTTTTAATTTCCTAAAACAAAGTCGTATATTCAGATAAGAGCTGGGTAGTTACAAAAAACAAACCCCTATACTATTATAAGAATTAATTTTGGCTGAAAATAACAATAAACGTAAACATGTATATGTAAAAATAAATAAAAATAGTTCCTGAATAGCTATTACAATGATTTTCCATAAATCGTCTTTCTTGGCATAAGTAATCAATGTTTGTATTTCCATAAAACTTCTAAGCTTCATACTGTAAAGTGGTAATTTTGCATATACGACTTTGTTCTAGGGGCCCGTCGACATATTCTCTGCCGTTGTGGTCCCACACAGTATCCTGTTTGTAGCGTATGTGTTTCTTTAGGCGTGTGACACACTAGCATACTGTTGCGGTCTCCTCTCGCCAATACTAACACTATTTTACATCGACGTCCGACAAGTGGGTGAAGCATTAAGAGAGCCTTCAATTGCAGCATCAATTGCCCATAATTTGAAATCATCTATCTCTTATCCATCGTCAATTGCAATTGACCATCTCCCGGGTCTAATGTCCAGTCCAAACAAATATTTTTTCTCTCTTTCTTTTTACATTAGTCACCTCTACCTGACTTTATACTGCCTCTGAAATTATTTATTACCTACTTTAATAATATCATTTAACTGATTAGTGTCCCTAATTTCGAGATGTAGGTTTAGACAAACAGTAAAACACATAAACAAAGCTATTTAAACAGTATTAGCGGAATTAACCGGACAAGCCATTAACATGAACAATCTGCGCGACTGTTTGTTGAGGCCGAGGATATTTGCTCGGCGTGTTTACTGCCTGAATCCCTACCCTTTCATATTGTTCATATGTAAATGACTATATTGGCTTTATAATAAGTGTTGAGAATTCAGGAAATTAAGAAGTTTATTTAATGTGGTCGATATGATCGACGAGATTTTGAGGAGACTTTATCATCGTAAAAGTCTTCGCACGGAAGACCGAAACAATGCCAATGCAATACTCTTCCAACTAGAAGTATCGATTCCGTTTCAACGGATCCTCAACTAGGCGATCAACGCATCGGTCACCAGTGGACAACTTGGCATCAATGAGTGTGCGCGGCTTCGTCAGCGAGTGAGATGCGTGTCAACTAGCTCAACCTCAACCAGATCTCTCAGTCTTTACTCGAATTTCACCTTGTTTGGCAACTCTGGTAAACAATGCGTGGACAACGCATCGTTTACACGTCGCATACTTTGAACTCACAAGTTCAAGTTGACCAATTCACTCTTGATTAAGCAATACGAGTATAATATAAAGCTTACATTTCCATGTCATACTGTGAGTTGAGTTGGAATTGAGTCGGCGTTGAGTCGGTGTAATGTGCGAAGACCTTTTTTTTTTCGCGGGGAAACCCTTCATGAGCATCCGCCGTCTAGGGGAACAGACGGCGGATAGTGTGAGACTCATACTCACTAAAACCCCGCGGTGTTCCTTCTCAGCGCCTTTATTTGGCGAAGTCGCGGGAACGCTGTCGCATACTTCCGCGAATCCGCCGGCAGCTGCCCGGATCCGGGCCCATCTTCAGGAGCTCAGCTTTCAGAGCTCCAAACATCACAAGTGGCGTGCAGAACACCGACATGCCAACCTGCTCGGGGATCTCACTCCGTCGGGCGACAGACTTCCCCTAGGATAACGCCCGGAGGTCCAGTTAGGGCGGCAGGTGGTACGCGTATGCCACCCGCCTGCGCCCTGTACGTCTGCGACGGATTGGGGCGGATGGGGATTGGTCGTCCTCTCTCAGTCGCTACGCCGCTTTTGCGAAACGACTGTTTTGCAGAAGGAGGTAACCGCGCGCCACGCTTCCTCACCACCACCCATGCATTGTACCACAGCCAGCAGCGAGAGATTGGGTCCTACAACTGCGATCAAGTCGGAGCGGGGCTCCGCCCACACCGGGCACTCGGCCAACGTATGCTGCGCTGTGTCATTATCGCAGCCGCATTCGTGGCATGCCGTTGTCGGCTCCCTTCGCGCCACATTGCAAAGGTACCTCCCGAAGCAACCGTGCCCCGAGAGGACCTGGTGAGGCGGAAAGTGAGCACGCCATACCTTCGTTCAACCCAATGCTTGAGCACAGGTCGAACTGCCTCCAAAATAAGTCGGCCGAAACTCGGCTCCTGCAGTCTTTCACTCCATTTACGGAAGAGAACTTCGCGAGAGGATGTCCTCCATCGCCTTACCGGTACTACGTGGACTCCACGGGCTCGCGTCTCCGCACATCGCTCATAGACCGCCGCTAAAACCTCGGCTTCCAGGTCCCAGGGCGGACTTCCTGCTAAGGCGCATGCCGCATCACATGATATGGTGCGGTATCCTCTAATTGCTCTGACTGCCATGACCCGCTGCGCTCTCCGCAAAAGGTATCTAGGCAAATCTTGTTAGAGGCAGTCATGGCATCTACCCATATCGGTGCTCCGTAAAGAGCCATCGACCGGAGCACACCAGTGTACAGCAATCTGCTCAGCGCGGCGGCGGTGCTAACCAGCCTTGGCGTTGTGGGGGACAAATGGCTTTTACACCAAAGTCAAACACAAATCTGCATCGGTGTGATTCACAATGGACTGTATTTTTCGGTTCTGCAATGGTTCATACTATTCTAACTTATTCACTAGCTTATTTCACTATACTATAACTAACTAGCGAACCAGGGGGTCTGGTACTATTCTAAACTTTCACTGGCAATACCTTCACGGTCTGGAAGCACTTTTCTTGCGGAGAATCGAACGAGGACAAACTAGCAACGAAATGTACCGAGTTATATACGCTTCCAAACCGTCTCCTTCCATGTCAAAATGCCGTGACACGCCCAAAAATCGAACGTCACGAAGGTCCGGGTCAATAGAGATAGGACTCTAAATCATTACATATACGGTCTAATTTCCTACCACCGTCATACATCTCTGCTGACCCGCCCCCGCCTTGATACATTTCATACGCAATATCTCTTTATTTTATCAAGTTATCTTATACAATCTTATTAGATTCTTATTCTAATTCGATACACTTTCAAAGTTTCTACTTATTAGAAAAACATAATTTTTTAGGGGCTCTGTCATGCTCTATCACCTGTGACACGATTGAATATCGCTAGCCAAACCTAAATACAATTAAACACCGCAAACGGCATCTGCCTATCTCCTTTATTCTAAGCGTGAGAGACAATTTTATCTAACAAGTAAGATTAGGTACATTCATTTTTCCTTAGTATGAGTTTACTTACACTCTTTATACATATATCTCCCTGAGGGGGCAACAAAAATACATCTCGTACATAACTTTCAGCTTAATATCTTTGGTACTTTCGAAAATACAGCGACTTTCACCTCTCTCTCCATACAAAATGTTGAATTCAACATCAGCTGTGAACAAACTAATTGATATTTACCTACATACAAATTGATATTTCTAACCGGAACATTTTGTACAATTTGTGTTATAATTTCTCAATTTCTTTACTTTCTACGCGCGCTACGTGGTCGCAGCTCCGTGCACATCTCCGAGCCAGTGTGTGTGTGATAAGTATACAGCGAAATACCTAATTTACATTACAGTTTTCATCAAACATCTCATAATAGTGTCTACTACAGCGAACTTTGCCAGTCGATAACTACTGATCTGCCTATGCCATGCGTGGGGTTGGTCGTGAATATGCATTATTGGACATTCCTACGCCGAGCTATGCCACTGACTGAGCTCTAAAAAAGTGCGCTGCGTATTTACGCTTCCTCCGCGTCACTTCCCCGCACTTCACCCCCGCCGCCGCAGGCGGATCAGGTGCTCTGTCGGTCACCTCTTCGTGGACGACCCTTTCGACTAACCGAAAATACCTACACCTCCAAATTTAATATTTCCTATGGCAATCGCTAGACAACAACTCTTTTATCATCATATTCAAATATTACATGCCTACTATGAGAACCTAACGAGTTATATCGAATTAAAAACTGCCGCTGCATACAACCAACATACACCTAGCGGTCATTGCGAGCTTTACTGACTTTACTTATTTTCATAATGAAATACGACGCTTATTGATTCTATCCTCAGCGGAAGTGTTCCCGAAAACTCCAACGGCTATCAAGGATGACCCCTAAGTACCGTATCGTCGACCCAATACTGATCGATACCCCTCCAACCGTAATACTGCTTCCAGCTGGCGGCGCCCTGCGTCGCCCATGGAAACATATCGCCTCAGATTTATTAAGGGCTACTTTCAAACCTAAAGCCCTGATCCTCCTCACAACGAGAGCCGTCCCGACCGTGGCGAGCAGAGCTGCGTCTCTATATGTTTTATCGCTTGATACGACGAGGGTATCATCAGCGTAGCAAAAGACTTCCAGTCCCGATAAATTTGCACCCCGCAGTACCCAGTCGTAGCCGATGTTCCACAGGAGCGGACCGATGTGTGAGGTCTAGCGTTATCATGATGAAACACCACACCCCGTCTGTTGATCAATTCCGGCCGCTTTCTCTCAACTTCTTGCTTTAATCTCATCAGTTGTTCGCAGTAGAGTTCAGAATCGATAGTCCTGCCTGGTGGTAATAGCTCATAATGAATAATGCCCTTCCAATCCCACCACACACACAACATCACCTTATTGCGAGTTAACCCGGGTTTCGCCACAGTCTGTGAAGCCTGACCGGCCTTTGACCACGACCTTTTTCGCACGTTCTTGTCGTACGTGATCCACTTTTCATCAGCAGTTATCAGCTTCTTCAAAAATGATTCGGTTTCATTACGTCGTAATAAAGAATCACAAATGAGTACACGGTTCATTAGGTTTCTATCAGTGAGCTCGTGAGGTACCCAAATATCGAGCTTTTTTTTGTACCCAGCTTTTTTCAAATGCGCCAAAACTGTTTTGTGATCAATTCTCAGTTCTTCAGCTACGTCGTAACTACTGATAAGTCGATCTTGCTCCACTTTTTTTAAAAATGGCATCCATTTTATCCGTAATAGGGCGACCAGAGCGACGTGCATCTTTGAGATCAAAATTTCCGAATTGAAAACGCTTAAACCAAATTTGTGCTACTCTCACAGACACTGCACTAGGTCTATAAACATCGCAAATTCTTTTCGCGGCTTGCGTTGCATTTTTACCTTTTTTGTAGTAAAATTTTAAAATGTATCGAATTTCTTCATTAGATTCACTCATCTTGACAGTACGAAAAACAAATGAAAATCACACATTTGCCTAATTTGAATTTGGAATTATGTTCTTTAAAATTTTAACTTTCAATGATACCAAAACCAGCCAGATACAAATACTACAGCCAAAGAGATTTTATTACAAGTTCATACATACTATAATGCGAAAAGACTTTTTCCCCAACCTATTATTTAAATTAGGACTACAAGAATGACCGCATCGGGCAGAACTCTAGAGTTATGACGACGACCCGTCTAGTTTATTTCCCTACTCCTCCCAACCCCGGCCGCTCCGGCCAAATGTATGCCCGCTATATTATTATGGCATGTACTATAATACGAGTATATGGCGCCCCAAAAACTTGGAGCGTTTTAAATAGAGACAAACGCATCACTGTGTCTTTATTTCTCTATGTACAGTACAACTTGGCGGATTATATTTAGGTCACATGTAGTAAAAGGAATAAGCTCTTTTCTTTCGTCAGATATTTACATCGAAATCGTTTCTTTATGTTCCTAGTCCGCCGCACATGCCCACACAAACACTCGTTCACGACACTGCGCCGATGTCGCTTTGACATTGGTGGGCACGTGTGTGTCCGCAATTGCTCTCACGATTCGTACACTATCAGTTAGTGTCTCTACCATAGGTTAGGATCCCACTGCAGAATCATTTCGTTCACCCAGATATGCTGCAAACCTATTTTTATGCATATTTATAATCTAGATTTATAATCTAGATAATACATATTATATCCATTAGGTTGCCAATCAAAAATTGGCCGCAAGTATTTTTTTATATATATTTTTTTGGGAAAGATTTTTTTTTACTTGTTTTTTCAATAGTATGTCGTACTCGCATACTTCACGGCAATATGTATAGAGACTGAAAAATCACGGCTGTCGTTGCGCGCTTGGCCGCCCCTACCTATTTTCGATCCGCCCCGATAACTTTTTACGTCCATAACGTACATGTATTATTTATAAATCAAACAAAAGAATTTTTTTTTCTCATTATTGTGATATACGGGAGCCAAACTAAATCGGCCGCAAATAAGAGTTGCAGGCTGTTAAAGATAAAAAAAACAATTGAAATGATTTCGAGGGTGTCACCGCAAAACGTAAATGTACTTGCCGCTTAAGGTGCAGCGTATCGTGTTTCGGTTAGGTAGCAATGTATGGTCCTGTAATTGCCGTCACAGAGGCATAACAACTCAAGCCTTAGGAGTAGCTACGCATCTACATCAAAATCTCAGTTTTGATGTAGATGATTCATCATGAAAACGTCCACTGGTGGACCAAAGCCTCCCCATAATATGGGGAAATATGCTATAATCGCCACGCTTGGCTTGCGGATTGGCGATCATAGTGCTGTTGCACTTACTATCGCCCCATTGGAATTGTTTGACCGCCATTGTTCGGTTGACTGACTTGACTGCACTAGTGGAGGAATTATCTTCCAGTAGAAAAAAATCTTCCGCGATGGGGTCGTCACGTCCCAATACTGTGTGTGAGTGTACAGGTGACACTCACACACAGTATTACTCACTAGCAATGCAAATTGTAAGCTTGTTTCCTACTTCAAGATATAAACATAATAATATGCAAACACCCACGATTCGGCAGTTACATTTTCGTCCCATGTAGCCAATAGGTAGCGAAATAATTGACGTATCCATGACGTTATAATTTGCGTTATTAAAAAAAATCACTTACTAAGTTTTATGTGGTTCTCATATCTTCAGAGGATTTTCATTATTTAAAACGAAATCATGCAAGCAAGTCCCCTTTTATGTTACTGAACCAATCATTCGATGGATATCACTTTCGCAATGTACTGTTCCCAAGAGAAAATAATTTTGAAAGGAAAAATGACACAAACGAAGTCGCCGGCTACGATAACATAAAATTTTATAACAGCTAACATCTTCCAGCGAGTTATTCAAGCGGGTCACTGACCAAGTTATGGCGCGTTCCATGTTTACTGGCGAATACACAGTGGTAATGTTAGAACTAGAGCTCAGACACAGTATAGATACAAACAGTATGGAAACTAAGCCCATTTTATAAAATATTTACCTACACTCCATCGAAGCAATAGGGATGTCACCATATTTTTAAATAATGGTGTTATTATTTTAGCATTTACTGACCTTTAATCAATCGTATCGTACAGAAGCGCGCATGGCCCGGCGGCTGGTGTAGATCATAAGCGATCTACTCGGTTAAGCACTACGGGCGCGGTCGGGTAGTGAGATGGGTGACCGCTAGTGGCAAATTAAATGCGCGTTTCCGTGCTTCGGAGGGCACGTCAAGCCGTCGGTCCCGGTTGCTATCGATAGATAGCAGTCGTTAAACCTTGTCGGAGGCCTTATGGGCAGTTTGAAAACATCCGACAGCGGGTTGGCCACTAACCCCCAACACCTCCACCAATCCGCATTGGAGCAGCGTGGTGCCCAGCAGTGGGACGTATAATGGGTTGCCATTATTATTATTATAATCAATCGTATTGGGATGTTGACTATTTTTTTATTGGTTACCCTGTAATAGTATTGGATAAATAAATACTTTGTGTCTTTGAAACATATAGTCAATAAGTACTTAACAGTTGTAAAGATATAACGATTCAAAATGTTGCGAATAGTGAAATGACTCAAAACGGCCTATATAAAATTGCAGCACGTTATGACGTCGCGGTACAACAGTTTACAAATAATAATATGTAGGCTATGTACATAATCTTATGGTGTTGATTAATCCCAGCAAAAGTAACTATGTTATATTAACTATGTTAGTATTCACTAATTTATTCTTGTTCTTATTTAATATTTTTACATACATAAGTAGTTATAAAACAAACAAACAGGCCTATAAGAAATTAAAAAATAGTGCGCCGCCGGCAGCGGGAACAGGGTCTAAGCTATCGGTGGTTAGGGTCACAGAGACAAGAACCTCTTCACTATACGCGCCGTGCCGAGGAGTACCGCCTTCTGTATTAGACCCATGATCCAACCTTGATCTTATTATTATTATAGTTTTAAGTACGAAAAACAGTTTAATATTGATATAACTTGTAGATCTTTGTTTTTGACCATTACATAAAAATTACTTTATTCTTCATAAATATTTTAACAAATTATAATTCCTATTGTTTCTGTGAATTCGGTCTTAAAAATAACAAAACTGAGTGCTAATTACTTGGGTGATTTTTATAGTTCTTACGACAGTACAATCTTAATAAATAGCTGCCCCGACGAACTTCGTATCGCCTTAGAGGTATAAACAAATAAAATGTCCAAAAAATCGAAAAAAAAAAAATTGGTAAGTATCACCTTCACCATTTAGGGATATAAAAAAAGACTACAACCGATTCTCATACCTACCAACTATACACACAAAATTTCATACTGATCGGTCTTGCCGCTGCGGAGGAGTATTGTTACAAACACTACCACACGAGATTTTTTTTAATATGTTAGATATTATAACAATACATTATTCTTACCTTTCAAAATCACCAGGAAGTTTAAAAAACGATACCTCCAGTTTTGATGATGCAGAGTTCAAACAGTCGTATACCACGCAATACGCTCGTGGCATCTTTAAAACACTCGTGGAAGCAAAAACAAATCGCAACGTGACCGCTCGTCTCGACGCGACAGTCCGCGACACTCGCTACTGTAGCACTGCGAGAACCGCTTAGAGGCCTCGTAGATGCGCATGTTTGTGTGAGTGTGCCGTTTCGAACGATTGGTTCGTAGTTTCCGTACTGTTCATATGTGTACTGTGGCTCGGAGCAAGAGACAAAGTAACTCGGTGTACTAGATATCTGTGTATAGAAACTGTCTCGGCAAATTTCGAAATATCTTGTTATAAAAATTCTTAGCCTTTCTTGATTTTCATATTCAATTATTGCCTAATCTGTTAATTAATTAAGATTGGGATAAATCCATCGAATTGACAAGATGCAACATCATTTCGTCCCATAAAATAGCTGACAAGTGTATTGAAATCATTGGGCTCATTACCAAACGCCGAGTGTGAATCTTGAGAACTGGCGCAAAATGTA
The DNA here is from genome assembly GCA_036365455.1 of Macrosoma leucophasiata. Lineage (NCBI taxonomy): Eukaryota > Metazoa > Arthropoda > Insecta > Lepidoptera > Hedylidae > Macrosoma > Macrosoma leucophasiata. The sequence continues at coordinate 21,801,455 of JAWQUS010000003.1, read as the reverse complement.
AAAATCTCAACAGCACTTCCCGACCAGGGCATCAAACCCGAGACCTCAGTATAACGACAAGGCCTTGCTACCACTACTGAGGCAGTTAAAATATCTTATCTGCGGTAGTAACTTAATATACGACTTACTGGTGGTAGAGCTCCAGTGACGGAGCTCGCGGGCGTAGGCACCACCGCATTACCTAATATACTTGCCGCTAAATGGTAGTGTTCAGCACTATCGTGTTCCGGTCAGGTGGTAATGTACGGCCCTGTAATTTCTGGCACAGAGGCGATCTGCTTTTTGACCTTAGTCTTTGTGTGGGTGTCTATAGGCTGCAGTCATCACTTAACATCAACGTGAACTGCATGCTTGTTTACCACTTCAAATAAATAAAAAAAAAAAAAAAAAAAATACGGACAGACGTATATGAATATGGGAACAAAATTCAATTTGTGCTGATACAGTTAGGAATAGCTTTTCGTCACATAAACGCCACGTTTATTTCCCCACCCTCAAAAACGCTGCGTCACGAGCATAAAAAAGTCAATCACATCGCTCGCAAAAGAGTTTTGCAAATGGCCAATTAATTCTGTTAATTTGGGAATATAAGACGAGCTAAAGGTACTGATAAACAGCTCATTGAAATAAAACTATTTTTACGGATTTATCTCGCGTATATTAAACTAAAATGATTTTTAAAATCAACTGCCAATCAGTCTGCCCGGGACCACGGAAGCTGAAAAGCGACCGAAACGTCGGGTTGATTTAAAAAATCATTTTAATTTAATATACGCGAGATAAGTCCGTAAAAAAAGTTTTATTTCAATGAGTGTAGCTCGCGAAAACCTAAGAACATATCATGATAAACAGCTATTGCTGAATGGTAACGTTCAGTGGTACCGTGTGCCATGTAGCTTACCATCTATGACAGACACTGTAAATGAAAAAATGTAACTTCAAGCCTGTAGTCCCCGAAGGGGTAGGCAGAGGTAAATGCATGCATTTAAGTATACATGCAAACATCCATGATTCGTCGGTTACGTTTCGGCTCATGTAACTGGTGGTGAGCCTCAATAGATTGTTAAAGAGCCCAGCAATTTCAATACATCTCCAGGCTCATTACCGAACTACGAAGGTGGTACGGGGAATCATCCAGAAAATTAAAATACCCCGTTATCACCCGAGATAAAGAGATATAATGATATAATATATAATATAAGACTGTTTTACTATATGAAAGAAATAAACCTTGTGTTGCTGTAAAGAAGATTTATTGTTAGTTTTTTTTATATAGAGACTATTTTATTTAGATAATATAAAACAATATGAACTCAAACCTGTAAAGAAGAAACGACAATGAAAGTTTATTCTTTCACTTTTAAAACATAAAATAATATAATATTAAAATTTTCATTGATTATCCATTTGTCAATCAACTCATATTTAAATCTGTCATCTGACATTCTGAATTCGTTTCTTCTTTAAAATCAGACAATTAAAAAGTTAAAAACTATAACCAAACTTCATGGTAAGTAAACACACAGAGTGCGAAGAAAGAAATAGTATTTCTTTACATCTCCCCCCATGGGGAAGAAAATTCACCCGTGAATTTTCACTCCAGTTCTCCATTTGATACTTGCACATTCTCATCCTCTGTTATCTGTACTGGAATTAGTTTTGTGATATGAAAAAGATTTGACTCTGTTTTTCTATGTCCTGTATCTATCTCGTAAATTGTATTAGATTTCTTTTTAATTATTTTATATGGTCCAATTCTCAATTCATCTAGCTTTTTCCTATTTAGTTTATTCCCATTTTCTATATATACTAGATCTCCCACACTGAATTCTCTTTGTTTTCTATTCCTATCATACCTCATTTTGTTATAGTAATGTGATTTCAAGGTATTATTAAGCGCTGTTTTCTTATCTCCGATCCAGTCACTATTTATACCTCCTTGTTGTAGTTCTTTTGGTAAAACCTTAACATCTGTTCCGTATAGCAAATAACATGGTGCATAGCCAGTTACTGAGTGGTTAGTCTGATTGTATTTTTCTACACATTCATGTGCTATTGTAGTCCACGCTCTGTTTTCTCCATCTTCATTGATTTTGCATCTAATTTTGTTAACTATCGTTTGATTCAACCTTTCATTTAGGCCATTAGAAAACGGTGCATTCACTGCTGTAAAAATTATTGTTATTTGTTTGTCAGTAAGGAACTTCTTGAATTCTTTAGAGTTTATTCCTGGATACTGGTCGGTAAGGAGCATCCCAATCTCTTCGGTTTCAGCGACCTTATTTAATAGCTTTATAAAGTCATGTGCACCCTGGGTTTTTGATGTTATAATAAATGCATATCTAGTGAAGTGGTCCACTAAAAGATGTATGTATTTCTTGGTTGATCTAGAACCACCAAAACCTCCAATTGTGTCTATTGATACTATTTCAAATTCCTTCTCTTTGATATGTTCATTAAAATTAATTTTGTTTTCGTTTTCATATTTATTACCTTCATTTTCACCTTCGTCTATCTTTTTCTCCATTTTTTTACTATTCTTTTCATGTAAGTATTGTTTCTGAGTTATTTTTAACTCCTCATTTTGTACTAGCTTGTATTTCTTTATCATATCTAATCCTATTAAGAAATCATATCTGAATTTGTGTTCGTCAATGATGTACACATCCACATTTTCTTCTATTTCAAAAATTTTTATTTTTAAATTTGTCAAACCACTTGTTTTTTGGACACCATTAATTGTTACTATATTTTCTTCATTCGAGTTATGTCCTTTTGTATTTAGTTTTAGTAATTTGGAATTAATTAGAGATACATTTGAACCTGAATCGTATACTCCATAAATTTCTAATTTATTATTTAACAGTAGTTTGATCTTAATTAATGGTGTCACTACTAGTTTTTTTGTTCTGTTTCATTTAACTCTGCTTCAATCACTGAATTATTTACATGTTTAATATATCTTTTATTTAATTTATCATCTTCTCTAACTCTAAACCAGCATGCAGCTTCGGAATGATAGCGAACCCCTTTATTTAATTTTACGCATATTTTGCATGGATAACGTCCTTCATTTGTAATATTTATCCTTTGATTTTCATACTTTCTGTACGTTTCATTCCTATTTTTATTTACCAAATGTTCATACTTTCTCACCTCATTGAATAAACATACTATATCGTTCATTGCTTCTCTATTTATCTTCTCTAATACAAAACCTGGCAAACCTACCGCTATCAGATCCACCCGTGTACCTGTATCAATTGAATTTCTCATGTCCAATAAAAGTTTTTCCTTTTTAATGGCATAGTCCACTAATGAACCATCCTTATATTTAAATAACAATGCATAGGTCACTTGGTTCCAGTTTTGGTTTGCAAATGACTCGCACAACTTTTCTTTCCAATAAATTCGAATCTCTAATTTGTTCTTCAGATGCTCGGTTATGTTCAATTTCCTCCAGATATTGTTCTCCAAATTGTAAGTTACCATCAGCATCTATGTAAATTTCTCGTAATTTATCTGTCATAGTTATCCAAACTCTTCGTGTCTGATGTCTTTTCTTTAAACTATTTTTTACTTTGTTGTACACGGCTGTCTCAATTAATTCTTCGTGAAATCCAACAGACTGTAATTCCTCTGGTATAGCAAATTTTTTTTCATCTTTAGTTGTGATTGAGGTTACACAACAAATATTAGATTTTCCATCATTCGCCGGTAAAATCGTGAATTCAAAACGTAACTGCTCCATTTGCATCTTTTTATAAACAAAATTGTCGTTTTATAAGACTGTTTTACTATATGAAAGAAATAAACCTTGTGTTGCTGTAAAGAAGATTTATTGTTAGTTTTTTTTATATAGAGACTATTTTATTTAGATAATATAAAACAATATGAACTCAAACCTGTAAAGAAGAAACGACAATGAAAGTTTATTCTTTCACTTTTAAAACATAAAATAATATAATATTAAAATTTTCATTGATTATCCATTTGTCAATCAACTCATATTTAAATCTGTCATCTGACATTCTGAATTCGTTTCTTCTTTAAAATCAGACAATTAAAAAGTTAAAAACTATAACCAAACTTCATGGTAAGTAAACACACAGAGTGCGAAGAAAGAAATAGTATTTCTTTACATATATATAAAAGTCCCGTGAAAATCGGTCCAGCCGTTCCCAAGATTAGCCCCGCCAAACAGACAGACAGACAAAAATCGTAAAAAATGTTTTGGTTTATGTAGCGTGTATACATACTCGTGTATATATACATATTCATTTAGTAAAAAGCGGTTGTTTTAATATTACAAACAGACAATTTTATTTATTTGTATAGATTTATTATTATGGAAGGTAATATACAACATAAGTTCTAAAAAATCTGTGAAAATTTAAGGGTCTAGTACTTGCTACCGTTATTATCGAGCAAAAATATACGAAAAAAAACACGTGTAGGTATTGTATGCCCCCTTGGACCTCTTAAAATTTTCTTATTTTATTTTTAGTAATTAATTTTGTCATTATAGCGGTATCAGAAATACATAATTTAGAAAATGTTAGCTTTCTAGCTATATTACACTATTTATGAGATACAGGCTGGTGACAGACAGACGGACGGACAGACAGACAGACAGACAGCGGAGGATTAGTAGGGTCCGTTTTTACCTTATAGGTACGAAATCCCCTAAAAGATAGAACTAAGATACAGAATAGCTTAAAAATATTCGTAATGATTCTTTAAATTGACATAACTTTTTCATTTCTGAACCGATTCACATAAAACAAACACTAAATGTTAAGTGAAACTTACCACAATATATGAGACCGCAAATCGAATAAGGCGTTTTTGAAATTAGGGTCTACAAACACACAGACAAACAGACATTTTTTCGAGATAAAAAGTAGTGTTGTGTGCCAAAGGTTAAAGTATAATCATACCAAGTTTCATTGTAATCGGACCGGTAGGTTTTGTGTGATGCTTGAACAAACAGACAGAGAGACAAAAAAAAATTTAATCACTTATTTGTGTTCGGTATCGATCTAGTAACATCCCCTGGTATTTATTTTTTCAATATTTTCAATGTACAGAATTTACACTTCTACAGTTTTATTATAAGTATAGATAAATAATAGAGATATAATAAATCTTTATCTCTGATAGCCTCCGACCCGGGGATCGAACCCAGAACCCCAGCGTAGCAGTAGTAACCTACTATCAATAAACTACGGAGACAGTCAAAGTTGAGCAGTTATCTATATATATATATAAATATAAATCAATTGCTGTTCGTTAGTCTCGCTAAAACTCGAGAACGGCTGGACCGATTTGGTTGGATTGATTTTTGGAAGTCCAGGGAAGGTTTAAAAGGTAAGAAAATATGAAGCAATTGAAGGGAAATAGTAAAAACCACAATTTCATTTTCCCACACAAATAGTCCGTATCTATCTCAAACCTTTGACACATTATTTCATTCTGAGGCAATACGAAGTTTGCCGGGTCAGCTAGTTCTAAATATTTGTTTAAATTTTATAATTGCGTCTCTTCCATATTCATTAATCTATACTTATGCCGAATAGTTTAAAATGATTCGGTGTGCCTTGGGTGTGCCAATAATACTTGTAAGGGCTTATTTGATAAGTACCTACCAGACGATGCGGTAATTGTTAGCTCTACACCATCAGGGCTACAAGCACTAGTCACAGTCATGAAAGAGGATTGTATGGAGAAAGGCTTACAATTGAATGTGGATAAAACTAAAATATTAGTATTTGAAAGAGATGAACAGAGAACAAATGCAAGGGTAGTAGTAGATGATGCAGTGTTAGAACAGGTTGATGAAATTGTATATCTTGGATGTGCTTTTAGCAAGGATGGTAGGTACACCACTGACATAGAAAGAAGAGTGCTTGCTGGGAATTGCGTGAATGGAGCCTTGGGTAAGCTACTAGAATCTAAACATCTCAGCCAGCGGGCTCGACTAGCCGTACACAATGCTGTACTTACTCCAACGCTTTTATATGGAAGCGAGAGCTGGGTATGCAGGAAAGAGCATGAAAGTAAGTTGAACGCGGTCGAGATGAGATCTTTGCGCAAGATCTGCGGTGTATCACTCACCGATCGCGTTCGTAATGAAGATGTAAGAAAGAGTCTTTGTGTGAATGATAGTATCGGTGTAAAAATGAAAAAAGGCATGCTCCGATGGTTCGGGCATATAGAAAGAATGTCGAATGAGCGAATGACTAAACAGATATACAATGCGAATGTGGATGGTTGCAGAGGCCCAGGAAGACCAAGGCTGACCTACCATGACCAAATAGGTCGAGTTCTGTCTGATGGTGGGGTCAAAAGTCTTAGGAATCGGCGTGCATGTATGAAGAGAATGATGAAGGTAGACGAGGCACGAGAGGTTTGTCTGAACCGGGATATCTGGCGCTCTACACTCTCTGCCTACCCCGTTAGGGACCTGGCGTGAAGATACATACATACATACATACCTACAGTCACCGACAGTATAGATTGGCTATATAAAAACTGGTTGCCTGTAAAGTCGGTTTTACGGACGAAGATTTTACGTGGCAACGTCTTTTTCTCGGTAGAAAGGCATTCGCCGGTCCGGCAGGCCTCTCTCTCGTTCGGTGACTTATCGTTACGTTACCGGGCGTTACACTTTTTCAAGAGTGACTCCGAGCCGCAACCTAATTTAAGACGTTGTCACGTCAAAATACCCAAATTTACTTACGTTTTACGTTTGCTTTTTTTTCTTTTTAACTTCCCGTAACTTTAGACAGGCGTGTTCTGATCAATCTGGATGAATCATTCCGATCTGTGGGCACCAGACCGAGATGGCGCCTTCCCACGCCTACGCTATCTCCTTACACACTTCCGTGGCAATCGAGTGCTGCGGTGTATATGTATCATGATGTATATCGGCTTTTATCTTTAACTAGCGGCCCGCCCCGGCTTCGCGCGGTTGCAATATTACTTACCCTCTCCTATTCGTCTAAGCGTGATATTATAAGCCATACCTTGATAATTGGGCTATCTAACACTGATAGAAATTTTCAAATCCCAAACATAAAACAAACAAACATTTTTTTTTTATTTAAGTTAGGTGGCAAACAGGTATGCAGATCATATTCATGTTAAGTGATGACTGCAGCCTATAGACATTTACACAAAGGCCGCAGGTCGAAATGCAGATGCGTTACCACCCCTGAGACTTAAGTTGTTACGTCTCTGTGATAGTTATTATAGGGCCATACCATCTTACCGGTGGTGCCTACGCCTGCGAGCCCCGTCACCAGAGCTCTACCACCAGTAAAAAAACAAACTCTTCAGCTTTATAACATTAGTATCGATACGTATATAAAATTTCCGTATCACAGTGGTTCCAACCAAATCTCTACCCAGCTTTACCGATTTTTATTGTGTTTTAAAATATATTTCGTAGATCAGAGATGGCGATATGTAATTCACCGCCGACAGTAAATAATACAGAATATTAAAACCGACCAAGTGCGAGGCGGACAAGCACGGTAACGTCACGGTACGTGAAGGGTTCCGTACCATCATGTATGTGGTGGTAACCATGGTAACCCCCGCATTAATATTTTTATTTTTGGTATTTGTTGTTATATCGGCAGCTTTCTTGCTATCACGGTTTATCAGATCCAGCCTGGTGACAGACAAATAGACGGACAGACACACAGCGGAGGCTTATTAATAGGGTCCCGTTTTTGCCTTTTAGGTAATAAACCATAAAAATGAACATCACCTTTTAAAAAAGAAGAAAAGAATGATGGAGGTAGATGAGACAATGGAGGTTTGTCAGGACCGGAATATCTGGCGCTCCACACTCTCTGCCTACCCCGTTAGGGACCTGGCGTGAAGATACATACATACAAACCTTTTAAAAACACCAAGACTTCACATCGACAAGCACTTTATATGTTTTATTAATATACTGTATCGAAGTTTACGGTTTCCTCTGTATCGAAGTTTACGGTTTCCTTGGCTCGAGACTGAATAAAATTACTAAATTCATAAAGAATATTTCAGTTTATTTCATGTTCCACTCCGCAAAGTTTTATAAAGCCGAAGCTTTGAAAGCGAAACATTTGCGGTGCGAAACAACTTTCTGTAAGCGTGCAATAAGCCATCACTTTGAATTGGAGCAGTACCTTTTTTGGGCACAAAATGAAAACAAAATGACAAAGTTAGGTAATTGTAAGTATTCAAGTTAGATTGTCCCACTGTCGTCAAAAGTGATTCTTTTGTATATTTCAATTACTGAATTTGATGCATTTTTGAATAAGAATGCAAATATGTGAGTTGCTACAGTACAACGCACCAGTAACATAGCTGAAGCAGAGAATATGTAATAATACTACGTATAGAATGGACACTCTGACGTCCCGCCCGATTTCCCCGCCTCACCCAACCTCCTCCCCTCTTATGGGCGACGTTTGGTATTCTCTACGTGCTACGCACACAGGTGCACGTGCAAATACACGTCACTGATTGATGTCTGTGTAATAGAGACCAAATTAAGCGTTCGTATGGAATTTTGGCGGAGTGTCCGCGGTGTGGCTGAAGGACCATAGAATAGAGAGCAAAAGCACCAGCATATTTATTAGATTACTCTAAATATTCAGAGCTTCCATTTTCCGTTTACTTTGTTGACAAGTATAATGTACAGATCACAAAATAATTTCGATTATTCCTTTAATCTCCACCAAGAGGCGTAGCACAAGCCGGTGGGAATTAAATAAAAAAATATGTTAGTGCGTATTTTGGTATAGAATAAAGAAAATTATATATTTTAAAACAATTCAAGGGCGTGGGAAAACACGACCGTACGTTTACTTTGATTTGTTATTTTCCTTGAATCTACAACAATGATTGACGACAACATATCGTACAATGTTTGCATCAATCACCGTTCGTCATGCTCGTCATGCAATGCGGAAGTTCATAAGTTGGTTACTAAGAATACATTTTCTTGTTCTTTCGTTGTCCTAGTGTATGGACACATACATATTTTTTCTGGTAGTAGAGCTCCAGTGGCGGAGCTCGCGGGCGAAGGCACCACCGCTTTACCTAATATACTTGCCGCTAAATGGTAGTGTGCAGCACTATCGTGTTCCGGTCAGGTGGTAATCTACGGCCCTGTAATTTCCTCGGTCTTTGTGTGGGTGTCCATAGGCTGCAGTCATCACTTAACATCAATGTGAACTTCATGCTTGTTTGCCACTTCCATAACAAAAAAAAAAACAAAAAAACTCAAACACCCACGGATTGCCGGTTACGTCGGTAGAGTGCAAATGTCGGAGCTCAAAAGCGTAGACACCATCGCATTATTTAATCTATCTTCCGCCAAATGGTGGTGTTCGTTTAAGGTCTCAGGGGTGGCAACATATTTGCATTTTGTCCACTGATGTTTGTGTAGATGTCTATAGGCTGCAGTTATCACTTTACATCCATTGAACAACTGCATGCTTGTTTGCCAACTTCGTAACACAAAAAACGAATAACGTAGACATCAACAGAATGTTCCATTTTCTCCTTTACTAACGGACACCATGAGAGTTCAGGAAAAAAATTGTCATTTTTTGTCATTCACTGGAAGAGTTCCAAAACCCGCAAGAACTGAGGAAACCCACCAAAACAATAGTAGGCATGCTTGTTTGTCACTATATTTTTTTTAAACTCAACTTAGAAAAAAAAAGCCTTGTATAAAAATAAAAAATAAAATACGCTTACACTCACAGCCCCACAGTAGGTATATAAACCTGTGTCGTGGGTGCCGTTGTACACATACAACACATACACAAACACCCAGACCCGAAACAAATATCTGTAGGCCATACAAATATTTGTCCCGGTGCGGGGATCGAACCCGCGACCCTTCGAATCAAACGATGGTTTCACACCGCTGGACTAACCGGGTCGTCATAATTGTATCTCAGGATTATCAACGCATCGGCATTTTTAGCATCGGTTTTTGTGTAGATGTCTATTGCCTACTGTATTCACATATGTACACTTACAGTGTACACATGTTTGCCCCACTTCATGACATAAAAAACCGGTCAAGTGCGTGGCGGGCCACGCGCAGTATAGGTTTCCGTAGGTAGTTTTTAAGTTTGATTGATGTAATGTAAAAAAAATAATAAATATTTTCTAGGTAGTTGTTCAAAATTTCGAGTACATATTTCGACATTCAGTCGACTATAAAAAAAATAAAAACAAAAAAATACTCACAGCCTCACAGTAGGTAAAAACTTGTGTCATGGATGCCGTTGTACACATACACAAACACCCAGACCCGAAACAAATATTTGTAGGCCATACAAATATTTGTCCCGGTGCGGGGATCGAACCTTCGAATCAAACGGTCATCTCACACCGCTGGACTAACCGGGTCGTCATCTTGCATTGTACTTCCTTGTTTAGGTACTATGAAACCCTAAAAATATATATCAACATTGTGATACTTGATCAAATTTAGATTTTTGTTAGAATATGTTGCAAATAATCCCAACATTCAGTTTCTGCAATAACCGTAAATTACAACATCATCACATTTTCATGTATTTAAATGCAAAACTCATCCATTTACGCGTGTACCATTTTTTTCTGTAGAACATTTGTGCAGTAAATCATTTCGGAATGGGGTAGCCGGTGCCTAAAGCGGAATGAGTAAGCGCTCGGAGTAAAACGGGCGCGTAGAGCGGCCCGTCGGCAAATTGAATAATATTGTCGGTATAACGCGGCGGGAATATTTGGGCCAGTCTTCCCTGCCTTGTACACGCAAGTTAGAGACGGAAAAATAGACTACATTAACTTGTGGTATGCATCGATATTAATTGAAATCTTTGGTTTTTATAGACTACAGTACTAACTTACCATCACTTTTTGTGCAGGAATGGCTTGGATGCTTAATTTTGAAAGCGGATAAGATGAAAAAGGGTCAAAGGCGGCAGATTCAAATTTTGCCGGGAGACAAGTTCAAACGAAAATCGTCAATAATAAAGACTACCTAAGAAATAATTTCATATTTTTGTTATTAGATACTTTAACAGCCATGCCACAAATAAATATACGAGTCTTGAGTGCTTTTCATGATGGAAAAGTAACATACTTATACATTCATTTAATAAAATATGCCACAATGATCTTTTGAAGAATATCAAAAACGAGGTATTCCAATTATAATGTTAATTAGATGCGAATTGGAGTTTCCTTAGTATAATTAAATGGTAATTCTCAGAGTGCTGTAAAATCGCTGCGTTCGCTGTTCCCAAATTAATAAATCAATACACCGCTTAACAGAACACGATAGCGCTTAACACTACCATTTAGCCTGCGCACTCAAACTCCGACTCGAGCTCTACGATCAGTTAAAAATAATATAAGTAATATATAATTTAATAGTAATGTATAATAATACATAATATATATATTCTTTTTAACATAAATGGCCATACAAAACAGATAGATACTTTTTTTTATAATATCGCCTTCGCTCCTCCTTTTCACCAAGCCATTAGCTACCGAAAGCTTCTCTGACTCCGAGTCACTCCCCCGAGACCGGCTGAATCCAGCTCTTCAAACTTTTCGCTTCTTGACATTCAGTCGACTATAAAAAAAATAAAAACAAAAAAATACTCACAGCCTCACAGTAGGTAAAAACTTGTGTCATGGATGCCGTTGTACACATACACAAACACCCAGACCCGAAACAAATATTTGTAGGCCATACAAATATTTGTCCCGGTGCGGGGATCGAACCTTCGAATCAAACGGTCATCTCACACCGCTGGACTAACCGGGTCGTCATCTTGCATTGTACTTCCTTGTTTAGGTACTATGAAACCCTAAAAATATATATCAACATTGTGATACTTGATCAAATTTAGATTTTTGTTAGAATATGTTGCAAATAATCCCAACATTCAGTTTCTGCAATAACCGTAAATTACAACATCATCACATTTTCATGTATTTAAATGCAAAACTCATCCATTTACGCGTGTACCATTTTTTTCTGTAGAACATTTGTGCAGTAAATCATTTCGGAATGGGGTAGCCGGTGCCTAAAGCGGAATGAGTAAGCGCTCGGAGTAAAACGGGCGCGTAGAGCGGCCCGTCGGCAAATTGAATAATATTGTCGGTATAACGCGGCGGGAATATTTGGGCCAGTCTTCCCTGCCTTGTACACGCAAGTTAGAGACGGAAAAATAGACTACATTAACTTGTGGTATGCATCGATATTAATTGAAATCTTTGGTTTTTATAGACTACAGTACTAACTTACCATCACTTTTTGTGCAGGAATGGCTTGGATGCTTAATTTTGAAAGCGGATAAGATGAAAAAGGGTCAAAGGCGGCAGATTCAAATTTTGCCGGGAGACAAGTTCAAACGAAAATCGTCAATAATAAAGACTACCTAAGAAATAATTTCATATTTTTGTTATTAGATACTTTAACAGCCATGCCACAAATAAATATACGAGTCTTGAGTGCTTTTCATGATGGAAAAGTAACATACTTATACATTCATTTAATAAAATATGCCACAATGATCTTTTGAAGAATATCAAAAACGAGGTATTCCAATTATAATGTTAATTAGATGCGAATTGGAGTTTCCTTAGTATAATTAAATGGTAATTCTCAGAGTGCTGTAAAATCGCTGCGTTCGCTGTTCCCAAATTAATAAATCAATACACCGCTTAACAGAACACGATAGCGCTTAACACTACCATTTAGCCTGCGCACTCAAACTCCGACTCGAGCTCTACGATCAGTTAAAAATAATATAAGTAATATATAATTTAATAGTAATGTATAATAATACATAATATATATATTCTTTTTAACATAAATGGCCATACAAAACAGATAGATACTTTTTTTTATAATATCGCCTTCGCTCCTCCTTTTCACCAAGCCATTAGCTACCGAAAGCTTCTCTGACTCCGAGTCACTCCCCCGAGACCGGCTGAATCCAGCTCTTCAAACTTTTCGCTTCTTGCTAATACTATGGAAATTAGCCAAGTCCAACCCGCTGCCATGGAAATGAGACCGGACATAATAAATTATCAAGGCCGGGAACGCGTGTAATACAGATCTTTTTATCATAAAAGAAATGTAGAATATTGTAAGAGTATGGCGGATAAAAGACATTTTAGTTCCTTAGTAAAAAACAAAAAATATTAAATGCGGTATAAAATTTTACTGGGTTCCAGTGTAGGAGCTCGAGGGCGTAGGCACCACCGCATTACCTGATCAACACGGTGAAGGTTGAGGGCAATCGAGGGAGGAGCCCAGGACTGTCCGTTGTGGCACTTTGAGAGAGGCTATCAGCAGCTGTATTTCGGCTCAAATCAATTTTTGACGACCCGGTTAGTCCAGTGGTGTGAGACGACCATTTGATTCTAAGAGTCGCGGGTTCAATCCCCACACCTGGACAAATATTTGTATTGCCTACTGATATTTGTTTCGGGTCTGGGTGTTTGTGTATGTGTTGTATGTGTACAACGGCATCCACGACCCAGGTTTATATATTACCTAATGTGGGGTGTGGTTATAATACCTAATGCACTCACAGGAGTGTAAGCGTATTTTAAATCCATTATCATTTGTCTAGTCATTTCCATATGAAAGCCGGTCTGCTTAATATGTATATAATGTGTGTGTGAGACTCACCTGGCTAGCAGATATTTTTATATAAAATTCTAAACCCAGTTTTGTAAATGTGAGCATGAATAAAAAACTGTTGTTTGGTACACTGATAGGTATTTATTATTGTTATTAAATCTATGTTTTTAAATTATAACTTACAAATTATTATTACATGTTTTTTACCAATGTGATCCAGTACCAAACTGTCAAGAAAACAGGGTCGTGAATATGACATGGGTTCGAGTGGTGACGATTACTGCTCCCTTTTAAATTAATTTATAATTTACTTAATTACCTGTCCCTGGGCATGGTAATGCCGGTAACCCTAATCCTTTCTACAAATCCTTAAGATGGTACCTTAGTAGACAGCTTACAGAGGGGTCCAGTATCTATCTCCTCCACTAGGCTTCAGGGTAACCGGTCACATCCCGCATCCAGAGGTCAGTTAGAATCCTCATAATTTAAGCATGCCTAAAATCTCCTTCCCCAATTATGGTGTTAGATACCGTATCTAACACCATAATTGGGGAAGGAAAAATATTCCGATAATGAACCGTACCTAAAATGTAAGGTGAGAATTCCCCATGTTAAATATACCCTATGCTAAATTATGAAACCTAACCCAAAGGAATCAAAAATGTAAGAAAATATTTAAAGAAATAAAAATAAATTTAGATAAATAAAACCCGCATCTGAAACAAAATCACACTGGGTACAATCTGCATTATCTCTGTTCGGTTCATGAAGAATCTAGTACCAAACTCAACATGAATCAAACAGCCTCCCTATACAAAACTTGTGGAAGTGGAAATAATTACTTACGAGGACTTTTCGCTAATATCTCATAACCGAATAAAGCCTCTGCATACCAACTCCTCCCGACATTAGAGAAACTGGCTGCAACAAACAACCCAACATGAAATCATCACGCCATTTCCCAATCGACATGTGAACAAGAAAATATCCAAAGATTCTTGAAGATCTTACCTCAATTGATGATAAAAAACCTATTTAATAGGCATTTAGGCCACGATGGCTAAAATATTTAAGGCTTTTCGCCTCTTCATTATTTCGAGCTCGTCGCCACTATCGGCTCCGGCCGAGAAAAAACAAATGACAGATGTCACAGATGACGTCTTTTTTTTTATTATTATGGCATCGCTATTACGCATATTGCCAGTTTCAAGTAAAACGATATTTCGTATTTATTTAAGCAGCATCAAAGTTAGTATAATAGGTAAGTATCAAGTATATAAGTTATCAAGTATAATATGTCAGTCATGTGTGTTACAGTCAAGTTATTCGAGTAAAGCGATGGCTACTTTACCAGAACATTTACAATGAAGTTTTGGAGGCAACCTGAAAGGTCGTGTTTTCGCACTGTTATTCTATTTCACTATACACGGGCACTGTAATAAAGCTATATCAAACAAAAGCTTACCAACTTTATTCAATATAACTTAAAAATACACCAAGAAAATGAAATAAAATAAGAGCACCATACGCCTCTTTCAAGGTTCCCGCCAAAACTCAGATGACGTCTTAATAACCTCTCAGACCTTCCTCTTTACCGGCCATGGATCCACGTCTTTTACAGACTTTCAGCAACAATGCTAATGAAATTCACCAAATAATATTTTAATTATGTTTTCTGGTTATATTTAATAAATATTTTTAATATTTAATTTGTAATCATTTAAATTTTATTTGTATACAAATTAAAACTTTTAATAAATTATGTAATCCAAATATGCGTGGTATGGAATACATTGATAATGTTGTCTTAGTACGGCTGTGATGAACTAGATGGCGTTATGACCATTTTCAGACCAGACTTACAAAAAATACAACGTTACACATATTCTCTAACCTAGATTAAAGAAACAAAGACGAGAACTATATTCGGACATGAAATGACGAAGCACATGCTAATTACATTAATTTCCCATTCCCGCAACAATTAAGCCAATTTAATATTAAACGCGATGAGTTACTTCATCCAGGGGTGGAACAAAGTAAAGGGGAGGTGGTAATTGCGTGTGTCACGATATCGCCGCATTTTACGGAATTTTCAGCGCCCACTTATAACGTAAGCTCGCACTGTGGAGACCTGACGCGGCTTTTTTGCGTGGTAAATGTCCAGTTAGTAAATGCCCACCAAAAACATTAGCATTTTTATGTAACGAAGGTTGCAAACAAGCATGCAGGTCACATTGATGTTAAGTGATGACTGCAGCCTATAGACACCCACACAAAGACCAAGGTCAAAATGCAGATGCCTTGCCACTCCTGAGGTCTAAGGTGTTATGCCTCTGTGCCGGTAATTACATGGCCGTACATTATCACCTGACCGGAACACGATAGTGCTAAACACTACCATTTAGCGGCAATTATAGGTTATGCGGTGGTGGCTCCACCCGCGAGCTCCATCACTGGAGCTCTACCACCAGTAATAATAATATTATAATATTGGATATTACATATTAACTGCAGCCTACACTAAAATAGAGGTCAAAATGAAGATATGTTACCACCCTATGAGACCTTAGCTGTTATGTCTCTACGGGGCATGCATTGCAACCGGAACACAATAGTGTTAAACACTACCATTTAGCGCTAAATAGATTAGGTAATGTGCCCAATCCCTTGAGTCCCTACACTTAAACTCTACCACTAATAGATAACAAACACAATACACTTGAAAATTACAAAAATAAGAATCGGTTATTTGTAAAACAGTACATAGCACAAAATCTGTTAATAATACTAATCACAATAATCATTCGAATGGCTGTCAATCAATAAGTACATAATAACATTCAACAAATATTTTGAAATTATTATTTTACCGCCTCTTGTATACTGTATCTATAACATCTGACGTCTCTGTATTTATTTCTTGGTGTACAATACAATAATAATAATAATAATTCTTTATCTATTTTATTAGTTTGGTAAGTGAATAACTGTAGTCTATGTATAGACCTCTACTCAAAAACCTGAGGCTGAATGCAGATGCGGGGCCATATCTGAAGCCTAAGTTGTTTTTGCTCTTTGACAGAAATTACCAGCCCATCCAACCGCCAATCAAACCCACATCGCAAGTCCTTTTAGTATGCCTCTCATGTAAAAATGTTCCGCAGTGCGAGCCAGACCTTACACAGGCAGCAACACCTATGCGACGACTGCATTGCGTCTTGACGCATTCACTTTCTAAAAGAAAACGCCCACTAACTAACATGCAAAACAGCTCGAACCACCATAATTATACATATAATTTTAAAAAAAGAGCACAAAATGTTTGCAATTAAAGTACAAAGTAAATTACTTACCAAAGAACCATCGCTTATTGTTTCTAATTTCTTAATAACGTAGCTTCACACGGTAGTATTTGTATACTCTTTGTTTACACGTATACCCCGAAGGAGTAGGCAGGGGTAAATGCATGCATTCAATCATACTTGCAAACACCCACGAATCGCCGGGTACGTTTAGGCGCATGTAACAATGTACTCTTACATTTACCACACCGCGGACACTCCGCCAAAATTCCATACAAACGCTTAATTTGGTATCTTTTACACAGACATCAATCAGTGACGTGTATTTACATGTGCACCTGTGTGCGTAGCACGTACAAAATACCAACCGTCGCCCATAAGTAAGCAGGAGGTTGGATGATGCGGGGAAATCCGGCGGGACGTCAAAGTGTCCATTCTATACGTAATATTATTAAATATTCTCTGCTTTTACAACAATATTTACACAAAGTTATTTGGTACACTGTTGTTAAATACGTTATTTAAATGAAATCATATTAAAATCTCACATATTTTAAACATTATGTAGCATCACAGAGTAACTTATCTAATAATCTATTCAATCGATCCCTAAACCAGGTTAAATGCTCTTAAAATTCCAAGTGTACGCTTGAAATAATTTAGGTTGCCTGCTTTCAGATCATACGTGTTGATAACCTAAAAGTTTTATCCTTGCGGAACGCCAAGTCCCCAAAACTAGGTTAACAAGATGATGAAATTTGAGCAACGTCAAGTTTGTACCACGTTTTCATAATGTACTCCTTACCCGAGCTCATTTTCTTTGTTTCCCACTGCTTGGTTATGTGAAAAAGTTAGCTAATTTCTTTTATTAACAGTGAGTCATTCAATTACGGGGTTAGAAAAGGGAGGGAGCAGGTGGTTCATTGTTGTTTTCTCGTTATTAAAAATAAGTAACATTCGATAGAACCTTACAAAGACTGAGCCATTTGATTAATAAATCGATAGTATTTTTTTAGCATCATTACACAACATTTTTGTACTATATAATATTGTTATTATTTATTTTGAAAGGACCAAATTTCAATCTGTCTTTCTGAAGAGAAAATTTAACTGGAGTGCAGTCCATATAAAAGGGATGCATAATTACTTGATATAAATGATTTTTATATAAAATTTACACTCATAGACGTTATAATAATTTTCTGTAATTGGATAGACGATATTATTATACCACAGCAGTATGGAAACTATGTACAAAACGTTGAAACGGCACACTCACACAAACATGCGCATTGACGAGGTCCCTAAGTGGTTCTCGCGGTGCTACAGTAGCGAGTCACTCGCTACTCGAGCGTCGATGTAGTTTGTGTAAGTGGGCCGTTTCGAACGTTTCGTACGTAGTTTCCATACTGTTCATATTTGTACTGTGATTATACCCCTGAATAAATATTATTTTGTATGCACTGTGACGTCACTTAAAAATGACCCATTTTTGGGTAATCCTTAAATTGGTCTAATAGTAATATCTAGCAGATCGTTTACTCATATAAAGGTGGTTTCAAAAAGAACATTTCACAGACTATTTGGAATGGAAAAAAATGGAGCCTTTTACGAGTAAGTGTAATCAGCGCGACCTATATCATTTAAGTACATAAAATAGAACATGTATTAATATTTTAAAATATGTACGCATCACAGCACTTAACAGAAACATAGGGAACATTGTAAAACAAGATATTGCTATTACAAGACAAGGGTTCCACTTGTCTAAATCGATAAAGCAACCTCCATACGAAAGTATGAACAAAGAGGACGTAATCCCATCTCCACACCTTGAAATTTTATAACATTATTTTTAAGCAACCTTAGATTTCTATGAGGATTTTAGTACAAAAATTTATCCAGAAGTTGCTTCTTAACGAGTTCTGAATTTACTTCATAGACATCATTAATTTAACAACTCCGTGCATTGTTAATGGGTAGTGATTTAAAATCATGTATAAGATAAACTTAAATACCGGCATAAGATAATACAGCTTTCAAACGCAAATTTCTATAAACTCGATGTCCATAATCAATTATCACTTTTTTATAATTTTACAAGTAGATTTCCTCTGATAGGGCTTCAGGGCGTAGGCGCTCTAAATTCGTTTAATATTCACCACTAAACAGTAGTGTTCAGCTCTTTCATGTTATGTATAGATGTACAGATGTTAATTTCTGGCACGGAGAGAAAAATACTACAACGCATACCTATACAGTATTCACCACCCATTTATGAAATGTATGCTATTGTCCACTTTATGAGGTTGATTTTTAAAATCATTTTAATTTCTTATACGCAAGAGAATTCTCCAAATACAGTTTTATTCCAAAAAAAAATCCATTCCTATTACGAGACAGCGGTAATCACCCGCCAAATCGATGAAGCAAAGTTCACACGCTCCTTGAATATACGATACGGGAGGGAGAAAATCTCTCAACTAACTTTGTACTCCGCTCATGTTACATCATCCGCGGTAACTGCATTACAGTTGCTGACTGACAGCTCATTACTACATTACTTGTATAACAGTCTAGAATAATGAATATCAATATATAGGGTGGACAAGGTCACATCACATGTGCGAATGTGGATGGTTGCAGAGGCCCAGGAAGACCAAGACTGACCTACCATGACCAAATACGTCGAGTTCTGTCTGATGGTGGGGTCAAAAGTCTTAGGAATCGGCGTGCATGTATGAAGAGAATGATGAAGGTAGACGAGGCACGAGAGGTTTGTCAGAACCGGGATATCTGGCGCTCTACACTCTCTGCCTACCCCGTTAGGGACCTGGCGTGAAGATACATACATACATACATACAAGGTCACACCCGGCGAAATTCCATACTATCGCTTAATTTGGTCTCTTTTACACAGACAACAATGGGTGACGTGTATTACACGTGCAGTTGTGTGCGTAGCACGTATAGAATACCAAACGTCTCCCATAAGAGGGGAGAAGGTTGGGTGAGGCGGGAAAATTGGGCATCGAAGTGTCCATTCTATA
This sequence comes from Macrosoma leucophasiata, assembly GCA_036365455.1. Taxonomy (NCBI): domain Eukaryota; kingdom Metazoa; phylum Arthropoda; class Insecta; order Lepidoptera; family Hedylidae; genus Macrosoma; species Macrosoma leucophasiata. The sequence goes on along the minus strand of JAWQUS010000003.1, from coordinate 21,781,431 downwards.
CGTAGTGTTAGTACCTAAAATAGTAGGCATCATTTAAGGTGAAACAGGTGGTGTTTGTGCAAGAGCAGGTGGTGTTTATGCCAAAACAGGTGCCTAATTGGAATAAGGTTGTTTACATTTTGAATCACACCTGCTAGCTATTGTACAGATAACGACTCGAATGTTGTTTACGAAGTCGAGTAATTGAGGGTATAAATAGGCTTGTCAATGGTAAGAGGGGATCAGTGAAATGGTGGTCGTCACCGTGGAATGAAGTGCTGTTAGTACTAGTTCTGTTCTATATAGTAGTATTATTGAATATTCTCTGACAAGGTATTACGACCATAATTAAAATTGAGTTTACTCTACAACAATTCAAATGAGCCTGCAAAAGAATTGCCTATTTACTTCTATTTTTCTCAAACCAAAATATAAGCAGCAGTTTCGACTCCGATTCGATTTCGGATTGATTCAATGGTAATATACCATCGAAGAAATGTCCGGTATTCCACGTTGGTGCCTAATTTGTGTATGAAGTGTTGCGGCTTGGGAACGACTGGTCTAGCGACTAGTCGACCTTTGGAGGCTCCCAGAACTGGAAGCCCATGGCGGACCGCCTCCCCCTCCTCGTCCGCCACTGCAAAAGCCTTAGATCAGAAAAAAATAATCTGCAATGAGAGGTCTAGTTTTATGTAAATTTATATTGGCGTCTATACAACGTGTAACAGGATTGAATGTACAATCCGAAACTAGTTAGTTCAGAATCGATAACCGAATCGATTTCAGACATTTTTGATATAGATAATATTTTGTCCCAAATTAAGGAAATTATGGTCACCCGTTTAGTGAACAGTCAATACAAACGAAAATGAAACTTACGTCTATCCAAAATAAATTGCTAGTCTCAACAAGTTTATAAGAACTCGTTGAGACGTGATTTTTATTATAATAGATTAATAGAGATAATAGACATAATAGATTTAAATTAAATAGTGGAAAATAAAAATTAATTTTATTACTAGCGAGTGTTAATTAAGGTTACGCAAGTTACGCTACATCACTTCATCACCAGTTATCAGCTTCTTCAAAAATGATTCGGTTTCATTACGTCGTAATAAAGAATCACAAATGAGTACACGGTTCATTAGGTTTCTTTCAGCGAGCTCGTGAGGTACCCAAATATCGAGCTTTTTTTTGTACCCTCTTTTTTCAAATGCGCCAAAACTGTTTTGTGATCAATTCTCAGTTCTCCAGCTACGTCGTAACTACTAATATGTCGATCTTGCTCCACTTTTTCAAAAATGGCATCCATTTTATCCGTAATAGGGCGACCAGAGCGAGGTGCATCTTTGACATTTTGTGCTACTCTCACAGAAACTGCACTAGGTCCATAAACATCGCAAATTTTTTTCGCGGCCTGCGTTGCATTTTTACCTTTTTTGTAGTAAAATTTTATTTCTGCATTAGATTCACTCATCTTGACAGTACGAAAAACAAATGAAAATCACACATTTGCCTAATTTGAATTTGGAATTATGTTCTTTTAACTTTCAATGATACCAAAACCAGCCAGATACAAATACTATAATGCGAAAAGACTTTTTCCCCAACCTACTATTAATTGACATAAAAACTAGAGAACACTTGTCACACACTGGGCCAATGTTTTTCATTTTATGTTACTGAAAGGTATGCAAATATATGCAAACGCCAGAGGCTTCAAAGAAATTTGCGTTCGTATCCTTGAAGGTACTTAATATGTATTCAAATATAGCACATAATATATTCAAGAAATCGTAAGATGCTAAAGTTGCAATTTAAGCATCCAATTTCCATTTAGTATCAAAAAATATGAACCCGTTTATCTTTAACCAACTTCAAAAAGAAAGAGGTCTACGCTAATTTCTTAGCGATATTCTATCCCTACATATGCCGCTTTCTCGTCACGATAATAATGAGATTTCGAATGAAAAGCCCTTGAGAAGGACAAAGGTTGTACCTACTTTATTTAAAAATCAACGCCCTAAGGGCTGATTTATAGGGAGTCCGTGATTTTTGTGACGAATTACTCTTAACTTGGATCAGTTCTGTCTGTGTAACCAAACATTGGTAAACAAAGAAACGAGAAACATGGAGATTCCGCTTGTATTTCAAGTTTATTCCAGTCTAGTATTGTGTGCCGCATAATGCCATAATCTTGTTACTAAGCGGATAACGGTTTACACCGCGGCCAGTGCGATAGATAATCTAATTTCATTGATCGGAAAAGAATATGTGTTACGGCCATTTATCAAGGTGATTTTCACTAAACCCTAATATGACCACTAATAGATAGGCTTATTCTCATAAGTTCGATTCATTAGTTTGATCGTCGAACTAGTGAGTATTTTTTTCTCATCTGTTCGACCGCGTGATGAGGACCATGGGCGCTCCCGACTTAGCACTGAGAAAGAACCAATAGATATAGTATCCAATAAAAAATATTGCACATCAACCTTACGAAGGAGACTTTCGCACCTTGTCGTGTCGTTTGTCGACCACTTTGATCAAGTTTTGGGACGCTGCTGACGTGGCACTACACCAGGACCAGACAGTCCTGTGCCAAACTCAGGGATGATGTATAGGTTTGTTTCATTGTAGCCGCCTGGCTTCTGGAATCATTCTTCGAAATTAAAACTTGACCTACAACTACCTACTCTGAACGATGCAATTCATAGAAAAACTTCTACTAGAAGAGCAAAATGTAAACCTAAAAGATGAATCGCAAATTGGAAAGTGCTATGAGTATAGATTACAAGTTGTTTTCAAATATATTCGAGTATAATTGTTTGATTTTGCACAGAAAGTAAGTATTTGTCCTTTCTCAGTATTCAAACTACCACAGAAAGCATTACATACAGATACTCTGATTTGCTTTTGCATTTTTTTATTTGTTAGAATATAATAGTGATATTCGACGAGACAGATATTCTTGTAATCTCTAAGACTGTCATAATAATATAATAATGTATCAAGGAAAACAATCTACAATTCAGAATAACTAATAAACAGAGACTTCGACGCGAGTAATCCCATTCGTCCACATTTCCACTCGATGTACCGCGGCCTTGTCCCAACTTCGGACAATATCGACTGCAATAGCACATCAGACTCGTACATACGCGGTGGTACAGCTCGACACTGCTGTCGTGGCACCGTGCCAGGACCAGACTGTCGTGTGCCAAACTAAGGGGTGATGTAGAGATTTCTTAATTAATGTAGTTGGGTAGCTGGGTAGTTGCATTCTGAATAAATTGAAAAAAAAACCTTTTAACCTTAAAAAACTACAGTTAAAAACCAAAAAATCTGAATATTAAAATTGTCCAAAAGTAAAGAAAAGTACAGAATGTACCTTATATTTACAAGTCTTCAAGTCAAATATCTTTAGAATCTAGTCTAGTGTACCATGTACCTAATTCGACAAACGTCGTATTGCCTCAGAATGAAACAATGTGTCAAAGGTTTGATAGATTGTGGTTTTTACTATTTCCCTTCAATTTCTTGATATTTTCTTACCTTTTAAACCTTCCCTGGACTTCCAAAAATCATTCAAAACCAAAATTAGCTAAATCGGTAGAGCCGTTCTCGAGTTTTAGCGAGACTAACGAACAGCATTTGATTTTTATATATGTCGGCAGGAGTCCAGTCAGGACATGTGGGTAGTGTTGTGGGCGTGTCTTTCCACAAGCCGACATGTTACTCGTGTTTGTGGACATCTGTAGATTCTGTAGGTGGGTACTCGAGCGGATGATGAAATAAAGCACAGGTTGGCAGAAGAAAGTCGTATATTGCCAAAGATCCGCCCATTCGATTACTTCCGGCAGGGAAGAACGGGCTTACCCTTCGGACCGGGAAACCACATTTACCAGGATACGATACTACTACTATCACTAGTCTGCATATATGATTCAGAACTACCCGCGTTATATAATTTTAATATCACTGACGTTCACTGTTCTAATTGGCAGCATAACTGCCTATATAATAATTCGATTCAACTGTGTGACTGTGACTGATCGACTGTCACTCTGTGACTGACTGTCATAAACTATTTGCTAGCCTTTATAAACCCGATATAACTATCCCCTCTAAGGTAACAGGTTACGTCACCGACAAACTAGATGGCGCTAGTAGTCACATTTAGGTTACACTCCGACATATATTTAGAAGATCTAACTTGTAAAAAACATCATTCAATTTATTGAAAGTCGAATCACAGGCTTTGGGAATGAATATTTCAGTAAAAGTACGTACATCTTAAACATGAAATCAAGTTACTACGCCTTGCGTTTTGAACGTCTAATGAAATTTCAGAACAAAGCAATTCCTTTTTTCTTTCATTTGAAATACTTACAAAAACTTTGCCATTGGCTCTGCCTCGCCGATTTACATAAAGAATGTTATTATGTAAATCACGAAAACACTGGCAAAGTAAAGAAAATGAGTGTTCATTATGAGTTTCTTTATCCCTGACTCCCTGAGAGCCACTGAACCTTTCCAAATGCAGATATTTCATAATCTGTTTATAAACGGGTGATTAAGCGGATTGTTCACGTTGATAGCAAAAGTGTAGCAGAGGAGAGCAACTACTCCCTCTGACATTGAATATAGATTCTTTTTTTTAGGTACTGGAAGTGGCAAACAAGCATGCAGTTCACATTGATGTTAAGTGACGACTGCAGCCTATAGATAGACACCCAAACAAAGACCGAGGTCAAAATGCAGATGCGTGACCACTCCTGAGGCTTAAGGTGTTATGCCTCTGTGCCGGAAATTACAGGGCCGTACATTACCACCTGACTGGAACACGATAGTGCTGAAATTTGCCACATACTAAACATAAAAAAAATACCGGAAATTTGACTATTAAGTACTAAGCATACCAACCAGATCCTCCTTACCTGACCTCCTTACCTCTAAACCAAAACTGTCCCTCACGAGTACAAAATTGCCTTTCTAGATCTTTACCTCGTAACGCCCTTTAGCCCAATTACTTGCAAATTATAAAACTTTCTTACTAGCACACGCGGCTTGATGTAGTAACCATTTTGCCTCTTGTCTCCTTATAGTGCGTCCCACTACCTCTTCTTAAAAAACTGCTTTGTTTTTTTAGAGGTGGAACAGTTTCTAGCTTTTATTACCTCGCACTCAGTTTTCCGCCAAAGTGCAAAGTACCAGTGGCGATTCCTGGTTCTTATAATTGGGGTGGCTCCAGCTTTTGTTATAAAGGGTGTAGTGTTAAGTAGGTACGCAAAACCTGAAAACCGTTTTTTCAGACGGTCAATCAGAACAACTTTCAGTCTTTCATTAAGGAACCTACTTTGCAAAAAAGAAATTTCATACAATTTAACATTTTCATTTTTGTTAAGAAATAGCTGATATTTTTCGATTTTAGTGTTTAATTACTAAATAAAAAGTAAATTAAATCAATAAAAAGATAGAAAACGTAACAAACACTATCACAAATCTACACTATCACGAAAAACATGCGTAAAATCGTTAGGTAGTGCGCCATTCATAGCGCCAGACCCGCACTTCAAACTCAGTGAGTAATACTAGGCGATTGAGGGGGCAGGGCGCGGGCGGCGGATGACTTTATATGGACTCTGTATGCGCGGGCAAAAGCGCATCGCTCGCCTCGGCGGCTGCGTTCGGCACCGACCGAACGCGACGACAATCGCGACAAAATCGCGAGTTGTGTTCGTGAATCGTGATAGAATACCACAGAAAATTAAAATTAAAATTCATCAAATAGGGTAAACAATGATGGAAAACACAAATAGTCACAATCATATTTAGCCATAAGAATAGCATGCAAATGTTTTACATAAGGAGTCAATATGAATCTAAATTGTGTAATTAAGAATAATAGGATAATAAGAATTGATTAAATTGATACAAATAATATTTATGTCATAAATTCATTGATTTTATAAAAACATTTGTCAAGTAGCCATTCATTTAATTTAATTTTAAACCTATTTACAGGTAATTCGCGAATTGATTTGGTATTGTGTTATATATCTTAACAACCATAAAACTGCAGTTTCTTTGGTATAAACTCGTGTTTAAGAATGGTAGGCACAATTTTGTGGGATCTCTATACAAATGTTTCTTATTTTTATTTGCTTTCACAAATATATCAGGATGTTTCTTCACAAATAAACCCGCCTCTAAAGTTAAAAGTTTTGATTTCCTAAATAGTGGTCTGCACGAGTGTAATGGACTTGCCATAAAAATAGCCCGAACACATTTCTTTTGGGCGATAAAGGCTTTATTAAATAAAGTTGAATTACCCCACAGTATTAGTCCGTACCTCAAGAGTGAACCTACGTATCCATGATAGGCTATTAAAGCAGTTCTTATGCCAGAGGTTTCCTTCAATTTTTTAAGCGCATAGACAAATTTATTTAATTTCTGACACAAATTGTTGATATGCGCCTTCCAGTTACAGTTTGAGTCTAACGTAATTCCAAGAAATTTAATTTCAGTAATATCTTCTATTAAGTCACTATTATATTTTATATTCATCATGGGCATTTTATTTTTATAATTATTAAATTGTACAATTTTTGTTTTTGTCATGTTTACTGTCAAGTTATTTTTATTTAGCCAGTCTGTAAATAATTTAATGTGTCGGTAAATTGTCAAAATTTTCACTTTTACGGTCGTCAGGAACAATAACTGAAATGTCATCTGCAAAGAGAGCGCATCTAAATTTAGTGATGTTAGGAATGTCATTTATGTAGATTAGAAAAAGAAGCGGCCTTAATATGCTCCCTTGGGGCACACCATATTTATTTTGCTTGTAACTGGATTGGTATTGGTTAAGTGTATGAGATTTGGTTAATTTAGATATCTCTACACATTGCCAACGAGTTTTGAGATAGCTATTAATCCAGTCTAATATTTTACCTCTAATTCCATACCGTTCACATTTATTTTGCAGTATTTCATGGTGAACAAAATCAAATGCCCTGCTCATATCAAAAAATATGGCTGACACACGTTTCTTTTTGTCAATATTTTCAGCGATAATTTGTACTAATTTAAATGCTGCCAATGTTGTAGATTTATTTTTCTGAAAACCGTTCTGTTCGTCCTTTATTATATTAAATTTGTTCAAAAATCCAGATAGACGCAGATGAATAATTTTTTCAAATATTTTTGAAAATATTGAAATTAGCGCTACCGGTCTATAATCACCCATATGTTTTTCATCTCCTTTTTTATTTTAAGTAATAGAGAGTTTAAGTAATAGAGAGTTTAAGTAATAGAGTATTTTAATATTTCTGGAAATTCTCCTGCGCTCAACGATTTATTTATAAGATGGCATAATATATTTGTAATTTCCATACAACATTCCTTCACAATATATGTCGAAACATCATCAAAACCTACCGCCTTAGTATTATTTAATGATTTGATCACTGATAGGACTTCTTTATTTGATGTAGGCATGAGGAATAAAGTTTCATTAATATAATCTATTAGGCCATAATTTGGTTGGCTTTTTGGACCACTTGTGTTAGTATCGCTTATAAAAAAATTATTGAAGGCTTCCGTTATCTCTATACATGAACATATTTCTTTATTATTTTTTATGATGCTCTTTATAGTTTTATTTGGGTATTTCGCACTGTCTGCTTTTTGCTGTATTACTTGCCAGGTTGCCCTACCTTTTTGCTTTGATTTCGTAATGAAACTGTTTATTAGTACATAATTTTGAAGAAATAATACAACGTTTTAACAACTTTGTATATTTTTCAAAGTTATTCTTGTTTTGTGTTGTTTTATTCTTATAATATTCAAATCTTAGCTTCCGTTAAGTTATAAACGGATATAACAGATTGTTTTTTCTGTTCTGTGTAGCGCAGACCGCAGCGCTCGTAAAATGCAATTATTAATAGTACCTAGGTCTAAGTAATTAGGTTGTAAATATTATAATATGATTATTTACATTTCAGTGCTTAAAAAATATGGTATGGCGGCGCCATACGCGCCATCTTAGAGAAATCGCCACTGCAATGTACATGTAACATAAAAGTACTAAATATCGACGTTTTTATATTCGTAACAGAGTACAGCCTTTTCCTAACACATGATCATTTCCCACATTGCAACACCTGTCGAGGTAAAGTTTTACCCACATTATTTACACCGAGTGTGGAATTTTCCTTCGAATTATTTGTTCATTTCCACTATGAAAATTTGTGAACGTTTTGATATTTCACCCGAGGTATACTAACAGCACTGCAATGTCGGCTTCTACGAAAAAAACGTCGATAAAAATAAAGTGAATAGCTACTTAGAAACATATATTTTTATGAACGAAGGTAACAAGTGTAATGTTGGAGGTAATATGAACGAAGGTAACAAGTGTAATGTTGGAGGTAATATGAACGAAGGTAACAAGTGTAATGTTGGAGGTAATATGAACGAAGGTAACAAGTGTAATGTCGGAGGTAATATGAACGAAGGTAACAAGTGTAATGTTGGAGGTAATATGAACGAAGGTAACAAGTGTAATGTAATATGAAACAAGTGTAATGTTGGAGGTAATATGCTTCATACAACCATTTAGTTTCACGTCAATTTATTGAGTATCATAATCAATACAAATAAATAAAATTGTAGTGTCTGTTTGTAATATAAAAATAACCGCTTTTTACTAAATGCATATGTGTGTATACACGGTACATATACCAAAACAACATTTTTACAAATTTTTGTCTGTCTGTCTGTCTGTTTGGCGGGGCTAATCTTGGAAATGGCGAGACCGATTTTGACGGGACTTTCACTGGCAGATAGCTAATGTAATAAGGAGTAACGTAGGCGATAGTGCTAAACTACTATTTGGCGGCAGATAGATTAGGTAATATGGTGGTGCCCACGCCCTCGAGCTTCAACACTGGAAGTACTTTGCCACCTGAGGTGTGAGGTCTTGCGCACTATCACACCGCGGACACTCCCCCAAAATTCCATACAAACGCTTAATTTGGTCTCTATTACACAGACATCAATCATTGGCGTGTATTTACACGTGCACCTGTGTGCGTAGCACGTAGATAATACCAAACGTCGCCCATAAGAGGGGAAGAGGTTGGGTGAGGCGGGGAAATCGGACGGGACGTAGAAGTGTCCATTCTATACGTAGTATTATTACATATTCTCTGGCACTATGTCAGATATCACAGGGCGGTACATTACCACCTAACCGGAATATTGCGTTGAACACTATACTTAAATGCAATGTAATACTAAACATAAATTGTCAGGTAGAGTAAGCGCTCCTCAGCTACGCAATTCATCAATCATATAACACGTCAAGGCATTGTCAGCAAGAAGGCTTCATAAATGACTACTTCCATGTAATTTGACCCCGCCTTCCCTCCCCCCCCTCCCCCCCTAGTGCCTGTCCACGCAGGGATAGGTCGTTAGAATGAATACACTCTAAGTGGATTAAACATAACCAGCATCGTTACTTCAATTACCATTTTAATTAATGCAGATGAAATTGTAGACGGACAACGTTGGTACTTTGAATATCATATTTCCATACTGGGTTGAAGTTTATTGTGGACATAAAATGTTATTGGTTTATAATAAAGTTGTTTTTTAATATTATAATGTTGGCAAATAGGCATGCAGTCTATATTTGTAAGTGTGTATAGGTTCTGAGCATGTACACAAAGCTCAAAAAATAAAAGGGAAGCGCGCTCTGCAAGGCGGCTGGTGTAGATCGTAAGTGATCTACTCGGTTAAGCACTATGGGCGCGGTCGGGTAGTGTGATGGGTGACCGCTAGTGGCAAATTAAATGCGCGTTTCCGTGCTTCGTAGGGCACGCTAAGCCATCGGTCCCGGTTGCTATCGATAGTTAGTAGTCATTAAACCTTGTCGGTGCTTTATAGGCGGTTTGAAAACATCTGACAGCGGATTGGCCACTAACCCACCTACCTCCACCAATCGGCATTGGAGCAGCGTGGTGGAGTAAGCTCCAGGCCTCCCCCCAAAAAAGGGGAGAGACTCGTGCCCAGCAGTGGGACGTATAATGGGTTGCCATTATTATATTATTATTATTTTCACAAAAATTGCAGTTAAAAAGAAGCGTTGCGAGTCCAAAGTTGTTTTACCTCTGCGATAGTCATTACTTTATAGCGAAGGCATAAATTATTATTATCGTCTGACCGAAACACGATAGTGCTGCACACTACCGTATGGGTGCAGATAGATTATGTAATTATTTCGTAGCTTTTCAGGAGCTTCAATCGTTGTAATAAAACTGCTAAAGTTGCTTTACTGGTGGTAGAGCTCCAGTGACGGATCTCGCGGGCGTAGGCACCACTGCATTACCTAATAAACTTGCCGCTAAATGGTAGTGTACAGCACTATCGTGTTCCGGTCAGGTGGTAATGTACGGCCCTGTAATTTCCGGCTCAGAGGCATAACACCTTAGGCCTCAGGAGTGGTAACGCATCTGCATTTTGATCTTGGTCTTTCTGTCATCAATGTGAACTGCATGCTTGTTTGCCACTTCCAATACATAAAAAAACTGTTTTTACGGATTAATCTCTTAAATCAACCCGATGTTTCGGTAGCTTTTCATCTTCCATGATCCCGGGCACTGAGCAATACGGGCAGATAAAAGTGACATTTGTCTGACAGCAGTTTGTAAAATTATTTGCAGCTATCCAATGAGGTCAATACATAAAGTAGACACCGGGACCAAGCAGCCGGTTCCGATTGACAGATATTTTGTATGACGTTTTTACGTCAGCGGTCATGTTACTATGGGAAAGTGTGCAAAAAACTGGAACCATGCTATCAAGGGCACTCCCCTTGATAGCATGGTTCCAGTTTTTTCCAGTCTAGTACTTCAGCTACCTCCATCGATTTCGTAGGCGCCTCATGTTTGTTTTAATGTTGTAATTTCTAGCTGGTCTTAGGACTCAAATGTGGAAACATAGATATAATTGGCATTTGGCGGGAACCTTGAACAAGGCGTGAGGCGCTTTTAGTTTATTTCATTTTCTCGGTGAATTTTTGAGTTTTATATTAAGTAAAGTAGATGGCATTTTGTTTGATATAGGTTTATTACAGTGCCTGTGTATAGTGAAATAGAATAACAGTGCAAAAACACGGCCTTTCAAGTTGCCTCTAAAACTACATTGTAAATGTTCTGATAAAGTAGCCATCGCTTTACTTGAATTACTGACTGTGTGAGACTCTGACTGACTGACTGAAAATTTGACTGACTTACACTGAGTTTTACTGCTTTTACGCTGCTTATTACGAAAACGAAATATCGTTTTACTTAACACTGGCAACATGCGTAATAGCGATCCCATTATATATAAAAAAAATGGCATCTTTGGTGTAGATGTCTACAGACTGCAATATTCACTTACTATCAGTGTGAACTTTTCGAATTTCAAGTCATAAAACATATTTCTAAAATGCTAACTTTCTTGCAATTGATCCAGTCTGTGTGAGGCTTGGTTACGCCATTCCAAATGTCCGCGCGTCTGGCACCCGACATCGAACTTATGTCATCGCCTCACCGCCTCTCCGCCTCACCGCCTCACCGCCAGCCGGCCAAACCAACTCATTGTGCCGCCTATAACACCACCAACCATCAGTAAAAAAGTTGAAAGGCTCCTTACTTTTATAATATGATTTTTACTGGTGATAGAGCTCAGCTCGCGGGCGTTTACACCACCGCCTTGCCGGTAAATGCCACACAACACATACACAAACATCCAGACCCGAAACAAATATCTATAGGCCATACAAACATTTATCCCGGTGCGGGGATCGAAACCGCGACCCTTCGAATCAAACGGTCGTCTCACATCGTTGGACTAACTGCCTCATCATCAGATTAGTACTGTATTTAGCTGTAGTTATGTAGGTAACATTGCTCCCGTGTGAAGCCGGGGCGGGCCGCTAGTAAAGTATAATTTTATCTCAACTCAATCAATTTTATCTTTTTACTGGTGTTAGAGCTCCAGTGACGGAGCTCGCGGGCGTAGGCACCATCGCATTACCTATAAACTTGCCGCTAAATGGTAGTGTTCAGCACTATCGTGTTCCGGTCAGCTGGTAATGTACGGCCCTGTAATTTCCGACACAGAGGCTCAACACCTCAGGCCTCAGGAGTGGTAACGCATCTGCATTATGACCTTGGTCTTTGTGTGGGTGTCTTTAGGCTGCAGTCATCACTTAACATCAATGTGAACTGCAAGCTTGTTTGCCACTTCCAAAACATTAAAAAAAAACTCAACATATTTTATTGGTTAGCCAACTGTTTAAAGGCTTTTTGACTAGACAACTTCAATATTTGTACAAGAGCGTAAAGGTGAGAAAAATTCGAGGTAAATTTATTTACCCCGCTCGCATTTTTCCAAGAAGTATTAAACTGAGGTACAGAAAGTAAATAATGTAGAAGGTAAGTAAATTAACTTGTTTGTTCCAGGTTAGAGGATATTTACCGACGGACGTGACGCCGCGCGCTGAGCGTAGGGATATAACATATACATCGATCGAAAAAGATCGGTGACTACCACGTTTACATTTGCAAGCCATTGAGGTATCAAGTTTAAACGATACTATATTTATAATACAGATGTTATTGATAGTAAACTGTTATTCTAAAATAATACATTCTTAATTTATACTGAGTTTATACATAATGCACTTTTATTATTTACCTTCAAACAACAAAAACAACTTAAATATATTTTCAACTATACTTATTGTTTTTAGCATTTAATTAGTTCATTTCATGTCTGGCGCTCCACTCTCTCTGCCTACCCCGTTAGGAACCTGGCGTGAAGATACATACATAGTTTTCATTTATTTCTGACGCATAATAATATCGAATGCAATTGATGTTTAATATAGAGTGCATCTACTGTTGTTAGGAGAGACCATTTTTATTCCGGTGATGTTTCAACATTTTAAATACCAGGGAATGTTCTGCAGGTTCCCTATATTGTTATTCAAAGCTGTTTTACCTTGTACTTTTTAACTTTTAACTTGCCATGATTCTTAATTTATGGCCTACAATTATATTTGTTTCTAACTTGGATGTTTGTGTATGTGTTATTTGAGTATGTATGTAGGCAAATGCTCGCTCTATGTGGACGCGCCTAGCATAATGTAATCACATAATTTTGTATCATTTTATTCAATTTGTATAAAAAATAAATAATAAAATAAAATACGCTTACAACACATACACAAACACCCAGACCCGAAACAAATATCTGTAGACCAAACAAATATTTTATTTAAAGAAAAATGGAAAGAAAAATTTGACTTCAGGCGAGACTCTAATCGAGACTCTAAGCGAGAATCTAGTCCAGCCGCTCTTCCAATTGAGCTACTGAAGTCCTGCCCGATTTGTCAAATCTTTCCTTCACATTTATTGCATTACTTTATGGTAGCAGCAGCGCCATCTATTGCCAACTATGCTAGTTAGGCAACCGATATAATAGACTTTGCAGTTGATTGAATATCGTAAAGAAGTCGCTTTTACCCTTAATAATTGTTTTATATTATTTCGCATTAACACATGCTTGTGAAATATATTTTATTTAAAGAAAAGTGTTCGAGCGAGTTCAAATCTCGCCTGAAGTCAAATTTTTCTTTCCATTTTTCTTTAAATAAAATATATTTCACAAGCATGTGTTAATGCGAAATAATATAAAACAATCATACAAATATTTGTTCCGGTGCGGGGATCGAACCCGCGACCCTTCGAATCAAACGGTGGTTCCGCACCGCTGGACTAACCGGGTCGTCAAATATAGTATATGATAGTATATAGATAATATAATAGTATGATCCAAATTGATTGGAATAAACATATAATAATATTAATAAATCCGACACTAGTGTGGACGCGCCTAATAACGGCATTCACGACACAGGCAAATAATCTTATTTGCCTGTGTAAAAATTTATATCTCACTCGCTCAATCTGTAATAACATACTGCTTACCTATTTGGGGTGGAGCAACTAAAACAAAATTTCTAGAACTTGAAAGATCGCAAAGATTCCTGTTTAAAACTATGCTTTTCAAACCTTTTAAATTCTCGACAGACGCGCTTTATTCGGCAGCTGATGTTCTCACAGTGAGGAAGTTGTATGTGTTACATGTTATACTTAAACGCCATAAATATGCTCCATTCAATCAACTCCATGTGCCCCGAAGAAGAAAACATAACGTAGTACCTACCTTAATGTTAGGTCCACATTTGCTGCAAGACAATACATGAAAAGATCTTCTTATTTGTATAACTTTATTAATAAAAAGATCGTCATTTACCAGTACAGTTCGGTTTTCAGAGTGCATAAAGTCTGTAATAAAGTGGTTGAAAGTAAAAAAATATGAGCAGATCGAAGCTTTCATACAAACAAACCTTCAATAATAATGTTATCCTAATATCGTACACAATACACACGCTTACTTATAATTATAAATAAACATATGAACACACACACACACACACACACACACACACACACACACACACACACACACACACACACACACACACACACACACACACACACACACACACACACACACACACACACACCACGTATATACACATCCTTGAAATCTATATCTCTCGGCACTAATTTGTTTCAATTTTTTTCTAAATTAGTTAAGGTACGAGTACTTACTTAAAATATTGTTTGGAAGAGCGGAACTTTCTATCACAAGTATTATTATGCTCAAAAGAAAGTTCCAAAAACTGTTAAAACTTTGTACCACTATGTTACAGAAATTAAAGTTTTCATTTATTTTTTTATTTATTTAGAAAATAAAGTTTTTATTTATTTATGACGTTTTCACGTAAAATTAAAGCTCGTTAACCGACTTTACAGACAAGCTCTTTTTAATCAGTACATTGTAACATCACGCTTGTAATCCCCGAAGGGGTAGGCAGAGGTAAATGCATGCATTCAAGCATACATGCAAACACCCACGATTCGCCGGTTACATATTTGGCTCATGTAACGGGTGGCGAGCTTGTTGCCATCTCCGGGCAAATTACCAAACTCCGAGGTACTGGGAAACTTCCAGAAAATGGAAAAATACCAATAGAACCAGAGATAAAGGATTTTAAACCGTCATCTCTGATAGCCCCGGACCCGGCAATCCAACCCAGGACCTCCAGCGTAGTAGTAGTGGCCTGCTACCACAAGGCTACTGAGGCAGTTCTAATATCGATTCAGTATATCGATACATTTATATTTCCGACGTGTACATCCCTAGCCGTACGCAGCCATTTCCTGCGGCTACGGAGCTACGCCGTAGCAACGCTACGCTCGCTACTACTGCTGAATTGCTAATTAGCGGTGGCCATTTCAATGAGTTTTAAGACATTGTGATGGTAAAGAATGTTTCTATTCTGATATGGTTGTTCTCACTACACGCTACTCAATAACGTGTCATTCTTATTGTTTTTCTTTTAGTATAATTGTACCTAATCCTCTTTTTAAATTTTGTATCGTCATGTCTCTGTACTGTCCAAAAAAATGTTTTCTTTCTTTCTTTTCTTTAATTGTAACTGGGGAATCATCGTCGGTGTTGTGTTAAATAAGTGTGAAATGTTCTTACAATTTTATTAATTTTTTAAATGACATTTGCATCATTATTTTTTTTTTTATGTAGTGAAGGTAGCAAACAAGTATGCAGTTAACATGAATGTTAAGTGATGACTGCCTAGAAACATCTACACAAAAACCAGAGGTCAGAATGCAGATGCGTTGCCACCCCTGAGACCTAAGTTGTTGCGTCTCTGTGATAGTTATTACGAGGCCATACATTACCATCTAATTGGAACACGATAGTGTTGAACACAAAGAGATATTAAAATCAAACCTGCTTTTGAAACACAAAAAAAAGATTCTAGATTCCTGCCTACTTCCCTGCTTCTCTTATGAAAGCCAAACATGGATATATAATAATAACATACAAAATAAAATACAAACATGTCAAAGAGCCATGGAAAGGAGCATTCTAAATATAAAAAGAAGAGACAGAAAACGCAATACCGATATAAGGGACACAACCAACATAATAGACGCCTTGAAACATTGTAAAATGCTGAAGTGGAACTGGGCTGGTCATGTGGCGCGTATGAACGAATATCACTGGGAAAATAAAATAATAACAACAGACATGGTCAGGGCCAGATTACAAGCGAAATGAGGGAAGACCAAGGGAAAGATGGATAGATGAGATAAACAGAATAGCTGGAAAAAACTGGGTTGAAACTGCTAAAGAGAGGAAACAATGGAAAAGTATGGAGGAGGCCTTTACTCGTGGAGAGGTCCTATAATAGATAAGACGAAGATAAATACTATTCTATTTTTTTACATAATTGACAACGTATATGTGTAATTACGTATTGTGCGTATTGTGTAACTGCCTCAGTAGCGTAGTGGTAGCAGGCCACTACTATTACGCTGGAGGTCCTGGGTTCGATTCCCGGGTCGGGGGATATTAGAGATAACGGTTTAAAATCCTTTTTATCTGCTTCTATTGGGATTTTTCCATTTTCTGGAAGTTTCCCAGTACCCCGGAGTTTGGTAATGTGCCCGGAGATGGCAACAGGTTCGCCACCTGTTACATGGGCCAAAACGTAACCGGCGAGTCGTGGGTGTTTGCATGTATGATTGAATGCATGCATTAACCTCTGCCTACCTCTTCGGGGATTATAGGCGTGATGTTACGTACGTATATGTGTAATTGAATGTATATAATTTGAATATGTAATTAATTCTAAATAATAATGTATTTCAATTGCATGACATCTTTTAACTTACACATTTATGAAGATTATTTTTTTATTTTTCATTTTAACATTGATCTAATAAATTTGTATATATATATTGATATTTAAATTAATTGTAACTATTTCTGGAAATTATAAATAAAATCATAGCTGTATCAAATAAAATATAAAAATTAACATTGACAGTTCTAATAAATTTGTGTGTATGTATGTATGTTGTTATATTAAATTTAAATGATACTAACTCTGTAAATAGTAACTTTTTTTTTTTTTTTATGTAATGGAAGTGGCAAACAAGCATGCAGTTCACATTGATGTTAAGTGATGACTGCAGCCTATAGACACCCACACAAAGACCAAGGTCAAAATGCAGATGCGTTACCACTCCTGAGGCCTAAGGGTGTTATGCCTCTGTGCCGGAAATTACTAACCATACTTAACTAAAAGATATATTGTTATGTATACATTTAAATATTTTATTTTTTTAGATTTTATTTTGATCGTATTAATGATGTAGTCAAATTTAGGTTATTTTATTTTAACGATTGTGACATTATATGTCTTTTTCTTTAATTATTTTTATCCAAACGTTGTATATTATTTTATCAACTTACATTTGTTGAAAATCTATGACATAATCAATGGTATTTTAAATGTTGTCTACTAAATAATTTTAAAATACTTATATACTGATTGCTTTATTACCAATTTTTTTCAATTTAATTTATTTTTGCATTTGATCTATTATTTTAAAATTGTGTAATTTGTATACCTACCTATATGAATTGTCAAATGAATACGAATTGTGGTTTTGTTTTAAATTATTATTTTTAAATTAATTATACATGTCACCTAATACCTACCTAATGTAAAATAACTTGAAATGTCAAAATTATGTACACCTAGATTTATATATATTTTTTTTCTATAGAAATGTAATGTAATATAATGTAAAACACATACTTGTAAATTGTCTATTAAGGAACAAATAAAGGCTTTATTATTATTATTCTCATTTATTTAGCTTTTTACATATTTTGTATATTTTTACATACCTATATTATTTAAAAACATAAAAAAACATACATATATAAAAACATACAAAATAGGTTCCGCCGGTAGCGGGAGCAGGGTCCTAGCTGCCGGTGGTTAGGGGCTTAGGGAGAAGAACCTCCTCACAATACGTGCCGTGTCAAGAAGAACTGCCTTCTGCACCAAGCCCTTGACCCAATTTCCCAGCGAGAGCCTCTTGAGGTGTTGGTCGAGGCTCTTCGCTACGAGTCCGTTAAGCGTGACGACTACCGGTACAATGACAGCAGAGTCCACGTCCCACATGGCGACAACCTCGTGGGATAAGTCAAGGTATTTTATTTGTTTATCCTTTTCAGCCTTCACGAGGTTCTCATCATGAGGGACGGTAATATCAACAATCATTGCACGGCGCTCCAATCGATCTATCTCTACTATATCAGGCTTATTGATATTATTATTAGTGTTGAACACTACCATTCGGTGGCAGGCAGATATGTTTATGACATACGAGACTATACCCACTGTTGAAAACGCGATGGCGCACTATCGTCCGACAGAAAGTGATCCGTGGAGAGAGTCACGACCCTCAGCATGTAGGAAAACGAATCGACAATCGAAAAATGACGGTCTAATCATTCACTAAAACGGCAGTTAATAACGCGATGTGGGCAGCTGCATCCCGCAACAAAACTTCCACTCCTCCAATCCACATGCCAAGCGTGGCGATTATGGCATATTCCGTCCTTAAGACCGGCAGGCTTTCGACTGCTGTGATGATGAAATAGTGACCAAATGTTTTATTTTTTTATATATGTACTTGCTATCCCTTCTTAATATTTTTTTTTATGTAATTGAAGTGGCAAACAAGCATGCAGTTCACATTGATGTTAAGTGATGACTGCAGCCTATAGACACCCACACAAAGACCAAGGTCAAAATGCAAATGCGTTACCACTCCTGAGGCCTAAGGTGTTATGCCTCTGTGCCGGAAATTACAGGGCCGTACATTACCACCTGACCGGAACACGATAGTGCTGAACACTACCATTTAGCGGCAAGTAAATCAGGTAATGCGGTGGTGCCTACGCCCGCGAGCTCCGTCACTGGAGCTCTACCAACAGTATAGTATAGTATCTTAATGATCAAACAACAAGTATTATATAATTAATTGCAAATAAAGTAAACATTAACCAACACACGGATGGAGTGATAACCGTTATGCTTAACATTTATACTGTAGTTCCAGGGTTAAGCCGAAAGCCGCCATGCCGCCGTGCCGCGCCCCATTACGGTATAATTACCTAACTCTTAATTAAGTTCTTCAGATAAACCGACGTCACAGGTAGGTCGGTGTTCTGAATACCTAACTTTACTTATAGGAACTAATACGAAATGTAACGTAATAATTGAACGTTAGATATATTATTTAACTGCCTCAGTAGCCTAGTGGTAGCAGGCCACTACTACTACGCTGGAGTCCTGAGTTCGATTCGCGGGTCGGGGTCTATCAGATATAATGGTTTAAAATCCTTTATCTCTGCTCCTATTGAGATTTTTCCATTCTCTGTAAGTTTCCCAGTACCTCGGAGTTTGTTAATGTGCCCGGAGATAGCAACAGGCTCGCCACCTGTTACATGGGCCAAAAACGTAACCGCCGAATCGTGGGTGTTTGTATATATGCTTGAATGCATGCATTTACCTATGCCTCTGCCTACCCCTCCGGGGATTACAGGTGTGAAGTTACTTTCTTTATGGCGTTGGGACGAGACAACCCCACCATAAGTAATGTAGGATTCTTCCGCCAGTGCAGTCGATCAAACGAACAATGATGGTCAAACCATTCTTATAGACGGCAGTTAATACAATAATACGGAGCGAATAGCAGCCTTCCGGGATAAAACTGCCACCTTTTACTGGTGGTAGAGCTCCAGAGACGCGGAGCTTGCGGGCGTAGGCACCACCGCATTACCTAATATACTTGTCGCTAAATGGTAGTGTTCAGCACTATTGTGTTTCGGCCAGCTGGTAATGTACGGCCCTGTAATTTCCGGAACAGAGGCATAACACCTTAGGCCTCAGGAGTGGTACCGCATCTGCATTTTGACCTCGGTCTTTGTGTAAGTGTATATGTGCTGCAATCATCACTTAACATAAATGTGAACTGCATACTTGTTTGCCACTTGCATTACATAAAAAAAAAACCAATGTGACCCCCGAATTCTCATGACAAGCGTGGAGATTATGGTAAATGCCTCAATTATGAGAAGGTTTTGGTCCCACAGTGGACATTTACGTGGAGGTGATGATGAAATTGCGACAGAATGTTTTAATGCCTGCTACAGCTTATCCCTTCGAAATTATCAGGCCATTCCAATATGCGTCAGGTAGTACAATAACGCGGGATAGTATATAAGTGTCCCGCGATAAAACTATCGCAACTGCAATCGCCAATCCACATACCAAGTTAGACGATTGTGTCATATTCCTCCCTTATTCCATTGACGCCCTTTAGGGTACAACGCTTCCCAAAAATATGTTGAGGCTTTTGCTCAACTGTGAACGTGTTTCAGCTCAGATAAAAATAGTGAAATAGTGACCGAATATTTTAATGAATGCATAAATTTGACCCTTTTTTGTTTTGTTTTTTACGCGGGGATACCCTCATGGGCACCCGTCTAGGGGAACAGACGGCGGGTAGTGTGAGTACTCTCGTACTCACTAAAATACCGCGGTGAACCGACTCGTCCGCCATTAGCAGCGGGGTCACGGGAACGCTTACGCACACATCCGCGACCCCGCCGGCGGCTGCTCGTTTCCGAGTTCTCCGAGGTTTGAGCGCAATGGCTCCAACCGACAATAGTGACGTACAGAACTCGTGCACGCCACCCACCTCGGGACCTCTCTCCATTCGAGCGACGGATATCCCCTAGTCTGAAGCCCGGAGGTCCCTGCCCAAACCACTCACATCACCAGGCGTCTCAAGATGCCCGGGTGGAGAGGCTCAGGCATACAGTTCGGCCTTGAAGGAGCGGGAGCGTCGAAAGAGTTCGACCCTCAACCGCTCCCCCGTGGCCCCACCACGTCCCTATCCGACGGCGGGCCCACCGTTAGGCAGCTGGGGTGGAAGACCAACGACATACTCATACACCTCCTCCCCAGCCGTCTCCTCACGACAGCAGCGAGTGACGGGCAGAGATACGCCAAAAGCCGCACCCTCGCTGGGTTCCTCTTAGGTTCGCCGGTGTGGGGACAACCACAGACTACTAAGCCCCCCGCCACAACAAGGCGGAAACGATCGGGGGGGGCATAAACTTGACCCTGTCCTTTCCTAAAGATCTCAACTCTGCAAGATGTCGCCTCAGATCGGTTCACGTATTAACAAAAGATTTACGAGTGACTACCATGGAGTTTCTTACAGAAAATTAGGTTAGGTTGTATATCTTAATATATATAAATCTCGTGTCACAATGTTTGTCTTCAATGGACTCCTAAACCACTTAACCGATTATAATAAAATTCGCACACCATGTGCAGTTCGATCCAACTTGAGAGATAGGATAGTTTAAATCTCAAATTATAGTCGCAATTTTAATTTAATGCTAATTATTTGTCTGTTATTATTTGACAGTCACAATTATCTGTTAACTCCAAATGATTCTAACAGATGTCGATACCTTTCGACTGGGTTGAGTAAGTAATCAATAGATGGCGCTGCTATGGTAAATCTACAAACATGTCATATAAGCTACATTTAAACAGCTTAATTATCACGTGTTGTTGACGCTATAAATTTTTATTTTGTACCTATTGATTTCTGCTTAATATCAAGTGTAAGAACGTTTTAATTAATTGTGTTCAACGTACTTCCCCTTCAAATCTCAATCCAGTGAATTTGTATACCAACATCAACATTTTCGTCTTTGTTCGTAAATAATTTCATTGTACTAAAGGGTTATAGTAGTAGAAAGTCAAATAAGGAGATCACCAAATTTTTTTACAAATACCATCTGTGTGAAAAAGCATAGTGGACTCCGTGACTGATGTTCTCTTATTGTTCCTCTTAGATTGTTTACTATAATGTAATATAACAAAAACTTTAGCCACAGCAACGCGTGGCCGGGTCAGCTAGTGTAATTATAAATTATTGTTATTCCGGTAATTATCTATTATATAAAAATAAGTCGAGTTTTCCTTCCTGACGCTATAACTCCAGAACGCATGAACCGATTTCCACGGTTTTGCATTCGTTGGAAAGGTCTCGGGCTCCTTGAGGTTTATAGCAGGAAATTCAGGAAAAATTTAAACGCGGGCTAAGCCGCGGGGATCAGCTAGTTTACTTATAGAAAGACTGAGTATATTCTGCCAGTAAACGGATTAATTGAATATTTTAAATATTTCAGTAATACATTTTCATATGACAAAAAATTGGTAGTAGCAAATAATGATTCCACTTATATTTATGTATGTATAAATAATTTTATGTTATTCATCCGGTCACTGGAAGAATAGTCACTTCGTAATTTTTATGTGCGACAAAGTAAACATTAACTATCACACGAATGAAGTCATAATCGTTATGTTTAATATTCATACTTTAGTTATCTATACATAAAATAAACTGTAGAAGTGTAAACTCTGTACATTGAAAATATTAAAAAAAAAAAATACCAGGGGATGTTACTAGATCGATACCGAACACAATAATGTGATTAGAATTTTTTTTGTCTGTCTGTCTGTCTGTCTGTGTGTCTGTTTGTTCAAGCATCACACGATGAAACTTGGTATAATTATACTTTAACCTTTGGCGCACAACACTGGGTACTTTTTATCCCGGAAAAATGTCTGTTTGTTTGTGTTTATGTGCACGCTAATTTCAGAAACAGCTTATCCGATTTTCAGTTTCCACTATTTTATTGTGGTAAGTTTCACTTAATGTTGACTGTTTGTTACATAACAATCGGTTCAGAAATAAAAAAGTTACGTCAATTTAAAGAATCATATTGAATATTTTTAAACTATTCTGTATCTATCTTCTATCTTTTTTAGGATTCGTACAGAACCCTAAAAAAGACGATAGATAAAGGGTAAAAACGAACCCTATTACTAATCCTCCGCTGTCTGTCTGTCAGTCCGTCTGTCCATCTGTCTGTCACCAGGCTGTATATCATAAACAGTGATAGCTAGAAAGCTAAAATTTTCACAAATTATATATTACTGTTACCACTTTAACGACAAAATCAAATAAAAAAAATAAGAAAATGAAAATATTAAGAGGTCCAAGGGGTTTTTAACGCCTAAGTAAGGGGATAGATGCCTCTAAGGGCATTAATCCCCAGTAACCGAAGGCGTCTATCCGTTTTGTATGGGATAGATGCCTTTTGTGGCATAAAAAACATTCTTAAATATTTTATGATAATAATAATTCTCTTAATTGTAGGTATTTCTAGATAGCTGTCCTTATGATAAATATATGTATTGTTGGTGAGTCTGGTGGTAGTGGTGGTTTTTAGTGGCGATGGAGGCATTGGTGGCGTAGGTGTTTGGTAGTGTTAGTGTTGGTGGTGGCGTTTCTGGCGTTGGTGGCGTTAATCGTGGTGGCGGTAGTGGTGGTGGCGGTGGTGAAAGTAGTAGTGGTGACAGTGGTGGTGGTGGTGACGGTACTGACGATGGTGACGATGGTGGTGATGGTGGCGGTGCTGTTGGTGGCATTAGTGGTTAAAATGCATTACGTTAAATTATATTCAATTTTTTACTTCTGCCGGCTCTTACGGAGTGCGTATACTTATAATGTATAGATCTATATTTTGTCTTTCATTCTCTGTTAGTAGCACTAATTCACTGAAACTTTACAAAACTTTGTAATAATTGTCTATAAACAAATATTATGCATAGAAGTTCAAAACGGCCTTTTCGAAAATACGGTTCAGCATAGGATGGACCACACAATAGATTTATTTATCTATTCCGTGGGATGGACGATTGTAGGTTGTAGCTACATACACGACTGCGCGTTTAAACACATCATTAGTAATTTTTCGCAATCGTAGCAGCCTGTGTGCTTTTATCCCCGATGGCCATACGTCTAATATCACAGAGAAGCATTACTGTAAAGAAGATTTTTTTAGCTACTTCAAAGTGAATATAAGAACCATAATTAGTCAAAATTTACATCCAAAAGCGCTTCCAAAAGTCCCAAAGTCACTATTCCACGCGAACAAAGTCGCAGGCACAGCTAGTTACATAATATAGTTCCAAGGTTAAGCCGAAAGCCGCCATGCCGCGCCTTATTACGTTATCATTACCTAACTTTTAATTAAGCTCTTCAGATAAACCGACGTCACAGGTAGGTTGTGGTTCTGAATATCAAACTTTACTTACAGGAGCATAAATGAAATATTTTATTAATATACTATTTTCGCGCTTTGTCCTGGATCAATTTAAGAATGTGGTGGTTAAAATGCAGTGTAAACTCGTAGTTAAAAATACATTATAATATTCTATAGAGAAACCGGGAAACCATTCATTAATTTATTTGCAAAACACAAAACAATTTCAGGATGTACTGTAGAAGTAAAACTATTTGACATTATTGTTACGATTCAAATTCGATTAAACCAACACACGCACGCCTGGAAAATATATATCTTTAACGAAAGTTCCAATTACACATATACATATCTAAAATTATATTTTATTATTTACATACATATAAAAAAACTGCAAATGGACTATGTCTGCACATTGGTAATATTTTTTATTATTGGTATTTATGAAAAAAAAGAAGGCCTTCAGGAGTGAAGGTATGCGCATTAAGACCTTTGATTTTTGCACATAAGCTATCGACCTTCACCACTGGATCTCCTCCTTCTAAGTTAATATGAGAACTCCAACATAACTGTTAAATTAACGTAACTTCACACCTGTTATCCCCGAAGGAGTAGGCAAAGGTAAATGCATGCATTCAAGCATACATGCAAACAGCCCCGATTCGCCGTTCCATTAGCAGGACGCGAGCCTGACTGCTGTTAAATTACGTTTCATCACGTGTTTACATGTACATTACATTAGGCGTACATTTCCAATATCACTCGAATGAAATAACTGTTCTGCGTTAATTTGATGTAATAAACTCCCATTGAACACAGATTTAACTCATCTCATAACCATTTTTCTCCGGTTTATCCAATCTTTATCAATATCTACGGTCCATTTGCCTCGGAAATGCCTAGATTTCTAGCAAATATTTAATCGAATATCGTACATACGTTAACACCTGTACGGGCGGCTGTATGGGCAGGGTGAACATAACGCGATACATTATTCATACAAGGGTCGGCACGCGTCATTCCCTGCGCATTATGTATGACTTTATCACACGCGTTTACTTATGTCTAGTTTAAACGTGAGAACTACGACGGCGCTCACGGATTTATGATATTTTTTAAATATTTTCGTTCCTTAAAGGCACGTTTGAGGATGTAGGCTCCATCGCATTACCTTATCTATGTCCCGCGAAATAAAAGCGTTCGTCCCCGTAATAACTATCACAGTGGTAAAACAACTAAAGCTTCAAGTGTGGCTTGGCAAACAACTGCAAGGCATTTTAACCTTCAGTCAGGTGAATAACCTTGTATTAAGGCTGCGGAATCACTTTTCATGAACTGCTGCCTGCTCTTTGCTACCATCTACCAAACATAAAAAATAGAGTATAATAGAGAAGCATACAGATCACATCCATGGTAAGTGAATAAGGTGAGGCTGTTGACATTTTCAGGCACCTTACCAATCGCCGAGGGTGGCGATGGGAAACTTAAGATAAGTGGAAACACTAAACTTATCGTTTAAAGATTATTTGTTTATACTAATCTATTTTAAATGAACTTTAAGCACACCGCGGACACTCCGCCAAAATTCCATACAAACGCTTAATTTGGTCTCTATTACACAGACATCAATCAGTGACGTGTATTGTACATGTGCACCGGTGTGCGTAGCACGAAGAGAATACCAAACGACGCCCATAAGAGAGGAAGAGGTTGGGTGCGGCGGGGGAATCGGGCGGGACGTCGAAGTGTCCATTCTATACGTAGTATTATTACATATTCTCTGCTTTAAGTTAACTTTCGATATCAGTACCGCTGCAGTACGAGACGCCGGACCCCTGGTACCGTAATGACGATGGTACAAGGGTTCAACTTTAATTATTATACGATTTCACATAATGATTATTCATTGATATCGTGATAGCGAGCAATCAAGTCGCTTTGGAACTTGTCAGGTTATATTATTGTTTTATTGCCGTCGTTTTAGACTACGTAAACTGGATAATTACTTTCGCTTTGAAATAGAAAACGTAACTGAATACCGTGGCGGTTAATTAATTTAAAATAAAGTTGTGGAACTGTACAAAGAGGAGTGCTTGGAATTTATGAAACGATTTGCATTTTTGAAATATAAATCTGGGAGAGCAACGGTTGGTACGATTGTAGCGAACAAACTAGAATTAGCTTCCTTCCGAGAGAGATTCGCAGCGGTGCTCTTAAATAAGCGACTATGAAATCGCGACAAAAGAATTCCTTCTTATTCGCTACTATTACGATCTTATTATTTTTTTACGACCACACTGCTCTCGTTGGTCTTGCTCAAATCTTGCACCGTCAGTCTTGTTCTTGGTCTTGCTAAAATTAGGCTAACTTGCTCTTGGTCTTGGTCTTGCAAAAATGCAAGAACAAGACCAAGACTGCAAGACCAAGTCCGATTTTGGGCAACACTAATTACGATGATAAGGTAACCGTTATACATATTTATTATGCAGTTCATCTGATTGTCCGTCATGTTACGTGAGCTCATGATTGTTGTCATGAAAATAAATTGAATTTATGATGAGTAAAAAGTGAATACTGACAACTTCGAAAAAACTAATGACCTATACAAATGATAATATAAAAAATAAATAATACAAAAAAACGTTATATTGCGTTTTTTTTAAGCATTAACTTTTTGCAAAACATTTAGTCATGTAATTCCATTTTCCTAAAATTATTGACGAGCCATTTCGTCCAGCGGTTTGTGTCGACCTACAAATACTTGTATGGCCTACAGATATTTGTTTCGGGTCTGGGTGTTGTGTGTATGTATTGTGTGTACAACGACACCCATGACACAGGTTTATTCCTAGGGTGAGCGTAAAAAAATATTAAATGATAACTTCAATATACCCAACTGCAAAGCCATAACAATAGGTACCTACTCACTCTGTACGCCGGTTTTGCCGCATAAATTAGTTTAATCTCGAGATCAGAGTTACAAATCAGGCTAATGACACCCAACAAAAACATATAACAGCTTTGTAAGCGTGAATTACACTTCGTCATTGCTTGTGCGCTACAACTACGTCGTAATTTTAATCTTAATTCTGCACAATAAGGTTTAAATTGCCTAGGTAGGGGCCAGGTATTATACTGTTGCTAGTATGAATATTTTCGGGACCTATGTCACAGAATGTTCAACATATCACGCCCGGTTGAGCGTGATATGTTGAATTGAAATGTTTTTTGCACAATTTTGTTTATCCTAACCGAGATAAATAAAATTGTTAAATTATGTATCTACTCCCTAAATATTTTCATGTTACGCTTCCATTATGGTAGAGCTCCAGTCAAAGAGCTCGCGGGCGCAGGCTCCACCGCATTACCTAATATACTTGCCGCTAAATGGTAGAATTCAGCACTATCGTGTTCCGGTCAGGTGATAAGGTACGGCACTGTAATTTCCGGCACAGAGTATGCCTCTGTGCCTACAGACCTGACAGCATATAGACACCTTAGGTCTCAGGAGTGGTAACGCATCTTCATTTTGACCTTGGTCTTTGTGTGGGTGTCTAATAGGCTGCAGTCATCACTTAAGATGCTTGTTTACCACTTCATTACATAAAAAAACCTGTGAAGTACAGTCATGCGAAAAGGAGACCAAGGCTCCTAAACGATCCCGACGATGAGACCACGGTGCCATCGCCGCAATGAATGATCACATATAACCTCACAAGGTGAGGAGGAGCCTCACCACCAATCGAGCGAAAGTTGCATAGGCCCCTAACCACATACTATATCTTATGTGTCCTTCCACAACGCCCTATGTCAATCGAAGGAGTCTCCCTTGAGAGCCCTTTGCGCTCGCCAATCGCCCGGCGCAGAAGGCTACTGCCGTCTTGAAAAAAAGCCACCTACGTAAGTCCAAATAAAAAGTGTATAGGTACTGAGCGACTCTCAAGGTATAGGCGAAGGGTATGGAGCGCCATTAGCGCTACTGCCAAATATCCCTGTCCTTACACACCTCCCGTTCCTCTTCTGCATTCATCATCTTCTTCGTACATGCAGGCCGATTACGAAGATTATTGGTCAAGGTAGATCAGTCTTGGTCATCCTGGGCCTCAGCCAGTACAAGCATCCTCTTGAGGGTAACTAATGCTGTACGAGATTTGGAACACCGGTATCTAAGGCAACGTTTTAACATTTATATTCTACGATTAGTATTAAATTGTAACTTTGTTCTGTATTGGCTCTTTTTAACTCTAATTACAAGTAAAAAAAAAAACACGGTGCATATGAGCCATTATCATTCAATACATTTTTCTTCCAATACTATTTATTACTTTCTTTTACATTTTTGTAAAACCTTGTTGGCGAGGACAATAAAGTTTTTTAATATTATTATGATCAATCACCAGACACTAAGCCTGAAAATGGATTTACCTAGTATATATAAATACGGTTTTTTTACTGGTAGAGTTCCAGTGCAGGAGCTCGGGGGCGTAGGCACCACCGCATTACCTAATTTATCTGCCGCTAAGTGGTAGAGTTCGGAACTATCGTGTTCCAGTTAGATGGTAATGTATAGCCTCGTAATAACTATCACAGAGACATGAAAAACATAGGTCTCAGGGGTGGCAACACATCTGCATTTTGACCTCTGGTTTTTGTGTAGATGTCCATAGGCTGCAGGCATCGCTTAACATCAATGTGAGCTGCATGCTTATTTGCCACCTTCTTTACACAAAATATGTCTCTGTACAATAAATACGAACATTAAGTTCTGTATGTACCTATTCGTAGGTAACGTAGGTACCTATAAAACAATAGCTGGTGTACGAAGCCACTTTCCTATACGACCTTTAGTAAGTCGATAGTCGATGGACGCTATAAGACCCAAACTGCTCCTCGGGACGAATCTCATGTGATATTCATTGTATCTATCCACTTCGTAGTTTTTTCATGCCATTAGCGAAACGGTCTGGGTGTATTTTATTGTGATTTCAGAGCCCCTAGTGTTTTGAATAAAATACTAAGGTCAATTCCGTACCTCTGCAGTAATTCAGTCCCTATCAACTACCAAAGAAAAAAAAACAGTGTTAAACTTTGGACAGGCTAACTAATTTATTTAAGTATATTTTTTGTTGTAAGTAATTGTTATTTTCACTTACTTTCTACGCATTATAATAAATAAGGTAAACATTTTAATTGGACAGAAACATGGTCGCTCCCTATGGTCTTCATAAAAAGGCTCAAGGTCACTCAGAGAGCAATGGAGAGAGCTATGCTTGGAGTTTCTCTGCGAGATCGAATCAGAAATGAGGAGATCCGCATGAGAACCAAAGTTACCGACATAGCTCACCGAATAGCGAGACGCAAGTGGCAGTGGGCAAGGCACATAACTCGAAGAACTGACGTTGGGGCAGAGCAGTTCTAGAGTGGCGACCGCGTACCGGAAAACGAAGCGTAGGCAGGCTCCGCACAAGATGGACCGACGAACTGGTGAAGGTCCCGGTCAATCGCTGGACGAGCCCGGGATCGTTGGTTGTGGCATTCTTTGGGGGAGGCCTTTTTCAACAGTAGACTTCTTTTTGCTGAAATGATGATGATGGAATATTGTAAGTCATTCACCTACCTACTTAGTTGTTTTAGAGAACTTGGACAGTAAAATTAATGCTTATTAACTTTTTCAAAATGTGACGACGTTTTGGTGGTATTTATTCCAATTTCAGTAGACAACGTTAGGTATAAACGGTATTTTTTTTATGTCAATGGATTGACAAACAAGCAGACGGGCCACCTAATGGAAAGTGGTTACCGTCGCCTATGAACATTTGCAACGTCAGGGGAGTTGCCAACGCGCTGCCAGCCCTGAAGGACTTTTTTGACGCCTGTTTTGAAGAACCCCATATTGTAGCGCCGGGGGAACACCTCAGAGGGAAGATCGTTCCATAATTTGCACGTTCTGGGCAGGAATGAACGCGCGAATCGGGCTGTTGAGCACTGCCAAGTGTCCAATCTGTGCGGGTGAAACTTCTCTCTTCGGTGGGTGGTACGATGAAGGAATGGAGACGATGGCACCAGATCGAACAGTTCATCAGAGCATTCACCATTGTAAAGGCGGTAGAAGATGCATAGACAACCGATGTCTCTGCGGAGACTCAGATCTTCGAGTCGATCTGTGATTCCTGGGTCGTTGACGATTCGAATGGCACGTTTTTGAACGGAGTCATGGGGACCGAGCTGGTATTTAGGGGCTCCCGCCCAAAGATGAGAGCAGTATTCCAAATGGGGCCTCACTTGAGCTTTATATAGCTGTAGAAGTTGCCCCGGTGTGAAATACTGCCTCGCCTTGTTTAGCACCCCGAGCTTCTTGGATGCCAGCTTGGTCTTACCCTCTATATATTTTATATCGAAAGGTTGACAGATAAGCAGACGGGCCCGATGCCCGATGGCAAGTGATCACACAGGTACACATCAACTACTTTTACCCGGACTACGTAAAATTGCAGCGAGGAATAGTAAAGACTGTAAATTCCATGTATATTCAGTACATAATATATTCTTACAGCTTTAATTTCAAGAATTCTACTAGGTGTGAGGTATAGACGTATTGCGTGTAGATTCCTTTCAGGCGCTCGACGAAAATGCAGATTGTATCTTACGTCCTGTCCTAATAAGTGACTATTTGACGCATTGGCCAAATATGTCACATATTATCAGAGGGTGGTCTACGTCCTATGACTTCAAAACCCATATTTACCTAAGTAGGTGCGGTATATAGTAGTGTCGTCACTTTAGATCTACATAATAATATTATAATAATATGTACTCTTACTTCAGTTACTTCAGTACACGCAGACCCAAGCCAAAGACGGACTAACCATGACTTTATAAAACGTTATTACGTACCATAGAACACTACGTTCCACTCCTTTGCTCAGTAAGTACTTAAAATTCCTATTTATAGCTGTTGTTGTGTCTAATGTGTTCATGTATTATAGTATTTTATAGTAATGCGGAACCCAATTCCTAAGATGCCAACGTTCGCGCGACTTAAGTAAACGCTTATCGCATTCTGGTGGAATGTGTAATGCTCAATATGTCTGGAAGAAGCTAGGAATTTCAATATGAGCACGAAAGGCTTTCTATGCACTCAACTAAACGCTTTGATCTGTTTACAATAGACCTTTATTTGTTATGTAATATGATTTGTAGAAACCATACGTTATTGCATTGCAGTATTTTTATATGAATGTAGAATTATCATACTCGTAGTAAGTCAACCTAATCTACCTTATTATTAGCACAATGTATTCTTCATGAATTTCTGTAATCCTTTCTTATGAGGGAAGAGCTGGTGTCCTGAAATAGAGGCTTTGCTTAGTTTAGGCACCAGTCTCCCACAATTTACTTTAATAATCACTCACGACTTTTTATGTTTTTATTATGTTAAACTGTGTAGTTATTAAGGTTATTGTGGTGATAAATAAATTAAAAAAAAGTAGAAATAAAAAAATAAAAAAAAATAGTTGCTATTCAGATTGATGGTAAGTAGACATACAAATAAAGTGGTGGAGCTCGGAAGTGTAGGTTACGGCCCTGTAATTTCAGGCACAAAGGCATGACATCTTAGTTGCCTCAGGAGTAGCAACGCATATACACTAACCATAAATTTGAACTATTTATTAGTAATTTAAACGTACTTACTATTGAAACTAATTAACTACCTACCACCGATTACCATTATTTATTATCTGTTTACCTACCTATAAATTACCATGCACAGCTGAATACAGCATCAATTATGCTTTCAGTACCATCTAGCGGTGATACTTTAAACGATGATCGATGTTTTGATTTATGACGTTTGGCACAGATTAAAATATTTTGCGAAATTATTTCGATATCGATTTTTTTAACACCGAATACAATCGATTCTACAATTTTTTTAAATTCTTTTGTTATTTTTAACTGATGTATAAACTCTACATCTCTTTCCAATAAGTTTTTATGTAGGTTATTGTTTATTAAGCAGAAAACCACATAATTATTAAATTGAAACTAGGTATAGTTAAAAAACTTATTGGGGACATAGTCGTGTGTCCGCCAAAACGAGCTAACATGCATTTTTATTAATGTCATGGAGTACCTAGCAAACAGGCCTACAGTTAACATTGATGATATTACTTTAGCAAAAAAACTTAAAGATGAAATCAGACATTCCAAATGTGGATGCATTACCACTTTTAAGGTATTATGTCTCTGTTCCGGAAATTATAGGGCCAAAACAAGATTACTAGGGCTACATACTATCACTTAGGGACAAGTAGACTAGGTAATACAGTGGTGCTTACCCCCACGAGCTCCTTCACTAGAGCCCTACCACTAGTAAAATACTTGTCAATAAAGCACTTACACCTTATCGCAAATCGTTTCATCATATTTTCGAACTCTCATTGTTCTAGTCTAGTCACAATTTTTGTTTTTTTTTTAATATAATGTTATTTATAGGATTTATTTCATATTTTATGTAAGTAAAAAATTTCATGCTCATATATCTTCTTGGTAGTCTATTTTTTATTATTTTATTTTATTAAATGCTAAAAGTTTCAAGCGATTTTTGTTTTGAAAATAATACGATGAAAATTAAATAGGAATTTATAAAAAATCTTCAAGTTTCGTCCTTGTCTGACTGACTTAATGACTGATTGTGATGGTTAGCTATGATAAGTACCTACTATGAGTCATTTCGTCATTCGATTCACTGACTTAAATCGTTGGTCTAGTTTGATGATGAATCTGTTGTCCCTAAATCGTTGGCTGGTGACGCTTTTGGACCAGGCCATTCATTTTTTTTTTTTTTTTTTTTTTTTTAATGTCATGGGCTTGGTAAACAAGCATGCAGTTCACATTGATGTTAAGTGATGACTGCAGCCTATAGACACCCACATGAAGACCAAGGTCAAAATGCAGATGCGTTACCACTCCTGAGGCCTAAGGTGTTATGCCTCTGTGCCGGAAATTACAGGGCCGTACATTAAAATTCTTTAATCATTTTGATCAAATTGTAAGATATAAGTAAAGTTGAAAGTGTAATAGCGTAGCGTATAAGGGTTCAGTTCTCCAGTCTCCAGAAATCTTACATTAATATGTATCGCAGCACACACTACAAAAGCAATATGTACTTTCTCGTCTTGTCAGGCCTTATTAAAATAATTTAATGTATAGGATTATGCTAGTAACATGCTCGTCGCGATTATTACGTTATTGGAACTTTTTACACTCTCGATATTAAGCAGTAATGTGTGAAATGAAAAAGATGTTAGTTCAATCATAATAATATTTTTATTCATAATATCACCAAGGACTTATCACAAAACTTATTTTTGAATTGAATGCTAGACTCCCGGTCCAAAAAAGTTCCACTATGTCTAAATTATACATACTTAGGTTTTGAGGTCATTCGTATAAATGCATACGCTGGTATTCAACGATACGAATGCGTGTCACGCATTTACGACGCGACGGCGGGAAGCCTGCGCAGTCCCGTCGACGTTATCTCGTTAGGCTAGCACTGCGGCGCGCCCCGCGCTCGCGAAGTAGGGCACCGGGGTGTCCGGGGGCCTGGGCCCCGGCGGCGGGCGGTGGCGGGCGGCGGTGGGCGGCCGCTGCGGAGCGCGCGCGAGAGCGACGCCGGCCGTCGGCGCCCCGCGGCCGCAGTGACGCATTGCAGGTGCGCGGTGGCCAATCGGCGCGCGCCGCTCCGCGCTCCACGCCGCCGCACCCGTCCCGTATAAAACCGACTATCCTTTGCGGATCAAATCTAATCCCGTGCCGTGCGTCCCGAGACATGGACTTGGACGTTCGAGAGACGCACGCTTGAATCGAACGAGAATCGCGGAACGGACATGAGAGTGCGACTCGATTGAACGATTCCGAACGATTCGCGCGGCGCAAGGAGCGAATCGCGGTCGCGAGTTTCCCGGCGCGGCCGCTCGCGCGAGTGAGGGCGGCAGTATCGTTTCAACCGTCGGTCCGTGTGGTCGCTTTTGCGGCGTTGTCTGTGATTTTTAGTGTAGCTCCAGATAATCCAAGTTAATCTACAATGGTGAGTGTTATTTCGAAAAAATAACGCCGGGAGTGTCTCTCGGGGATCGCTCCGCGTCCGTCGCTGGGTATATTTCGGGATTGCGGTGCATCGGTGTTTATAGTGATGACGGCCTCCATTATATTATTGTGATGGCCGTTTTTTACCGCAATGCGGATCGTCGACGTCGCCGAGGCCCGGCCGGGGTCGAGGAGGGTGCGAACGATGATGCCGGAGGCGCGGGCGACCTGCGGAGGAGAAACTGGGCGGTTTTGACGAGTCGAGAATAGAGAAACGTCGCCATAGTCGGGTTAGGTGAGGCCGGCGAGCCGAGGTCGGTGGTCGGTGGTCGGCGGCCGGCGGAGGCAGCAAGGCAGCAGGGTGTGAGATGGCGCAGGGTGCAGCTGCAGGCGGGCCGGGCGGCGCCGCGGCTCGCATCGATCGCCGTCCGCACCTGTCAAACGGCGACGTTGACTCATCGCGAGACGCTAGCTAAATATTTTTCATACGCAATTCGGTCGTCGGGTTCGTTAGCTCTGTTTGCCGGCTATGGTGACGTTTGGAAGGTTCCGGTTCCCCTGTCGCGCAGCCGATTGTTTACGTCTAGTGTCAGAGCTGACGTAGCTCGCGTGCGGAGCTTCGGTCGAAGCTGGCGAGTATCGCGCTGCGTCAGTGGCGAGCCGGCACCCCGGGGTAGGGACAGGCAGGATTGTCACATTCCACAGTGAAGGGTTGAAGGGTGCAGTAGTTAGGTAGTTGTATAATTTGACTGCTGTCATAATGCAGTCTTCTGAGGTGAGTTCATCTGAAACTATTGGTGATAAATACTCGGGATTCAAACTTCTATTCTTTTCATGGAATTTAGTTACTTTTGGGTGCTTCAATAAAATTTTTCAATAATTTAAATTTTCATGAAAATTTATGAGGTATGGTGATATGCAGTTCAGTGTTATTATACTAGAATGGTAAAAAACATTAATTTTGAAAGTTGAAACTGGATTACTGAATCTGATCGGCACATGTCTACATTTTAATTATTAGCATTTTATTATTGTTAGTTATCATTGTAGGGTTTTCTAGATGATTTAACTTGTAAAGAAATCGAATAGGTAATGCAGAAGGTAAACATGTCCATATTTTGCTCATATTGGTAGATTGAATCTCAATCTGTTTTAAATGTATTACCTTATTAACCAGTTTGTAAATGAATTATTTATATTTCTTGGATCAACATAGTATTAATTTGTTTCAAGTTTCTTAACTCAAACAAAATATTTTTAGCCGAGTTCATTACTTTTACGATTATCTTTATGTACATGCATACATAGATAAGTATTTGAATAAAATGAATTTACAATTCCATGGATCTACAAAATCTCTTTATTATTTTGAAATTATTGAGCTACTCATTTATGGGTTTACAGTAGTGTTATAATATACAAACTCAAACTCAAAAATTCATTTAATCACTTGGAAATAGAATTTGCTTGTGATAGGTCAAATTACAAATATAAAATTAAAGCGAATAACAACTGATATGTTGATTAATATTTCAAAGTAAATAAATTAATAATAGTCCAAAAATACTTAATAATAAAAATAGGTATCAACAGAATGTTCCATACTCTCTTTTACAAACGGCAAGATAAGACTAAACAAAAAAATATGGGACATTCTTTGTCATTCACTGGCAGATTCAATCTCAATGTACTTTTTTCTAAATAAAGTATTCAATAAAATTTTACAGATCACCCATTCTGAAAATTATTGTGGTGCTAAATAAATAAATAAACTCTTGTTAACTAAATGAGATAAGACAATTTTTAAAATATATAATAAGTAAATAGTTTTAGAAAATAAATAATAAATCAATGATTATATATTAAAAGAAGACATGGTAATTTATAGTTACTCAAAATAAGTTAAAACATGCACAAATGTGCACAAAAGCTTAAATAAATAAATAATTGCGACCATCACTACAGAATAATAGATGCTTCATCTGCTGCTAAACTCTAGTAGCTGCCTGATTGAAAATTATATAGGTACACACTTTTCATAATTGATTTAACATTTTGATTGAAATCTCCATCAGTTTGGATTTGTCGTAATTTGGATTTATGATCATAGAGAACATTTCTATGAATAGACTATAAAACCACTACCAAAAAACTTTTTTTCCACATTTACCTAAAGATGATTCATTCATAAATACTGTTTGTATTGCTCAACATTGATAATAGTTTCTCAACTACACAGAACAGTTAATTTATGGCCAACAAGCACTACTGCCATATTTCTTCCTTCATGTATCGCTTCTATTAAATTGTCATCTCTGCAGCTACTTGTAGCTTACTTCACTGACACAGTTCATTTTTACGCATATTATGTTAGTTTTTTTTTATGTAATGAAGGTTGACAATGTTGCATGCAGTTCACATTGATGCTAAGTGATGACTAGCCTATAGACACTTACACTAAGACCAGAGTTCAAAATGCAGATGCATTGCCA
Source organism: Macrosoma leucophasiata (assembly GCA_036365455.1). Lineage (NCBI taxonomy): Eukaryota > Metazoa > Arthropoda > Insecta > Lepidoptera > Hedylidae > Macrosoma > Macrosoma leucophasiata. The sequence continues at coordinate 21,744,655 of JAWQUS010000003.1, read as the reverse complement.
CCCCTGAGACCTTAGTTGATATGTCTCTGTGATAAGTTATTATGGGCCCTTACAACTTTCTAACCAGAGCACAATGGTGCTCCACACTACCATTTAGCGGCAGATTGATTAGTTAATATGGTGGTGCCTACATCCTCAAGCTTCTACACTAGAACTTTACCACCAGGCTACTATAATCATAACCATTATCCTTCCTAATCTTAAATCTTTTTCTGTTATCTAATTTTCCAATAATGCATATTGGTAACCTTGACACAGACGACAAATCACAAGATCCTTGGAGTCCAGAGTTATCATGCTTCACCTTGGCTAATAGCGCAGATTATGTTTCATTGTGCTGCTGATATCATTGTGTGCCATTTGTTCTATTATAACAATGGCCAATGACTGAAATTGCTAGTGATAGATGTAGTTTATTCTGTAAACTCATGCAAGTCTGAAATATAAATATTTTTTAACAACGTAATAATTCTCTTAAGTCTTCTCACTAGGTTTGTGTTGTCGAGGAGCTGGATATCCTCAATATTCACATCATGGTGAAGCCTTTTTTCAGGGTCTTCGGCATATTTTCTCAAAACGTTATCTACAAAACTCATTTTCATGGAGATCGTTATTGCTTACATACCAAGTCTGAATGATATTCAGAATTAGTACTTCCTAATGTTGTCAATTGTATTTGGAAGTGTACTCTGCTGAGGACAGAATCTACAATATTATAATTCACTGAGTAGCTCATATATTTGTACATGGTTAAATTAAATTAATTCTGGACAAGGTACCTATATGGACTCAATCCAAAAATAATGATCCTCTTTGTGATCAATATTCAGATCAGAGAAAAATGCGCTACTGTGTTGTGAGCAATATCACTTCTTTTTGTTGTTGTGTATTTTTTTATGTACCTAATTTTTTTTTCTCTTCTCTCATATTTCATTCTACCAACGTCCTTGGATGTGAAATCTGAACCGAATGGCTTCCAGTTGAAAACTAGCATCGGGCTTCGGCTTGGCACAATGCTAAACTGGAATCCATTTGGTGCAGCCGTGAGACATGGCCAAACATTAGCAAAATGTAGGTATATAGGTATTTAGAATAACAAGGTACTTTGGTACACATTGTTTTGATCTTTTTAGATTTTTTTGTGATCACTTTAATTATGTATTCTATAATATTAAACTGCCTCGGTAGCCTAGTGGTAGCAGACCACTACTACTAAGCTGAGGTCCTTAGTCCTAATTTTTTGAAAATTCCTGAATTAAAGTTCTATGAAACTGGAGTACATACCTGTTAAATTGGAGGATACTCTTTGTAACCGGGTTTTGGGAAGTTGAGACTTGAAAAATTGGTGTAAAGTCTATGCATGACACCTTCACTCTGAAAAACAACACATTATAATTCTCGCAACTTAGTCTGCATGCTATTTGGTTTTGCCAAAAATGGTTGCCTTCCTTAGGGTTCTTCTTTCTTCTTTCTAGTTTCTTCTTTAGGTTAATCTACATCATAAATGCCTCACTCAGCAATCTAGTTTTGAAAGTGTAACTGACAGAGTTTTTTTCTTACATTTTATAAGTAAATCAATCATGATATTTATTATAATCAACAGTGATAAATTTTGCTTTAAAAAATATTTTTTAAGGCTTGTTACCTAAATATTATATTGTACTCTAAATAAGTCGATTTTTATTATTCAACAGATTATGATATCATTAAATAAATTATCAATTGCCTTCATGTGCTCGAATGATACCAAGAATTATATCCTTGATAAAATTTTATTGTAATGCAGTATTCGATATCTTGTGATAAGACAAGTGTAGTCCGCAGTGTGACGTGGCATCCAAACAGAATAATTACATTTACAATCTAACGTGTTATCTTATCACTGTATATCACTATATCTCATTAATTGTTCACTCTCCGGCCGTGCCTGTTGTCAAATACCTTGCAAAATGGTTGTCCAGATGGTATGTTCATAATATTTTTTTATTTGTGTAATGAGTGGCAAACAAGCATTCAAGTCAATATTGTTTCTTGTCGTTTTATTGTCTCTTACCGATTTTGTTTTTTTGGTCAGATCAAAATTTTAATTGATGTTCGGGTGTTTGTATGAATGATTGTGTCAGTGGTATTTTTAGTACCGAGAAAAACATGGTGTGAATATATTTTTTTTTTGTTCAAATACCTCATTGGTATAGATAGCATCTGACCTTGAATAACACCTCTGAAACAGGCGTGCTTGTATAGATTACATCATTGTTAATACTTGTCGCGTTATCTGGTTCAATCCAGATCCAATCAGGATAAAAATTGTGATAATTCTATAAGTATAAAAGATCGCTTCGATGAAATCTTGATTCTTAGCCGTAGAGGTAAAAATTTAGTACTAGAAAAGCTATCCTATACAAAAATCATGCTCCATTTAATGATATTTGCATGAGGTGGTAGGTACCTATATCTTCGAGCTCCGATACTGGAACTCTCCCAATAGTAACTTTATGCTGATTGGATTATACATTATTGTGAGGCAAGGAAAGAGACAATCAGCTAGTTTCGACTTCGGGGCGTTGTCTCTGCTGCACACTGCCTACGTAACCACTGATAGTCCGGTATTGGTCAAAACTTGATCAAAATGGTCGACAATCGTCACATAGGTAAGGGGATTTTTCTAATGATGAATGAATGATATTTCCAAAAGATTTCCAAAATAAATGTTCATACAAACAAAGTCTATATAAATAGTCTTGAAGTAATATTTATGGGTTCAGATGTGATCACTTTGAGAAATTACCTTTAGGGCAATAGAAACAGTTGACTTGCAATCGAACTCGAACAAACGCCACGAATTTTGTTGTCGATGTTCTAAAATCAGGTTTCCTGCATGTAGTTTCGTTTGCTGACACTATAGGTATGTCTAGACCAGTGGTTCCCAAACTATTTTTTCTTGTAGACGCTTTACAATTTTTTCTGGTTTCTGTGGACCCTGGTCCTTGCTACATTTATATCACATTCCCATATTTCCAATTCATATTCACGCCTACGTAGACCCCCATCGAGTCTCCCATGGACCGCTTTGGGAATCACTGGTATGATGTAAGTAAATTGGTACTATCCGTGTATGCGTTGAGATCCATTATCGTGGACCCCCATTTTAATTTCATGGACCCCCAATTTTTTTTTCGCAGACGCAGACCCCTTTCACTTTGTCATAGACCCCAGTATAGTATCCATATATACTATAGTAGCCATAGCAGTGAATCACTGCTCTAGACAAACAGTGTTAGTTTTTTATGTCGCCCGATATCTAGTTATGGCACTCTCTAAGTGAAGTAATCATGATCTAGACATTTTTGCGATGTTATGAGACTAGTTGTTGACATTACTGCATTATAATTATCTAATTAAATAATAAAAAAATATAGCATACATTTTTTTACTCTTAAAATTTGTTATTGCTTTCATGAACAAACTTATACTTCTAGAGGTTTGCGTTGACAGCTGTACTAGAGCAAAATTGTGTTAAAGATGTATAAAAGCAGTTACAATTGTAAAAAACTAATCAATGAAGTAGGGATATTGATAACAATTACCCCCAAACCTAACATAGTATGTACTAACGTCGGTACCCCCGTTATTGCAGGCGGATCAACTCACAGAGGAACAGATTGCGGAATTCAAGGAGGCGTTCTCACTGTTCGACAAGGACGGTGACGGCACCATCACCACCAAAGAGCTGGGCACCGTCATGCGGTCCCTAGGACAGAACCCCACAGAGGCCGAGCTCCAGGACATGATCAACGAGGTTGACGCGGACGGTGAGTCTCGAACCTTTTTTATGCGTGCTTATTACTCTAGGGGAAGAGCAGGATATGGGAGGCTTAAGTCTCTTAAAACCACCTCGGTACCAGCTTCAGTTCTATGAGGTGGGGTGGGTGCAACACTAATAAACTTTGCTCCGGTGCCGACGAAGCAGAATTTCTTCTGATCTCTATAATTTTGAATTTATTTGTCACTTGTTATTTGCATTGACATGCATAGTCAGCACTTGAAAATGGTAAAGGACCATTCACGAGATAATATTTATTGTCAATATTTTTATTGTCATATTTTTATCACTTGACTTGACTCATTCGCTTATCAAAAGATTAGACCACTCCAATTCTTTGGAATTTAACTGTTAGGTGTCCAGGTATCTTGAGACCATTAGGTATAATTTAAACTTACAATGAACTGAGTGTCCCGTTAAATCTAATTTCTGGGAAGCAGCTATTCACCTTTTATTTTGCTAGGAACTTGGCATCTTTTTATATTTATGTTTCGATTCTGAAAACGAATGATTAATTTCAATTACTCATAATGGGTTTTTAAATCGTTGTAATTCGTTTATCACTGTATGGTACTACACATTCTTCTGAAAGTTCAATTCTTTTGTTTATTGGCTTTGTAACTTTTAGAATGTATACGAACTATATTTCTCAAGAGCGAAGATGGACTGTGATAGGGATTATTCATGTTCTATTACTATTAATTTTATTCATTTATAGCTATAATAACAGCTACACCCTTTTATTTAAATTACTGGTTGTTTCCTGCGACTGCTTTGTTTTTGGCACAAAGTTGTCCTTTCCTTTCCCAAGATTCAAACGTTCTGTACAAAAGCTTTTAACTCCTCCCGCACTCGGAGAGGCGGCAAAGACGTGAAATAACGTTAAAATAAGTAACAGATACAGTTATTTTCACATTTATAATTTTAGTATGGATTTCCCATGCTTCCTTTCTACATGCTCGCCATTCCTTTTATCGCCGACTTCGACTGTTTTAACACAGTATGTGGGGGACAAATGGCTTTTACACCAAAGTCAAACACAAATCTGCATCGATTTCAATGAGTGGACTGTAACTGGGTTTTTATTTTCGTTTCTTCAATGGTTCATACTATTCTAACTTATTCACTAGCTTATTTCACTATACTATAACTAACTAGCGAACCAGGGGGTCTGGTACTATTCTAAACTTTCACTGGCAATACCTTCACGGTCTGGAAGCACTTTTCTTGCGGAGAATCGAACGAGGACAAACTAGCAACGAAATGTACCGAGTTATATACGCTTCCAAACCGTCTCCTTCCATGTCAAAATGCCGTGACACGCCCAAAAATCGAACGTCACGAAGGTCCGGGTCAATAGAGATAGGACTCTAAATCATTACATATACGGTCTAATTTCCTACCACCGTCATACATCTCTGCTGACCCGCCCCCGCCTTGATACATTTCATACGCAATATCTCTTATTCTATTAAATTTTCTTATACAATTCTTATTAGATTCTTATTCTAATTCAATACACTTTCAAAGTTTTTACTTATTAGAAACACATAATTTTTTAGGGGCTCTGTCATGCTCTATCACCTATGACACGATTGTATATCGCTAGCCAAACCTAAATACAATTAAAAACCGCAAACGGTATCTGCCTATCTCCTTTATTCTAAGCGTGAGAGACAATTTTATCTAACAAGTAAGATTAGGTACATTCGTTTTTTCCGTATTGTGAGTCTACTTACACTCTTTATACATACATTTCCCTGAGGGGGCAACAAAAATACATCTCGTACATAACTTTCAGCCTAGTATCTTTGTTATTTACGAAAATACAGCGACTTTCACCTCTCTCTCCATACAAAATGTTGAATTCAACATCAGCTGTGAACAAACTAATTGAATCTACCTACATACAAATTGATATTTCTAACCGTAACATTTTATACAATTTGTGTTATAATTTCTCAATTTCTTTACTTTCTACGCGCGCTACGTGGTCGCATCTCCGTGCATATCTCCGGGCCAGTGTGTGTGTGATAAGTATACAGCGAAATACCTAATTTACATTACAGTTTTGTCTAGACTCATCTCATAGTAGTGTCTACTACAGCGAACTTTGCCAGTCGATAACTACTGATCTGCCTATGCCATGCGTGGGGTTGGTCGTGAATATGCATTATTGGACATTCCTACGCCGAGCTATGCCACTGACTGAGCTCTAAAAAAAGTGCGCTGCGTATTTACGCTTCCTCCGCGTCACTTCCCCGCACTTCACCCCCGCCGCCGCAGGTGGATCAGGTGCTCTGTCGGTCACCTCTCCGTGGACGACCCTTTCGACTAACCGAAAATACCTACACCTCCAAATTTAATATTTTCTATGGCAATCGCTAGACAACAATTCGTTTATCATCATACTCAAATATTACATGCCTACTATGAGAACCTAACGAGTTATATCGAATTAAAAACTGCCGCTGCATACAACCAACATACACCTAGCGGTCATTGCGAGCTTTACTGACTTTACTTATTTTCATAATGAAATACGACGCTTATTGATTCTATCCTTTACAACTCTCCCCCCGGCGTAGACCTTCGAGCCTCATCATCTACCGGAAGGATAATCAATCTACATACTGGGCGTCTAAATATTCCACCTCGAGTACGAATCTCCGCACTACGTACCACGCCATCAGGTCCCGTGTATACCTTTTCTACTAAACCGCGGGGCCATACATTACGGGGCAACAACCCGTCTGCTATTATCACCAAATTACCTATCTTAATGTTCTCTTTACCGTTATGACTATCACCTCGCGGGGCCAAGGTTGGCAAGTACTCATTTATCCATCGCTGCCAGAACATATCAGACAACGCCTGCGTAGCTCGCCACGCCCGCCTATCCGCTACCGCGCAGTTACCAACAAAGGGCAAGCCGACCGCTGATCCGATAAGAAAATGATTCGGAGTGAGAGCCTCAGGGTCGCTTGCATTAACTGATACGTGAGTCAACGGTCGCGAGTTCACCGTGTGTTCTACCTCAGCGGTGAACGTCGCAAGTACATCATCTTTTGGTGCACGTTCATTCAAAACTATTAATAAAGATTTCTTAACACTCTTTATTAACCGCTCCCAGGCGCCTCCCTGATTGGGAGCACCGGGATCTATAAAACGCCATGACATTCCTTTTGTCGTGGCGAATTTTTCTAACTCAGGCAACCATTCTTTATACGCATTACATAATTCTACATCGGCGCCCCGAAAGTTAGTTCCATTATCGCTTACCATGGTATGGGGCGCACCGCGGCGCGCTCCCATCCGCCTAATTGCCATGATAGCCGCGTCTGTACTAAGACTCGAAATTATTTCTATGTGAATGGCACGCGTTATCAAACAGGTAAATAACATTCCCCAACGTTTCTCCCTTCTCCTACCTACTGTGACGAGCATCGGACCGTAACAATCTACACCACAATATGCAAAAGGTCGCGTATACGATTCTAAACGGAGGGCCGGTAGGTCACCTTTGACTGGGTCACAGGGCCTCCCTATGCGCGTCCTACACCTGACACACCGCCCTACTATCGTTCTAACTGCCGGACGAAGCCGCGTTATCCAAAACTGATGTCTAATATTGTTAACTAGCGCCTCTCTACCCATATGATTGTTACGTTCGTGTTCACGTTTTATATACAACTTAGCTAACAAGCTCCGCCCGTCCAAAATAGGTGGATTTTTACGCTGAGCTGGTATGTTTGCCGCATCTATCCTGCCATTCAATCTCATAAGACCGTCCTCTCCTATGACGGGATCCAATTTATAAATTTTACTAGACCGATCAACCGTTTTACCTACTCTAAGTCTGTCTATTTCACACGGAAAGCTTGCGCGCTGCGCCTGCGAAATTATTAACAATTCCGCACGTCGTGTGTATTTTGTATCTAAACTTGAAGGAATCTTTTTGCATCTATCTATGAATAATAACACGTAAGCCAGGGCACGGACAAGGCGGTCGTACGATGAAAATCGTTCCACTGCGATTAGGCATGGGCTACACCTCGTGTGTGTAACCAAAACCTCCTCCAGCGGCGCGACCAACTCCTTTCCGAACGCACTCGATGGTGGTTCCTCATTTCTTAAGAGAAACGAGGGGCCGGTGCACCATCTGGAGGAGGGGCCCAATCGCGAGTGGCCAACCCTCGTCGCATCGTCAGCTACATTCGATGCGGTGGGAACCCACCTCCACTGTTCGGTTTTCGTTAATTCTACTATCTCCGCTAGCCTATGTGCTACATACGGTTTATACCTAACCGTGTCATTCCTTATCCATTGTAATACGGTTGTCGAATCTGTCCAAAAATACACCCCTACATCTGACCAGGGATGTTTGTCTATGACGTCACTAGCTAAGCGCGCACCTATTAAAGCCGCCTGCAGTTCTAATCGCGGGATACTTTGAGTTTTTATTGGTGCTACCTTTGCTTTCCCGGCCACCAACGACACCCTCACTACCCCTGAGCTATCTACAAATCGCCAATACGCCACTGCCGCGTACGCTTGTTCGCTTGCATCGCAAAATACATGTAACTGCCTATCCACTATATCCTCACGCTTGTCATAACATCGCGGTATCTTAAGACGGTTAATGTATTCTAAATCTGCCTGCCAATCAGCGAAAGCTACTGCCTGCTCATGGGGAAGCGGTTCATCCCACCCTAGGTCCTGTCGCCACAGTTCCTGTAGGATAATTTTTGCCACTATAGTATATGGACTCAATAAACCTAGCGGATCGAAAACCGACATGACTGCACTCAATGCCTCGCGTTTCGTAGGTACCCGTGTTAAGTTCCGGACGTCCGTAGGTACCCTAGGCATGCTAGTATTGAAGCCTAACTCATCGCTTTTAGGTTGCCACAAAATACCTAAAGCCCTATCTTCAATAAACGCATTCCCCGCTATTTCCTTTGGTGCGTGAGCGCGATCACTTTCCGGTACCTCAGATATTACAGAGTCGAGATTCGAACTCCAACCCGCTAAATCAAAACCCGCCTGCGCGTGCACGTGACGTACCTCGCCTACCGTGCGCCGGGCAGTCTCCTCAGAGTCAAAACTAACTATCCAATCATCCATATATGTACTAGTGGTAATGGTGTCAAACGCCAGCGGGTGTGAAGTTTTATAAACCGCTGCGTTTTCATCCCTCACACTATGTGCTAAAAACGGCGAACTGCGCGCTCCAAATATCATAGACGTCATTACATACTTTCTGGGGGGGCTCACACGATCCTCCCCCCGCCACAGAAACTGTTGTGCTACGCGGTCCTCCTCCCTAATTTTAATTCTTAAAAACATCTCGCGGATATCCGCGGTCAATGCTATCCTGCCTACCCTGAATCCATATAAAACTTTATTCAGAGACTGTAATAAATCCGGACCTTCTAATAAGATGTCGTTTAAACATTTCCCATTCGATTTTGCCGCCGCATCGAATACCAAACGCACCTTTCCCGGTTTATTAGGGTTTGTAACTGCAAAATGAGGCAAATACCATTCCCTTTGATTGTAGGTATTTGTCTCTCCTAAGGGCTCCGCGTAGCCTTTCTCTATTAAACTATTTATTTGAGCCGTATAAGCCTCCCTAAACTCCTGAGACCTATCCATTTTACGTTCAATACCTACTAAACGGCTATGTGCCATGTTATAGCTAGGCGGAAGGGTTGCATCGTCACTGACCCATGGCAACCCCACTTCATAACGGCCATTTACTTTAGTTATAGTTCTTTTTACTATTTCTATTGCGCGCTTCTCCCCCGGGACTACCCTTGGTTCTCTGCCTATACCAAGAGAGTCAATTTCAAAATGGGACCGCACTATATCATTCAGATTCGCATCTGAGGGACTTTGCGTGGTGTGCACATGCAACACCGACGCCCTATTAACAACAATGCTTTTAGGCATTGACCCATGTATGACCCATCCCAACTGGGTCAGTGACGCGGCCGGTTGCCTACGGCTACCGGTCACCAACTTCCGCGACACTATAAGATGCCAATTATCCGCACCTATGAGAATTTGAGGTCTCACTCCCTCATAACACACCGCATCCGGTGGTAAAGCTCTAAAATGCGACATTTGTAACAATTCTTTACTAACGGTCTGCCTACCTAAAGTGAGGTTCCGTACCGTACGCGCTTTAATCTTAAAGGGGCGTCCGCTCTGCCCGGCCAAGCTAATACCTACTAATCGGCTTTCCGACTCCTGCTGACTAGAATTAGCACCTATTATATTCAGGGCGCGGACTGGGCCCTGGGCCCCTATCGACTTTGCCAACTGCTCGTCGATCAAAGTGATAGTGGACCCCTCATCTAATAACGCGTAGGTCTGTACCCCCTTACCCCTGCCACCCCCTATTGTGACAGGGCAGACCTTAAGAAGTACCTGCGTGCTATCAACTGGCGTATGCGCTGATGCCGTAATTACTGACTCTATTTGTACTTCTTTTACTTCCGGCCGCGGCTCGGAATGCAACAGCATGTGGTGTGATCGTGTGCAATCACCCTTACCACATCGCTTTGCCTTACATTGAAAACGTCTATGTTTCCCGTTTAAACATTGATAGCAAATTCGCGCCTCCCGTGCCCAGTTCCAGCGCTCCTGTACTGACATCGCTACAACCTTACCGCACGCATCGGTCCGGTGCCCACTACCACAACAAAGACATGTAATAGCCGCCTCTGCTGTGTTATACACCGGCCGGCGCGCGCGGTCTAACTTTTTAAACGTAGGCCGCGATGCCGGCGGCTGCACTGCGCGCGCGCTTGCTACTGTGCTTTTCTCGTATGAGAACTGAATAGCCCTATCAGCCTCCTTCATGAGAAAGTTCGCTAATCTAGTTAACTCGGATTCCGGCCCGTCCGCCCTATCGAAAGCATAGTCATACCACTTGTTTTTAAGGTGGGGACTAAGTTTCTCACTTAACATCCTAGGTAGCCGTGGATCCGTATTTCTACCTACCGGATCCACACTTTCAATCACAGTGACTACGTTTTGTACTTTAACCGCAAAGATATTTAACTCATTTGCCGATGCCCCCACATTAGGTAGTCGCATTACCTCCCCTACTGCCTGGTCTATAATAGTGCCTGGGCGACCGAAACATTGTTCTAGGGTCTTCATAATTCTATCTGGGTCTGACGCTGAATATAAAAGGGCCGACACCGCCTGTCGTGCCGGACCCCGCAAGCACGCCCTCAACCTAGCCAAATTCTCTATGTCCGTGAGTCTATAATTCTGCGTAGAATCCCTCATCGCTGCTTTGAATGGCAACCACTCCCTAGGGTCCCCATCAAATAAGGGTAACTCCTGGGCCTGTCGTGGTGGGGGTCGACCCCGCGACATATTCTCTAACGCGTACACTAAACGATCCAGGACTTCGTCTTTAGAGATATTGGTTTTGGCGGGCTCGTCTTGTTTATTATTATTCGGCGCCCTACCATCCCCTAGCCTATCCTCCCCCCGTAAAAATTCCCGCGGGGGATGACTATCTTGTAACCAATGTTCTACCCTTTCGTTCGCATCTATTTGCCCATTTACACTATCTCTATCAGTTTCTTCCGGCGGCGTTACCCTATCCTTAGCTATCTGCTTATCCACTAAACCGGCTTCTATTTCTAACTGCCTAATTCGTGCCTTTAACATGTCTGTTTCCGTGTTAATTTGCTCCCGCCTAGCGCGCGCACTATCGGTTGACCGTCGCGAACAAACCGATGGCGGCCGCGTACCTAAAGTTTCCTGTTCGGTAACTACTTGCTCGGTCCTACTGGTCCCTGGCAATGGTACGTCCTGCGGAGCCTCGGAAGGAGACTCTGGATAGTCTGGTATGACCCTAAGCGCCGCGCGCTTCCTAGTGGTAGGTGGACTCCTCGGCATCATCACTGTTTAACTACCTCAACTACACTGAAATAGGTCCCTACCTCCCTAACTGAGATGGTCCCTACACAGTAACACAATTCAACAAAAATAAAAAATCTAAAAATTCCTAACGGCCTAACACACACACAAATACACTGGCCTGAAAATATACACGGATTACGACTCACTGTATATCCGTCCGTATCCGCGATCCGCGAAGTTGCAGGCGCCGCCGACGTCCCGATGCTCGGCCGCACCCGCCCGATGCCGCTGTGCTGAGCTGTGCAGACGCTGACGCTGCCACGAAGCCGCCGCCGCCGACGCCGTTGACCCGACGTCCCGGCTGCTCCGATGAAGGCGCCCAAGCTGCGATGCTCAGGGCGGTCCCGCCCGAGTTGCGTATGCGCTAGCGTACGAAACGCCGCGCCGTACGCCCCTGCTCAAGGCGGCTGCCCAAGCGGTGAAAACGCTGGCGTTCGAAACGCCCGCGCTGTGATGCTCGCCGACCCGGCCCGCTGCGGTCGCTGACGCTGGTAGAGCGCCCAAGCCGCACGGCCCGTGCTCAAGGCGGTCAAGCCCGAGTATCGCCCGTGCTCAAGGCCACAATGCCTGAGCGATGACGGTGCTGGCGTTCAGAACGCCGAAGCTGCGATGCCCGTCGACCTGGAGCTTGTGTGGTCGCTGGCGCTGGATAGCGCCCAAGCCACGATGCCCGTTGACCCCGAGGTGCAGCTGCTGACGCCTGCTTGGCGCCCCGGTCTCGCTGCACGTCGACCCTGTTCCCCGTCGTTCCCTGGCCTCGCCCTCAGACTGCGAGACCTGGAATGCACGTTCCGATCCGTTAATCAACGCGCCGGTATCCTACTCCGGCTCTTCCTTGCCGGTCGTTACCAGTACCCTCTTGTATCCTTTCCCGGATGGCCGCTGGTGGCCTACTAATCCGGCGTCGATGGACCAGAACTTTGTGGGGGACAAATGGCTTTTACACCAAAGTCAAACACAAATCTGCATCGATTTCAATGAGTGGACTGTAACTGGGTTTTTATTTTCGTTTCTTCAATGGTTCATACTATTCTAACTTATTCACTAGCTTATTTCACTATACTATAACTAACTAGCGAACCAGGGGGTCTGGTACTATTCTAAACTTTCACTGGCAATACCTTCACGGTCTGGAAGCACTTTTCTTGCGGAGAATCGAACGAGGACAAACTAGCAACGAAATGTACCGAGTTATATACGCTTCCAAACCGTCTCCTTCCATGTCAAAATGCCGTGACACGCCCAAAAATCGAACGTCACGAAGGTCCGGGTCAATAGAGATAGGACTCTAAATCATTACATATACGGTCTAATTTCCTACCACCGTCATACATCTCTGCTGACCCGCCCCCGCCTTGATACATTTCATACGCAATATCTCTTATTCTATTAAATTTTCTTATACAATTCTTATTAGATTCTTATTCTAATTCAATACACTTTCAAAGTTTTTACTTATTAGAAACACATAATTTTTTAGGGGCTCTGTCATGCTCTATCACCTATGACACGATTGTATATCGCTAGCCAAACCTAAATACAATTAAAAACCGCAAACGGTATCTGCCTATCTCCTTTATTCTAAGCGTGAGAGACAATTTTATCTAACAAGTAAGATTAGGTACATTCGTTTTTTCCGTATTGTGAGTCTACTTACACTCTTTATACATACATTTCCCTGAGGGGGCAACAAAAATACATCTCGTACATAACTTTCAGCCTAGTATCTTTGTTATTTACGAAAATACAGCGACTTTCACCTCTCTCTCCATACAAAATGTTGAATTCAACATCAGCTGTGAACAAACTAATTGAATCTACCTACATACAAATTGATATTTCTAACCGTAACATTTTATACAATTTGTGTTATAATTTCTCAATTTCTTTACTTTCTACGCGCGCTACGTGGTCGCATCTCCGTGCATATCTCCGGGCCAGTGTGTGTGTGATAAGTATACAGCGAAATACCTAATTTACATTACAGTTTTGTCTAGACTCATCTCATAGTAGTGTCTACTACAGCGAACTTTGCCAGTCGATAACTACTGATCTGCCTATGCCATGCGTGGGGTTGGTCGTGAATATGCATTATTGGACATTCCTACGCCGAGCTATGCCACTGACTGAGCTCTAAAAAAAGTGCGCTGCGTATTTACGCTTCCTCCGCGTCACTTCCCCGCACTTCACCCCCGCCGCCGCAGGTGGATCAGGTGCTCTGTCGGTCACCTCTCCGTGGACGACCCTTTCGACTAACCGAAAATACCTACACCTCCAAATTTAATATTTTCTATGGCAATCGCTAGACAACAATTCGTTTATCATCATACTCAAATATTACATGCCTACTATGAGAACCTAACGAGTTATATCGAATTAAAAACTGCCGCTGCATACAACCAACATACACCTAGCGGTCATTGCGAGCTTTACTGACTTTACTTATTTTCATAATGAAATACGACGCTTATTGATTCTATCCTTTACACAGTACTTCTATCTACCGACAGACACAAATATTAATCGAATATCTGAATTTCCTTCTGCGATCACAGCATCGCTCGCATAACTCGTAATAATACGTATTGAATGAATACTTTTCATTCAATACAGCCTTCGGAATTCCAACACCACAATACGTTCGCCCCTCACGTACGATATATAGGCTTAGGGCCCATACACACCACACTCCTTTCACGCGCCGTCGATGCGTTTCACGATCACGCATTAGCTGCTCTGTTGAATACGTAAAGGACAGATTACTTGCGACGAGCTACAATGAATGTATCTAATATTAATATTTTTTAACCCTATTTTAAACAAGTTTTTCAGTTATAAATAGTGTTGTCCTTGATTGATGTAATTGATTGAGTAGGTATCCAAACACGCTGTGACAGTGCATCTGTGTTAATGTAAATGCGCGTGAGAAGCGCGCCAACAGCGCAGGGAAAAAGTAGTCGTCTGCATATACATACATCAGGGAATTGGGCCGTTTAACCTCATGACCACCGTAAGCGGTGGCAATAAGTTACGTTTGATTGATTTTGTGTAAGTGTAGAGTTCTCTAACTGTACATTGCCTGTATAGCATCTCGATTTCAGCGCGGTTCATATTGCGGGAAACGCGCATCGATGACGCTTGAAAAATACGTGGTGTGCATAGATCCCTAACATTACGATTGAGCCGCCATATTCCCCCGAACGCGCCCAGCAATTTTCTACGTGATTTGCTTACCGCCTCCCCGGGGTAAGTGGGGGAGGGGGCGACGCGGGACGTTTATTGGCTGCCGATATTACATTGCTTACGTGGATGGATGTAATATTGAACCTAATGGAAAACTAGTTTTGGAGGCTTAGCAGCGAGAGGAAATGGCTTTTGGTTTGGTGCTTTTTATATTTAATCACGTTGGCGGTTTGCTTGGGGTCTTTATTTATGCACACGACGATTGTAAATCAGTAATGCAGCTTATTAGACACCAGGATAATTAGAAGTATCTTTGGTAGAGTTCCTGTGTCGAGGCTCGAGGTCGTATCGTAGGTCCCGTAATAACTATCCCGGACTCAAAATAGTGAGGCCTCCAGAGTTAGCAACGCATTTGTATATTAGTGTTCGATTGTTGTGTTGATGTCTACTGGCTGCAGTGCTCAATTACCATCAGTGTGAACTGCACACATTCCTGGTATTTACCACCATCATAACATAAAAAAGTAACGCATATCGCACCTATTAATAGTTGAATCGTAATTGAATCCATTCGCTTTCTTGTTTTATCCAATGCGCGAAGATTGTGTTAGACCAAGTCGATACGATTCAATTAGAATAATCAAGGCCCCTGTGTGTTACCACTCCTTATGCGTAAAAATATATAGCGTATTTTACTTAAGAGATTATGAGGATAGGTAGGGTCGGACTGGATCGGAAGGCTTTATACGCTCGCGGCCTGAAGACTGAATAGAATATTGTCCCGAAGCCCAAGACAGCTGATTGCAGTAAGCCTCGCAAGCTAGTCCCGTGAAGGGTCCGGCTGGCAAACGCCACCTCGACTGTATGGCCAGTGCCACCCTGGGGATAAACATATTAAAACTTTAGTCCTTGAAACCAAAGTCGGCTGTTTCTATGTCAGAAGTAACGATAACGAATGCATTGCCATCTAAGAGGAACACGATATGTTATCGTTTAGCGACACAGATTAGGGTTATTGAGGCAGGATCCTCGAGTTTCACCACAAGTAACATTACTGTTATAATAAAGGTAATTACGGATTTGGAATACATGCTACTTATAAATTACCTCAATCTGGACTTGATCCCCAGGTCAGAGGGTAAAACCAAAAATAAAAAACCAATTGTACTTTTTTTTCCTGAAAGTTTCCCATCCTCGAAGCCCCGACATCATACATTGCTCTACTCTTCGTACTGTCGTTTTTAAATAGGTACGTTTAGGCTTATACACTCATCGCATCGTATCTCTCTTTAATTATTTGTTGCTATCAAGAAAATTAACTGGTATTGAAAATTAAATACACTTATCAATTTAATTTCGTGTTAAATTAAAAAGTGCTTAGTATCTGAAGCGGATACACTACGAATGAGGAACGTGGAACACAATATTTTGGGAATTGGGTATAATAACTCAATAAATGACAAAGCTCCTGATTTCGTTCTCAGGATTTAAGACACTGATTTGTCATCATATGGAATGACTGGGTATTGTTTTTATGGGTTATTACAATTGGGCGATAGTCGGTGACTAACAAAGACTTTGGTAATGTGCCCAATGAGCATCAATATCAATAGGCTTGCACTCGCAATATTTATCACAGGCTAAAAAATGTAACTGACGAATCATAGCTGTTTTGGTTGCCTCAAGTAAACAGCATTTGAAATTATGTTTTACGTTTTTGGAGAACTATTGTTTCAGACCATTGTCCGCAAGCTTACAGAATGTATTCTTATCACATCCTTTGAATTACATAATCTGTAATAATGATTTCATTATCAACTAGCCCCGAGCTAAGAACGTAATTTTGAATCATCGATACCTAGTTTCGGTTGTACCTATCAGAGGCCGTCGACTAATCCGCTATCGAACTTATTGCCGATAAGCGATCGATGTCGCCTAGTCGCTCATTACGGACGAGCCGGTTTTGTTAGCTTTCGTATTTTTTTCTCTTGGATCGGTCTTGTCATGGCCGTGTGGCTTTCTTTTCATTGCCTACATGGCTTTCTAACGATGTGATGTCGCTATTGCTTATGGTAGTGTTCAATTAACAAAAACACTCGTTCAAACTACTCCTACTACTAATATAATACCTTATATAATACCTTAGATTTTATGAAATGATAAGCCTGAAGATTTCTATTTTACGACTTTTGAAAAGGTGAGGATTCTTCTTTCGTTGGAATCTATTTTGTGCCCAGGTTATTATGAAGCAGTGTAACCGATTGGTTGGAACAGTTTCCGAGATGGTCCAATAAAAAGCCGAATCCGTCTAGAAGTGATCCACTTAGGATAATTGGAACTGAAAACCAAAGGTGGGTTTTAAGAGGCTTAAACAAGTTTGGGTGTAGTTACCTAAATTGCGTGAACCGTGAACGTAAATCACCGATATTATATTCTCCTCAAACGTGCTACACGGAAAACACTCCCCTTAGTAAGTAAATGCGAAAAACCATCATATAACTTAAACATATAATAACTTAGAATGGGGTAGGTACTTAAGTCTCTCCCAGCTAGCTAAACTATAACGATACAAGCAAGTTTAATTTGAAAGTCAAGATTACCGTGAAATCCACTCGACTGCCGGCAAATCGGTGCAAATCCGCAAACGTATCTTCCGACCCCTTCACCCCCACTCGGGAACACAAATGCTGGATTAACGCCGTGGAACTTGACATATATTACAGATTCTCCTCAGCGACAACTCTTTGTGCAGAGGTGTTTGGATACTTGCTTGAATAAAGGGATTCCTTGCCTTAAATACAGAACGAGAATTCAAAATTAAGGTTGTAATGGATGGGGGTTAAGATGGAATAATTCTTGGTGTTTATTTGGGGGCTCTTCATTATATGATGTTTACCATTCACCGTATAACTAGTGGTCGCTGCAGCTTTGTACTGGCGAAATTTGTACACCTTATCCTCCGTTAGGGTTCGAAATATTTCCACGTCAAGTTTAATCTAGATCGGCAGATGTTTAGTCGCGCAAGTGTTATAGACGGACAGAGTTGCATTTTTAGCATTCATTATTAAATGCTGCACTTACTGTGGAAATGGAAAATGTAGTAAATGTTGCTCACCGTTGGACCAACTAACTGATCCAGCGGTGAGCACCAACTAGTTGGTCCAGCGGTGTGAGACGACCGTTTGAACCGAGGCGGGTTCGAATTTGTATGGCCTACAGATATTTGTTTCGGTACTACACATACACTAACACCCAGAGTGTTAGTGTATGTGTAGTGTGTACAACGGCACCCACGACACAAGTAGGGCTGTGAGTGTAAGCGTATTAAAAAATGTTTATTTTACTTAAATGTGTATGTAAACTTTATTTTACTCAATTCGTTGGATTACAGTTGTGTAAAATCAAATCCATCCCCTCTCAATTCAGCTCTCCAAATGTGCAGGAGGTAATCCGTATAAATTTCACGAGTTCCACTTGGGATCATAAATCGGCTGGCGGGATTAACGCAGTGAAAGTGAGATATATTGCTGCCGATTTTTCCAGCTTTAACTCCTGCACGATATTGCCCACAAAGGCATTGTTCACCCGAAATATAAAGCGGGCTTGTTCAGAAATTATTGTCTTTTTATTTTAGATTTAGGGGTTGAAAAGCGTTCTCGAAATTTCTCGAGATTTATTCGCAGTTCCAACGCATAATAGAATCGGTGGAGGATTGAAATATTTCAAGTAGGAACGTTTTACATTCTCGCAAACTACCGATCGAGATATTTTGAAATCCTTGAACGAACTTAACGCAAAATAAAATGAAGCACATCATACATTATTTCGTCATTTGTCTTCCTTGTTTCTTCACAAATCATAACTTATTGAAAGAACAACTATTTTTAAGGATTTATCTCGAGTATATTAAACTAAAATTATTTTTTTAATCAACTTGATATGTCGGTCGGTTTTTAGCTACCGCGAAGACCTTAGGCCACATCAAAATCAAACCTAGCCTTAACTTAAGCATCTCATTATCAAACGTGACAACGCCCCCCAGCTTTATTGTAGCATCGTCCAAGAAAGCAATCACTACAGAAAAATCTACAACTGTTTTATCTAGTCCAAAGGTTTTTTTTTTGTGAAACTAATTAATTGTGCGAAATGTTCCATCATCTGATTTGCACGTGTCCCGTATCGTGCAATTAATGCTTATCGTGGCACCGTTTCACTCCTATTGTTGCGATAACTACTCCATAAGAACCGATAATTGGTCGCCATTTTATTGTAGTAAGTATTGAATTTGTTAATTGCGATATCCACCTTGAGATATTTGTATCACGAAGGGGGTGCTAATGTATAGTCCCGTAATAACTATCACAGAGTACTAACACTTAACAAATAAGATAACAGGGGATGGCAACGCATTTGGACCTCTGGTTTTTGTGTGGGTGCCTACAGGCTGCAGTCATCAGTCATCACTTATATGCATGTGAAATGCATCCTTAGTATGCTTTCACTACATAAAAATCGGCAAACTCTGTATGTATTGCGCGGGTCCGCGCAATACACACAGAGTTCAGTTTTTCTAAGGACGTTCTGTAAGTTGATCGACTATTAAGTACTCGTAAAGTAGTTGTCTATTTAGCCGTGATAGTTTTTCCCTTGAAATTCGCTATATGTACTATCACCGTGAATTCATTTCATTTTTCATACGTCTAAATACCACAATTTGCTGATAGAAGCTTGATTCTAACTAAAATTTTGCACTTTGAAGGTTTAAAAGGCTGCATTATTCATTCTCCAAAAACGTAAACGATGCTTAAATCTATTTGCTTTAAAAAAATTGAAGCGCTGCCAATCAAAAGGGCAGAGTTCGTTGATTGTAGTTTCAATTTACAACAGTGGTCTCTGAATAGACCGAGGCTAGTGTTCCACGGATTAATTAAGGTTTAGAGCTGAACTTGAAGTAATCAACTTTTTGCAAGCAAGCTTCTTGAAGTGGGAGCAGTATCAATTAATTTTGGTATTCAAAATATCATACTTATGTAAGATATGGTTTATCCTACAAAGTCTACCGTCTAGCACAATTTTTTTTTCATGCACTTTTATGATCGATGGCTAGTGACAGAGCAACACGGACGACCAGCCGCGGCGGACTGGAGGGGAGTAGCCATAGCGTTTATTACCGATGCAAAACAGTCTTGTCTTTTTTGCGGGGGGAAATGCGTGCGACACACACGCACACTACAAGAATCGTCTATTACTACGAAACTCAAACCTTGACTTTAACAAAATACAGAAACAATTTCACGCACACATTTAAACATCTAGGCGACAGGTATAGACCCATTTGGGCTTGTACTTTGACAGAGGGAAAAGCCTGCATATGGCTACTCCCCTCCGATGTTGCTCTATGGCTAGTGACGACTGCAGCCTATAAACATCTACACAAGAATGCGTGCCACCTCTGAGTCCTAAGTTGCTTCTGATAGTTACGAGGTCATACATTACCATTCAACCAAAACACGATAGTGCTGTATAGTACCATTTGACAGCAGATAGATTAGGTAAGAGCTCCGGTACTGAAACCACCAGTAACCATATCATCTAGGTACTCCTTATAATCAGTCAGCCTTGTCCGTATTTTTCCAGTGCATCTGGTAACCCCGAACGTGTGGGTGCCTCGATATACCATGTGAAGCACTTACGTAGGCTGCAGTTTACATATCGACGTATCTTGTAAATATTCCGAGCTCCCACCAAATATGAGCATTTGAATGCTTCGAGATTGCACGCGGGGCTCGCATATTTGCGCGTTCACCGATGTATGTTTTTGTACGCATTTCTTGCGACATTTAAAACTAAGCTTGGTCCACAACATCGTAGACGTTGCTAAAAAACTTGCAGTCCTTTTCCGTACTACATTGTAGATGTTGTCAATTTTGTCTAACACTTGCTGTTCCCAGCTACTTCATCTGTGTGCTGTTTTTGGAAGGGGTAGCCTATCTCCTTTATCAAGATTCAAAGTGCTAACTTTCAATGATTATAATATTTGGTGTTATTACTGTTGTATTACAGAACAAAATTGACACAGATTACATCACCATGAGAAGTCTGATTTATGGATAGGCAGCAGTAGATTATCACTTACTGTCAACGAATCGTCGTATTCCAAACGTCTGTATTCTCTATCGTACAGCTCACATAAAAATATAGAGCTAGCTATATAATTGATGATGCTGTTTACTATGTATATAGGCAATAACCACCTAATTTGTCGTACTAATCGCCTTAACGCCATAAAAAGGGCATAATTTGCTATTCATATACAGTTCTAATAATTCACGTGCCTACACGTACGTTACTGAAGTTATTGGTGACACTTGCTAATGTAAACAAAACTCCGTTAATGGGCCGACACACAGTTGGCGCGAAGGGCTCAGACCAGCGTCAATAATAACTTTAATTATAACTTTTTTATGTATAGAAGGTGGCAAACAAGCATGCAGGTCACATTGATGTTAAGTGATAACTGCGGCCTATAGACACTCACATAAAGACCAGAGGCCAAAATGCAGATGCATTGCAACCCCTGAGACCTGAGTTGTTATGTCTGTGATAAGTTATTATGGGGCCATGCATTACCATCTAACCGGAACACGATAGTGCTAGCTAAATACCTAGCTAGCACTATCGTGTTCCGCAATACCTAATCTATTTGGCGGCAAATAGAGATTAGGTATTGCGGTGGTGCCTATGCCCTCCTACACTGGAACCCAGTAACATCACTTAATCGGAAAGTATCGCGGATGTCTTTATTTCATCGCTACAAATCGATCTCATAAACACATCGATACCTGAAAACATATCGCCATCGTTTCAAGCGTCGAAGGTGAAAAACAAGTTTTTGTGAAGATCGGGAAGCCCATAAAACGATGTTGTAACTGTGAATGGAGTATGGAGCTGGTAACGCGAGATGTGTAAATAAACCATTTAACGCGTTGATCGTCCATTATAAATTAGCATCGATTAATCGCATGAACGAGATCACAATAAAAGTGTAGGCTTCTGTTGTGCGTTCCAAGTGAATACCTGTCTTTGTTTTAGAGAGAAACAATATCGTTATCGTATTTTAATTTGAATGACGCAATTTGAAGATTATTAATTAGGAGTCATGTTTTTAAACCACATAATAATGTGTGGCTTATCATACTTAAAATTAAATATTTTCATTGTTTGCTCCATCTTACTTACCTACAAAAATAAAAATAACGGCATGTTCTTAATACGACCATGTAATTCCCGGCACAGAGGCATAACATTTTAGGCCTCAGGAGTGGTAACGCATATGCATTTTGACCTCTGGTCTTTGTGTGGGTGTTGCTGCAGTCATCACTTATCATCGATGTGAACTGCATGCTTGTTTGCCACTTCCATTAGGTACATAAAAATAAATACGCGTAATTGTATTACGTAAATGTACTTAAAATTCAATATTTTTATTGTTCATTCTATCCTTTACTTACCTACAAAAATTAAGGCTATAATAACAAATAACACTGAAGTTTCAAGTAAAACATCAGCAAATCTTCCACGCTCTGCTCAAAAATGAAAAGACAGACAAAGGTTTGGTGTACATAAAGCCTTCGAATCTCGCGATAGTTTATCGTACTTGTGCAAATCTGCAGTGACCTCAAAGTTTGCAATGCTTATCTTGAATCAAATAGAACAATAAACTAACGAAAACATAGCGAATATTTGAGCATCACATGACGGTAGTTAAAGTTGCCAAGATAAAAATTGCATATCTGAGGTGCAAAGAAAAAGATGTGTAAGGTCAAACACCTTTGCCAAGTGATACGACTTGATATGTGACAGAGTATGGATGCATGTATTTGGGTAAACAACTGAACAAGGTTGGAAAACATCTGGCTACATTGCAATCTTGTCAAACCAAAGCCAAAAATGTCCCAACATCCATAATTTATAAATTTTCGATGGTGACATCCAAATAGTGTTGTTGAACTCGTCTAAGAACGTAAAACGCCTTTTATTACGACGGTGAAATCGGCCGTAAGTCCTCTCCCTTATAGCATATCGGACTATAGTTATTGTATGTGCGACATGTATGACATAATAATATATGATATTAATAGATCTCAGTTCCAGAACACGGCATTAAGATACTGTTTAGTGTGGAAAATATGATCTGTCTATCAATACAGGCCTTAGCCATTTAGACTTTTCAATTCAAATTGTACATTTGCCTTCGTGAATTCTCACGTGCACGGTCCGTTTACTACATAGTAAAATAAAAATAAGAAAATAAAGTAAAATAGTAGCCGCAATAAACAAGGCTCTTCCTGCTATTCTTCCTCGGGGAGTTTGCGTAGATACAGGCTTTGTTTAGTTTGCTAATTCATTTTGTCATGATAACATTGTAGCCTCCTATATTCTGTAAATTGTACTAGGTTTTATGAAATTTTATTATTATTACCTACCTTTTTACATTAGGGTTGACACCCGTCGCTTTTCTCCTTATTTGTATCAATTTGTTATTACTGTCGGCCTTGTCCTGGCGCCGATGCTGTCTTGATAGAGCTTTATACAGCTATGTTAAAACGATACGCAGTAGTTTAAAGAAGATATAAAGAGGCGGAAGTTGTCTATTTCGCACCTAGCCAAATTCCTTATCATCTGCAAAATAAGCGATGGTAGCCCTATATTTATTTCTCTACACATACGAGATAGCCATTTTAAATAGAGTGTATTCAAACCCATGATTCTAACTTCGATAGTTGATTAAGACTATACACTTCTTATATTTTGGCTCGCAATCTCCACTATAAATACACACAAATTCGTAAAATCGCAACGGTTATTTTCGTTTGTGTTTTTACTCGGTGGAGCGGCCTCGTGACCCTGACATTACACGTTATCAAAGCGTCAACCCAATGCAATATTTATACCCGATACGCACCTGCCATGCACTTGGCTCGTCCTATGCAATACTATTTATCATTGCAAAATGGACCAATCTACAGGGCGCCACCGTCGCCGGTGTCTCGACGCTCGCCTCTCGCCTAATAGTGTCCATTTGGATTTGGCTCGCGACATAATGTTATCAAGAGTTGTTAATTGGCTTACTAAAATAATCTGAAAACATTTGCATGTACTGCGGGACAACACGGAATTAGATGCTTGTCACAAGGCTGGTGACGTCATCTCCGTCTTCATGCTAGACTTCGATTTGAACATTTTATCAGTGTCATTAATGGTAAATTATCGCTTCTATTCGTTGACATCTTTAAACAATGCAGTTGCGATGTTCCCACAGCTATCTCGTACGTACCAATTACGTCTTCAATTATCTGATTAGAACATACCTATTCATCGGAATAGACGTAATTTAGTTTTGAATATTCTGCAAGCGCTAGCTCTGTTCCGTGTCAACCTGTAAACAAAATTACCACCAATAGAAACTTAGAACTGTCAAAACCCAAACTGCACTGACAGTTCTAAGCATACTTTGCTCAAAGTAAAGTTATAGTGCGGTCTGTGAATCTCACCCTTAGATAGTAGCTCAGGTAGATGACACAGCAACTATCAAGAGCTTATGTCACTTTTCAAGATAGTGCAATTTCATCGCTTACATTTCGTTAAATACCACAAGAGATGATCTCATAGATGACGCCCGGCAAACAATTCAATGCTTTCTAGAAATTCATATTTTGTGCTGAATGTTGAATTATGCATGAAACAGCGATAAATCGATTTTCTTGGCTCGATAAACCTCTAACTTGTTCATTCAGTTAGATTCTATCGAATAATTTTAGATTCTATTCTCGGAGACATAATTTCCATCGTTCACTTCTTACTGTGTATTTGCATCTTAAATACATTGAATTGAAACACAAATATCATTGTAAAATGAATCATAATTAGCATTGAAACGATATCTTGTGCCTGCTGCGCACTAGACAGCCAAGAATGTCATACTCAGATTGCCTTCCGCAAGCATGACCGTGTGCGTGGCTTGCATTATTAGTTCTATTGCAGAGCTCGCTCGAACTACTAGCGTATCGGGTGTTAGGATGCTTTCCCACCAGAAATATGCTATGCAGCTATGCTGTGAAGATGTGAAATCTACGCTACGAAAGTATGTGACCGTTTCCACCAATACTTATGCTATGTAGCGGTACGAGGAAGATGCGCCGCCGCAAAGTGTTCGGCATACTGTAGGTTCTCTGCTCTGCACATATCTACACGCGACGGCCCATAACACGGTTCCATAGCTCGCATCCATAGCACACATCCTTCCCTATAAAAAACATTATCTTAGTTGAATCCGTTTCCACCAGTGCTAAGCTATGTATAGCAATGAATATGATTGGTGGATATCAAACGCATCCATAGCAACGTAGCATAGCACATCACTGGTGGAAAAGCTTATTCTCATAACTTCATAGTCCCTTGAGTCGCAAAAAATCGATGAGCCTACTTTCTTCAGCCAAAGCATACGCCCTTATATAGCAAAATTAAATCGATCCAGTTACAGTTGACCTTGTGGTGATATTGCAAAAATAAAACCCCATATCACGTATTGATTGTAGTACCTATATTCACTTTCGTATTAGTAAAGCTGCAGCTGAATAAATGTTCGTTAGGTAAACTTCTTTCCGCTTTCTTTCTTGTTTCTGTTCTACTTCTTACACACAGTGGCGTATTTACAAATTTGCCGCCGGTAGGCTATTAAATTTCTGCCGCCCCTATATTCTTCCCGTACTGTGTTCTTGGCGTAGGTAAGTGTAATTTATTTCTATTTCTTGTATAATATTTGTGACTTTTTACTGTAAATTTAATTTTAGTGCGAGTAATATTTAAAAGGATCTTCTTTACAAGTAGACATGTTTTATAGATATACAACTGATTTATATTATGTTTTAGTATATAGTGTAGTAGCAGGCATATTGTACTCTTAATTAAATAATGATTTGATAGCTTTGTTTTGTGCTCTTTGTAGTACTAATACTTCTATGAGATACTCTAAATTTGACATAATTAACGAATTATAAATTGTAGTACAAACTTTATAAGGAATACATCCATTTAATTTGCGTAATGCTCCTGTTAAGGATATAATCTTGGAACGCAAATTTTCAATATGTGGCCTCCACGTAAGTCTACTATCTTATAGCAGTCCAAGGTATTTTTCTTGATCTGATTTTCGTACATTATTGCCGTTTATTTTAAGAGTAAAACTTTCTATCTTTTTATTTTTTGCACTAAATATCATATAGCTAGTTTTAGTAGTGTTTATAGTTAATAAGTTCTGACAAAACCAAGTTTGTAACACGTTTAGATCACTTTGAGCTTGTTTAACGATGTATTCCATTTTATGAGCAAAATAAAATAGGCAGGTGTCATCAGCATAAAGTGTGATATTACCTTGTAATCTAACGTTGCAGATATCATTTATATAAATGAGGAATAATAAAGGGCCAAGAATGGATCCCTGGGGAATATAACCACACATAATACCACACTCAATATTACACGGTTTACTAATTTGTTCCTAATTTCCTCCTATTTTAACTACCTGTAACCTATTTGTAAGATATGATTCAAACATTTTGTAGGCTAATCCAGTGATACCTAAAGTATTAAGCTTCTGCAATAATAGACTATGACTGACGGTATCAAATGCTTTCGATCCCCTTAACAGACTTCAATGTGTGAGCTTAGATATTTATAACCTATAAGGATAAATATCCCGTTCAAAGTTTACCCTAATAGCGTACCTAATAATATTTGGCAATAAATTTCGCACAACGTTATTGGTCCAGAACATTCCAAGCGATGTTGTCAGGCTATCGTCCGCAAACAAACAGACGCGCCAATCTGCTTTATGTATCGGCGCGGCACGTGGGTGGTGCGACGATGAAAGAGTTTCCTTTGCTATTGACCTTCGTCATACGTGTAATACACGCGTCTCTGACCACTCGTCCAGCTGGTGAGCGATTCTCTTGTCTTGCTGTCAAAATGGTATACATAAATAATTTTTGCTTGATCACGTGGTTGTAAAGTATGCGCAAAATTTAAATGCGACAGTGAAGTTAGTTACAAGTTGCTGCGAAGAAGGCGCTTTTATGCTATAGAAGATATACGCGAAGGCGAAAATATGGCAGTAGTTCCTTTCATCAGGCCAACATTGAAATACACTTGCTCTCGTCTGCGTGATCATCGCGAGTGGCGTAAAGTTTACGCAGCAACTTCACATAATGACAGTTTTGCGGGTAGGTACTTTAAAACAGTGTTCATAACTAAGTGCATAAAATCCTTATCTGAATGTGGTATTGAGGAAAAACACTCTTAATTTACTGGACAAAGCATTAGACTAATGAATCCATACTTGAAGTTCTCAAAATTCCTGTGAAACACCACGAATATACGGGATGCAGAAAACCCTAACTAACTACTATAACTAAGAATATGGGTGTAAGAAGCTGCTTCCTAAAACATCCGTCACTGGCGTAGGCACCACCGCATCACCTAATATACTTGCCGCTAAATGGTAGTGTTCAGCACTATCGTGTTCCGGTCAGGTGGTAATGTACGGCCCTGTAATTTCTGGCACAGAGGCATAACACCTTAGGCCTCAGGAGTGGCAACGCATCTGCATTTTGACCTCTGTCTGACTTATCAATGAGTTCTAAAATAAAGATCATTTAGGTTTTGTTTTCCACTATCGCATTACCGCACACGAGCAAATTTAAAATATGGACGTAAGACATATACAAATAAGTGTCATTATTCTCACACATCGAAAGCAACTAATTAAGTAGTGGGGTGCGTCATTTCAGCTTAGACAAGCTCTACTATTGTATGTTTTCGTACTAACCTTTATCTTGATCCCAAGAGCATTGGGAACCCGAGCAGATGTTCTGATGTCCTCTTGTTTATTATCACAGCTACGTTCAGAGGGACGTGTGATCGCCAATTATCATAACAATTGCCACCAAAGGGGCTTTGCTATGGTAATGCTATACTGTACGGAACCAAGTAGTATTGATACTTATTACAAGGTTATGTTCATTAGTGTCGTGGGATTATGTTTGTCGTGTTTTTTTCATAATTGTTGGTTGCTCCACGATGTCTCTGTGCACAATTCCAAGTCATTCGCTACATTTGAACATTAAAACTGTTATACAAAAATCTTTCTTCCCTCAGATTCTCGTTAGCAATGATGTCACCAACGTCATCTCCCGTAAGTTTCCTCCCGTTTTTTTGAAGATCTTATATTGAAAAGAATATCGGTCAGAAATGTCTTGAAATACCTAATGAACATTTTGATTACATGATCAATTTACCCATGTAACTTTTACCCTAAGGTCGTAAATATAATAATTTCTCATTCAGTTGCTATCCACTGCGCAAAGCAGAATCGTTAAGTAATGTAGGATGCATAAAAATATACAGACTGCCATAAGGATATCTCGATTTCTGAACTTCCACAGGCTGCATTGTTTTTCTTTATGTAGTGTATGTGGCAAACAAGCATGCAGTTCACATTTATGTTAAGTGATGACTGCAGTCCAGAGACACCCACACAAAGACCAAGGTCAAAATGCAGATGCGTTACCACTCCTGAGGCCTAAGGTGTTATGCCTCTGTGCCAGAAATTACAGGGCCATACATTACCAAATGTTTGGAACACGATAGTGCTGAACACTACCATTTAGCCGCAAGTATATTAGGTAATGCGGTGGTTCCTACGCTCGAGTTAAGGATAGTACCCCGACTGAAATACGCTTCATCAGCCCAAAGTAATTGCTTACAGGTTGAGTCACACGCTGAGAGGGCTGATGCAGCGGTTTACATGGGAATTAATTTGATCTAAGTATAATGGATAATATTGTGAACTAGGACTTGTTATAATAAAATAGATCATCCTGTTATTAGCCGCTAACCATACCACATTGTTAATCCCAATAAACATTATTTTAAAGGAGATGTTGCAAAAATTTATGGATCTCCGGCCATGTATTGTACACAATATCATTAAATAGGCAAAATCAACATAAAAACGTTTATTACTGCATATTTTCACTTATTTAGCTTTGTTTGAAGTTACAAAACATTATTTGCAGTTAGAATTGCAACTCAAAACCAACATGGCGAATATGGCGGGCGATGTCATTTTGACATTTTAATTTTTTAAATTGTATTTTGATTATATAGTACTTGGAGAAAAAAGTAATATTTTCTAAATACAATCAAAATCGATTGATCCCAAGAGTCGGCTGTATCGCCGCCATGTTTAACATAGTTGAAAATGATAAAATCGTTTAAATTAAATGTGGTTGTAACTCTAAAATATATTCTTGAATAAATTAATTGTATTTTTTTCGGATTCTTTAATTTACCCATTTTTTGAGGACGTATACGAACCAGAGCCGAGCTCGAAACATCTCCTTAGTAAAGTTTTTTTTGGGTTAATTGTCTATGGATAACTTGACTCCCGCGAGCTCCGTCACTGGAGCTCTACCACCAGTACATGCTGCATGATAAATAAGTTTCAAGATAATCTTACAAAATATCACCTTGAGACCTTCCTTGATCATGCTCTGAAGTCTCCAGTTCTAACAGCTTCTAACTCTGAGGTACTGGACAAGATGAAGTGTTTCCCACTTCAAACGTCTTATTGCCGCTATCCGTCGGACAATGGTTGCATCCGCCTCAGAATTGGGCTGATTACGAGAAATGCCCGGTTTCCTTTCGTCCGATTGTCGTAAGGACTTAGGACTTCCATACTAATGTGGTTTACTAGATTGTCATCTTTAAATTTTGTCTAATTCTGTTGATGTTCAAAAATTCATTTAACTCAAACTCAAAAATTCATTTAATCACTTGGAAATAATAGAATTTGCTTGTGAGGTCAAATTACAAATATAAAATTAAAGCGAATAACAACTGATACGTTAATTAATATGTCAAAGTAAACAAAATAAAATAAATAATAGTCCAAAAATACTTAATAATAAAAATAGGTATCAACAGAATGTTCCATACTTTCTTTTACAAACGGCAAGAAAAAGTTCACATTATAGGTATGTAATTATATGCTTTGACATAAAAAAGCTTATATCGATATTATGCAATTTGTAGTCTGTATTTGTCCACAAACCACAGTGCTGGAGTGTCAGTCAAGATATGTCTTGTCACTCCTGGAACCGAAGTAGTTTTGTGCCTGTACTAGAAAACACGTGTTGGTATACGGACTAGATAGCACTGTACAACACAGAACACACCAATTTGTGATAGTTCGTTCAGTGGTGCCGTAGTTCGCCACTGGATCTCTACCATCAAGCTGCGTGCATTGATGAAACTTGTGCCTATGTATGTATATTGCCGATCCTATAAAGCAGTACACCGACCACCATTACATTTTATCTATCTGATCCATATAAAGACCGAGTATATTGCGAACCCCATAACACGATACCTTATATTGAGGCGATAACTATTATCGCCTTACGTTATTTTATTGTGATAATACCATTTGTACTTTGATCGAGTGTTCGCTGCTATGTGGATTGTAAAGAGTTCGATACGGCGATGAACGTAGGATATTTAAGACTGATCAGGCGCGGTCTCTTCAGGAAACCGGAAGGCACACCGCGGACACTCCGCCAAAATTCCATGCTTACGCTTAATTTGGTCTCTATTGCATAGACATCAATCAGTGACGTGTATTTACACATGCACCTGTGTGCGTAGAGAATACCAAAAGTCTCCCATAAGAGGGGAGGAGGTTGGGTGAGGCGGGGAAATCGGGCGGGACGTCCACTATATACGTAGTATTATAACATATTCTCTGCCTAAGGCCTTATTCTTATTATGTGATTAGTCGTAAGAATTGAACCGAACAATGGGGGTCAAACCATTCCAATAGTAGGGCGGTAGTTAATACAACAACGTGGAAATGGATGGGCAGCAGCGTCCCGCGATACAACTACTGCCATCGCGATCGCCAATCCGCATGCCAAGCATGGCGATTATAGCATATTTTTCGATTGC
Source organism: Macrosoma leucophasiata (assembly GCA_036365455.1). Lineage (NCBI taxonomy): Eukaryota > Metazoa > Arthropoda > Insecta > Lepidoptera > Hedylidae > Macrosoma > Macrosoma leucophasiata. The sequence continues at coordinate 21,713,634 of JAWQUS010000003.1, read as the reverse complement.
GGAATAATAACTTTAGGTTTGTTTTGTTTTTGGAACCTCTTAGCAGCCACATGCCTGTTTTTAACGATCCACATGAAAAGTAAATGAATACTTGCTTAATATGTGAATGCTTTTAAACATCTTCACGTAAACCGGAAGTCACAATGCAGATGTATCGCCACCTCCGAGGCCAAAGATATTTTGCATGTGATATTTATCGGGTACACTACCATCTCAAACGATGAATACTACCAGTTGGAGGCAGATGACTTAGGTAATGCGGTGGTGCCTACGCCTTCGAGTTCCGACGCTGGAATTACCGCCAGTAAAATTGCATGCCCCGTTTTGGGTTTAAAAATGCATTTCTATGTATAATGGCATTGCGTATGCAATTGCCGTTAAAACAACCGATAAAAAGTGGCGCGATGACACGTCCATAGTTATATTGGCACATCCGGCTGACCGAGCGAGTCGCACGCTGCACATTAATTCGCCACAATACCACTATATCCACTATATCCACTGTATCCACAACACCACCCGTACAAACAGGAAAGCGCTCTCGATAAGTGTTTTCCTGTGTGTAAACCTATATTTAATTCCACGATAAAGTACGCGGACGATTTCATCGAAAACATCACGTTAATTTGACATTATTAAAATTGTTTAATTAATTTGTTGTTGCTAAAATGTTGGTAGTAGGTTCGACAGAATTTATGGATTTGTCTTTTCACTCTAATATGATTTCACATAATGATGTTAACAACAACCTTCGTTTTGCTCTTTGGCCGTGGAACCTATCGCAGGATTCCTTAAGTTATAGGCACAACTAAAGGTATGCTGCATATGGATGGAAAATATTAAGGGATATCGTGGTAGTAATCTCTTAATATTTTCCATTAGTTGCGAAATATAACGCTCGAATGGTTACCGTTTGATAGTAATTCTGTTATAATTGTCAGTACTGGCACTAAAACGTTGAGTATTTTGTTGCCTCGACTATAGTCGATACGATCATCATAATTTCAGCCGAAAGACATTCCATTACTGGACAATAGCCTCTCAATAAGACGGTTTTGCCATTATCGCCACGCTTGGCATACTGGTTGGCGATCGCAGTGGCGATAGTTGTATCGCGGGACGCAACCGTCGCGTTGTTGCATCTACTACTTGAATGCTTAGACCGCCATTGTTCGATTGACTGAGTGTACCAGCGAAAAGAATTCACTAGCGGCCGGCGAGGTCCACCACTGGATACGGTTTCTGCTTTAAAATCTCTTGTCTGTTTTTGTCCGTGGGTTAGATGCAACTGCATCTATCCCAAGTTGTTTCGCATAAGGTTTCATATTCTTTTGTTTGTAAAACAAGCCTTGGCAAAGCGCAAACAAGTAATCAACGTTTACAGTTACCACCCGCCAGATAAATAGTTCAGAAACCTAAAATTGATTCAATTTTTTCTCGTCAACAAAGTAAAAACCCACGATTGAGACGATCCGAGTTGTTTCAGCTACTGTTTGCCCAATGTTTACAGTGTATGAAATTCGCCAATACACAGGTCTTTATAGATCCATTAAATTTAATGCGAAACGACATTTTTTTGTCCACGTTTCCATTTGTAACTTTCCTCTGAGGAGTTCCCTCGATGCTACAATGGCGTCATAATAGTCTTTTAGGACTAGCAGCGCGTTGGCTAATGTCCATAGGCGACGGTGACCACTTTCCATCAGGTGACCCGTTTGCTTGTCTGTCAACCATAAAACATAAATGAATACAACACTAACCATGACATATGTATTTGGATTACAGTTCCTGATCAAAACTTTTTTAATTTTTTTATTCAATTTCATGAATGTGATTGTAATCTGCTTTGTGATCACAATGGCTTTATCGTGTGATGCTGGTGGGCATCACTGCAGTTCCTGCGTTCCTGCGTTATAACATTTACTACCATCCTATTGGAATGGATTGACGGCCATTGTTCAGTTAATTGACTTATTACTTAATGGAAGAATTCTCCTCCTAGAGGGCGATGGATGTCACGTCACGACGCCTTCAAATAGTTAAGATATTTCAATCATTTACCAGATTTTCCCGCGTCGCCTAAGAAGCATTTAAACTTGTTGTTCCCTAACAAGTTGTTTTAACCACCATTTGTTACTGCTAATCTATTACCCATCCAGCGATTTTTCAAACGAGTGTTCGTTCTCACTTTTGTTCACGTTCGACTCACTTCAAAAAAAATCCAAGCTAACCTAGAGGTAGCGGAGGCGTATTGTCTGACTCACGGAACATTTCAATACCGCATTACCAAGTAAGTACTGGTAGTTCCACAGAAAGTACTGGTATATAATCTCAATGTAAACTAGACGATTTTAGCATAATCTCACAATAGCCCGTGTAATTCTCGAGGCAACTCTCGGTATCCGACGTGAGCTAGTTTTCAGCGTTATTAAGTAACCAGTTGTGTTCGCGAACAATTTACATGAGCACAATAGAAGTCCGTACATAGAACGTGAGGACGCTTCTCCCCGCTTCAAAACAATAAGAAAATACATAGTATTCACGCTTGACAACCACTGCGAATTTATTTTCGTCACAAAAACTATCGGGCGCGGTAATAGTGGTTTATTTGGCGGTCGGCGTTCAAGTTTTCGTTCGTGGCCGCGTGGGCTAGACGCCAGCGCCTCCAGTGGCTGCAGACAAGTTTCATTGACCCCCACTTTAGAACTAAGAGGAAATTTTATCGCTTTTCGATTACGCTTTTATCCCGCTAGAGCGCTGAACTGCGGCACAGCTGGGCACGTCGTTAATCCCGCGCTGCATAATACTCGAGTGGCAGGATATGCAGTTCGCTTTAACGTGCGCTTCTTTCGAGCAGTCTCGGGGTGCAGTAAAACCCAAGTTATCTTGGTGCGCAACAAAAGGAGTTTGGATTATTAATAGCATTAGCGACCGCTATTCCTGGATGGCGATCTAAAATGTTGCTGAATCATGACATCGTTTTGTACATCCTTATACCATTAGCCGCGTCGCGTGCCCTAAACTAATAAGTTGTATTCCCATATGTGAAAGGATGTTCATGTATTGCTCCGTAACATTCGATTTCGGAATTAAATATAATTCTAACGCAAATAATCTATGCTTATGCAATATAGTCCAAAGGAGGAGGGGAGTATTTGTTTTATATTCTAAGAGCCTGCGACGCCCAGACCTTCGTTATATTATAAAACCTGGAAATTCTTCTATATATGTCCCCTATACAGGTATAAGCAAACCCAGAATATGCAACCTGGGTCGCAATGGCTTTGGCAGGTAACAGGTAGTAAATGTGAGTAAAATTGTGTTTCAAATTTGTGATAGTATAAAACTTAGTTTTCATATATTTTAACTTACAATCATATTAGAAACCGCCTTGTCTATTGGCGGACACTTTGGACGGTAACAAACCCATGCCAGGCACCCTCACCGTCTAATTATTTTATAATATCTACTTTCGTCACAGTATAAAATCTGACTTTTATATATGTTATTCAGAAAACTATACGAATAATGTTTTCACAATTCCCAGTCACTTTCGATGGTTCCCCTATCTTCTCAGACACATTGAAGTCTACTCCAGGCGTGCGCGCGATAAATATACATGTACGTTGGTGCGAGTGAAATAGCATGATCGATCCACGGCGATCTCTTTCTGCGCATCAGCTGTCTCGTACTCCGTAATATATATTGTGTAGTGTGAACTGTTATACGTACAAAAACCGTTGAATAATAATTTTTTTTTTTTTATGTTTTAAAAGTGGCAAACAAGCATACAGTTCACATTGATGTTAAGTGATGACTGCAGCCTATAGACACCCACACAATGACCAGAGGTAAAAATGCAGATGCGTTACCACTCCTGAGGCCTAAGGTGTTATGCCTCTGTGCCGGAAATTACAGGGCCGTACATTACCACCTGACCGGAACACGATAGTGCTGAACACTACCATTTAGCGGCAAGTATATTAGGTAATGCGGTGGTGCCTACGCCCGCGAGCTCCGTCACTGGAGCTCTACCACCAGTAAACCATTTGTAAGAAAAGTGAGGGAAAATTAATTTTGCTTTCTGAAGAGACATTAAAGAAATGTCAAACTCACAAAGTTTTTTTTTATTTTCTATCTTTAACAGGAAACGCGTTATGCGTTTTTCATTGATTCTGAAAAATGATCGATTTTGAGTTACATCACTATTGTATTATTAGTGCGATATATAAAAGTCAGATTTTATGCTATGACGAAAGTAGATATAAAAATAATGAGACTGTGAGGGTGCCTGGCAAGGGGTTGTTACCGTCCAAAGTGTCCGCCAGACGAGGCGGTTTCTAATATGATTGTAAGTTAAAATATATGAAAACTAAGTTTTATACTATCACAAATTTGAAACACAATTTTACTCACCTTTACTACCTGTTACCTGCCAAAGCCACCGCGACCCAGGTTGTATATTTTGGTTTTGCTTATACCTGTATAGGGGACATATATAGAAGAATTTCTAGGTTTTATAATATAACGAAGGTCTGGGCGTCGCAGGCTCTCAGAATATTACTGTTGGTAGAGCTCCAGTGACGGATAACGGATCTGCATTTAAATTTTTTTTCATGAAGATGTTTATAGGCCACAGTATTACTAACAATCAATGTAAACTGTATGCTTGTTTGCCACTCACCTAATGACATAAAAAAATGTTGCCAAATAATTAACATTTTCCAAACTTAAATATACTGTTGAATTTCGACCACACGGCGACTATCTGCTACTATTAATAATTAATATACATCCAAAACATATATTGAAACTGTTTACGGCTCCCGTAATTTGACGGTGATGTCATCCGCGATAAGGAGTCGTTCACTCGGAGGGAGATAGCACGTCGGCCGCTCGCACTCCTCGCGCGTTATTTATGGAATAATACTGTTGCTACTGCTACTGAACCCGCTTTGAAGAGCCGCCACCAGGTGACCAGGAGACTGGCGGACTAACGTTTCGTGCGCCTAAGTTTAAAATTGGGTATAAAGTTGCATATTATAAGAATTGTACATTGCTAAAGACGACAACAGTGTTGTGCGTCATGAAGCATACGCCACAATGGGAGGCGGATTGGCGATGGCAGTGGCGGTAGTTTTATAGCGCGACGCTGCTGCCCACCATACGTTATTATATTTACTACCGCCATTCTGGAATGGTTTGACCGCCATTATTCAATCGACTGCACTAATGACTGTGGAATTGTGGATTGACTGTGGAAGAATTCTACACTAGAAGGGGATGGGTTCATCCGACGCCTACCTAATCTATTCACCTAAATATTACATCCACCACCCACAAACAGTGCCGGTTGGAAAATCATAAATAATCTCATTGGTACTAATATTTTTGGTGGCACAAATACAGTAGTAAAGGCGTAGTCATAATTGCATTATTTAGGTAGAATTTTGTCTTTTTGTATGGTCGTATGGAGTGGGCGTAGTCGAACACCAAATATTCTTACACAGTTGACGTTACCCGTGCCTTTTCTACATTCATCACTCGTTTCGAAGACTCTTGAACCCAACTTGGGATAGTACCTAGTTTACCAGCCGCTAAATGATAATATTTCGGTTAGGTGCTAATGTACGTTCCCCTATAATGCCGACGCGAGATCTTACACCTCAGAAGCAATGAGATATCGATGAGCTGTAGCTGTAACGGTATTCGCCTACCATCAATGTGCATTGCGCGCTTATCTGCCACTTTCATTACATAAAGAAGATACCTCTGCTTTTTCTGCAAATTGACGGACCGAAATCACTTACCTACAGGATGGACCCATTTATTTTGCATAAAAAACATGTTACCCCCGGCCGAATGAAAATTCCATCATATTATTGGATACGCGAAGTCTCCAGAGGGCTCGGCAGTCTGCAGGAGCGACGGGATGCGAACCGTGTGTCAATAACTTTTAATGAGGCTACGGGCGGGACGAGGCGCCGCCGAAGATCCCGCTCTTAGGTCCCGTGGAATGAAGATGGCGACGGCGGGGGGAGGACAGTGGACTGGGGGCCGGGGGAGGGGGAGGCGAGGCTCGATCAATACGGACACGTGTCGCGGGGGTTATTGGGCGGCAGTCTTGGCGGCTCGGCACTAGGGTTTTACTTACTACACTTGATATTTTTTCCTAATACGTTCATTGGTTCGAATTAAGGGTCAGTGTGTTCGGTAGTTCAGTAGTATCGTTATTAGGTATAATGGCTGATTATGACTTGCAAATGATGTTATGGAGGTCTTTTTTATGTAATGGAAGTGGCAAACAAGCATGCAGTCCACATTGATGTTAAGTGATGACTGCAGCCTATAGACACCCACACAAAGACCAAGGTCAAAATGCAGATGCGTTACCACTTCTGAGGCGCAAAATGTAGATGCGTTACCACTTAACGGTAGAGCTCCGTCACTGGAGCTCTACCACCAATAACATAACTTGCGTTATGTTATAAATAATTATTATCGTACTTACTGTACGAACATTTTGTCTTCATTGCGAAGGTTCAGTGTTTATTTTTTTTTTTATAGTCCGGATCTTTTTTTAGACCATATCGTTAAATTTTCTCTATATTCAATAATTTTTACCTGGCAACCCTGTCTGGACATCCGCTGAAAACCCGCCCCGCCGATGTCCGCGCGCTGTAATCCTCGGCTTATCCGGATTTTATTGACGATTTCCAATACCGGCTAACTGTTAAAACCTCTTACAGTTATGCAAAGAACTTTTCACTCTGTATGCAAATTCTATCGGCTTTTTTTTAAGGTTTATGATGGCTGTACACATTGGAAGTAAATCTAATGTAATATTTCTAAAGGGTAGCCCGAGAACAAATATACTCACATTACCCATGATTAGCCACTTTTTATGCAATGGAAGTGGCAAACAAGCATGCTGTACACATTGATGTTAAGTGATGACTGCAGCCTATAGACACCTCACACAAAGACCAAGGTCAAAATGCAGATGCGTTACAACTCCTGAGGCCTAAGGTGTTATGCCTCTAGCCAAAATTACAGGGCCGTACATTAAATTTACTTACATCGCATACACAATAGACGGCTTGTCGAGAACAGTCAATGAGGTACGTATTTTACATAATGATGGTGGCAAACAAGCATGCATTTCACATAAATGTTAACTATGGTGAGGGCAGACCAGACATCTACACTAGGTGAAAATGCAAATCCATTGCCATCCGTGAGGCCTTGTTTTGCTTCCAAGATAGTAATTCCGGGTAGATAGCTTAGTTATACATTACTATCTAACCGAAACAGGATAGTGCTGAGCACTACCATTTGGCAATATATGGAATAGGGCATTCAGTTACTTTTACATTTAGTTACAGTTAGTTTAATGGTGGTAGAGCTCCAGTGACGGAGCTCGCGGGCGTAGGCACCACCGCATTACCTAATATACTTGCCGCTAAATGGTAGTGTTCAGCACTATCGTGTTCCGGTCAGGTGGTAATGTACGGCCCTGTAATTTCCGGCACAGAGGCATAACACCTAATGCCTCAGGAGTGGCAGCGCATCTGCATTTTGACCTCTGGTCATTGTGTGGGTGTCTATAGGCTGCAGTCATCACTTAACATCAATGTGAACTGCATGCTTGTTTGCCACTTTTATTACATAAAAAAAAAAAAATTCAGTGGTGCCTACGCCCTCGAGCTTCCGACTTATTTCCTCTAACTTTTAATCCTCATAATAATTAGTGCCTAATGTCTCAGACAACTGAAACTAAGAGTAACATACTGGAAAGGAAAAAAAGCTGATTCGAAACGTCGGCGAGGCATAACAAATCCAAGGAAATGCGTCGGCTTACGTAACGGTTGGTTTGATTTTACATTTACTGCTAATCAGAAACCATGCGAAATTGTAAAATTACTGTTGTATGTTATTTTTCAATAATATTCGCGATAAGATGTCTAACCAAACATTTCAAATGATTTACGCTTTTAACAGAGCTGTATTTAGCATTACATACTTCAAGCCATAGTTTACCCGAGTATTTAGGCTGAAGTGCATTTCATACACACGACTACGACTTGCTGTATGCCATGTGGTATGATCACCTGACTCAAAATTAAAAAGCATAAGTAATTTACGATATTCATAAATTATAGATACATGTAAACCTTCCTCTGAAAACTCTCTTTCCAACATTTTAAACAGGAACAAAATCCGTTCACGAATTTCCCAAATTAGTATGCTCTAATTTCGGAAATTTATGAACGAATTTTGTAGATACGGATACAGACAGATAAAATAGGAGGACATTACGAGTAGCAATATAGGTATTATAATGCTGTTGTCATCGTGAGTGACTTGTGACAAATAGCGTATTGTGTCGAGATAACCGCGTGTCCCGTAACTATTGACCCTGCGCGACCTCCGCCTGCTTGTCCTCCCTTCTCTAATACGTGGATATGGATGTTGTCTTCACTCAGCAATTAGAACGTCCACATTAGAGGACTAATCGATAAATACTTCCATATCAATTCTAATATTACCTATATATTATACGACACAGCGTAGTAAGCCAGCCAGTGACCCCGCAATAAATAATGCCTACTTAACATTATCATCGTGAGTCGTTTCTTGGGACAAATAGAGTATTGTGGCAAGATAACCGCTTGTCCCGTAACGATTGACCCCGCACGACCTCCGTGCGCCTCGCCTGCCTACTGTATACTTTATATTGCTATTGGTTGTCGTCTTCACTAATCAATTACTCACGTTCAGATCGGAGGCGGTACTGATCAATACATTCCTAATGTATTATGTAAAAAATTATGTGAGCCGCCAGCCGAGGATGCAGAAATACTAGAAATTAAACTAGTTGTACTTATAATTACTTATTGATATTTAAAATAATATTTTTAGCCTAATGATTACACCTCGATGTTAGAGAATGCAATGATTTTATTACAGCTAACAGAAATGTTTTCACACACACGATGTTGCTATCCGTCACATGACGCTGCAGTCTTGCCGTTGAAGATTACTGGATTAGCAATTCTTGTTAGGGCTGTGTCACTAGGGCGACGTAACAAAAAGAAACATTAGGTCATACAACAATAAATAATGCCTACTTTATATTATCGTCGTCATTCGTGACTTGTGTCGAGATAACCGCATGTCCCGGAACGATTGACCCCGACCGATCTGCGCCTACACTGCGCTCGTCATTCGATGCTGTCTTCGCTTGTCAATTATCCACGTCCAGATTGGAGGCCGTACTAATCAATGAGCAATAAAGCTAGTTAATCACGGATTCATCAACATTTGAAATAGTCGCTGATTGCGGACATTCACGGCAGAAACTAAGGCTGGGTTGCGCCACGATACTTGTTATAGTTATTGTAACATCACACATCCTTCTCTTACTTTAACAGATTTCTTTAAGTAAGAGGAGGATGAATAACAACTTAAAATTTAACAAATATCATGGTCTAACCCAAGCTTAGTGACTTAAGTGTTGTCTTAGATTTTGATGACTAGGAGAGCTTCTCAAACGCGTAAGCATCATCTCACCACTATGTCTGCCGCTTGTGTTCCATATTGTCACTCCTCGTATCTAACGTGATTTGACTCTGTCAAAAATAGCAGCATCTAGGTTCCTACGAGGAGTACTAGGACCTACTTTATTTTTGCCACTTTCATAACACAAGCAAATAAATTCATTTATATCATGTTCAAGTCACGTTTTTATCCCAATTTTAAACTCACGTCGTAGTTTCGAAAATAGCCGGCGACGTTTATTTGAAAACTGTTGACGAACACGATTCAACCAGCGTTATTGCAATCACTGTCGGTTCCGATGCGACACAGTAATTGATGCAATCCCATTGACACGAACCATCGTCTATGAATTATTATGGCTTCGTCCGACACACGTGAGGAGGGACGGTTCTCAGTGTGATCGGCATTTGCAATCCCGCTACTGAAAACTTGTTTCACCGTAAGACTTTTCTAGAACAAAGAGACATAAGTGAAATAATTTAATGGCAATCACTGTCAACCTATCTCATATAGTAATTGACGAAAAGATGTCGCTAACGTGCGCCAACGTTTCTCCCATGATTTATTTATTGTTCGGCTCGTGTACGTCGAATGTCTGCGACTGAAGTATCGAGCATACTTCGCGTTTTCTTCCCTACCCCAACTAAATATATGGCCCCGTACTATCTACCTCAGAGACATAACAACTTAAGTCTCAGGGGTGGCAACGCATCTGCATTTGAGCTCTGGTTTTGTGTAGATGTCTGTAGGCTTCAGTCATCACTTAAATATCCATGTGGACTGCAAGCTGGTTTGTCAGCTTAGTTACCATCCGTTGAGATTGTCTAGACTGTGTTTGGTTATATTATCCGGTAAACCATTGAATTGAAACGTTGAATGCTGATTAGTAGCTTACACCGCCCACTGTGAAACAATCATTGAAATATAGCTTTCAGCTTTTTCTTTCAGCTTTATTTCTTTTAGATTAATTTATCGGAATACCGTAGAATAACAATACCCCAGCCAGAAGAGCGGCATGTTGTAAGTTATACTCTATTAATCTGCCAGGCCACAAGAAAAATATGACAATTGATTTCAATAGTCTCCGCCAATATTGGCCTCCTGATCCGTGATAGATTATAGAGTACAGTTGTCCGATATCAGTGTCCGAACATTCCGCAATCAACGGATTATTCGGTTTTATTGCGTTATAAAATTTGACGCTAAAAACCAAAATTTACAATAATATCGCTACTTTTCCAGAATGGGACCCTTGCAGTGCATAGATACCGAGTCGAGTGGTATAGCAATCACTGTCAATCCCACAGTAATTGACGCAACGATCTCGTGACACGCGCCATCGTCTATCCTATACATCATTTATGATGTTCCTATTTGAGTCTAATTGGATTTTTTTTGATATAGCCATAACGTTATTCACCTCATATTACTTACAGAATAAGTGTTGTAAGCCTAGACTATTCTATAAGTGTGTCTTCGATATCCCCTGATTCTGCATGGAAACTATCCATACAGAAGAAAATGGAGCTTGCCACAGTGTTAACTAATATAAAATCAAATGTTTAATTTCAAATCGGTCTTCAAGGACACTTTGTTGTGTCGAGAACCATCAATATGTTGCCAATGTGGTCAGACTAATCAATAACCGGACAAGTGATCGATCTACATTCCATTTTCGTAGCCTTCAAACTCTGCTATAGATATACCTACTGCGTTCATGAATGAAATAGTGATTCCAGCGACACTCGCTTTCGTCTATCTATACTCTTGTTGCAAAGGCCGTTTGAGTTGCTTCTGATCTATGAACACAATAAACAGGCGAATATGACTCGGCCTGATGTGATGATATAATTAATGATACACTTGTTTAATGGATCAGAACAGTCCACGCCTTGTTTGTTTAATGTACCTACTTGCCAATAGTACCATTCTATATCGTCCACAATACGCAACTATCGAAACCGGAGTAAAAGTCAGTAGCGACACATAGACGTTTCTTTCTCGTTAACGATCGTGGTGTCTTCCTCAGAATAGAAGCTAAGCACAAGACGAAAGATAAAGTAATTATTTCGCACTTTCATTTAGACACTTTGGTAACCACTATTGCAAGTCATGAAATCCCGTATAAAGCAGGCATTTCAGTATATCCTCAATCTAGTCATAAAAGTCATTTCTTAATTAAAGATACTGCACTCGTTATCAAATTTTAATAGACCCCATAAATATCTTTAGCCTCAAGAGCAACACGTCAATGTCTTCAGATCGCTGGTTTTAGTATTATGTCATCACTCCATCATTCACATAAGTTTTTCAAAAAGACCAATGGTATCTATCCCGTGCACCCGTGATATGATTGATTGTTTATTTATAGCGCCAGTCGATCCACACTATTAATAAGACAGATGATTGTAAGATTCGTGCACGGCCTTGATATTGGATAAAATGTTGCCGCGATCTCTTACATGCCCGCATTAATGTGTGTTCGCGCTGTAAAAACAGGGGAGCGCACATTTTTAGTTACTTTTTAAATTCCGCTTGTTTGAAAATTGTGTAGTCCATTTGCAAAGTCATAATATCATCGAGAGTACACAATACGTAATTGACTGCGTTATTAAACCGTTCTAACGAGGACGCTGTTTATTGCCGACGTTTTATTTCTAATGTTTTGTTACAATCTCTTGAGATTTTAAATCGTGCACTTAAATTTTGCAGAGTTCAATGCGCTAACCAGAGATTCAGTAACGTAACGCCTCTTTTTGAAACGAAATCGAAAATTAAAAAAAAATTGTTTCTCAAAGAAGGTATATAGGTAAGGGAAGGAAGAAGAAGGAGGATTCTTCAAAAGAATCCTAAAGAACAAACATCGCGTTGTCCATTCTTGCCAAATTAACTTGCTTTTACCACATCACGTTCTTGCAAATCCTGTTTTTCTCTTAACTCAATAAATTTACGAGTAGCTCCGTCAACTGTCGACCCGCCCCATCTATTACCGGCAAAGAAAACTGCCGATACATCAACCGGTGACCTTTTCGACCCATTATTATGTGTGCCGCGATCCGACGCCCCTGATCGCGCTCCTTTCCTGTTTCGCCGGCCATTTGTTTTCCTTGCTCCGTGGTTTTTGCGGCTCGCCAATTAGTGTCGCGACCGGGCCGCCCTTTTCGTTGTGTCCTTGTTATGTCCAAAAGAGAACGAACTGGAGTGGGCATGTGTGATGATGATGAGTATTTTTAGTCCTTCGCCTGAAAGTTTTCTACTGTTTTTTTAATGAAGTTGAGCACTCTCAACTTCATTAAAAAAACAGTAGAAAACTAGCTTGATACTTTTGTAAATTTTTGAGTGTACCAGTCCTTGTTACGTTGTTTTTGTATTAAATTATGCCTAGAATATTGGAGCACTTCGATTCCAGAGACTGTTAATTGTACAATATTGAACTAAAGATTATTCTTAGACAGCATCACAGTCTAACTAATACCGCTGTAGAAAATCTGTTAATAATCAGGTAGAAGCTAGCTCAATGAATTAACGAAAGTTAAAGTTCTTGCTCTGCGAGAAATCAATTCAATTGAATAGTTTTTCATTCAGATGTCAATTGAATGTTAATGACGCTAATCGTGATTCAGAAAAAAGTGTCTGTTGTACAAATTGTTTTGCCGAATAATCGATTACCACCCGGTGACGACGGTTACTTTAACCCGGTAAGGACATAAAATTCGTTTCTGTTCGCTTTGATGTATTGGCTGAATGGGTTTTGTTCCGCGCACATTTCGACCTTGGCGAGGGTCTTATGCGACAATGCCGTCTCTGTCGATCCTGCCCGGCGGAAGCGAGACGACTGATACGCTTGTTTTGTTTATGTAGACTGCTACACGCATAACTGTCATACGTTATTTTAAAACGAATTGTGGCTGAGACCGGTTTGCCGGTATTCTCAACGGACAAGTCCGTTGAGAATACGCTTAAGAGATGAGATCATCACGTTTTGTGCATACCTGAGGAAGTTGGGTATTCAACACGTGCTTATCTTCTTCTCTTGTGAAACATATTCCAAAGTAGAGAACTCCTAACCTAACATCATTTCCTAGTGCCACTAAAGTCATGTTTTTCTCCGGTAGCAGAATTCGGGAACATGATGCCTATCACGTCATCGTCTAATCCTTTGGTTCTACCCAATCTCTGGAGCTTTTCAGATGTTCTTCCGATGGTCCCTGAAAGCACCCCAAGAGGTCCAGAAAACCATAACAAAATACTGCCACCATGACGCGTTCCGCTATCGACGCGATTTGATTTAGCACTAACTTTTTCACCTTTTATGTGGACTGAACACTCATCTATATTTCCAATTACTTATACAAGTTATACATATACGCCTTTAAAAGCCAAGATCTTGTATACCCTACCAGTTATCTGGATATTTGAGTGACTTATTTGCATGATATAACGCGTTTCTTTCTTCGTTGCACGTTATTTGCTGTGAATCTTTGTTTGTTTATACTAACTCTTGTAATATCATTAATATCAATGAAAGTTACACATCGTTCTTTTTTACATGATATTCCCTCATCGCGTTGCCTTGTCGTGTTTGCACTGTAGATGTACCGTACCTATGAGTATATGTAAATGTGAAAGTAATACTGAGAAGTCACAAATTCTGAGTTGAAGCTTAAAATGTATTTCTGTCGCTCCAAGGTACATTTAAAGGACAGAGAGAGGATGAGAAGTCAAGTGTGACTTAAAATATGTTACATTTCTGTATTTGGTCTGTTTGTTACTTTTTTAAAACATAATTCTCCAATAATCCTGAAGGACATAGAACTTATAGGAGTATCGTTTGTCTCATAATTTCTACCAACTATTTTATATTAGTGTTCATCAGTATTGGTGCATTCAAGTTTTTTGTGAATATAATAAGATATAGTAAACGCTATTTATATTTATCTTCCCTGTTTCGCCAATATTACCTACAATCAACCGTGTACTACAAAATGTAGCGTTGTGAGGTTAATTGAACGCTATTGGTGTTGTGCCAAGCTATCGAGCATCACACCGCCCCCGTACATCGTCCAAATAGCTGACCCATTGTGTCCTAATTGCCTGCCCTTTCTCGCACTGATTCAGTTCCCGGGTCTATTCCCGGAGTGATTGGTCATCAGGTTTATCATGTCGGTGACATTCTACAGGCCATGGATTGGAATATGGGTATGATGTTATCCATATGAACGTTTCTTTGCTTTAAAAGTTTACTCCACACGCGAATGTCGAATTAATTTTCCACTTTTACCAGACAACCGTCGGCCAGAAGGTTACTGTGACGACATCGATTGATAACCTAATTGATAGTTAACTTTTTCCTTACAATATCGTAAAGATGTAGCTATACCCTTCACAATTGCCTTATTGTTTGCAATTTTAACTGACGTGGACGTTTTATATTAAATTTACGACCAAGATAGCGAAGGATTGTGTTGGGCAACACCCAGACAGATGTCAAACAATATATAAAAATGTTAGTGTGTTTTGTTTCGCAAACAAACAAAATCATACAGCAGTTTATTGGCAAAGAGGAGCAGTGTTGACGGGGCGGCTATCAATGTGTCGCCTGGAATGGGGTTGCCAGACGGCAGATATTTCCTTAGATGTCACGTAATTTTAACCTTTTACCACTGAACTGGGTGGGAATATTTTTTTATCTTAATTACAAGAGTAGTCTGATACTTATGATAAGAGAAAGAGAGTAGGTATTTAATTTTATCACGACAATAGCAAAAGACATTTAATTTTGTCTGTCAAGTGATAAATTAACAACATTGAGAGAAAACAACACAAAACATCAGGATCAATTAACTGGAATAATGAATCAGGCCTCTGTATGACTGAATCACCATTACAGAAAAGTAGGGAACATCGGGCAATCGTATTATTCGATCTGGTAATCCCGGTGCGGTGGCGGATTGCAAATGAATTTGCATATTGTATTGGCGCCGATCCAACGGGCTCGGGCGATACGCTCGTGCCCCGTCGCCGAGCGTTTACCGTAAATATAATAAAAGATACACGGCACCCCCGTACTAGACTCTGGCACGGTGACAGCAAACTTATTCGACACTTCCAGTGATTTATTTACATTTTTTTTCGCAATGTTTACCGATCGACGCCGCGGAAACGACGGTATATTATTGGCGAACTTTCACGGTTGGTACTTCCCTTGTGGACCAGTTTAGGAAATCCTGCTGAACCGTAATGTCTTTATTTTGACAATAATTACTAGTGGAGTTTTATTTTCGGAGCTCGACGGTGTAGGCATCTTTCGCATCGGGTAATCTTTCTGGCGCCCAATGGAAGTTATAGCTATCACCGAGTCAAAACAACTAAGGCTTCAAAGGTGGCAACGTATCTGCATTTGGACCTCCGTTTTGATGTCTTAAATATCGAATAGGCTTCAGTATTCACTTACCATCAATGAGAACTGCATGCTTGATTTTTTTTATGTCACGAAGTGGCAAGCATGATTACAGTGTACATTGTTGGTAAGAAATACTGTAGCCTATAAACGTCCACATGAAACCAGAGATTTCAATGTAGATTAATTGCCAATCTTGAGGCCTAAGGTATTATGCTTTTAAAAAATTACAGAAATTACAGAGCCATACTGACAAGGAACACGAAAACGCTAAACACTACCATCTAGCGTCAGGTAGATTAGGTAATGCGATAGTGCCTACGCCCGTGAGCTGCGACACTGGATATAGTAAATAAAGCATTCCATTTCCCTCATAATTGTATCATCGATCGAGTCCCCCTAGCTAGAGTTTCGAATCAGTCGGTTCTTATCCCCGAAGTCGTTTGTATGCTCTCCACGTCCCTTTAAATATCCGTATCACATTTGGTTCGCCATTCGAATAGCGCCTCGGAAATTGCGAATATGGCCCTCGATAAAGCCACGGCTCGTTAATATCCTTAGCAATAAATGACGTAAACTCTTCCTCCGTCGCCCTAATAGCACTCCAAATATTCTTTTGTGAATTTTATTACTGCGGACACCCATTGTGCTTTATTGAGATTGATGGAGTATCGCTTACTCTCGTATCACTAGTTTTACGTTATGTTTGTACGTCTATAATTACCGCCCAATTTGTTATAACATGAGTTTGCACTGACGAAAAATGTGTTGTAAATGTTGTGATACTCGGTACATACAGGTTTATAAAATAATTTATCGCTTTGGTGGATATCAGGCCCGGTATCCACCAAAGCGGAGAGGAGATGTGAGCTTTGTGTAGCAGAGATGTGATGTGAGCTGTGAGAGATCGAAATCAGTCAAGTTCGGCCAGCCGGGCTGAACCCGCCGTGCCGCTTGGCCGCCTATACTATACACTTCTTCGTTCTGCCGCGCCACTTGCTCGCTCGCCGCACCAAATTCTATAGAAAAATAAGATATCTTTTCTCCGCTTGGTCCATTGCCACTCTAGCTAAGCGGTGAAGAGGCAATAACGAAATCGGATTGGTTTATTAAAACATATCTCCTCTCGTCTCCTCTCCTCATCGTTTTGGTGGATACCGGACCTAACTTACATTCTGAATGGATGATTTCCACTGCTACTACGCTGGGGTCCTGGGTTCGATTCCTAGGTCGCGGGCTATCAGAGATAACGGTGTGAAATCTTTTATCTCTGGTTCTATTGGGATTTTTACATTTTCGGGAAGTTTTCCTCGGAGTTAGTTAATGTGCCCGGAGATGTCAATAGCCTCGCCACCTGTTATATGGGTCAAAACATTTCATCTATTTCTCGTCGAAGCGCGCATGGCCCCGCGGCTGGTATAGATCATAAGTGATCTCGCGACTCGCTTTAGCACTACGGGCGCGGTCGAGTAGTGTGATGGGTGACCGCTAGTGGCAAATTAAATGCGCGTTACTTTGCTTCGGAGGGCACGTTAATCCGTCGGTCCCGGTGCTATCGATAGATAGCAGTCGTAAAAACTTGTCGGAGACCTTATGGGCGGTTTGAAAAACATTCGACAGCGGGACGGCCACTAACCCACCTTCACCAATCCGCATTTCAGCAGCGTGGTGGAATAAGCTCCAGGCCTCCCCCCAAAAAGGGGGAGAGACTCGTGCCTAGCAGTGGGACGTATAATGGGTTGCCATTATTACATATATTATAGGTGACTCGTTGGGGTTTGATACGCTGATAAATTATAGACCTTTTTTCAATATTTTTGTTTTACATGCATTTTCTGTGAATATAACGTATAGCCCGACTATTAAATCTTGAATATTGATATATATGCTAATAGGTATAAAAGTAGGTATATTGAAACATTAGCTATTTAATATCGTGTTTATGATAGTTAAATAAATCTATTGACTATAAAAACCGTTAACCTTGAAGAGGTGTTAAACCAATATTTTAGGGAAAAAACCATGTTTAACCACAAAAATGAATATTACTTTAATCTCATGTAAATGTTTGTACTATGACTATATTTCGAACGGATAATATTTTAATTAGGTAGGTACTGGAAGGGTGTGGTTGCCGTGATGCGTTTTAAATATATAGTAACATATTTTCTATTTTCAATCAATTATCTGTGGCAGTCAGACATATTCTAGTCCTAGCCGAATGACTGTCGCCCGAGATGAAGGATAAGGTCGCTGGAGCTCAAGTCTCAACCAACAGTAAAAATGATTGCCAACACCGTTAAAACAACTGCCGGTAGTGTTCTAGTGTAGGAACTCGAGGGCGTAGGCGCCACCGCTTCTTATCTATCTGCCGCCAAATGGGTGTGTTGTTTTATGTAATGGAAGTGGCAAACAAGCATGGAGTTCACTTTGATGTTAAGTGATGACTGCAGCCTATAGACATCCACACAAAGACCAAGGTCGAAATGCAGATGCGTTACCACTCCTGAGGCCTAAGGTATTATGCCTCTGTTCCGGAAATTACAGGGCCGTACATTACCACCTGACCGGAACACGATAGTGCTGACCACTACCATGTAGCGGCAAGTATATTAGGTAATGCCGTGGTGCCTATGCCCGTGAGCTCCGTCACTAGAGCTCTACCACCAGTAAAATGGTGTGTTTTCATTGCTATCGTGTTCCGGCTAGATGATAATGTATGGCTCCGTAATAACTATCGCAGATACATATCAACTAAGATTTCAGGGGTGGCAACACATCAGCATCTCGTGTAGATGTGACTACAGCCTTTAGACTATAGCCGTCTAAAGGCTGTAGTCACCACTTAACATTCATGTGAACTCCATGCTTGTATGCCACTTTCGTTACAAACAAAAAGCGTTTTTGAGTTTTTCTAATATGTTCTCAGTGCTGCTGTTCGAAGCTCGGAGTTTGAACTGGTTAGCATCAGTAAAAACTAAATGCAATATTGCTGATTTGCTATGTTCTCCCATATTCTAACCTATAACAGATATCTACTGGCCAGTCTTTATAAGATAATTGCTACTTCCATTACGTATCGTATAAGGCACGCAGAGTCGTTCAAACGGCCGCCTCTTACGTCACGCCGTGTTGAGTCACGCCTCACGGCCTCGCTTCCTAAGGCTTCCACTATTTGCAATGTTATCTCCTAAACTTATCTGATTAACTCGCCAAGGCCGGGGGATGAGGCGATGTAGATCTAGGTGCAAGCTTTTGCGTCATCCACACTAGCTACACTCATTTTATTGAACTTGTAATTTATTGGGCTTAGGTTATAATCTAAAATTAACATACATACGATTGTTATTCAGACTGAGATTGATAATGTTCATTAGAAAATTAATCACGTAAGGTTCGTATTCATCTATGTTAAATACTGTTTAGTTGAATGTTATAATATCCATTCGTACATTTACATAAATTTAAATATTTTATAGTTTCATATTTATATTGATGGGATGGAATTTATGTGCGACATCATACGCGGATTTACTTTTGTTTTGTTAAAATTCTAGATCTCTAATACATCGCTATCTACGAGTTCCTACTGTTGTCAAAAAACCTTCCAGGTGACCTTGACCACTACACGGAAAGTCGTTGAAATCGATCTAGTCCCTTCATGCTAACGGTTTTGGTTTTCGAAATGTTTTCTCTTCTATTTTCCCATGAGCATAACAACGGAACATATACGGAACAATTAGTAACCCTGATGGAGCCCAATGAGCTCACATCGGCGTCATATTTCCATTCTTGTGTCAGGCTTATTCATTTGATAGAATCTTGTTGATTCCGCGTTTAGACCTATGCGTCACCCTTGACTCACCGAATGTCTAATTAGCAACAGCCCGATACACTATCTGCTCGTTTTCAACTGTATTTAAAACACTGTTGTGTTATAAGTGACTTTTAAGACTTACAAAAGTCAATGTCTGACGATGGAGATGGAAAATGTTTTGAACACAGGTGATCAAAGAATCAAAGCAGACCAGAATGTTTCTTTTTTTATATATAAACAACACGCCGCAGTTGCATGTAATAAAAAGTGAATAAAAATAGATTATTAAAAAAATTGGAACATACACTGAAGATTATTTAACAATGATCTTCTAATTGTTTATATTCAAGCTAATGAAAACATTCTTTAGTATTCTTATTGTTTCAAAAATGACACGCACTATAGCACGGTTTCGTATGGAAATAATAATTAGGATTAATAGGAATTCCTTTGTAATATGATAGTGTTTCAAATTCAACGTTTTATACTACTTCAATTTTTGCTATTATCTCTACTTTGATGACGTTTAATTTCCTTTTACATGTATGTGATTCATCCAGTCAGATTAAAACATTGCCCACGCGCGTGAAATGCAGTAAATTCTATGGGTTCATGTCATGTTTATGGGTGCTACCAGCCAGGGTTATTGTTTTAATTGGGATTTCCCCGAAACTCTCTGTTTATACGATTGATTTTAGATTGTCGGTTTGATTACAACGCATGCGCCAGTTCCAACCACACAGCCAGCACCAACATTATTATATTACTGCCGATTCTCAGTACATCACAATTCACTCCTTGACTTTTATTGATGACGCGGGTATTATCGTTAATGTCTTATTTTATTTGAAGCCGTTCCTAGCTATTTGCTTAGATCTCCAGTACCTACTTTCTCGAAATTGCTTTTAGCAGGAATCTATATGTAACGTAATGTAAATGTAACGAACGATTCAAATTAAAAATAGCTTCTATCAAAAACAATTAACGTAAACTAACGCTTGAATATCAGATTCCGTTCAAATGTTAAGTTTTGATATTTTCACAGGCTGTAAAAGAGTGATGAAGCCTTATACAGAAAACAGAATGTAATTCTTCGTTTGCAAAAGTATCCCTATACCCGACACAGGCATGATATTGTAGCCAACTAGTTTCCAGTTTGCGGTCAACTCGCCGGGCTCTGGTCTGCGGCTATTTGAAAATGGAATGCGCTGGAATTTGTTTCAAACGTACAGATAAGAAAGAAATTTGCCTGCCATTCACTCTGTCTGGATTTATGACTACAATCAGTACTTTCATCTTAGTTATGCTGTAATTGACTATCAATTAAAATAGTTTGATTATTCATAAATGCCAGATAACGGATGTCCATTGCCCGCGTTAATTCATGTATAGCTCGTACTGAAGATTCATCATCTTCTGACACAAACTGACACGACGGATACACTTGACCACTAATGCACGCTAATATGATGTTTTCCCGGAAGACAATGTCGAAACCAACTTTCAGACGGCGGTTACAACAAAAATCCATTATGAAAGATATTTTGAGATGTCATACCGTTTGAAGAAGACCCAAATTGTTTGAAACATTTACTAGGTGTTGTTTTATTTATTGAAAAGATAAACCACGAAATAAATATAAAACCGTAGGTAATACATTTCTTGAAAAATTAAAGTATCTGCTAGGAATTCTTTTAACGCTATTAACACTTCAAATATGAAGTTAAAACGTCTCTTTACATCATGAAATTACGCATTTTGAACGATCTGCTCCACACAATGTACGGATCTTTTATACATGGCTACTATTGTCTTCTAATTCCAACTTCCTGAAACTTGATTGCCTGTCTATAGAAACCTGAGACGACCACAACATTCATTGACACATCATTTTATATCAAATTTTATGTTTTACGATCTCATCACTATAAAGTTCAAGTTCACAATTCTTAATTCCCATTATACTTAATACGTTAACGATCGAGTTCCTACTTCGACCACCACTTTCTCGTATCCCTAAAACAAGTCTGGGCAGTCGGCAAACGCAAAAACGAGCGCGACGAGTCTTCCCGGCCGGTTCAAGGCGATTCCCCATTGTTGTGCACAATGCTACCGCTGTACTTAGGCAGGGACCACCCAAGCACGACCGCTCCGACATCTGTTGCCGCTTATGGCACAATGGAGCTTTAGACATGTCGCGAGTATGAGATATCGCTGATAACAAGGTGCAGCTGATCGATTGTGGCAGTAGATTAAATTATTGTTTCCTTATTTCATGCATACTTCTAGAAAGAAATGTCTATCATTCATAATGTAAGAAAATAACTTACATCATCCTTTGGAGGGACTTATGACTAAGTAAAATGGTTTATTTTGTGTAGTAACTTTCTTGTCAAAATTACGTTCAGTCCTGTTAAAATATTCATGGAATCCACATTGGCCAAAAAATATTACGTTTGATTGAATCAACAAAAAAAACTAGCCATAAAGCTTGGGTTTATGCAAAATATATGTCGTCTGAAATTGTGATGTCATTCCTCGACTAGTCGTAAAGGTGCGCCTAGGGGCTGGGCCAATCTAGGTGAACGAACGGTAATACAGTAATCGTACTAATAGATTTGACTACTGTGTTCAGCGAAGATACAATGTTGTAATGGTCGGTAATTTAAATAAATAATAATGTTTTCTCATACCTTTTTCTCTTCCCAGTTTATTAGTACTGAAACAGTATTGGACGTAAGAAAGAGCCAACCTCATACATTTTCTGCATAATCTCTCCGAGCTCAATGGTTCTATGAGCTCAGGCAAACAGGAAGCTACCATGATAACACTACAATTAGTTATCATTAGTGACAGGTGCGCCCCAGTAGAGCGGGCTGAGTGCGAACGCCGCGCATTCTCCAACGCTCGGTTCACGCCGCTATAAATACACCGAACTACCTCGGAAAGGTTAACCCCAGAATTAGACGTGCCAAACTTAACCCGCAACTTATTTTTGCGGCGCCGCGAGCGTTCCCCTCGCGACGATTGATGGGTTCGCTCGTCGCGCTGAGGAAACTCCGCCCTAATGTTTGGGTTATTATGTTTTGATGACGCCGTCTGTTATTGTAAACGTGTCACATTATTTTTGTTAGTAACCTAAACAATGAATTGTAAATAACTTTACTACTGCTGTACTTTCAGGTGTTTTTTGCATATGTCGACATTAAATTTGAATTTGACCTTGAATTGGCATAACTATTGGAAGATCATGAATGAAAGCGAAAGCCTAACCTCTAGATCTTTAGTCTCTTCCAAACTTAAGTGTTCAAACATTATGTTATATGCCATTAATACAAGAAGCCTAAAAGTGTTTAATTACCTAGCGATCGGTAGCAATTAAATAGGAGTACGACTGCCAGTTAATATCTGTCTGCAATTTAGTAGTGTTCTGTTTCTATTTCATTATTAATTATTTAATTTTTCAGAGTTTTGGCTTGAGAGATCTTGTTTGTCTGGTCTTCACAAGATAGTTTCTTTCTTCACTATCATAAAAATGAATCTTAAGCCTTATCAATAGGTAAAGTAGTATAAGTTTGTTTTTACTCGATTATATCGCTGAATACTCTGCAAAAATCCATGATAAACAATACAGCGGCTCTGGCGGGTGTAAATACAACAATACTTTGCATGGAAATTGTTAAATGCAGGCAACACATAAAACGTTGAAAAATAGAAAAACTAACTTTAGTTTTTCTACTATTATTATTGATATACTTTTTACATTAGTTTATGACATTTAGTTTTATCTTAGTGATATTCTTGACTTTACATATATTTTTTATCTTATTTGACATGTATATCAATTGTTATTCACTTTAATTTATTTTGTTTGTTTTTGACGTGTCATAAGAGGTGCCTGTCACCCTAAATGAATAAATGAGTTTCTGATTCTGATTCTGATACGGTAAATGCATTTAGATACCAGCTTACAAACACATACATTATCCAATTTAACGAGGTCACTAAACATGCGTGAATTTGGCGCCGATTTACTTGGATTGTCACGCGGAAAACTTTTATACCTTGTCCATACGTTGGTTGGACCTAGCCAATGTGTGCTTGAGATTGGGGATGCAAGCGGCGATATGAGCATGCGAAACATACATTTTGCCGTTTTCTCTATGTTCCCGAAGAGGTGAAGACAGTAGCTATTGTAGTCACCGACCGATGACTAAAGTTAAAGTTGAACGTAACTTAACATCTGTATTCTAAGAGAATTATTTTACTAGTGCAGTCAGTCAACCGAACAATGGCGGTCAAAGTATTCCAATAGGGGGATAGTAAGACACACGATGGACAGCTGCGTCCTAAAAAACTACCGCCACTGCGATCGCCAATCTGCATGCGAAGCGTGGTGGTTACACAACTGTTGGGAGGATTTTGTCTTTCGTCTAAGATGATTGATTTATTGACACGTGTCCCAACTACTAGGTCTATTGGCAATATTGGCATTCTATGCTATATTTGGGAAATATTAAAACTCATCAACCTGGTGCCGAACAATTTATATAAAATTTTAATTAAATTTTAAACTTACGTACCTATATAAAGTTTTGGGATTTTAACTTTCTATTTCGATATGCAGACAGTACATATTCATATCGACAAATTGCTTCTCGTTTCACTTGTCCTTCACTTGCCCAGGTTGGCCCAACCATTGGAGGCAATTTCATATCTACGATGCATTTTGCGTGAACAATGCATTTACTTATGAACGTTATGAGTCACGTGTTTCTGCATACTGTCCAAGAATTTGTTTCGTACAATCATGTACCTAAATATCCGTCTTGTGCCAGAATTTCTTATTTTTCTTTTACCACTACTGACAAATTCTACGTTGTCTGTAATATTATAAAGGCTATAGTATTTTCTCTTGTTCTAAGACTACATCTCAGTCACGCAATTCTCGAGTAGAAGTTTGGAATATTTCATTTCGGAAGTTGTGAGGCTGTCGTAGTTTGGTAATGTGCCCGGTAAATGAACTGATTTCAATGATAAAAAAAGGTATGATGATTGGGATACGTAGATATGTGCCATTCCGTCTAACCTTTCATGGTAATGTGGCTGTAAAGTTATATCTAATAATAATAATGGCAACCCATTATACGTCCCACTGCTGGGCACGAGTCTCTCCCCTTTTTTGGGGGGAAGGCCTGGAGCTTACTCCACCACGCTGCTCCAATGCGGATTGGTGGAGGTGGGTGGGTTAGTGGCCAACCCACTGTCGGATGTTTTCAAACCGCCCATAAGGCCTCCGACAAGGTTTAACGACTGCTATCCATCGATAGCAACCGGGACCGACGGCTTAACGTGCCCTCCGAAGCACGGAAACGCGCATTTAATTTGCCACTAGCGGTCACCCATCACACTACCCGACCGCGCCCGTAGTGCTTAACCGAGCAGATCGCTTACGATCTACACCAGCCGCTGGGCCATGCGCGCCTCTAGTTATATCTAATCTTTGGAAATTCCAAAATAAGTTGACAAATCCGTAATATACGCAAATTTCAAAATAATGTCAAGTCTGTTTTTGTGATAATTTCGTAATTGCTTACATTTGTCGGTGGATTTCTCATAAAGTCTCTTGTTATTTGTGAGTGCCTTCGTTTTATAGATGTGCGAAACCAAATTTGTTACCGAGGTATAAATTGTAACGTCCGCGCGTTACTACGTGCTGGATGTTTATTGCATTGCAAATATAATAACACCCGGTTCACTGACACTTTACGGAAAATGCCCTGCGCAGGCACCTTCGGTTTGTTTACATGTTCCAAGATCGAATGTTAAGCCGGTGACATAATTTTTGATAAGTACTTATCAAACCTGACATTATCTATCGGATCCCGTTTGGGTCTTTTGTAATATTATAAATTTTGTGAGCAATCACTTCTGAAACTGAACACTTAGATTAACTACTTTATATATGTTAGATTTTGGCGTCTCTTAAGCCTCGAAGTGCGGTTAATTAAAAAACTAAAGATTTTTAACCCATATTATGACTAAACTTAAAGAAAGATATGTTTGCTCACGCTTTACATCATTTGTTATACCACTGGTTTGGATGTCGACATTAAATTGAAAGTCGAATAAATTCTCTAAACAAATATATAGTTACGTTGTATCCATTTACACTTTACTCAACAATTTATTGCCAAGTTATTGTCCCTGTCGAAGGTTTATTGGTGCGTCCAACGATGCTCCTTTATGATTTACGACGGCGAAAGTTAATTTCAATCGCTTTCATTATGTTCTTTTATATCCCCATAAATCCCTGACCCTCTGCCCGTCCACGTCTCCTTCGCTCCCCGCCGCTTCTTTGAACACGAAAGAGATGGGATTGTAAACATAAGAGTATTGATGCTCAACTAGAACAGAATTCCAGTATTATATTGGCGTTTTATTCTTCAAGGAAGCTCGGAAGAGTACTAAAATCCAACATTTCTAAGTTTCTAAGTTTCTATTATGCATGTTATTTTGACTTGAAGACCGAAATTGTTGAAATGTTTTTACTGTTTTAGAAATGGGATCGTAGAAATTATTCAATATTTTGTTTTTATGTTTCACAGAAGCATACCCAAATTGATTATTTAGAAACTTTAAATTGCACACTCATTGAGAACAGCTGGAATTGCCGGCATAAAGCGCGAATAGCTCTCCAGCGCAATCTGTAAACAGAGCTTCTTTTGATCAGCCCCATTAGTCTTAAAAATAATACCTACTTGCAACACCTGAAAATGTAATGGAAGTGGTAAACAAGCATGCAGTTCACATTGATGTTAAGTGATGACTGCAGCCTATAGACACCCACACAAAGACCAAGGTCAAAATGCAGATGCGTTACCACTCCTGAGGCCTAAGGTCTTATGCCTCTGTGCCGGAAATTACAGGGCCGTACATTACCACCTGACCGGAACACGATAGTGTTGAACACTACCATTTAGCGGCAAGTATATTAGGTAATGCGGTGGTGTCTACGCCCGCGAGCTCTGTCACTGGAGCTCTACCACCAGTAAACGTTTTCGTGCTACTTTCTTAATACTTAATACCTACGTATTTTCTGTCATATTGTGAGTCTTCACAGAGAGATTATACTGTCTTAAAATAAATATACTATAATATACAGCATCTAACAAGAAATATTGCACATCGACCTTATGAAGGAGACTTCAGCTTATATCGGGTCTGTAAGGACCAATACCGGACTCAGTGCTTACGTAGGCAATGTGCAGCAGAGATAACACGCTACGAAGTCGAAACTAGCCGATTGTCTCTTTCGTAGGCTCGATGTGCAATATTTCTTGTTGGATACTTACAAGTGAAGATAAACAATAATATTTATACAGTACGCGCAAAACTCAAATGCATCCGTGAAGTTAGATACAAGTCGCAGAGGAGAACTAAGAGACTGGCGCAGTTAAAAGCTAACGCAGACAACTTCACTCAGTGGCATTTAAGTTTTGCAAGTACTATACCTACATACATATCAATTTTACTTTTTAATTAGGGCAAAATTGTAATTCAACGTTGCTTTTATGAATATGATAAAAAGTAACTTCTTTCATAAAATTCTTTCTCTATCCACTGTGGTACGATAGGTTGGACTTGTAATTAACGTCTTTTTACTGTTCGTCTTTCCTTAAAATATTGACATCAATCTGAGCAAGTAAACTAACTAGCACTTTCTCACCATTCCAGGCAACGGCACGATAGACTTCCCCGAGTTCCTCACGATGATGGCGCGTAAAATGAAAGACACAGACAGTGAGGAGGAGATCCGCGAAGCGTTCCGCGTGTTCGACAAGGACGGCAACGGGTTCATCTCGGCGGCGGAGCTCCGCCACGTCATGACCAACCTCGGAGAGAAGCTCACCGACGAGGAGGTTGACGAGATGATCCGCGAGGCCGACATTGACGGCGACGGTCAGGTCAATTACGAGGGTGAGTGTCGGTTTTGTTGGGTCTCTCGTTGTTCTAACGGCCGATTTGGATGGTCTGTTGCGGGTAGAAAAATATCTGCACGACTATTTTCCTTTTTATATATGGTTTCTAAATAATTTGAAGGCAGAACGGGTAGGAAACCAATTCCTTTTCATATCAGATAGCCGATGAAAATTTTATTATGTTTAGTTGAGGATATTTTAAAAATCTTTTTAAAATATTCTATATATATGAAATGCCAAGTTCAACAGATGCCATCCAAATTGGTCCATTTCTCCATTCTAAGGTCAAACAGAGAGTCTTTCTTTCACTAATATCATCGGCCCAACGTCTCCTGTCAGTGTAATTCACCTTAAATGTCCTTTATACATTAACATGTGTGATAGTGCATGTGATGTCGTAGTTAGTGACTGTAACATCAGTTAAAATATGCCTAAACTATGGTTAAAAATTCTGATATTACGGATACATTGATTATTTAAAATTTATCAATGATATTCACTTCATACTTTGGGTAATTTACCTGTAAAAACTTGGAAGCTTAATTGCTTTATCCAATTCAATATTAAGTGACAATTGTGTACCGGGCCTTCAGTGAAAGGAATGTTGAAGACGATCTGAACGTTCAATCTTTTTCTTGTAACTCTCTGTTTGACAAACATGTTTGCTAATGGTTCAGTGATCTTGCACCCCCAATGCCCATCATAAATTAAGTCGCGGCCTCGTTCCAAGACCATATCGCTTGTAAGCAACCACTTCCCTGGAATTGAATCCACGTGACAAATTGCGGTCACTTGACATGTCGCGTTCTGACGTGAATGCACCTTGCCGTAACATGAGGATATTGTGTAATATTCTGATGAATGTCACAACTAATAGCTATGTGAATGTTTAAATTTTACTGTGACTTGATTGCATATATCGCCAAAAAATCCTTAAGTCCTCATTAGAGGTACTTGTTTGAAAGAATAAATATTGATATTTTGCTACGTTTCATCTCCGTCACACGCATGATTTCTCAAGATCATAAGAATGACAGATGATCTTTGCTTGAATTTTATTTCAATTTAGAACTTCTCGCCTCATAGTCTAATTCATGTCAGAACACGAAATAAGGGAACTCCAACACTATCGAAATAAAATCCTGAATGAGCGACATCCAAAACGTGTTGTGATTCCTCATAAATAATACCACCCGGCACCCTCGTAGCTCGAACAATGACGTATCCAAATAAAGTCCAAAATGTTCTAGCCTCGTTCAAAGTGGATCAAAATATTTCGCTGTAAAAATGAATGTTTGATCTCAGGGCAGCTTTGTTTACGCTGTTCTTGATTTACGATCTCATTAGAAATACGAAAAGTTGCGTTAAAAGCAGACAAGGCATATTACTTAGTATGGGCCATTCAACGTTGAAAGATTTGCACAGACGTATCTGATGAATATGATGGTGAAGAAAATTATAAAACACTCAAAATTGATTAACATTCCATATACTTCAAAGCCTTTGGGACATTGCTAAAAGAATAAACAATCCTTATGTACCGGTCTTTATTTACTTGCACTCAATACGTCGATTAGTAATTGCTTTTAACATTACTGTAATGGTCCTTCGATGCTACAACAAAATACGTCTTTTCTACGATAATACATTCACAACAAACACATAAACACTTATTATGCTAAATGTGTCGTTATTTTTGCGGTAGATAAAATTAATAAAGGGAATCAGGAGTACCTATCAATTTAAAGTAAATAACTGGTAGTAGTTGGAGTAGCTAGCGATGGTGGCTGGGTATCTCTTGTAATGTATGCATGCATGTAAAATATGCGATAACACTACTCCACATCATCCTACACTAATGAGTCTACTTATATCAATGGGTGGCAGTTACACATACACGATCGCGGACCTTCAAGCTCCTAGCTTTGAATTTTATAGCGCGAAATTAGATCAAGATGAAGAGCAAACGGTCTATCTCGTCATGGTAATTAGGTATTTTTGAGTATAACACAACACACATTTTGACTGTCATATGCAAAAGAATCTGTTCGAAATTGAGCTTCTTGATATTAAATAACAAAAAAAACTTAATGCTGGATCGATCGTTTGCTGTCCGTCTCGGAACCTCCGCTGATGGACGGACACTATGGACAGTCTCAACCGACCGAGCGTTCTCTCTCTTGCAGACTTCCATGCGCTCGCGCAAATCATATTCGCGCGCGGCGACGGCAGCCGCTAGCCCGCCCATTGTGATATTACCTTAACTAACAATAAGAAAGGACTCTGCGATATTGCTGTGATCTCGTTTCCCCTATTAGTGTAGCGATGGCCTACAGCGAGCCCGGTACGCCCCTAGGTACTGACGTGTTATCAATGGTTTGCTGCTCGTTACTAACTGTCCCTTACCCCTGATTGTTAGCTGCCCCCTCCCCTCACCGACCCTACCTCACACTCTTTGGGATCTCACTCGACTCTGTTGTGTTCTCTCTTTAACTCTGAGCGTGCGCAATTGTTTATCTAACTTTTAATTTGGTTTGATTACCTCCTTTTTATATGAAAGAGAGGATTAAGTCTGGATTCATTCTAATTCTGAGAAATTCACTCTAAATTATTGAATCTAATTATAACGTATTTGTTTTGTTGGGTGGGTCTAAGAAAAACTTGACTACCTACCCCCCTTTTTCATTTTTACATTTTACAGATTTGACTCATAATTTTGAATAAAAGATCAAAATGGGCTTATATTCATTTTTGTATTCCTATTTTGATCCTTCATATATTTTTTTCATTGTTTGAAAATAGAATTGGGCGGGAAGTAAGTTTTTCCATTAATTAACATCGAATTGCCGAGAAGTCGGCATGAGCCTGCTGAGAGATGCGATTCAACAATGTGAATAAATGGTAGTCTATTGCGTGCGCTCCCTGAACGGTTGCATGTGTCTAATATCTGTATAGAGTTTTCTCATAGAAATACCACCTGGCTCCGGCCCGCTCGCTCGCTCCTGTACATAGCTTGCACACCTTCCGACGAGCAGCAAACTTCCACGATACTCGCTCACCGATACTGTTGCCACGTTACCGATACGTACCGATATGTACCGATATACAGGGTGGTATTTCGTTCCCTTGTAGTGGCATGACGAGGTTGACCGACGTTTCTTATGGTTTATTTTTGTTGGAGTATCAAGTACATGCCTCCGACCCGCGCGAGGCATATGTTTGGTGTCCGCTCTCCGTTTATCGTAATATAGTTGGTTCTCTTGCCTAACAGGTTATATTGTATCTATTTAATAGTGCATCTCTTTCTGTCGGTTATTTCTTTGTGTTAATATTGTGTTTCGACGTGCTAGTGCGGGCGCCCCGCCCCTCTCGACCCACTCTAACCCGTTCTCTTTCTCTTTCAGAATTCGTCACCATGATGACGTCAAAGTGAGCCGCCGGCTAGTGTGTGTGTAAAAAGCAGAGAATTTAAATATACATTTTGTTTCATGACACACAATATTACCATCGTATTGGACCTGCATTTCTCTAGTGTTTGCGATAAATTAAATATTGTCATCGTTTCAGTTTAATCGTATAATTGTATAGCGGCGGCGCCCGTCGCTTCTCTTTATTTAGATTTTAAAAGTATTCCGTTAATTTTACTATTTAAGGAAGAAAATGTTAACTGTAGCGGTACAATGGCGAAACGAATAGGTGTGCGTCGCAATGTGATGGTATAAGCGTGGGGTTCGTGTCGGCTCATAATTTATATTTGTGTATATTTCCTGTATAATTATATTATGTATGTGTGCGTGCGTGCCTCTGTGTTGCGTCGCGCCCTAGTGTATGCGGTGCTAGCGTCCGCACCTTTCCGATACATTTTAATGTACATTTTTTTCAAGTATGAGATATTTATAAAGTACGTGAAGATTTAAAATTTAAAAAATCCCAAAAAAAAATATTCCGTGCGCGCAGCGTGCCTGCGCCTGCGCACATATTAAATGTTTAAATCTAACTAACTCAGTAAACGAATAAATTAGATTTATTGGTACTACATTAATTGTATCTGTAAATGACTTGATAATTAATTGATAAATATTATATTTCTATTGTTGGTGAAACTAATTCTATCGAAATGGAAAGTCTCCGCTCTGTTATTTCTCTTACCACATTTGATTCATTCTGTTATTAAATTTTACAAAAGACATACTGAAAATAAATGTTTCTTCATTTTTAGGTCAATAAGCATCGGTGTTTTATTTCCCATCCCTTTTTGCATCTGATGTTATACACAGAATAAATAGAACCAGAAAGCGAACATCGTGCAACGGTGGGACACTTGCACACGCACAAGATCCGCCTTTACGAGAACGAAAAGCTTTCGTTTGTGATCCTTTGCATGTCCTTGTTTTCACGCGTT
Organism: Macrosoma leucophasiata; assembly: GCA_036365455.1. NCBI lineage: Eukaryota > Metazoa > Arthropoda > Insecta > Lepidoptera > Hedylidae > Macrosoma > Macrosoma leucophasiata. Next base: position 21,681,472 of record JAWQUS010000003.1, on the reverse strand, counting down.
GTACGCACCTAGCCTTCTGATTTTATTTATTATTCTGTGATATTTAGTGAAATTAATTATACGCTATTAATATTTAAAAAATCTGTACTTAAATTAGTGTGATATCACAAATAGTCATTTGTCGAATATATCTACATCCCATTCTACTTTTAGTCTTTCCAATATTTGCATTTTCTCACAAGTCGTGATGAGTAAACGCAAACAGTTACCAAATTTAGAAAAAATCTATATGTGTGTCTGTCAGGCATCACCCTGTAGCAAATGAGGATATAAGGTTATTATTGAAGATTTAAAAATGCAGTGATTTGCCCCTAAATGTTTACACATTTGTTTTCATTCATCACAACTTATCATTAATAGATTTTAAGTTTTAATTGTAATATTTTGTTATTAAATAAATACATTTATGAGAAATGGTGTGACTCATGTGGTCCCTGCAAGTTTGTCTAAGGATTTTGTTTCATTTTCATCCGTGTTGTACTAAATTAGGAGAACTTTTGCATGTTCAATTAAAAGCCGATGATATTATGATATAATCAGCAGTTGAAAAATTGACAAAAATAACGTTTAAAGGTTCTGAACAGATATTCTGTACACTAGAAGATTTTTGGTGACTAAACCATGAGATGTTATGAAGTGACAAAAAAGCCATACAGTTCACATTGGTGGTAAGTGAATACTATAAGTCATTTATTTATCAGAATACTTTACAAAAGGGATCTTAGAGTAAGTTTGGTGAAAGAACATGTCTCTGATCTTTTTGACAAGAAGACGTATAAACCGACCGACCTACCTTGATCAAACAGGTCGAGTAGTTTGAGTATGAAGTCAAGTCTTAAGAATAGAATGATGAATGTCAAAGGAGCACGGGCAGTGTGACTGATAGTGATATATGACTGCACACTGCTTATCTCCTAACTGCGCGAAGATACACACAACACATACAAGACGGTATATTCGAATTATTCCCAGTTGCCCCCGCGGCGATTGCCACCGGAGGCAAATGGGACAAAATTTTGCCAGTTGCCACCGGAAGCAACTGGGAATGTTTGCCCCCGCTTCAGTTTCGCTGTACATTGCTTTCTCCATCGTAGATAATAAAAGCGATTGGCAAGAAATATTAAGAAAGTACATTTTTAAGCACCGACAGCTAAAAGTATGTATGTATCTTCACGCCAGGTCCCTAATGGGGTAGGTAGAGAGTGTGGAGCGCCAGATAAAAGTGCTATCCTGAAGTTAGTTGCTACACACAAAGTCGAAAATAAAAATATTTATCTATTGATTTTGGACAAAAAATCAATACGCTGTCAAAATGTAAATCCAAGATGGCGGCTGCATGGAGTTGTCAACTTTTTCGTCATGGGAGTCGTTTTCATGGTTCTCGAGGGTGTTGAATTCGATAGTGGTGTCAAAATGTAAATCCAAGATGGCGGCTGCATGTAGTTGTCAACTTTTTCGTCATGGGTGTCGTTTTCATGGTTCTTGAATTCGATAGAGGTGTCAAAATGTAAATCCAAGTGAACATACCACAAATTAGAACGAATCGTTTCGGCTCTACATTTATTATACGCACAGCTAAGTTATGGAATACTTTGCCGGCTTCTCTGTTTCCAAAATAACTACAACCTGGGCATCTTCAAATCTAGAGTGAATAGGTTCTTTCTTCATCTTCGGCTACATCTTCACTTTCCATCAGGTGATTTTGTGGTCAAACGTTGGTCTTTACACAATAAAAAAAAAATATTATCACTGGTGGTAGAGCTCCAATGACAGAGCTCGAGGGCGTAGGCACCACCGCATTAAAAAAATAGCAAAATTCCATAGGACATAATACTGTGAAAATAGCTAAAATAAACCGAAAGTACCAAGTAATACTTTTTGCGGATCCCGAATCGTAACAATTAGTGTCGTAAAGTTTAGAGGAAATGTCATGTAATGTAGCCTAAAAGTTGTTTAACTTACACTTGTTCAGTCCAATGCAAACTATTGCATATATGCGTGGGGAGGATCCCTTGGTGTAGATATATTAAGACTGGCAGTAGCGCAGAGAGCAGTGCAGCAGATGTAGCCACCATCCTGGATTTACGTTTTGACAGCAATATCTAATTCAACACCCTCAAGAACCATGGAAACGACACCTATGATGAAAAACTTGACAACTCCATGCAGCCGCCATCTTGGATTTACATTTTGACACTACTATTGAATTCCACACCCTCAAGAACCATGAAAACGACACCCACGATGAATAAGTTGACAACTCCATGCAGCCGCCATCTTGGATTTACATTTTGACACTACTATTGAATTCCACACCCTCAAGAACCATGAAAACGACACCCACGATGAATAAGTTGACAACTCCATGCAGCCGCCATCTTGGATTTATATTTTGACTCCACTATCGGATTCACCACCCTCAAGAACCATGATAACGACACCCATGACGAAAAAGTTCGCGGGCGTAGGCACCACCGCATTACCTAATATACTTGCCGCTAAATGGTAGTATTCAGCACTATAGTGTTCCGGTCGTGTGGTAATGTACGGCCCCGTAATTTCCGGCACAGGCATAACACCTTAGGCCTCAGGAGTGGTAACGGATCGGCATGTTGACCTTGGTTTTTTTTGTGGGTTTCTTAAAGCTGCAGTCTTCACTTAACATCAATGTGAACTGTATGAACTGTATGCATGTTTGCAGCTTCCATTACATAAAAAAACGATAAAATTCTACAGCGGGATCCTAACCATATAGGCTGGATACAGACAATAAATAAATTAAGACGTGACGACCCTAACGCCCTTTGGTGGAGGAGAATTCTTCCTGTAGTGCAGTCAGTTTACCGAAAAATGGCGGTCAAACCATTCCATTATGTGGTAACCCCGTAGTAAAAATAACACGGAATGATAAAACTACCGCCACTGCGATCGCCAATTCACCAAGCGTGGTGATGGCATATTCTCCCCTAATGACGTACAACACTGGAAGTCTTTGGGCACATCGCGGACACTCCGCCAAAATTCTATACAAACGCTAAATTTGGTCTATTACACAGACATCAATCAATGACGTGTATTTACACGTGCACCTGTGTGCGTAGCACGTAGAGAATACCAAACGTCGCCCATATGAGGGGAGGAGGTCGGGTTAAGCGGGGAAATCGGGCAGGACGTCAAAGTGTCCATTCTATACGTAGTATTATTACATATTCTCTGCTTTGGGGCAGACTTTGTCCAAACTTTTCGACTGAAGTGATGACCCTGCAAGTCCGAGCCAGGCTTTAAATCACATTAAGATCATATCAACAACCCATAGAACATACATGGATGAAAGAGCGACGTCTAGCGAGCACACCGGTCACGCCGGCAAATGGCGCGAGTGATTTACGCGCCCATTTGGCAACTACACACCAATATACATTCACATGATTTATGTGTGTACTGTTTAAAGGAAATTGGAAGCAAGATATTTGAAGAATATGTTTTTAATAGTTCTGTTGCTGTCACGCTCACTCTAACCTTCATTTGTAAAGCGCGAGCGAGACTGGGGTTTAAATTATATTAAGTTTTCACCTAAAAAAAACGTTTCTGAGTTTGTTACATGAAGATATGTTATCTTGTTTGCTATCGTGTAATTGGAAGAAATATTTGATTAGATAGATACCCTATGCACACATTTACAAAAAATATTACGTTTTTATGAGTTGAACTAGGTTTATTCAGCTTATTCTAGAGACTAGGTACTAGAATAGAATAGAATAGAAAAATTTTATTTGTAACAACAACATAAACACTAAAACAAAGAACACAAAAACAAGGTTGTTACAAAAAGGTCCCCAATTCAGCATAAAGCCGGTCCTACGAGCGGCGCTGGTCTTCCATTGGGGCCGATTTTGTGACATAAATTAACCTAAATTACGCCAGCAAAACGCCTGTCATCTACGATAGACAATTTTTAAAAATTGGCTGATGCATGGTACACGTTACAACGATGTATGCTTTAAATAATATATTATAACAAAAAAACAAAGATAACTAAATTAAATAATAGACGTTGTAAGAAATAGTGTACCGTTGTAACGTGTTATCGTTAGTTGCCGTTGCGAACAGTTCTAATGCCATTGGCTTTAGAACTGTTAAATTTACTGAATTTACTACGTCCATCAAGTTGCACTCCCCAAACAACTGTTACACTGATGTCAAATAAAATTTAACAGGTTGGGGAAAAAGTTTCTTCGCATTTTTTAAGATAATTCAAAACATTTTTTCATATAGTTTATTTAAATTTAACTAAAGTATGTATGTACCATTTTGTTCGATAACCTTTTGCCATCTTGTAGGTAGAGACATGATCCCATTGCTATAAACAATTTGGGACTTCTCATCAAAATACCGCGACAAGTGGATTTGGCAGTCCTCTCGTGATGTTAACCTAACATTGCATAAAGAATTCTGAAGCGACCGAAACAGGTGGAAATCTGAAGGTGCAAGGTCGACTATACGGCGGATACATTAACACCTCCCAGCCAAACTCTCTTAATTTTTGCTGAGTGGCTATAGATGTGTAAGGTCTAGCGTTATCATGATGAAACACCACACCCCTTCTGTTGATCAATTCCGGCCGCTTTCTCTCAACTTCTTGGTTTAATCTCATCAGTTGTTCGCAGTAGAGTTCAGAATCGATAGTCCTGCCTGGTGGTAATAGCTCATAATGAATAATGCCCTTCCAATCCCACCACACACACAACATCACCTAATTGCGAGTTAACCCGGGTTTCGCCACAGTCTGTGAAGCCTGACCGGCCTTTGACCACGACCTTTTTCGCACGTTCTTGTCGTACGTGATCCACTTTTCATTACGTCGTAATAAAGAATCACAAATGAGTACACGGTTCATTAGGTTTCTTTCAGTGAGCTCGTGAGTTACCCAAATATCGAGCTTTTTTTTGTACCCAGCTTCTTTCAAATGCGCCAAAACTGTTTTGTGATTAATTCTCAGTTCTTCAGCTACGTCGTAACTACTGATATGTCGATCTTGCTCCACTTTTTCAAAAATGGCATCCATTTTATCTGTAATAGGGCGACCAGAGCGAGGTGCATCTTTGACATCAAAATTTCCGGATTGAAAACGCTTAAACCAAATTTGTGCTACTCTCACAGACACAGACTCCCACTGCACTAGGTCCATAAACATCGCAATTTTTTTTCGCGGCTTGCGTAGTATTTTTACCTTTTTTGTAGTAAAATTTTAAAATGTATCGAATTGCTTCATTAGATTCACTCATCTTGACAGTACGAAAACCAAATGAAAATCACACATTTGCCTAATTTGATTTGGAATTATGTTCTTTAAAATTTTAACTTTCAATGATACCAAAACCAGCCAGATACAAATACTAAGCAATGGTATAAACGTTTATTTCTAATGGATTTTGATGGTAAGGCTAATGGTAGAATGCCCAGATTGTAATCAAATTATGTGTAAAGCCCAGGCCACACCGCCAGTGTTCCCCACACGGATGGGAGAGCGAAAGGATAGCGTTCTGTCCATTGTCACTCGCGCTCGGCTGGCGGGCGAGCTAAGCTAGCGAGGTGAACGAGAAGCTTGTAGCTTCGCTGGAATCGTTGCAATATTTCGTTAGCTTCGCTCGTATCGCTGACGTAGGTGAGTCGGTAGCTCGCTGTGTGAACTGAAGTATAGAAAGAGGTGAAACGATGTTTGCCCGCCTAGTTCACTCGCCCGCCCTCTGTCGTAAAAATGTATAACACAACTCTATTATTTCTTACGCCTTTATTTTGATTCACAGAAAGTACCTAGGTACTAGGTACCTACATGAGTAGTTTTTGTAAAACGTAAAAATATTATTTATTACAATAAGTAGATAAATAAAAAAAAAGTAAATTACTGAGATGAAAGAAAAACGAATACAGAATTATTTTTAAAAATACACAAATGTAACGAAAAATATAAATAAAAAATAATTTTCCAGTTTTATGATACGATTGGTATTCAATGAACGTCGTGCACATTACGTTTGCATGTTATTCCGAGTGAGGTTGTGAACGCTTAAGATTTGTAATTATTCCTTAATGTGACTCAGAAGTGTTCCTGTCCCACTCGTTGTTACCGGCTAGCGAAAACAAAAAAATAATCAACTCTTCTGATCAGTGGGGGCAGGATCATTAGCGGCGCGCATGAGGAAGGTGGCGAGGGTGCGCGCGGGGCGGCCGGCGGCGCGCCCGGCGCACAGGTAGGGCTCCGCGCCCGGCCCCGAGCCCGGCCCCGGGCCCGGGCCCCCGGAGGGACACGCCTGCCCGTAGGCGCCCGACACGCCCGTTATGTCCAGGTGCACCCACTCGTTGCATATGAAGTTCTGCGGAAATTCACAAACAATTACCTACTCGTCTCGGATCTCGACCGCCCGACGGAATGTTTTCATCTTCGTTTACATCTTTGAGTTTTCCTTCCATGCTTCCTTGAAGGCGACGTCAACATATAATTATCATAATTAATTTCATACCTAGATGGTATGAAACCTGGATGGCTAAAGTTATCACGAGTCAAATAGTCGCTATTGCTGTTGGCCGAGAAAAATAAAGACATTAGGTATTCTATACAAATAAATAAAATTGGAGTGTCTGTTTGTAATATTAAAATGGCCGCTTTTTACTAAATGCATATGTATGTATACATACACGGTACATATACTAAAACAACATTTTTTTCAATTTTTGTCTGTCTGTCTTTCTATCTGTCTGTGCCCGCTATATAATCTCGGGAACGGCTGAACCGATAATGACGGGACTTTCACTGGCAGATAGCTTATGTAATAAGTTACTTAGGCTACTATTATACTACCTGCGCTCACGACTTCGTCTGGGTAGGTACTGAACAATTATACATTCTCACGGGGATGAAGTCGCGGGCACAGCTAGTAACAAAATAAAATACGCTTGTTTACACTCACAGCCCCACACTAGGTATAATCCTGTATCGTGGGCACTGGGTGCCGTTGTACACGCACAACACATACATAAACACCCAGACCCGAAACAAATATCTGTAGGCCATACAAATATTTGTCCCGGTGCCGGTGGAATACACGAGAACCGAGAAGTTCACCGTTAGTTTACTTCCATGGGCGGTACGAAATGATATAAAAAACACAGACGAACATAAGCGATTCAGTAACATGGCGGTCTAGCCGCAGGTTTAACAATGAAAGCTTACATTACAGCTACTTAAGTTATAAAGTGAATTAAAAACAACTCACCCTTAAAAACGCGGCGCCTATGCAGGGGTAGGCGGTGCTCGAACCTTTATTCTTCAAGTCCACTGCCGGATCATCTATAACGATAAATGATACTCATCATCATTCCAGTCTTTAACGACCCGCTTAGTCCAGCGGTGTGTGATGACCGGTTGGTCCCCCGCCCCCCGCACGCTACACACGGGGCCCACTGACCGGTGAGGCAGGTCCGGTAGTGCGCCCAGAGCGGGAAGCGTATGGCGCGGTCCCCGGTGTGGGCCCCGGCGGCGGCCAGCGCGCGCCAGGCGCCGTCCCCCGCGAGCACAGGCCGCCCCCCGCCCCTCGCACGGTACACACAGGGCCCACTGACCGGTGAGGCAGGTCCGGTAGTGCGCCCAGAGCGGGAAGCGTATGGCGCGGTCCCCGGTGTGGGCCCCGGCGGCGGCCAGCGCGCGCCAGGCGCCGTCCCCCGCGAGCACAGGCCGCCCCCCGCCCCTCGCACGGTACACACAGGGCCCACTGACCGGTGAGGCAGGTCCGGTAGTGCGCCCAGAGCGGGAAGCGTATGGCGCGGTCCCCGGTGTGGGCCCCGGCGGCGGCCAGCGCGCGCCAGGCGCCGTCCCCCGCGAGCACAGGCCGCCCCCCGCCCCTCGCACGGTACACACAGGGCCCACTGACCGGTGAGGCAGGTCCGGTAGTGCGCCCAGAGCGGGAAGCGTATGGCGCGGTCCCCGGTGTGGGCCCCGGCGGCGGCCAGCGCGCGCCAGGCGCCGTCCCCCGCGAGCACAGGCCGCCCCCCGCCCCTCGCACGGTACACACAGGGCCCACTGACCGGTGAGGCAGGTCCGGTAGTGCGCCCAGAGCGGGAAGCGTATGGCGCGGTCCCCGGTGTGAGCCCCGGCGGCGGCCAGCGCGCGCCAGGCGCCGTCCCCCGCGAAGCACAGGCTGCCCCCCGCGCCGCCCGCCTGCCGACTGCCCTCTGCACCCAACAAACTAATCTTTCATCCTCTTTTAACGACTCCAACAAAACTGCAACATAATTCATAATTTGGTCTGCCTGTCAATTTTAAAGACTATAGAGGTATCGTCTGCGAATAAAACTGTTTAGGGAGCACTGTTAAGGCATCAAGTGCAGTGCAATCTTTTACGTAAACTAAAAACAGAAACGGACCTAAAATTGAACCTTGTGGGACACCCATTCGTACCTTTGAACCCTGAGTTCTTACCGCACTAAATTGAACTACTTGTTCCCGATTTTCAAGATACGATTTAACTCGTTTAAGTTCCCAAGGCCATAGTGCCCAAGTTTTTAATTAATGTCTGGTGGTTTACATAGTCAAATGCTTTCGACATATCGTAAAATATACCTACTTAATCTTGAGAATCCCTCTCAAGCTTCAAAAATATGATAGAGTGAAGTTATGCCAGCATCGGTTGTACAACGGCCTTTCGTGAAACCTAATTGACAACATTTCAAAATTGACACGACCCTAAAAGAAAAATACCGTTTCTTTATTTTTCTTTTCTGAGTTCAAATATATTTTTTTTGTATTTTTTTATTTCTTAATTTCTGTGAAAAAAAAATAAAACGGAAAAACATGTGATGACGTCACATATATGGTGGAATGAAGTAGTTACCATTGCCTATCTTTAGATGAAAACATTATTGTTACATACTCTGTGACAAGATGTGTCAAATTGATACGGATACGTCAATGTCAAAGTATAAAACTAGGAAGTAGGGTTGGTGATCCGAGACCTTCGAGATCGATTCTTGTTTAAATAAATATAATAATTTATATAACTCGATCCACAGTACTGGATTGATCTAGTGAATCGATACTATACCCTGGAAAATCAAAGATTGATCTTTTTGGTTAATTCAAATAGGGACATAGGAAACATACAGATCATAAGATTTAACGTTTAAACGTGAGTATAGGAAGCATTATACCAGCATTGAACACTGTTGAGTTGGTTTTTTTCCGGTCGTCTGTTTTCTTAGAAATTTAGTATTACGTATGGCTACGTAATATTAAATTTCTATTTTTGATTATGGAATAAAAAATAGATCGATAATCGAAGAACGATTTTTTCAATGTCGATTTAATCGTGGATGGATTTTAGACACTTCGAAATCGGAAATGGAATCGCCATCCCTACTACGAAGTATATAAAAAGCTGCTATAACTTATTTATTACAAAAAATAAACAAGTTTTAAAGAACGACTTAGCCAGGCTATTGATATAATATTGATATGTTTTCGATATGTCGATATTAAAAACTAATAAAAACTAAACTGGCCAATTTTTAGGTCAAAGAATCAGCATTGCCATCCAACGAGGCAATGCTGCCAGCCTTCTGGGTACCATAACACAGGAAGGCAGTGATGCGGCATTTTTAGACGCATGTTGTTTTTAGTTTAGGTATAACTTTATTTAATGTAAATATTATTTAGCTTTTAAATATATTTAATGTTTTTTTTTTATTCTGTAGATTAATTAAGGTTTTTTGATACTTACATCTGAAATAATTTGAAATATTTATTGTTTAGTTGGCAACAAAAACAAAAAAAATATCAAAACGAATTGAAATGTAGATTTATACTATGGTTCTATCGCCATTCCACCCTATGTGTGACGTCATATGGCGCATACGTCTTTTTAGAATACACTAACTTTCAAAGTAGAAATTATGAATGAAAAGTAGAAATTTTCGAAACATGGTTAAACACTGGTGCCCTAGTTCTGGATTTACTTTTAAATAATGTAATAAAACACGTAGGTTAAAAATATGAAATGTTGTCAATTGCTGGTCATGTAAGGTGTTATTGGTACTACAATGTTGCAATAATTGACTTAGTATCAGTTTTTCAACCACTTCACTGAGAACGGGAAGAATATATACCGGTCTATAATTATTAGGATTTTTACTATCATCTGATTTAAATAGCGATATAAAGGAGATGTTGCAAAAATGTATGGACCTCCGGCCATGTATTGTACACAATATCATTAAACAGGCAAAATCAATATAAAAACGTTTTAAACTGCATATTTTCACTTATTTAGCTTTGTTTGCAGTTACAAAATATTATTTGCAGTTAGAATTGCAACTCTAAACCAACATGGCGAATATGGCGGGCGATGTCATTTTGACATTTTTATTTTTTAAATTGTATTTTGATTATATGGTACTTGGAGAAAAAGTAATATTTTCTAATAACTATCAAAATCGATTGATCCCAAGAGTCGGCTGTATCGCCGCCATGTTTAACAACGTTGAAAATGATAAAATCGTTTGAATTAAATGTGGTTGTAACTCCAAAATATATTATTGAATAAATTAATTGTATTTTTTTCGGATTCTTCTTTAATTTACCCATTTTTTGAGGACGTGTACGAACCAGAGCCGATCTCGCAACATCTCCTTTGCTTGCCTTTTAACTGCTTCGGTAGCCTAGTGGTAGCAGGCCACTACTACTATGTTGAGGTCCTGGGTTCGATTCCCGGGTCGTGGGTTATTAGAGATAATGGTGTAAAGTCCTTTCTCTGGTCTTATTTGGGATTTTTTCATTTTCTGGTAGTAGCTCGAAGTTTGGTAATGTGCCCGGAGATGTCAACAGGCTCGCCACCTGTTACGTGGGCCAAAACGTAACCGGCGAATCGTGGGTGTTTGCATGTGTATTCTTGAATGCCATGTATTTCCCTCTGCCTACTCCTTCGGGGATTATAGGCGTGAAGTTACGAATAAATTTGCTAAATTTCATCATGTCTGGGTTAACTCCCTGATAAATACAAAAAACCGTTCACATTGATGGTAAGTAATGTAGCCTATAAACATCTACTTAAAACCCAGCGATTCCAATGTAGATGCGTCAGTTGTAGTAGTAATTAAAAGTTATACCTCTAGGCCGAAAATTTCATGGACGTACGGACGACAGGGACAGGAAGCACTTTCCCTAGCTTTATTTTTTGTGGGTAAATTGATAGGTTAGAATATATTTACTCTATAAAAACGCCTTACAACTTGGTTACCTTTCGATTGACTTACTCTATCATACGGAAAGCTTTTAATAGGGTTTCCCTTTAAATAAGTTGTTAAAATGTGCATTTTACGTTACCCTTACAAGAACCCTTTCTGATAGGGTAACCCTTGAGGCTAAAGCGCTTTCTCTGGAGTTGGCGGCGCGCAGCACACGTAGTTAAAATATACCCTATTTTAATGGCTTTGCGTTACAAATTTAACAAATGCGTAATGGTTTGTTTGATACCAGCGCGGGCGATGCAATCGACGCGCTTAAAGGCTAAATCTATCCTAACGTTAGAGTTACCCTTCTAACTTTATGATAGATTATTAGGTTACCCTTTCCTCGGGTAAGACTTTCTAGAGAGAGGATACAAATTTAAAGCGCTTTTAAAATTAGCCGCTAATCCGGTCCCTGATGGACGGTCTCTCTCTACACCGTGCGATACCCTGCAGAATAAGGTAGATCGGCGACCGGCGAGGGTGGCGACGTCGAGCACGAGCGCGGGGCGGTAGGCGGCCTGCCCGTACACCAGCGCGTCGGCCAGCACCAGGCGCCCCTCCAGGTCCGTGTCCTCGATCTGACAACACCCGGGGTACCCGACCTCAAACACCGCACACCGCTCTGGGGGCCGACCGCCTGATGCTTTTGTAAGTGACGTTATCTCGTCAGTTTCGTACCGCCTTTTAAAACATTTTGCTCTTAAGTATATACCTGCGGACGAAAACACTTCCAGGGGGCCGACCGGCTAACTCTAATGCTTTCGTTTAGAACGTTATCTTGTCAGTTTCGTACTACCTATTAAAACACTTTGCTCTCGAGTAGGTATATGCCTGCGGACGATAAAAGATTCAGGAAAAAGTTAGGCGGTACGAAACTTACAAGATGATGTCATAGCATTAGAGTTGGGCGGTCGGCCCCCAGGAAGAAACTAACAAGATGATGTCATAAGTGAAAGCATTAGAGTTAGGCGGTCGGTCCCCTGGGCGCAGGTGCGATACTATACAAATCTAAGCACGGTCCAAGGCAAGTAAGAGGAGGAGTTCGTCAGTCGTAAGCGAAAGCTTCTGATGGGTAAGTTGTTATGAATAAAAATGGGGCTTCGTTTTTTTTAAATGGACTTACGTAGGCGGTTTGTCTCGAGACGGCACTAGTCTACTTAACCGGGCAATCGGAAAGAGCAAAGGACTCGCAGCCTATATTTTACACAACTGTTTAAAGGTACCTCGGGTCCGATCTTCGGCTTAGGCCGTTGTGAGGGACACATAAGACATATGCGATCAGAGGCGGTGCAAGTTATCGGTTATGTGGACATATGCCTATGTTCCTATGTCGACGTAGGTACCCTGACATATTTGGTGTCCCAGTAATCGTGAAACCTAGCTTCTAAGTCCGCCCACACGAAGCGTCATCAGTCGCGTTGTCCGAGAGCACACTTACCAGTACGGAGAGCCCGTTGAGGGTGCGCACGACGTCGCCCACCTTCATGCACTGGCCGCTCACCATGTTCTCGCACACCGGGATCACCGCGTTTATGTTCACCGGCACCTGCCATGCATCGATACTGTCCTTAAGGGTGCTTCTCTACCAGAGATGTGCTATGCAGCTATGCTGCGAAGATGTGAAAACTACGCTACGAAAATGTGTGATAGGTTCCACAAATACTAAGCTAAAAAAGCTACATAAGATTTTTTTTTACGTCAAAGGATTGACAGACAAGCAGACGGGCCACCTAATGGAAAGTGGTCACCGTCGCCTATGAACATTTGCAACATCAGGGGAATTGCCAACGCGCTGCCAGCCCTGAAGGACTCGCCTGTTTTGAAGAACCCCATATTGTAGCGCCGGGGGAACACCTCAGATGGAAGTTCGTTCCACAATTTGCACGTTTTGGGCAGGAATGAACGCGCGAATCGGGCTGTGGAGCACTGCCAAGTGTCCAATCAGTGCGGGTGGAACTTCTCTCTTCGGCGGGTGGTACGATGAAGGAATGGAGACCGATGGCACCAGATCGAACAGTTCATCAGAGCATTGATGCACAGACAACCGATGTCTCTGCGTAGACTCAGATACAGCCTAAAGTAGCTGTATGAGGACAGCAAAATTCGAGGCATACTGTAGGTACAGGTAGTCTGCTCCGCACATAGCTACACATTCACAACGGTCCTTAGCATGCATCGATAGCTCGCATCCGTAGCATACATCCTTCCATATAAAAAACATATCTTAGCTGAATCAGTTTCCACCAGTGCTCGGCTATGTCCAGTACCCAACGATAAATATTGTACATCGACCTTACGATGGAGACTTCGGCTTATTTCGAGTTTGTAGAGCGTCGTCTCTTTCGCACCTTATTCATATGACATTTGTCGACCATTCTGATGAAAAAAAATGTCACGTTACCACCTTAAGTTCGGCGAGAGCCTTGATAGCGGCGACGGTGACGGCGGCCGCCGCCGCGCCCGCGCCGCCGCCCTCCCGCAGGCCGCGCGCCGGCTTCAGGCACAAGCCGCCGCTGCGAGCACAAAAAATTTGACCAACTTCGGCAACCTTCGCGATAACCGGTCCGGCCGCTTCGTCACTAAGCTACCGAAGCTGACGACCCGGTCGTTCCAGCGGTGTGAGATGACCGTTTGATTCGAAGGGTCGCGGGTTCGATCCCCGCACCGGGAAAAATATTCGTATGGCCTACAGTTATTTGTTTCGGGTCTGGATGTTTATGTATGTGTTGTGCGTGTACAACGGCACCCAGTGCCCACGATACAGGTTTATACCTAGTGTGGGGCTGTGAGTGTAAGCGTATTTTTTTTTTAAGCTCACAACCGAGCGTCGAATTTCTCTTCCACTTTTTTGATTAAACCGATTCGGGATCGGTGAAGACTTTCTTAGTTTATAAGAACGATCTAGAAGACGTCATCGTGTCAAAACAATAGTTACCCACCTATCAAAAGTGAGTCCATTAGCGGCAATGAGCACGGGGGGCTGATCCCCCGCGCCCCTATATTCGCACTCCAGCATGACGGGCGCTTCACAGGAGCCCCGGGCCACGGCCAGGAAGGCCTCCATGCGCTGGGCCTGGATCCAGTCCCGGTCCCGCCCCGTCACGCGGACCCCCAGGGGGCACAGTACGTCGAGGACTGTCTATGAGAATAAAAAAGATTGATTAAGATAAAATGTTTGATGATCTCGATAAACCGTTTACATAACCACCTGATCAGAAAACGAACGAGCTGAACACTACATTTTAGCGGCAAGATTAGGTGTGTTTCTGGAGCTTACCACCAGTAAAGTATGTACCTACTATAAAATTATTTAAAAAATAATTATTTTTATTACATTAGGTACTACCGACCCGCCCCGGTTTTGCGCGAGTATAATGTAGATTCCTATATTTTTTCTTTAATTTCTAAAGTTCACATCATTATTGCGAAAAATAAATAAAAACAAACTTTATTTTTCTCCACAAACATTAGGCTTACATAAGGGGTTAATTATAATGTTAATGAGGTACAATAATAGTTTGTGAAGAACTGGCGCCTGTACTGGGTGTCAAAAGAACCTGAAAAACAGGTCACCAGGTCTCCCCATATTTTGTATAAATAGTACGATGTAGAATGTTACTGGTAATTTGAAGCCGTTTTCAATCATCAATTCCTACGGATCCAACTGTTTAAAACGATCATTGACGACTGACCGTTACATCAAGCGACATAAGGTTCAAAACAGAAAAATGAATGTAGTTGTTAAGTTTTCTTAAAATATCTCATTTTTCGTTCAACTATCAATAGAGTACTAGACTTTAAAAAAATACGATGTAAAAGTGCTCTCAAGGAGCCTAACTAGGTATATGAAATATTTTGTGAAGAAACTGATAAAACTGAAATCAAACGATTCCGTCGTGAAAAAACAACAAATATTTCACCCTGTGTACCTGTGCGAAATCAATCGGAGTCATCTTATTGGCGGGCATGTCGGACAGGTAGCGCGCCCAGTTCTGTGCGGCCCCCAGCGTGCAGCCCCGCGCCCAGGCCTCCGCCCCCGCACCCGCCCCCGCCCCGGCCTCCGCCCCCGCACCCGCCACACTGTACAGCTGCACCTCGGTCGCCGGGTGACGATCACCGCACGCTTTAAACTCCTCAAACCTACATCATCGGTCAATATACATATAAAACTACCGTTACTGACTCAGTCAGTCAGTCAGTTAGTAACGGTCGTTTTATAAATATATATAAAGTCAGTCAAATATCAAAGTATGTTCAAATTCATCGATCATTTCAGCCGAAAGACGTTCACTACTGAGCAACAACCTCTCCTAAAGATGCTTCTGCAACATCTGAGGTGATGTGATAATCGCCACGTTTGGAATTCGTATTAGCGATCGCTCGGTAGAAGTAGTTTTATCGTAGAATGCTGCTCCCCTGCGCTCCACTACCGCCCTTTTCGAACGGTTTGGCCGCCATTGTTCAGTTGAAGAATTATTGAACACGATCTTAAAAAAGCGGCCAACTCGTGTAGGATTAATGAAAAAACGTTCTTTTTTTTGTTTCAATACCAAACAGAAATCCCAGTTTCCCCCCATTTTTCTATCATGAGTTGGAAAACAAGCATACAGTTTACATTTACGATAAGTAATACTGCTAGGTACATGAAACCAAAAAAAACAATACGCACGCATCTGACGTTGCCTCCTTAAGCCTGGATGTAACTCTACCGCCTAAATATATTTAAAAAATTATAAATGCGTAAGTTTGTATGTTTGTTCATCCTTCACGCAAAAACTACTGAACCGATTTCCATGAAATTTGGCACACATAGAGGGTAACTTGACACTTAACCTAATTAACACAGGATAGTTTTTATCCCGAAAAATGTTCCTGTGGGATGCCATGGGATGATTTGATGAGTTTCCACAGGTAACGCGAAAAACGATCTACACGCGGGCGGAGCCGCGGCCAACGGCTAGTATCAAATACAGCGATCGTTGTCATCGCATAAGATGCTCCTGCAGTCAGGCGAGTTCCCCGTCAGGGCCGATAAGGGCCTACCTCCAGGCGGCCAAGTGGGCGGCCTCGGCGGCGGCGTCGGGCGCGCCGCCCCCGTCCACGGCCAGGGCGCGGCACCCGCGCTCCTGCAGCACCCGCACGCCGGCACCTACGCCCCAACGCACGTTCTCCTGCCGAGTGACGAACAGGATTATATTCGGCGAGATTTGACAAATGATTTGTCAGCATGAGTTCTACTGGAAGAGAATTCTTCCGCCGATTCAACGGGCAGCAGTAAATCTGGCCTGTGAGGTGTTCCCTCGGTGATAGAATATGGGGTTCTTAAAAAATGGCGTCAAAAGAGTCCTTCAGGGCTGGCAGCGCGTTGCCGACTCCCCTGGTGTTGCAAATGTTCATAGGCGATAGTAACCAGTTTTCATCAGGTGGCCCGTTCGCTTGTCTGTCAACCTAACATATAAAAAGAAGTGCTGCTCAGTCCGCTATTGCTCGAAGGAGTCACGAAACAACAAGAAAAATCAAAGACGTTAATAAGCATAAAAGCAACCCAGTTGCGCTGTGTTGCGGGACTGATAGCTACTTAAGGCGCATAAAGGTGTTACCCTGGCCTCGTCCAGTTCCTCCAGCTTGTTATACCCGGCGTCCTTGGGCCCGAACGACGCTAGCGCCACGTCACCGTACTCCGGCACCAGCTCCGTTATCGCAAACGCTTTGCCGAGTTTCAGTTCGCAGGATAGTCTGTAATTACGTTATATAACCCCTCAGTGGTGTAGTGGTGGCAGGCTACTATTGCTACACTGAAGTCCTGTGTACCGTCCCGGGTCGGGGGCTGACATGGATAAGATTTTCAGTAAGTTTTCCACCCTCAGAGTTTGGTTATACGCTCGGATATGTCAATAGGCACGCCACCTGTTACATGGGCCAAAAACGTAACTAGTGAATAGTGAGTGTTTGCATGTAGTATGCTTTCGTACTTGTGTGATGTACCCCCGAAAGAATGTCCGGTAGATCACGTCTGTGCCTTATTCGTAAGGCGATAAAGTCTAATTCGCAATGGTTTTGGATCACTGGAAACTTATTCGATGGTGACCTACAGCGATAAAAGCCACAGGCGAAGTTTAATATTTTCCTGCAAGATCAGATTGATTTATTTATTTTGGATTTCCGACAGCATCCTAAGTTTATGACATATGATGATAATAATGAAAGAAGAGACTCACTCATTAAGATATCTACAGAGCTTGTCCCCGCTCTTCTGATTGATCTCCTCAGCAGCCGGCGTCAGCTCGAACTTGTTTCCAGACTCGTATACTCCTATCACCAGCCCTTTCTGGAAAATGTCATTTACAACTGTAAATTCACAAGTGCTTAGTGGGTAGAGCAACTGAGGTTTTATTTCCATTTTCTAAATCTTTAATATTTCATTCGATGTGTTAATGTGAAAATCCAATAAAAATCTAACAATGATAAGTTTTGTTTCAAGTTTTTGCATAGAATGTTGTGCCACCATTCAAAAACTTACCATAAATTTATTTCATGATTGAGTAAGTAGTTTCATTGTGACAGCTTATCAGACAGACAGGATATGTTCCACATATTAAAAAAATGCCTATAATATAAAAATAAGTCGGGTTTTCCTTCCTGACGCTATAACTCCAGAACGCATGAACAGATTTCCACGGTTTTGCATTTGTTGGAAAAGGTCTCGGGCTCCGTGAGGTTTATAGCAAAAAAATCAGGATTATAAAACAACATCCACACGGGCAAAGCCGCGGGCAACAGCTAGTTATATATATAAAGCATTACTCACCCGGGTTCCCTCTGCTTCAGTTTTGGTGGTAGATTCCTTTTTTCCCTCTTCAGTTTTTGTGCCATCATATTCACAAACAGTTGCACTAAATAATCGCACAATTTTTGGATGGTTGATTCGAGAACAGATGTATTTTACACTTGAAAATAATTTAGGAAAACCCATTTTGTATAAACTCTAATCAATATAACAAATTGAAAAATAAGCCATCTGGTTTTCAATGGGCAAAAATATTTAAAAATAGAATATACCTAACGTTTTAAGTGGTCAAAACTATTATTTTCATTGAATTAAAATAAATATTGACAGATAAAAATAATATAATATGTACTTGAAAATGTACTTTAAAATGTGCAAAGAATTTTGATATCTTCAAATTACAAAAATTGTAGAAAATCTCATCTTTATCAATCAACATTATGAATAAAATGACAGTTTACAGGGCTACCTTTTATTACCAATATTTAACTTAAAGCTAGTAGTTTTTGGTACATGTCTGATGGTCAAAGATATTCTAGTATCACGGTCAATTGTTACACCTTTACTATACTTATCAGAACATACATCTAGATTGAATATTGTATCATTTATTACATCTTGTTTTACTTCTTCAATACCATGTAAATAATGTTTAAATAGGTTGTCCTGTAGTACCAGCAAGCTTCGTGGTTCAAGAAGAAAAGAAAACACTGGCTGAAGTGGAGCATCTCCATCACCTGGCTCGTAAAATTTTAAAACAATATGGGATCCTATAGATATAGTAGTTATTGTCGGATAAAAAAGTGATCCATCCAGGTGTGGTAGAATCCCTTGACCAGGGAGATACTCGTTAATCAGTACATGGTTCGGATTATTACCACCCATTAAATCCAAGTTGTGTATTCTATTCATATAAATCTGGAGCCAGTTTGGGATTGCCTCAGCTATCATGCCCTTATTATGTGGTATACCACCCCAATTCTGCAGGCGACGGTTCGAAAGTTGAGTCCATTTGGGTTTTGGGGCCATGTAAATGTTTGTTATCAGGTTACTCTCCTCATTTGCTGATAAAAAATCCGAAACGTAATACGCTGTCGGCTCGACCTGAAATAGGAGACTAGCTTAACATTTATGTCTTTTGATTATTTATTGAATCTTTTGTAAAGTATACTTACGGAAGTAACTCGGTATTTTTCTAAAGAAAACAAATTATCAATCATGATAGATAGAAGACACGGTCTTGTTATCTTCAAGCAATGAGCTTTTATATTGAGGATGGAAATGAAATCATAATTTAAAATACAATGAAAAAGTAAATATTTTTATAGTATATTTACCTAAAGAGAAAATAAATAAGAAAATTAAAAATTAACAGAATAGACAGCTGTCACTGTCAGCTGTCAGTTTTTTTTTTAATATATTTTACGTTACGGTACTGAGTACCGGAACCAGTCCTTATTCCCATTCTGATTTTGATTCAATATCGGACATTCAATAATAATTACCGTAATTTGCCTCAACTGCCTACACTCCGCTATCTCATAATTTAGAAAATCTACCACCACGATTAGTATTAAGTTATTACTTAAAACGTAGTACGTAAGTTGGTCTATAATACTACCATTACTACCTCCGTAGTATTTGTATACTCTTTGACTACCTCGTCTACCTCTACCTACTTCTAGAGTCCATAACTTGTCTCTATCTAAAATCATAAATTATCTTTTTTTCTTTTACAATTTGTATGAGTATACAAGCTAAGCATCACTGTTTACAGCCTTACAGCACAGTAGTCTTTTTTCATTAATATATAAATTCTCAAAATTATTTTAGTTAAAAATTATCAATATGCACAAAACATAAATTAAAACACGCATCCGTGTTTTTCCTAATTTACTTATTTATTGTTGATTGATGAAATTATGTTATTTTATTAAATATCAATCTCACTGACGTTTTCAAAGTACGATGCAATGGAGCAACGAAACATGTACAGCTATTTTTTGACAGTAGCGGACAGGCGATAAAATGATAATTGTTAATGTATTTTTTGTAAATATCCATTAAATGGGGCATTGTAGAATGTGAAAACGATGGGTGGTTGCATCGGTATCACTAGGAGCAGGAGCGGGCCCATAGAAGAGTCGTCAGGGACGGTGTCACGGCCTAATTCCGGTGGGTCGGAGTGACAAAGTGTCAGTCAGTCGCCGTGGATACGATTTGATCACGTCTTTGTTTTAGGTGGGTTGCGGAAGAACCAGTCGCTGTGCCACGAGACGATAAGGTGGAAGTCAGACGTGCCGTTGACGGAGGGTCAGTTGCGGAGTAAGCGGGATGAGTTTTGGGACACGGCGCCGGCGTTCGACGGACGCAAGGAGATCTGGGAC
The DNA here is from genome assembly GCA_036365455.1 of Macrosoma leucophasiata. NCBI lineage: Eukaryota > Metazoa > Arthropoda > Insecta > Lepidoptera > Hedylidae > Macrosoma > Macrosoma leucophasiata. Next base: position 21,661,018 of record JAWQUS010000003.1, on the reverse strand, counting down.
GCGCTCCGGGCGGCGGCCGTGGCGGCGGAGGCGATGGACTTCCAACTGGCGCAGGCGATACTCGACGGAGCAAGCGTGTCTGTGCCGAACGGCTACCTCACTGAGTGCTATGATGAGTGGGGGACAAGATACCAGGTGTGTTAGATTACCAGGATGTTTATACAGTTTCAGTTCTTGCCTAAGATAGCGTTTGTATCAAATTTCTGGAGAAAACACAATGTATGTTATCAAAGAAGTGTATTTGAAAAGCCTCAACATTTCTCTCACAATTTATAGTGTGGAGGCCTAACAACTCAGCTCCAAGTATAGTAATGCATATGCAACAAAAGCTCTGGTTTTTATGTAGGTGTCTGCAGGCTGCAATGAGTAAATACTCATCATCAGTCTGAATTAGCTTGATGGACAGTTAATAGAAATTCAAAATAGAATATCTTCTTGTCGATTGTTCATTATTTAGTTTCAAAATGAATCTAAGAAACCCATAGTCTGAGATTGCTTCTTTTTAGTATAGAAATTATAGTAAAAACAGTACTGGCAGAATTACTCATCATGTCTCTTTTTCTCTCATATGACTTAAAAGACAAAGAAACAGTTATGTTAGGCTTGGCTCACTGAAGCCCCATCTTACTAGGACAAAGAAGAAGAGATATAACCACAATATAATAACCACAGTTGTAAATTTACAACTCAAAATTCAGTGTGAAAATTAGTGTAGGCAGTTTTTATTTAAACGTCATTAATAAATATTAACCTTACTAAGAAATGTTAGGTATAATGTTGGTTGGCAAGTGTGACAAGTATAAATAAAAATAAATTTTAAAGTATTTTTTAATCTACTATTTTCAAATGCAATATAAGCAAATAATAGATTTAATTTTTCATCATAATTGTCTTTAGTGATTTTATTGATCTTAAATCTTTAGAAGCCCGTAGAAGGAAATTAATAGTACATACAACATTTGATACTCTCATTAAAGATATCTTTATTGAAACAGACCAAGCAGGCATATTAAAAAATTGTAATTTGGTAGATATGAATTTTTGGTTCCTCACTGATGAAGCTGCATTGTGATTGCATGTTATTGCAGATGTCTACAGGGTTGTAGTTATAACTGACCATTAATGAGGATGATTTCCATTTTTATGTATGAATTTAGTATGATACCTACTATAATATCACAGTGAACAGTGTTAAAAAAAGAGTATAACTTTCTAATTCATCAGTAAATAAAGGATTTTGCTGTAGCTAATAATAACAACAGTAAAATAATGTTATTGTACATGTATTATATCAACAGAACTCCACTACCAATAAATACAGGTAGGTAATACGGTTAGGGTGCAGGAAAATAAAATTATGCATTTTAATACACATATCTAAATTCAGAGATAATTTACAATTAGATTAAAATGTGAAAAACAAATGTAGGTAGTGGTTTAATTATCATATAAAAATAATTATGCTAATTTCCAAACTATTAAACAATGCATGTTCATTTATTTAATATTAAATTTTCCCAGTAGCCTTGCCTGCATTTTGAAGCTTTGAACATGTTTTGGCATATGATCAGATAATAAGTAAATAAATAATAGTTAAATACCACCATAGTAGTTGATGGAATATTTTCAATTCCATTTTTTTATTTTGTTGAGCCGTGTTTTCTTAGTTTTAGTTGTTTAATTTTGTTCCCCAGGTGCCAATATACTGTTTATCGGCCCCAATAAATATGGTTAAAGAGGCGAGTGGGAGGGACTCGCCCGCGGAGTGCTCGGAGCCGGTGGAGGGGGGCGCGGCGCTGGCGCTGCGCCTGCGCCTGTCCACCACGTGTCGGGACCTCGACCTGGCAGTCTCCTCCAAACACACTATTGCTCATTGCAAGGCCAAGTTACATGTAAGTTGTCGCCCCTATTTTCTATGGTGAGACGAGAGGAGAAGTGACGCCGCCTCTTCAGAGCCGATGAAAGGGTGCATCTGCATGAAGTAGCGAGCAAGCATGCAGTTCATATTGGGGCAAATGAATACTGTAGCATTGAACTTAAACATTTTTACAAAAACTGAAGGTCAATATGCAGTTGCCACTCTCGTTCCCCAAGATGTTTCGCTTCAAGAAAGGCTTTGAAGACAGGCCCGAACACCACCATTTAGCAGCAGATACATTAGGTAATAGTAGGCCCTTCGAGTTCCGACACTGGAACTACCACCAGGAACAAAAACAATTACGTTACTTCACGCCTGTAAAAGAAGTTGCACCTGTTGAATGCATGTCAGAGGTGAAAGCATGCATTCAAGCATAATACAAACACCTACGATTCGCCAGTTACGTGTTTGGTCCATGTAACAGGTGGCGAGCATGTTGACATCTCTGAACACATTACCAACATAAAGGATTTTACGTCTTTATCTCTGGAAGCCACCGGCCCCTGAATCGAACCCAGTGTGGCAGTAGTGGCTTGCTACCACTAGACGACTGAGGCATAAAAATAATCAGAGAGACAGAAAAGCAACACATGCAGTTCACATTGATGTTAAGTTAAGTGATGACTGCAGCCTATAGACATCTACACAAAAGCCAGGGGTCAAAATGCAGAAGCGTTGCTTCCCTTGAGACCTTACGTGTTCTGTCTCTGTGATATTTATTACGGTGCCATACGTTACCATCTAACCGGAACACGATAGTTCTGAACACTACGCCATATTTTTATTCTAGTGTTTTAAAAATATTTAAAATACTATCCGCAGGCGCAAGAGAACATAGAGCCGTGGCGGCAGCGCTGGTTCTACGGCGGCAAGCTGCTGGGCGACCGCCTGCTGGTGGAGGAGGCGCGCGTCACGCCCGGATACGTCGTGCAGGTCATCGTCAGCGCCGACCCGCAGCCGCCCAGCTAGTTGCGGCAGGTATGTGGTGTGCAGGGGAACACTGCGGCAGGCGGCAGGCGGCAGGCGGCAGCTGCTGGCGACCGCCTGCTGGTGGAGGAGGCGCGCGTCACGCCCGGATACGTCGTGCAGGTCATCGTCAGCGCCGACCCGCAGCCGCCCAGCTAGTTGCGGCAGGTATGTGGTGTGCAGGGGAACACTGCGGCAGGCGGCAGGCGGCAGGCGGCAGCTGCTGGGCGACCGCCTGCTGGTGGAGGAGGCGCGCGTCACGCCCGGATACGTCGTGCAGGTCATCGTCAGCGCCGACCCGCAGCCGCCCAGCTAGTTGCGGCAGGTATGTGGTGTGCAGGGGAACACTGCGGCAGGCGGCAGGCGGCAGGCGGCAGCTGCTGGCGACCGCCTGCTGGTGGAGGAGGCGCGCGTCACGCCCGGATACGTCGTGCAGGTCATCGTCAGCGCCGACCCGCAGCCGCCCAGCTAGTTGCGGCAGGTATGTGGTGTGCAGGGGAACACTGCGGCAGGCGGCAGGCGGCAGGCGGCAGCTGCTGGGCGACCGCCTGCTGGTGGAGGAGGCGCGCGTCACGCCCGGATACGTCGTGCAGGTCATCGTCAGCGCCGACCCGCAGCCCCCCAGCTAGTTGCGGCAGGTATGTGGTGTGCAGGGGACCACTGCGGCAGGCGGCAGGTTTGTCTTGTGGAGGGGAACACTGCGGCAGGCGGCAGGTATGTCTTGTGGAGGGGAACACTGCGGCAGGCGGCAGGTATGTCTTGTGGAGGGGACCACTGCGGCAGGCGGCAGGTATGTCTTGTGGAGGGGAACACTGCGGCAGGCGGCAGGTATGTCTTGTGGAGGGGAACACTGCGGCAGGCGGCAGGTATGTCTTGTGGAGGGGAACACTGCGGCAGGCGGCAGGTATGTCTTGTGGAGGGGAACACTGCGGCAGGCGGCAGATATGTCTTGTGGAGGGGAACACTGCGGCAGGCGGCATTTCAGTGATTTCAAAGTCAATGAACCGAAAAAGCGACAGTAAAAAGAGAGACGCATAAATTCATTTTGATTTGATATGAGATATAGTGAGATAGGAAGCATATAGAATTTGTGTGCGCATGCGTAGTATATTTGAATTTTTTAAGATTTCACTTCTACCATTTTTGTAATAACGTACACCGAGACAACAACTAAGATCTCAGGGGTGGTAACACATCTGCATTTTGACCTCTGGTTTTTGTGTAGATGTCTATAGGCTGCAGTATTCACTTACCATCAATGAAAACTGTATGCTTATTTGCCATTTCATGATATGAAAAATAATGCCCAGGAACAAGAGCAGGGCCGGACATTATCTGGGAAGTCCTACCGACTTTGAACAAAACTTCAAGTTTTGAAGAATATCTTTTTGGTTCCATTGAAAATCAGCGTCAGGCGTTACGCCTGACTTCTATGCTGAACTGGAGACCATTTTGGCGCAGCCGTGTGACACACACTATTATCATTACCTACTTGTTTGTTTGTGTCACTGTGTAGTTGGTTCTGTTTTTTCTGTTATTTTTTTTTCTTTATCTCCTTTTTTTTGTGGTCTATTGCTTTTGTGCTTGTACTAGTTTAAAATTAATTGTTTTGTGTTTTTAAATCTGTTTGTTTTTGTGTATTTTCCGGCTATGCGCCAAATAAACGCCTTTTCTTTCTTTCTTTCTTTTTCTTTTTTTTTACTGAAAAGTATCCCAATGCATGAAATTATTTTATTTATTTATTTTAACCACTAAAGGTCCCAATAAATAATCTTATTGTGGTGTTGGTTGTCTGACTTCATTTTGAAGATTTTTCTTATTATCTAATAACAGAGCATCGAAGTAGTGACGGGGCAGTTCTGCGACGTGAGCCAGATGTACCGCGTCCGGCGCCCGCGCCGCCCCCCGCTCCACTGACCGCACCACGGCCCGAGCCCACGTCTGGGCATAACTCTCGCTGTTTGAACTTTCGCATTGGTGGTTGATCTGATATTTGCAGAAATGACCGTGTCACTTTAAACAAAAGAATATTTTTCTTTAATTTGATCCATGATTGCAGAAGTCCGCCTGTAATGTCATTTTGAACTTTTAACAATGAAATAAAACCATCTAGTCTTGTTTTCGCTACGTTCACTTATTTACACAAAATATTTTTTAAACTTTTTTTTTGTACCGTACGTTGCAAGAGCGGTCTTAGCTTTAAAAAAGTTTAAAAACAATTTTGTACGTGAATGGTGTAATGATCTAAATAAAATAAGTAAACTGAAAATCGAGACGAGCCTGCGACGATTTCTATTACTAAAGTATAATAAAAAAAGTAAAAAGAGTTAGTTTATTGCGCTCATTTTATGAAACCACTGATTTATAAAAATGAATCATCATTGACTAATATGTACAAAAGTACTAAATCTAATATGCCAACACACTTGATTGCACGATCCCGAGTTCTTGCACTTTATTACCCTCTAGATCAGTGTCTCCCAAACATCGTTCTGCCAAGGCCCGGTAACTTTCACACAGTCCCTTCACGACCCACTTTTAAATTCAAATTTATTAAGAATATTTACGATGCGTCAATCGACAGTAGGTAATATATATAAAACAAAGCGGGTAACTTGCGACCCGGTATTTCTCATAGCCCGGCACTGAGTTGCAATCGGGCAAATTGAAACGCTGCTCTAATAGGTTAGGATCCCACTGCAGGATCATTTCGTTCATCCAGATATGCTGCTTACCTAATTTTTACGCATATTTATAATCTAGACAATATATATCCACTAGGTTGCCTATCAAAAAATGGTTGCAAGAATTTTTTATATTTTTTTTACTTGTTTTTTTCAATAAAATAACGTCCATTTCACGGCAATATGTATGAAGATTCAGAAAAATCACGGCCCACTTGCCCGCCCCTACATATTTTCGTTCCGCCCCGATGACTTTTTACGTCCATAACGTACATGTATTATTTATATATATATCAAATGAAAGCTTTTTTTTTCTCATTATTATGATATACCTATGGTAGCCAAATTAAATCGCCGCATAAAAGAGTTGCTGGCTGGAAAAATAAAATAATTTAAGTGACTAAGTACAAGAGCGTTATAACAGAAGCAGAACATTGAAGCGTACAATCAAGTACAGTACCGGCCAATAAATACTACACATAGACAATCGGTTACTTTCGTAAGCACTGATAGTACGGCATTGGTCAAAAGGATCATGGCAAGATTTGTACAGAAAAAATGAAAAAAAAAAAAACGGTACACGGTAAAACAGCATGGAAATATTATTTAGTGAACCTTAGTGAACAACATTTTCTGATACTTAAAATATTTTTAACTCTCCGGAATAAAAAGTTTGAATTTGAACTTTAGTATGGAGTGAGAGCTTCTACTGTTGTTAGGAAAGACGATTTTTATTGCGGTGATTTAAAAATAGTTTAAATACCAGAAAATGATCTTTAGGTTCCCTAGATGATATTTCTAATCCGTTTTACCTTGTACCTTTTTCTAACTTTTTTTGTACAAATCGATATATGAAACTTGCCATGATTATTTTATCAAAATGGTTGACAAACGTCACATAGGTAGTGTGAGAAAAAGATAACGCTTTACAGAGTCGAAAATTGCCGAAGCTGTCCTAAGATCGATGTGCGATATTTCTTGCTGGGGACTACGGTATCGTGTCTGCGTATTTTAGCAGTCAATATTATCAAGTAAAACAATGTCTACATCCGCCATAACCGTCGAGATTTATTCTAGATGAAACTAAAAATGATGTTGCACATTATAAGATTAAAAACTATTTTATTTAATCGACAGACAATCGCCAATGCGAAGGGTCTATTATGATAAGTACACATTAAGTATATGATAGCACATAATGTACGTTTCATAACTATTAAACATACAATCAAGGTCGAAGTGGATTTTAATCCTAGTTAGTTGTCATCTGAGATTTCCGAAAATTGTCTCACTCTATAAATAATGTATCTGCAGATTTTAAGAACTTTATTTGTTATTTATAAACACTAAAATAACGTAAAAATATATATTTTTTAATTTAAAAATAATATCGAAAATTTTCACACACGAGAGACGTTTAGGTTTTGTCTCACAAATAGGATGGTTACCTTACAATTTTATGTTTTGGAACATAGTAATGCGAATAAATAGTTATCGAACGAGTGCTATATATGTTTAATGTGTACAAGCATCAGTGAGAAAGAATTACTCAATACGACACATAGTAGATGTGCTATATTTGCAGGCGGGGTGGTCGAGTAGGCATCGTGCAATGTACACCGAACCGTGTGATACCGTGTGTATATATTTTTAATGTTTGTGCCAGTTAGAACACTCCAACACTTTGAGATTCACTGTCGTTAGTTGCCATAAACGGTGTTATTGACCACCCTGTCTATGTTAAATCTATGAATTGTATATAAATATAAATAACTGCCTCGTATCGACTATACAAAATATATTCAGATTTTATATATACGAGTATTAACGCTGTGTATGAAATTGGAGGTGTAACGTAAGTTCTGTTAAGGGGTCTAGTAAACGGTCCATCTTGTTGTACGTCCGCTAAGTCTCTTGGTTTTATTTGTATTTGATCTTGACGTACAGCAGGACGGAGCGTGATGGGGCTTTTATCAATGTTTAAGGTTGTATGTTGAGTTTTGATGGTTGTTTGTTGATCGCTTAGTTATAGGCATTTATGTGTAATCAATGTGAAGTTCTGTTACAATTCCTGTATACTAAGTTGTCAAGTAGCAAAACAATCAAATTATACTCAGTTTGCCGCAGAGAGCACTAAGGAATAGTTGACTGCGGTAAAATGAGTTTAATTTTAGAGAATTATTAAATATATATCTTCGGTGAACATTTATTAAATCCATTGTCAGAATAAAGATTATATCTTTCGATGTTATAAGTGTGCCTTTAATATTTTTTTTAATATTTGTGACTACAGGGATTGTAAAGTAACTACAATGTAATGCCAACAATTTTATTGTAGTTAATTAAAGGCATTTTAACTTTGGCCACAAAGACTATTTTAACCACGGAATAGATAAATAAAGATGGAATGGTAATGTGGGCGTGACAAGCGCGCGACAACTATGCGTGTACACACACAGTTCGGCAGAACCATTCGTTCGCCGCTCGTAGTGTCGTGTAGACTGCTTCGAACGACGCATCTCTTGGTAAAATACCATGTAGTGCCAATTTTAACATGTAATATGAAATGTCAGACCTCAAGTATAAAGCGAGGAGGTATATATTTTGATCGGTAAGTCACAAATAACATTTATTGTTATAATACTTGTAAAAACATATAAATATACAAAGGAATATGAATATTCGAACTTAAACTGCATTGTTTAAATGTTACTGCTAGCGAATACATTGCTCGTTACACTCGCTCAATTAACGCTATTACTGTCTCCGCTGGCAATGTACAGCATGTAATGCGTTCGCTACACTTCGACTTGTTTATTGGTGAGTATATTGTTGTGTGCGTGCGAGTGTTTATTGTCTACGGGCGTTACATCTTAGTATGCAAACTTACGCAAACGAATAGCTGCCCTGAGATTAATGTGTGGGTGATTGTCGAGATGGTGTTACATTTGTGTAAGAAATTGCATGGTGGGAGAAAAGCGGCGACACTGGTTCTAATACTAAATTGAAGCAAAGGCCTTTCCATTCTTATTTATCTATTCCGTGATTTTAACATACACTTTGGAGTTAACATGTAAAATTGTATCAGTAATGCCCCAAGTTAGTTACGTGTATAGATATTATATACTTATAAATTAACTATTATGTTAATTTTTTAACGTACTATACTTATATAGTTTTTTATATGACTATTTATTTTTGCTTATTTCTTTCGAATTTACTTGACATTGGGTGAAGTGATTTGATCGATGCTCTTTTTAATAGTTATTCACAAAATAGTAACCTTTTATCACAAACTAACACATAAAATAAATTTAATACTTAATTAAAAAGGGTCACATGTGATAGTGTTAAATGAATATGATTATGACAATGCCCAAATAGCATAAAAGGTACTATGTATGTATATACATACTTGCTTTTACTCTCACTCCTTTTTTAACGATTATTACTATTTGACTTGACTAAAAGGGCGAATTTTCTGTTATTTTTAACCGACTTCAAAAAAAAGGAATTTCTCAGTTTGACCTGAATGTATCTTTGTGCGCGATTATCTCGCGTTTGGCTGAACCGATTTTGATGCGGTTTTTTCTCTACCTGTTCTCTTGCGCTATTCCACCCGAGAGATGAAGTTTGTGACTTGTTGATCCTTGTGTTTTTCAGCAGCATGTGTGCACATAGTTTCATCATGTTTCAAGAATATCCTCTTATTAACATACATATCAACTGATAATAAACATGACTTAGTTGGAAATAAATTGAAAATTCCTTGAGACAAACTGACACATCCAGAAAACATCACAAAAAAGCTCTCTATACTGTGCAAACGTTTTTAATGTTTCCAATTTCTAAATGTTGGCCTGGTTCCGAATGTGCTTGCTTGATCATCATCCTGGATTTATGCAAACTTTTTTCTGGAATTAGTAAAAGTCATTCTTATTCGATCTTTTTGCTGTGTGTGTTGAATTTTCAGCTTATGCGCATGAATTTGTTTATCAAATTCGTCTTGAACCATTATCAATATACGTATTATTCACACGCAAATCATGAGTTGATCGAATATTTATTTTTATCCCTTTGCTATTGGTTTTGTCTCAAAATTGCTATCCTAGTCCTAACCAAGTCATCATTGCAGTCAGCTTAATATGTTTTATTCGAATATGCAAAAAATCTTCCTCAGTGTTGATTGATATTTCCCTGCTTGAAAATAGGCCTAACGTATCTTTTAATACATAAATATATTTACAAAGCTCTATTCAGAAAATATTATTTGACTTTGTACACGGGATCTCACGGGCTAAATATCAATAAACTTGTCCAGAAGTGAGTTTTGTTTTTATACAATAGAAATAGAGACCATTAAAATATTGACAGGTTTTAAAATATATTTTAGTATAAAACAAATGCTGCCCAATTTTAACAAATTAAGTATAGTTATTAGCCATTTATATTTTAAATTGTATCATACTTAATTATTTTTAAATGCTACTGTAATGTGATGGTTGGTTTACTACAATAATATTACGTTTAAAAGTTGCAAAATAAAAACAATAATGTTCTAATATAACTTTTTATTAGCTGTTAAATGACACTTATTAAACCGTGTCGTTTTGTATATTACGATAATTACAGTCTAGGTTATAGATAAGGGAAAATTATGTTTTAATTGTCACCTGCTTAGTTATATTTCTTATATTTATGTCGAAAGAGGCTTGATGTTTTATCAGTTTTGTCCAATTCCAACGCAGTTATATATTTTATTAGGCTATTTTTTTAAATCATCGTAAAATAATACCGAACTACGAGAGCAAGGAATAAAAATTTTCCGTTACTCACTACAATCTACATTCGTCTTTGGATTTCATATTAATTTGATACAGTGAGGAAAAGAAAGATTGCGGAACTATCATGTCGCATAAGTATTGTAAATAAAATTAATTTATTGCTTGCAAAAGACGAATGAATAAATTTTATTTCAAATAAAATAATTTAGTTTCCTCTGATTTTGGTTAGTTTGTTAAGATTTTGGATGCAATTTAGTTTTGCTATTTAATTTGATATTAAAAGTGTAGCCGATCCGCTACTGCTCCTTTAACCCTTATTCACAGGCGCGAGATTATCGGGACAAACGGGCATCTCATGTCCTGTCAATACCCGAAGCCGTGAAGCCTTTGCCTTTACCAGGATTTCTTGCATAATAGACTGTTTATAAAGACTCAACTCATTGTGATATATATATAGTCGCTCGGTCTGAATTTGGAGTGTAAAGTAGAGAATTTTCCAGTGAATTTTCAGCTCATGTAACGTTGCCGCGAACAATAACCGTATCGCGTATTGCTAACGATTGAGCATGTATTTATAACGTGTTTTTTTCAATATGGATTTAGTCATTGAAATAATACTCTAATACTATAATCCAATAAAGATAGATAAGAAAATTCGAGTAACCTAACGACACAGATATCGAAATGTGAAAATTATAAATGTATTTCTGCGTTTTCACAATTTAAGTAATTGTATAATTTGCATGCATCACTCTTCGGTGTTAGATTTTATAATAAATCTTTGCACCCTTGTAGCAATGCATGTACATTTTTATGTCATTATTAGATAATATTGACTGTATAACACATTACTCGCAGATAAAATTCGTCAACGCTTGGTCAGCCATTATATGGAGAACAACTCAATGTACTATAGTTTATTATCACCCACGAAATGCTCTTATGGTGCTAAAGCGCTTTTGCAATCTGAACTAGCCTACTCGATGTTCACATTTACGCTCACTCTATATTACTAACAGATACGGGTAACATCCAAATTTTGTTTCTTCGTTTATAAATTTTTCACAAAGTTTTGTTTTGTCTTTTTCATGATTTTTAATCTGATTTTATTTTTGAAAACAATTCACGATAAAGTATGCGTGTGAAGTAGAAAGGCGGTTGAAGTTTTGGCGGACACCTTGAAGGAGGCGTGTGCTCTGCTGGTGCTCTTAGTTTATTTCATTTTGTCGGTTCATTTTTGAGTTATATTAAATAAAGTTGGTGGCATTTTGTTTCATATAGGTTTATTACAGTGCCTGTGTATAGTGGAATAGAATAACAGTGCGAAAACACGGCCTTTCAAGTTGCCTCAAAAACTTCATTGTAAATGTTCTGATAAAGTGGCCATTGCTTTACTCGAATTACTGACTCCGCTTCTTACGAATACGAAATATCGTTTTACTTGACACTGACAATATGTAATAGCGATGCCATCACGTTATATACAAAAAAAAGTAGAAAAGCATTTTAAGTACTAATGTTTCATCTATATTTGATTTCAATAGTTTGTGTTGCACTCAGCTTTATATATTAGCCTAAACTATATTTTAATAGATAGTTAAAGTTGTTATTAATAAACGCATTATTGATGTTTGGCTAAAGTGTGAATGGTGCGATAAATTCAATGTTTTATTTGAACTACCTTAAAAAAGATGGTTTGAATACGAGCTAAGGTGTGGTTTTGTCATTTGTTAAAAAAAAGAAAATAACATTTAAACTATTTTCAAATATTCAAATCAACGAATTCCTTTATTCCAATTAAAAAATTTAATAGCTGTTACAAAACTGTGATAAAGTGTAAAATTCAAAATGGCGGCAGCATTTGTTGTCAATTGTCAACTTTACCTCACAGGGCCGTCTAAAAGGGAATTGTAATTATAATTATTACTGGTTTATTTAATTTCTAACATATAACTTTTAATGAAAAATGTGTATTTTCACGTACATACAAGGTACAAAACCACATCTGAATCAGACCGTCTCTTAATTTCTAAACTCTTTTTCTAACTTCCTCTACTTTTTCAAAAGTAGAAGAATGCTGCATAACTTCAATTAACGAAAATCTCACACAAATCATTGTAGTTGTATAAAACGGTAAGTTCAACAAGAACCTTGTATATATATTATGTATTCGATTGTTTCCAGCGCTCTACAATTTTGGTCCAATGTATAGTTTCTTTTCTCATGATTATATTACCAAGCGCACATAACAATATGGATCATGCTGTATGTTATAAATTTAAGTGTAGATAGATAGGTATAATATAATTAATAAATTCACTGCGTCTAATTGAACATCTCAATCGCTCAAAATTTGTTGCGGAGGCAAAATATAGTACAGATAAAATATATCAATTGAACGGGTGTACTTTGTTTTAATGACGTTCAAAGTTTTTTCCCTTCCACGGTTTTTAATAGTTTATAATTTTCTAGGCCAAGTATTCTACAACATGTTGTTGGCAACTCAAACCGTGTTACCTGCGCGTGTTTTTGTACAATTTTATATATTCCTACACAAAACATTGCTCAACAAAAACTTGAAATTATGTCGCCCATGTCGGGCGCCATTTTAACAGCAGCTGAGCAGTCTTCATTTTCAATTTTAAAAAATTGTGTACATATATTTTTGTGTAGTTTGTAGGACAAAACACGCGCAGGAGACTGATTTACTATTTTAAAATGCTGGCAGTATATCATGCATCATCACTCGCCCTTTTATAATATAAAAACTAGTCCTTTTGAATATGCTCAAAATATCACAATATGTCCAAACCGTATAATGTGCACGAGTGGAATGATACAATGGTCCTTCCGCTCGTGCAGATTATACAGTGTAGACTTTTTGACTTGAACACAGAATACCTTTGTGAAATGTCACTCAATTTTATGTTGCGCATATGTCTCATGTTATCTATACTTTTGACGGAGATAGAAAAACAAAAGCGACTTCAGATGAAATTGATATTTTCATCGAAAATATAAATAAATTGTTCATACTATTATTATACGTATATTCAACAACTATATATTATTATAATAATATGTGCAAATGTATTGACAGATGGCGCTAGAGAGAAAAAAACGAAGGATGTTCCTATTTTTAAATACTAGAATTATAAATTACTTTGACATAAAAGCAGCATTTTACTGGTGTAAAAGCTCCAGTGAGGGAGTAATCTACTTGTTGCTAACTAGTAGTGTTCAGCACTATCGTACTTATGTGTGGCTCTGTTTTTTTCGGCGCAGACGCATAATACCTTAATACTAGGGCGTAACGCGTCTACATTGAAATATCTGCTTTCATGTGGATGTTTATAGGCAACAGTATTACTTACCATCAATGTAAATTGTATGCTTGTTTGCCAATTCATAAAAAATAGTGTATTTTGCAGTTACAAATATGAAATAGTTCATATATTACTTTTAAGTTGACAGAAGTGTGCATTTGTCAAAACTGATTCAAAATATATAAGTCAATAGAAAACAAATACAATACTCATAATTTACCTACAGCAGATATGACATAATATTTTAAACAATTTCAGTGGCGCCATCTGTGAACTTGGTAAACCAACACCTTTTCATTTTTTTTAGAGTAATAACATCACAATTTTTGTATCTATATTTGACTAATGTACAGTGGGCGTTCTTAATATGTTGAGTTGACTGACGATTGCAGATCAATCCTCAAATGCTCATAAAGTACCTGTTTCTAAATACGTTAAAGACTGGATATAAAGCTATATCGAATGATTGTCAAGGCTGCACAAGAAATTAAAACAAAACTACAAAAAAAGTTTTTATATGTTTAGCAACTAAATTCAGACTGTCGCTTTTATCTTTTCGCATCGTAAAAGTTCGCACTCATATTTTTTCCGATCACGCCAAACGAAGTATGATTTCAATTGCATGTTTTGAAGTTTTTAATGTTTTTTTTTTCATTTGCTACTTTTCGGGGATCATTGGTATAGTGGGTCAGTCATTACATTTTTCGGTTACCGACTGGCCTACGCGCCGGGTAATATTAAACATTAACGACATAGCTATAAGACTCAAAATGGACTTGACATAACAAAAAATAATTCTGTTCTTTATACATCCAAGATTTAACGTCTTTGAAAACAAATATTTTTAGCTGACTTTGATGTATGGTGGAAACTTGTGTGATAGAGCTGAAATTCGCAACACGTGTATATAAACGATAGTTTGAGTGTGTAAGCAATATTAGCATTTTAAATTTTGAAATAAAATCACTTTGTGAATAACATTAAATATTGTTTTTATTTATTCTTCCTTTTATTACATTTACAGTAACGTTGATAAGAAACAGTATAACTTAAGATAAAAAAGACATAAAATAGAGACTGCATTATCGATCTGATTCCATAGAGCAACTCGGCCCACCGGCTGCGGCGGACCGGAGGGGTAGCCCTTAGCATTTATTACCGATGCAAAACAGTCTGTCATTTTTTGCGGGAGGAACGAACATTAACTACGAAACTCATACCTTGACTTTAACAAAATACATTAACAATTTTACGCACACATTTAAATATCTAAGCGACAGGCTTAAGTCCACTTGGGTTTGTACTTTGACAGAGGGGAAAGCCTGTATATGGCTACTCCCCTCCGGTCCGCCGCGGTCGGTGGCCCGTGTTGCTCTATGATCTGATCCATCGATAATGTAGTATCAGGAAACTAGTTTCTTGACCACATGGGCACCTTTGTGGTGGTCATAAAATCTATATTTCATTCATTTTAGATAAGCGGGTAGTTCCCTGATCATACATAAATGACTTTGTAATGTATGGCCCTGTAATAACTATCATAGAAGCATCACAACTTAGCATTTCGTTTTTGTAACGAAGGAGGCACACAATCATGCAGTTCATGTGGATGTTAAGTGATGACTTCAGCCTATAGACATCTACACAAAACCCAGAGGCAAAATCTAAATGCAGAAATGTAACTTACATAAAAAACAATAATTTTATTCTAACTAGGAGGAATACGAAGAGGTTAACATAGTTTAAATACTTAAAGAGTCAACTTGATTAAAGGAGACATTCCAAAATGTATGGAGTTGGGGCCCGCACTTTGTACACCATATTTAGAGAAGAAGCATAAAATACTTAATCATTTTCAGGTATTCAAATCCTTTATTATACCTTCAATCAATTGTCGTAAGTATATTTCAAAAACAAGAATGTCACAGTAGCAATACGGTGACACATTGTTGTCATACAAAAATTACATAAAATAAAATAAATTGCCGACAAGTACACGACGATTGAATTTTTTTTTTAAATAATTTCCCATGATGTTACATTTTTTTATCTATCTTTTAATATTGTGCACAGTTTATTCAGTTTATTCATTTATTTCATATAATTAGGCTCCTGGAGAGCACTTTTACATCGTCATTTTTTTTTTTAAACTAACCTAGAGTGAATAACCACTAATAATAATCAAAAATACATAATAAATTAAATAGACACTGAACAATTTTGTATGATATGGAAAGCATCAATTATCACACATCACGTCACAAGGTGCGGGCCTAACGTGGCACTTGTTCTTGGAGGGGGAGTCACTTGAGGATGTACTTGAGGAGCTTCAGTTCGTGCGTGAGGCAGATGGCGAGCGACAGGAGCGCCAGGGAGCCCGACTGGTGAGGGGGGGGAGGGGGAGTCACTTGGGGATGTACTTGAGGAGCTTCAGTTCGTGCGTGAGGAAGATGGCGAGCGACAGGAGCGCCAGGGAGCCCGACTGGTGAGGGGGGGGAGGGGGAGTCACTTGGGGATGTACTTGAGGAGCTTCAGTTCGTGCGTGAGGAAGATGGCGAGCGACAGGAGCGCCAGGGAGCCCGACTGGTGAGGGGGGGGAGGGGGAGTCACTTGGGGATGTACTTGAGGAGCTTCAGTTCGTGCGTGAGGAAGATGGCGAGCGACAGGAGCGCCAGGGAGCCCGACTGGTGAGGGGGGGGAGGGGGAGTCACTTGGGGATGTACTTGAGGAGCTTCAGTTCGTGCGTGAGGAAGATGGCGAGCGACAGGAGCGCCAGGGAGCCCGACTGGTGAGGGGGAGTCACTTGGGGATGTACTTGAGGAGCTTCAGTTCGTGCGTGAGGAAGATGGCGAGCGACAGGAGCGCCAGGGAGCCCGACTGGTGAGGGGGGGGGGAGGGAGAGTCACTTGGGGATGTACTTGAGGAGCTTCAGTTCGTGCGTGAGGAAGATGGCGAGCGACAGGAGCGCCAGGGAGCCCGACTGGTGAGGGGGGGGGAGGGGGAGTCACTTGGGGATGTACTTGAGGAGCTTCAGTTCGTGCGTGAGGAAGATGGCGAGCGACAGGAGCGCCAGGGAGCCCGACTGGTGAGGGGGGGGGGGAGGGAGAGTCACTTGGGGATGTACTTGAGGAGCTTCAGTTCGTGCGTGAGGAAGATGGCGAGCGACAGGAGCGCCAGGGAGCCCGACTGGTGAGGGGGGGGGGGAGGGAGAGTCACTTGGGGATGTACTTGAGGAGCTTCAGTTCGTGCGTGAGGAAGATGGCGAGCGACAGGAGCGCCAGGGAGCCCGACTGGTGCGCGGCCGCCGCCCACGTTGGCACGTACAGCAGTAGTGTCGTGATGCCCAGGCTCACCTGATACAACAAGCATATAATAATAATGGCAACTCTTGATATGTCCCACTGCTGGGTACAAGTCTCTTCCCTTCTTGGGGGGAGGCGTGAAGCTTAATCCACTACGCTACTCCAATGCGGGTTGGTGGAGATAAGGGTTAGTGGCCAAGCCGTCGTCGGATGTTTTCAAACCGCTCATAAGGCCTCCGACAAGGTTTAACGACTGCTATATATCGATAGCAACCGGGACCGACGGCTTAACCGAAGCATTGAAACGCGCGCATTTTAATTAGCCACTAGCGGTCACCCATCACACACCCGACCGCGCCCGTCATGCTTAACTGAGTAGATCGCTACCGATCTACGCCAGCTACGGGGCCATGCGCGCTTCATAGTATAAATTTTAATTCAACAAGCATAAATAAATAAAATACGCTTGATCTTTGTGTAAGTGTCTATAGGCTGCAGTCATCGTTTAATATCAATGTGAACTGTATGCACGTTTACCACTTCAGTTACATAAAAAAAAAAAACAGAATTTCATAAAATTTAACGTGGAAAGGAATGAGATAAAAAGCATTATACAGTGTCGCTTGTGAAAATTTTAGGTTCAATTCTACCACGTGTGAATTACACTGCATAATGGCAGAGAATGGCATCCTACTACTATTATAAAGGCGAAAGTTTGTATGTATGGATGTATGGATGTTTGTTACTCTTTCACGTAAAAACTACTGAATGGATTTGAATGAAACTTTACCACAATATAGCTTATACATTAGAATAACACATAGGCTATAGCTTATACATCAGAATAACACATAGGCTACAATTTTTGAGGTTTTTAATGTGAGGTCGTAGAAAAAACACATTTTTTGCGCTTACATTGCAAACGCTGACTGAATCCTACAAGATAGATCAAAACAATTTACTACAGTATTGTATAACTTAAAAAGGTCTACAAAAAAGTCCGTGATGGTATATGTTTATCTCTTAGGAATAACCCACAATAACTATTTTTTATCCTTTACTTTGTACGAGAAATAATGGCTTATTTACGAAGCGATTTTAAGCAATACAGTATTAATCCTTATCCAATTAAGTATCTTAAATACATTGTGCATTTAATAAAGATCAATATGGCTTTTTACAGCATGTAAATTAAATAAATATTTTCGAAGATATCACAGATTTAAAATGCAGAGTCATAGCAATTTCGGCGATAAATACCGTTTCGGTGATAAATACCGGCAGCGGCGCCAGGCGAACGGGGCGTGGGGGGAGCGGGGTAGGTGCGGTGGGGAAGAAGTGGCTCATGGCTGAGTGCGCGACCCGAACGCGGGCAGACGCGTGAGGGCAGACGTCGTTGACGGTTGTGTCCGTTTTGCGAATTTTCAAGGCACTAGCGATTTCTTTTTGGTTAGGAGTTACACGTACAAATTAGGGCTCTGCAGTGCTTAGTTACCGTATTTCTTACTTATTACAAGACTAGACGGGACGAACCTGAAGTCCACGCGAACGAAGTCGCGGGCAAAAGCTAGTATGTAATAATACTACGTACAGAATGGACACTTCGACGTCCCGCCCGATTCCCCCACCTCACCCTGCCTCTTCCCTCTTATGGGCGACGTTCGGTATTCTCTACGTGCTACGCACAGAAGTGCACGTGTAAATACAAGTCACCGATTGATGTCTGCGTAATAGAAACCAAATGAAGCGTTGTATGTATTTTTTATTTTATTTTATTTTCTTTGACATATCTATATCAATCGTTGTTCATCTTAATTTATTTTTTATTTAAAGAAAAATGGAAAGAAAAATTTGACTTCAGGCGAGGCTCGAACTCGCGGCCTACCGGGAATCTAGTCCAGCCGCTCTTCCAATCGAGCCGCCGAAGCCTCAATTTTAATTTATTTTATTCGTTTCTGACGTGTCATAAGAGGTGCCCGTCGCTCCAAATGAATAAATGAGTTTCTGATTCCGATATGGAATTTCGGCGGAGCGTCCGCGGTGTGATAGTGGGTCGGTCGAGGGTCGTCCCGGCGACGAAGGACACGCTTACCTGCAGCCAGGCCACGGCGCCCACGGCGGCGGCCGCGCGGCGGGCGGGCGGCGGCAGCGGCCTGCCGCGCGACCACAGCCACAGCGCGCTCGCCGCCGCCAGCGTGCCGGTCCCTGCGACACATTGCATTGGTAAATAATAATGGCAACCCATCATACGTCCCGCTGCCGGGCACGAAGTCTCTCCCCTCTTTGGGAGGAGACCCGGAGCTCCCTCCGCCGCGCTGCTCCGATGCGGATCGGTGGAGGAGGGCGGGTCGGGGGCCGACCCGCCGTCGGATGTTTTCAAACCGCCCGTGAGGCCTCCGACGAGGTTTAACGACTGCTATTTAGCCGGAGCGACCGGAACCGACGGCTCAACGTGCCCTCCGAAGCGCGGAAACGCGCATTTAATTCGCCCCCAGCGGTCCCCCGTCACCCTCCCCGACCGCGCCCGTGGTGCTTAACCGAGTAGATCGTTTATGATCTACACCAGCCGCCGGGCCATGCGCGCTTCGTCGCCCCGGTGGTCGTCACGAATTATCGACATACTGTATACCGTCCGATTATAAGAATAACGATGTGCAGAGCCCCCAAACCGGCTCGGTCCACTTGCCTCCCTACAGAGACGCGCCGTGCATTTTTAACCCCTTGAACTGCAGTTAAAATATGACAATAGGGTATTTGACTAATAGTTTTATATTGTGATTTTAAAAACTATTAGAAATGTGAGTAAATATCGTCATTCGAACCACTAGTCTATAACTAATAATTTTTGAGATATCACCGTTTGAAATTTGCAAGTTATGAAATGATCTCAAATGCCTCATACAAAATTGTACAAGCTTCTACTACAAAATACTATCTTGGTCCACTTGACTCCCTACAAAGACGCGCCGCTCGTATTGTTAACGATCCGGGACTTACCGATAGGCTCAAACATCTGACCTTGCGCAGACGCTGGAAGTGTGTGCGTGTTATACCGTCTCTACAATAGTGAGCGCTCTACTGCTCGATATGGTGACACCGTCTCATTCACCGTTTCCCTACACCCGCCGCAGAGACAAATTCCACCATCACCGACTGAACACCTGGCAGTGCCCAACGGTGCGGTTTTCACGTCCGTTTCTACCCAGAACGTAAATTGTCACGAACTTCCCTCTGAGGTGTTCCCTCGGTCATACGGGATTTTCAAAAATTGCGTCAAAAGAGTACTTCAGGACCGGTAGCGCGTTGGCAATTCCCCTGGTGTTGCAAATGCAATTTCTTTCTTCCAAATGATCATAGGCGTCAGTGACCACTTTCTCAGGTAGCCCGTCTGCTTGTCTGTCAACCTTTTGACATATAAAAATAAACGATTTGGTTGACTACCTGTCGTTTCTTTTTATTTGAACATTGATTTTGGTGTACAACAAAATTACTAAGATACCTAGTACAACCATAAATGAAACATACCTAATATGCGATGATCAAACTGAACCGTGGTGGGGTTCTCGGTGAAGTTCCGTAGCGTGGGACTGAAGGCGAGGATGTCTTCGGGGATCCAGTGGTCGCCCATCTTGGGGAACGAGTTGTACACCAGCCCCGCGTCCAGCCCGGCCACGAAGGCGCCTGCAATTGTTTGGTTAACAAACTTACAATCGACGCTCGGAGTTGGAGCTTCGGTGGCTAAATGGAACACCAAGGAAAATGACCACGTATGGCGTACGACAATGGCGTATGACCACGGTGAATCGCACATACAAGATATATGCATATCCGGAACAGTCATGCACGCTTAAATGTCTTTGCCTTTGGCGGCGTCGTGTGGCGGGTTGCTCACTTCCCTCTAAAATGGTCGAGGAGGGCAATGGCTGTCACATGCGTCATACTCGTGAACGGGTGCTGTTGGTGGGGACTGGTCTGTTCTGGTTTGCAGGGGCTACATCACATTTAGTAGATAGCAGTTTATTTGCATCTATGCTATGGACGTTGACATTATTTGATTTTTCACGATAATCTGTACTAGATTTAAGCTTTCATTTAAAAGAGCTCTTACTGAGTTTGTTGGGTAGCGGAGTTCTTCTCAATAGTGACTGCACTTGGAACTCTGCTAAGTGAATAACATTGATCTTGACGAATAAGTTTTTCTTTTTCTTCATTTATTATAATTGAAGGAATTGAAAAATTTTATGATTATTATGTTTTAATCAAGTAGTTTAAATTCTAAGTTTTAATTTACTAGTAATATATGATTTTTCTTTACTATATGTAATGGTTATTCGCTCTAGGTAGTTTATAATTCATTGACGTTTTGAAAGTATCTGTAAAGATCTATTCGAAATAAAAATATTTTCTATTTCTATTTCAAGTTTTCGCAAGAGTTGTCCTACATGTACAACAAAATAAAATCCCTACTTCCCTCCTTAATATTATAAATGCGAAAGTAACTCTGTCTGTCTGTTTGTTACCTTTTCACGTCCAAACGACTGAACCGATTTTAATGAAATCCGGTACAGAGATAGAGTTGACTTTGAGAAAGAACATAGGCTACTTAGTTATTTATAAAACGACATCCACGCGGGC
The DNA here is from genome assembly GCA_036365455.1 of Macrosoma leucophasiata. Lineage (NCBI taxonomy): Eukaryota > Metazoa > Arthropoda > Insecta > Lepidoptera > Hedylidae > Macrosoma > Macrosoma leucophasiata. The sequence continues at coordinate 21,639,403 of JAWQUS010000003.1, read as the reverse complement.
AGCAGCTAGCAAAATATAAATCAAAAAGTGCATTTATCATTTGACATTAATTACCATTTTAAACTATGGTGAATAATAACAGACACACATGTCACGTCGGTCAGCAAGTTACAAAAATTGATAATCAAAAAATAAATGGACCGTGACTCCGCCAGGTGCTATCACCTGTTGGCTGTTGGATCCTCCCTTTTCGTCACAGGTAGGTACAATGTACGGTGTACAACTCTCTTAAACTTAGGTAAAGTATTCACATATAACAAACGCTTTTTGCAATTTAAGGCACCGCACGGACGTCTTTTTATTTACCAACCGGACTCATCATAACAGTATATCAGTTATCAGACGATGATGTACCTCTAACAGTTTTGGCGGGAACCTTGAAAGAGACGTGTGGTCCCTTATTTTATTTCATTTTCTTGGTATATTTTTGAGTTTTATTAAATAAAGTTCGTGGCATTGTTTGATATAGGTATATTACAGTGCCCGTGTGTAGTGAAATAGAGTAACAGCGCGAAAACACGGCCTTTCAGGTTGCCTCCAAAACTTCATAGTAAAAGTTCTGGTAAAGTAGCCATCGCTTTACTCGAATTACTGACTGTGACTCGAACTGACCGACTGATAATCGACCCACCGACTCGGACTTTTAAGCCGCTTATGACGAATACGAGATATCTCTTTACTTGACACCGGCAGTATGCGTAATAGCGATGCCATTTTAAAATATTAAAAAAAAAATGTACCTATAGGGTAACAACCACCTCGAACATACAATTGCACCCGTTTCGCCACAAATACATACCAGAAACAGCTGTAAAGAAGGCCAGCGCTTTGACAGTGTGTGCGAGGGCTGCCACCCCGCCCAGCCCCTGCACCTTGCGCACCGCGGCCGCCACCGGCACCGGCCGCAGCACCCTTGGGAGGTTATATGTTCATTAACATTACTTTTAATAATAATGGCAACCCTCGGGACATCCCACTGCTGGACACGAGTCCCTCTCCTTTTTGAGGGGAGGTTTGGAGCTTACTTCACCGCGCTTCTCCGATGCGGGTCGGTGGAGATACGGGTTAGGGGCCGACCCGCCGTCGGAACCTCATAAGGCAACCGAGAAGGTGTGACGACTGCTATATTTTATGTATACCGATAGCGGCCGAGACCGACGGCTTAACGTGTCCTCCGAAGCGTGGAAACGCACATATTCATTTGCCACTAGCGGTCACCCATCACGCGACAAACCGCACCCGTATCGCACAACCGAGTAGATCGCTCGCGATCTACACCAGCCGTATGTGCGCTTCTTTTACAAATTATACAGAGCGGCTAAACACAACGAAGAATATATATTTTTTTATATAATGCGACAGTTACAATGGACAGTAATTTATATATCCTCACTCAATATTACACATGTGAAATTAGCACAGTCTGTCTGTCTTTATGCAAATCCAAAATTATAAGTCTTGAAGTTGACTTCTAAGAATATTGTTTTTTGCTACGTAAAATGCAGCTTCACATCCGTAACCCGAGAAGTGATTGTCGGTAAATGAATGCATTCGAGCATACACACAATTTGCCAAAATAAATAAAAGGATAATTAAGTAGGGGTTATTGAAATAAAACTATTTTTACGGATTTATCTCGCGTATATTAAACTAAAATGATTTTTAAAATCAACCCGACGTTTCGGTCGCTTTTCAGCTTCCGTGGTCCCGGGCAGACTGAGGTGACATTTGTCTGACAGAAGTTTGAAAATATTATATGTAGCTACCTCCATCGATTTCGTAAACGCCTCGCGTAGCGTTCAGGATTAACACAATAATTACTTATGGTATCTTGAGGTCTTGCAGACTGCTGCGGCTGGGATTTAATCTTGCTAAGTATGGGATCCCACGATGTTGATAATCGCCATCCATCTTCTCTATTGAAATTTGGGTGTTTTTTAATTTCAATAGCCTCGCGTACCATTCGTGGAATGGGTTTGTGTTCTCTAACGAGTATTTGAACTTTATCAAACCGGATGTAATGGTTCGGCTTATCCGCTATGTGTTCACAGACTGCAGACCTCCCTGTTCTTAAGTAGGGGTTTTTAATCGATGCAACCACACATCGAGAGTTTTATATTAGAAGCACGTACCTCAGGGCTCCGGCGAGCAGGCCGGAGTACAAGACGAAGGCGAGACTGAGGTGCGCCGCCAGCCGGTACTGCGACACGCGCGGCACGTCCGCCGGGCCCTGGAACCGGTCCTCCAGGCCGGACTTCACCATGTACCAGCCCATGAGACCCTACAAATTACATTCTATCATTTTTGTCAAACTTAAAGTATACGACGACCGTGAGACATGAAAACGTTCAGTAAGGTGGCAAACGATAATGCAGTTTACGTGGATGTCATGTGATGATTGCAGCCTATAGACATCTTCACAAAAACTAGAGGTCAAAATGCAGATTCACGTTGCCAACCCTGTGTCCTAAATTGTTTACAGGGGCGTAACTACGAGCGGGGGGCCGAGGGCCGCCCCGGGTGCCCCCAGTTTTGAGATGACACCCTCTCCAGTGATCATCTATGTTGATCAACATGCTGGCTCGCCGGTTCGCACTATGTTCACCTAACGTAAAGATAACATTATAAACTCTAAGCTCATTGCACAAATTTTTATACATGCAGCCTGTGGGTTACATATACTAAAAAAGTATATAGTGCCCTCCGAGTACAATATAATATCGCGTTCAGGGTGTTGCTGGGGTTGCCACGGCATTGTAATGCGTCAGGGATGATTGCGGAGGCACGTGTGGATTGCATAGTAGCACTGTAGCGTCCACTACATTAAAACGCCAACTAGTGGAATACAATGAAACCTTACAGTACTTGTCTACTTGTCTAGTACGATAGATGGCGTGCAGTCAAATTACATCGCACATACGAAGATTTCACAAGAGTTGGCTTATATACAACTTCCCAACGTCAACCGTTAGGCCGCGGCCCGCCAGGCGCTACCACCTCGCCTGGTCGGAGGATCCTCCCTTTTCGCCGGAGGAACACTTTCACCCGTTCCTCCACAACACTATGCGTAAGAGGTGGCGCGTCCCTGGTGCGCACAGTGCGTGGCAGTACCAATAGCATTCTGAGCATGATCGCTAGCAGATAGATTGTATATTAAGCGTTGCTGTGCCGTATCAACTGGAATGATACGGACATGAGCTATACAATGTATATATTTCAATTCATAATGAATGTTTAAAATATATGTAGGTATTTAACGTGATTCAATAATGTAGATTGTAACTAACACAACTTTACTCACAAATTGAGTCTGTGTTACTTAATAAATAAATTAAATCAAAATTGTATTAACCAAAATTGGTTAGCGGCTTAGACGTGCATTCTATTTTTGCTAATCCGCCGAGGGTACCATTCATGTTAGCTACGTCACTGGGTATGTCTCCGTGATAGTTATTACGGAGGCATACATTACCATCTAACCAGAACACGATAGTGCTGAACACTAGCATTTGCCAGCAGATCGATTTTCTAAACTATTTTTAAAACTATCAATCGATAGTGAGAGATGTACTAAAAAAAAATTATTAATTACCATTTTTTTTTTCACTCTGGAAGTTAATTCCCGTCAGAAATCAACCCACCTGCGCAGCAACGAGGGTGCAGTACGCCGCGACGCGTATCTTCATCCCCCGGTCGAAGTGGCCGCGCGCCCAGAACACGGCGGCCGGCAGGAACACGGCGGCCCCGATGGCGCGGCCCCACGAGCGGTGCGCGTACTCCATCCACCAGATCCATTTGAACTCCGACAGGGTTATGTGCTGGTTCTTGCTGGCGAACGTACATATATGTGATATATAATAACGTAACTTCACGCCTGTGATCCCCGAAGGGGTAGGCATAGGTAAATGCATACTTTCAAGCATACATGCAAACACCCACGATTAACCGGTTACGTTTTTGGCCCGTGTAACGGGTGGCGTCTCCGGCACATTACCAAACGCCGAGGTACAAGGAAACTTGCAGAAAATGGAAAAATCCCAATAGAACCGGAGATAAAGGATTTTAAACCGTTATCTCCGATAGCCCCCGACCCGGAAATTGAAACCGGGACCTCCAGGGTAGTAGTAGTTGCCTGCTACCACTAGACTACTGAGGCAGTTAAATAATAATAATAAGTTGATATATTTAAAAAGTCATAGTCTGGATCGCGCAGTGTAACATAGATACGAACTGTATAAACCTTTTTAAAAAAGTACCTAAAATGGTGTCCAAAAATGTTCTTTCATTAAAATCTTTGAAGTTCACTCGATACCTATGTTAATGAAACAAATACAATAAAAGAAACAGTGAAAAATACTGACTATTTAAACTCTGGATACTGTTGGTACTTCTCGAACTCCCGCTGCCATTCATCCTCGCTTCCCGGCAGCTTCTCCCCCAGCAGCTTCCACGTCACCATCGACAGACCTGACTCCGTGAGCCTTGTTACACCACCTAAAAATATCAATATATTTTTGTGCAAGGAAGGTGGCGAACAAGCCTGCAGTTCAAATGGCGATTGAATTTTCAGGCTATCAACATCTACACCAGGTCAAAATGTAGATGCGTTGGCGCCCATAAAATCCAAAATTTTGGGGCAGAAATTACAGGGAATACATCAATCAGTCTAACTGACACATGATAGTGCTGAGTACCTATTTGTCGACAGATGGATTAGGTAATGCGGTAGAGCCTGCTCGCTTGACCTCCAACACTGGCACTCTACCACCATTAAGTTTGTGGCAATCCTATTAATATGACAAATGCGAAAGTTTCTGATAATGGAAGTTTGATATATTTTCTCCAGAAACCCTCGGTGGGTTGCATTTGAATCAAACTATGTAATTGTAACTTCAATATGACACATAAGATTGGCCTACATACTTGAGTAAACATTGGTAAAATAGATAAATATGAAATACCTTCATATATAATTAATCACAGATAAGTGAAATGTCTCTTGTAGGTTGGTTATATTTTTGTCTTTCAGATACATACATAACGTTAATTAATTCTAAGCCATTAAAATAAAGACGTTTGATTTTGTTTTAAAAAAATAGAAATTAAATTAAATCTGCCCAGGTAGTGCAGAAACGTTCTATATTTAAAAAAAAATAAGACTAAAATATTAAAAAAAAAAACAAAATCAGTCATTCTGAACTCTTTATTACTGAAATTACATCAGTATTTATTTATTAACTTAAGTAGTAATAAGGTACATTCTTCATGAATATGAATAATCTTATAGTTTTTGTAATCACAGTAGTAGGTAGTAAATGTTACCTTTCTTAAATTGAAATACATATATTATTTTTCATTATTTTGTATTGTTAAAACTAAAACATCATAAAAACCAGCCTAGCATTATTATAATTTTATTACAAATGGCATATAAAATTTTATTATTCTATGTTTAATTGCATCTCTGTTCTTCTACTTTAAATTATATACCCATAAAGTACATTGAATTGTGGGAGGTATCCAAAATTGACCTATTCATTATAGAAAAAACATGGAACGATAGCTAGTTGACATAATAACATATATGCAGCCCAAATATATTTATTTAAATTATTTGTAGTTAGTTAATATACTGGGTGACTTTTTTTACCGTCTTGAAAAAAATAGGGCGTGATAAGCAAATGAAATAAAAGCCTATGGCATAGTTATTTATATTATTTTTTTATATTTTCTAACTTCATCTGAAATTAAAATTTCATTAAACATTTCTATTCATTATTCTATTTTTAATTTTAGAACACTGAATTTCAACAAACAAACGCCGGCAACTTGACACAATCCTGTTTTTGCAAGTTTTGTAGGTAATAGAATAATGAATAGAAATGTTTAATGAAATTTTAATTTCAGATGAAGTTAGAAAATATAAAAAAATAATATAAATAACTATGCCATAGGCTTTTATTTCATTTGCTTATCACGCCCTATTTTTTTCAAGGCGGTAAAAAAAGTCATCCAGTATATATATATTGTAATATAATATTATATAACACCAATAAATCTATTACTAATTACCTAGATATTTTATTACTTACTCCCATTTGTGCTACTCACAACAATATTGACAACATAATACACACTGAATAGAAGCACAAGGTAGCCCCCGACCATACCTAGCACCACCGCGGTGAACACCATCCCACTGCAGCCCAGCAGCCAGTAGCCCACCACCTTTGACTCCTTCGGTTTAGGTGCGGAGGTACAGAATCTTGCCACAATACCATTTGATTTGAGTAAGTCCTTTAGCTGAAATATTATGTCGGCTTTAAATTACATTAAATAAATATACTTGCTAAGCTACAACTTTTTCTTCTAATCAAAATAAAGAGTTAGATTTCTAGTACATAAAGGACAAGTTCCACTTTGGGCCCGCATCTTGTACATAACATTAAAAGATAGAAAAAAACACAGAATCATGGAAACAAACTCAATGGTAATACAATAAATAAAATATAATTTCGTAGAAAATAAATTTGCGGATTTTGTCGTATATAAAATACTCCCAAATTTCTTCTTAAGTCAGACGTTTCAATCGCTTTCAGTCTGTCCGTGACGATGGGCAAAACGTCGGATATAAAAAGTTAGGGAGTGTTGCATACGCTAGAAAATCCGCAAATTTAATTTCTACAATGTATGAAGATCGCGAAAATTTGCGAAAATCATAATTTCATTTATATTGTGCAACTTAACCTACATTACTTACTTTGTTACTTCTAGTGTATTTGACTGGTGTGATCAACTGTCTGGTGGCGACCCGGGTGTGAGGGGCTACCAGCAGTCTCGGAGCCACTCGCAATGACTGAGAACAGCGGCATAATTGCGCTACACTCCACATCGCAGCTAAAACGTTATTATTGCTACTGTTACATAGAATGTACATTTCAGATAATTGTTACAAAAAGGAATTAGACTACATTATTTAACACTGAACTCCTTATCTTCTCAATTCTCATAACCTAATAAATTATGCGAATGTTTACCACTTGACGACCAGTCAGCGTATTTTGGAGACTGTACTTGGTGAATTAATTCGAATAATGTATATCACTAGAATACACTTTGAAAATTATAGAAAATAAGTACTGTGAAAATATGAGTAAACTTCACTGGAGCCGCATTTGCTCTTTTGCTCCAAACCTGAAATCCTGAAATCCTGAACACAACAATCTGTAATCTCTAATCTGAGAATTCTGAACTTCTGAAACAGAAATGTCAAACTTTTTTTTTTTAAATAATTATATGGCATCACTACTACGCATATTGCCAGTGTCAAGTAAAACGATATTTCGTATTCGTATGAAAGCAGCGTTAAAGTTAGAATCAGTCAGTCAGTTAATTATCAGTCAAAGTCAATTAGAGTCACAGTCAGTATTCGAGTAAAGCGATGGCTACTTTACCAGAACATTTTACAATGAAGTTTTGGAGGCAACCTGAAAAGCCGTGTTTTGGCACTGTTATTCCATTTCACTATACACGGGCACTGTAATAAACCTATATCAAACAAAATGCCACCAACTTTATTTAATATAACACAAACATACACCAAGAAAATGAAATAATTATAATAAGAGCACCACACGCTTAGACTAAGTACCTATAGACATAGCCATGTTCGCCATATGCTTTGTGGAAGTGAGAAAGTTATATACAAAGAACATAAGAAAGTTGAAATAGAGCATCGTATCTTTTGTCCCTTACGGCGTGCCGGTTTTTGCTTGGCGAACTTCGAAAAGTTAGCCAAACAAACATCTGTCATCGCAATTGCTGTAATAGATAACCTATCGTATACGCATTTATTTATTGTTGTCGACGTATATTGGCGATAATTAATAAGTTTTTGGGTATTTATGAGAAAAAGACTCAATTAGTTAAGTGATTAGTGTATAAGGTGTGCAGTAAAATAGGAGATTGCAGTATTTTAGCCTGTATAAACCGTACAGAAACGAGGCCTTTAAACGACATCACTTTTCATTTGTAAGTAAACAGATATTAGTAAATAATGTATGTCTATTGAACAAAATACACGTTGAAGCATATAACTCTTGATTATCAATAATATTCAATATTATTCAAAATAAAGCACATTTCTCATGAAATTCTTGATTTTCATTCAACGAAATCCCACATACTTATTTTTGTGTGTTGCTATAAATTTACTTTTATATTCTCCCTAATTTTGTAAACATATAAGTTTTTGTTCTAACAGTGTTAGAATTGACAATAAGCCATAACAAAATATTAAGTGGCTTTGGTAATTCTTTCCAAAATGATGCACAATAAAGAATATTGTTATTATAGAAAAAAATGGGAAAGAAAAAATTGACTTAGGGCAGGAATCGAACCTGTTACCTCAGGATAGTCAGTCCAGCCGCTTTACCTCTAAGCTACAGAGGTCCCACACCAATGCGTCAAACTTTGCCTTCCCTTTTTTTATTTTTAACCGATTGAGGGTGGGTGAACGATATACATTGATAACTAATTATTAGCTATACAACCGATATAATACACTTTGCAGTTTATACAATATCGTGAAGATATTCGTCAATATCGCTGTGCTCTTAATAATTGAAATATTTTATTTTTCGCAATAAAACATGCGAGTGAACTTTAGAAATTAAAGAAAAAATGGAAAAGAATTTTTACTAGCATGTGTTATTGCGAAAAATAAAATATTACAAATGTTGTTGATGTGCAAGAACTATGTTCATAAGAGTTTTGGAGACATCGCTGGAAGCACTGTAAGCTTCATATCGGAGTAAGTCATGTAAGATGTTTTATTTACATTGTGTTTCAGGGCATTTGTTGAGAGCCAACTGTTAAAATTATTTAACCCATTTTGATATAAAATCTGGTATACTTCATTCCATGTATCGGTGTCAGAGGCTTGATTTTCAGTGATATGTGTCAGTACATCTGCATTTAAATCGAGATCTAGAGATCTCAATGTTTAAAAAGTTATCTATAGGCTGCAGTTTTCATTTACTCGGTACCCACTTATCGATGTGAACTTGTTGATCATTGTTTGCCGGTGTATGTTGCTTGCTTTTAATTTTTTAAGGGCTAGCATTAAAAATGGTCGAGATCCTTCTGAACTTAGTATTTCCGTTCATTCCACGGAAGTACTAACATTCCCACATTCTGACATTTCATGACAGGACACTAACATTATAATTGTACAATGATTTATGTTTTGATATTTCACACTGAAACTCTTAGTTTTAATTAACTTTTACTTACACGCAAATCGTTCTGATAAACTATCTATAAGATCGCGGCCAAAGAAATAATACCCTGTAGATGATGTTCTAGAGTGCGAGCTGTGAATAATCTAGAACCTAGATTATTCACAGCTCGCAGCATAATAAATGGTAATTCATGGTTACCTATTTCAAATTATGTACATTTTCTCGATATGTTCTTGATCATTCAGCAAAATGTATAGAATTAATTGAATGGTAGATGCACATGTTTTAATTTATCATTCAATCAATTCGTTACAATTCAACTAATCTGACTAAAAGTAAAATGCTTAGGAATGTTTGACATAAAAACTTGCCGAGATATAGTAAATGATTAGGAAGAAAATTGGGAAACTATATTTACTAGCAACACTCATGATTTCATATGGCTGTGAGGGAAGTTTTAGCGGTAACGCGGAAAAGAGCTGTGTCGCTGCGTGATATTATTTTCGAAATTTGTGTATAGTCGCGTTTTTATGTGTAAAAATGGTGGGCTTTTTATCATAAAGCATTCGATAATGTTCACGAGTGTAAGAAAGTGATATTATGAAGTGAAAAGTGATTTTTCGTATTGCCTCCAAAACTTCGTAAAAACTTAAGTAAAGTCCCCATCGCGTTGCTGGAGCCATCTTAACATATTCTCATGGAAGCATTTAATTATCGTCATCTTCCATGTGGATATTCATTAATTTAAAGAAATGTGAAATTCAATATGTATACGACTGAAAGACTCTGTATCTATGGTCATGAATAAACTATTTATTATTTTTTATTCATATGGCTGTCTCTTAAGCGGCCACACGCTGGCTACATCTATAAGTACTTAATCTAATGGTGAGATTCACAGACCGCACTATGACTTTACTTTGAGCAAAGTAAGCTTAGAACTGTCAGAAATGTATGGGTTTTGACAGTTCGAAGCGTACTTTGCTCGAAAGTAAAGTCGTAGTGCGGTCTGTGAATCTCTCCCTAAGACCACAGGCCTCTTTCAAGGTTTCCGCCAAAACTCAAATGTTAAACTTTTTTTTTTGGTATTATGGCATCGCTATTACGCATATTGGCAGTGTCAAGTAAAACGATACTTCGTATTTATCCAAGCAGCGTAAAAGCCAGCATAATATAGTCATCAAGTATGATAAGTAAGTATCAAGGTATCAAGTATAATATGTCAGTCAAGTGAGTTAGTCAAGTTATTCGAGTAAAGCGATGGCTACTTTACCAGAACATTTACATTGAAGTTTTGGAGGCAACCTGAAAGGTCGTGTTTTCGCACTGTTATTCTATTTCACTATACACGGGCACTGTAATAAACCTATATCAAACAAAATGCCACCAATTTTATTCAATATAACATAAAAATACACCAAGAAAATGAAATAAAATAAGAGCACCATACGCCTCTTTCAAGGTTCCCGCCAAAACTCCCAATGTTAAACTTGTCAGTAGCTGTCATCTAAACGTTCCATTTAACGCCCGCAAGATTGCAAAAATCATAGATTTATTATACTTCGTAAAAATAATTAGTCTATAAATAAAATAATCGTAATACTTTGTGCCGTGTGCTTTGGACTCGGAGCGCTCGCCTATCAAGCATACCTCTCCGTAGTAGTGGCATGTGGTCCAGACCACAACTGCAACTGTAGCATAATGGGATCAGTAATTCAGTACTGAATTCTATCAGTATTCAGTTTATTGCTATCTTTGCCGTACCTATCGTTCATATAATTAAGGAGAAAAGGCCTTTTATATCAAAACCATATAAGTTTTTCTCTAATCCATTAATTAGAGTATTGGCAAAAAAAAAAACAAAATTTTGCAAACAAACATATTAATATGATCTTTAATTTTACAAAATAGAAAATAGACTATGTAGCAAAATACAATTCATAAATGCATAAACTGAAGCACAAGTTTTGAACATTGGTCTTACAAACTATTGATATTTATACAAAAATACAAGGCACTATTTTCTTTTTTAAGAACAACTACGAAAATACTAGATACCTTCAATATCATAATATTATAACCATAAAAATTGATAAAATATCTTGAGTAAGAACATTAGCACATTTTTCTTTACCGTGGACACATAGCATGACGACCTCCGTCCACTGGCACACTAGCTCCAGTGATATTACTGGCCAAGTCACTGGCCAAAAATGCTATAGTGGCAGCCACTTCATCTGGTTTCCCTGGACGTCCCAACGCATGGGTCTCTTTGGTTCTCGTTAGAAAAGCTGCATACTGCTCATCATTTAATCCACCTCGCTTCTGAAGCTCTGTTATTATCACACCAGGATTCACACAGTTCACACGAACTCCTTTAGCGGCAAGTTCCAAGGCCACACATCTTGTGAACTGATCCACGGATGCTTTGGACACATTGTAAGCAAGGACACCCGGGAATGAGCGTATTCCGTTCACACTGGATACATTCACAATGTTACCTTTAGTTTTCAAGAGATGAGGGACAGCTAACATAGTTAAATAATAAATAGAACGGACATTTGTGTTCATCAAACGGTCATACTGCGCTAAAGACGTGTTCTCAATCGTTCCCATTTCGATTATACCTGCGTTATTAACCAAAACGTCGATCTGACCGAAGTGGTCAACAGTTTTCTTGACAATACTCTCAATGTCAGCTTCTTTATTCAGATCGGCCTGAACCACCAGCGTGGACGCAGCTTTCTCGCAGTCCTTGTTGACCTTTTGCAGGTTCTCCACATTTCTTCCGGTCAGTGATAATTTTGCGCCCAGTTTTGACAAAAATACAGCAGTCGCTGCTCCAATCCCCGAACTGGCGCCGGTTACAATCACAACCTTACCGGCAAAATTCATCTTGACTTCACACCGCTTCGCTACTAGAATAATCTGTGACAAAAATATGTAATTTGTTATCGGAATATAAATAGATTACACTAATATTATCTCACACCGAAATGAAAACAACTTGTTTACTTTCCCCGCGCCGGCTTGCCGGCTTCTTCCCTCCCGCAGTCAGCAGTCAACGTGACAGGTGACAGCTGACAGGGTTAGTGTTGCCATGCCTAGTCCTATGCTAAAACGTAACTTCATGCCTGTAATCCCCGAAGGAGTAGGCAGATGTAAATGCATGCATACAAGCATACATGCAAACAGCCACGATTCGTTGGTTACGTTTCAGCCCATGTAACATGTGGCGAGCCTGTTAACATCTCTGACTGGGAAACTTCCAGAAAGTTTAAAAATCTCAATAGAACCAGAGATACCTAAAGGATTTTACACCTTAATATATACCGGGCTGATAGCTCCTGACCCGGGAATCGAACCCAGCGTAGTAGTAGGTAGTAGTTGTCAATAAATTACCTTAGTCGCAGATTCGATTCCTGCCCGAAATCAGAGAATATGTAATTATACTACGTACCGAAATCAATTTTTTCTTTCCGTTTTTTCTTTAATTGTTATTGCGAAGAATAAATAGGTATTACAATTTTAAGGGAACAGCGATATCTTAACGATATTGCATAAACTGCAAAGTCTCATATCGGTTGTAAAGCTATTAATTAGTTATCAATGGATGTCGTTCACCGACTCTAAATCGGTTAAGAATCAAAAAGGGAAGGCAAAATTTGACATATCGGTGTGAACGGTGTGGGACTTCGGTAGCTTAGTGGTAAAGCGGCTGGACTGGATATAACAATAAACTAGACTTCATGAAAAACTACAAATTAATTATAATAAGACTATAGGGAGGATTAATAATAAGGTCTCTCGAAACATGGGGTGTAAGAACTCTGACCTCTGCAAGGCTTTCGTAGAGTCATAGGTCTATGCAATGGCTGTGGGTTTCTATTACCATACAAGTGAAAACAGTATTAGCCGTATAGTTCTTCTAGATTTTACTAATGATTTCTAGAAAACGCGTACCTACATACGAGTATATTCACGGAATAGATAAATAAAGATGGAATGGTAATGTGGGCGTGGCAAGCACGCCACAACTATGCGTGTACACACACAGTTCGGCAGAACCATTCGTTCGCCGCTCGTAGTGTCGTGTAGACTGCTTCGAATGACGCATCTCTTGGTAAAATACCATGTAGTGCCAATTTTAACATGTAATATGAAATGTCATACCTCAAGTATAAAGCGAGGAGGTATATCTTTTGATCGGTAAGTCACAAATAACATTTATTGTTATAATACTTGTAAAAAACATATAAATATACAAAGGAATATGAATATTCGAACTTAAACTGCATTATTTAAACGTTACTGCTAGCGAATACATTGCTCGTTAAGCACTCGCTCAATTAACGCTATTACTGTCTCCGCTGGCAATGTACAGCATGTAATGCGTTCGCTACACTTCCGACTTGTTTATTGGTGAGTATATTGTTGTGTGCGTGCGAGTGTTTATTGTCTACGGGCGTTACATCTTAGTATGCAAACTTACGCAAACGAATAGCTGCCCTGAGATTAATGTGTGCGTGATTGTCGAGATGGTGTTACATTTGTGTAAGAAATTGCATGGTGGGAGAAAAGCGGCGACACTGGTTCTAATACTAAATTGAAGCAAAGGCCTTTCCATCCTTATTTATCTATTCCGTGAGTATATTCATGTCGATAGTAAAATTCGTACGATAATATTGAAACCACCCAACCAACATATAGACATCACTTAAACTCACATCTCATAATGGCGTCCGTAGGACTCCGGCACCACCTACCGTAAACCCACTAATATTCTTGATTACTTGGTGGGATTTTTAATTATGTCCTTTTTGGTTACATTGCATGTAGCGGCTGTAGCCAAGTTATGCGGAGTAGATATATCCAAATATTTATGTCACATCAATATTATTCAATCATAGTCATGTCATGTCATAATCATAACCTACCCGACTTTCAAAATAAATATTAACACTCACATTCATTAAAAATGAGGTGAAGAAAAACCACAAAATACGTTATATTTTATATATCAAAATTACTTGTGCAATTTAGTATTGTAATAACAATGGCCATAGTGAGTTAAACTATCTCGTTGACGACTTCCTTGTTGTTGAAGTGTTACATTATGAACCGATTTATTTCAGAAAGAAGTTATCCACATTCACATCGGTCAAGCAGGAGTACAAGTAGGAAATGCGTGCTGGGAACTATACTGTCTAGAACACGGCATAAGTCCTGATGGCCTTATGAGGTTTGACTCAAACTGTGAGGCATTCTTTAGTCACACTGGCGCCGGGAAAGTGGTTCCAAGAGTTGTCATGATCGATTTGGAACCTACACCTATTGGTATGCTTCGACTTCATCTAGGAATACCAGGTGTACCTACCTATATCTGGGCAAATGGAGCTATCTTTAATAAATTATTATACGGGTGATATAGTTCCAGTGCAGGAGCTCAAGGTCGTAGGCCGCATTACCCAACATATCTGCCGCTAAATGGCTCAGCTAAAGTGTTCAGCACCATCGTATTCCGGTTGGATGGTAATATATGCCCCCGGAATTACTATCACAGAGACATGACAGCTTGGGTCTCAGGGGTGGCAACGCATCTGCATTTTAACCTCTGGTTTTTGTGTAGATGTCTATAGGCTGCAGTCATCACTTAACATCAATGTGAGCTGCATGCTTGTTTGCTACCTTGATTAGGTACATAAAAAAATCTATTGGGAGGAGAATAGAATAACAATATCTTGTAGGTACTTATTAATATTAGAACTGCGACTACTTATAGCATTTTCAGGCTAAAATCTAATTTATCTGATCATAGATGAAATACGAACTGGCACCTATCGCCAACTATTCCACCCAAGATCTTTATTAACTGGCAAAGAAGATGCAGCAAGCAACTTCGCGCGTGGCTATTTTGGCGTCGGCAGAGAAATTATCGATGTAGCACTCAACCGCATCCGACTAACTGCCGAAGACTGCAAGTGCCTACAGGGTTTCATCATATTCAGATCTTTCGGTGGAGGAACTGGGTCGGGTTTTACCGCTTTACTCCTAGATCACCTGTCACGTGAATATGGAAAATTGTCTAAGATAGAATTCGCCGTGTATCCCTCGCCAAAGATTTCCCCAGTCATAGTTGAGCCTTATAATGCTGTGATGACGTCCCATGCATGTATGAACACCGAGGACGTCTGCTTTATATTCGACAATGAAGCTTTGTACGACATCCTAGCCAGACTTTTGGACGTTCCACGTCCTACTTATACCAATCTGAATAGGCTTATCGCTCAGGTAATTACTTAGTTGTTCAAAATTGCCAATATTTGCTTTGAGAATTGTTCAGTTATCCACGTTAAAAATGTGTTTTTCCAGGTTGTGTCATGTATGACAGCTTCCCTGAGATTCGAAGGTTCCTTAAATGTTGAGCTAGTTGAATTCAGAACTAATCTAATCCCATATCCTCGGATCCACTTCCCTCTGGTGACATTCGCGCCCTTCATGTCAGCTTCGAGGGCGAACTTCGAAACTATGACTACGCATCAATTGATGATGTCTTGCTTCGAGCCTTCGACTCAGATGATCAAATGTGATCCGAGACTAGGAAACTATATGTCCTGCTGCTTATTGTTTAGAGGCGAAGTGAATCCAAACGACATAAATATTGCTATTAATCAAATTAAGAGTATGCGGTCGATTAAATTCGTTCCTTGGTCTCCGACAGGATTTAAGGTATCTACCTAATTGGTTAGGAGTCGTTCATAAATTACGTCATGCAAAATATCGGTATTTTTTACTGTCCTTTCGTCACGCTTTTTTCTGCTTTTAACCCTATTCAGCTGCACGTTATTCGCTACCATCTTAGATTAAGTAGGTACTTAGTCTAAGGCTACCATAGAGCAACACGGGCCACCAGCTGACCGCAGGGGAGTACCCATAGCGCAAAACAGTCTGTCATTTTTTGCGGCGGGAATTTGTGTAACACACACATGCACGCAACAAAAAATGTCTATTATTACGAAACTCCCAACTTTACTTTAACAAAATACTTAAACAATTTCACGCACACATTTAAACATCTCGGGCCCACTTGGGCTTGTACTTTGACCTGCTTATAGCTACTCTCCTCCGGTCCGCCGCGGCCGGTGGCTCGTGTTGCTCTATGTTCGCTACTAACTTGAGCGGAATTACCGAGCGGGTTTTGCTCGGACACTCACCCCTTATTGTGAACGTATTTTATGAACGGTCCCTTGTCCTTCTCTTTAGCGAAGATCGAAGGCGAATTGGTGTGCATGTATGAAGACAGGATGAATGTAGAAGATACCCGTAAGTTGTGTAAGGATCGAGATATTTGGCGCTGTATGTTCTTTGTTTACTTTAGGTAGTAGGCAAAGAAAGGGATTTGATGGGTAGATAAATATACTAAAGATTGACTGCCTTAGTGGTTTTATGGTAGAACTACTGCGAGGTCTATGCTGAAGCCCTGGGTTCCTTGATTTGTGGAGTAACTCGTCAAAGTGTTATAGAGTTTGTCAGTGTCATTATACAGTTTAGTTTAAATATCTGGCCGAGGAAAGTCAGTCACCTCGCTTCCTTTTGTATGTGAATGTGACTCAAAATGCATGATTCTTATATGCCTCTGTCTAGCGCTCTTGGAACAGTAGTTAAAAAATAAGTAGGTAGGTAGTGTAATTACTATCATATCCTAAATTTTTTCTACAATTTACTATCCTATCCTACAATTTCTGTGTTCTAGATTGGCGTTAACCATCAACCGCCAGTCACCGTACCTGGCGGTGATTTGGCTGCTTTGCAAAGAGCTGTCGTGATGGTGTCGAATTCTTCAGCCGTTCGAATAGCTTGGGAGAATCTTTGCAGAAAATTCTCACTTATGTACGCCAAGCGAGCTTTTGTCCACCATTTTGTGGGGGAAGGTTTAGAAGAAGGCGAATTTAAGAATGCCTATCAAAATATAAAAGCTTTGTCAAATGATTATAAGGAATTGGAATCTTGATTGTATGTGATTCATTTGAAATTATATTTTTGATTGAATATGTGTAGTGAAGAAATTTATACGAAATGTTATGGTAAGTTATGACTTCAATGAGTGCAGTTCGCGAAAACCTAAAAGCATACATAAGTAAGTACTATTTAATTAAGATTGATGATAAAAATGATGATAAATATTTTTTCTCACACGAAAATCCCAATGGAGTGATAAAATATTTCTATACACCATTGGTTATTATGAAGGCAGATATTCTATATAAAGTACATTACATGTTCAAGTTAACGGAGCCAGAACTCATTGACCGACTCGAACATTTGATCCTTCGCAGAGACGTCGGAATTCTGTGCGTTTTTGACCGTCTCTACAATGGTGAGTGCTCTACTGAACTAGTTGATTTGGTGCCACCGTCTTTTCTCGGCATTATCCGCCGAAGAGAGAAGTTCTACCTGCACCGCACCGACACCTGGCGGTCCTCAACGACGCGAATTGAACTTGCAATTTTGAAACGCACTTCCCTCTCAGGTGTTCCCCTGCGCTACAATTTGGGTCTCTTCAAAACTGGCGTCCGTTAGGATTAACAGCGCGTTGGCAACTTTTTTTTTTATGTAATAATAGTGGCAAACAAGCATGCAGTTCACATTGATGTTAAGTGATGACTGCAGCCTATAGACACCCACACAATGACCAGAGGTCAAAATGCAGATGCGCTGCCACTCCTGAGACATTAGGTGTTATGCCTCTGTGCCGGAAATTACAGGGCCCGTGCATTATCATCATTATAACCTGGTTTTCACCGAACCAGCTCCGATGACGGCTCCTCGTGTTTACGAGCATGTAATCTATGTTGGTGATCCATTAATATGTACTGAACTGAAGCCGTCAGCCAGATGTCTACTTAAGAACTAAAGATCAGATCCCAGTGCAGATAATGTTTAGTTAGGTACTTCTGCTCATCGACGACACAGCACAGCTTTCGTTCGATCGTCGATGCTTCTGCTGTTATCAATAGGTAGGCATTATATGGGTTTAATTAAAAGAAAAAGAAATCTTAAAGTCATATATTTATCTCATAAAAGTGAAATAACAAATAATAGAAATCTATAGTTAACTTAGATTAATTATCACAATTACCATTTTTCTTATTGCACTGAGAGTTTGATTAGAGCTATTAGATATTCCAGTCACCATTTTAAGGTATACAAGAATAAATTATTTAGACTGCCATGAAGACATAGGACCTAGTGTCCTTCGGGTTTATTAATTAGGCAATTTCTAAATTATTACAATTTTTTGATACGAATACCTATAAGTAGAGGTACATCCTCTACTTATAGGTATTCAGTTATAGCGATTAAACATTAACACAATTTGAAACATAACGGATATGATAAGTTTACAAATAAGATTGGACTGGAAAAATAAAGCTTGTACATTCTTAACTATTATTGTCGCAACTAAATTTTATGTGGTTAGTAGTTAGTTAGCAAATTTTGCTAAGACTTTTACTAAAAATGCATAAGGTATGTTTTGTTTTGAAACCTCTTTTTACCTAACATTACTGCACACGGAATTGCATTGGTGAATTGCGTAGTTGAAAAGGAAATCAGGTTTGCTGACATGGTATTGACCGACGATTTTTTTACAATTTGATTATATTCGCTTTGTACATGACGTCATTATTACTAAAGTATTTGGAATCTAATTGATGAATAATTCATTAAAGTCATTGCTCAAGGATTTCACAGACCATTTCTATTCCTTGGGTTCCAATGGATATACCTTGATTGGAGTCCGTCCAATAGTTTACCTAATCGTAAAAATGAAACCCAGGCACTTTAAGCAAAAATTGTTTCAAGAATAAACGCACAGGTAAAAGTCAATTGCTATGATTATAGTTGAAGCAAAGAACATCTGCCGCAACATTCTAGAATAAATCGATAATATAGGTCAAGACAAAAATGCGTGTCAATAAATAGCAGTTACTAATGAAACTGATTATGATTGCAAATCTGATATTGAAACTACGATTATAGACCGTAATCCAATAGCTTAGTGATGCGTATTCAACAAAATAGTGTTATATTCATCTGCAAATTGCAATTGACGGGTTCTATGGCTGGATGGAGCGCGGATATGACGGAAAATGAAGGACGAGTTGCGACTGCTTCCTTCTACTTCCTTAATGACCTTTATTGCATACGCCGGTTTGTTTACATTGTCAATTTGTTGCCTATAATTACGTGCTTTCTTAAAAATTAAACCTATCTAGTCATAAATATTTTGGTATCCACGAGTGATCAAGTACGCTACCACATGACGACATTGTAGTTAGGACTACCTTAAAACGTATTGAAAGATTGAATAAAAATAACCCATTTTAAACTATCTTTGTAGGGATAGCAATTGATCGTAAAAGACCCTGAAAAGCAAGAGACATTTTTAAAAAGAACATAACTAAAAAGAGTTTCGACATTATTATGGCAAAAAGATAAATACTATTTTAAAAGCTATCTTTTCGAATTTCATTTACTTATCAAGGTCTCTTTTGACTACCGGTAAATGACACTTTTTAATAGTAGGTATAACATAAAAGATAAAGATAAAATAGCCGACAAGAATCTTATCTAGATTTTACTCTATCTTTTAAAATTCGTACTCCAATAGCAATCTTAAGTGTGTATTGAACTTAACTAGATTATTTCAAGGCAGAAGAAGTTCGTCTGCTGGTATAGCAGCGAAGAGCTTCTGAGCTTCGTCGACGCAGGCGTTGATGATGGTTGTGAAGGCGAAAGGGGCGATGTCTCTGATCACCGGCTCCCAGTGCTCATTGATCACCGTGTGGATTGTGCTGGCTGTAAAACATTGTTATTCATTACATTTTGATATCTATGAGATAACTTCTTATCTTGCAAAGACAAGACATTATTTCTGTTATGGGTCAGTCAAGACAGGGTGAAACGTCGGACACTTTGCAGAAGTATCTTTAAACATTCTTTAGTGATGTTGCAGAGAACGGCTAAGTCTCTAGTTTTAATTGATCAAAGAATAAGAATTTACTTTAGAACATTATAAACTCTGATGAAACGTATTAACGATACATAGATAATATAGGTACTGAGGCTAGAAATATATAAGACTGCGATGATATTGTAATGAATAAGGATATAAAGCATTATTGAGTATATTTAGAATTTTTGTTAAGCAATTTCTCTCGGGGCTCGAGTTTTAGACTAGACGTAATAATGCAAGTGATAGATGAAGTAGGTAAAACATGAAGGTTTAGTCAATGATAATTGAAAATCTAATAAGCCAGGCAGAAAATGTTCTAACGATAATGATGGAAGTATTATTGGAGGTGATTGATTAATATTTTTAAAGCCATGTTATTTTAGGATTTATGCTCTTTTGCCATTATGGAGTCCTGTAAGAATGTCAGTACCTACTACTCAGCCACATATGGTTATTAATATGTAAATATGCAGCTTCTTTCTAGGTAAAAGCCAGAAGCACTGCAGTCATTACACAATGAAGTTTCATGATGATATTATTTATTTTAAGATCCAATAACAAATGATGGATGCAAAGATAGATCCATGATGATGATTCTGAAGTGATGATCTAGTATTTGGTTGTCACCATTCAGTCGCCTAGGAGTTCATTTGCAGGGACAGCACCGAAGAATTTCACGACCTCTTGAATGCATCTCTTGATGACCTGGTCTAGAGCTGGAGGAGCTATTTCTTCCATGATGATGCTCCAGTTCTCGTTCAAGAATTTGAGGGTTGTGTCCGCTGAAATGTTTACTCATGACATGTAACACCTAACTAACATGTTTGATGTGATTATGATGATCATCATCACTCCAGCCGAAAGACGTCCACTGCTGGACAAAACATTCGCCAAAGATACCCAACACTGTTGTGCATTATAAGGGGAAGAATCCCTATTTAGTAGGGATACTAATATTATAAATGTGAAAGTAACTGTCTGTCTGTCTGTTACCTATTCACGTCCAAACGATTGAACCGAATTTAATGAAAATTTGATACAGAGATAGAGCTGACTTTGAGAAAGAACATAGGACATATAACTACTTAATAAAATAAAATATCAAAGTAAAGGGCATACCTAAGTCCTTGTTGCCACCGAAGAGGTTGGTGAATTTGAATTGGGCGTGCTCCATCTTGTAGCTTTCCTTATGGTTGGTGACCTTCCAGTAGCCGTCGACGGTGTCGAAGTCGTACTTCACCACGATGTTTAGATTCCCTGTACGTACATTAGTTATTTTGGGGCTGTCAAGAAAAACTAATATCTTACAAAACTTTGTAAGATCTTACTAAAAATCGGCAGGAACATGGGCGAAACACAAATTAAATGCTAAGTGAGTATGAAAAAGACGCTATTTTGTCTAACTATCACAGTATATAACTGAATATCAGAGTATTTTATATTCAGGCAGATGATACCTGATGATAGTAGTGACCAGTTTGTTTTGGCCGAAATGCTAAACGGTATCTAAATGTGTGTTGACTAGATTACAACGTTTTGTAAGCTCTTTATTTTTTAACATCATCGGTGTGAACAAAATTTAATCAGCTACCTACTGATTAAAAAATGTCAAACAATATTAGGGTATGAGTATTCTGCTAATTGTTGAAGGTAGTCATATCAACTACCAGAATTTTCTAGGTTTCCTTTAAAAATAACTATAACTTCGTTTAACGTTTATCTAAGATGGAGACTATCCAAGACTACTGCCATTAAATAATTATTATCTGAGAGTTGACCGCGATTAATATAAGACTCTAACTCTACTACATCGGAATATCAATTCATTGTATTGCCTTAAACCATCTTCTTAACCTCTCTAAATCTGTGTGATTAATGTGATTATTGATTTAATTTTGCCCTGGTATTATAAAAACGTGTTAAACTTGTTTAATTATTATGTCCCTTGTTGCTATCGAACAGACCAAGAACAGACCAACAAATACGATTATATTTTAACAATCTTTGTTTAATTTAAAAATTATTTAGAAGCCAATACATTATTAAATATTTATAAAATCATAAAGCTGTAATATCAAAAAAAAATAAGAGGATTACTTACTGATCTTAATTTTGGCTTGTCCATCTCCCCTGATGGGCAGGATGAGCACCTGGCCGTCCATCACGTAATGCGCCTTCAAGGTCACGTTGGATGTGAAGTCGATCACCGCTTTGCCTTTCTCCGGGAATATTCTGGAAGTGCCCAAAATAAGATGTAACGCAAGGCACAAGGGAGACCAAGCTGATTATACAGTTTATACAGTACAAAGAATTGCGAAAGGTCACCTATCACGAAATATCGAAAACCGCTTAATGTAGATACAAAGATGAACTTGGTAGGGTGGTAGTGTAATGATGTTGGCAACCCCAAACTGATTTCTTCCGTGTAATGTTGGCAACCCGGAACTCACTCTTTCCCAACGTCCGGCGGGCTATTATGGTTTTCAATTTATTTATCATAATCCAAACTCAAGACGAATGAAACCTACTTGTACTGATTAACTCTAAATCCAGAGAGGCCAGTGACGACGGTGTCAGTCAGGGTGACTTTCAGAGCCGGATTGTCGACCACTATAGTGCCCAACTCGACGGGATCCAACGGTTTGATGCCGAGCTCACTGATGCCCTTCGCGAACGAGGGTCCAGCAAGAGTAATCGCCTTCTCGATACATTGGTTCAGGTTGGGGTCCGACTTCGAGCATGGTTTGATGAAGGATGCTGAAACAAAATTGATTAAGTTAGGAGTTGTCACACAAAACGTTCTTATATTCTAAAACTCATACACATACACTTACAGCGCTACACTAGGTACAAACTGTGTCGTGGGTACCTTTGCACACACAACACAAACACATATCCGTAGGCCAAACAAATATCTATCCCGGTACGGGTACCGAACCCCGTCAGCCTCGTGGCTCATCGAATTGATTGACTTTTTGATGTTAGACTTGTTGCGCAGTATGTGCTATGCAAACCCGTAGACTCCTAAACCCGGCAAGGTGGCAGCCCTATGTGTTGCGCCTCAAGAATTATTTATAAACTAGCTGTGCCCGCGACTTCGTCCACGTGAGAAAAAATATGATTGTTCAGTACCTACCCGGACGAAGTCGCCTAAGTTACTCCTTACCTATTACATCAGCTATCTGCCAGTGAAAGTCCCGTCAAAGTCGGATACACTTCAATTCTACTTACTTGTATGTAGGTATGTATGTATGTATGGACGTATGGAGATAAAAGTAGCCTAAGTTACTTCTTATTACATTAGCTACCTTCTCGTGGAAGTCCCGTCAAATTCGGATACACTCCAATTCTACTTATTTGTATGTAGGTATGTGAGTATGTATGGATGTATGGAGATAAATGAAGCCTAAGTTACTCCTTATCATATCAGCTATCTCAAAGTCCCTAATAAATAATAGAAAAAAAAACATCAGCCAGTGAAAGTCCCGTCAAAATCGGTCCAGTCGTTCCCAAGTTTAGCCCCGCCAAACAGACAGACAGACAGACCGATAGACAAAAATTGAAAAAAATGTTGTTTTGGTATATGTACCGTGTATGTACATATGCATTTAGTAAAAAGCGGTTATTTTAATATTACAAACAGACACTCCAATTTTATTTATTTGTATAGAGTATAGATGTATAGATTTATTAGTTCGACGTCTCAGCTCGACATCTTAATAGGCACGGTCAGTGTCGTTGTCAAATGACCTAACCGATTCTTGAGTGGAAAAGACAAATTTATTCTAATGATATTCAATTATATGAATATTCTATATTTAATTATTCTATATTTATATACACTTGAATATCGCATAAGTGTTAGGCCTGGTTTAAATAATTATATACCTTCAAACCAAGTTTCGTAGAAATAACTTTAGGGGTTTTACCGTGATTAGTTAACAGTGCAATGCAATTCACATGGATGTTAAGTGATGACTGTAGTCTGTAGCAATGTACACAAAAACTAGAGGTCAACATGCAAGTGCATTGACACCTCTGAGACCTAAGTTGTTATGCCTCTGTTATTACATGGCCATCCTACCTCTTATTTGGAACATGACAGTGGCGAATACTTACTACTATTTGGCAGCAGATAGATTAAGGAATGCGGTGGTGATTGAAATAAAACTATTTTTACGGATTTATCTCGCGTATATTAAACTAAAATGATTTTTAAAATCAACCCGACGTTTCGGTCGCTTTTCAGCTTCCGTGGCTAAAAATCATTTTAGTTTAATATATGCGAGATAAATCCGTAAAAATAGTTTTATTTCAATGAGTGTAGCTCGCGAAAACCTAAGAACATATCAATGCGGTGGTGCCTTCACATTCGAGCTATTGCACTGGAACTCTACCATCAGTAAAAATATACAAAGAGATAAGTCAATAGCTTTCCAGTCGAGTATTTAATTTTAGGCTGAGAGCTTTTCTAACTCTCGCTGGAAAACTAAATAATTATTTAAGTATGTAGGCGTGTAATCTATATCTAGTAATGATTTTTGATTGACTGTAGCTTCGCAATACTTTTACGAAAATGTATTGTATGTTCCTAAAAATATTATCGAATTTCATAGTAGTGCTAATGTATGTATGTATCTTCACGCCAGGTCCCTAACGGGGTAGGCAGTGCTAATGATTATATTAATACTAGGAACAAACACAAGTTGTCTGTGCATACGACACGACTGTATAGAGTGGGTAGCCCATTTATCGATGAAACGTAACTTCACGCCTGTAATCCCCGAAGGGGTAGGCAGAAGTAAATGCATGCATTCAAGCATACATGCAAACACCTACGATTCGCCGGTTACGTTTTTGGCTCATGTAACAGGTGGCGAGCCTGTTGACATCTCCGGGCAAATTACCAAATTTCGAGGTACTGGGAAATTTCCAGAAAATGGAAAATTCCCAATTGAACCAGAGATAAAGGACTTTACACCATTATCTCTGATAACCCCCTACCCGGAAATCGAACCCAGGACCTCAGCGTCCTAGTAGTGGCCTGCCACCACTAGGCTACCGAGGCAGTTTACTGTAGTTTATCGATGACTTACTCATATACCTAACATCACGCTAAGCTGAATAGGAGAGGGTAGGTAACATTGCACCCGCGCGAAGCCCGGGCGGGCCGTTAATGTAAGATAATGGAGATATCACTAAAGTATAAAGTTCCCCTTTACTTCAACCACGTACACACCTACATACCTACTTTTTTATTTTTTTCTCCAGCGGTAGCGACAAAGTTGACATCATATTACAAAAACCTATCCCATTGTATTGTTAAGGGGTTTTTATAGCCAACAACTGTAATAATGTTATGAAATGGTTGACTATGAAATACGATCAATTGACATATCTATTGTTCCCACCGCTCAACAATGTAATTTGCTAATCGTGTCATATTATTTGTTTTTTCTTTTCTTTGGTATTTATTACATCAGTTACTATGCTTTTATGTGCAATTTTGTGGGCGTTTAAAAGATAATAGCCAAATTCATTGATACCTACTATTTGAACGGGGCGGGGTATATCCGCATTATGGCATTAAGTGCCAAACAAACATTTTGTCTCTACACTCTCTGCCTAACCCGTTAGGGACCTGGCGTGAAGATACATACATACATACAAACATTTTTCACTGGTGGTAGAGCTCCAGTGACGGAGCTCGCGGGCGTAGGCACCACCGCATTACCTAATATACTTGCCGTTAAATGGTAGTGTTCAGCACTATCGTGTTCCGGTCAGGTGGTAATGTACGGCTCTGTAATTTCCGGCACAGAGGCATAACACCTAATGCCTCAGGAGTGGCAGCTCATTTACATTTTGACCTCTGGTCATTGTGTGGGTGTCTATAGGCAGCAGTCATCACTTAACATCAATGTGAACTGCACGCTTGTTTGCCACTTTTATAACAAAAAAAAATGGTATAGTTGCAGTGTAAGTACTCAAGGGCATAGGCACCATCGCACTGGAACTCTACCACCAGTAAAAATGATACAAAAGAGATAAGTTAATAGCATTTTTTTTTTTATGTAATGGAAGTGGCAAGTATGCATGCAGTTTACATTGATGTTAAGTGATGACTGCAGCCTATAGACACCCACAAAAAGACCTAAGGTATTATGCCTTTGTGCCCGAAATTCCCTGACACAAGGGAGTTTTAATAAATAATAGGAACCTATATAATGTTTCGAAGTGCATATAAATCATATGAATTTGAGTTCAAGTGCAGTGTGTCATCAACCTATATTTGGCCTGGAATTCCAAAACGGTTATACAAGTGTATAATGTCGGATAAGTCAGAAGTTGTGCTACAATATTGTGCCCTACGAAGCCCTTTATCACCTTGATCGAGACTTTGATCGATCTTACCTTGGTTTCTAAGTTCTTACATTAGATCGTTCATTTTTAAGGTTACATATCTGTAAAGTAAAAAATAACCTTTAAAAGGTCAACAAAATAAAAATATTTTCAATGCAAGGGAATCGAAAGGGTTCTTTTCGTTAAATAATAATCATGAAAATATCAAAGCAAGCCCCGTATTTTGATTTGTACAAATTATGAAACAGCTGTGGAATATTATCCTCCAGAACTTCTAGAACATGTTCCGGTATTTAAAATATGAAGGTTAATTAAATAAAACAAGTTTCCCCCTCAACAGTAGAACACAATCATTTCTTACGTAACGTCCGTGACTTCACGCCTGTAATCCCCGAAGGGGTAGGCAGAGGTAAATGCATGCATTCAAGCATACATGCAAACACCCACGATTCGCCAGTTACGTTTTTTGGCCCATGTAACAGGTGGCGAGCCTGTTGACATCTCCGGGCACATCCCAAATTCCGAGGTACTGGGAAACTTCCAGAAAATGGAAAAATCCAGTAGAGATAAAGGATTTTAAAACGTTATCTCTGATAGCCCCTGAACCGGGAATCGAACCTAGGACCTCCAGCGTAGTAGTAGTGGCCTGCTACCACTAGGCTACTGAGCAGATAATCATTTCTGTTATAAGTCAGTACTTAGTCTTGAAATTAAAAAGTTTTATTACGAGGAAATTAAAATATTTTCAAAGCTGTTTCACCTTAGACCTTTTTTTGGTGTACAAATGTCGCCATAGTCCTTAACTACAATGTTTTAAAGGACATGTGAAGGAAAACAACCGAAAATTATAAATGTATGGTGTAGATACCTATTATGTGTTTACTTTTAAGTCAAGTGCTTTGAGCAGGTAATTTAGGAAAATTTTACTACAAGTCTCACAAGCAATTTAATATTACGCTGGTACTTCGCTTTTGTTTGCGGACTTCAGTAATAAATTTGAACTATAAGTAAATATGGTTTATGTAAATGTGGACATGACAGAAACGCGTGAAGTTCATTAAAACATTGCTAGCAAATATTGTCAGGAGCCTATCTGTTTCGACAAACATCCTCCTGATATTTGAGATATATATCTATACTAATACTAGCTGACCCGGCAAATACTAGCTGACCCGGCAAACTTCGTATTGTCTCAGAATGAAATAATGTGTCAAAGGTTTGAGATACAGACTATTTGTATGGGAAAATGAAATTATGGTTTTTATTACTATTTCCATTCAATTTCTTCATATTTTCTTACCTTTTAAACCTTCCCTGGACTTCCAAAAATCATTCAAAACCAGCCAAAGCCAAATCGGTCCAGCCGTTCTCGAGTTTTAGCGAGACTAACGAACAGTAATTGATTTTTATAATATAGAAGATTATGAAGACATAACATTTGTGTTTCTGTATGTTTTTTATGTAATGAAAGTTGAAAACAAGCATGCAGTTCACATTGATGGCAACCTTTGCCCAAAAACTTTACTGTTGTCGTGGGCCAAAATTATATAACAAAATCAACAAAGAATTTATTATAACTAAAGCCAATAAAATGATTTGTAAAAATAAACTAAAGAAATGGTAACTAACTTTAGATTACCAAAAGACTGAAAAACTTCTAGAAATTGTATCGTAAAATATCATACACACACACACACACTCTCTCACTTACTCACTCGCTCACTCACTCACTCACTCACTCACTTACTCACTCTCGCTCGCACGCATACACACACATATACATTCAATCACGCATGCGCTCATTTATACACTAGTTTTGTTATTTTGTGAAACATTTAACTTTATTTCTCTTCTCTATTTAAAAAAAAGGTATATATCTGTATATGTATCACCACCTAATCTACTTTATTATTAGCACAATGTATTCTTCATGAATTTCTGTAATCCTTTCTTATGAGGGAAGAGCTGGTGTCCTGAAATACAGGCTTTGCTTAGTTTAGGCACCAGTCTCCCACAATTTACTTTAATAATCACTCACGACTTTTTATGTTTTTATTATGTTAAACTGTGTAGTTATTAAGGTTATTGTGGTGATAAGTAAATAAATAAATAAATAAATAAAAAACCTATAGACACCCACAGAAAGACCAGAGGTCAAAATGCAGATGCGTTCCCACTTCTGAGCCCTAAGGTAATACGCCTCTGTGCCGGAAATTACAGGGCCGTATATTACCACCTGACCGGGTCACGATAGTGCTGAACACTACCATTTAGCGGCAAGTATATTAGGTAATGCGGTGTGGCGGTGGTGCCTACGCCCGCGCGCTCCGTCACTGGAGTTCTGAGTGGAGCCACCAGTATGTATGTTTGTAAAGTTTCCACACAAAAACTACTCGACCGATTTCAAAAATTCTATCACTATTAGAAAGCTGCGCTTCACTGAGTGATATTCATTGCACCCGTGCGAAGTCTGAACTAACCGCTAGTTTTTTTATAAAGTAGTAAAAATAGAACAGGTGAATGAATGACAGAAACATTAATTTTTAGCCTTTTTTATGTAATACAAGTAGGAAATAAGCGTGCAGTTCACATTAATGTTAAGTGATGACTGCGTCTATAGACACCCACACAATGACCAGAGGTCAAAATGCAGATGCGCTGCCACTCCTGAGGCATTAGGTGTTATGCCTCTGTGCCGGAAATTACAGAGCCGTACATTACCACCTGACCGGAACACGATAAATAACGTAACTTCACGCCTGTAATCCCCGAAGGGGTAGGCAGAGGTAAATGCATGCATTCAATCATACATGCAAACACCCACGACTCGCCGGTTACGTTTTGGCCCACGATAAATAAATAAAAAAAAAATACGCTTACACT
Organism: Macrosoma leucophasiata; assembly: GCA_036365455.1. Taxonomy (NCBI): domain Eukaryota; kingdom Metazoa; phylum Arthropoda; class Insecta; order Lepidoptera; family Hedylidae; genus Macrosoma; species Macrosoma leucophasiata. Next base: position 21,609,898 of record JAWQUS010000003.1, on the reverse strand, counting down.
CACAGCCCCACAATAGGTATAAGCCTGTGTCGTGGGTGCCGTTGTACACATACAACACATACACAAACACCCAGACCCGAAACAAATATCTGTAGGCCATACAAATATTTGTCCCGGTGCGGGGATCGAACCCGCGACCCTTCGAATTAAACGGTGAACTCACACCGCTGGACTAACCGGGTCGTCAAATATACTAGTGCTGAACACTGCCATTTAGCGGCAAGTATATTAGGTAATGCGGTGGTGCCTACGCCCGCGAGCTCCGTCACGGGAGCTCTACCACCAGTTGAGGGTTCTTTTTAGGGTTCCGTATTGTTATGACTGAATATACCCATGAATGATAATGTCAGTGTAAATATCTGTAGGTACAGTATGAATATGAATTTAGTGTCAATATAAATGTTTTAAAATAAGCTTTTCCAGTTTTGTTTTAAAACGAAACCAATCTTAAGTTCTATGTTGAATACAAAACACACATTAATTATTGTCAAGGGTCAGTTGTGATGGTATTTCGTGATGTGCTAGGAAAATAAGTTTATTTGCTTGCTGAATAGGTAGGTATGCTTTGTTTGATATTTGCGGTGTTTAAAGACTTGTTATTTCAATATTTATTTAGTTTCGCGCGTCGCTACCTACTTGAAATTGTGATCAGATTATTTTAAACATCCGTTTGAACATCATTTCCTAATACTTATTCAGTAGGCATTCATTACTTTGACGCGTAGGCATAAGTTGTAGGTAGGATAAAAATATCACAGAGACAAACTAAGGTCTCAGGGGTGGCGAGGCATCTGCATTTTGACCTCTGGTTTTTGTGCGTATGTCTAAGGCTGCAGTCATGTGTACTGTTTGTTTCTTCGTAACATTTAAAAATATATTTTCGCATAAGAACTTGTTGTTCGGTAGCTTAGTGGTAAAGCGGCTGGACTGGTTATCCTGAGGTCGCAGGTTCGATTCCTGCCGGAGGCCAAATTTTTCTATCCGTTCTTTCTTTAATTCCTAAAATATTTTTTAATTTTAGTAATAACGAACTAACGCTTCAGCTTTAGGTATTGACTATATATTAATAAAAAGTATAAGTTGTACAAAAAACAATTCCTATCACACGTTCTCCCACTTGGATCGAGCTCGACACCTCCGACCTAGAAGTAATGACGACTCCACTACTACCGTACCTACTCCTACTACCATGTAAACAACGAAGCAATTAGATTAAACTTAGGTACTAATTATATAGTTTTAAATTATTACTTACCACCTGGTAGAGTAGATAATAATTTATGTACCTATTTAAATAAACTATTTAACATTTCTAAGGCAATGATTGCCTGTAATAATAGGTAATAACCTAGCGCTGGTCCGTTAAATAATAAATGGAGACAATTATATGTCGTTACATGTAATGATGTAAATATAGAGTTTATTAATTAGTAAGAAAAATAAAATCAAAAAATGGCCAACAGCGACTCGGGTCTCAAAGTAAGGGTTCTGTGATCCGATATTTCATTATATTTCGTGCTCCAATATTGTGATAGTCAAAATACGTCCACTGCTGGAAAAAGCCTTCCCCAAAGACGGTCCAGAACCGTGTAATCGTAATTAGGGAGAATATGCCATAATACTTTACTCTTCGTTGTCAGTTTGTAAAAGGGGAAATGAGACATTCTACTGATATACCTACTTACTTACATTAGTATATTAAAATATCTAGTTTTATCTTATTGATATTTTACATTACTTAAAATATTTCTAACTAACTGAGCCAGCGATTTCGTTCGCGCGGAATAATGACTTTTTTGGATAAAACTTTAGGTTCATTTTGGAGCATACGAAAACACTTATGGATAGCTAATAAAATCTGGTTTACATTAATACCTTCTTCTCTGTATGCGAATAATATTAGAATAACGCCACGATACCCACCAATGCTACCAATGCCACCAGCGCCACCAACTCCACCAACGCCACCAATGCTACCAACGCTTCAAACGCCACCAACGCCACTAACGACACCAACGCCATCATCACCCACGCAAGCAACGCCAGCAACGCCATCAATGTCACCATCGCCACCAACGTCACAATGCCACCAACGCCACAATCGCGATTCAATGCCACTAACGCCACCAACGTCTCCAATGCCACCACCACCACCACCACCAGCAACGCCACAAACGCCACTAACACCTATTTAAACCACATTCAACTATGTTTAAAAGTTTTGAATGTTTTAAGTAAATTTTTAATTGATCATAACTTAATTTTCCCTTTACTGATTTTGACGAACCATGTTTTGACAACGTAGGAACGTTGTCAAAACATGTTATTATAATAATATGGAATCCACATGTGAACCGCGTTCAAATCCGTTGAGTAGATTCGAAGTTATAACGTACCAGACAGACAAAAATTCCTTCTTTAATCACCCATATCAGTTTTTAAGAAAAAAAAGGACACTCGATTTTAACCGTTTAATTTTATTATTATAAAAGTATAGATGAATATGATAATCGATTTTTACCGTCTTTCACCTATTTATGATTTTGCTACTAACATAAGCACGTTAACATTTTATTTTACGACAATGAAAGTCCCTTCAAAATCGGCGACACTCCAATTTTATTTATTTGTATGTATGTTTAGATGTATAGATAAAAGTAGCCGAAGTTATTCCTTATTACATCAGCTACCTGGCCGTGAAAGTCCCGTCAAAGTCGGAGACACTCCAATTCTATTGATGTGTATGTAGGTTTGTATGTACAAGTAACTCTCCAACAACTCAACAATTAATATTGCACATCAATTGCAACAGAAATTCATAATTTGTGAAAAAAAAACAACTTTCTAGCTATCACTGTTTATGAGATACAGCCTGGTGACAGACAGACGGACAGACAGACAGACAGCGGAGGATTAGTAATATGGTCCGCTCTTACCTTTTAGGTACGGAACACTAAAAAAGATAGATGCAGAATAAGTTCAATATTCGATATGATTCTTTAAACAGACGTTACCTTTTTTTTTTCTGAATCGATTGACATGAAACAAACACTAATTCTATGTGAAACTTACCACAATATATATGTGTAAACCGCAAATCGGATAAGCCGTTTCTGAAATTAGCGTGCACAAGCACACAGACAAACAGACATTTTATTTGATAAAAAGTACCCAGTGTTGTGCGCCAAAGGTTAAAATAGAATTATACCAAGTTTCATCGTAATCGAATCGGTGGTTTTTATGTGATGCTTGAACAAACAGACAGACAGACAGACAGACAGACAAAAAATTTTCTAATCACATATTTGTGTTCTGTATCGATCTAGTAACATCCCCTGGTATTTATTTTTTCAATATTTTTAATGTACAGAATTTATACTTCTACACTTTTATTATAAGTATAGATTTGATTTGTATATCAATAGTCGTTCACTTTGATTAATCTTGTTTGTTTTTGACGTTTTATAAGCGCTGCTTGTCACCCTAAATGAACAAAGAAAATTGTTCGATTCGGAGGGTCGCGGGTTCGATCCCCGTACCGGGACAAATATTTGTATGGCCTACAGATATTTGTTTCGGGTCTGGGTGTTTGTGTATGTGTTGTATGTGTACAACGGCACCCACGACATAGGTTTATACCTACGGTGGGGCAGTGAGTGTACACGTAAAAAAAAAGCACCTTAGTTATTATATCTCTCTTATTACGGGGCCATACATTACCATCTAACCGGAACACGATAGTGCTGAACACTTCCATTTAGCGGAAGATAAATTAGGTAATGCGGTGCCTACGCCCTCGAGCTCCTACACTGGAACTCTACCACCAGTAAACCTTAGGGAAGCTGTTTTCCCTATGTCTATATCCCCTGTAAAGCTCAGATTTTTTGGAGATACCTACTGAACATGGTACAAGGTCCATATTTAGATCTGATGCGCCAATGTTGCTGCCAAAATTACCTCATTTACCACATCTCTAATTTTCTATAGCATACATTAGTGAACTTACTTAAATCTTTTCATCGCGAGGGATCTTCATCAATTGTTTGTTTGTCTCGCGGCGATAACTTGTAAAAAATATGTATAACTTATAATAGATAGTTTTACTTACAAAATTAGTTAACAGTTCGTTTTCAGTTCCTTTTCAGGCGATTCCGTTTTTGGGGTTTCGTAGTAAACAAGGAACTCTTATAGTTTTGCCATGTCCGTCTGTCTGTCTGTCTGTCCGTCCGCGGTTTAGCGCAAAAACTATTGGTACAAGTACAAGTATACATCTTAATCACGCCAACAAAGTGGTAGAAAAAAAAAACATGAAAAATAAAATTATTTAGGGTACCCCCCCTACATGTAACGCGCGGATAATTTTAATATTTTTAGTTTTCTATACAGTGTGGGATATTGTTGGGATAGGTCTTTCAAAAATTGTAGAGGTGTGCTAACATCATTTTTCGATTTAGTGAAAAATTGTTCGTGACTTATTAAGCTTTGAAGTGCCAATTTTCGTTAGAGTCAAGTGTACCTCTACCATATAAACAGTTATTGCTAGAAATTCAAACGTTACGGCAATAGTAGCTACATATGGTGAAACTAAAAGGAAAGCTATCACACTTAAGTTGGCTTTACAAGTTTGCGACTAATAGTCGATCAAATGTATCTTACACGAAAATTTAGAAGAACTCCATAGAAAATATTTATTACATTTTTCATTACATTATTCAAACCTAAAAACTACGGAACCCTACCCGCGCGTGGCCCGACACGCACTTGACCGGTTGTTTTGTATAGTTGTAATTATTGTATTTTTTGTAAAGCCACTTCTGAGTGAAACTTCAAATTAGAGTTAAATAAGACTTCGGTAGCTTAGTGGTAGAGCATCTGGTCTAATGATCCAGAAGTCGTTGGTTCAAGTCTAACCCCGGGTGACACTTTTCTTTCCATTTTTTAAATGAAAATCGTTATAATTTCTGTCCAATGTCTCAACTACAATAATTATCATAATATTTATTAATATGGATGAGAGGCGCGCTACAGGATATAACTTGAACTGAATACAGGTTTTTTTTTATTTATTATGAGATACCTCGAGGGCGTAGGCACTACCGCATTACCTAATTTATCTGTCGCTAAATGGTAGTGTTCAGCACTATCGTGTTCCGATTAGATGGTAATGTATGGCAACAACTATCACAGAGACCAAATAACTAAGGTGGCAGCGCATCTGCATTCTGACCTCTGGTCTTTGTGTGAGTGTCAAGTCATCACTTAACAACCATGTGAATTGCAAGCTTGTTTGCCACCTTTGTTACACAAAAACCTAACCTGATACCTATTCAAAGAAATATCACAAATATAAAATTAGAGTTGTCTGTTACGTTTTGATAGATAAAAAGCTGCTAAGCCGAGTTCGATGAAATTTTATATGTTGTTTTTTTTTATTTTCAGCAAGAATATGTTTAGCTCTTCTTTCGGCCAAATACTCAAAAATCACTCAAATCTAAGTGGGACTTAAAAGTATTCTCTCACAAAACATGATCAAACGATAAAGATAGCGCACAGCGCGGGTTGCTTAAAATTGAATGGCGTTTGAGTATTCGGCCATTTGTGTCAAAACTAAGAAGGACATGAAGTCTGCTAGTAAAATAATAATTGCGAAAGTAATAATTCTGTCTGTTACGCTGTGTGATGAATTTTATTTGGTATCGCATTTATAAAGTAGAAACCTATAAGCCTCGGCCCAAAAAGGGGAGAGACTCGTGCCCAGCAGTGGGACGTATAATGGGTTGCCATTATTATAAAGTAGAGATGATGTTAGTTGACTTTGACGAAGTACAAAAGCTACAGAAACCGCTTGCCAAGATTTGCATTTTTTTTAAAGATGTCCAAAGTGAAACACCTTTGAGTCATGACCTTGAGAGCCTTAAATTGCCGATGTTAAAATATATTTACCTCACCTATCTATTTTTTTTAATTATGTGCAAATTACTCTAGGCTCTTCCCTAAGGATTTTAAATATAATTTTTATAATTTTACATATATCTTAAACATTTTTTTTTAAATTTTTGTTACGTCACAATCACCTTGAAGAATCCTTACAACTCTTGAGAGGGTAGCTTATTAAAAAAAATATTTCTATTTAAAATAAAATAGGCTTGTAACTCAAATGGACAATAAATTGTCATTTTTTTTGAAAATATCAGAATTAGCAACTCACGCAAGGAGCCTGCGCACACGCCACTCAGGCACACAGCGGCTACAACACACAGCACACGCATCGTCAAGAGTTCAACAATTGCCGTCCACACGCACCGCGAGACTGCCACTGCGTCGGGAATCCTTCCACCACGCGTTATATACTTCATATCACCGCGCGGAACCTTTGTTTCACGACCTTTTTTTATCGAGGAATAGCTGATGAAGACCGTGTTTACGGATGACTGTGAGTGTTTGGCACACTTGTCTCATAAGTGTCATAGATCACCCATTTTTTTTTAACAGTATTCATCGTACGACATTTATGTATGTATCACGCCAAGCACCTTACGGAGTCCCGGTCCACACCTCCCGTGCTTCCTCTACCTAAAGTATCCTCTTCATACATGCACGTCGATTCTCAACCCTCAGGCAGTACTCGACCTATTTGGTCAAGGAAGGTCTTCCTGGGATTCTGCAACCTATATTGACAGAAAGAACGAAAGAAAGAGGAAAGAAAATTAGATTTTACACCGTTACACATATGATTATGTATTGAGATTTCTTTTTGATTGTTATTATTATCTAATACTAATTACACCAATTAAATTGTTACTATTATGACTTATTCACTGTAGTTATCTTACAGGTAGCTTGTGGGTAATCAGTTTTTTTTTAAATAAACATACTAAAACTTAAAACTAGAGATCTTGTGCCTCTTCACCGGTAATAACTGGGCCATAAATTACTATCTAAAAGAAACACAGTAGGGCTGAACTCCATACCTACCGTAGTACTCGTAGTTCCAGCGTAGGAGCTTGAGGGCATAGGCACCACCGCATTACCTAATCTATCTGCCGCCAAATGGTAGTATTCAATATTATCGTAATAACCACAACTACTAAAGTCTCAGGGGTGGCAACGCATCTACACTTTGACCTCTGGTCTTTCACTTAACATCAATGTGGACTGCAAGCTTATTTGCCACCTTCATAACATACAAAAAAAGATACGTTTGGTAATGCAGTAGCACCCAAGCCTATGAGATAGGTGAAATCTATCCTCAATGAAAGTTGGTTTATTTTATTCAAATCTATATAAATAAGTCGAGTTTAGTCGAGCAAACGTTAATGCTGACGTGCTTTAATAATGACGAAGCTAAGGTAGGCTATAGGTATTTCACAAAAATCCATTCAAACCTGTTTAGGCTTGTTAAAAAACTACCGATTTGATTACCATAAAGAAATAGGTATAGCGCGAAGAATTGTTTATAATTTTGGGGACAATAATAGCTTAATAAATTTAATATTCAACGATATAATCGGAACTTATTCTAATTCGCAATAAAACATTTAATTATTATCCATTTATAACCGGTAAACCTACCGGTTATAAATGGATATTATATATTATACTATTATACATATTAATATGAATTAAGAGTAAGAAATATGGTTTATATGTAGGTATATTTCCCTATATTTGATGACTTCTTATATTCTTTTAAATATTAAGTCAGGGATATATTAAAATGCTGCAGTAGATAAAGCTATTTATTTTTTGCTTTACAATATTTACATATTAGTTAGTGATACTCCAATGAGCACGTGGACATAGGTACATCAATTTTTTCGGCGAGCGCAGAGGGCGCTCTTAGCCTAAGGACGTACATGCGGTTGAAATTTTGTTCAATAATTCTTATTAATTTAGTAGATAGGAATTTATTGATTTAAATTAATAAATAACACATATGAAATAAAACTATTTTTACGGATTTATCTCGCGTATATCACACTAAAATGATTTTTAAAATCAACCCGGCGTTTCTCAGTCTGTCCGGGACCACGGAAGCTGAAGAAAGGAAGCGACCGAATCACAGCCGATTATTGTACACACGGTCTGTTTCAAAAAGTATGGCAAACTTGAAATAATTTAAGCAGGAAACAATTATTTTTTGAAAAAACTTAAAAAAAAAAACAAAATAAAAAGTAGGTATTGTTCTTATCAATCCAGGAAATTGGTAGGAATGTGTTTTTGTGGCGGGTATAATGTGTAATTTTAAACATTTTAATTTTTAATTGACTAAGTAAAAGAAAAAAGTTTTAGCGTTAAAGTAGTTTTAAAATTCGCAAAATCTTTGGCCAGTGGTGGATTTAAAAATTTGCCGCCAGTAGGCTATTAAATTTTTGCCGCCCGTATATTTTGATATCGTAGTAGTCCACAATCATATCAATTATATTTTCTATCAATAAAATTCCAACTTCATGTTTTAGGCTTCGTCATTTTCGTTACATCAACTTTTTTCTATGGTTAGAATCATTGAAAACTATGGTCTGAATCTTGATAATTTCAAGTCATTTTGTAAATAGAAATAAAAAATTATGAACTACATCTGCCGCCCCTTAAAATTTGCCGCCCTAGGCTCCAGCCTACTCAGCCTGCTGGTAATCTATGATGCTATCTATAAAGTTCGTATCGAGCCCGGGGCCACATGTAATGTATGTAGGGCTCCGTTTCTCTTAGGTTTCGTTCAGTGGTATAGGCATGAAAGCGTACCTAACAGACAAACAGGTTTCTGTCTATTTTCTCTATCTATTAAGTTTTTTTTAACTTTTTCTAACAGTTATTCTCTATCTATATTAAGACTTTTTTAACTTTTTCTAAAAGTTTTTGTAAAAAATTCAATAAAAAAAATGCAATATAGTTTGTATAAATTTGTTTGTATAATAATTTTAGTTTGTATATTTTTTATTGTCAAATATCAATAACTTTAACTTTAACAAATATCATGGTGCAACCCAGGCTATGACTTCTAAACAAAAATGTACGTAGTAACATGTTAAAATAAGGATCTGATTAGGTATGTAAGTATTTTTTGTCCATTTGTTTTCAATACTTTATATTTAAAGTTTTATTCAAACATAGATAATATAAACATAAGATAAATATATTTTACACTCTGGTGATTATAAGGGAATTATTTTTTTCTATATTAATTAATAAGTCTTTGTTTTATTCCTACATATACATAATATTATCTTGGTACATAACTAACTAGGTAGTTATAATAATTTGGACAGAATTGAGAGTAATTTTTTTTGACAGCTATATTTTATTTTAAACTAATGACGTATCTTGAATTAAAAATAACAGCGATCGATTCGCCGAATGTCTTTTTAATTTTCTAGCGACCCGCCCCGGCTTCGCATGTGCGCACATAAAATTTCTTTTTTTCATTTAATAAAAAAGCCTTTAAAGTGATTCAAGTACGCCGGCTCTCTTGGAATACGACGTCGCTGGCGTCGGCGCCCGCACCACAACCTGCAATCTAGTGACGCTGAGAGACGGGAGACGCCCACCCACGTGAAGCAGGAGCACACCATCCCAATGGACTGGGCACCATCAGTGGTCCCGTCGCAGCGAGCAAGGCCAAGCGGTTTCCCCGCGCCACGACACGTGCTATCGGCGTCTATATAAATATTTATTTTTGTTACACGTGCTTGTTTTGGGTAGTATACTACATATATGTGTACCTTTCAACTCAATCGGTCAACTACATTCGGAGCCAAATGGCTGTGACAAACGGACAGACAGACGCACGCGAGATTTTATAGGAGTTCCGTTTTTATTTTCCACTACTATTACGCTGGAGGTCCTGGGTTCGATTCCCGGGTCGGGGACTATCAGAGATAACGGTTTAAAATCCTTTATCTCTGCTCCTATTGGGATTTTTCCATTTTCTGGAAGTTTACCAGTACCCCGGAGTTTCGTAATGTGCCCGGAGATGGCAACAGGTTCGCCACCTGTTACATGGGCCAAAACGTAACCGGCGAGTCGTGTGTGTTTGCACGTGTGATTGAATGCAGGCATTTGTACCTCTGCCTACCCCTTCGGGGATTACAGGCGTGAAGTTACGTTTTTTTTTTGTTTTTATCCTTTTGAGGTACGGAACTCTAACAAAACAATAATATAACTTTTTTAACCGTGACCCTTAATAGTCTGTGTCTAATTTCGAACCACTGGACACGTGAAGTTGTTCTACATACATAACAGCTTACACCAGTTGGGCGATTACTAGTTCGGCCGGTGTCAGGGCCATGTTTATGGGAATGACGTCATAAGTGTGGTCTATGCTGTCTGTTTGTTTTAGGATTCCGCGACCAAATAGCCTAGTCTCAAAATCCATTTCAGATTTTTTGTGTTATTAATATTTATACAGAAAAACACGGCGTTCCTTATTGACTGTAAATGAATATGCAGTGTAGTAAATTGAGGCTTAGAAAATGACCAATTCTCAAGATTATATTTGGTCTGTGCAAAAAATACGAACCCATACATATACATAGCTATATACATCATTAGCGCTGGAATACTGCTCTCCTAACAAAGACACATCGTTCGTATCGTTAACAATCCAAGACTTGCGAAGAGACATTGGGAGCCTGTGCGTTTTTATCATCTCTACAATGGTGATTGCTTTGCTAAACTGTTTAATGTGGTGCCATCGTCTCTTTTTATTTCTAACACAGCACTACCCGCCAATGAGAGAGGTTCCACCCACACTGACTGGACGCAAGGCAGTGGTCAATGGTTCGGTTTTCCCGTTCATTTTTATGTAGAGAAGGTGGCAACAAACAAGCATTGATGTTAAGTTAAGTGATGACTGCAGTCTATAAACGTCTACACAAAAACCAGAGGTCAAAATGCAGATGCGGCATAAATTGTTCGTTTCAGGCCAGAACAGTTTCTGAAAATTGTGGAACATAATATTCTAGCTATGAATCCCCAAGTTTTTTCGACGCTGCTAAAATACTAGTTTATCCGGTGTAGTAAAACACTGTAGTGTAACACTTGCCATTTTACATTTTTAAGGCTCATGAGATAATGTTAATGATTGACGTACACAAAACTAGTTTATGACTAGTCTGCGGTCGGCAGCCATTTCTGGATAATTTCGGTGCGTTGCACTTGTGACGTATGTTGACTGATTGACAAGTCCTTTGTTTTGTCAAGGTGACAAACACTCACTTGGCTATCGTTCACAGTACAATGAACCCTACAGTACCCAACAAGAAATATTGCACATCGAGCCTACGAAAGAGATAATCGGCTAGATCCGACTTCGTAGAGCGTTATCTCTGCTACACACTGCCTACGTAAGTACTGATAGTCCGGTATTGGTTAGAACTTAATCAAAATGATCGACAATTGTCAAAAAGGTTAGGTTTGTATACCAGATACCAGATATCGGCCCCTTACGATAGCGGTGAATAGTATCATTTAGCGGTAAGTAGATTAGGTAATGCAGTGGTGCCTACGTCCGCAAGTTCCGTCACTGGAGCTCCACCACCAATAAAAAGAACTGCACAACCATTTATAAAGCAATGATACACAGTTATTCGTTTTTAGGCCTTTGGAACTTTGCCGGTGAATGACAAAGAATGACTGTTTTTCTTTTCTTTTTACTCTTTGTTATCAGTTTGTAAGGGGGAAATGAGACATTCTGCTGATATACTTTTTACATTAGTTTATTACATTTAGTTTTATCTTAGTGATATTCTTGACTTTATTTTTTATCTTGTTTGACATGTGAATCAATTGTTATTCACTTTAATTTATTTTGTTTGTTTTAGACGTGTCATAAAAGGTGCCTGTCACCCTAAATGAATAAATGAGTTTCTGATTCTCATTCTGATTCTGATTCTAGGTTTCCGTACCAGTAAGGACGTGACGATCCCAACAGCCACTAGTGGCTCTTCCACTAGTGGGTGTTGGGATCGTCACGTAATTCTTCCACTGATCGGTATGCAAAGTTTGATTAAAATTTGTTAAGTAGTTTAGGATTCCATAGCGGAAAAAATAAACGTGACGCGTATTTTATATATTAGCGGCCCGCCCCGACTTCACACGGGTGCAATGTTATCTACCCTCTCTTATTCATCTTAGCGTGATGGTATATAACCTAAAGGATTTAAGGACCTGAGATTAACATTTTTTAATGTAATGGAAGTGGCAAACAAGCATGCAGTTCACATTGACCACAACACAAAGACCAAGGTCAAAATGCAGATTCGTTACTCCTGAGGCCTAAGATGTAATGCCTCTTTGCCGGAAATTACAGGGCCGTATACATCCAAGTAACAAAAAATACTATTGGGCAGTAATTGTAATTTTCCACACAGTACAAGGTACATACGATCTTACGCATCAACTTACAAAATATTTACCTGTCGCTGTCAGATACGCAGTTTGACAGATACAAAATGTCTGTTTAACAGTTAAACAATAACAGAATAACTGTAAATAATTATTTTGGGCGTGAATGTTAACATACTTATTGATATCGTAGTTCATTGTCTCGTTTTCATTACGAACAATAGAGTTCAACGCGGTGTCATATCGGAACTTCTGATATATGACAGTAGTAAAATGCCCCAGATTTTTTATGCAATGAAGGTGGCAAACAAGCATGCAGTTCACATTGATGTTAAGTGATGAGTGCAGCCTATAGACGGGTGTCTACATAAAGACCAAGGCCAAAATGCAGATGCGTTACCACTCTTGATACCTAAGGTGTGCCTTTGATGTCTCGGTGCCGGAAATTACAAAGCCGTACAAAAATATAAAAAGATAAATTACGTTTTTGGACACATGGATATTAAACATAATAATGACCGCAGCCTATGGACATCTGCACAAAAACCATAGGCCAAAATGTACATACGTTGCCGTTGTTGTAGTGGATATAATATATTGTCTAGATTTTTTTTTGTTTAGTATAATGGCATCGCTATAACGCATACTGCCAGTGTCAAGTAAAATGATATTTCGTATTCCCAAGCAGCATAAAAGTAAGAGTCAGTTGGTCAATTATAAGTCAGTCAGTCAGAGTCACAGTCAGTAATTCGAGTAAAGCGATGGCTACTTTACCAGAACATTTCAAATGAAGTTTTGGAGGCAAACTAAAAAAGCCGTGTTTTCGCACTGTTATTCTATTTCACTATACACGGGCACTGTAATAAGCCTATATCAAACAAAATGCCACCAAATTTGTTTAATATAACTCAAAAATACACTAAGAAAATGAAATAAAATAAGAGCACCACACGCCTCTTTCAAGGCTCCCGCAAAAAACCTATTTTTGTTAAATATTGTCTAGATTATAAATATGCTTAAAAAATAAGTTTGCACCATATCTGAATGAACGAAATGATTCAGCAGTGGGATCCTAATCTGTGATGTCTGATTACCTACATAACGTAGTTTCATTCCATCCAGTTTAATTCCATCAGTAATTAAGTAGCTGGATGACCGACTCCTACTCGTTTGAAGGAAATATGATAACAAATTTCATATGAAAATATGAAACTCTTGAATTCTTGAATTTTCAGACTACGATTTTTGGTAAATAAACATTTGTATTTTTGCGATAAATCCACTGTGCATGTCAGAATCAGAAACAGAAATGTATTTATTCATTTAGGATGACAAGCACAAGCACCTCTTTTGAAACGTCTAAAACAAAGTAAAGATAGGTACCTATTTATTATAAGGCATGTCATTTTTTTTGCAATGAAGGTGGCAAACAAGCATTCTGTTCACATTGATGTTAAGTGATGACTGCGGCCCATAAAAAAATACGCTTACACTCACAGCTCCAGATTAAGTATAAACCTGTGTCGTGGGTGCCGTTGTACACATACAACACATACACAAACACCCAGACTCGAAACAAATATCTGTAGGCCATACAAATATTTGTCCCGGTGCGGGGATCGAACCCGCGACCCTTCGAATGAAACGGTCATCTCACACCGCTGAAGTAACCGGGTCGTCAACCACACAAAGACCAGAGGACGAAATGCATATGGGTTGAAACCCCTGAGACCTTAGTTGATATGTTTCTGTGATAAGTTATTACGGGGTCGTACATTATCCATCTAACTGAAACACAATAGTGCTGAACACTACCATTTAGCGGTAGATTGAATAGGTAATGCGGTGGTGCCTACGCTCTCGAGCTCAAACTGGAACTCTACCACCAGTAAGAAACTAAAAACTAAAATAATATAATCAATAATATCACTGACGTAAAACGAATTTAATAAATTTAACTGCCTCAGTAGCCTAGTGGCCACTACTACTACGCCGGGTTCGATTCCCAGGTCGGGGGATATTAGAGATAACGATGTAAAATCCTTCATCTGTGGATCTATTGGGATTTTTCTGAAAGTTTCCCAGTACCTCGAAGTTTGGTAATGTGCCCGGAGATGGCAACAAGGCTCGCCACCTGTTACATGGGCCAAAAACGTAACCGGCGAATCGTGGGTGTTTGCATGTATGCTTGAATGCATGCATTCACCTCTGCCTACCCCTTCGGGGATTACAGGCGTGAAGTTACGTTATAAAACTAAATATAATATACTACAGTAGGTACGTATATAAGTAGAATGTCTCATTTCATATATATTATACTCACTATCGTTATATTTATTTTATCTTTTGATGGCAGAAACTACTTTATTTAAGACATATTATAGCAATTCCCGCAAAAAAAGTTGCTTAGCTAGGTTAATAAACTTACATTATCTCGAAATATTTTTCTGATTCACATAAACTGTCAGATAATGGTATGTGACACAAAGATTATGACAAATTGACCAATTTAAAATTTCTGATACCTGTATTGGATCCTGCGTCTGAGAGTGGAATATTACGATCTTTCCAATGCCAAGGTCAGGCGGCTAGTTTACACATCTCAGTCAACAGGTTTTTATCCAATATTGGAGTATAGGTAAGTACTAGAATATTTTACGCTAAATTAATATTATTTTTTCTTAACTTATTAGGGTTTTCAGCACTATCGTGTTCCGGTCAGGTGGTAATGTGCGGCCCTGTAATTTCCGGCACAGAGACATAACACCTTAGGCCTCAGGAGTGGTAACGCATCTGCATTTAGACCTTAGTCTTTGTGTGAGTGTCTATAGGCTGCAGTCATCACTTAACATCAATGTGAACTGCATGTTTGTTTGCCACTTCTATTACATAAAAAAACTGATGAGACCGTGCATCTCTAACTTTACACTCCATGGTCTAAATATGTCAAATAAAAAAAAACTCTAGCAGTAAAGTTATGGATATAATAAATTGTATGTACGTACTTCGTTACAAAGATTTTCTTTCCCTGATACCTAAACCTCCTGTAAGTATATAAGACATGAAAAAAAAATCTTGCTCGTGTTAAAAACTCCGTTTGACATTAATGTATTATTCAAATTGGTAAACAAATTATTATGTTACAAAGTTTTTTGGCTAGAGCCTCTCCACGCACCGCTGCGTCAAATAATGAGTAATTTTTTTTTTCAATTCTATTGTATCACACTATAATTTAGTTATTTATTCGCTAATTAGAGTTTAATGTGGTGAGTATAGTTTATGGCTAGTTGAGCATGTGCTCGCAGTCATTGCTAGTTTAGTAAAAATCACATCATGTCACTAGTTGTTTTATGTACGTTTATGCATCTGAAATCTGAAACAGTGATGAAGCGAAAGGGGGATGGCCGCACCGGGCCCACCCGTTTGGGGGTGACGCCGTCTCTTTTAATAAACAAAATTTGAGCTGTTTAGACGTTAAGCGCAACACAAAACTCACTTTCGCATTAATAAAACTAGGGGCCGCCAGAGACAAAGAATTTGCTCAGATAGGGGTCGGTCGGTCACAACGGTGAAGAATGGAGAAATAAGATACAAAAAAAAGGGGAGTATTTCCTTTTTTTTAGCTCATACGCTCTGGGTGTCACCTATGTTAGCTACGCCACTGATCTGATATTGATCTGAATTTGTGGCTTCTAACATGAGCACTCCTTAACCATAAAGAGTAAGGAGATATTACGGAAATATGTCAATAGAACTACTCAGTTATATTTGGACGGAAGTGTAAGTACCTACGCATTATCTTACATAACAACATTTAAACTAAATCGAAAAATAAGAAACTTCTTACAAGAAATACCGACTTCATTAAGTTCATAAGCCAGAAAATGACGTGCATAGCTCTACGTGTATGACGCACCTACGCGATAATAAATGTTAAAAAAAAACTGGATTGGTCACCTAATATTTTTTTCTGTTTTAACTTTTTGTAGATGCTCGTACATTGATTAATAAATTTGAAACAATAATTAACATACTCGTACATTATATTCAAAAGTAAATCTATGTTTACCTGACCATATTCTCGGAAAATTAGATTAATTACTAGTTGGGCATCAAGGAAGATGAACGTATTTTCCACGAAAATGTTAATGTTGTTGATTATGTCCAATATTACTGCTCGATTTAAAAAGAGAGTTTATATTTCGTTATTACATTTCAAAAGTAGCTTAACCTTAGGTCGCAGCTTCGATTTCTGCCTGAAGACAATTTTTTCCCGCCGTTTTTTCTTCAATTTCTTTTATGCTGTTACTAGCTGTTGCCCGCGGCTCCGCCCGCGTGAAGGTCCCATGGCATCCCACAGAAACATTTCCAGGAAAAAATTATGCGGTACGAAACCGACAATATGATTTCATAATCGAAATCTAAACGAAAGCATTAGAGTTAGGCGATTGGCCGCTTGGTATTGCAAATTAGCCGTGGGAGAAACGTCTCAACATTAGCATCTGAATCACTAAACTGTTCCGAATCTTTGTATGCATCATTTTGAACATTTGGAACATTGCGTCAAAACAACTCGGCTCATAAAAGCAAAATTATCCAAACGAAAAACGCTCTTAAATTATTCGTCTTACAAACGCCATAGTCGTTATTATTACGTGCATAAGGTACTGTATAGGCGCAACGGAATAAGTAACAAAATATCATCTCATTTGGTATCCCACTCTCACTTGCTTAATATTGTATTGTTATCTCGCTCTCTCGCTTCGCTAGCTGATTCAGATTCAAATGTTTCAAATGTCAAGTCTCGGTTGCGGTCATGCGGTCACATTCAATCACTCAAGCAACATGAACGTGCAAGAGCAATTATGTTCGAGTTCCAAATGTTCTAAATGGTGCATTTGAAATATTATTGGTGTTCCAATCTTTCGGAACATCGAAATGTTTCGGAACAGTGAATCAGAACAGTATAGAGTTACACACGTCTATTGCAAATGTTCATAGGCGACAGTGACAACTTTCCATCAAATGTCCAGTCTGCTTGTATGTCAACCTTTTTACTTAAACAAGGTTCCATAAAACTTTCCTAGCTAATTTAAAAAGGTGTACGTGACAAGAACGCACGTGCGCGCGTCCCGCGCTGTTAGAACTGCGTCGAAGGTACCATTATCGGATGTCGTCACTACATTAAAGGTCTTTGACGACGGTCAAAGAACTGTGATAGTGATGATGTAATTACATAATAGAGGACAGGCCCTTGATGGCCGCCACTAGACATGTTATTCACAATTTTAGGAAATATATCCGGTTATATGTTTTTGAATAAACTGCCTCGGTTTGGTGGAAGTGGGTCAATATTATTAAGCTCTATGTCTTGAGTTCGACCACCGGGTCAAGGAGAATGTGATGTGAGTTAATTTTTTTTTATTTTTTTTATGTAATCGAAGGGGCAAGCGAGCATGCAGTTCACATTGATGTTAAGTGATGACTGCAGCCTATAGACACCCACACAGAGACCAAGGTCAAAATGCGGATGCGTTACCACTTCTGAGGCCTAAGGTGTTATGCCTCTGTGCCGGAAACTACAAGGCCTTACATTACCACCTAACCGGAACACGATAGTGCTGAACACTACCATTTAGCGGCAAGTATATAAGGTAATGCGGTGGTGGCTACGCCCGCGACCTCAGTCACTGGACCTCTACCACCAGTAAAAAAAAGAAGACTACTTATTCGAAGACTTGTTGCATGTGGTATTCTTATTGGAGACGTAAGTTCTTATCATTAAACTTAGTCACTAGTCTAGTCAGAGGGCCACTATTGCTACGCTGCTGATGTCCTGGAGAACCGTGAAAATTCGCAGGTTCCTTCAGATAGTTTCCCAGTATCAGCCTTCAACAAATATACTGAAGTGTAAGGTTACGTTTTTTTTTATTTAATAAAAGTAGCAAACAAACAGGCAGTTCACATTGATGTTAAGTGATGACTGCGGCCTATAGACACCCACACAATGACCAGAGGTCAAAATGCAGATTACCACTCCTGAGGCCTAAGGTGTTATGCCTCTGTGCCGGAAAATACAGGACCGTACATTACCACCTGACCGGAACACGATAGTGCTGAACACTACCATTTAGCGGCAAGTATATAAGGTATTGCGGTGGTGGCTACGCCCGCGAGCTCCGTCACTGGAGCTCTTCCACCAGTAAAAACGTAGAACTATCATCCCGTAACAAATAGAAATAAAATAAGGTCTTCGAGTCTCCGATAAACTCTATCCACAGCATACAACATTTTTTAAATATCTATCGTTTAGGTAATTATAGTTAGATAGTAATATTTTATTGTAACTTTTGTCATAATAATGTTTAAGTAGTTTCAAAATTAGTAGTTTAACTAGAGAAGAGCTAAAAACAATGTCTATTAATTGAATAAATAATATTAAAAGCAATAAGTTAAAAGTAAAATTTTAGGCGCTTTGCGCATGGAGCAACTTAAGTTGAGGCAATTACCAGAGGCGGCTTAACCTATAGTGCAGGGTGTGCAATGCACACGGGCGCATCGTCTTGGACCATCATGGTCAGGCCTTTTTATTTTTATTTTTTTTACGAGGTGGAAATGCCTTTGCATTCAACCGACTCTTTGGGGGAAGAGTCGGGATATGAGGGACTTGGACCCTCTAAGACCACCTCAGTGCCGACTTCAGTGCAAAAAGGGGGGGGGGGATCCGGGTACACTATAAAACACTGCTCCGGTTCCCTCCTCGCACTTCGCCTCCATCCAAGGCTCGTCCACGGGGGCTTTGTGAGCCCCCCATCGTCACTTGCCACGATGACCTGCGGTTACCTCGGTCACCGTCCTCACGGAGCCGCTAGTGCTGAGCGACCAGAGCCGTAAGCGGCGACTAAAAGGGGATATGAGCCCCCCCTTGCCGCCCGGGGCTCATATCCCCTTTTAGTCGCCTCTTACGATAGGCAGAGGATACCTCAGTCCTATTCTATAGGCCCGAAACTGCAGGGCCCATCATGGTCAGGCCTAGGGGGCGCCAGGTTTTCATTGCACTCGGGCGCTTCACGAGCTAGAGCCGCCCCTAGCAATTACAAACATATTAAAAGTTCCCTGTAAAAAGTTGATAGTTGCTAAAACATATTTTTTAATTTTTTTTTTTTATGTAATGGAAGTGGTAAACAAGCATGCAGTTCACATTGATGTTAAGTGATGACTGCAGCCTATAGACACCCACACAAAGACCAAGGTCAAAATGCAGATGCGTTACCACTCCTGAGGCCTAAGGTCTTATGCCTCTGTGCCGGAAATTACAGGGCCGTACATTACCACCTGACCGGAACACGATAGTGTTGAACACTACCATTTAGCGGCAAGTATATTAGGTAATGCGGTGGTGCCTACGCCCGCGAGCTCCGTCACTGGAGCTCTACCACCACATTTACAGTTGGCAAGAATTTTATGGCAGTCTGTGTGTAGTCGGCGATGTTTTGAGTTTTGAGCGATATTGGCATTTAGGGGCTCAGCGAGAGGGACGGTGTGAAAATTTTCTTCACCCCCCCCCCCCCCCCCTGAGAACTGTGTGTTAATAAAGCTCCATATGTTTACCACACTCCTGACCAGTGCGCCCCATATTCTATTAATTTATGCAATCCACCAAATAGCCACCACATTTGTGCAGATCACCACACAGTGCTGAGCCTGATGCTGGTTTTCAACTGGAGTTCATCAGGTGACGCACAAATTTAACATTAAATATACGTTAGAATGTTAATATTATTGATACTCGTGATTTGCGTTAATTAGCAACGATTGAGTATTGTAATAACGATGCGATTTTACCTTTGTCCCATACAAATAACATGTCGTGTTAACCACCTGACATTATATGCAGTCAATGTTCTTCATTATTTTGTCGTTTACATTCATCGTTGCATGGTTGTATGGGTTAGTGCTATTGAACCTCAATGATCCCGTGGAGTCTGCGTCATTGTTCTCTTGTTTTTTAACTGATTTGCCGAAAAATTAAGCGACTTGAAAAAAATAAAGAGACTATAATTTCGATTGCATATTTTTCAAATTCCATGAATGTGGTCGACAAGCAAAACAGTTCAAATTAGGGTTTTCGCATACCCGACATTTTTTAATACCCGGGTATCGGGTATTATTTTTGCACATACCCGGGTATTTACAATTATAATAGAAAAAGATACAATTTCTTATAATTATGTTGTATATTACGAAAGAGTGTGTGTAGTATTTCAATAAGTCACCTTAACTTAAAGTACAATCAATATATATTATATATATATAAACACACAGTTAAACAGTTCGAGTGGAAATACCGCCTTGTGCAACCAAGCGTTCAACTAATTCGGAAATTTTAGTAGAAGGTAGAAAAAAATTGTTATCTGCGGTCTTTTTGGAACTAGGCTTAAAGTTTGTTCTGATTCAGGTTGAGAAAACGATGTCAATAGCACTTCTTTTTCGGACGTAAAGTTCTGTTTTTTCGATCTTTGTTTTATGTGGGTACTTTATCTCAATGTTTTAATTAAACGTTTGTTGAAGAACCTTTAAGAGATAATATTTTGGGTATATTGCACCAGGTACTGATTCCTTATTCTGTATTTACTAAATATATTTTTACACTCCAGATACAGATCTATCCATTTTGCCAACGAAAAGTAAACCATCGTTTAGTAAAATTTTATAGGTCCACTAGATTCATTTTTTTCTTTTGTTTTAATAACATTTAATTAAGACAGACTACCTATCAACGCTGGTGTGCCGCAAGGCTCTGTGCTATCTCCCACGCTTTTTCTTCTGCATATTAATGAAATATTGGAGCAAAACTCCAATTTTCATTGCTATGCCGATGATAGTACGGGAGATCCACACTACACTAGCCGTGCAAATGCCTCTCGGACACTTATCGAGGAAAGCAGGACTAGACTTGTGTCTGAAATCGAGCACTCTCTGGAGCGGGTCTCGGTTTGGGGTCGACTTAACTTAGTACAGTTTAACCCCTCGAAGACACAAGTCTACGCGTTCTCCGTTAAAAAACCCCATTAATTGTAGCACCACAGTTCCAGGGCATTCCGCTCGCCGTTGATAAGAGTATCGGTATCCTGGGCGTTGACATATCGAACGAAGTGCAATTCGGGAGTCACATTGAGTGTAAGACCAAGTTAGCATCCAAAAAGTTGGGTGTGCTTAACAAAGCGAGGCAGTATTTCACATCGGGGCAGCTACTACATCTTTATAAGGCCCAAGTGCGTTCCCATCTGGAATACTGCTCTCATTTGTGGGCGGGAGCCCCCAAATACCAGCTTGGTCCACTTGACTCCCTAGAAAAACGCGCCGTTCGTATTGTTAACGATCCAAGACTTATTGACAGGCTCGAACATCTGAGCCTGCACAGAGACATTGGGAGTCTGTGCGTGTTGTACCGTCTCTACAATGGTGAGTGCTCTGCTGAATTGTTTGACGTGGTCCCACCGTCTCTTTTCTGTAGGAAAAGAGACGGTGGGACCACGTGGTGGCACCGTACTACCCGCCGAAGAGAGAGGTTCCACCCACACCGACTGGACACCTAGCAGTGCTCAACGGTGCGGTTTTCACGTTCGTTCCTGCCCAGAACGTGTAAATTGTGGAACGAACTTCCGTCTGAGGTGTTCCCTAGGTGCTACAATAAGAGGTTCTTCAAAAATGGCGTCAAAGAGTCCTTCAGGGCTGGCAGCGCGTTTGCAACTCCCCTGGTGTTGCAAATGTTCATAGGCGACGGTGATCACTTTCCATCAGATGGCCCGTTTGCTTGTCTGTCAACCTTCAACATAAAAAAAAGAAGAATTTAGCGTATTTCAATACCTATGAAAATAAAACTTTCTAATCAAACTCCAACGAAACAAAAACAAAACACAGCGACGTAAACAAGAACGTAATACATAACCAAATCTAACCTCATTGTTACTAGATTTTTCTAAAAAACTACGCCTTCTTTAGATTTATTTAAATTGTGTGTCACATTTGCTAATAAGTATTATTTTTTAGACCTCACTTTGTAATTTTGTAATTTGCCGAGGATTTTGATGTATTCCCGAACCAAAGTGGGTGCCCGGGTACCCGGGTCTGGCAGTAAAAAATACCCGAGTTCAAAAAAGTTCAAATACCCGGGTATACTCGGGTCCGGGTACCCGGGTAGAAAACCCTAGTTCAAATTAACGAGAAGTTAATGTTTGCAACCTATTAAACACCAAAAATAACCGTTCTTTTCAAAAATATCGAAAATCTAAATAAACTTACCTATTCTATATACTTTAAAATTAATCTTTAAACATATTAGAAAAAAAAAAGAATATCTATGCAGATGCGTAGAATGAGAAATGAAAAATTTATCTATGCTTTTAAGTACCTACATTTAAAAGTTAAAAGTATAATATGATAGGGTGTAGGTACTCATGTCAAATTCAGAAACAAAAATCAAATATATAATGTACTAATCATAATAGAAATTAACTATGAAAAAAATTGTAGGTATAATTTATTTATTTATTTTTTATTTTTTTATGTATTTTTTTTTTATTTATTATTTTTGTTATAATATTTCAGTTTACTCATTTATTTCATTCTTCAGCTATTATCATGTTCAGTTCAATATTCTCGGAAATAATATGTGAATGGGAAACTGCTGACAGAGCTCGCGTGCCGTTCATAACAACAATTGAGAGCCGTCAGCAAGTTTCAACATAAAATTGTTTTGGAAAAATGTAGGTCAAGGATTAAAAACTATATATTGGCGAATCATAGGCCCAAATTCAATGGGTCGTGACCCATTTGGACCATATTCAGCTTTGGCACCCTCAAATGAAAAAGATTTTTTTTTATTTAAATGAAATATTACTCTTCGATTTGGCTTTAAGCCCGTGTACCCTAGACTACGAGACCGAAATATTTATAGAGTTTATCTAATAGACTATATTTCTGGTGGTAGAGTTCCAGTGCAGAAGCTCGTGGGCGTAGGCATTATCTAACATATCTGCCGCTAAATGGTAGTGTTCGGCACTATCGTGTTCAGATTAGATGGTAATGTATGGGGCCCCGTAATAAATATCACAGAGACATAACAACCAAGATCTCAGGGTAACATGTACGAGTATGTATAATCTATCGGGCTGCCAACGCATCTGCTTTTGCCATTCGGTTAACCAGTGGTGTTAATTTATTTAGGCTGTGAGCCCTTTGTGCTCGCCGATTGCCCGATGAAGTAGACTTGCGCCGACTACGAAAGTTCATTAAAAAAAATCATAAAAACATAGAACAGGATAGTGTATATAAAATATAGAAAATACATTTCACATAGAATATATGAAAAGCATTTTCCATGCATTTAAATTGTATACTTTCTCTTAATACTTCTTGAGAATATTTACTTGATGATCAATATAATTAAGAATTATATTTTCGCACCTAATAATTTGGCATAGCAATTCCTTTTAAACACAATTTCATCATTTAAAGTTAAGGCATATCTACACAAGCTTTTGCTCAAGACTACATCCAACTAGTCATCATCACTAAATATTATAAAGTAAAGTTCCCCTATTTTCTCTGTCTGTATGTACGTATGCAATGCGCTAATCTCTGAAAATTGTGAACGGATTTTGTTCCTGTTTGAAATGTTGGAAATAGGGTTTTCTGAAGAAGGTTCATATTGTTAACTATAATTTATCGGTTTTTGTCAAGAAATAAGACGATTTGCCATGCAATACGTACGCTAGTGCGTCCCCACAAATAAAATAAATGCTAGCCGTGCGAATCCGGGGCGGGTCGCTAGTTATGGATAAACAGTACAACACTCTTACTGGTGGTAGAGTTAAATTGTCGCAGGCGTAAGCGCATTACCTAATCTATCTGCCGTGTTCCGGTTGGATGGTAATAACTGTAATAATAATTTATATTTTCATATTTTTATTCTAGCACTTTGTCGGCGTGATTATGGTGTATACTTGTGCCAAATTTCAAGTCTCTAGTACCAATAGTTTTTGCGCTAAGCCGGGGACGGACGGATAGATAGACAGACAAACGGACATGGCGAAAATATTAGGGTTCCTTGTATACTACGGCTCCCTAAAAAAGGACAAGTGCCTAAAACTGTCTCAGATTATTTTAGACTAGGAACAAGATTTGAAAGATAGTGCGATTCGTCGCCATTTTGACACTTATTCTTTTTAATCGCAAGGAGGCATCACGGACACGTTTGTCAGACAACAACAGGTGACAAATGCATTAGGCTGGGCTCTATAAAACCGTGGCGGTGCACCGTGCGTCCTCATTGCAACTGCAAGGTCAATATGAGGGTGTTTGTCGTGTTGTCTGTCTGTGCGTGGCTGTGCGTCGCAGTGAACTGCAGTTTGGGTGAGTGTTTTATTTTTTTGTTTCATTTTTGTGTTAATGAGGTTATGAATTGTGGTAATCTTTTGTTTTGAGGAATATATATAAACGTTTATTAATTAGGTTTAACCAATTGGGTTTTTTGGTGTAATTTACATCCAGGACTTACGAAGTAGGTGGACATAAATTATCAGTAATTTAAAGTATATAGTTAAAAAAAAATAGATTGCTGAAGATATGCTAAGTAATAAGATTGCTAGTTCAATTATGTAGGTAAATCAGCTGTTTATGAAATTTTGCTGTTAGATTTAAAATTACTTATTGGTTAATTAGTACCTACCGCGTAATTTAATAGGTATATTAAAAAACAAACAATATCTTATGAGCTTTGTAATACACCAGATATCTTATTATCATGCAAATAAAATGGCCAAGGTACCTATATTGTATAAAGTACATTGTATGCTGCCCGAAACGAAAAGCATTATACCTATACTATTTCACGAAATAAAAATATATAAGTTTTTTGATGATGTATAGGTAAGTGGTAAATATTTTGATGTTATTCTTCATGGTAAATGAATATACGCAGCTTATTGCGTACTACCTAAAAAACAGAGGTAAAAATGCTGATGATTTATTAGCCTATTACCTTGACTCTTGCCTAAGTTGTTTTGCTTATGTGACAACCATTACGGGACCATAGGTTATTATCACAGAACATGATCGTGCTGCCCATTCCTATTTGGTGCCTACGCTGTTGAGCTCCGATACTGAATGTCTATCACCATTAAGGTTTTGAGAGAGAGAGAGAGAGAAAGAAAGAGAGAGAGAGAGAGAGAGAGAGAGAGAGAGAGGAGAGATCACCGAGACAAAAATAATCGCGAGGAAATGAAGACAATTGATTTGTTATGAATAATAGAAAATCAATTGTCATATTATTCTCGCAAGCTGACCGGGTTAAAAAGATACCAAAACGAGAAAACAATTAAATTACATCGAAAAAAACACTTTATTGAGACAGTTTTTCAATGTATCAAACCAATTTTTGTTAAGACCTATCAAAATAAGATTGTCAGGTGCAATTCTACCATTACCTACCCAATTCGCATGCTTGCATTATGTAAGTTGAAATATGGTCTTTCTGCACCCAAATTCTCTAAAATTCGGTAAAACCGTAAAACTAAAGAAACCGTTTAAATTTACAACGAGCAATTTAAAAATATTATAGGGAGGTATTTTGTATATCATAATTATAATATTGTAATAGAAACTAACAAAATGTCTCCTCAAGTGCAAAGGAGATGTTGCGAGCTCGACTCTGGTTCGTACACTACCTCAAAAAATGGGTAAATTAAAGAAGAATCCGAAAAAAATACAATTAATTTATTCAAGAATATATTTTAGAGTTACGACCACATTTATTTCAAACGATTTTATCATTTTCAACCATGTTCAACATGGCGGCGATACAGCCTACGCTTGGGATAGTACCTATGTAGATAAAACAAAAAGTAACAAAAAAACGGGATATTTGTGGAATTTGACAAAATGACATCGCCATATTCGCCATGTTGGTTTTGAGTTGCAATTCTAACTGCAAATAATGTTTTGTAACTGCAAACAAAGCTAAATAAGTGAAATATGCAGTAAAAAACGTTTTGATATTGATTTTGTCTGTTAATGATATTGTGTACAATACATGGCTGGAGGTCCATACATTTTTGCAACATCTCCTTTGACGCTTATGTTAGTTTAGCAATGGTGTAACACGAATTCAGAAAATGGCCGTTAGTACATTTATTCTCAAAGTGTGCTCTGCGGCTATACTACTACTATAAGGGCGCTGCCCTATTTCCTGTATACAAGCCAGCATGCATCAAACAAATATTTTAAGTAACGAAATCGTGTTTTACTTTGTTTTTTTGTTGATGTCACATATTTTGGCAATAAAAATCGCCCTGCTACCTATATAAATCGGTGAAGTGCGTGTTAGGCCACGCGTAGTGTAGGATCCGTATATTGTATTTACAGAGTACATATATATATATATATATATTATTTTTTTTATGTAATAAAAGTGGCAAACAAGCATGCAGTTCACATTGATGTTAAGTGATGACTGCAGCCTATAGACAACCACCCAATGACCAGAGGTCAAAATGCAAATGCGCTGCCACTCTTGAGACATTAGGTGTTATGCCTCTGTGCCGGAAATTACAGGGCCGTACATTACCACCTGACCGGAACACGATAGTGATGAACACTACCATTTAGCGGCAAGTATATTAGGTAATGCGGTGGTGCCTACGCCCGCGAGCTCCGTCACTGGAGCTCTACCACCAGTATAAATATATTATATAATATATTTATGTAATGTAGAAAATTGCACTCGACTCTAACGAAAATTTGCACTTTAAAGCTTTATAAGTCACGAACAGTTAACTAAATCGAAAAATGATCTGACATCCATGATATTTTTGAAACACCTATCCATCGATACCACACACTATATGGAAATCGAAAATTAAAAATAATATCCGCACGTTACATGTTGGCGTGAATAAAGTGTACACTTGTGCCAAAGGAGATGTTGCGAGCTCGGCTCTGGTTCGTACACGTCCTCAAAAAATGGGTGAACTAAAGAAGAAGCCGAAAAAAATACAATTAATTTATTCAAGAATATATTTTAGAGTTACAACCACATTTAATTCAAACGATTTTATCATTTTCAACTATGTTAAACATGGCGGCGATACAGCCGACACTTGGCATCAATTGATTTCGATAGTATTTAGAAAATATTACTTTTTTCTCCAAGTACTATATAATCAAAATACAATTAAAAAAATGAAAATGTCAAAATGACATCGCCCGCCATATTCGCCATGTTGGTTTTGAGTTGCAATTCTAACTGCAAATAATGTTTTGTAACTGCAAACAAAGCTAAATAAGTGATAATATGCATTTAAAACGTTTATATATTGATTTTGCCTGTCTAATGATATTGTGTACAATACATGGCCGGAGGTCCATACATTTTTGCAACATCTCCCTTAAAGTCTCTAGTATCAACAGTTTTTGCGCTAAACCGCGGACGAACAGACAGACGGACATGGCGGGAACTATATGTCTGGTAGACGGTGCACATAAATAGGATATACACAGTTTCGTTTTATGAAAGGGTTCCGTCAAATGTTTTGTTTACAAGTGTTTCCATCTTCAAAAAACGTTTGAAAACCATTGGTGTAATAAATCTGGTGATGTGTTTCTCGATCGCTCATAGTACATCTAGTAGGCACGTTGTTAATTTAATGGTAAGTAAGTAATTTATCGAGCACGAGCGAGCGAATAAAGATTTCAATCGGGTTTTTCTTCTTGATATAGATAAATATGAATTAAACTGCTTCAGTTGTGCAATGTTATCCGGTCACTATTCTGGGGTCCTGGAACGATCCGCGGGTCGGGGGATGAATGGGCGTATTCCCATTTCTGAGGTTTCGGGAGATTCCCGGCGCATCGAGGTCTCTTTTACATGAAACGAGACATAACTGGGCAATCGTGGCAAATGCATTTTAATAACGAGCCAGTTGGTCCAGCGATGTGTGATGACCGCGTGTGTAAGCCGAGGCTTACGAAATCCCCATACCGGGACAAATATTTTTATGTCGTACAGGTATATGTTTTAGGTCTGGGTGTTTGTATATATGTGGGCTCCATGCTTGTTTTTTTTATGTAATGGAAGTGGCAAACAAACATGCAGCTCACATTGATGTTAAGTGATGACTGCAGCCTATAGACACTCACACAAAGACCAAGGTCAAAATGCAGATGCGTTACCACTCCTGAGGCCTAAGGTGTTATACCTCTGTGCCGGAAATTACAGAGCCGTACATTACCACCTGACCGGAACATGATAGTGCTGAACACAACCATTTAGCGGCAAGTATATTAGGTAATGCGGTGGTGCCTACGCCCGCGAGCTCCGTCACTGGAGCTCTACCACCAGTAAAAAGTAGTTGAGTATATGTGAGCTCCATATTTGTTTGCCACCTTAGTTACATGAAAAATAAATATATATATATATTTTTTTAATTACGGATCTCCAGAAACAAATTCCTTGGTATTAATGTCGCGTAGGTAAAGTCTAAGTACGCACAGACGTGTGCAATCTCCCATCTGACGTGACCTTGCCCTTTCGCTGAATTGCTGTTTAAGTTGACAAGGCCTGCTGACTTACCATCTTCCGCATTTGCAGTGGACGATAAACGTAGGCATGTTTATCTCCAATTAATTATTCAGGATTGACCACAATACATCGGTTCATTGACACCATTTTGCGCAATTAGGTATAATTGACACACTGCGAATATTTGAGCAATGTGAATTGATACTAGGTACCTAGGTTGAGGTAAACACATACTTTAACGACCCGGTTAGTCCAGCGTTGTGAGATGACCGTTTGATTCAAAGGATCGCAAGTTTGATCACTCCACCGGGATAAATATTTATAATTATGACAGATATTTGTTTTGAGTCTGCGAGTTTAGGTAATAGTTTAACATCCTAGTGCAGGAATCATTTCGTTCATTCAGATATACTGTAAACCTATTTTTTACGTTACTTTATAATCTAGAGAATATATATTTCACAGATATATTCACTAGGTTGCCTACCAAAATTTGTCCGCAAGAATTTTTAATTAAATTATTTTATGTTTAACAGCCAGCAACTCTTATTTGCGACTTATTTAATTTGGCTCCCGTATACCATAATAATGAGAAAAAAAGTAGCTTCAATTCAATATCTAAATAACATATTGTACGTCATGGACGTAAAAAGTTATCGGGGCGGAATGTAACGTAGGGGCGGCCAAGTGCGCAATGGGAGATGTGATTTTTCAGAGTCTCTATACATATTGCCGTGGGGTAAACGATATTTTATTGAAAAAACAAAAAAAAAACTTCCCAAAAAAATATAAAAAAATACTTGCGGCTATTTTTGATAGGCAACCTTGTGGATATATATTCTTTAGATTATAAATATGCGTAAAAAATAGGTTAGCAGCATATCTTCTCCAGTGGGATCTTAACCTATAAGTTTTGTGTGTGTGAACAGCACTCATGACACAGGTTTATACGGCGGTAACCGAAGAACAGGGAGTGTTGCAGTCTGGGGGGGGAGGGGATAAGCACAGATAACATATAAATTGGGCTTATATACATAGCTTAACCATTACATCCGAATTGATAAAGTTCGGATACTCCGTAGAGAACACAGACCCATTCCACGAATGGTAGAGAGGCCATTAAAATTGAAAAACACATATTTTAATAGAGAACATCATGGGATCTTGTTAAATTTGTAAAATTAAATCTCACCCGCACCAGTCTGCGAGACCTTTAGATGCCATAAGTCAATTTTGCGTTATTTCTGAACGCTACGCTTGCGTTTTATAATAAAATAATAATGGCAACCCTTGCCCACTGCTGGGCACGAGTCTCTTCCCTTTTTCCTCCCTGGAGCTTACTCCACCACGCTGCTCCAATGCGGATTGGTGGAGATACGGGTTAGTGGTTAATCCGCTGTCGGATGTTTTCGAACCGCTCATAAGGTCTCCGACAAGGTTAGATATCGCACAACCAAGTAGATCGCTTGCGATCTACACCAGCCGCGGAGACATGAGAGCTTCAACGCTTGCGCTTTAGTGTTTACCAAATCAATGGAGTTCGCTGCATACTACGAATACCTAATTAATTAGGTACTTATTTGTAGACTGCACATAATTTTTCTAACTGTCAGACAAATCACATCTTAAGTAGTCTGCCCGGGACCACGGAAATTGAAAAGCTATTGAAACCATTTTACGAGTTTTTAATATGTATTAAACGAGATGAATCCGTAAAAACACTATTATTTCTATAAATTCATTATCAAAATCCGAGCTCACATCCAAGCATTGACTTATTCTCTCCCTTTTTATTACAACCGTCTCAGAGTGGGAGTCGGTGAATAATAACGATTGATAACTAATTAATGGCCCCCGACAAGGTTTAACGACTGTTATCTATCAATTGCAACCGGAACCGGCTTAACGTGCCCTCCGAAGCACGGAAACGCGCATTTCAATTTTGTCACTAGTGGTCACCCATCACACACCCGACCGCGCCCATATCGCACAACCAAGTATTTAATCGATATAATAAGCTTTACAGTAGCTTAGTGGTAAAGCGGTTGCGCTAGTAATCCACAGGTCGCCGGTGCCAATTCCGGCCTATTTAAAATTTTATGCAACATTTCTTATCCTGTCATTCTAGATAAGCGTTCTTCGCCTAATTGCCGTAACCTACCCTTTTTTATTCACGTATAGGTGTGTTATATATTTCGATATGTTGAAGATAAATAAGTGAGAAATGAAAAAGGGCACGGTAATTAGGCGACGAATGACAGGTAATCTAGAGAACGACCACGGTGTGAATGCACCGTAAGATTTAAACCTCTTTTGGTCGACAGCACCAATCTGTTCTCACTGAAGGTCTGCCACCAAAAAAGCACAAATCCAATGTAAGTACCAAAGATATTGGACTCCTCCAATATCTTCGGTAAAAACTTAAAACGGCGAAGACATTAAAGCAACAAACAGCCGGTTCCATTTTTAAATTGATTAGACAGATATTTATGTCAGACGTTTCCACGACATCTGTATACTACTGCCTCGGTAGCCTAGTGGTGGCAGGCCACTACTACTACGCTGAGGTCCTGGGTTCGATTTGAGGGTAGGGGGTTATCAGAGATAATGGTGTAAAGTCCTTTATCTCTGGTTCTATTGGGATTTTTCCATTTTTGCGAAATTTCCCAGTACCTCGAAGTTTGGTAATGTGCCCGGAGATGTCAACAGGCTCGCCACCTGTTACATGGGCCAAAAACGTATCCGGCGAATCGTAGGTTTGCTTGTATGCTTGAATACATGCATTTACCTCCGCCTACACTTCGGGGATTACAGGCGTGTTTTTTTAAGTTACGTTTTTTTTATATACTATGTGAAAGTGTGGTAAAGTGACTTCTGGAAAGTGGAACTGTGCTATCAAAGCCGTGTCCTGTCTAGTACTTTAGTACTTATTATGAGAATATTGCTTGAAACACATTTTTCTATTAAAGCTTTTTTGTTACAACGCAAATTTGAACGATTAATAAAATATGGATATCAAAACAATTACAATTATTTACTTGCCGCTAAATGGTAGTGTTCAGCACTATCGTGTTCCGGTCAGGTGGTAATGTACGGCCCTGTAATTTCCGGCACAGAGGCATAACACCTTAGGCCTCAAGAGTGGTAACGCATTTGCATTTTGACCTTGGTCTTTGTGTGGGTGTCTATGGGCTGCAGTCATCACTTAACATCAATGTGAACTGCATGCTTGTTTGCCACTTCAATTACATAAAAAAAAAAAAAAAATATACAACCTTTCTAGAAATATCCAGTTAGAGGTCCAGTTAATGGGAAAACTAAGTGATTGATTTCATAATTACTCATTAATTAATCGCTAGTTGACGTCAGTGGAAATGCATCAATTATTTTGTAATTAAAAATATACCTTAATGACCACGAATACGGATTTAGATTTACCTATAGTTTGATATGATTACATTTGCGATTAGTGGCGGTGCAATTTTAGCTCTTCGTCATCGATTGATACCTATATTGATAAATTAATATGACTTGCAAGACGAATCAATCTGTACTCCATATTGCGATGCCCCATAGAAGACCTTTCTATGGGGCATAAGTAGTTACTTAAGTTGACGTAAGTGTTATAAAAGACCATGTACATGTTGGCAATAAGTAAATTGAATTGAATTGATGATAACCGGAATGCGAGCACGCGGGTGTTGCCAGGGTTGGGGCGCGTCGTGGTCGGCGCGTTATTCGGTTGTTTGTAAAGTGTTGTATTTTTTTTTATGTTGTGGAAGTGGTAAACAAGCATGCAGTTCACATTGATGTTAAGTGTTGGCTGCAGCCTATAGACACCCACACAAAGATCAAGGTCAAAATGCAGATGCGTTACCACTCCTGAGGCCTAAGGTGTTATGCCTCTGTGTCGGAAATTACAGGGCCGTACATTACCACCTGACCGGAACACGATAGTGCTGAATATTACCATTTAGCGGCAAGTATGTTAGGTAATGCGGTGGTACTTACGTATGCGAACTGCGTCACTGGAGCTCTACCACCAGTAAAAAATTAAAATAAATAAATAAAATAGAAGTAAATGTTTATTAATTGCGGCGATGGCCAACGTGGTCTCATCGTCCGGGTCTTTTAGGAATCAAAATATTTGTTAAAATTGTGGTTTTGTAAAGTTTAACAATAATAGTAAGTTTACTTTAGCTGTGTCTGCGAAATGCATCAGCGAACTTTTTGTCATGGTTAATTTGTTCGATTTTATTTGGCAACGTGAAATTACTGGGTCACCCGCCGTATAGCCCCGAGCTCGTACCTTGTGATTTTTAATTATTCCCGAAAATAAAGGAAAAACTCAGAGGAAAATGTTATTATATACGCGCCGAGGAAGCAGAGGCTGCGTTTCAAAATACCGTCAAAGAGACCCCTCAAGACGAGTGGGCAAAGTGATTTTCTCGGTGGTTCCACCGAATGCAGCGATGTATTGATGTGAATGGACACTATTTTGAAAAGATATAATAAAACTAATTACTTGCTAGTTTGCTATGTTTTTGATTTTCTAAGAACTTTTAGTGTGGCCCTCGTACTACCTATCAGTTGTTACTAACCTTAAGGTAATAAGTAAGAAATTTACATAAATTGATACACACGCTATTCAATAACAATAAATGTTCGACAATTACAAGAAGACATTACTTTTATGACTTAATTTCCCCGGCATCCATTAATCGGAAGACCAAGTTTATAGGTGTTTAATGATGATGAAGAACATTGTAGTCCGATTGGTTAGAAACAATAATATTATTATCTTTGTACTGGTGGTATAGTTCCCCAAGATGTGCAGCAGCGTCCTGCTATAAGACTACTGCCACTGCCAATCCGTTTGCCAAGCGTGGCGATTATGGCATATCCCCCTTATGGGCAGGATTTGGCTCAGCTGTGGACATCTTTCGCCTGTTATGATGATGATGAGAGTTGCAGTGTAGGAGCTCGAGGGCGGAGGCACTACCGCATTACCTTTTTTTTTACCATTTGAAAATGCGTTATGCATACCCCCCTTTGGGGAGAGGGGTGGGTTATGTGGGACTCCGGGAAAGGACATCCGTCTACCCACTAAAAACCCCTGGGTGTTCCGACTCGTCCGCCATCAGTGGCGGGGTCACGGGAACGCTATCGCACACATCCGCGGCTGCTCGATGTCGAGCCCTCCTCGGAGCCTTTCGGCTCCAACCACTACTAGTGGCGTGCGGAACACCTGCACGGGACCTCTCCAGTCGGGCGATGAACTTCCCCTACTCCGTCGCCTGAAGGTCCCTGCCCCGATCACTCACAACACCAGGCGTCCTAAGACGCAAGGGTGGAGGGGTCCAGGGGCACACAGTTCGGCCCTGGGGGAGCGTCGAAGAAATTTTGGTTCCCTTGTCCGCCCCCCTAAGGCCCCACCACGTCCCTATCGAGCGGCGGGACCACCGCTAGGCGGCTAAGGATAGGGGGTGCAGGGCCAACGAAATACCCGTACACCTCCTCCCCAGCCGTCTCCTCTCCACAGCAGCGAGTGGCGGGCTGAGCCACGCCAAACGCCGCCCCCTCTCTGGGTTCCTCTTGGGATCGCCGGTGTGAGGATGACCACCGGGTACTGAGCCCCCCCGCCACGACAAGGCGGAAACCCTCGGGAGGGACTACCGCATTACCTAGTCTATAGGCTGCAGTCATCACTTAACATAAAAGTGAACTGCATGCTCGTCTTTATAAAAAAAATCTGTATTTTAGCATTAGCTTAAAATTACATAATATTATAATTTATGATTCACTGGTTCGTTAGACAGAAATTATATTTAACAGGTACAACATTATATTTTAGACTGATCTACCTATATGTACTAAAGTACTAGGCAGGACACGCCCTTTGGTAGCACGGTTCCAATTTCCTCCAGAAGTCAGTTTACCGCACTTTCACATAGTAACATGACAGATGACGTGAAACGTCTCACACAAGTATCTGTCAAATTAATTTCAAAACGGAACCGGCTGTTTTTTCTTGATTTCTTATTGTATCGGAAATTACGGTGCCATACTGCATACTGGGACTTATCCCATATGTAACCTTAACCGAGTAGATCGCTTACGATCTACACCAGCAGCGGGGCCGTGCGCGTCATAAGTCTACGAACTATTAACTATTTATTACTATTAACTATTAACTATTAACTAAGTATTAGTAAGTATTCATGAAGTAGTTAGTAGTGGCAATTTCTATAGTTATTAAATCATTAAATATTATGACATACATACATCAAAACCGAATAATAATATATTGTCTTAATGGACTCAAATGATGCCTTCACATCAACTCGACCTTATAATGTTCGATTGTTATTTATTGTAATGACCACTTTAATGTAACGCGACAAGTCATTGAAGACAATGTATCTGTATGCATAACTAGTTTTCGCCCGCGACTTCGTCCGCGTTACTTTTAATCATTACAGATTGTAGCCTATATGTTATTCCAATGTTTAATCTATATTACTGTAAAGATTCACATTCGTCCAGTGGTTTTTTCGTGAAAGTAACAAACATCCATCCATCCATCTATCCGTCCATACTCATAAACTTTAGCATTTATAATATTTATATATAATATAGGGGAAATGAGACATTCTACTGATATACTTTTTACATTAGTTTATGACATTTAGTTTTATCTTAGTGATATTCTTGACTTTACATATATTTTTTATCTTGTTTGACATGTATATCAATCGTTATTCACTTTAATTTATTTTGTTTGTTTTTGACGTGTCATAAGAGGTGCCTGTCACCATAGATGAATAAATGAGTTTCTGATTCTGATTCTGATATATAAGTAGCATTTTCTTCTTCTAGTTTCAATAGAATTTTTAAGTACCTATTTAATTTTTAAAGGAAAAATAGAAAGAAAAAAATTATTAATGACGGAATTCGAATTTGCTATTCTGGATAACTAACCCAGCCGCTTTACTATTAATCCATCAAACAATAACATCGGATATTTTTGTATGGACTCATGTAAGCGGCTCGTCTTGAGACGGCACTGGTCTACTTCACCGGGCAATCAGAGCGCAGAGGGCACCACGCTCTAAGCCGATAGGACCCGCAGGGGTCTCCCTTAGGAAGTTGTCTTAAGTTTATCTAGGCTGTAAACCCTCTGTGCCGAAAGACGTCCACTGCTGAACAAAGCCTTCCCCAAAGACACAACAATGTTGGGTGTCATTTAGGGCGAATATGCCATAATCGCCATGCTTGGCTCAATGCCAATGTGTTCAATTTAGCAATTTATTTTGGAAAAATAAAATTAGAATACTGTTGTCTATAAGTTTTCGTTCAACCAAACTAAAACTCTAATTTCCAGCCCCTTTCATCACGCCTTGCCATGCATCGGACTCCGCGTGCCTCAAATCCTCGGCCCAGAAAGCGGTGAAAATTCTGGCTGCCGGTATCCCCAGCCTAGGCCTGCAAACCCTGGACCCGATGCACGTGGATCGCATCCAGGCCACCCAGAACGGTCTGATCATGGACTTCAAGAATACCGACGTGAAGGGCCTGAGAAACTGCGTGGTTTTGGATCTTGTGTATGTATTTCGAAGATTTTTATTGTTGCATGAATCCTATGGTTCTATTCTATTACTGATGGTAGAGTTCCAGTGCAGGAGCTCGAGGGCGAAGGTACCACCGCATTACCTAATCTATCTGCCGGCAAATGGTACTTAGTGTTCAGCACTATCGTGCTCCGGTTAGATGGCAATGTGACCTCTGGGATAGATTATTATGTGACCCCATAATAATCTATCACAGACACATAACAACTTAGGTCGCAGGGGTGGCAACGCATCTGCATTTTGACCTCCGATATTTGTCTAGATGTGACTTGCCATGCATCTGACACTACAAGTAAATTTGTCACTCGGAAGGCGGTGTCTGTACCTAATGGCAGCTGGGATCCCCAGTCTAGGTCTCCATACCCTGAAGTCGCATCAACGCAAAAAGAACGGTTCAGTATGTATGTATGTATCTTCACGCCAGGGGTAGGCAGAGAGTGTAGAGCGCCGGTCCTGACATACCTCCCGTGCCTCGTCTACCTTCATCATTATCTTCATACATGCACGCCGACTTTTGACCCCACCATCAGACAGAACTCAACCTATTTGGTCACGGTTCAGTCATGGACGTATAAACCTAAGAATAGCATCATGGGCTCCCTTACTATAGAGGGGTTATTATCGGCCTTAACAGGCCGCTATTGACCAGTTTGAGCGTATGCAGGAGAAACCAGAACACTGTTTCTATTCTGCTAAGTTTCCCGGATCTCCCATTATGATCTTAAGTCAGTCGTGTACTAGTTATATATATTATATATTTATTTTCGTATGTTTTATTTTCTCGTAAACCCAGTTTAAAGAGTAGGTAGAAATGGTGGAATGCAAGTACGTATACCTACAAAACCTCATAAAAGGCATGTAGCGCCTGTGACAAACGCAATAACAATATATTATGAACACCATTGCTATCGATTTATCAGAGAAGTAAACCGCGTTGATTACAAAATCTACATTTCAGTTAGGTTAAATTTCAGCGACCTTGCAATTATCGTACATTTTCTATTAATCAGTTTCAAAATTTAAACTGACATGTACTTTTAAGCTCCATTGTAAAAAAACTTACGCACAATCGGCACACAAAATTTCCGTTTCGGAGGAGTATGGTAACTAACAGTGTGACACGAGAATCTATACAAATAAATAAAATTGGAGTGTCTGTGTGTAATATAAAAATAACAGATTTTTGCTAAATGCATATAGCAGCATATGCAGTTCTTTTGAAATGGGGAAATGGAGGAATTTGTAAATAATTGATGATTTCCATATTATACAAAATTGTTTAGTTTCTATTTAATTTATTATGTGTTTTTGATTATTATTAGTGATTATTCACTATAGGTTAGTTTAAAAAAAAATGACGATGTAAAAGTGCTCTTCAGGAGCCTAATTATATGAAATAAACTGAATAAACTGAGTACATATACCAAAACCACATTTTTTACAATTTTTGTCTGTTTGTCTATCTGTTTGGCGGGGCTAATCTTGGGAACGGCTGGACCGATTTTGACGGGACTTTCATTGGCAGATAGCTGATGTAATACGGAGTAACTTAGGCTACTTTTATACTAGCTGCGCCCACGACTTCGTCTGGGTAGATACTGATCAATCATAAATTCTCACGCGGGTGAAGTAGGGCACAGCTAGTATTATATATAAATAGAGAATAACTTAACAACGTTCGGTACGTGACGACCCCACCAGTGGAGGAAATATGTTCCACTATTGCAGTCAACCACTCGAATAGGGCAGTATTAAATTTAAATGCAATAATGCGAGATGGTCAGCCACGTCTCGCAACAATTCTATCCTCTCTGCGATCGCCAATCCGCATCCCAAGCGTGGCGATCATGACATATCCTTCCCAAAATGACAAGCAACCCTGTTGTGGGCATCATCGAGGTAGGCTTTTGTCCAGCAGTGGACGTCGTTCGGCTGAAGTGTTCGGCTGAAGTGACGATAATGAGTACCTTTGCATTAGAAAAAGAACATACGGACCACAGCGTGGATATCGATAGGTTAATGGAGATGTTTCAAAGTTCTATGGGACTTGGGCCACAGCTTGTGCATTTCAGGGTAGCAGGGAAATTAACCCATTAATTAAACTATTACGAACCTTCTTTTTTGAAAATGATTTCGTGAATTATTCGTTCTGATAGTATTAAGATCTTAAAAATGTAATTGTATTCTAGCAAATAAATGACTTATCTTATCTGAAATAATCGCACTTTACAGTGTAAAAGGTTTTTTTTTAATTTTTTAATGCTGAGTCAAAATATTTTTTAATATAAAGCTGTACATTTATTGTAGTACTCTGCAAACGTCAATGTATGGATCCCTTTATTATTTTAACCATTTATATAATATGTACGTTCACGAGTACCGTACCGTTTGATTCGATTTTTGAACGTATTCATTCTAAGTCATTACGCTAATATCGAATTCACGCTAATAATAATAATAATAATAAGGAGGTTCCTGTCTCTGTGTCCCTAACCACCGGCAGCTTGGACCCTGCTCTCGCTGCCGGCGGCACACTATTTTTTAATTTTTTATATATATATTTGTTGTTTTTTTTATACATATATATGTAAAAAATTATTTAATAAGTAGTTTGAATAAATAAGTGGAATAATAATAATAATTTAATTTAAGACGCTGCCATGTTGTTGTAATATAAGGAAATATTTCAAAACTATTTTATTGTTGTACAAAGCGATTTAGAAAAATTATATTTTTTCCTGAAATCAAGACATTTTTTTCCTTTTTCTGTTACATGCACAAGCTATATCCTTAATTGAAACATTTCTTTTAGGCTGGAGCGCCTTCTGCGCTCGCCGATAGCCCGGTGAAGTAAATAGTCTAGTCTCGTCTCGAGAGGTGCCGCTTACTATGACCGTCCCAAAAAAAAGACGTGTGGCACTCGGGGACTGCCGCGGTAAAGCTATTGCATTTACATAATTATCTAAAATTATGCAAAACAAAATAAAATGCAAATAAATAAAAAAAAAATAGAAAAATTAAACAATAATTTTCTATTAATATTTACCACTTTTTAAATATTGAACGAAAAAATAAACAATAAAAAAAATGAACAAAAACAATCTTGGCAGCGGTGGGATTCGAACTCACGCCTCCGAAGAGACTTAAACTAGCGCCTAGACCGCTCAGCCACGCTACCCACGAGGTCGGACGGCGAAATTGTACATGACTTTCTTTAAATGAGTTTAAAATTTGTAATCCGGAGCGTCCGGTTTTTTCGTTACGGAATTTCTGAATTCGGTCCCCGCGCTCAGGGTCCGCGATAGAAGCTATGCAATAGCTTAAAAATCACAGGTTATTAATTAATATTTATAATTAAATAATTTTACAATATATAAATTTACAATATATAATAAATTATTAATTGCTTCAAAGAGATATTCGAAGTGTGGTCTCCATCTACACAAATACAAATACAAGTTGTCCATGCATGCAACGCGGCTGAATAGGGTCAGTAATTCTTTTAGAGGTCAATGTATACGGTTCTTTAATCAAATCCCCAAAAACGTTCAAAGTCTATCGATCAATAAATTTAAGAAAGTAATGAAAGAACGTTTATATAAATGTAATTACTATAAGACCAGTGATTATCTTAATGATAATACGTCTTGGGATTATAGCGATCGCTGCCAGGCTATTTCATGATCCTGTGATTTCGTGTATTCAGTAATTAGTATCTACTATTGTTAAGGGTTGAATAATGTGAATACCCTGGCTGAAAATGAATTCCATCTTTTATTTTGCCGTATGCATATCCGGAACAGTCATGCACGCTTAAATGTCTTTGCCTTTGGCGGCGTCGTGTGGCGGGTTGCTCACTTCCCTCTAAAATGGTCGAGGAGGGCAATGGCTGTCACATGCGTCATACTCGTGAACGGGTGCTGTTGGTGGGGACTGGTCTGTTCTGGTTTGCAGGGGCTACATCACATTTAGTAGATAGCAGTTTATTTGCATCTATGCTATGGACGTTGACATTATTTGATTTTTCACGATAATCTGTACTAGATTTAAGCTTTCATTTAAAAGAGCTCTTACTGAGTTTGTTGGGTAGCGGAGTTCTTCTCAGTAGTGACTGCACTTGGAACTCTGCTAAATGAATAACATTGATCTTGACGAATAAGTTTTTCTTTTCTTCATTTATTATCATTGAAGGAATTGAAAAATTTTATGATTATTATGTTTTAACCAAATAGTTTAAATTTAAATTTTTAATTTACTATTAATATATGATTTTTCTTTACTATATGTAATGGTTATTCGCTCTAGGTAGTTTATGATTTATTGACGTTTTGAAAGTATCTGTAAAGATCTATTCGAAATAAAAATATTTTCTATTTCTATTTCTATTTCATCTTTAACCATAACCTCATGAACGGATCTCAGTATATTAGTTGTGGCAGGCCCTAGCTTGGTGCATCAGGCTCTTTATCTAACTCGAGAAACACTAGCGTCAAGATAAATAAACAAACGCCATTACTAAGCATTTGTATTATTTCTTCTAAAATTTATAATTTAATTATCAATAATACACTAATTCGACAATATGAGTCTTGCCTTCCAGGAAATTTTACAAGGTTATGCATAGGTACATGTAAACACAATTCTTATTAGTTGGTATACCTACATCGGTGTTTGTAAGTTTTGTTTGATTCATTTAAATTAGCAAATAATTATGTAGCTCTTCATTTCGTATATTCCGTCTAATTGTATTGTTAACTTTTTAAAAAATGGTGATAGTTAGAAATTTATTTCCGTTGCCGCCATAACAACAAATACTAAAAATAAAAAAAAATAAAATATTAAAGGAGTTTTCATACAACAAACGTGTTTTTTTTACAATATTAATAACGGTAGCAGGAAGACGCTTAAAATGTTTTCAGAATACCTTTTAATATAAATAATGAAATAAAATAAAGTACCTACTTAAATATTAAAGGTTCCCATACTACAAACGTAATATTTACGTACGTATTTTTGTACGGAACCCTTCGTGCGCGATTCCGATTCGCACTAAATCATGAGTTGGTTACTATCATACAATACTACATCAGTGGTTCTATTAACAGCTGGGTCTATTAACATTGTTTTAGGAGGGAAAAATAGCAAAAAAATAAATCGCAAATTAAGTACATTTGCTATTTACTTGAATTGTTTTATATTACTTAAGCAACTTGAACAATGAGGAAAATGTTCGAAATTAAATATCTATGTAAACCGGTATAGAGTGCACTTTGATCAAAGCTACTTGATCAAAGTATAACTGATAAGCTAATTTTTATTCGGACAGTAGGACTAGGTATCTCGTGCGTCTGTCTGCCTTTAATTGTTATTATTCATTTTCTGTTTGTTATTTTCTCTTTATTTTCATAAAAAGGAGTTTCCTAAGCATTTTGTTCATAAATAATAAATTAACCACCATAAAATCACGGTACTCTAAGCACATAGTCCAACAAAGAATGCTCTTTTTTAATAGACTTGTGTATTTCACCGGGCAATCTGCGAGCGTCATAGAGCAACTCGGTCCACCGGCCGCGGCAGACCGGAGGGGAGTCGCCTTAGCGTTATTACCGATGCAAAACAGTCTGTCATTTTTCGCGGGGGGAAATACGGGTGACACACACTCACACTACAAAAATCGTCTATTACTACGAAACTTACACCTTGACTTTAACAAAATACATAAACAATTTTACGCACACATTTAAATATCTGGGCGATAGGCATAGGACCATTTGGTGTTGTACTTTGACAGAGGGGAAAGCCTGCATATGGCTACTCCCCTCCCCTCCGGAGCGCAGAGGGTGGCGCTAAATATATTTTAGCGCAACTGCCTAAGGGAGACCTGCTGGTCCGAACCTCGGATTAGGGGGTAATCTAACGAGATGCGAATCATATAATACATCACAAAGACAATTTGTTTGTTAATTCCAGTCGCAGAAAAGGCGAGACTGCATTAAACCTGAAGTGCTCGGTGACCCTGATCGGAGACTACAAGCTGGGCGGACATCTGATGGTCTTCCCCATCACCGGCGAAGGCAAATACAAGATTAAAATCCGTGAGTATTTCGCTCCTACGAGCGGAAAAATTCTAAAATAGAAACGTCTCAACGCCAAAGTTAGTGGCTTTCATATAATATATTCTTGCAAATATATTTATACTAGCTGTTTCCCGCGGCTCCGCCCGCGTGTAAGTCGCTTTTCGCGTAACCCGTGACAACTCATCAAATCATCCCATGGCATCCACCAGGAACATTTTTTCGGGATAAAATCTATCCTATGTTTTAATTCACGTTACCTTCTATGTGTGTGCCAATTTCATGAAAATCGGTTCAGCAATTTTTGCGTGAAGGAGTAACAAAGAAACAAACAAACGCTTACTACTCACGCTTACTACTTACTACTCACAGCTTAATAGTGCCAGAGATGAGTGTAAAATGAATAGCACCCACTACGTCAGACGCCACATAGTGGAACACTAAGTACATGTCTTGTACGGCAGAGGGCGTATGACCGTGCTGAATCGCACATACGAAGTTTTCCCACGAGTTGCCTTACATATTATTATTATACAATTTCCCAACGTCGATCATCGGGCCGCGGCACGCCTGGCGCTATCACATCACCTGGTCAGAAGATCCTCCTTTTTCGTCGGAGGAACATTACATTCCGTGCCTCCACATGAGTAGATAATGTCAACATGTTTGTAAACAGACATGACATGTCATGTGTATCTATCGTTATCCACCATAGTTTAAATTAGTTATTAATAGGAGTTTCGTTAGCACTCAGCTATTAATAAAGCAGCTGGACTGGTTATCCTAAAGTTCGATCCCTGTCTGAAGACAATTTTTTTATTGTTTAATGAATTTTCGCTATTTAACATAGTTTGAAAGAATTATAAAAAGATTTCGGTAGCTTACTACTTGCCTGGTTATCCTGAGGTCACAGGTTCGATCCCTGCTCGAAAGCACGTTTTTCTTTCCATTTTTTCTTTAATTCCTAAATTCACATGGATTGGCAATTGCGAAAAATATGACAAAAATTATTAATTTTGTACAGAAGTAGGTAACACAAGCAATTGTTGTAATCTCAAATGATAAACTTCTGACATTTTTTGACATTCCTTATAAATTGATGTCCCCAGATGACATAGTGGTGAAGGTAGTGTTCAAAGTGGGTGAGCGCGTGATAAACGGTGAAAAATACTGGACGGTTCCCAGTTTCACTCACTCCGCCGAGGTCCTCACGCAAGTCCACTTCCAGTTCCAGAACCTGTTCGGCGGGAAAAAGGATCTTTGTGAGTAGCTTTGATTGAGAATGTCTTTCTACTGGTGGTAGAGTTTTAGTATCGGAATTGGAGGCCGTAGGCACCGCATCACCTAAACATCTGCCGCCAAATGATAGTGTTCGGCGCTATCGTGTTCCGGTTAGATGGTAATGTATGGCCCCGTAATAACTATCACAGAGACATAACAACTCAGGCTGAGGCCTGAGGTGGCAATGTATCTAAATATTGACCTCCGGTTTTGTATAGATCGTCACTTATCATCCATATTTTTTTAATTTAATGAAGGTGGCAATTAAGCATGTTGTTCACATGAAGTTAAATGATAATTGCAGTCTATAGACACTTACACAAAGACCGGAGGTTAAAACTGGTAGTAGTGAAATAGTAAGCAATAAAGCCATAATCATTACCGTATGTATTTTTTATTCCTATGATTTTAATAATTTGACATTGTAAAATTTTAAATGTATTTTTATTAACCGACTTCAAAAAGGAGGTTCTGAATTGATTTTTGTTATTGTGTATAAAAAATACCTGCCTACTTTGGATCTTTATGTGTACTTATAGGACATCCTATGCTCTTCGAAAGATATTCTTAGAAAATTCGGTATGGTGCAAAGGACAAAAAGACCTTTATACTTTTTAGAGCTCAGTTAGAGTGAAACCTTACAATTCTTCAAGCAAGTCTACTTCAGGGACGATTCGAAGAGAGTATTTTCTGTGAAACTACGTTTCGATGTGCACATTGTATGGCTCTGTAAGAGACCCTACTAACCGAGATTTTAATATGTACCTGTTTGTGTCCGTCGGCGGCCTTTCTGCCGCTCTTCTACTCCTTAGAAGATAAGGTTCTAGAGTTCAGTAAGGT
Organism: Macrosoma leucophasiata; assembly: GCA_036365455.1. NCBI lineage: Eukaryota > Metazoa > Arthropoda > Insecta > Lepidoptera > Hedylidae > Macrosoma > Macrosoma leucophasiata. Next base: position 21,565,148 of record JAWQUS010000003.1, on the reverse strand, counting down.
TTAAAGGTTAGGTCTTCTTATAAAATCTTTTCCATTTTCACTTCTAACTCACTTTTTATGTCGGTTGTTCCCAATTTTACTTTTGCACTTCTATTATACTATTCCGCCAGAGAACGTAGGTAGCTTGTGTGATACTTTATTGACAAGAATAAGATAACATGTAAGCCATACATAATTCCTTCTTCTCATAAACATTTATCATGATTCCAGCCGATTCCATCCACGAGTTCGCGAACAGCAATTGGAAGGATATCTTCCACGACATGTCCCCACCGATCGTGAAAGCCATCGTGTCCGGCATTGTCAGTGAGACCAACAAATTCTTCGAGAAAGTTCCCATCAAAGATCTGGCTTTGGATTAAATGATTATTTTGTTGTATATAATCTTTTATTGGCTTTGAGAACTTGAATATGGAGAGAAATTTTTGCATCAAGCTTTACCTTGTAATCATCTGATGAAAACTAGTAGGTATCATGTATCATTAGCATGGGAAGGTTTTAGAGGCATATCCACAATTAGGGATGGAGCTTGACTCGGGTGAGGGACGGCATAAAGTAACCACTAAAAAACTAAAAAAAAGTAAGTAATTTAAATATGTCACGATTGTACTAAGTTTTGATGAATTTGGAGCGAGTGGGGAGCGTTAAACTCTTCAGTCTCTCTCTTTCCAATTGGAAGTGTGGCTACTTATTGTTTCTATCACATGAATTGGAAAGGTAATCGAAGATATTTCTATTAAAAGATAGTCATAAGCATTTGAAGACTTTCAGTGGTGGATCCATAATTGGTGGAGAGGAGATGGTTGCTTGACGCAGCTGAGGGGCGGCTTTCTCTTGCTTGGATAAAGTCTGCCCCTGAATCACTAAGATCATAAGCTCCGTCTGGCGAATCTTTTTCTTATTGTTTCTATAATATTATTATGAACTTAAAAGACATCTTCCACGACGTGTCCGGCATCGTCAGCGAGACTAATATCCTTATTAATTATAAGGAATTTTGGATATTTCTTAACAAATGTTTCATAACACGTGACTTTAACAATGATATCGATGATATAAATCAATTAGCACGCTATCAAGGGACCATTCAAACCAGATTTAAGTTTATATAGGTACTTACATAATGCGCTATTCAGATCTGCGCGTTTTTCGCAACCAACGTGGGCGGAATTTCCGAGCGGTTTCGGTCGGGTATTTTGTATGAAGTTCCGCGACTAGAGAGGAACATAATCGGTACAGCGGCATACCCCATCACCACCTGCAACCGTAGGTGGTAGCGGATATCGCTCAGGTCTGAATAAGGCTTAATCTTAATCACGTATTCGACTTTGATTTCTGTCTATTTTTAAATTCTCGTCCTAATCCTCAATTTTTCCAACATAATAACATAAGGATAAAGAAACGCATAAGGTGACTTTGGTTGCACTTTTTTCTTCCTGCTCATAATAATGTATATATATTATTAGCTAACTCAAATTTACTTATTAAAAAAAAATAGACACACACTCATATTTATTATATTTCTCTTCAAATTAGATTAACACTTTGACATTGAAACGGAAACCTAATAAAAACTATAGTGTGAGCACTGAACATTCGTCTGACCCGACTGCCTAGACCAAAGTGAGTCGTGCGCTCCGCTCTTGCGCCGAGCACCAACAAACCCCTCCATTGACGTCACGCGGGTAGGGCGATCCAAGCAACGCCATATTTAGATCCTTCATCTCTAACACGGCCTCTCCTGACGGCGGAGCGTCCTCGCCCACTCTCGTAGGATTATCACGACGTGTGGTGACGCTGTGGTGAAGCTGTCCGACGGTACAGCGACTGTCATCAAAGCAACTTACGTCCTCATACCTGAGAACAATTGGCTATATTAGACACACGCTAGGGAAATTGTCATTTCTTTTTTTAAATCTGCTGAGGAAGTACATTCGTGTGAAACGTGACAGAGGCCTCAGTATGTCCCAAAAGATGAAGCACGTCAGAGCCCTCAGGATGACGTAGACAGTGACCTCGGTATGCCTCAGAATAATAAAAACTTAAGTGCATTAGGTATGCGTTTGTCAGAGCCCTCAGGATGACCGAGACAGTGACCGCAGTATGTCTCAATAATATATGAGTTTGTCAGAGCCCGCAGGATGACCGAGACAGTGACCGCAGTATGTCTTATAATAATGGAAACTTAAGCACAATATTCGTTTGTCAGAGCCCTCAGGATGACCGAGACAGTGACCGCAGTATGTCTCATTATAAATGCTTAAGTAAAACATTTGAGTTCGTCAGAGCCCTCAAGATGACCAACAAGCAATGAAAATTATTACAATTGTACCATTAAAATGAAACAAAGAAAATAAATCCCATTATTTGTTACAAGTAAAAAAAAAACAAAATTCAATTTCACATTCGAAAAATGCAGCGCACACATGGGGTTTGCGCCATTCATTTAGTCGAGTATCCTCTATTTTCGTCCAGCAGTTGAGTTGCTCTTTGTTGGGCCAGTTCAGGCAATGCTTCTCGATTTGCATTTGCTCCTTCAACAGCCACATCCCGCACAACAGAATGGACAACAGGCGTCACACCACAATGCTGTAACAAGGAAATATCTCTGAGAGTATGATAATTCACTCCGCCCTTCCTGATCTAACTATGACGTGTCATCATTTTACAAAAATACTTTAGATATAACAGATACCGCAGACCATTTACTATTATTGTCATCACAACCAAAACACAACAACAATTAGTTTCAGCCAAGTTTAAAGAAACCATCGAATAAGGACCTCTAACGCCACGGCTCTCCAGCCAAACAGCAATCATATTGCTTCCTAACCATCGCCCGTGTACGCTACCCCGGCAGCTACACGCTATGGTCTCCATAGACCACGACCTCAGCCTGAGTCAAACGCACACCGCACACCCACGAACTACTTGAGTTGCCTCAACAGTCACCAACAGTTTTCTCAACCGGTTAAAAAGTTAATCATCAACTTCATCAACTTCAACCAGATCATTCATTACATTACTTTCGACTGGTTAGTACATGACCTTCTGGCATTTTTCTTAACCTATCAACTTTGCAAGTTTGAGTCAACTACATTAAATTTTTGAATTTTGGATCTAATTTTGTCTGGTTTCGCTCCTCGTTTTCCAATAACAAAATCTTCGGATGGCGATTTATTAACTATCACATCATATCAAAACGGATCTTACGAGTATCATTCTGCGCACCTAACATCTGGTAATTGTGGCATCTTTGCCAGTTTCGTCAATGTGAGTCGTACCAATTCAAATCTCTTTTTATACGAAAAGGCTTCCGGTATTGATTGCCTTTGATACACGTGTTAATCTACTACTAGTTGAATCTACCACAAAAATCGAAAGATATAAATAAACGATTTGATGAACTAAAAACGCACAAGAAACCAAGTAGGTATACCCTTTCTTTTGTCAAATCACGGAGGAGGTATTTTATTCATGGCCTATACGCATTGCATACGCATTGCCGAGTTCCATGGACTCCACGACCCGAACCTCTGCCAGCACCTACCGCATAAACAAGGGCAAAACGAGGGTACCTGCTTATAGCGAAAAAGTTAAGACTACATAAGCGAGACTGTAGGTCCACTATCTATGAGAATATCGACTGGTACACCTGACACTGGTACACAGAGGCATAACACCTTAGGCCTCAGGAATGGTAACGCATCTGTATTTTAACCTTGGTTTGTGTTGGTAAAATAAAAAAAAATCCAGTACTGGGATCGAACTGGTGAGCCTCGGTTCTAAGTTCAAACGGTCGTCACACACCATTCCAAATTGGATACGTGGAAGTGTTCAACATTCCGATTCGCGATTTCATTCTTGCCCAAAACGTGGAATTTGTGGAATGAATTTCCCTCTGCGGTGTTCCCCCGGCGCTAAAATGTAGAATTTTTAAAAACTGGCGTCAAAAGAGTTCTTCAGGTCTGACAGCGCGTTGGCAATACTCCTGGTGTTGCATATGTTCGTTGGCGACGATAACCACTTTCCATCACATGTCCTGTCTGCTTGTCTATCAATCTTATGTATGTGAATAGTTTAACACTATAAAAGCTTTCGTGTTCCAGTTACAGGCATAACAACTTATGCGTGAAGGGTTGCAAAGCATCTGCATTCTGTCTATAGGGTGCCGTATTCACTTACAATCCACGAGAACTGCACGCTTGTTTGCTACTATATACCTAGAAAACATTGCTGCCTTAAGCTCTCAACTAATTCACTTACTGTTTATTTGTTTTTAAATAATGTGGGAAATACCAAGAAGTAAAGATCAAATCAAGCCAAGTTCAAGACAAACGTTGCGTAACACACATGTAACGTGTTTAGACGTCATTCAAAAACACATAACTGTGAGAATGTTTTGTTGACATGATAACTTCATGGATCTTTAAGTTTACGAGAGTATTTTTTATTACGACATTTATGAGGAAAATAGGCTATTAGCAGACTGAGAAACTTAATTTACATCTCGTAAGTGCATGTCTCTATTCCCGAACGGGTAGACAGAGATAAATGGTCATTCAAGTGCACATCCACAATTCGTCAGATACGCTTTGTAATAGGTGCATATTTTCATCACTAGATACATTACCAATCTCCAAGCATAGAACTGGGAAACTTCCGAAAAATGAAATAGCATATACCTACTCCCCGACTCGGGAATCTAACCCAGAAACCTGTAGCTCACTTATGACGTCAGTCCAAAACACCTTTGAGAATGTTTTGCTGACATGAGAATTTGGAGTTCATATGAAAAAAGGAGACAAAGAAAGAAGGAAAAAAATGAAAAAAAAAAATTTTGTTGTTCCGGTAAATTGCACCCTTGGCTCACCCTGGTTGTTGTTCGACCTCTTGGCCGTAAAGAAATGAATTCAAATTTTAAAAAGGAATGCGTTCGGTGTGCCTATTCAAAAACTTAATTACTTACGAGTATTCTTCCTTTGTCTCTTCTGTTGTTCTTATGTTTTTTGTCTGTGATTATATAAGTATAAAATAGCTTTAGGAAAACAAGCATTTTATTCCTGTATTAAATATATGTATATAATGTGTAATATATAAAATATTGTTGAAATAATTCACTTTACTTATATATTTTTTTCGTATCCTAACGTAGTATTCAAAATTAGTAATTGTAGAATTCCAAGTGATTAAATAATGTAAATTTGAATTTGGGACCTTGAATGATGATAATAATCATTGAGACATTAGTATTTATTTATCATAAATAATGAGAACTGAATGCTTATTCGCCTTTTGAAAAACAATAGACCTCAGCTTAATGAAACCTTTCTTCATTTGATGTTTGTTTTAAAAATACCTGGGACATACCAAGGAGTAAAGATCAAGCCGAGTTCAAAAACGTTGCGCAAACGATCAATTGTGACGTGTTTTGACGTCATATTAAAATACTATAGAAATTTTTTGTTGACATGAGCATTGTATACTGTATCTTCACGCCAGGTCCCTAACGGGGTAGGCAGCGTGTGTGGAGCGCCAGATATCCCGGTCCTGACACACTGTATGAAGAGATGAGTTTATTAGTTTATTAGAGGTATTTATTACTTTACTTCCATACAGTGGCGTAGCTAGGGGGGGAGAGAGGGGAGTCCGCACCGGGAGGTGACACTCTCTCTTTAAATAACCCAAATTTGAACTGTTGTCTGAACTGTAGACGTGATAGCTCACCACAAAACTCACTTTCACATTTATAGTACCAGGGGGCGCCAGAGGCATTCTTAGCTCAAATAGGGTGGAGAATGAAGAAATAAGATACAAAAAAATGGGAAGTAGGTATTTCCTTTTTTTTTTGCTCATCCGCGCTGGGTGTCCATGTTAGCTACGCCACTGCTGGAGTAGGTTCGTATGAAAAAAAAAAAAGAAAATAGGTATTTCCCACCACCATTTCCCACCAGCGGTCAGCTACCTCTAACATCTTAACTGTCTGTTTCCAAAATTATAAATAATGCTGTGTTTATAACTTTACTTTCATCATATCATAGACAATGACATGTAGACTGCATATTGCATTATAATAAACAACCTTTCTTGGAAAACTAAACAAATATAAAATTCATCAATATTTAGAATGTTAATAACAGACACTAAGATTTTAAGGGTAATTAGTTACCGCCTCGGGTTTTTGTCATAGATCCATTTAATAACTTTGAATTATTACGTATAAACTAGCTGACACAGGAAACATCGCCCAGGAGACTTTTAAATATTATTTTTTTCATACTCCACTCCAGTCAGGAACACAAAAACTTTATCCAATTTGGTGCAGTCTGCATTTGCTTTTGCCTGCCATTTACATACAGGCGTGAAGTTGCGCTTTGCATTGCCACTGTCATGACACAAAAAAACCGGGCAAGTGCGAGTTCGACTCGCGTGGTGAGGGTTCCGTAATTTAAATAAATATTTTCGAAAATATTACAGATTTAAAATGCAGGGACATAGCGGTTACGGTGGTACCGGCAGGGGGGGTTATATTATTAAGAATTTTCGATTTAATTTGAATACTCAAACTTCTTATAGGTTTTCCAGTAATCTATAGGCAAAGAACTATTTTCCACATTTTTTTCAAAATTTTAAGTTCGGAGATAGGGGGGGGGGGGGGAATGGTCAATTTTCGTCGTTTTTCTTAAATAACTTCAAATTAGTTTATGCAAAAATTGTAAAAAATATATATCTGAGATGCTGACAACAACTTCTTTCATTTGATATGTCACACGACACAGTTTACGATTTTTTTTTTTTTAATTTCTGATTTACACCCCGAAAGTGGCCCCCCTGTTTAAAATTTATTATTTTACTTGACGTGTTCATATTTGGGTCACCAATTTACATATATTAATCAAACTTCAACTCAATCGGTCAAGTAGTTTCGGAGCAAATTGGCTGTAACAGACGGACAGACAGACAGACAGACAGACAGACAGACAGACGCACGAGTGATCCAAGGGTTCCTTTTTTTCTTTTAAGGTACGGAACCCTAAAAACTAAGCCACCAAGGCAGTTACATTAAATATATCTAGGCACCTGTCTATTAATAGAAACAGGACTCAGAAACTAATTAACACATATTAATTTAATACCGATGCCTACGTGTCTACAATCAGGTCGTATCGAGCAATAATTATCCGCACTTCCTTCTATGAATCAATATCCATACTCCCATACATATTATAAAAGCAAAAGTCTGTCCGTCTGTCTGTGGCGCTTTCACGGCTAACTGCACCTACCACAGCACATATTCGGATGGGAATTAAATAGTTAAATACTTAATATTGGCTTTCTTTTTTTTCTAAAATCAACTAAGATTGTCGAAAGCTCTGGATCGAACATTTACAGCTATTTTTTTAAATTAACCTCTAATAGCCTGTAATATGTATGTATGTATATGGATGTATAAATAAATATCACGAATTTGGACATGGGGACGAAGTTGCGGGCAAACCTACAGTATTTATTATAGATTATCTTTATTTGGACAGACAACGCATACTGGACGTAGAAAGATTTCTTGGAGAGTGCAGGAAGTACGAAGTACAATAAAAAAACCATATGTTATTTAACATTTTAACTGGTGGTAGAGCTCCAATGAAGAAGCTTCATTGGAGCTCTACCACCATTACATTAAGTGACAACAACCAAATAAGTACTCAACAAATATTGCACATCGAGACTACGAAAGAGACCTTCGGCTAGTTTCGACTTCAGCGTCATCTCTGTTGCACACTGCCTACGTAAGCACTGAGTCCCGTATTGGTCAAAACTTGATCAAAATGGTCGACAAACATCACATAAATGAGATGCGAAAGAGATAACGCTCTACAGACCCGAAATAAGCCGAAGTCTCCTTCTTAAGTCGATGTGCAATACTTGACGGAGTTCACGGGCGTAGGCACCACCGCATTACCTAATATACTTGCCGCTAAATGGCAGTGTTCAGCACTATCGTGTTCCGGTGAGGTCGTAATGTATGGCCCTATAATTTCCGCCACAGAGGCATAACACCTTAGGCCTCAGGAGTGGTAACGCATCTGCATTTTGACCTTGGTCTTTGTGTGGGTGTCTATAGGCTGCAGTCGTCACTTAACATCAATGTGAACTGCATGCTTGTTTGCCACTTCCATTACATTAAAAAAATATAGTTGGATACTATAGTACATCTGCATTAAACTAGAGCACAGTACAGATACAATATTTACATTCTGACTAGAGGTCCGAAACAATTGTGTTGCAGTTAGGTAGGTACTTATTTACATTGTCGAAAAACTGTGACTTAATTATTTCTGTTAACGTACCATTAAGATAATAAAAGGTTAAATAGATGAAATAAAATAAGACTTCAACTATTTATAGCTAAGTTATGATTAAATTATTAGTGCTTTGTAATAAAAATAATTAAATTATTATAGAAGATCCGTAGAATAGCTACTAATAATACACGTTAATCGATTTTTTTATGTTATGAAGTAGCAAACAAGTATACAGTTCACAAGTGAATACAAGATATTTTAAGACAAAAGGGTAATTTTGGGCCCGCAAAATCGTTACTGGTTAACCCATCACACAGTACATTTTGTAATATAGTTAGTAATTTGCAATCTAACCCAACTTTAACTTAATATTAATATTATATATTCCAATTACTGGTGATTCAAAAATTGACCGAATTTCAAACTATTAATTTTATAAACTCAAACTCAAACTCAAAAATTCATTTAATCACTAGGAAATAATAGAATTTGCTTGTGATAGGTCAAATTACAAATATAAAATTAAAGCGAATAACAACTGATACGTTGATTAATATGTAAAGTAAATAAATTAATAATAGTCCAAAAATACTAAATAATAAAAATAGGTATCAACAGAATGTTCCATACTCTCTTTTACAAACGGCAAGATAAGACTAAACAAAAAAATATGGGACATTCCTTGTCATTCACTGGCAGAGTTCCAAAGCCCACATTACTGAGAAAATATAGTCATTTGAAAATAACATAATTTGTACAGTGTTGGTTGTTGTGTAAGGATAGAAGGGATGAATCATAACATGCTAAGTACAAAAACCATCGCCTGGCAAGGATCAACCCGTCACGTCATCTGGATATCTGATGAGAAAAGTGACTTCCATATTTTAGATCTGGCTCGATTGCGATGCGACCATTTATGTTGCGACTTAAAGTTTAATTTTTGTGTGTTCGGATATTTAAAAACCGGACAAGTGCGAGTTCGACTCGCGTGGTGAGGGTTCCGTAATTTTGATAAATATTTTCGAAAATATTACAGATTTTAAATGCAGGGACATAGCGGTTACGGTGGTACCGGCAGGGGAGGGTTATATTATTAAATTTTCGTTTTAATTTGAATACTCAAACTTCTTATAGGTTTTCCAGTAATCTATAGGCAAAGAACTATTTTCCACATTTTTTTCAATTTTCATCGTTTTTCTTAAATAACTTCAAAAAATATATATCTGAGATGCTGACAACAACTTTCATTTGATATGTCACACAACACAGTTTACGAATTTATTTTTTTTAATTTTCTGATATTCCCCCTAAAAGTGGCCCCCCTGTTTAAAATTTATTATTTTACTTGACGTGTTCATCTTTGGGTCACCAATTTACATATATTCATCAAATTTCAACTCAATCGATCAAGTAATTTCGGAGCAAATTGGCTGTAACAGACGGACAGACAGACAGACAGACGCACGAGTGATCCTATAAGGGTTCCTTTTTTCCTTTTAAGGTACGGAACCTTTAGGGTTCCGTACCTTAAAAGGAAAAAAGGAAAAAAGGAAGACGCACATTTATGGTCGCAAAACTATGGCTGCCAGATCTAAAATATGGAAGTAACTTTTCTCATCAGAAATCCAAATGACGTGACGGGTTGATCCATGCCAGGCGATGGTTATCGTACTTAGCACATTATGTCTCATCCCTACAAAAATTTCTAGGCTTGCAGGCGTTCCGATACTCGAAGGGTTCACTAGCTCTTGGACCATAACACCTCGGCCAAGTTATGAATGGAACAGTATCATTCTCCTTTTAAGCTTAAACGCGTTTTATTAAACTCAATTCTCAGAGCAATCGGGGAAATAGTTTCAGAGTAAAATGGTTCTGACATACGCACGGACGAACCGACGAATCTGTAAGTTTCCGGTTCCGTTTTTCACCATTTGGCCACGGAACCTTAAAAATGACGTCAAGCTGGTAACATATTTTGATAGAACAAAGACTACCGGGTTAGCTATTAAATAATTAAATAAAATTAATAATCTCATAATAATATTTATGCAAGCCAAAGCCTAGCCTACGTGTCTGCAATCAGCTCATATCAATCTGCTAACTATACGTACTTCCTTGCATACATACGAAACAGGTTTGTTTGTAGGTTTGTTTAGCCAATTCAAAATTCCTTTTGTCTATGCAGGTTTTTAAAGTGAAAACTTTAATGACACTGTAAACTTTTTGTGATGGATAAAATATGTTAAACTCGCGTCATGACTCGTGACCTGATGGAAAATTCGTAAGACGGGAGAGTAGATCACCGGCGCGGCGTAGTAGAGGGGAGAGAGTGTAATATACTTTGTCATCGATAGTGCAATAAATGAATACTTATTGTATTTTACCACATAAATGTCTTTAATAACCTTTATGTAGGTATACTGACTACGGCAATTTGTACAAAATTATTCCTTATCCATTCCAAAATATCAAAAATGCAATTTTCACTTCTGCCGGCATACAGTTCACATTGATAGTACCTAAGTGAATACAGTAGCCTATAGACATCTACATAAAATCCAGAGATTGCAATGTAAACGCATTGCCTCTATTGAAATATAAGTTTGTATACCTCTGTGTTAGAAATTACAGGGCCGTACACATTACCATCTGATCGAAACACGATAGCGCTGAACACAACCATTTAGCGGCAAGATTAGGTAATGTGGTGGTGCCTACGCCCGCGAGCTCCGACACTGGAGCTCTCGCATCAGTGAGAAAAACTCAAACTCAAACTCAAAAATTTATTTAATCACTTGGAAATAATAGAATTTGCTTGTGATAGGTCAAATCACAAAATATAAAATTAAAGCGAATAACAACTGATACGTTGATATATATTTTAAGTCAAAGTAATCAAAAATGAAATAAATAATGGTTCTAAAATACTTGATAATAAAAATAGGTGTTCCATACCCTCTTTTACAAACGGTAAGATAAGACTAAATAAAAGAATATAGGACATTCTTTGTCATTCACTGGCAGAGTTCCAAAGCCCACATTACTGCGAAAGTTCGCAATATGGATAGTAAATACTCTTTATTTGAGGCTGGACAAAAACCTCCCTCAAAGGTGCGAACTCAACGAACTTGGTGCGAGCGCCTATCGAAATTGTTGTGTCCACGTTGTTAGTGCTGTCAATTTTTCTGTCAATTCTGTCTGTATGATCATCACCCGACTCCAGCGGGGTGGTACTTACGGGACTTCAGGCGGCCCTTTTTCCGGGAGCCTATCTGCCCTCGAAGCATCGGGGGCATGTTGCCGTGTTCGAGACAGCTGAGAATAAATTTTAATGGCGTGCGCGCAATAAAACTTCTTGAGCGAGGCTTTAATATTTTTTTGGTGCTTATTATTGTTTTTTTTTTATATTTTCTGTAGTTGTTCTTTTCTATTTTGTTTTTATTATTTTTCACTCTGTCATTCTGTCAATTTGCAGCATCGGATTTGAATTCAGATGTTACAAATCCTTTGACCAAATTGTTCAGTAATCAGGGTGTTTTCTGTTAACTGAATTTGAACACAAAAAACGCCCTGAATACTGAACAATTTCGACGATAATTTTTCGCAAAACACATGCTAGTGAAATACCTTTATTTTTTAAAGAACAATTTGACTTGTAGTCAAAAAATAAATTTCGACGATACCTAAACATCAAAACTTTGGGGACATTAATATGACTATTTACTACTGATTACAGTTTCCAAATTACATAATCTTAGCTTCGACCACATACACGTGTGAAGATGTCAGCTGCATATTGATCTCCATTGTATTAGTAATAATCACGTGACGTCACGTCGTCAAGTTCGCGCCATTTATATGAGCTTGTGGTTAATCCATCTTATCCAGTTTATCTCGGTGCAGTGAAGATGTTGGTCTTGCTGTGTGTACTGGGATTTATTTTGAGCGCCAATTCGGCTCTGGGTAAGTTTTGTTTTTGCTTTTTTTTTTTAATATGGCAATAGTTTTGTTCTTTTTAAAATAGAAGCGACTGGGTATTGAGTTATTAATCTTAGTTTATTTTGTTCTAGTTAGACATAAATGTCAATAAATGTACAAAAAATATTCAACCAGTTATAAATTACGAATAAATTTAAATAAATTAAAAAAATTAAAGAAACATGGAAAAAAGGATTATAAAGGAGGAGAAAGGATTACCTAGAACTCTAGCTCATAGAGAAAGAAAAATGTTTACGCTTTACCACGAAGCCACCGAGGCCTCACATTTGAACCAGGATTTCCTTTCGCTTGCTTAATACAACTGTCTCTAGGGTCTATCTATTTTTTTACGCAACTTCGTAACCTCACGCCTTTTTGGGGATTCGAGAGTAGGACCACATCGTAGCAGCAGTAGTAGCCTGGGAGTCTACTCCCAGGCTACTACTGCTGCTACGATGGTAGACCATTATACGACTTCAGTAGTATAATGGTCTACCATTATACTACTGAAGTACTGAGGCAGTTTTATCAGATTTTTTTTATGCTACGAAGGTGGCAAACAAGCATCAGTCCACATTGATGTTAAGTGATGACTGCAGCCTATAGACATCTACACAAAAACCAGAGGTCAAAATGCAGATGCGTTGCCACCTTTGAGACCTTAGGTGTTCTGTCTCTGTGATAGTTATTACGGGGCCATACATTACCATCTAACCGGAACACGATAGTGCTGAACACTACCATTTAGCGGCAGATAAATTAGGTAATGCGGTGGTGCCTACGCCCTCGAGCTAATACACTGGAACTCTACCACAAGTCAAATCAGAAATGCACGACTTCTGCCAGTTAGGAATAATGTCTTTACGTCTCACATCATCTCACAAGTATTTTTTAATTTATTAAGAGAGGCAAGCTCCAGTGACGGAGCTCGCGGGCGTAGGCACCACCGCATTACCTAATATACCTGCCGCTAAATGGTAGTGTTCAGCACTAGCGTGTTCCGGTCAGGTGGTAATGTACGGCCCTGTTATTTCCGGCACAGAGGCATAACACCTTAGGCCTCAGGAGTGGTAACGCATCTGCATTTTGGCCTTGGTCTTCGTGTGGGTGTCTATAGGCTGCAGTCATCACTTAACATCAATGTGAACTGCATGCTTGTTCGCCACTTCCATTACATAAAAAAAAATAAGCATGCAGTTCTCGTGGATTGGTAAGTGACGACTATTTTTTGTCTACACATAAGTCAAAACCTTTTTAACACTTAATACTGTTTAAAAACCCGTCACTAAAAGAAAACAGATTTAAACACATAGAGCAATGCAAGTTACACTTTTGTAATATTTAAAAGTTGGGCCGCCAGTTACGACTATGATCTTTGAACTGCGATGTCATCTTAATGCGTTTAAAATAATTGTTAAATTTTGTATTAGGGAATTGTAATGTGTATGCGCACTGTTACTGACAAGCTTGGAACTTGGAAATTTCAAACACAATGTACCTACATTGTTCTTGAATAAATAAATAAATTGGCCCGATTTTTAGTTTTAATACTTGAGGTCAAATATTCAACAGCTGCGAATATTTTCGTATCTCTTCTTTTTCTTAACTGCCTTGAAGCCTAGTGGTAGCAGGCCTTTACTACTACGCTGGTGTCCTGGGTTGGATTCCCGAGTCGTGCTATGTGACATAAGGATGTAAAACCCTTTTTAACTGGTTCTATTGGGATTATGCCATTATCTGGAAGTTTCCCACTACCTCGGAGTTTGGTAATGTGCCCGGCGATGTCGAAAGGGTCGCCACCTGTGACATGGGACAACACGTAGCCGGCGAATAGTGGGTGTTTGCATGTATGCTTGAAAGCATGCAGTTTACCTCTGCCTACTCGTTCGGGGATTACAGACGTGAAGTTACGTTTTTTCTGTTTCTTTGCCAGTATTTCCAAGAACTTTCCTCTGACTTATACGAATGTACTACAGCAGTTTTAAAGTTCTTGGTAAGCAAAACATTTATCTGTGACTAGCTGACTCGGCAAACTTCGTATTGCCTCAGAATGAAATAATGTGTCAAAGATTTGATAGATACGGACTATTTGTATGGGAAAATAAAATTGTGGTTTTTACTATTTCCCTTCATATTTTCTTACCTTTTAAATCTTCCCTGGACTTCTAAAAATCATTCAAAACCAAAATCAGCCAAATCGGTCGAGCCGTTCTCGAGACTAACGTACAGCAATAGATTTTTATTTAAAGATATATTGTTATTCATACAGTATCCAACAAGATATATTGCACATAGACCTTAGAAAAGAGTCTTTCGGCTTATTTCGGGCTTGTAGAGCGTTATCCCTTTCGCACCAAATTAAGATGTGAAAGTTAAGGTTCTGTGACGTTTGTCGACCATTTTGATCAAGTTTTGAGCATAGAGCAACACGGGCCACCGGCCGCTGCGGACCGGAGGGCAGTAGCCATAGCGTTTATTACCGATGCAAAACAGTCTGTCATTTTTTGCGGGGGGAAATGCGTGCGACACACACGCAAACTACACAAATCGTCTATTACTACGAAACTCACACCTTGACTTTAACAAAGTACAGAAACAATTTCACGCACACATTAAAACATCTACCCCCTTATTCATAAGCGTATTTTAGCTAAAGTGTTGCTAATCTCTCCTTTGTCAAAGACAAAGCATTCTATAGCTAAAACGTATCTCATGTACGTTTATGAATAAGGGGGTTAGGCGACAGTTATAGGCCCATTTGGGCTTGTACTTTGACAGAGGGGAAAGCCTGCATATGGCTCCTCCCCTCCGGTGTTGCTCTATGGTTTTGAGCAATACCGGGCTATCAGTGCTTACGTAGGCAGTGTGCTTGTGCAGCAGAGCTAACGCTCTACATTTCATCATAACTATTTTCTTGTTTAACACAATATAGCCTCAGTCATAGTATCATAGTCATATCATAATCTATTACCTATTACGAAACTCACACCTTGACTTTGACAAAATACGTAAACAATTTTACGCATACATTTAAATATCTGGGCGACAGGCATAGGTCATAAGACCACTTGATCTTGTACTTAGATCCGCCGCGGTCGGTGGCCCGTGTTGCTCTATGTTTGCCAGCCAAAAATTACGTACCTAATATTAAAAAGGGCACTAACGTAGATACAAGGAAACTTGTACCTGCCTATTAAAAAGGTACAAGGAAAGGTAAACACATAATCTAGAAATAAACTCCATGGTTCAAGAACATTACTGATTTGCATAATATGTCAAAGTATCTACGATATTTCTTATTAATTTATGTTAAATGGAGGTTTTACTAATATTATATGTAACCCGTGTTGTAAACGAAGTAGGTACGTAGTTTTTTTATATTTCGATAGTATGAAAAAGCCTTGGTGTTGGTATGTACTAATTAAAATACTTCACAAATCTTGATTAGGAAAAAATGTCTTCTATTCAATGTTAATGACATTGAATAGATATACCAGACATAAGATTTTTTTATAAGATACCAATTTAAAATGCAATCAAAATATTGTATAGTTTAGAGATCTAGGTAAGTACATTTTTTTCAGAATTTCTGAGATTAACAAAATTAACGTCTTTTAGGGTGCCGCTTTTCTTAAGGATATAATTCACAGTTGTTTTTTTTAATTTACCTACTGTGTTCAAATTTCACGATTCTAGGTCAATGAGAAAAATAGATTTTTGATTTCCTTACTTCCGAAACATTAAAATCGGCCCAAAAATCACAAATATTTTTATAAAACCTTAAACAAACTATCTTAAAATTAATAAATAAAGCAGTTATGTACATACTCAGCCTCTATATCTCTAGCCTCATATAACTGCCTCAGTAGCCTAGTGGTAGCAAGCCACTACTACTACGCTGGGGTCCCAGGTTCGATTCCCGGGTCGGAGGATATTAGAGATAACGGTGTTAAATCCTTTATCTCCGGTTCTATTGAGATTTTTCCATTTTCTGGAAGTTTCCCAGTACCTCGAAGTTTGGTGCCCGGAGATGTCAATAGGCTCGCAACCTGTTACATGGGCAAAACGTAACCGGCGAATCGAGGGTGTTTGCATGTATGATTGAATGCATGCATTTACTTCTGCCTACCCCTTCGGGGATTACAATCGTGAAGTTACGTTTATGTACATGCATCAAAAAAATCCACATCGCCGTCCTACTGCGGCAAAGTTCCCAGAAGGCTGGCAGCATTGCCACGTTGAATGGCAATGCTTATTCTCTGACCGAAATATTGGCCAGCCCTCTGGTCACGGGCAGTGTCGACCCAAAAATCGAGATAAGTTATATCTTACCTTACTACAGATATCTAAATAAGAATTATTCATATATCTATGAGTAAAATAGTAGAGCCGAAGTACGGCATAAGTGTACGGGATTTTTTTTGACGATAAATGAATTTATGTAATGCGACATTTAATAACATATTATTATTTTATTTCTTTTTGACATGTTTATTATATGTATATTATTTCATTTCACATTTTTATTTGTTATTGGTGGTAATTAATTATGTAATTGTTAATGGATTTATTATTTAATACATAAGCACTTAATAATATTTAGAATGCATAATATGAATTATTAGTATCGATTTTTTAATTATTTAGTATAAAGTCTGAATTTGCATGCTAATTTTTACTGGCAAAGTATGTGAAACCATTGATTAATTTCTAAGACCTGACTTGTACTTACCATACTTTTGGCAAATAAATCTTTGAAAGTACCACCATTTACAAGAAGTATTACACATCGACCTCAGAAAAGAGTCTTCGGCTTATTTTTTTATGTAATGGAAATGCCAAACAAGCATGCCGGTCACATTGATGTTAAGTGATGACTGCAGCCTATAGACACCCACACGAAGACCAAGGTCAAAATGCAGGGCCGTACATTATCACCTGACCGGAACACGATAGTGCTGAACACTGCCATTTAGCGACAAGTATATTAGGTAATGCGGTGGTGCCTACACCCGCGAGCTGCGTCACTGGAGCTCTACCACCAGTAAGAAATCTCTTTAGGTGGAGAAAGGTTTTTATATATAGATGTTGCAAGCTACAGTATTCTCTTACCATCAGTGTAAACTATATTATTATGCTTGTTTGCCTCTTCATGTTATAAAAAAAAATATAAAATATTTTTTCATAGCGCCCTTCATCAAGCCATGCAAGACTGGTGACACTCCCTGCATCCTGGCAGCCGCCAGGGCAGCCCTCCCGTTCGTGGTGCCCGGGATCCCAGAGCTGGGCATGAAGAGCATGGACCCCCTCTTCATGCCGCTCATCAAGAGTGATCAGGGAGGTCTGAAGCTGACCTTCAAGGATACCGTGCTGACTGGCATGAAGGGATGCACTATTGAAAGTATTAAGTAAGTGATGCATTTTGTTAAAAAGGCTATTACACGACACGGTATTCAGATTCCTTTCCTTTCCGGACCCTGAATGGGCGTGGCCTCGCGCCGGATTGCCGCTTATTACACTATTCGGTTGATAGGGCCCTAACTCAGTCACAGTACAAATATGAACAGTATGGAAACTACTTACAAAACGTTGAAACGGCACAATCACTCAAACATGCGCATCAACGAGGCCCTCGCGGTTGACGCTTAGCGGTTCTCGCGGTGCTGCAGCTCCGAGTCGCGAGCTCGCTTGATAATATTTATCACTTTTAGGTTATGTAGATAATTATTTATTTTCATATTCAACAATACTAGTGATCGCCCAATGTTCGAAATTCGATCGTAGTAAACGGTCGTCTCACACCACTGGACTAACCGGGTCGTAAAAAAATAATCAATATCAAGATCATAATATAACCTGCTTGTATAAACGATTAAAAATTTGTACACTGTGACTATGTTGCCATTTGCTACCTAACTGTTGTCTGTTTACATGCAGACATAGGTAGGTATATTCAATAATAGGTAACAATTATTAAAATGACAACCCGGAACGTCATCACTGAACTTGGACACTTTTTAACGTCAGTGTTTTTTGGGAACGCCTAATTTATTGATTAATCCTATAAGTCCTATAACGACATCACAAATCAATGACGCAACAAAAAGCATCGCATGGAATAAAATAAAACAAAAAAACGTTAAGTTCATCGAGTTAAGTCATGAGAAAAAACTACTACCTACTTATTTCTATTGAATCTGTTTATGTCAATTCTGTCCCGACAAAAAAGACGAGTCCACAAATTGACCCTATTGTGTTGTAATACAAATTGAAAACGCTCTTATATATTTTTCTCACAATAAAATTAAGAATAACGGCGCTTTTTTTTGTGAACCATCTCCCACGGATATTTACCTTCATAAAAAGCAAATAATTGTGTAATGTGTAATCTAATTGTTTTATATTATTTCGCATTAACACATGCTTGTGAAATATATTTTATTTAAAGAAAAATGGATCTGGATGATGAATCTAGTCCAGCAAATCCAGAATCTAGTCAATTCCCAGTAGGCCGCGAGTTCGAGTCTCGCCTGAAGTCAAATTTTTCTTTCCATTTTTCTTTAAATAAAATATATTTCACAAGCATGTGTTAATGCGAAATAATATAAAACAATTATTAAGGGTAAAAGCGACTTCTTTACGATATTCAATAAACTGCAAAGTCTATTATATCGGTTGCCTAACTAGCATAGTTGGCAATAGATGGAGCTGCTGCTACCATAAAGCAATGCAATAAATGTGAACAAAAGATTTGACAAATCGGGCAGGACTTCAGTAGCTCAATTGGAAGAGCGGCTGGACTAGATTCCCAGTAGGCCGCGAGTTCGAGTCTCGCCTGAAGTCAAATTTTTCTTTCCATTTTTCTTTAAATAAAATAATGTGTAATCTAGATTGATGGTATGTTAATAATGCATCTACTTACTCAGAAATCATTAAAAGCGGGATGTCTCTATGCAGTGGCGTAGCTAAGATGGGTGGCACCCGGGGCGAATGAGCAAAAAAAAGGAAAAACTTAAAAAAACCTAAGGTCGAGTGCAGAAGACCTAGAGTTCGTAGTTCAGTCAGATGGTGTGACCAGATCTGCTGTACTCTACACACCAAGCTCCACGACGCCAAGGACAGACATAGATGGAAGAATATCATCCGTCACATATTAATCTCCCATCGAGGAAATCACGACCCTCAGTAGTGAGGCGTACGACGCGAGGAGGAGGAGAAGGTGGAGTCCATTATGGACATGGAGATTTATTCTCCATCGGTGTGCCCCCTATTTATTTCCTAGAGCAAATTCTGTCTCAGGCGCCCCCCCATGACGTGATACCCTGATATTATAAATTCGAAATTGACATTTGTGTTGCGCTTTCACGTCTATACTGCTCAAATTTAAATTATTTAAAGAGAGGGTGTCACACCCAAATGGGTGGCACCCGGTGAGGGCTGTCCCCGCCGCCCCCCTATTGCTACGCCACTGTCTCTATGCAATTAATAGATTCAAGGGGATTGTCTACTAATACTCCTTTCATTGAACCGGATTGATTGATACATAAAGAAGAATAAGTTAAGTAAGTTTCTTCCTCTCATTTTCATAGAAAAGTAAATTGAAGTTATCAATACAAAATTTTCTCATTGGTGGGAATGGAACGTGGCTGCTACTCAAGGCTTCGAATTGGGCAGCAAAAAAGAGCTTCAATATGAACCCAGAAATGAGGATATCTATATGAAAAACAAGGCCGACATAGTCCACCGAATGGCGGCAGTGAGTAGGGCCACATACCTCGAAGAACCGTCAACCATTGAGTCAAAAGAGTTCTCCAGTGGCGACAAAGACAAAGTGTGGGTGGCCTCTTCCCCCCCCCCCCTTCCCCCATGATGTGATGGGGAGGAGTGACATTTACATGTGGATAAGGGCAGCCTAGGATCGTTCTATGCCGCCAGAAAAAAATATATACTCAAATAAACATTAAATTTGATTTGATTGTATTATATGACTGTCATATTTTTTGTCATTCGTTTTGCATTGTACCGAATAAGATATTAAGAGGTTCCTTAATTAGTTGTCAAGTAACAATGTAACAAAAAAGACACGTGTATGTATGACAAGACGAACAAAGTCTTATTTTATTTATAAATGTTCATGTTTATTGAATGCCACAATAGATTAATACATGTGAGAACTTTTTCAAAGTACTTACTCGTACTTTTGTTGAGATAGATCCCTTGTACATCCTGTAGATATAAATAATGTCTGTATTTATATATGAGTAGACTGTTGTGGACACTTTTTTATATATATACTAGTTGACCCGGCAAACTTCGTATTGCCTCAGAATGAAATAATGTGTCAAAGGTTGGATAGATACGGACTATTTGTATGGGAAAATGAAATAGTGGTTTTTACTATTTCCCTTCAATATCTTCATATTTTCTTACCTTTTAAACATTCCCTGGCATTCCAGAATAATTCAAAACCAAAATTAGCCAAATCGGTCCAGCCGATCTCGAGTTTTAGCGAGACTAACGAACAGCATTTGATTTTTATATATATAGATGTATACATATTATATGTAGGCCATACAAATATATGTGCGGGTGCGAAAATCGACCCCGCGGCCCTTCAAATCAAACGGTCCTCTCACAACGATGGACTAACCGGGTCGTCAGAATATTAGTGGAGTAACAATATTTAAATCATGTTCAGAGATAGGAAGTGTTTTTTTCATAGATTCTTGCATAAATACATAATGATTCACTACTCACTCGATGTAGCCCATGTCAGAGACTTATTTTATGTAATAAATAGTGGCAAAAAGCACGTAGTTCACATGGATGGTAAGTACATCCTACAGGTAAAAATAAAAAACGTAACAATGTTTATATCTACACAAAGACCAAGGTTAAAATGCAGATGTGTTGCGACACTACCACCGTTACTACCGAGAACTAAGTTGTTTTATTTTTGTGATGGATAGTCACGGATAGTAATCGTGACCCTCGATACGTCCCACTGCTGGGCACGAGTCTCTCCCCTTCTTGGGAGGAGGCCTGGAGCTTACTCCACCACACTGCTCCTGATAAGGGTTAGTGGCCAACCCGATGTCGGATGTTTTCAAACCGTCATAAGGCCTCCGACAAGGTTTAACGACTGCTATCTACCGATAGGCTTAACGTGCCCTCCGAAGCACGGAAACGTGCATTTTAATTTGCCACTAGCGGTCATCCATCATACACCCGAGCGCGCCCGTATCGCTTAACCGAGTATGATGATGATGGATAGTAAGTAGATAAATTTGTGATCTGCCAAAACTGTGATCTTTCCCAATGGCAAAAACACAATCAATCACGAACATTTTCTAAAGTGATGACACGGATCACACGGAGCAGTCCCAACCTATAGCAGGAAAGTCAGAGTGTCTATCAATCACAGAGCCACGCCGTGAGCATTTTGCTAATGCGCTGGACTTCCTCGACACGGTCGCACACGTTAACTAGCGGTAGAGCTCCAGTGACGGAGCTAGCGGCCGTAGGCACCACTGCATTATCTAACCTACTTGTCGTTAAATGGTAGTGTTCTGGTTAGGTGGTAATGTACAGTACGGCCCTTTAATTTTAATGACAGAGGCATAACAACTTAGACCGCACTAGAGGCAAAACATTTACATTGAATCCTCTGGTTTTCACGGCAATTTTTATAGACAACAGTATTCATTTACCATCAATGCGATCCTAAAAAATATCCTTGAAGTTATAGACAAATAAGGTGACAAAACTCTAAACACTTGTTTGAACACCCATCCCTGCCAATATCTATCGCATTGGGTGGCTACCTGTGACGATAGATTTATGTTGTGTGAAATAAAAATAAATGTGGTCCCACCTTATCTTTCTTATGTAAGGTAAATTTAAAAGATAGCAATAACTGCTCTTTGGAATACTGCTTTCATTTGTGGGCGAGAAGCCCCTAAATACCAGCTTGGTCTACTGGACTCCCTACAAAAACGCGCCGTTCGTATGACTCACTTACAAACTCGATCGCGTCTTTTATCGTCTCTACAATGCTGAGTGTTCTGTTGAACTTTTCGATACAGTGCCGCCGTCTCCTTTCTTGCATCGCGCTACCCGCAAAGAGAGAAGTTCCACCCTCACCGCCTAGACAATCGGCAGTGTTCAACGGTGCGATTTTTGTTAATACCTGCCCAGAACGTATAAATTGTGGAACGAACTTCCCTCTGAGGTGTTCCAATATAGGGTTCTTCAAAAATGGCATCAAAAGAATCTTTCAGGACAGCGCGTTTGGCAACTCCTCTGGTGTTGCAAATGTTCATAGGCGACGGTGACCACTTTCCATCATGTGGCCCGTTTCCATGTCTGTCAACCTTCAGACATTAAAAAAAGGCTTCTTGATGGGCTAAACAATGTACGCCTACGTGGCGCATACGGACGAAGATCCTAACTAACCTATCCAAGTTTTCTCCTTGACGAGCAAAAAAAAGAAAGCCCTTCTCGATTATAAGTAACTAGTGAGAATAAAAAGTTACGATATTAAAATTGAATACGCTAGGAACCTAGTATACCTTCACATTCCATCAAACTGCAAATAGACTACTATGAAAATGTTGACATTACAAAGTTGACTGATTGGAATCTAGACGAATACTTATTTGTTTTAAACTTAAAGACAGGTCAAGGTTGAAAGTGAATTGGACGAGATCTGACTAATTATTGTTTTTGTTTTGCCTCAGTAACCTAGAGGTAGTAGGCCATTACTACTACGCTGGGTTCCTGGGTTCGATTGCCATTGGTAAGATCCTTTATCTCTGGTTCTGTATGAATTTTACCATTTTCTGGAAGTTTCCCAGTACCTCGGAGTTTGGTAATGTGCCCGGGGATATCAATAGGCTCGCAACAATGTTTATTTACATACAATATTTCGTGCGCGAGCCCAACTCGCACTTGGCCGGTTGTTTATTTTGTACATTTAATTTAGTATTCGTCTCTCACACAATATGAATCGTTTTTGTTATTCTATTTCTTTCCAACTTTTCCTTGTAGGTAGGTAAATACATGTACAAAAGCACAAACATTTATCTCAGCATTATAAAAGACGGCAATGAAATCAAATTGTGTAGGCAATAACAAATATTAGTTGGACGTTATTTATTATTACCTATAGTTTTAAAATCCCAGGAAACGGTGAATGGAAAATTTCCGTATTGTACTGTAAATACATAAATAACAGGTGTGAGTTATGATGTTGTGATGTGATGTTGAATCACAATGGCGTGTGGCCTAAAAGTTTCATTATTGTTCATTTTAATTATTTATATTTCATGTTCATAAATTAAAGAGAATTATTTAAGTGATTAATATACCTATTATTGAACGATTTTTATTATTCTGTATAGAATATTCCTTAATATACATAGACTTATATGCACGGCGAAGACAGCAAAAAAAACAGCCGGTTTCGGTTTTTAATATTTGACAGATATTTGTGAGACATTTCCACGTAATTTGTCATGTAACTATGGGAAACTGTGGTAAATTGACTTTGGAAAACTGGGACCATGCTATCAAGGGGACCGTCCTGTCTAGTACTTTAGTACATATAGGTAGGTCAATGTGTATTGATTTTTATTAAAAACTAGCGCGGGTCGCTAGTTTGGCTTCGCGCGGTTGCAATGTAGATTGTTATTGGTAATTTGATCCCATTCCCAATCATCGATTCCTACTTATTCAACTATTTAAAACAAAGAGCAACACCGGAGGCCGGTGGTCCGTGTTGCTCTATGATTTAAAACGATAATTGACGACTAACCGTTATGTCAAGGGCCAGAAGTTTTACATTTGAAAAAATAATATGGTCAATAAACTTTCTTAACATTCATAATTTTCCACGCATCTAAAATTATAAATAGAACACAAAAAGAATTAGCGAAATCGTGCCAGCCTTACTCGAGTTTTGCGCTTAGCAACATATTTAATTTTAGCGATTAATTTCTATTTCTACTAAAATGTTGACGAATGTGTGATATTGCGAAAAGTGAAATAGGTATGTCATAAACATAAAATTTTAAGCTTTACATACTCATGGTCAGTCATGATGATTTAAATTAACAATGTTCATTAGGTATGATCTAAGACAATTACTGTTCTTGCTAAATAATTAGATTTACAACATAAAGAGATAATTTAGATTTAGCGTTGCATATTCATGGATATCCGTAAATACACTCAATTTCCTATAATAATGACAATCAAATCACCGTCATCTCAGACCACTCAGACGGTCATTTGCAATTATTACACCATGTAGTTCTAACGTTCCAAGTAACTAAGGTATTGTGTTGGCATGTGAATCATTTCACATCGCTGAATGCAATTTTCTTTTTTTTCTTTCAATGAAATAGGTAATAATTATGCTTTAATAAACCCGGAAATGATGACGAATGGTAACCAAGGGCATCGCTAGCCGACGATACAGAAGGGGGCAGTTTGGCTATAGGGGAGGGCAGGTTGGTTCTAGAACCAGTTATCCTAGGACTAGGTCGGAAGCTATAAATACTTATGGCACCGGTCTGTGCTATTTCTTTATCTAATTGCTGACAGCTGTCCTCTGCCACCTCATCGCGACGCCCATGGTTATACTACTACTACTACCTATAATAAAACAATGTGCTTATAACATTCTGTTCATCAACATAATTTCGGAAGCGCGCATGGCCCCGCGGCTGGTGTAGATCGCAAGCGTTCTACTCGATTAAGCGATACGGGCGCGGTCGAGAGTGTAATGGGTGACCGCTAATGGCAAATTAAAATGCGCGTTTCCGTGCTTCGGAGAGCACGTTAAGCCGTCGGTCCCGGTTGCTATCGATAGATAGCAGTCGTTAAACCTTGTCGGAGGCCTAATAATCGTTTTGAAAACATCCGACAGCGGGTTGACCACAAACCCGTATCTCTACCAACTCGCATTGGAGCAGCTTGGTGGAGTAACCTCCAAGTCTGTGGCTCCAAGCCTTCCCAAAAAGGGGAGAGACTCGTGCCCAGCGGTGGGACGTTTAAAGGGTTGCCATTATTATAATCATCATAATTTCAGCCGTAAGACGTCCACTGCTGGACTAGAACTTCCCCAACTAGGGGGATATGCCATAATTGCCACCTTTTTTTTTCACTGTTAGTTTTATCCCTCCGTAATGCCCTAAGCCGAGGTTCGTACCCGCAGGGGACTCCCTTAGGCATTGGCGCTAACTTTTACTTAGGCTGGAACGCCTTCTGCGCTCGCCGATTGCCCGGTGAAGCAGACTATTGCCGAGAGACTCGAGACGTGCCGCCTACATTAGTCCATTAAATAAAACCGGTTAGTTTTACACTTGACTGGTATATATGTATTTAATTTATGCAGATAACCATGAAATTGGATAATTGATCTTTTACCGTGCTCCGTCTAACTAATTGCTATCTTTTTCCAATAAACTGATTATATGAGATGATGATCATAATGAATTCTATTTAAATATTTATGATATCATCGATATATCCACATTACGGCAGCACACCTTTGTTTCTCCAAGAGGGTTGAAAGCTGTTTGTTCATCGTGTTTTAAGTGTAATTGCTTAACGGTTTCGTGATCCAGGCAAAGGGACTAGGGACGTTACCTACGGCCCTAAAGGCCACGAACCATGGACCAGAATTCTACCGCTAGTGCAGTCAGTCACCCGAACAGTGTGATGGGTGACCGCTAGTGGCAAATTAAAATGCGCGTTTCCGTGCTTCGGAGGGCACGTTAAGCCGTCGGTCCCGGTTGCTATCGATGGATAGCAGTCGTTAAACCTTGTCGGAGGCCTAATGGGCGGTTTGAAAACATCCGACATCGGGTTGGCCACTAACCCACCCACCTCCACCAATCCGCATTGGAGCAGCGTGGTGGAGTAAGCTCCAGGCCTCCCCCCCAAAACAGGGGAGAGACTCGTGCCCAGCAGTGGGACGTATAATGGGTTGCCGTTATTATATTATTATTATAAATGCAACAACGCAAGAGCATGGGCAACAGCATCCCGCGATAAAACTACTGCTACTGCGATCCCTAATCCGCATGCCTAGCGTGTCGATTATGGCTTCTCCCCTATTGACGCACAACACTGTTGTGGAGGCTTATGTCCAGCAGTGGACGTAATTTGGCTGAAGTGATGATTATTAAGTACCTATGTATATTGCTGCTTGCCTGATGCTTACTATTGTCTACTGTACATACTAGGTGTCATTAAACCCGCTGGTTTAGACACCTAATGCTAATGCTCGATTTAATGTACCGGGTTTGATTGTAGAGTCGGGAATAGCCGTGTACCTATTAACAAAACACCCAACCTTCCTAGGTAGGAATCTACTAGGTGGATTTTAAATAATTTGAATAAATATTGACAAAAAAGTGCAATTTCTGCCGTTAATGGTACCCCGTGTTCAACATTTTGGTGTTCCAGATAGCGGCTAGGTGATACCTAATGTTTCAGGGCTCCGTAAAAACTATCACAGCGGCAAAACAACTTAAGCTTCAGGGGTGGCAACTCCTCTAGTTGTGTGTAGATGTCTGTAAACGAAATTCACTTAACATACATCAGGACTGCATACATGTTTGCCACCACAATTACATTAAAAAATCCTATATCCTGTATGCTTCAATTTAAATTTACCATGTTTCTTTAATTTTGCAGGCATGATCTAACGAAGAAGCAGGCATCGGCCGTGTCGCTAAAGTGCAATATAGAACTGAACGGAGACTACAAGCTGGGTGGAAATCTGCTGATCCTGCCGGTCAATGGCAATGGCAAATATAAAATTATCTTGCGTAAGTTTACTTCATACCTTTAGCTTTATTGTGAACTACAATTCTCATCAAGAAATATTGCACATTGAACCTATGATAGTGACAATGGGCTTGTTTCGAATTCGTAGAGCGTCATCTCTGCTGCACACTTACTACGTAAGCATTGTAGGTCCGGTATTGGTCAAAACTTGATCCAAATGGTGGACAAACGCACGGTATAGGTTATCTTTTCTGTTGTCAAACGCCATATAGGTAAGGTGCGAAAAAGATAACGCTCTATAGACCCGAAATAAGCCGAAGCTTTCTTGCTGAGGTCGATGTCTAATATTTCTTGTTTAATACTGTACAAAGATGCAAGAAGAGTTGAACTGCCTGTGAAGTCTAGTGGCACCTCCTGGCCACTGCTACTACCGGGAGCGTACTTACCCTAGGGCGAAGGGGACCAAGGACCAGGGCAGCAGGCTATGAAGGACGGCTCAAGGTGTACCTTGTCGACGTCGCGTTCATAGTGATATTTTTTGTTTATTCATGGGTATACCTGGCGGAATACCTACAGTGCTTGTTAGCCATTGCTATCCAGTGAATACTGTATCTTATAAACACGTACATAAAAACCAAAGAATTCAATGTAGATGCGTTTTCACCAATGTCTAAGTTGTCATACCTCTGTGCCGGATACAGGATCGTACATCCATCATGGTCTACCACCAACCGATATATGTACATATATATACATACATATATATATTTTTTTATGTAATGAAAGTGGCAAACAAGCATGCAGTTCACATTGATGTTAAGTGATGACTACAGCCTATAGACACCCACACAAAGACCAAGGTCAAAATGTAGATGCGTTACCATTCCTGAGGCCTAAGGTGTTATACCTCTGTGCCGGGAATTACAGGACCGTATATTGAAACCGCACCTGACCGGAACACGATAGTGCTGAACACTACCATTTAGCGGCAAGTAGGTTATGCGGTGGTGCCTACGCCCGCGACCTCGTCACTAGAGCTCTACCACCAGAAATTAAAATGAATACAAATTAATTACATCTTTAAATACTCCAGGTGACATGATAATCAAGACGTACAGCGAGCTGGTGACAGTGCCGGGCGCGGACGGGGAGCGGCACTGGCACATCAACAAATGGAGGCACAGCTTCGACGTCAAGACTGGCGCGCACTTCGAATTTGAGAACCTCTTCAACGGGAATAAAGTATTGGGTAAGTTGTCAACAGTAGTGATTTAACAGAACGAAGATCTTCCGTGACCGTTAACATTAATGGTAAGTGTATATGTATACATTTCCTTACATGAAGGTTTTCTGATTCAGCGTTGTATTCCCTGAAGCCTAACTTCTTTTGCTTATGCCTGTGATTTATTTACGGGCCCATTCATTACATGTAGCCAAAATAAGATAGTGTTGAACACTACCATATGGCTGCAGATAGATTAGGTAATGCGGTGTGTCTATGCCCTAAAGTTAAAGCTTTCGAATTCGAACTCTACGTCCAGTATTTTGCCATCTGCTTTATTTTTTTTTATATAAGTAAGGTGGCAAACAAACTTGCAGCTCACATCGATGTTAAGTGATAACTGCAGCCTAAAGACATCTACATCAAAGCCAGAGGTCAAAATGCAGATGCGTTGCCACCCCTGAGACCTAAGGTGTCAATTCTCTTGTTATAGTTATGACGGGGCCATACTAACCGGAACACGATAGTGCTGAACACTACTATTTAGCGGTAGATAAGTTAGGTAATGCGGTGGTGCCTACGCCCTCGAGCTCCTACACGTGGAACTCTACCACCAGTAGACTTAATGTTAAACTTGTGTTATTGCAGCTGATCCAGTGCTAGAGTTCGCGAATACCAACTGGCGTGATGTGATGCAGGAGATAGCGCCGCCGATCGTGCACGCCATCGTGTCCGAGGTGGTGGACGCGGTGGAGGCACTCTATAAGGCTGTTCCCGCTAAACATCTGGAATTGACTAATTAATAAATGTACTTATTAGAAACTTTTTTTTCTAAATTAAAAAGTGAATCGATTAGTTAAGTATCAATATCCATATAAAAGGTTTTAGGTCAATATCTAAATGTAATGCCAACAAAAAAAAGGATACTTATTCTAGTATGCCGTCATTCTAGACACTCTCCTGAGTGATTTAAGTTTTTGTCTAAAAACTTCTTGACTTATTAGGTTTACTTTTATATAAAAAAAACGAGTTCCAGAATCGTAAAAACATTTTTTTAAATGCAAAAATATACCTACTGACATCTTTTTTTTAAATTTATAATGCCATGGCTATTACGCATATTGCCAGTGACTAGTATAAAAAGCAGCGTTAAAGTTAGAATCAGTCAGTCAGTTTTTATTATGTCAGTCAAGTGAGTCACAGTCAGTAATTCGAGTAAAGCGATGGCTGACTTTACCAGAACATTTACAATGAATACTGACTGACTGATCTTTCATTGTTGACATCATGTGACATTACCCCAGACCCTTAATTTGTTGGCTGTTCCGATTTACACTGAGAACACTGCGATAATACTGTGCTGGAGAAAAATTCATTCCAATATAGACTGACAGTATTCTACCGCAAGGATCATCGAAGTATGTGACGTCATTTTTAAACTTTGAGCTCTGGAGCTTAAGTGGTTATTCTGATTTAGAGAAAACGAGATAGGAAGTATTATATAGTGTCTCTTGTGAAAATTTTTGAAAGTTTCACTACTACCACGTATGATTTGCACACAGGTTTTTTTGCAGGGTTAAACCAAATTTTAGCACGAAAAAAAGTAATTTAGGAAATTTTAAAATAATCGACTGACTGACTCTGACTTTTACTGCTCTTACGCTGCTTATTACGAATACGAAATATCGTTTTACTTGACACTGGCAATATGCGTAATAGCGATAAACAAAAAAAAACACAAAGTTTATATACCCTGCATTAAACTGTACTCTGTACTCACACACCAATAACCAAGACAGACGGCTATCTTCATACAAGCGATTATGAACTTTATTTTTGCTTTAAGTTGAAGTATGAAGGGAGAAGGCCCAAGTAGGGGATCCATTCATGACGATTCGCTCTGTCACTGTCAGATACATTACGTCGTAAAGGGCATTCAGATGGTTGTCTCGTTCACAGATCACTTTATACTGGTCGAACTGTAGCGGCCATTTTGTTATAGTCATAAACAATTTGTATTCTATAGATAAACATATCTATGGTATAGTGTTGCTCTGATTGTTGAATAGTGAATCGGTAAACCGAAAAAGAATGAAAAAAGTATCGGTAAGTGTGTTTTGAATTATTTCAAACCATTACCGATTGCTCCCTTGCATTAGGAGCAGGCGCGCAAACAAGTAATTAGTTCAATAAAGGTCCTAAATTAGCACTTCATTGACTAATTTCACTACAGATTCTGTAATACGTAAGCGAATCGGTGTATAGGGCTGGCCATAAAACGTTCACATTACCGGTCACTCATCGATACGTGTATTTCACAGCAGATGGCGCTGTTATCAGTTTAGAAGTATACGCAATAAAACATTTTGTTTTTAATCATTTATTTAATAAAAATTAAGAATAAATACATATTACATATCAACATTTTTTCAATTTTTCATGGTTTAATTAAACAATAATATAAATGTGTATACAGCAAATCAATACCATATCAATTATATTATGCATATTTTTTTCTGAATCAGGACGTAAAATTCTTTTTATTTCAAGTTTTCTACTTTATAAATAGTTAGAGAACCTATATTCAAATACATACATTAAAAAAAAAATACATAGACCATAATTTACATATTGATATGATTGTAGAAAGAGAGAAAGAATGTAACAACGTTTGTAAATAAAAATATGCGTAATTAATTTACGTTGCTACAAATTGGGTTATGGCAAGGGTAGCAAATTGCTACAATTATGTCTCAGTATGCTGATAAACAAATAGATAATAACTTATCTTGTATATATTAATATTATTCAAACAATATAAAGTTATATTAGTTCATTTCATACATTCATATTTCTAAAAATGTATCAAATTAGTACAAACCTTTTTTTTTTGTTTTTGAGCAAATTTTTCTAAGGATACATTCTTTAACAGTATTTAGGCCTTACATTTCCTTTAACGATCATGGCAAGATCTGAAGAAATAATAAAAAAGATACAATTTAAGGAGTTTTCTATGATTGTTTATGTTTATACACATTGACAGGCAAATTGTAAGACTTTCTAACTAACATTGACATGTATGAGAACATGTTATTAAAAGTAACAATAAGGATTAGGTCAATCCAAATCAATCTATTTTACAATTAATTGGCATTACAAATTTCTTATGCATCAAAACAAATACATTAATAAATATATTATGTTACTTACTAAAAATTCCTCAATAAGGAAACATTAACAGAATAATACACACTATTGAAGGAGCTACATGATATTTTAATTTCACTTATGTCCAGTTTTTGGCCTATAAAAACCTGTAGTTTTAAAAATAACATTTTTCGGATTAAAGAATATTGTCGTATCGTCAACGTGATTAAGTAGGTAGTTAATTTAATAAAAATTACGAATAGTCAGATATAATAATACAAATCTACTTATTTCTGACTCAATTTATTTGTTATTGCGATAAATAATAATATAATAAAAAAACATTTAGACTTGGTAAACATAAAAAAAGAGAGGTTGGCTAACCAATAACATATCACAATGATTCTCATTTTGATTGTCATGAAGACATATAAAAATGTATACCTATTTATAATTTTGATTCTCACCTTATTTCTTTACACAAATTCTGAAACACTTGTGTCCCTGCAGGAGCAAAATAAGTTTCAACTCTTTTCAGTATAAATAGCAATGTGGAGTGTTTCTTTAGGATCCAACACGTTTAACCCTTTTATCTGCAAATTATTAAAATACAAAACATTAAATAGGTAATGATCGTATATAAAACTGATAAGTAGCCTTACTTTGTGTCACGCGCTGCAAAAAATATTATTTTTTACAAATTACCTACTTATTGCAATGTTTGTCAATCCCCATTATATTTGACAAAATAAATAACAAGTAAACATTAAGCCTGAGTTGCAACAAGATAATTTGATAAAGTTAAAGTTATTGTAACATTTCACATCCCTCGCTAACTTAAAGAAATCTGTTAAAGTTTTAACTTTAACAAATATTGCGGTGCACAACTCAGGCTAAGAGCGAAAAATGAAGCTATTGCTCATCTCAATAAAAGTAATCTTACGCCAATAACCAAAGAAATAAGATTTGCAAAGGGCTGTTAGGTCTTTGGCCTTTTACGGAAAATTCAATAAAAAATTTCCATAAGTTTTTTATACATCTAGCTGTGAAATATTGCTGCATTGAGACCTATGCTGTATATCTGTAGGTGACAGTTATGACTAGTATAACAAAAAAGTTAGTGAAAACCTATGGTAAAGAGTTCAGTGCGATACTTCCTCAATTGGTACTAGATTGTGTGATTGTTGTTTTTTTTAATTTAATTGAAGTGGCAAACAAGCATGCTGTTCACATTGATGTTAAGTGATGACTGCTATTTTAAACTATGGTGAATAACAGTCGTAGATTTATTATCCACTTATAACAGTAACTAGTCGTAGATTTATTATCCACTTGTAACAAGTGTACATCAAAAAGTCACAAGTTTCAAAAATTGACAGTCAAGAAATATGTACTTATGTATATCAGTAGAATTTCTCATTTTAAGGGTTTAAGATTTCCTCATCCAGATCCAGATCATATCACTATTTGAGTATGATTTCCGGGTCAGGTATATTAAGCCTGGGTGGCACCACAATATTTATTAGGGTTGAAGTAATTGTAACATTTGACATCCTTCTCTAAATTTAACAGACTTCTTAAAGTTAAGAGAAGGATGTGAAATGTAAAAATAACTTTAACAAATATTGCGGTGCAACCCAGGCTAAATATTAGGATTTATCTATAATATGAGATTCAGTGGTACCTAAGGAGGTTTATTTATTTATTTATTTTATTGCATTTCACAGGTCTGTCATATCTTACATAAAATACAAAAGTACAGGTGACGCCCTGTAAGGGCACAGCAAACATAAGGGGACAACTAGCTGCCTTATTCATAATTAAAAAAAAAACAAAACAATAATATAGGTAAATTGTCAAATGTCAAGGAGGTTAGCAATTGTTAGTAGAATCGTTGTCAGTGGAATCTATGTTAAGTTTGTTAATATTTTACTTTTATACCTATGTCAATTCTAATACTTATATGTATATTATAATCTCTATTTAATTTGAGTTGTCATTAAAGTATTCATATAAATTATAATAACATTTACTTTTACTTGCAAGGAATTTCTTTAGTTTATTATTAAATAGGCACTACGGAATGCTTTATTATTTGGCCTTCGTAGATTACAACAAGGCATTCAATTCTTTGGAACAAGACAGTATCTGGGAAGCTTTGAAGTCATAAAGTGTTAAATTCAAATACATAAGGATTATCAGAGAAATTTATAGAAACTCAACAGCTACAGTGATGACCAAGATAGAGGGAATTCCCAATTTCAAGAGGTGTCCGACAAGGTGACCCATTATCCCTAAAACTATTTACAGCCGTTTTAGAACATATATTCAGAAACTTAGATTGGCAAAAACAAGGAATTAATGTAAATGGCGAAAACCTAAACCATTTACGATTTGCCGACGACTTAATCCTACTCAGTGAATCTGCATCACATTTACAAAACATGTTAACAGAACTCGGGGACCAAAATATGACACTGGGTCTGACTATGAACATGGAGAAGACAAAGATAATGACCAATGGTGAAAAACTAGTGTTGTAAAAAAAAACGTAACTTCACGCCTGTAATCCCCGAAGGGGTAGGCAGAGGTAAATGCATGCATTCAATCATACATGCAAACACCCACGACTCGCCGGTTACGTTTTGGCCCATGTAACAGGTGGCGAACCTGTTGCCATCTTCGGGCACATTACCATACTCCGGGGTACTGGGAAACTTCCAGAAAATGGAAAAATCCCAATAGAAGCAGAGATAAAGGATTTTTAACCGTTATCTCTGATAGTCCCCGACCCGGGAATCGAACCCAGGACCTCCTGCGTAATAGTAGTGGCCTGCTACCACTACGCTACTGAGGCAGTTTAGTTAGTTTGGTGTTGTAGATCTTAATAACACCAGTATACAGTATATGGATCATTATTCATACCTGGGGCAGGTAATATCTGCAAGTGATCAAACCCAAAAAGAAATGCAGACCAGAATCATCAACTCCTGGAAAAGAATATCTTTTATCACTGAATGAAGTCATGAAAAATTACCAGATACCAATAAAGGATAAAAAGAAAATATTTGACACTTGTGTTATTCCTTGCATGCCAAACATGGGCTCTAACAGAAAGACATAAAGAAGCACTGAAAGTTTGCCAGAATAGCATGGAAAGAAGCATGCTGAACATCAAATTAAGAGGTAGGGTAAGTTTCAAGGAGATCAGACATCGAACAAAAGTTACTGATGTTACTTACACAATACGAAAGTTAAAATGGAGACGGACCAGACACCTTATTAGAAACAGTAAAGAAAAATGGGCGAAGAAAGTGACTGCTTGGTATCCTCGGGATGGGGTACAAAAAAGGGGTAGGCTAGGTAAATCAAAAGATGGGAAGATGAAATAAGAAAGCATGCTGGAGTTACCTGGAGGCGCACAGCTTTAGATAGAACTCGGGGAACTAGGGGAGGCCTATGCCAAAAGGCAATCTGATAGTGATGAATTGGGTACATAAAGATGAACAAAATGATTAAAATGAAAATAACTAGAGAAAGTATTTATTTAAATTTAATTTACTCAAAATTAAATTGTATTACGGTCTAAAAATACTATGACATGTAATCCCTATTATCAGAAATAAAGGCATTATTATTATATTATTAATTAGAGTAAATAGAGTGCTATTTTTTAAATCTTTCATAGTGGTCGGGTAAATGGTTCTAAATTTTAATAAGCATATGATGGGGACTCTTATTTACGTCTACTTATTTAGTTTTTGTTTCTATTGTTTCGTTTGTTATTCACCTTATGAGTATAAAGTTCAGTGTTATTTCTGACGAACTTACAGGACTCCAGAATATAAATAGATGCGAGGGTTAATATTTTATGCTTGACAAAATAGGGTTTACAGGACGTTATTTGATCAATTTTTGTTAGTATTCTGATGAATTTTTTTTGGAGTTGGTTGGAGGTTGGTATTATCCTTAGTAGATGTCAATAACCTCGCCACTTTGGACAGTAAATAACTTATTTAATGGATTGTGAGTATTAGCATGCATGCAAACATGAACGCATGTTTTAATTTCCACTTACCCGTCGATATCGTGTCGTTTACACCGAAAATATGGGATATCTGTCTGTCCGTAGGGGCGCACAGAGTGTAAAGCGTAGGCTCTCTACATTCATCACTCACTACTTTCTTCAAACATGTACAACGATTCCGAAGACTCCAGACCCCATATTCAGATAATATTCGACCTATTTGGTCAAGATAGATTAGTCTTGCCCTTCTTGGGCCTCTGGCCTTTACAGCTATGTACATTCGCCTTTTGATATACGTATTTTGTCAGGTCATGGTTATTTTTAAGGAAACCAGTTACTTAGCCAAAACCAAGCACCTTGAGGAATTTACAGGTCTGAATCTCGTATATATCACTCAATTTCATCATTTCAAACACAAGAAAATATAGAAAATACTTTTTCACAGAGATCACTTTTAAACCTAGGTACGTTACGTTATTTAAACATC
This sequence comes from Macrosoma leucophasiata, assembly GCA_036365455.1. NCBI lineage: Eukaryota > Metazoa > Arthropoda > Insecta > Lepidoptera > Hedylidae > Macrosoma > Macrosoma leucophasiata. The sequence goes on along the minus strand of JAWQUS010000003.1, from coordinate 21,529,185 downwards.
GATGCAATGTAATATGAACCACACATTTTAATATTTAATCAATACATATTACTGAATCCGAATTTGCAACATTAAATTAGGGAAGCAAAACAAAAATTGCTAAGAAATAAAGAAATGTTTCTTAACCATTTTTTTTAACAACATGGCCGTCGACCTTGAGTTGAGAATTTGTTTCAAAATGGCGTTTTGATAATGTGTGCGTGTAATTGTATATGTGTATATGAACACAATGACTAGAGCGAGAAACAAGTATTTGACATTTGTCCATTTGAAAATTTGTAGTGCGAGAGAGACAGTTGCAGTAGACGAAAATTACTTGGAGTTGGCAAGGGCTGTCTGTACTGACGTCACGTCGTGCAGCGAGTGATTTCAGTGATTGATCGTGATCCCAGATCCTAGTGTATTTCGGAACATAGCTTAAATAGCTTTCACTTGATAGTTGATAATAATTTTGGGGTTATGTTGTGTTTTGTGTTGTCTTGTCTTGTCTGTTCAATTTTAGAGATTTATGCAATTTATGAGTTGTTATCATAGAAACTTTCATTAAATTATATCATTCATTACTCGCCGTCGACGTACAAGTATGTTATGTCCGGAGGTTTGGAATTTTCCACCGCCAAAAATCGTATCATCTTACCGGCCATGTGAAGACATACAGACGGTTATAAACAACATAAACCTTAACTATTTCTACAAAAGCATTATAATAACACTGCCAGATGAACTGAATATACCTAATGACATTAAAGAAAATATACTAGAAGATAGTGATTACTATGAAGTCAGAGATTGTGCTCTTTCAGAGTTCGTTGATCCATGTTTTATAGATAACTTTGTAAAGAAAGGGAGTTTAAACTGTTTATCGGCAGAGAGAAACTGTATGGTACAAAACTGTGCTACTGTAACACCAGACGGCGTTTTGATATTGCATATTTTAGATTTTATCTTCCAAACTCTAGGTCTAGAAGGTGTAAAGAGACCTCACAACTACTATGAGATAAAAATTGATTTGAAACTAATAAAAAATGTACAGAAAGTAAAAACTGCTTTACAGAAACTGGAAATGTTCAACTTCTACTTATCATGGGTGCCCTATGATGATAATGTATGCCCTTCATCAGTTGCAAAATATTTCTGCGATAAAAACTTAAGTGTTAGCGTCCATAGTTTGAAAACAAACAAATTGACACCAAATATAACTCAAATACCCTCGCTAATCGATTCTGAAATTGACGAAGTGGTAGAATGGATTGGAATGTTGGCTCTAGGCTGTGATTTGACTCCGAAAGAAGATTACATCAGCACATACAGTGAACCGGAGAGTACATCACCTATACAGTCAAATAGAATTTCTTTGTATATTGTGAAAGGGTTTCTAACGTCAAACATAATAGTGGATGTATGTGAAAAGATGAAGGAGTTTGTATCAACAAGAGATATAGAGAATTATTGGTGTTCACTAAGCATTCAAAGCCATGAAGAGAGTTTATGGCAATGGAGTACTAGTACTCCAAGAATGTTCCAGTCACATAATTCATCTTGTAACATATTTTTTACACAAAATGAACAAAAGATTTATTCAATAGGCGAATTAAAGTATTCATGATAATGATTGTTTTATTTCAATCTATAATAATTAAATTATTACTTGTGACAAAGGATTATGTATGATATTAATCACTATCAATTTTAGAATTGGATAAAATTATAAAAAACTGCTTATTCACTAAATTGATATTTAAAACCCCAAGATGCAGTCAGTATGATATTAAAAAGTACTTTGTGACTATGCAACTATTCAGTCTTGAACAAAATTAACACTAACTGTGAATTTGACTCCAAATGGTAGTGTTCCGGTTAGATGGTAATATATGCCCCTTTATGACTATCAGAGACAACAACGCAACTACATATTTCCTCTGGTTTATGTGTAGATATCTATAGGCTGCTGTCATCACTTAACATCAATGTGAGCTGCATGCTTGCCACCTTCATTACATATAAAAAAATATACTTTTGCCTTTTTTTGTTGGCATTAATTAAAACATGTTCAAGGTGAGCTCATAATTAAAAAAAAAAGTATTTAAGGTTTTAAAAATTTATTGATATAACAGAACAATAAGTGTAGCCAATATTCCAGATATTGGTGATCCCCGCACCGAGAATACAAAATCAACAAACAAATTCACATACACTGGGGAGTTATAGGAATGCTATACAACAAAATAAGCCTATAAAATTTGATAAGAGGTGGAATATAGACAGCCACTAGTATACATACTATCTAATAAACACTGGAAACCATTTCCAATATTACATTGATTTGAAAATTCAATTACACCGTGATATCAATTGAATATTCAAGTCAACTCTGGATTCTGATACAAATATTGCATAATGTTTTGTCAGATGACAGATATTTTGTAATATGTGATAGAAATCTTTGTCACCAGTTCCGTAGATAGCCATGCGCGTTTAGAGCAAGATTTCAATTCAGAGTGCCCTTTTCGTTACTTACATTATTTTATAATCAAAAATAGATATAAAGATGAATCACATGTTCAAAATAACAAATATTTGTATCAAAATTTGGGACAGTACAGATCTCTTTAGATTTTAGCTAGGCCAATAACACCGCAAGCGATACGGGCGCCCGCGTTGCCGGTGGTCTTGCTGAGCTCGTGACCGCCGATGCCGAGGTCGTCAGGGTCTGCGTGGACGACCAGAGTCCTGCCGATAATGCTGTTGGCTCCAGTCAGCGAGATCTGAGAGTCTTGGATGCATACCTGAAAATAACGAGTACAATACTTTTTTTTTAATAAGGTTGAGAATGATTGTAATGGCGGATGAGCAAAAAATTGAAAAGAGGAATGACTCTCCATTCTTTTGCGTTTGCATGTCTAAACCGCTAACCAATTTTGGTTATTCAAAGATGATCACTGGAGATGATCCCTCCAAATGGGTGGCACCCGGTGCTGCCTGCCCCCATAAATAAATATAATAGAAGAGAATTTATTAGAAAAATGAGACACAAATCAATGTTGGACAAGAGTCGTAACTTCGACGTACTATTAGGGAACTTTACCACATGAACACCTCATGCCTTGGTAATAAATGCTATATTTGATTGATATTGGATAAGCTGAGTTCAGGAGATGGGAAGACGAGTTTGATAAAGCGACAGGAAGAACGTGGCCCAGAGTGGCAGGTTTTAGGGATGAGTGGATACGACTGGGGGAGGCTGTTGCCCAGAAGAATAATATTTAAAATTAAAAAAAAAGAAACAACAATGTATGTCTTTTTCTCTGAATAAAAAGCTTAATAAAAATAAGTAATAAGCTGAGAGTTCCCTGAATGTACATAACGTAACTTCACATCGCAAGAGGTAGGCAGAGGTTTCAGCTCCAGTGACGGAGCTCGCGGGCGTAGGCACCACCGCATTACCTAATATACTTGCCGCTAAATGGTAGTGTTCAGCACTACCGTCCGGTCAGGTGGTAATGTACGGCCCTGTAATTTCCGGCATAGAGGCATAACACCTTAGGCCTCAGGAGTGGTAACACATCTGCATTTTGACCTTAGTCTTTGTGAGGGTGTCTATAGGCTGCAGGCATCACTTAACATCAATGTGAACTGCATGCTTGTTTGCCACTTGATAACATAAAAACAAATAAAAAAAAAGGTAAATGCATTCAAGTCCCCGAAAAACTTATGAGTTTCCAATTTTCCAACAATAACACTCACTGTTTTAGCCTTTAACTTGGTAAAACTTTGTAATAGGTGGCGAGCCTTTCCACTAGGATACTTCGAAAAAATGGAACCCTGGAAGACATGCACTGGTGGTAGAGTTAAAGTGTAGGAGCTAGAGGGCGTAGGCATCGCATTACCTAATTTATCTGCCGCTAAATGGTAGTGTTCAGCACTATCGTGTTTCAGTTAGATGGTAATTAATGTATGGCCCCGTAATAACTATCACAAAGACATAACAATTAAGGACTCAGGGGTGGCAACGCATATGATCTCTGGTTTTTGTGTACATGTCTATAGGCTGCAGTCATCACTTAACATCAATGTGAACAGCATGCTTGTTTACCACCTTCATTATATAAAAAACCACGCAATGAGAATACACAGTATTCTATATGATGATGTATGGCTGGATTACAAGGTAATCCAAACAATTAAAATTTCCATATTTTGAATGGCTACATCCTATGAGCCATTAATGTTATCCTAACCTTAGTAACTCCACCGTCAGAGCTGGCTTCGATGTTGCCCAAGTCTCCAACGTGTCTGACGGAGGCGTCGGGGGCGCCGTGGTCCAGCTTGCTGGGGTTGAAGTGTGCGCCGGCCGACGTGCACCCGTTGGTGTTGTCTCCGAACTCGTGCACATGGAAACCGTGCTTGCCCTGGAAAAGCAATATTTTTTTTGCAGCATGTTGGTTGTCAAATTTAACTATACATATGTATACTTATTCGTATACAGTTTTTTTACATGTACAGTTGCAAAATTTGACGCATCGGTGTGGGACTTCGGTAGCTTAGTGGTAAAGCGGCTGGACTGGTTATCCTGAGGTCGCAGATTCGATTCCTGCCCGAAGTTTCCTTTCAGGAAAGAATCTATGACGATCTAAATGGCCCTAACGGAAGACCAGCCCTGGTTGTCCTACAACCAGCACACGCTGGGTTGGAGCCAATTTGTAACAAATGTATAATTATTACATATTGTTTCAAAATATTGTGTTGTTCAGGTAGGTACATTGTTACAAATAAACATTTCTGTCTTTTTTCTTTAACAATACTATAAATCAAAGACGTTTATGAGCAAATAAAAGAGATTCAGCTGGAGCCACTGGTATATCTGTATTTGTGAGCTGTATAGAGAGTTTGACCACCACTATCGTTTCCATATCGCCTATTAAAGTAATAACGATATTCGATTATCGCTATTACTCTCATAGGTGATACGAATAGATAAAAAATCAAATTCTTAAATGACTTCAATCAGGATAAAAGCAATCAAGTAAGCGGCCAAGCTAAAGATTATAGATTAAATTACACAATGTTATTTATGCTGATAACATTATACAGTACCAAGGTAATTTCTAAATCAACATAGCACACTATGTTAACAGTGAATCTCAAAAACTGAAATCGTCGGGTCTTTTCAGGAAAATCATACCTCAAGACCTTTATTTGAACATGTTTAATTTCTTTAAGGTGAAGTCATATCAAATTTAAAAATACTTTAATAAAAATATTATGAAAATCAACTGCTATCACAGCAACAAGGTCACCTGACCTGTGAACATGTACGTCACTGAATGGTTAATTTATGAAATAATTTACATTTATTACTGGGTTATATTGTAGAGGTATAGTTGATTTATTTAATTTGGAAGTACCTATAAAGATTCCATAAATTCTGTGGTATGCTCTATAAGAATATAATAATAATAATATAAATTTACTACCGGTTTACATTACAATAAATTATGAACAGCTTAAGGAATGGGTAGGAATGTCACCTATATCTTAAGACTCATGAATGGAACTCAAATCATAGATGCAATTAATAAGGTTTCATTACTATAATAATTCCTGGCCTTTCAATAAAATACAGATTTGATTTTAAATTGGATGAAAGAAGTCTCGTAATTTTATGGTCTTTTATAGAAGGCTGAAATATAGGCTGTTATTCTCATCACATTCATTTTAAGCTATGTATTTCATACTAAACCTCATAAAAATACATTGTATGTATACCTAGAATTTTTCTCAGCTAGAGCCTAAAATTCTAAATAAGATGCTAAGCTATACAAATAAATAAAATTAAGGTGTCTGTTTGTAATATAAAAATAGTATACACTGTACATATACTAAAACAACATTTTTTGCCATTTTAGACTGTCTGTTTGTTCTGGATAACCTCGATAGAAATGGCTGGACTGAGCTTGACTGGACTTTCACTGGCAGATAGCTTGTATAATAAAGAGTAACTTAGGCTACTTTTATTGTCTGCGTAGATACTGAACAATAATTTTGTTAAATTCTATGAGCGTGCACAGCTAGTAAACTATATACCTTATGTTGCTTACCTTGGACAGACCCTTGACTTCTCCTGATACTACCACTGGAGACTTGTCATCCTGCAAGCAAAATTAAATAGTTAATGAATTTATTACATACATAACAATTACATCCATAAATGAATCCATTACTGATGGTACAGCGCTATTAACAGTAACAGAGTTCCTAGTCCCACCTCACTAAACCTAACACTTGATAATTTTCTTTACAGTAAAATTACTAAAAGTATTCTTCCAAAAATAATTTGACGACCCAGTTAATCTAGCAGTCTGAGATGACTGTTTGAGTCGAAGGGCCAATCCCCACACAAATATCTGTATGGCATACAGATATTTGTTTCGGGTCTGGGTGTTTGTGTATGTGTACAACGGCACCAACGACACAGGTTTTTTTATGTAATGGAAATGGCAAAAGAGCATGCAGTTCACATTGATGTTAAGTGATGACTGCAGCCTATAGACACCCACACAAAGGTCAAGGTCAAAATGCAGATGCATTACCACTCCTGAGGCTGAAGATGTTATGCCTCTGTGCCTGAAATTACAGGGCTGTACATAACCACCTGACCGGAACATGATAGTGCTGAACACTACGATTTAGTGGCAAGTATATTAGTTTATACCTACTGTGGGGCTGTGAGTGTAAGCATATTTTATTTTAATTTTTATTCTACGTAATTCCATATTCTATTTAGATGATGTGGCACCATGACTTCTAGTACTTATAAACAAACAACAAAACAGAAAAACATACAGTTGAAATTGATGAGTAAAGACTCAACATATAAAATGTGTAATATTGTATGTGTATTACAATTTTGTATGCAGACCCCATACTAATGATTCCCTCTAGACTTTGAAGACTAATCCAAGTAGACTGCAAGCAGATATATGATGTTAAAGGCTGAATATTTAATAGCTTAAGTCACATCTGTGGAAAGCAAACAGGTACCCATTGTTCCAGAGGTTCCACCATCCATAAAACTGATTTGCTTTTGATGACGAACAGATTTTTTATTTTTTTCTATGAAGTTATTGAAAAATTTGATGATTCACGTATCGGTTAAATATTATTATTAAATTGGTATTAACTAATACCTATTGGATTATTATTATAAGTCATTCTCTCTAGGTAGCTTATAACCCAACAATGCAAAAGTGTCCTTGTAGACCAATTTGAAATAAATGATTTGAATTTTGATTAATTCACTTGAATTCTTAAACAACACACACCTACCGGTATTACCTAGATTATTCAGTCGGTAAGTACGTCATTACCAAAGACCTTGACCTAGGCCAGCTAAGTGTTAGTACATTCTTATGAAGCAGGATACTATATACTAGTACGTAATTAATATTATTAAAGCACTTATAAACCCTTTACTTGTGGCCGCACTTGGTACGTTCTAGAAAACTTGCCTTGTAATATCACGATAAGATATAAGTAGCCACATGTTATAGTGCATTTACACACAAAAATGATATTTTAATACATGATAGTTTGTTTACAAGGTCACGGCATGACTGGCGAGTCTGTTTTTACATAATTATCACAAAACTGCATAGAAAAAATACTTAAGTACCTACCTGCTGGTCAAAGAACACCGTGCCGCTAACATCACCGTTCAGAACGCAGACGGCTTTTGCTGGCATATTAAATGCAATTGATGATGACAAATTACGATTGAAATCACACGCGGTGGTTATAGAACGTATTTCTGTGTAAAAATTGAATATTACGTGAAATTAAATACGGCTGCGTAGACCAGTCTTTACAGGGAAACAGGAAATTGTTCAGTCGGCGACGGTCGACTTAATGGTCTGTGGTCAGTTCGCTCGTGTCACTGTCAGCTGTCAGTTTTCCGCCATGTAATAGGGATGGGATTTGAGATCGTTTAATCGGAAGATACATCTTAGATTCTAGACCGAAAAAATCGATTATTGAAATCGATCCACAGCACTGGATTGATCTAAGGAATCGATTCTGTACCCTGGAAAATCGAAGATCGATCTTTTTACTCAGGAAGCATACAGTAAAGTGACACGACACATTTATATTTAGGATTTAATGTAGGGACAGGAAGCATTTGAATGCTTTTATTTTAGCTCGACTGTTATCCTTGAATTTTGGTATTACTTAACCAAATCGAAATTAGATCGATTAATTTGAGATCGATTTTTTCTATGTCGTTTAAATCGTGGATCGATTTTTGACACTTTGATTCGAATTGATTCGAAGCTGCCGACCCTATGACGTAATTAAGTGAATGACGAATGACATGTTGACATGACATTAGATTTTGCGTTCCGAATTGCGGTTGCTATTGACACAGTCTTCGAACTATTTACCAGGAAATAATCAAAATCGATGATTTTACTTGACCAGCTGTTAGAAATCAAATCAAATTATAATATCAGATTTTTTGGCAGATAGTAAGTAGTAGTAAGTAATTAAGCCTAAATTATTATGCTTTATCTTAAATTTCAATCCTGAAATTTTCCTCACTATCATCATATTCCTGGAACCATCTCAACCATCCAATTATCGTCACGTCATCTTCCATAAAATATTATGGATATTTATTACCTGATATGAAGTATGTAAAAGTCGGTTAAAAATAACTGAAAATTGGCTGCAGAGGGCTTGAATCCATGGCCGTAAAATAATAATAATAAAAAATGTCAGATGACAGAGTTTAGTGTGGATCACAGTGTGGATTATATAAATGTTGTTTTGTTTCTACCGGTAGATTATACTTTGATGTAATTTTCCAATAATTACACTTACAGCGAATAAAAAACTATTAAATATGACTATGGAAAACAATAACTTCGTTTCTGTGACACCATCACCTGCAAATCAGGCAAGACATAGTTGATTTTTGAGGTTATACTAATTAGATTTAATAATAAATCTTTTTTTCTTGTAAACTTCTATTATACAAAGCGCATTTATAAAGTGCTACTGAAATTCTCATGATTTCATCTTCAGTCTTTGCCTAGTCATAAAATGTACATTTACTAGGTTGTTGAGATCATAACTACGACCTAGCCACATATGAAAAGGATTTAATTAACGAATTAGAATTTTCTATTGTACTATTCGATTTTTCAGTCAGTCAGTCAGTGGGAGTCTACAGATAATACCGAAATAGTTGAAGAGGGTCCAAGGGTAGGTATGTTAAACATACTAAAGCATAACATACATTCATACATACATGCAACGAACTACCATCTACTGCAAAAAAATACCTTATGTGTGTTGGTTTCAAAGAACATGATCAACGAATCCTAGTTGTACATAGGTAGTCTAAGAAAAAGCTGGCGTTAAGTATTGTTTAAATATAATACGTAGTTACTTAAACACTTCCATCACAAAATATAAGCTTTTAACCATTGTCTAAATTAAGTATTGATGTAGTATAATAACCAAATAACTCACATTACAGATTTGTCCACTCTGTTCATCAATGATTAGGCTGTTCTTCATAAACTTCAATGAGAAAATACTTATGTGCGAAAATGACGAATGTGAATTTCCATTTGGTTATGAAGACGTACAGATTTATAAAGTACGTGAAAATGATACAGAGAGTATTCAATCGGGTAGATTTCACAACTGCGACACTGAATCCATAAGTTCCATTGACACAGCAGTTATTGTGTCAGAGATAAACACCATGAAAAGGGCTTGTAGACGGGAACCAAGGAATAACCTAAAGAGAGATTTAAATTCTGATGAAATACAGAAAAATGTGAATGCTATAGTTGGATTGAACAGAGAGTTGCGTGATGAGAAAAGGAGCATTATAAAAAATAAAAAATGGATTTCTAAACTTGAGTATTCGGAAACAATCTTTAGGAAAAAGATGGTGCATCCGGAAGAGTCTGCACAGTTGAAAGATATAAAGAAAAAGGAAGAGGTGACAATAGACATTGGTAGCAATAGTGATAGTATGTTGACTATTAAAATTGAAATGAGCAATGTGAAAACACCTGAACGTGATGCAACAGAAGAGTTACAACGGTACATTATATTTATTACATTATTATGTAACTCTACCTGTATTCCCCAATGAAAAAATTTACTGGGTAAGACCGAGGGTAGGAGTAGGTTTTTATGTAATAAAAGTGGCAATCAAGCATGCAGTTCACAATGATGTAAAGTGATGACTGTAGCCTATAGACACCCACACAATGACCAGAGGTCAAAATGCAGATGTATTGCCACTGTGCCGGAAATTACAGGGCCGTACAATATCACCTGACCGGAACACGATTGTGCTGAACACTACCATTTAATGGCAAGTATATTAGGTAATGCCATCAGAACTGTATGCATGTTTGCCACCTTCATTGCATAAAAAAAGGTCATTATTGACCAATCATCCCCTTCTAACAAGGCTCTTATTTTAACAAATAATCTTTTATTGGTGGTTTTTTTTCTAGGGACCAACCTGAGGATCAAGGCAAAGATCAAGATCAGGAGGAGCCCTCTATATAAATTTGAAAGTGGAGATCGATTTCGGAATAAATACATTCTAGTCATTTGTTAATAAATCCTCATTTACAATAATGGGTCGCACCCTCCAGTGATCATCGATGTTTAAAGGTGAATGCACACTTATCGGAGCCGAACGAGTCGAAACATAAGCCTCGCGCATACATCCGCACCGAAAGAATAGACCGCGTCAAAGGAATCGACCGCGCCGAAGATATCGTTTCTATTTTCTTTACACCTGTCGCACAGTTACAGATTGTACAGCTCTTCATAATCACGTACTAATTCTATCTAATTAGAAACGCGAAATGAATTCTAAAATTCGGCTCGTTCGGCTCCTTCGGCGCGTTCGGCTCCTTCGGCGCGTTCGGCTCCGATAAGTGTGTTCACTTTCTATAACCAAAACAGTTACAGATTGTACAGCTCTTCATAATCACGAACTAATTCTATCAAATTAGAAACGCGAAATGAATTCTAAAATTCGGCTCGTTCGGCTCCTTTGGCGTGTTCCTTAAGTGTGTTCACTTTCTATAACCAAATTGGTTAGCGGTTTAGTGTCGCCGCAAATGGGCCACACGCGAAAGCCACTTGTGGCCGGTGGCTGCTGTTTTTTTTTTGCGTTTGAATCTAAACTCTTCTTCTTTGTCGTTTTCTTCATTACTGAAGGTCGTGCCCGTTTTGGTAAGTATAGGTGGAGGAGATGACGAGTTGCTTCCAGGCCGCTCTATCTTCAGCTTTTCTGAGAGCCGCAGTCACCGGCAGTTCAGTGATTTCTTTTATGGCGTCAGACCATCGGCTTGGTGATCGGCCTCTGGGTCTTTTTCCGTCTACTTTACCCACCACAACCAGTTTATCGAAGTTTTCTGGTTGTCTTCGAACTATGTGGCCAAAGAGAATGCACTGGTAACAGATTGTCGAGAGCCTAGTTCGGATTTTTAGCTGGTCGAGGATAGATTTGTTTGTTTTTTTTTGCTGTCCACGGTATGTGCAACATCCTCCTCCAGCACCACATTTCCAATGCATCGATCTTCTTTCTATCCACAGCACGGATCGTCCATGACTCAGACGCATATAAGAAAAATAGAGAACACAAGAGTTCGTACTAGTCTCATTTTGGTAGCATTGGACACGTTTCTATTCTGCCAGATTTTTGAGAGCTTGCTCATTGCATTCTTAGCCATTTGGACTCGTCGTCGAATCTCTTTGGCACATCCTCCCTGGTCGCTTATCACAGATCCCAAGTACACAAAATCTTGTACTTCTAGGTGAGCCAGTAGTCCGATCTGTGGGAGCTGACCGGCTCTATCAATGCGCATGACTTTGGTCTTTGCCTTATTAATTGAGAGACCAGCCATCTTGCTTTCGTCCTCTACCCTTCTAAAGAGGTCTGCCATCTCACACTCTGATGCTGCGAAAAGTGTGGTATCATCTGCGTACCTTAGGTTGCTGATCTTTTTGCCACCAATTGTGATGCCTCCATCCCATTCCTCAAGAGCTCGTCTCATGATATACTCCCCATAATTGTTGAAAAGGAGGGGAGAAAGTATACAACCTTGGCGTACTCCTCTCTGAGGTTTGAAGGGATTTGAGATCACATCGTTATCCCTTATCATGGACTCACCATCTTGGTATAGGTTCGCGATTAGTTTCGTTAGATGTGAGGGCACTCCCATTTCTTGGAGAACACGCCATAGACAATCCCATCGCACGCAGTCAAATGCTTTAGAGTAGTCAATAAAGCACATGAGCATCGGCACATTGAACTCTCGACACTTCTCTATCATTTGCCTCACGATCACTATTTGCTCTCTAGTGCCGCGGCCCTTGACGAATCATCCTTTCGTCATCTAAACTCTAAACTAATAATATTATTAAGAGGTAATATTTTTTTGATTGTTTGTTTGTTTGTTTGTATTGAATAGGCTCAATAACTACTGGACCGATTTTAAAAATTCTTTCACTATTCGAAAGCTACATTATCCACGGGTAACAAAGGCTATATTTTATTTTGTAAAAAATAGGTTTCCGTAAGATATTTGGGTTTTTCAGACACAAGGTGTAAAAAATCAACCAGAAAAGTTACTTATTTTGCGTACGCTGCCTAAACTATAATAGATATCGAGGAAGACTTCTATTATTTCCAAGTGATTAAATGATTTTTTTTTTTTTTTTTTTGACTTTAGGCTATATTTATGTATAATCATCACGCTAAGACGAATAGGAGAGGGTAGGCAACATTGCACCGCGCGAAGCCGGGGCGGGCCGCTAGTCTTCGATATAAATATGTATGTCCCGCTTCTGGGCACGAGTCTCTCTCCTTTTTGGTGGGAAGTCTGGCGCTTACTCCACCACGCTGCTCCAATGCGGATTGGTGGAGATACTTACATACGGGTTAGTGGCCATCCCGCTGTCGGATGTTTTCAAACCGTCCATAAGGTCTCCGACAAGGTTTAACGACTGCTATCTATCGATAGCAACCGGGACCGACGGCTTAACGTGCCCTCCGAAGCACGGAAATGCTCATTTTGCCACTAGCGGTGTGTAACACACCCGACCGCGCCCGTAATGCTTAACCGAGCAGATCGCTTACGATCTACACCAGCCGCTGGGCCATGCGCGCTTCCATATAAAATATATGAAAACTATAGAAAATATACCAGTGGCTCGTGTGCGGCGACCATAGACGTGCAAACGCGAAAGAATGAGGAGTAATTCCTCTTTTTTTTGCTCATCCACCCCACGTACCATTCATGTTACAGCACTGATTACAGTTCAAAACCTTTTTTTGCTGTTTGTGACCTAGTTCACATATTATTTAATTTTTTTAGTTCGAAGTATCTTCAAACTGCATGGGGCAATGATGACTTCATTTCATCACATATTTTAATTGAAATTAAATTAAATTCGAGAAAATAAAATCAATCGCTTCCACTTTTAAGTATTAGTTTAATTTGAATTAAGGTACCTTTAACTTTTGCGATCCGCCAAATTATAACTGATGTCATTACTGGTACTTTACTTTACATATATTTTTTATCTTGTTTGACATGTATATCAATTGTTATTCGCTTTAATTTATTTTGTTTGTTTTTGACGTGTCATAAGAGGTGCCTGTCACCCTAAATGAATAAATGAGTTTCTGATTCTGATTCTGATTCTGGTACATATTTATTCCTGTATCATATAATATTATGTTATATTGGTTCCTACCATAATCTTAAAAATAATTCTCATAGGATTTTTTACTGGGGGTAAAGCTCCAGTGACTGAGCTCGCGGGCGTAGACACCACCGCATTACCTAATTTACTTGCCGCTAAATGGTAGTGTTCAGCAGTATCGTGTTCCGGTCAGGTGGTAATGTACGGCCCTGTAATTTCCGGTACAGAGGCATAACACCTTAGGCCTCAGGAGTGGTAACGCATCTGCCTTTTGGCCTTGGTCTTCATGTGAGTGTCTATAGGCTGCAGTCATCACTTAACATCAATGTGAACTGCACGCTTGTTTGCCACTTACATTACATAAAAAAAAGGTATGTGTTTTTTATGGGCTACTTTTTGTACTACTAAAGTAGGTACGCGGAGGGAGTTGAAGGAAACAGCTACTTACGTACTATATATATTATACAGTACCCAACAATTAATATAGCACATCGAGCCTGTGAAAGAGACGATCGGCTCGTTTCGACTTCGTAGGGCGTTATCTCTGTTGCACACTGCCTACGTAAGGACTGACAGTCAGGTATTGGTCAAAACTTGATCAAAATGGTCGACAAACGTCAAATAGGTACGGTGCGAAAGAGATAACGCTCTACAGACCCGAAATAAGCCGAAGTCTCCTTCCTAGCCTCGATGTGCATTATTTATTGTTGAGCACTGTATGTACTTGTATAACTTAGATAGCTTAGTCAATCCCTGCCCGAAGTAAAATTTTTCTTTCCATTTTTTTCTCTTATAAGAAGTTCGGTTTTATTATGTTAATTCGTTTATTGCATTAATAGATGCATTATGAAACCTATTGTTACTTACTAGAAATTATTTTATTTTTATTAAAATTTTGTTATAAAATGACATCTTTATTTTCTAATATTCATTTCCTTTTCTGTAAATAGCCCGTTAACGTAGTATTATTATAAATTCTCTGCCGGTAGTAAGTAATAAATTATTTTTACCTGAGTGATGTTTTACTTAGCGTTATACTTGCGGCCATTTTTTGATAGACAACCTAGTGGATATATATTCTCTAGATTATAACTATGCGTAAAAATTAGGTTTGCAGCATATTTGGATGAACAAAATGATTCTGCAGTGGGATCCTAACATATTAGTTTTGTGTTATTGAAGTTACAAACAAGAATGCAGTTCATATTGGTGGTAAGTGATTATTGTCTGTAGGTGAAAATAACACAAAAACTAAAGGTCTCAAAATAACACAAAAACTAAAGGTGTAATTTTTGTATTTGACCCCAATACTAGAATTTACCGGCCCTTGCAATCGTAACCAATCACCTAAATTACCTAAACCGGCTACCTAAAATCAGCGCCTAAACCGGCATATGAGTGAAAATTTTGTCTTTTTTATGCTATGGAAGTGGCAAACAAGCATGCAGTTCACATTGATGTTAAGTGATGACTGCAGCCTATAGACACCCACACAAAGACCAATCAAAAAGCAGATGCGTTACCACTCCTGAGGCCTAAGGTGTTATGCCACTGTGCCGGAAATTACAGGGCTGTACATTACCACCTGACCGGAACACGATAGTGCTGCTCACTACAATTTAGCAAGTAAGCAGCAAGCATATTAGTTAGTTAATGCGGTGGCCCCTACGCCCGCAAGCCCGGAGCTCTACCACCAGTGAAAATGTCTCTGGTTATCACGATATACGTGATGCCCTAACTTGTTGCTTAATTTGCTTATGGGGTAATCCGGAACTGTCTACAATCTATCAATTCCTACCTAAATAGAAATCGCACGTTTGCAATCAGAACGATTGATCAGCTATAATTACAACAAAACAAACAAACGGATGTTTGTATGTTTATCTACAGAGAAATTGGAAGTGAAATGATCTGTGTAATTTGCTCGTGGCCATATTGACAAAAGATCATACCATCCAACATACATCCAATGCGAACGGTAGCTATTAATTACAACCACTTTATTACGGTACCATAGAAGAACTGCTCACTTCCCTCTAAAATGGTCGAGGAGGGCAATGGCTGTCACATCCGTCATACTCGTGAACGGGTGCTGTTGGTGGGGACTGGTCTGTTCTGGTTTGCAGGAGCTACGTCTCATTTAGTAGATAGCAGTTTATTAGCATCTATGCTATGCATTATTTGGTTTTCATGATAATCTATAGTAGATTTAAGCTCTCATTTAAAAGAGCTCTTACTGAGGTTGGGTAGCGGAGTTCTTCTCAGTAGTGACTACTAGTGACTGCACTTGGAACTCTGCTAAGTGAATGACTTTGATCTTGACGAATAAGTTTAGTTTTTCTTTTTCTTCATTTATCATCATTGAAGGAATTGAAAAATTTTGTGATAATTATATGTTAACTAAGTAGGTACTTTAAATTTTAATTTACTATTAGTATCTATAATGTTTTTGCTTTTACAATATTAATATGTAATGGTTATTCACTCTAGGTAATTTATGATTTCTTGACGTTTTGAAAGTATCTGTAAAGATCTATTCGAAATAAAAATATTTTCTTTATATCTTTCGAACTTAAACTGCCTCAGTAGCCTAGTGGTAGCAGGCCACCACTACACTGGGAGATCTATTCAAAATAAAAATATTTTCTTTATTTCTTTCGAACTTAACTGCCTCAGCAGCCTGCTTAGTAGTGGTAGCAGGCCACCACTACACTGGGGTCCTGAGCAGAGAATAATTATGTATCTATATATAGCTGTAGCTTTACATTATTACATATTCTCTGGCTATACCGTAGTCAATAAACATCTACATGAAACCAGACCAAATAGGTCGAGTACCTACTGTCTGAGGGTGGGTCCAAAGTCTTAGTAATCGGCGTGCATGTATGAAGAGAATGATGAATGTACACCAAGATGAGGCACGGGCGGTGTGTCCGGACCGGAATATCTGGCGCACTCTGCCTACCCCGTCAGGGACCTGGCGGGAAGATACATACATGAAACCAGATATTTCAATGTAGATGCGTTATCACTCCCGAGGTCTAAGGTTTATTGCCTCTGTGCCGTAAATTACAGCGCCGTACATTACCACCTGACCGGAACACGATAGTGCTGAACACTAACATTTAGCGGCAAGTAGAATAGTGCGGTGGTGCCTACGCCCTCGAGCGCCGTCACTAGATTTCTACCACCTTACCTTTCTTCGAACCCAGGAAGCACTAGTGGCCTGTTACCACTACACTACTGTGGAAGTTACAAGTTAAAACGACTTTATTTACATAGATTTTCTGAACGATATTTACGGGCTACTTATTACTGCATTTCTATTCCCCGGTTTTTCTATAATAACATTTATGATTCGCCATAAACCGCTGGTTTGAGATTGCAGTTAATTATTATGTATGTATCTAGTATTCTAGTAAATAGTAACATTATTAAAGTGAGTATAAGATTGTAAGTGGTCGGAAGCCGGTAGTGGCTGCAGGACGCGTATGCTGCTCAGAGGATTTTGAACTTGACTTTCCCTACGGACAACCGATTAAGAGTGCGGCTTCTATGCGGCGAATATGTTAGTATGGTTCGTTATTTAGAGAAACATTTTAATCTGTCAGGCCACAAGAAAAATAAGACAATTGATTTCAATTGTGTCTCCGCCAATATTGGCCTCCTGATCCGTGAGAGATGAGTGACATATTATCTAGTTAAAGGTATGTGAAAAGCGCTTAAATACATACTGCAAAGGATATCCATGACAACTTAATAAAGTAGCTGACTACTATATCTCAGCACCTATCTATTTTATGTATTAAGGTACTAAAATTCATTCAGTCATTGAATGAATATGTATAGCAAAACTAAATTATGTAGGTATAAATAGATAAATTGTCATATTTTTCGCGCTGTCTGAGGGATTAATTACGTTTTCCAAACTGTTACTGATTTACCTAATCAGCAGACAGGGGCGGGGCTGTTTTTTCATATTTACAGTAGGTACATACTTACAGTCTAAAAGGGTTGTACTTTATTTTGGCGGCCCGAGGAATTTTTGTTTCATACGGTAAGTTCCAGAAAATTGCCTATAAATCACATTCTTTTTAAGAGATCAGAAGTCTTAATGAACACTACCACCTCAGCTAAGTCAAATTCAAGCTGAGAATCCTTCCCACGTTTCAGTTGAAGAAAACTAGTGTCGTCTCGAGCCCCATTACACACGTCCAAAATACAATATTAAATAGTATAAAGTTTGGTGCAGCAAGCCGGTAACTTTATGCGGGTCCACTATCCGACTTGGCTGCAGCTTATATAGGATGCTGCGGCGCTCGCTCACTTTCATTGCATCTTGACAGTTGACTACGTTTCGTGGGACATGGTGTAGGTCTTGTGGAAGTACAAGGTATGTACCTCAATTTTTGTTAATTGTTATTAATCTATATATTTTACATTTCCGGTTCCTACTTTTTTATGTGTGCGAAGACTTTAAAGTTAAGCAACGGATTTCTTCAAATTAAAATACGATTGCCATTAAAAAATCTGGTTGTTGGTCCAGCAGTGTATGGCGACAGGCACGACAGTTTGATCCGAGAATCGTGGGTGTGATGTTGTATAATATTTGTCCTGCACCTTTATTTATACAAAGGTACCCTGAAATTTTACTGTTTACGTATTAATAAGATTAGAAATAAATAACAGTCACTGGTGGTGGAGGTCCTGTCCCAGTCTAAACAGACCCTAAGTTGTCGCCATCCGCCATCCAGTTACTACTACTCTACCATTTGGTAGAGTTCAACGTTGTGCTGTAACCTCTATTTTTACGCATTTATATTTAAAAAGAAGTTTATTGCTCTCTACTAACCGCAATTATTGACTCTAGCACATTAAATAAGTATCATAAAAGTTGGTGCGTCAACGCAGACGCATGGCCTCTCCGAAAATAAGAGAGGATTGTGTGAATACGTTTTTATGTGAATGCCTATAGGTAACAGTATTCACTTGTCATCCATGTGAACTGATCCATGCTCGTCTTCCACCATCATAACATAAAAAAAGAACTTCCTGTAGGTACAAACTGACGGACAACAAAGTATTCTTCTAAACTTATTCCCTTAAGTCCTTTAGAGGTCCGGATTTCTTCGCAACCTTAAAGAGGATTGAAAACAAATGTGCTTGCAGATGGCTGTGGTGGCGACGCTGTGCGTGTTTTGTCTGGCCACGGTATACGGCGGTGGAGTTACTAATACACCGGGTGAGTCTCTTTTATCCTCACTATACTTACAAAAACACGACGGCGTCGGGACGTGAGGACCCTATCACCCACTAGTGGAGAAGAATTCTTCCGCTAGTGCAGTCAGTCAACCGAACAACGCGGGATGGGCAGCAGCGTCTAGCGATAAAACTACCGCCACTGCGATCGCCAATCCGCCTGCCAAGCATGGCGATTAGGGCATATTCTCCCCAGATGATGCACGTCACTGTTGTGAACGTCTTTGGGGAAGGTTTTGTCCAGCTGTGGATGTATTTCTGCTGAAGTGGTGGTGGTGGCACTTAGCCTGGGTTGCACTACGATCTTTGTTAATGTTAAATTTATTGTAAAATGTCACATCCTTCTCTGAAATCTGTTAAAGATAGAGAAGGATGAGAAATGTAACAGCAACTTTAACAAATATCGTGGTGCAACCCAGACTTAGAAAATACCGAGAGTAGGTACCTACGAAAGGTCGTAGCCCCTGGTTTTCTGGCAATAATACTATTGAACAAAACCTTGGATCGGAATTTTATTTTAGTTTGGAAATCCAGACGGTGGCACGTCGGATCTCTTCTCCCGAAGGTTTCCTTGGCGCAGCGGAGTCACTCAGTAGTAGTCAGTCACTAGTACCGATTGCCGTGGGACTGGCGAGGCTGCTCGTTATTCGCTGCTATGGTGAACACCTATCGGTTGTCCCATCGAGGAGACTGGGAAAGATTTGTACGGGTATATCGCAGGCCGTGGTGACGTTCCCGCTTCCTTGGAACCGAACTGTGTGTCCGTGTGTGTAGTATTGTGAGATGTCTGGTGGGGAGAGGGGGAGGCCATCTGCCACTTTAATAGGGCCCAGGGCCCCGGTCGTCGAACTAGGGGACGTCCGATGTCCGAATGTAGATCGAGAGCTGATTGGCATGCTGGTGTTCCGCACGCTACTAGCGGTCGTTGGAGCCAAAGTGCTCTTTTTACGTAACGATTGTAACGAACGCGAAGGTGGCAAACAAGCATGCAGTTCGCATTATGATTACTGCAGGCCAATAGACATCAACACAAAAACCTGAGACCTAAGGTGTCATGTCTCTGGTGATAGTTAATACGGGGCCATACATTACCATCTAACCAGAACACGACAGTGCTAAATACTACCGTTTAGCGGCAGATAGATTAGGAAATGCGGTGGTGCCTACGCCCTCGAGCTCCTACACTTGGAACTCTACCATCAGCAAAGAGTAGTTGAAGTGCGCGAAACCTTTCCCGTCACCTCACCGCTGATGGCGGCCGAGTCGGAACCCCGCGGGGTATTAGCGAGTCGAGTCTCGACTCGAAGATCCTGATCCGCCAGCAAAGCAGTTGTATCCTTGTACCACTACGCCACCAAGACATCAGGAATATCAATTTTATTGGTGGTAGAGTTCCAAGTGTAGGAGTACGAGGGTGTAAGAATCACCGCATTACCTAATCTATCTGCCTCCAAATGGAAGTGTTCAGCACTTTTGTGTTCCGGATAGAGATGGTAATGTATGACCTCGTAATAACTATCACAGATATATTTTATAATTAATATTTCAGGGGTGGCAACGCATCTGCATTTTGACCTCTGGTTTTTATGTAGATGTCTTTAGACTGCAGTCATCACATAACATAAATGTGAACTGAATCTCTCGTCTCATGCTGGCTAACAACTAACCAGAATCAATTCAATACATGTAGCTACATACGTAGCTCCATTAAACCTTATCCGCTGATATACGCTGGAAAGTTGATAAGTCCGTAAACCGATACTAAATTCGCCTCAGCACAACTTTCGATTTCTTTAGCGATATCTTGCGGACTAACTGGACTTTTACCGTGACTTTGAATTTACGAACAAACATCAATGACAAAACTTTCCTGATTTTGCAATGTGTAGTTAGAGTTCAATTATTTTGGGTGAATGACTTACCTTATGAATGGGTCATGCGGTTGTTGCGTAACATTGGTGATAGGTGACGCTCATTACAAGTATACTTGTTGTTTAGAGTGATTACAATATTATCACAGAATTAAAGAAATATTTTCTTAAGAATGCATATTTGCAACCACTTCCGAAAGGCCATTAAAAATTACTTTAATTTCGTGTTGCTTAATTAGTAAGTACCATCATAGGGAACGTTCCACAGTTTGCATGTTCTGAACAGGAATGAACTGTTGAGCAGTTCCACGTACCCAATCTGTGTGGATGGAACTTCTTTCTTTGGCGGGTGGTGATTAAATAGATTAGATACTTATTAAACTATGTTATTTTGTTATAGGCATTGCCCAATTCTGGACAGACGATTTCAAAGCATTTGAAAAAGTATACGGAAAGACATCTGACAAAGAACTATACGGCGCAACGTTACCTCCGAGCGCTATCTACAATGTAGACATAACAAAAGCAGAAGCAGCGGAGAAAAAAGAAAGATACATAGCCAACGACGACGAAGACGAGACGTATCCCTACAGCCAGAGATACGCCAACTTATTTACGAAGCAATTCCTAAAAAACGAGAAAAAACCGATGAAATTTATAGGCTTCTCGAATTTCAAGCCAATTAGTCAAGCAACTGACCCTGAGACATATAACTACCTTAAACACCTAGAAGAGTTGGAGAAACAAAAGGCTGATTATAGGAAGTATAAACATTACGCCAGTTATTCGAATGATCCAGAGGAATCTGAAGCTTATAAAAGCATCCAGGACATTCTAGAAGCACACGAGGCTAATAAGGCTAAGAGTCAGAAGGAAGAAGAAGATGATGACCAGTCTTTGAGGTATGGGAGTTCTAAGAGAAGCAAGGTGAGAAATGTGAAGGGTAACTCCATAAAACAGCGTTGCAGGGGTAGTAGATGTCGTAAACGTGCGACCAGTTCTCTTCGTGTAGGCACTAGACCTTATGTAAGGAAGATTAAACATAGAATTGTTAGCTACTAAGTTATATTTTGTATTTATAGCTATAAAGGACACGTCCGGGCATGCAATTGCATTGAATTTGCTGAGAGTATCTCTAGAGTAGCACACATAAGATGTACGTAAAGACCATAAACTTGCAAAAAACAACAATATCAGATATACTTAAATTACTTAAATTATATATTGTAACTAGCTGACCCGGCAAACTTTGATCCGCCTTAATGGCAATAAATAAGCGGAAAAAATACAAAAAAAAAAAAATACCTACATTAATCATTCATAATTATTTCTGTATTTTAGTACATAGGTTGCTCTTCATTTAAGTACCTTGTGATACACGACATTTTTTGTTTTATTATCAGGCGCAAAAACAAACAACGCAGATGGTCTTCCGACCCGTGAACATGCCACGTATAATTGACCATGGGAAAAACGTGAATGTTCTAGATTTAAACTACAAACTTTTAAGCATTGGCCTTGTGACTTGTTGATGGTCATGGCAAATGCAAGACGTATCGGAAATTGAAGTCTTTTAAATTTAAACGGCATATCGGTTGGGATCATATGCTGTCGAACGGGATAAAAAGTATCCTATGTCCTTCTCCTGGCTCTAAGCTACCTCCCTGCCAATTTTCAGCTAAATCGGTTCAGCCGTTCTTGAGTTATAAGTGAAGTAACTACACGACTTTCTTTTATATATATAGATAACAATACTAGCAGGTATGCTTTTCTCTAAAGAAACGCGCGAACCGCTGGTCTGTCTAGCTTGAATTTGGACGACAGAGCTCTGGAATACCTGGAGGAGGATATATCTACTATTCTTTGTAGTTGTTTTCATAACTGACGAAATTGTTTATTTTTTTGTTTAGGCTTCTATAAAAATTAATGCTGAAGATTTTGTTTGTCAAGATGAACGCACTAATCTCATGGATTAGGTACTTACTAGTTTAAGTTGAAAAACTATTCTTGTATTTGATAGTCTATTTAGCTACACTATCACTAATAGGAGCGGCGCATCAATGAAAACTGTTGCTAAAACTGGAAAAAATATTATTTACGCGGACGATGTTATGGACAAATTGGATACAGATTATTTATATCAAAAGTAAATCTAAAATAGACCTTTTTGATTAGGATAAGTAATGTAAGTTTGCGCACTCTTGCCTAATGTATTGGACTAGGCATTCATACATGTCATGTAAAATGAATGGATAAGGCTGCATAATATTTTTATGTAATAAATATTTTCACATTATTTATTGTGCAATACCACATTGATTGTACTTACCTATTTAAGATTCATTGAACAATTTTATTGTTATTTAATTTATAAGTTATGTTAAATTTTTGTTAAAATAAAGTGTAACCCACCATGATTCGTGATTATAATTATTTCTGTTGAAAGTAAGTTTGAGTACACAGGTACCTACTTTGCTCTTGCCACAGACGATTAACCGAGTTTTTAAGAGACCACAATAATGGTTTAGAAAGAAAGCTTATTTTTTTTGTTAAAGTTTTTATTTAAAGAAACTTAAAGCAAGCACTTAAATCTAATAACTTTTCAATGTCATTTTTGTTTGATGAAATAACGAAAAAATATTGCACTTTCACTCACAGCGATGATTTTATAAATGCTTATAAACTTTTCATCGTACCCCAATTTTATGGAAGTAAGAGATTTTTTGTCTCTCTATTATACTCTATGGTAAATTCTCTTGACATGTTTAAATTTACTACATTAAAACTATCTAAAAATTAAACAACATTGCGTCCTCATTGTTTAAATCGTAGACAGTTTTTCTTCTTCAAATTATCTTAACTGAGAACTGCTGAACTACCAAACGATTTCCATTTTCAAAATGATTTAAAAAGTTACAATTTTGGCGGTAAGAAATAATCTGATATTTACAAAAGGAAGGCAATGGTCGTATCAATACAGCCATATCATTATTAAAGTAAAGGTTTTAATAAATAAAATTGGGATTCGTATCGCTCTGTCGGCCTTGGTGGTTGTTGGCCACTGGATTGACTAGGTGCCGCTTCTTGGTTTCTTCTATGCTTTGCAAGAGGAACGGAGGCGCCGATTGTCTCTGCTGCCGGTTGTCGATCTCACGCACCAGTTCTTCTATGAACTGCCCATCCGTCTGCCTGGAAAAAATATTGGTTAAAATAAATTCTTTCAAATGTACCTACAATAGGCTGTAATTTTACTGGTAATAGAGTCCAGGGAAGCGCGCATGGCCCCGCGGCTGGTGTAGATTGCAAGCGATCTACTCGGTTGTGCTAGATGTGTTAGATGGTAATGTATAGCCCCGAAATAACTACAACAGAGTCAAAACAACTAAAGTATCAGGGGTGGCAACGTATCTGCATTTTGACCTCTGGTCTTTATGTCGGTGTCTGTAGGCTGCAGTTATCACTTAACATCAATGTGAACTGTGTGATTTTTTGCCTCCTTTATTACATATAAAGTCCGTAATTACTTTTTATTCTAGAGCAGCGTTTTTCAAAGTTTTTGATGGTGGAACCCCTTTTGAAAGCCGAAATTTTTGACGGATCTCCAAATTAAAGGAATAAGTTACATACATTCTTTAATTATTATTATTAAAGATTAATAATAAGTTATCAACAACAACACAATGTTACAATGGAAATGTAAAGGTACCTATTATAATCAATATAACACTGTTACATTACTGATTGACTGGCAGACAATGTAGTTTTGTAACTTTTGTCGCTACTAGTTTAATAAAAGAAAAAAAATCTAATGGGATGGATGTAACTGTTTCTTATTTCTCATCAATTGGTTGATATTAGGTTTGATCGAAGAGAGTTGAAGTCTTATATCGGGTTTGTAATCGAATGCATAAAAAACTGAATCAGAACACTGATGGATAGCAGCGTAATACTGATGGATAGTAGGTATCCTCGCGGAGCCCGCGGAGGAACAAAGGCTTTGCGGAGCCCCAGGGCTCTGCGGAGCGCACTTTGAGAAAAGCTGTTCTAGAGGATAAGAAGGGAAGAAACGGAAGAAACAACTTAAAACGCACAGGGCGTTCTGGTTCTGATATCTGGTGTAACTGGGTCACGACGGGCTAACGTACGTCCACTTATAAAAAAACATGTTTGTTTTTTATCATTCACAACAACCTACTTTAAAGAAAGACGCCTGATTTATGTTATACAGCAATAAACTTGTAAATTATTTGCTGTAAAATAATTACTTTAGCTTTAGTATGTTATGAATGGCCCATTTATGGCCCCGTAATAACTATCACAGGGACATCATAACTAAGGTCTCAGGGGTGGCAACGCATCTGCATTTTGCCCCCTGGTCTTTGTGTGGGTGTCTATAGGCTGCAGTCATCACTTAACATCAATGTCATTAATTACATTAAAAAAAATAATAATACAGTGAGCCCGCGAGCTCCGTCACTAGTGCTCTACGACGAATTAGTTAAATAAGTAAAAGATCATGAATAAAATAATCTAAATTCGTTATCTAAAGTATTTCTATAGATAACCTTCGTTTTTAGATACCTACCTAATATCGATTTTTAATCAGGCCTGTTAATCAGAGATTGTTATCTTACTTGAAATTCTTGAATAATTACATCACTTTGTTTTAGTCAAATGTATTCATAATAATGTTTGTCGACTTAACATAATAACGTGTTTTTATGAAAGACACGTGTCGTAGCTTAGCAAAGCAATCGAATGTTTTTGCATAAATCGTATTTGTTTTGCCATGACACCAACAAGCATACTTTTCACATTGGTAGCAAATGAACACTGCAGTTTAACAATAATCAGGCGTTTCAATGCGAATACACAGTCCGTCCGTCCTAGGACCTAAGGTATCTGGAGGCACGGTTATGGTGCTCCCACCTAGACTACCCAAGCGGATTTTGTCACGTAATATTTTTAGGGGGTTACAGATAGTGTGACACAGTATGACAATAGGGGAGGAGGGGTTTTTTGTGGACGGACCAAGGACATAGTTTTTTTTTTTATGTAATGCAAGTGGCAAACAAGCATGCAGTTCACATTGATGTTAAGGGATGACTGCAGCCTATAGACACCCACACAAAGTTGAAATAAAACTATTTTTACGGATTTATCTCGCGTATATTAAACTAAAATGATTTTTTAAAATCAACCCATTTTAGTTTAATATACGCGAGATAAATCCGTAAAAATAGTTTTATTTCAATGAGTGTAGCTCGCGAAAACCTAAGAACATATCACCCACACAAAGATCAAGGTCAAAATGCAGATGCGTTACCACTCCTGAGGCCTAAGGTGTTATGCTTCTGTGCTGGATATTACAGGGCCGTATATTACCACCTGACCGGAACACGATAGTAAGCAAGTATATTAGGGTAATGCGGTGGTGCCTACGCCTGCGCGCTCCGTCACTGGAGCTCTACCACCAGTAGATACAAAAATACAAAAACATAGTCACCGCTTACTCAGAATTCGATAGATCTGAACACTTCTTTGTCTCACTTCTTTTTCTAAGTATTTTATTTTAGTCGGTCAGTATTTGTCAATTCAATGGAGAATGATACCGTACCGTTCAGTGCCCCTGCCACTCTCGACGTCTTCCTCCGCGCCCTGGTACATGGAGTACCCACGCCGGGAGAGTTCTTCCTCGGGGACCAGCGCCGGGTTGTGGAACGCGTGATTCTTGTCCGGGCTCATAGTGAGTTTCCTGGTGTGAAGACACGTGAAGGATGTTATTTAGTTACTGTATTTCGTTTTATGTTGGGTGTCAAAGAATCCTACTTGTTGGTTTCGGTAGCTGACGATCCGAATACAAATTAATCGGACACTTGTCCGACTTGAGGCATAATACGCATATAATACATAGCTTAATGCATATTTTAATGGTGTCCGAATCCGTCCGTGAAAAAAGTAATTAAATTAAAATGCCTCAATTCGGACAAGTGTCCGAATAATTGTAATGCTTTATTTTGTAAGCAATGATATTTAGAAGTGCTAGAAAAGTGAGTAAGGTTAGGTTAGAACCGGCCTACCCGGGTGTTCCCTTCCAAGGCAGAATCCTTTCGGCCCCTCCAAAGGGATACTGCCTTGTCGTGGCGGGGGGCTCAGTACCCTGTGGTTGACCCCTCACCGGGGAAGTCAAGAGAAACCTAGAGAGGGAGTCACTCGCTGCTGTGGATGGGAGGCGGCTGGGGAAGAGGTGTATGAGTATGTCGTTGGCCCTGCATCCTATCCCCAGCCGCCTAACGGTGGTCCCGCCGTTCGATAGGGACGTGGTGGGGCCGCGGTTGATGGTCGAACTTCTTTGACACTCCCGCGGATGT
The DNA here is from genome assembly GCA_036365455.1 of Macrosoma leucophasiata. NCBI lineage: Eukaryota > Metazoa > Arthropoda > Insecta > Lepidoptera > Hedylidae > Macrosoma > Macrosoma leucophasiata. The sequence goes on along the minus strand of JAWQUS010000003.1, from coordinate 21,501,935 downwards.
TTGCGATAGCGTTGCCGTGACCCCGCCACTGATGGCGGACGAGTCGGAACACCCAGGGGTTTTTAGTGGGAAGTCGGGTGCTTTCTCCAGAATTAAAGAAAAAAAAAGAAAAGAAAACATTTATTTGGACAGCACAGAGACATGACGATACAAATTGCCAGACGATTGGGGTACAATTAAACAAAACCCAATTCCATATAACCCACCCCTTTTCCCAAAGGTGGGAATGCGTGACGCATTTTAAATATTATTATTATAAAAGTTCCTACCTGCAATTCTGAAACCAATGAAATTTGAAAGTTAGATTTAATTACGTATTTTTTTTTAATTAACTGTGCCAAAGAAGTTCGTCATTTTCATGGTGTCCAAATCGTCAGTGAAAAAAAGTAAACAAATTAAAATATGTCAACTCTGACAAATGTCCGAGTCATCAGCTACTCGTTGGCTCATAGGATTTCGCGAGCTACTGAGTGTAAGCTCGCGAAATCCTCAAGTACAAATTTTAATAGAAATGATGACGTTTATCAAAATTTTTGCATAATACCATGATTTTGTAAGATTCCCAGCTGCACCAGTCTGCAAGACCTTAAGATACCATAAGTGAACTTATCGTTAGAGATAAATCCGTAAAAATAGTTCTATTTCAGTACTTGTAGCTATTAAAATTATGTGGTGGCAGTTCCTTGGTGCCTATGTATGTTCTAAGATCCATATCTTTACCCTTCGTTACAAATTTCATTTTATACAGTAAATAAATGGATGGAGGGTATTCATAGATATAATAATAATAATAATAATGGCAACCCATTATACGTCCCACTGCTGGGCACGAGTCTCTCCCCTTTTTGGGGGGAGGCCTGGAGCTTACTCCACCACGCTGCTCCAATGCGGATTGGTGGAGGTGGGTGGGTTAGTGGCCAACCCGCTGTCAGATGTTTTCAAACCGCCCATAAGGCCTCCGACAAGGTTTAACGACTGCTATCTATCGATAGCAACCGGGACCGACGGCTTAACGTGCCCTCCGAAGCACGGAAACGCGCATTTAATTTGCCACTAGCGGTCACCCATCACACTACCCGACCGCGCCCGTAGTGCTTAACCGAGCAGATCGCTTACGATCTACACCAGCCGCTGGGCCATGCGCGCTTCATAGATATCGGAGCCAAACTGCGTACCTGACGCATAAAAGATCGCTGTGCTTAAGAACCGTTACAATCTTACAATTATGAAGAGCATGGTACATCTGCCTCAGTAGTCTAATGGTAGCAGGCTACCTGGGTTTAATTCCCGGGTCAGGAGCTATTGGAATTTTTCCATTTGTAAGTTTCCCAGTACCTCGAAGTTTGGTAATGTGCCCGGAGATTTCAGTCGCGAGTCTGCTGTTACATGGGTAAACGTAATCAGTGAATCGTAGGTGTTTGCATATATGCTTGAATGCATGCATTTACCTCTGCCTTCAGGGATTACAGGTGTGAAGTTACATCTTTTACAGTATTCTACTTACTGCACACGTAGGCGTCCTGTGGCCTGCATGTCTTGGACCATGCGGCGCAGGCGGGCGAGCTGCGTGCACAGAACTATGCACACTATCAGCAGCACTACCCACGCCCCGGAAAACACGCTCACTATTATTATGGTTTCCGTCTCCTGGAACATTAGCATTTTGTAAGACAATTAATCCATTCATGTAACCGACATTCTAGTAAAGGAAAGACCTTATGTTAGACTAGCTGGCCCGGCGAACTTTGTATCGCTTTAAAGAAAAGATAAAAAATACACTCCAGTTTTAGCGAAAGTAACAAACAGCAATTGATTTTTGAAAATTGCCTGGCTTGTCCATTAGTCACCAACAACACCTATGCCACCAACGACACCAATGACATCAATGACCAAACCCACTAACGCCACCAATTCCACCGCCACCACCACTACCAACACCACCAATGCCACTAACACCACTAACGCCACCGAATAAGACCTAAAAATTCTGTGAAAATCTGAAACGTCTACTTGCTGTGTACCGTTAAATATTAATATCGAGCAAAAATATACGAACACATTTTTCCGGGATAAAAAGTACCCAGTTTTGTTAGCCAAAGGTTAAAGTATAATCATACCAAGTTTCATTGTAATCGGACCAGTAGTTTTTATGTGATGCTTGAACAAACAGACAGACAGACAGACAAAAAAAAAATCTAATCACATATTTGGGTTCGGTATCGATCTAGTAACATCAATATTTTTAATGTACAGAATTTTCAATTCTACAGTTTTATTATAAGTATAAGATGAGGAGAGTACCTACCTAGATAAGTTATTTAAAGGTGTGGATTTTAAACTAATTAAAACTAAGAGGAATGAAAATTGAGGGCATCAGAAATATTACAGTCTACATTTTCTATAATATGGGGTCATTCATTAATCCTGGCATGCACCGGTATCTAGAACCTCATGGTTCCTTTATGAGCTTTCTATTATCATAAGATACTGATTGTTTCTTTGAACTCATTAAGTTTTAACAAAGCTTAGTACCCTCGCCTTAGAACTTCGTTGCTGGAGATTTATGCCCATTGAAAAGAGTTTTGTGCAGAGGAGAAAACCTTGAAGCGGCCAACTACCTGCATCTTTTGATAGACGGCAAGGCTTTCTATGTATAAAACATTTTCATGATCAATTCCCCACAGTAGACTTAAGCCTAATTATGTTGTCAAAAAGTTGACCCCTATAAGCTTAACCAATTCCAGATCATCATATTACTCATCTCTAATGAAAAATAGGTTAATTTACTTAGTAAGATACTATTCTGAGGCTACAGCTAGTAAGTGGAGTGTTAGCTGCGACAAAACGATAATCACAGATAAGGTTTCAGCGTTTTATCTCAAGAATTTCATGACACACTTGTTGTGTATCTAGAAGTCCCCACGTGATAACAACAACAATACTCTAAAGTACACAATAAAACAGAATGGTCATTCTTATTTTGACCGTTTTTAGGGTGGAGCTTGACAGGGATGTATCTCGCGAGATATTACATCAAAGAATATTATTTCAATGAGTGAAACCCCAAGAGTTTGCTATCATCAACTGCAATATTGTGTAGTCCGAAATATCATTTTTTATTGTTTATACAATTTGCCCAATACTGGGTGTTATATCTTAAGAAAGTACACAATGGTCTGCGATAATCCATGCTTTGGACTGGGCAACTATAGGCCATTCTCACTTGATGTTCACACAATGGTGCATGGCTCATTGCTGCCTGACGAAGCACTTGCGATGGACATGGAGGTAATTACGACCGAAGCTGTTTGTTTAACGACTTTCAAGTACTACAAAGGTGAGCACCCCCCAAAAGTTATAAAAAAAATTGCGTAGCAGACGGTTGTGGATGATGACAATCCACCGAAACAAGACAAGCTACTTATTATTATTAAACTAATTATGTGTCTTATTTTAATTACGTAGTTAGTACCTACCTGGTAGACCGACTCTAATGCCTCATTGGTTGGTAATGAACTTAACAATGGGTAACTGTGTGAACACCACAGACCACACCACGCCACGATTCCTTTGTAGTGTGCCAGAAAAATCGACAACATCCCGATTATGCGCCACGCTATCATATACCATCACCCCCTGTACACAATCGTTATGGCTTAGAGTGGACCAGCATATGCCATTGTAGCCAGCATATGCGTTTAGATGAAAAAAACGGCCAACAAACTATCCGTAAGTCATAAAATTTACTATCGTCAAAGGCTTAGTAGCGGGTTGGCCACTAACCTACGTACCTCCACCAATCCGCATTGGAGCAGCGTGGTGGAGTAAGCTCCAGGCCTTCCCCCAAAAAGGGGAGAGACTCGTGCCCAGCAGTAGGACGTATAATGGCTTGCCATTATTATTATTATAAAGGCTTAGCAAATATTATTTTGTTTGTATTCGGCATTAGATAATTAGTTACCTTTACATTTATTGTTTATTATCAATTCAGCATTAGATCATTATTTTTCTAATCTACTGTCCATTAGTGCATGTCGATATTTAATATCACTTATCAGTTATCTGCATGTTTTGATGTTTGCTATCCGAAACGTTGAGGTTGGAACTAGAATCCTTAGGAAGACTGATGAAATCAAACCCTGGGATCCATCGTTAATTTCACATTTATAACACAATAGCCGCCCCGGATTCCCATGGGTGCAATGTTACCTACATTACTACTACTTATACTAATCCTTAGAGTTGCGAAAGCTATATTTTCTGTCCTCCTTAGAGGTCAGGTTTCGCAGAATCCCGTCGTAGGTAGCACTTACGTATTCAAAAGAATGCCTATTCAAAATCCCAGCATTTTTAGTAACGAAATTTCATACAAACTATTAATCCCAAAAACAACCCTTTAGGTATCGAATTTCCTGAAATCTCGTCTTACTAAGCACTTACATCCTGTATCCTCCACCTACATCCCTAGATATCGTGATGAGTGAGTGATTTTTCACTTTTATATACATAGATTAGATAACTAGGTAAAAGTTCTAAATTTTCAAAACTCTCATGAAATGTGTATAGTGTGTATACCTCGTAAGCATGTGAAAGGAAAACGATAACACTTTCATTCTTCTTATTCTCATTTCGCTTTTTAACCAGTTTGTCAACATCATGTCAATAATGTAATATTAGCGCGGTCTACTACGTATGAATGGATTTCTATCCTTCCTAATTTCACCACACCTCTTAATCTTACTCTGATCAAATAATAGTGTTATCCTTTGTGAAAGATAATATTCTTTTTAAAAATAAGGAGAATAGGCTCACCATATTTTAAGTGTGCGGCGGATTCATGGTGTGCAACACTCCACGGTTGGACTAGCACTACACGATAAAATATCACCTATCTGCTGATAACGATTATACCATCTCGGACGTATCTTGACTGGGAATAGTGCGGATAGCGATAATTGATAAGCACCTGGGATTGGTAAAGTAGAGTTACTAAACGTGGACAGTTTGGACAAACCAAGCGCCATTTTTTATACAGTCTTAATTGAAATTAGCGCATCACCTCTTGCAGGCATCCTCTCTACACCAATCCCAAAAACATTTAGTTCTATGACTTTCTAAAATTGAGTTTATTTATTTTTCGCCTCTAAACAGGGCTTTACTCTGAGCATACCACGCACTTTCCGTAGACAAAATATCGTCACGTGGAAACGGGGCGTGGGGTTGTGGGCTAGCCCAGCAGTGGCAACGCTCTTTTGAAGTTTTGAAAACATTTTTTTGTACTATTTATCAAGATTTGTAAAAAGACAGTTTTTCTTAATGTGACCTGTGATGTCAATAGGCCCACCACCTGCTACATACTAATACAGACCAGTCCCTACAATCAGCACCCGCTCACGAGTATGACGCATGTGGCAGCCATTGCTCTCCTCGACCATTTAAAAGAATTACTTTCTCAATGCAGTCGTGTTACTTGCAACTTATATATTTGTTGCTTGTGTTCTTATTGTGAACATTATATCTTGTAAAGCAAGATGTACAGGACATCATACTATGAAAGTAACTAACGCAAACTAGGCGAGCAGTCTCTTCGTCAACAATCTTATCTTTTTTACTGCAAATGCTGCTGAGATAAGTCTACTGGCACTATAATTTGGCAATATGGAAACTCCATTGCTTTCACTGCAATGCCAAGAAATACCATGGAGTCTACTAACTCCAGTACTTCCTTATTTATTTTAACATTCTTCAACTCTGTCATGGGAACTTTAGCACTTTATTTTAAGACCAGGAAATTCGTCATTATGTACAAATGTTGAATATTTGCATTTGATTGAATTTAATGTTTATTTTGAACAAGGAAATCTGCATTTATCGTAGTGTAATTGGAGTGGCTAGACTAAACTAGACTTATAATTCAGGACGTGGGCGCTCAGCTAATCTTTTTTGGTGAGCAATTGTGTCACCGGATATTTAGTTACATTCCTCTAATTCAGAACGCCTTTGCTAACAATTTATTGTCATTCTAGTAAAACTGGCCAAATGCGTTGTGGTTGAGTTGAGCTGACTCGAGGGCCGCTCTGGTTAATTTTAGTTTGAAATATTCGTGAAAGTCCTAGGAAGGTTTAAAAAGTATGAACATAAATATAAAAAAAATTGTAAAGGAACCAGTTTTTTTCATTTTATTGGATTTTTCACAATTACGTAAGTAAAACCTGTCTGGTGGGGCGGTGCAAAAGTCTTAGGAAACAGCGTGCATGTATGAATGAAAGAGAATGATGAAGATAAATGAGGCACGGGAGCTATGACATGTCAGGACCGGGATATCTGGCGCTCCACACTCTCCATCTCCATCAAAGTGTAGTATTACTGCATTACTCGGGAAGTAACTAGTAGTAGGTAAGACTACCTATTAGATATTTTTGCGAAGTCTTAATCGATGTTTATTGATGCTGCCATTCAACGTGGTGTAACGACATCCATATGCCGTCACATAGAATTTAATCAAAGCACGATAGATATTTTTTTTTTTGCATATTACTATATGAATATATACCTATGTTTTATAGGTATCATAACTAAATAGTTGAGATACACTATTGGTAAGGTATGTTGAGAACCATAGGACGCTCATAAAAAAATGCGAGCATAGCCACATCCCCACCGTATCCCAAATTCAGAAAAAAGGATCGATATATAAGGGGATGTTGACGGGAGAGGAGACAGTTGTAGTTAGAGAGCCAGGGCGACGATTAGGACGGTGGTGCAAAGTAGGTAGTGGTAGCGGCGTTTGGTGAGTGATTTTTATTTTAAATATAAAATAGGTTACACTAATTTCATATAATATTTTAACTCATTAGTTAATAACGATAACTTTATACTAAATTCACTGAGGGTTACCTATTTTATGTTTATTTACTTATCTGGTTATTCTTTTATTGAGAGATTTTTAGGATGTGTTTATACAAAATGAAGTACTTCATATAATCTTACAATATAAATTAGCTTTATTTAGTTTTGCGAACAGAAGGTAGATTCATTTATTTAAATTAAACAAAACTTGATAGGAATTCATAGGTAGTATAAATGCAATAGGGAAACCAGAGGTCTTTTACTAGAAATTATATTTTCAGATTAGGAAAAGGAGAAGTAGGCATTATAATACGTTGTACCAGTTTTAGTCACAATTACACGCAGTATAAAGCACTCTTAATTGAAACGTATCGTAGTTTACTATTATTTTAAGTTAGGAATCTTCAGGAATTTAATTATTAGAATAGGCATTTGTGTATAGAAATAAATAGGTATAAATTAGCGATCGAGTTATCTTCACCACGTAATGCGTAAGCGCATTATCACCAACCAGCAGAGCGGGGAGCCGTCGACTAACCGTGAGTTAATATTCAATAATTTGTCTGAATTTAGATTATTTTCTGTATTCATTACAGTGTTCCGAATATATTAAATTATAGGTGGATATTAGTGTTTTTATGGTGCTACACTACAGGCAGATAGACGTTAAATTACAGTCATGTATTAGTGTTGTTATAATGTTAGATTACAGGAGAATATATTTTGATAGCATTACACTACAGGCAGATAGCAGAATATTGATACTATTAGGTTGAAGGCAGATGATATTGCTTCAACAGCATTATATTATAGGTAGATAATAATATTCTCTGATAAAATTGTATTACAGACAAACTGAATAAACTATAGGTAAATAATAGTGACTCAATAGCGTTACACTACAGAGAAATAATAATTGTTTAATAACGTTAGTATAAAAGGCAGGTAATTATGTTTCAATAGCATCATACTACAGACAGAAACTAAGAATTGAGATATTTGGCACTTCATACTCTCAGTTTAATAATGTAGGTTATAGAATATATGTTGATGATGATGTTTTGATATTTGAATTGATAATCTGAAATACCTACATATTATTTCGGTTTTCAATCACTATTTCATTATTTAAGGTAGTTCACATAATTGATGGTTGCCTAATAATTATAATTAGTGAATAGCGTAATTAAGGTGGAGAATTATTTATTTAGAATGTGTCTAACACTGACGTTTTTCAGCTGAAATGATTATGATGATGATTATTATTATTTATCATTTAATGAAAGTGAAATTATTACTTTCATGAGGTTACAAATCTAGGAATCCACAGATTGATAAAATATTGTCAGTCAAAATGATCTTTTACTGGTCATTAAATATTTACAATGTGTGATTTAAGTTATTACTAATTACTATGGATTCAATTCCCTGGTCAATTAGAGTGTTACTATCTAATCAGTCGTATTTGTAATAATATTAAAAATGACAAATTAATAAAAATATTATATACAATACATCTAAGGAAATACTTACTAAGTAAACTGTTCGATTCAGTTACATTAGTAATAATATTGGTAAATTGTCAAATAAATAGGTGTATGTAGATTTCGATAGAGTAGTAGGTAATTTAATAATTATCTACTAAAAGTCATACTCTATGTATATAATTTCAAGAATGTACAAATTATATTCATACTGAAGTTAACTGTTCGATTCAGTTAATATTAGTGCTAATGAGGAGTATTTTATATGTATGTAAAGGGTTACAGCTAAACGAACTTCGATGTTCGTACATAAGTAAATGGTCAGTGGACGTTATTTCATCAGGATAGTTTACCTAGTTGTTTGTGAGTAAAGGTATTGATGATGCAGGATTCAATTTCCTGGACCAATAATAAGAAACATATTTGGAACTCTCTAGAATTCCCACGCATATTGTCTCAAGTGTTTAGAGGTAGGCATGGCTAGCAAATGTGTCGACCATAAAAGAGAACTGGACATAATATCCTTAAATAAAAAAACAATGGATTATCTATTGTCTTCAACATGAACAGTTCAACACGTGGTCCATTGGTGTATTTCTCGCAACTAAATGGCTTTAACTTTCGAGTTAAACAATAGGAACCCATTGTGTAATGTTAGGCTTATTATTTTTAACGATTATGGGTTCGCACTACAAAGGCGGAAGTACAAACATCTGGTCATCGTCTTTAGTTTGAAAAGTAATAAAATTCTCCTTTATTACTTTAGTGTTCCCACGCTATGTTTGTTAGTCATTTTAGGTAGGTAAATATTTAACCGATTGGTTTTTAATTTCTATTTTCCCATAAGCTTGGAGTAATTATATTATTTTAAATAGTTTGTCTTAATTGACATATTCCTTATGTGTATTATTATAATCTGATAAATAGCATCACAAAGCAAGGTGGTTGTTGCATAGCTGGAGTTATTGATCATATAACAATAAGGAACGTGTAGATTATATTAATACTACACAGTTAGTGCTGTATTGCATTCATATAAAATGAATATTATTTTATTGACAATGAAGCTGAGATTAATTAATACTTTATTGAAATATTACCGCATCAATGTTCAACATACATTATTTAAATCAATTTGAACATTTTGGTGTTTGTTTATATACATACTTTGTTACTGCGAGTAAGTAATGAGAATTCATCTAGCCTATAGACATTGTTAGTTAATTTATACCTATGTTTTATACCTATGTTTTATATATATGTTTTATCATATACTGACTTTGGTCTATAAATATTTACTAATTATTGGCTGCAAATAAGTATGGACGTTTTAGTTGTCATTATTGAATAATGATATCTACAACGATATTATCGATTATTGACTCTGGATTATAATGAACTTACCATTATCATTATTAACACAATACACGCATTACACACCTGGTTTGTTGGGGCGTTGGACTCGTTCCTTCGCTACATACATCACTTCTGACGTCCAGGACTGAAAGACACTCAACGTTGTCCCGCGGCTATGCCCAGTGCACTGGAGTTACTTATCACATAAAAAAACAAGTAGGGCCAAGCCTGAAAAACACTGTGGTGATGTATACTCCCTGGGGTGTATCTTGGTCTAGTGCGCTAGCAACTTATGTGGGTCGGCCTACACCATTAACTTGGGTACTATGGGTCGATTCCACACCTACACTCTTCTTTACTATCATCTGGACGTAGTAGTAACTACTTCAGAACAACCAACACTAAACATATTTTATAATAATCTGCTACTTATAGACATCTATAAAACTCATTTGAATCTGGAAACCTAATAAGGTTTTGCCTAAAGGCAGTGTGCAAAATGCATGGTTTATGTATAAAACCATAAACATTATATATACACAATACAGGTAATCACTATAAATATCACACCTGTATTGTTGATACATTATGCTGTTCTGTATGTTCTGTTCATATACTTTCGACGTTCAGTTTGGAATATTTAAAACATATTTACTGACAGCTGGCCTGTATACTGGAGCTACTCACTACCTGTTCTTGCGATAATGGGCAGAGCCCTAGCAAATATTATTTTTGTAGTCTTGTAGTCTCCGCGGTCTCCGCCTAGTGTACCTTTGGTCTAGTCTGTGGGTATCAGCAGTTGTGGGTCGGCCTATCTTCATCGACGTTGTCTGGCTTGCTAGTACCTGTGCGCTGTGAATTACACACTACCTGTTCTTGCGATAATGGGCAGAGCCCCTAGCAAATGTTATTTTGTGGTGCTGTAATTTCACCTGTGGTGTACCTTGGGTCTGGTTTTGCTTTGACTTATACATTATCTTATAGGTCGATTCCATTAACGTTGGAGATAATATCCATCTGGATGAAGAGGTGTTACTTCAGAACAAACACAACACATATTTAATATTATAATATGATCAACAGATCATTATCCGCCTTGTTGCGATGATCGGTCATGGAACCGCTACATTTATTGTGTGTTATGCACCTACCTTATGGAAACTACAATATTGCATTTATTTGCGATGTCAGATACTGACAATATACAATGAGATAATACTCATATATGGTTAAACCATAATTACAGGACATTGCCTGAAATATTTATTTACTGACTATGTCAGAATGAGTAAACTATGTTTACGGTATAACAACTTAATGGCTATGCCATATTATGATCATGATCTACTACTGCAACAATTACTGCGCCTAAAGGTGTCTACGACGATTGATAATATACATATCAACTTCATCATTGGAATACTCAAATGAGTATATTTTACCTGACTGCCTGTTAATGGCCTATGCCACTTTATCTGTTGTTTACAACAGTCTACTACCACATACTGACTTTGTCAGCTTAAGACTATGTCTTACACAATACCTGCAATTTGAGGCTTATGCCATATAATCTGTTGTTTACAACAGTCTACTACAACTTACTGACTTTGTCAGCTTATTAAGACTTTGTCTTTATACATCATCTACAATTTGAGGCTTTGCCTTATATCTGTTGTTTTACAACAGTTTGATTATAAATGTGACCATCATTGTATGGTAATTATTTAAGCGTTATTTATACGCTCACCTACCAAATATACTCCAAGCTCGTCTGGAGAGTACAGATACCTGGTTTGGTACTCACACTAAGGGGCGATGGTTTGGGGCTCCTTAACTTTCCCCTCCAACATTATATTGTGTATTCAGTAATTTACTCTTTGGGGTTATATTTAATAATCTTATCGCATTTCTAACTTTATTCTTACCTCTATTAAAGAACTTAAGGTTTCTACCATTTAACAACTTGTAGGGTCCCTTTAGACATCACTTGGCCAATATTATATTCTTGTTGATTTAGATTTAACTTCGAAAATATCCTTTATCTGAAGAGTCCCCTTTTTGAGAGAGTGGGTTCCGTTACAATTTGGTGCCGTGACCAGGATATAAATTTAAATTATATAAATATAAGTCTAAACAACAAGAACTACACGACTATTATATTATTGTTTTAAATATTTACGGTAGGCAGTAATGCCTACAATTTGCTGCCGTGAAATGGAATAGAGGTTAAGAAGGAGTTGAGATTTAGTTTATTACTTTATAATTACTCATGCAAGGAGTTTGCAATACACTAGTACATTGGGGGGTGTGCAAAACATTAAGACATTGGGGGGTGAGAAGGTGTCTACAAGACGCTAAGACAATGGGGGGTGCATATGAGATATAAAGTATGCACTTTTATACATATGGGTACTAATAATACATGTAAGGCATGTATTATCATAATCAATTAAGTGCTAGTGTTTTTATAATGTGTCTACCTACTTGCCGATCGATTCAACAAACAAATTTTACTTACCTATTTGTGAGAACACATAAATGGTGTAATAATAATTAACAATTACTTGTACTAATCTAGTTATAAAACTGTTTGTTCTCCTAAGGAAATAAGATAAAATACATCTCGTGTAAAACAAACTATCTATAGTTTACAACGATAAGTATCTACACATATACACGATTCACAAATTAAAAAATGTGTATGTAATTAAGAATGCTTATGAGATTGAAACTGAACAATTATCAATTATGTAATAAGTGGAATGTTTTATTTTCTTAATTAGGAACAAATGATAACTGTGAAACCAGGGAAATAAAAGAGGCTTTAAATGTAATTCACTGACAGAAAACGCTGAAATAATATAAAAAAAAAAAAATAGTTCAGTTCTTTCGAAATGAAAATCCTTAAGAGTAATTTTAGAATGAAATACAATTAACGATAAACAATATTTGATATTTAACATTAATAAACATTATCATTGTGATATCTGATTTTGAAAGACTTTAACAATCACATGGAGCTGGACTGATAAATTGGCCGTACACTCCTGTCTTTCAGAATGAAAATAAATAATAATTGATGTTTTATAAACCGATAACGATGAGAAGAAAGAAATAAAAACAAACTTTCATTGTTATTTACTAGCAGAAAAAAAAAAAACCTCAGATGACTCTTTTCAATTCAAAGGAGAATGATACTTTCCATGCATTCCTGAACTCAGTGTTAGCATTGTGTAGGTTACGTCATTTTCCAAATGACTATATTATGATATGTTATTTAAAATTACAGCATTTTTTGACAGTAATTGAAGTATATTAGTTTAGGTAAAAGTTGGGTTAGATTGACTATTGTTTACTACATTACAAAATGTAGGTACTGTGTAATGGGTTAGCCAGAGACGATTTTGTACGCTCAAAATTAACCATCTTCTTTCAAAAATAATTTGAAAGTGATTCAATAATTAGTGCACACTTAGTTTAGACAGTATTTATTTAATTTTGTCAATTTGCAATAAACATTATTATTAGTCTCTAAAAGTTCAAATGAGAAAAAACGTTGAAACTATGACAAAACGTTATAGGTATGTAATCTTATAGAATTCAATTCTAGTTCGATTTAGAAATAACTTAAATATGACAATTCTATTGGAATTTTGTCTTTTAGTTATAATTTCACTGTTACCACTTCCAGTTAGAATAGGAATAATTCAAATATAAAACTACTATTCTAATATTTCAGAAACATTTTCAGAATCTTATTGTTATATTTTCTAATTGGATTAAGAATAACTTAAAATAGGACATTCATATTGGAATGATGTGGTTCTAGTTTCACTTCTAGTTGGATAGGGAATAGATAATTTAAATGCGTCACCCCTATTAGCAAATAGCCTATTCAGTTATCGTCGATATCATTTTCAGTTAGGAAAGGGATAATTTTAATGCGACACTTCTATTGGAATATGGTCTTAACAGTTATAGTCTCATATAATAATATACCAATTCTCGTTAGATTATAGATTTATACTTTGTAATTGGAACTTATTGAAATATCTTTTCCAATTCAGTTATTATCTCATCGACAACAATTCCAGTTAGATAAATGAATAATTAAAATTTCTGAGAAATGTTCCTATTTGAATATTTTACGTATAAGTATATTCATACTGGGTCTGTCGAATTATAAATAGAGAGCGGAAGTATTTTAAGGAATACTAAATTATCTAGGAGGTCTTCGCACCTACATTATGTATTCTATTTTCTGATTGTGTCTTAGAACAGTTTTTACTACTGATATCGAAGTTGGACATCATATGATTATGTGAATAATAATAATTATTACTATTTAACGATTAATTGATGTTATTAAGACTTCATTTTACATTATGATTAGGGTAACTTTTGTTCGTAATCGCGAACGAGGATATGGGTAACATTACCATATTGCAAACAAACATGAATTTGTTGTTTGTGAAAGTATATATAAGTCTCTTGGTACTTGTATTATGCCTTTAGTAACAAACTCGTTATTTACTAGTTAGGCACATAGTTGCTGATTCGACTAAACGATGATGAAATAGTTTTCTAGATTTGGTAATTTCAGGTTCTTTTAAATTCCAATAAGATGATAAACCGATGATAAAAATTTTAAGATATAGAGAATAAGAAAATACACATTTTATATTACCTTAAGTATCTAGCATATCACGTTATGGAGACGTTAAGTTACCTTATTAGTATATTCGCATTGGTGTGGCTTCATTTCTATTCCCTATGAGAAAATTTTCTACGATAAATCTTCGAAAATTTTGGGGGGTGAATTGTAACGACATCCATATGCCGTCACATAGAATTTAATCAAAGCACGATAGATATTTTTTTTTTTGCATATTACTATATGAATATATACCTATGTTTTATAGGTATCATAACTAAATAGTTGAGATACACTATTGGTAAGGTATGTTGAGAACCATAGGACGCTCATAAAAAAATGCGAGCATAGCCACATCCCCACCGTATCCCAAATTCAGAAAAAAGGATCGATATATAAGGGGATGTTGACGGGAGAGGAGACAGTTGTAGTTAGAGAGCCAGGGCGACGATTAGGACGGTGGTGCAAAGTAGGTAGTGGTAGCGGCGTTTGGTGAGTGATTTTTATTTTAAATATAAAATAGGTTACACTAATTTCATATAATATTTTAACTCATTAGTTAATAACGATAACTTTATACTAAATTCACTGAGGGTTACCTATTTTATGTTTATTTACTTATCTGGTTATTCTTTTATTGAGAGATTTTTAGGATGTGTTTATACAAAATGAAGTACTTCATATAATCTTACAATATAAATTAGCTTTATTTAGTTTTGCGAACAGAAGGTAGATTCATTTATTTAAATTAAACAAAACTTGATAGGAATTCATAGGTAGTATAAATGCAATAGGGAAACCAGAGGTCTTTTACTAGAAATTATATTTTCAGATTAGGAAAAGGAGAAGTAGGCATTATAATACGTTGTACCAGTTTTAGTCACAATTACACGCAGTATAAAGCACTCTTAATTGAAACGTATCGTAGTTTACTATTATTTTAAGTTAGGAATCTTCAGGAATTTAATTATTAGAATAGGCATTTGTGTATAGAAATAAATAGGTATAAATTAGCGATCGAGTTATCTTCACCACGTAATGCGTAAGCGCATTATCACCAACCAGCAGAGCGGGGAGCCGTCGACTAACCGTGAGTTAATATTCAATAATTTGTCTGAATTTAGATTATTTTCTGTATTCATTACAGTGTTCCGAATATATTAAATTATAGGTGGATATTAGTGTTTTTATGGTGCTACACTACAGGCAGATAGACGTTAAATTACAGTCATGTATTAGTGTTGTTATAATGTTAGATTACAGGAGAATATATTTTGATAGCATTACACTACAGGCAGATAGCAGAATATTGATACTATTAGGTTGAAGGCAGATGATATTGCTTCAACAGCATTATATTATAGGTAGATAATAATATTCTCTGATAAAATTGTATTACAGACAAACTGAATAAACTATAGGTAAATAATAGTGACTCAATAGCGTTACACTACAGAGAAATAATAATTGTTTAATAACGTTAGTATAAAAGGCAGGTAATTATGTTTCAATAGCATCATACTACAGACAGAAACTAAGAATTGAGATATTTGGCACTTCATACTCTCAGTTTAATAATGTAGGTTATAGAATATATGTTGATGATGATGTTTTGATATTTGAATTGATAATCTGAAATACCTACATATTATTTCGGTTTTCAATCACTATTTCATTATTTAAGGTAGTTCACATAATTGATGGTTGCCTAATAATTATAATTAGTGAATAGCGTAATTAAGGTGGAGAATTATTTATTTAGAATGTGTCTAACACTGACGTTTTTCAGCTGAAATGATTATGATGATGATTATTATTATTTATCATTTAATGAAAGTGAAATTATTACTTTCATGAGGTTACAAATCTAGGAATCCACAGATTGATAAAATATTGTCAGTCAAAATGATCTTTTACTGGTCATTAAATATTTACAATGTGTGATTTAAGTTATTACTAATTACTATGGATTCAATTCCCTGGTCAATTAGAGTGTTACTATCTAATCAGTCGTATTTGTAATAATATTAAAAATGACAAATTAATAAAAATATTATATACAATACATCTAAGGAAATACTTACTAAGTAAACTGTTCGATTCAGTTACATTAGTAATAATATTGGTAAATTGTCAAATAAATAGGTGTATGTAGATTTCGATAGAGTAGTAGGTAATTTAATAATTATCTACTAAAAGTCATACTCTATGTATATAATTTCAAGAATGTACAAATTATATTCATACTGAAGTTAACTGTTCGATTCAGTTAATATTAGTGCTAATGAGGAGTATTTTATATGTATGTAAAGGGTTACAGCTAAACGAACTTCGATGTTCGTACATAAGTAAATGGTCAGTGGACGTTATTTCATCAGGATAGTTTACCTAGTTGTTTGTGAGTAAAGGTATTGATGATGCAGGATTCAATTTCCTGGACCAATAATAAGAAACATATTTGGAACTCTCTAGAATTCCCACGCATATTGTCTCAAGTGTTTAGAGGTAGGCATGGCTAGCAAATGTGTCGACCATAAAAGAGAACTGGACATAATATCCTTAAATAAAAAAACAATGGATTATCTATTGTCTTCAACATGAACAGTTCAACACGTGGTCCATTGGTGTATTTCTCGCAACTAAATGGCTTTAACTTTCGAGTTAAACAATAGGAACCCATTGTGTAATGTTAGGCTTATTATTTTTAACGATTATGGGTTCGCACTACAAAGGCGGAAGTACAAACATCTGGTCATCGTCTTTAGTTTGAAAAGTAATAAAATTCTCCTTTATTACTTTAGTGTTCCCACGCTATGTTTGTTAGTCATTTTAGGTAGGTAAATATTTAACCGATTGGTTTTTAATTTCTATTTTCCCATAAGCTTGGAGTAATTATATTATTTTAAATAGTTTGTCTTAATTGACATATTCCTTATGTGTATTATTATAATCTGATAAATAGCATCACAAAGCAAGGTGGTTGTTGCATAGCTGGAGTTATTGATCATATAACAATAAGGAACGTGTAGATTATATTAATACTACACAGTTAGTGCTGTATTGCATTCATATAAAATGAATATTATTTTATTGACAATGAAGCTGAGATTAATTAATACTTTATTGAAATATTACCGCATCAATGTTCAACATACATTATTTAAATCAATTTGAACATTTTGGTGTTTGTTTATATACATACTTTGTTACTGCGAGTAAGTAATGAGAATTCATCTAGCCTATAGACATTGTTAGTTAATTTATACCTATGTTTTATACCTATGTTTTATATATATGTTTTATCATATACTGACTTTGGTCTATAAATATTTACTAATTATTGGCTGCAAATAAGTATGGACGTTTTAGTTGTCATTATTGAATAATGATATCTACAACGATATTATCGATTATTGACTCTGGATTATAATGAACTTACCATTATCATTATTAACACAATACACGCATTACACACCTGGTTTGTTGGGGCGTTGGACTCGTTCCTTCGCTACATACATCACTTCTGACGTCCAGGACTGAAAGACACTCAACGTTGTCCCGCGGCTATGCCCAGTGCACTGGAGTTACTTATCACATAAAAAAACAAGTAGGGCCAAGCCTGAAAAACACTGTGGTGATGTATACTCCCTGGGGTGTATCTTGGTCTAGTGCGCTAGCAACTTATGTGGGTCGGCCTACACCATTAACTTGGGTACTATGGGTCGATTCCACACCTACACTCTTCTTTACTATCATCTGGACGTAGTAGTAACTACTTCAGAACAACCAACACTAAACATATTTTATAATAATCTGCTACTTATAGACATCTATAAAACTCATTTGAATCTGGAAACCTAATAAGGTTTTGCCTAAAGGCAGTGTGCAAAATGCATGGTTTATGTATAAAACCATAAACATTATATATACACAATACAGGTAATCACTATAAATATCACACCTGTATTGTTGATACATTATGCTGTTCTGTATGTTCTGTTCATATACTTTCGACGTTCAGTTTGGAATATTTAAAACATATTTACTGACAGCTGGCCTGTATACTGGAGCTACTCACTACCTGTTCTTGCGATAATGGGCAGAGCCCTAGCAAATATTATTTTTGTAGTCTTGTAGTCTCCGCGGTCTCCGCCTAGTGTACCTTTGGTCTAGTCTGTGGGTATCAGCAGTTGTGGGTCGGCCTATCTTCATCGACGTTGTCTGGCTTGCTAGTACCTGTGCGCTGTGAATTACACACTACCTGTTCTTGCGATAATGGGCAGAGCCCCTAGCAAATGTTATTTTGTGGTGCTGTAATTTCACCTGTGGTGTACCTTGGGTCTGGTTTTGCTTTGACTTATACATTATCTTATAGGTCGATTCCATTAACGTTGGAGATAATATCCATCTGGATGAAGAGGTGTTACTTCAGAACAAACACAACACATATTTAATATTATAATATGATCAACAGATCATTATCCGCCTTGTTGCGATGATCGGTCATGGAACCGCTACATTTATTGTGTGTTATGCACCTACCTTATGGAAACTACAATATTGCATTTATTTGCGATGTCAGATACTGACAATATACAATGAGATAATACTCATATATGGTTAAACCATAATTACAGGACATTGCCTGAAATATTTATTTACTGACTATGTCAGAATGAGTAAACTATGTTTACGGTATAACAACTTAATGGCTATGCCATATTATGATCATGATCTACTACTGCAACAATTACTGCGCCTAAAGGTGTCTACGACGATTGATAATATACATATCAACTTCATCATTGGAATACTCAAATGAGTATATTTTACCTGACTGCCTGTTAATGGCCTATGCCACTTTATCTGTTGTTTACAACAGTCTACTACCACATACTGACTTTGTCAGCTTAAGACTATGTCTTACACAATACCTGCAATTTGAGGCTTATGCCATATAATCTGTTGTTTACAACAGTCTACTACAACTTACTGACTTTGTCAGCTTATTAAGACTTTGTCTTTATACATCATCTACAATTTGAGGCTTTGCCTTATATCTGTTGTTTTACAACAGTTTGATTATAAATGTGACCATCATTGTATGGTAATTATTTAAGCGTTATTTATACGCTCACCTACCAAATATACTCCAAGCTCGTCTGGAGAGTACAGATACCTGGTTTGGTACTCACACTAAGGGGCGATGGTTTGGGGCTCCTTAACTTTCCCCTCCAACATTATATTGTGTATTCAGTAATTTACTCTTTGGGGTTATATTTAATAATCTTATCGCATTTCTAACTTTATTCTTACCTCTATTAAAGAACTTAAGGTTTCTACCATTTAACAACTTGTAGGGTCCCTTTAGACATCACTTGGCCAATATTATATTCTTGTTGATTTAGATTTAACTTCGAAAATATCCTTTATCTGAAGAGTCCCCTTTTTGAGAGAGTGGGTTCCGTTACAGTGGCCATGCTGCCAGCTTTCTGGGAACTGTGCCGCAGTATCACGGCGATGTGGATTTTTTTGATGCATGTACATTACTGCTTTATTTATTAATTTTAATATATAAAGCAGTAATGTACGTTATTTTTTTGATTGTATAAGTTTTTTATTAAAAAAAATTGTACTATATGAATTAATTTACGCCTCAGGCACACAAAGTATTAGATTGTTAATTTACTAATTTGCTGATAAATATACGATATGTTTTATCTATAATAAGTAATAGATTTAGATAGATAAGTAAAAAGTTAGATAAAGTCAGCAATTTTATAAATGCTTGATATGATAATTGAAAAACAATATGAGTAAATTGATCAAATACACATAAAATTAGTTGAAATTTGTTGTAGTAAAATGTAAACAGACTAAATGTGTTTGGAGATTATCGTGTTTTATGGTATTTTGGATGTTTGTATGTCACATAGCTAATTTAAATGTAGATACAGTAATAACTGCCTCGGTAGCCTAGTGGTAGCAGGCCACTACTACTACGCTGAGGTCCTGGGTTCGATTTCCGGGTAGGGGGTTATCAGAGATAATGGTGTAAAGTCCTTTATATCTGGTTCTATTGGGATTTTTCCATGTTCTGGAAATTTCCCAGTACCTCGAAGTTTGGTAATGTGCCCGGAGATGTCAACAGGCTCGCCACCTGTTACATGGGCCAAAACGTAACCGGCGAATCGTGGGTGTTTGCATGAATTATTGAATGCATGCATTTACCTCTGCCTACCCCTTCGGGGATTACAGGCGTGAAGTTACGTTTTATACAGTACCCAACAAGAAATATCTATCATAATCATCGAGTCTACAATAGAGACAATCGGCTAGTTTCGACTTCGTAGATCGTTGTCTCTGCTGCACACTGCCTACGTAAGCCCTGATAGTTCGGTATATTGGTCAAAACTTGATCAAAATGGTTGATAAACGTCACCTAGGTAAGGTGCGAAAGATCGCTGTACAGACCCGAAATAAACCGAAGCCTCCTTCATAAGGTCTATGTGCAATATTTCTTGTTTGGAAACAGAAATAGAAAATCGGCCAAGTCTGTGTCCGCGCAATGCAGCCTTCCGTTCCTCCACGTACTATCAGGGACCTGGGGTGCGACCTCCTATCGACATTGCTGTCGTCATTGTCATCGCTGTCAAATTTTAAAGTCGATTTTTACTTTAACTAAATAACAATAATCGAAATAATCTACCATTGTCGCTTGTTTATCTCCTACGAAAACGAGAATATCAATCAGATTATCAATACTACTTTTAAAGGAGCTACAAATCGACATGAAAATTTGACAGCAATGACAATATCAGCAGCAATACAGATAGGCGGTAGCGTCCCCGGTCACTTGATCACACGGGCGCCTTATGCGATGGTAATAATTGATGACTTTGTGTAAATTTGTAGGCTTTATAAATTGCATAAGTACTGTAAATGAACATTCAATAGTTTTTTGTTATGAATTAATAGTTAACATTGAATCTAAATAACCTTAACTCGCATTTCAAAAAGTTTGGCACGAAGTTTAATACTTATACAATGAATATATCATAATTAAAATGGATATGTGAGAAGTTATTAATGTATTGTATTATTATAATTGAAGGAAAGAATGCAAAGATATATTAAAACAAATGGTCGAAACGATATATCAAGCAATGCATTGGCAATGGAAGCAGATGCGTGATCGTGAGTCGTGAGACTAATTTAATTGCTTGTCTTTACTTATGTTATGACTGTTCTTTTATCTAAAATTACTTTCCATTTTTGTAATATACGGGTGCATGAGATTGATTAGTCTATAATAAACTAGTCTTATTCTACTGGTGGTAGAGTTTCACTGTAGGGACTGGAGGGCGTAGGTACCACCGCACTACCTATAATCTATCTGCCGTCATATGGTTGTGTTCAGCGCTATTGTGTTCCGGTTAGATGGTAATGTATGGTATCGTAACATATTTACAAATTATGGGTAGTATAGTAGATGTATCTTTATCTAGACGACCCGGTTAATCCAGCGGTGTATGTGTTGTATGTGTACAATGGCACCCACGATTCAGGTTTATACCTACTGTGGGGCTGTGAGTGTAAGCGTGTTTTATTTATTTTATCTACACAAAAGTCAGACAGAGGCTGCAGTCATCACTTAACATTTACGTGACCTGCATGCTTTTTTGCCACCCTTGTTACATAAAAAACAACTTTATCTTTGTGTTCAGAGTATGGTTCTTTCTCTAGCGCTACATCATCTACAACTATCCTTATCTACGAGTAGGTTATCCACTCTTTTGCCGTTAAGTTAGCTCTGTAAATAGAACCTTGTGCCTTTGTGCCTATTAAATAAACGAGCAGAACTTTTATGAGTAACAGAATACGTTTATGAATAACTAAGACCCTTATTCATATACGTATTTCAGTTACAGTGTTGCTAAGGTCTCATGCTAAGAGTATACAAATACTACGTGTCTCATGAATCTCCTTCTATCTTACGCAATTGTCAATACAACTCACGAACTGACAAACACAAAAGATATTTTTCAGCTAAAACGTATCTAATGTAGGTACCTACATGTATCAATAAGGAGGTTAAGATTTAATTGGCAACTTTGAGTGCGATTCAAAATCTATTCAAACAGATAACCTCATCGTCTTCCATCAATCAAGAACACGTTCAATATACCAATAACCAACAATGCTTCAAATCGATCGAACAATGAACTAGAACGGCATTTGAACTTTAACGTCTCAATCATCAAGGGCTTTTATAAGTTTAATAAGCGATCTTCATTCGCCTCGGCCATTGTGGTGATGGAAGTGGACCACGATCAATGTAATGAATTAAGTGTGAGGAATGATGGGCAGTCGTGCAAATCCACTTTTGTTGGGTAATATCATCTGAATAAGACCTTCTGGGTATTGTAACGGCACAATAGCGTTGACAGTTGATGGGATAATGACTGCAATTCGAAAATTTACGGCTTAATTTAAAATATGAATTATTGGAATTAGTTCTCTTCAAATTATATTTCTCAACTTAAGAATCCATATTTCGTGTTGAATTTAACTATATGTACCTTTTGATTTGCAGAACACTTTTTGTGTAGGTATTTACTCCTTGTACAATAAAGGCGTAGGGTCGTGACGACCTTATTACTCGCTACTGGAGGAGAATTCTTCCACTAGTGCAGTCAGTCAACCGAACAATGGCGGTCAAACCATTCCAATATGGCGGTAGTAAATAAAAATACGCGGAATGAGTAGCAGCGTCCCGTGGTAAAGCTAAAACATGTGTTACTTATATTCTCCTTCGTGCAATAAAATAAAGATTATCTTTTCGCGTAAACTATAAGTTTTGAATTATTCCATATTTATACATCCAATCTTTTTAGACAAATTCATTTGATGGGTTCCGCCCCCGAGTTTACTCACTGGCTCACAAGTTGTTGTATTCGAGTTGTTGATAATGCGTTACTACATAAGAATTTAGTCCAAAATATGATATGGCGTCATTGACCAAACTTGAAAACTGTCTATTGGAGTGTAAATGATTCATAATGCAATGAATCACTATTAGGTTAATTATAGTGTGATATCCGCGGGTTTATTGAGAATAAGACACAAGTGTTGCAGTTAGACTTTTTCATCCAGCGATTGCCAGCAACCTTCACCAGACCGTCGGTTCACGTCGTGGGGGGGCTACCTAAATACGCTTCGTCTTCCGGCATGCGTTTGCCACTCGAGAACTCTTCTGCCCATCAGTTCTTCGAGCTATGTGTACTGTTTTGTATTATACTCGTATTATAAAGAGGTAAAGTTTGTAACTTTAATTGTTTGTTTGTTTTTAGGGATTAATCTTCGGAAATACTGAATAAATCATGAAAATTCTTTCACAATCAGAAAGCTACACTATTCAGGAGTGCTATAGGCTATAGGTTATTATGATAGTAATGTTAGTAGGTAACATTGCACCCGTACGAAGGCGAGGCGGGCTACTAGTAGGTATACTTATATTTTCACAGTAGTTTTTCTCGTCTAGCTAGGAGTACACCTGTAAACCCCCTGTAAAGCTCACTCACAAAATGTCACGTTCAGTTCACATTCAGCTTTCAAAAAGTTGGCAAACTTGCCATTGCCACATATAATTTATTATCACAATTCCTTCATGAAGATTTAACGATAGATTCTCCTACGCCAGGATGTTGAGTTATATACCTACCTACTCAAAACAGGTACATACATAAAATTGAAGCTAATTTGAATAACAGATACGTACTTCCGCATTAACATAGACCCATTATTGGTCTTTAAACAAGATTGATTTGGTTTTATTTTGGGCCGTGAGTCAATGGCGCCTAAACTTTAGGGTTACCAACTTATGTAGGAGGTAATAAAGACAAAGAAGAACAAGAAATATTAAGGAATATAAAAAACGCTTTATAAGTTTTTGTATTTTTATTAGTCCTCACTTTCACCGGAGATACCTGGCATGATACTTTCGACGCGGCTCAGAAAGGTCTAGATCGAGTGACCAAATGGTTACACAAGCATCTACTTACATTAAACATTGACAAAACAAACATACTTACATTTACGATCCGGCAATCCACACAACCCCCGGAGAATTTCAGTCTCATAGCGCACACTTGTCTCGATGATGAAACATCATGTACTTGCCCTGCTCTTAGACGTGTTCAAACCACAAAATACCTCGGGGTCACTCTTGATAGTCATCTTAGTTTCACGCCTCACATAGAGTTACTTACGTCAAGAATAAGAAAATTAATTTACGTGTTTAAAATTCTCCGAGATGTAGCCGAATCTAAGGTGGTCAGAAGAATTTACTTTGCACTTTGCCAATCGCTCTTGACCTACTGTGTAGCTGTCTGGGGTGGAGCTCCAAAGACCACCCTCTTAAAGCTAGAGAGAGCGCAAAGAGCTGTGCTTAAAGTCGCTACTCGCCGTCCTATTCTTTACTCGACTGAAGAATTATACAAGAACTGTGAGGTGCTTACAGTTAGGCAATTATTTGTTGTTAATACAATTTTACTGCAACACCATCACACGCCGTATAGAGTTATAAATAAAAGGCGGAAGGATAAAGTTTGCCTTCCTTACAAAGCTAATAATGCATTTGCTAAAAGATTCTTCTGTTATCAGGGCCCACAGTTATATAATAAACTTAATAAACGCCTTAATATTTATTCGTTATCAAGCAAAACATTAAAAATAATCGTGACCCAATGGCTTCAAAAACTAAATTATGTAAATACAGAACAATTTATCACAGGTAATTGAAAAAACTAAAAAAAAAAAAAAAAAAAAAAAAAAAAAGAAATAACTTTTACTACCTACATCCTAGTAGGCTAGCAGACTTCACATATAGAATAATCGCACCTACACACAAACACCAGCACACCCACACACTCTTTCTCACTCACTCACTCACTCACTCACTCACTCACTCACTCACACACACACACACACACACACACACACACACACACACACACACACACACACACACACACACACACACACACACACACACACACACACACTCACGAACACACCACTTACATATACATTTATTCATTTATCTACATTTTTGCCATATATCATTCCTTTACTATTTTTTACATTAGTGTTGATTTTTTGTACTTTATATTTATTTTATTAACCTTAGTTTTCTTAACTTTAAGCTGTTTGCTGATATTCGACAATAGTCACAGTCTTACGCTCATAATTACAAACTTGTAATAAATAGAAATATTTTACACAAGGGTTGGGACTAGTGCTTTTAACACAAGTTATTCTTAATAACTTAGCAAAAGTGCTAGTTGCGACAAACATAATATTATGAAATCATATTACTAATAAGGATTCCTCACAAATGTACTACTGTGTTCTTCATTTTATTGTAATTTGTTATATGCAAATAAACTTATATTATTATTATTATTATTTTTATTAGTAGGTACACTAGCTAACCCGGCAAACTTCGTATTGCCTTAAGGTGCCATTCCGCGGGTCGCGATCGACCGCGGCCGCGCGCGACTATAGATGCAGTATGAAAATGTATGGAACCGCTACCGGGGTTCGCGACAGACGCGCGCGGCCGCGATCGATCGCGATCCGCGGAATTGCACCTTTAGAATGAAATAATGTGTCAAAGGTTTGATAGATACGGACTATTTGTATGGGAAAATAAAATTGTGGTTTTAACTGTTTCCCTTCAAATTCTTCATATTTTCTTACCTTTTAAACCTTCCCTGCACTTCCAAAAATCATTCAAAACTAATATTAGCCAAATCGGTCCAGCCGTTCTTGAGTTTTAGCGAGACTAACGAACAGCAATTGATTTTTATATATATAGATATAAGAAGATTAAATAGGTGCTATTTTCGAATTAATAATTTGGTTTGATTTAAAATGCAAAAGCGGTGTTGGTTTGATTTTCAATGTGAAATGTATTGTCTGCATTCACGTTTTATCTATTATTTTATATCATAGTATCTATTATTTGTTTTTGTTCTTATTATCATATTTCTTTTACCTATTTCATAAAAATCGGCTCAGTTGTTTTAGAGAAAAACACAGATTGCAAATATAAAAATACCCACAACATTTATTACCACTTACACTAAAATGAAGCGAAGTGTAATGCAGATGATTTTTATGACTCCTATGTAATCTTTTATGATTTCTTAATTTGCTGTACAGAAGGTGTCAACCCTAATAAATAGATCAAAATAAAGTATAATAATCAACCTTCATCCAGCGTTCCTGGGAACCATAACTAGACCTCAAGGTCTAAGTGTCGCAGGTCACACAAAGCCCGTCATGGGGAGGTCGCAGTAACAATAAGGGATAATGGTACAAGTGCCAAATAAGAGGTATTCTTCTTGGTTTTATTTAATAAGCCTATGAAGGTTGCATTCCAATCATTGCTTTGTGAATCAGAAGGTACTCGTATATAGGCAATAATGTGAAAGGTTTATCATAATTAGACAATTATGAAGTGTCATTGCGGAGAGATTAATGGTTTTTAAATCGGAAATACTCAGCCAATTATTAATCATCATTTGGTGTATCACAGGGTTCTATCTTCTATCATTTGATGGCATATTAGAAAAAATAACGGCTTTTAGCTTTGAACAGGATGCCACATTAATTATATTTATTGCTAATAGAGGTAATTTAAATAAAAAACACTTTATTAACAAATTGGACATCTTACAGACACTACATGTAAAAAATATTATTTTATTTACATTACCTTTTAGTAAGAGTCTGTCTGATAAGGAAAATAATTTAAGATATTTATTAAATCTTACAATTGACAACCTGACTTGTTATAATAATAAATTTAGTAAAATTGACATTAATCCCATTATTAAGAATGGACTTTCTTTGACAAACGATAAATACTATCTTAGTAAATATCTGAGAAGACAGGTAGCTTTATCGCTACAATATTATATTGACCATACAGCCAAGCATTTGGCTACCAAAACTTTCCCTAGTGGGGAATCAAATTTTCAGACATTGGAATGTTTTCCAAACACTTTATTTACAACTGACAACACAATATTGAGTAGTTGCACTACCAATAATGTGAAAAACAACTATACACAATTGACATCTAATTCGGTTCTTGAACCAAATAATTTAAATTAAATTTAGAGACAAAAGAGACAGCCTCTTGCTCCCACTTTAAAAAGGTAGAGAGAAATCCACCACTTAGTAATAAAATTAAGTTAAGCAAAAAAAGTAATATTGTTAACCTGGTGCACCAGAATATACAAGGGATGATGGGTAAAGACTTAGAAATTGAGTTATTTATGAATGATCGTAATGTAGACATCTGTTGTTTTACAGAACATTGGTTGAAATCCCATGAATTAATATTCAATTTCAGCAGGCACCAGGTTGGTAGTTCGTTCAGTAGAACACATGCAATACGTGGTGGCTCTCTAATATTGTTAAATAAAAACCTTAAATTTAAGGAACGTAGGGACAAATCTGTCTATTGAACGAACTATTGAAATAGCCTGTGTTGAGCTTGAGCGCTTGATAATTTTATGTATATATAGACCTCCAAGTGGGTTATACGATTATTTTGAAAAACAATTGGATGAGGTGTTGACCAAATTATTTGAATTGAAGAAACATATTATTGTTTGTGGTGATTTTAACATTAATCTACTAGATGAAACGCCAACATGTATTCGATTTAAATCATTACTGATGTCATATAATTTGCATAATGTGTTTCTTGAACCTACCAGAATCACCCCGTGCTCTGCAACCTGCATAGACAATATATTTATTGATTTCAAACCTAACCAAAAACATGTTTTTACTGAATTAAGTTCTGATCACTGTGGTCAACTAATATCCTTTCATGATGAAATCAAAAATAGAGATTCAAAACATGACATAGTGTTTGTTCCTATCAATGCGAAGCGGATTAAGAAATTTAGAGAAAATATTAAGCCAAAACTTTCATATGTACAGTACCATGATGATCCAAATATATTATACAGTAACTTTTTTGACATTATTGCAAAAGAGTACAATCTAATCTTTACTAAAAAGACCAAAAATGTAAGAAGTCATAAGTCATTTAATGAATGGGCGACTGTTGGAATACATAAGAGTAGGCAGAGATTGTATGAACTTTATGGTGAAAGATCATATAATCATAGTAATTCTTTTAAACATTATGTTAAAATGTATTCAAAGATATTTAAAAAAGTGTGTGCCATAGCTAAGTCACTACATATTAAAAATAGAATTAAAAATTCAGCTAATAAAATTAAAGCGACATGGAATGTCATTAATAGCGAAACTGGAAAATGTACTGAGCGCAACTCTGATTTTAATTTAATTATTGACAACGCACTTATTTCAACTGACAAAGAAGTTGCCTCAGCATTCGAAACTTTCTTTGCCAATATTGCAGTTTCTACCACCGAAGACCTTATTTCTTCTCCTACCGTCGCTGAATCGTTATTACTACATAGTGTAAAAGAAAGTAAATTTAAGTTTAATTTTAAGTTAGTAAGCACTGCAGATGTTATGCATGCTTTTAAATGTATTAAAATTAAGAATACTAGTGATTTATGGGGCATATCTGTAAAAATTGTACACTCAGTAATAGACATAATCGCACCATATTTAGCGACTATGTTTAACAACAGTATTGTAAGTGGTGTGTTTCCTGATTTAATGAAAAATAGTAAAGTTATTCCATTATTCAAATCCGGTAGTACAAGTGACCCCACAAATTTCAGACCCATTTCTGTGCTACCCACGTTAAGTAAAATTTTTGAAAGGCTCATTTTAAATCAATTACTTTCACACTTCAATAGTTATAAACTTTTACATGTAAAACAATTTGGATTTACCAAGGGTTGTTCAACTACTGATGCAGGTGTTGAACTTGTCAAACACATTTTTGAAGCTTGGGAAGAATCACAGGATGCTCTAGGGGTATTCTGTGACTTATCCAAAGCATTTGATTGCGTCCAGCATGAAACATTGGTCAGAAAATTATACCACTACGGAATTCGAGATACCGCTCTCGAACTTATGACTTCAT
The DNA here is from genome assembly GCA_036365455.1 of Macrosoma leucophasiata. NCBI lineage: Eukaryota > Metazoa > Arthropoda > Insecta > Lepidoptera > Hedylidae > Macrosoma > Macrosoma leucophasiata. The sequence continues at coordinate 21,472,480 of JAWQUS010000003.1, read as the reverse complement.
ATTTAAGCTCGAGAACCATGTATGTTGATATAAATGGAACGAGATCTCCTGGCACTTCGATGGATATGGGGGTCCCGCAAGGCTCAATTCTGGGTCCATTTCTGTTTTTAGTTTATATTAATGACTTGCCATACATTGTTAACGATAATCAAGAAATGATATTATTTGCAGATGATACCTCTCTCATATTCAAAATGAAAAGGCAACAAGTAGCTTGTGACGATGTAAACAATGCCCTCTCTAAAATAGTACATTGGTTTAGTGCTAACAACCTACTGTTAAATAGTAGAAAGACAAAATGTATTAAATTTTGTACACCTAACGTTAAACAGGTTGCAACCAATGTGAAACTAAACGAGGAAGCATTGGAATTAGTAGACTCCACGGTATTTCTTGGCTTAACCGTGGATACAAAATTGCAGTGGGGTCCTCATATTTCCAATCTAGCCCGTAGACTAAGCTCCGCAGCGTTTGCGGTAAAAAAGATACGATCCTTAACTGACGTTGAGACGGCTCGATTGGTTTATTTTAGCTATTTTCACAGTATTATGTCCTATGGAATTTTACTATGGGGGCATGCCGCCGATGTCAACACCATTTTTGTTTTACAGAAAAGAGCTGTGCGTGCTATCTACGGGCTAAGTCAGCGAGTGTCTCTCAGAGATAAATTTAAGGAAATAAATATATTGACTGTAGCTTCGCAATACATTTACGAAAATGTACTGTATGTACGTAAAAATATTAGCGAATTTCCTAGTAGAGCTAATGATTATATGAATACTAGGAACAAACACAAGTTGTCTGTGCACACAACACGACTGCATAGGGTGAGTAATTCTTTTAGAGGTCAATGTATACGCTTCTTTAACAAAATACCTGAAGATGTTCAAAGTCTTTCGATTAATAAATTTAAGAAAGTTATCAAAAAACGCTTGTACATGTGCAACTATTATAAAACATGTGATTACCTTAATGACACTGCACCATGGGATTGAAGCGATCGCTCCCAGGCTATTTCGAAAACCTGTACTTTGGATTTACAGACTGTATTAGATTTAAGTTTATATTCAAAAGAGCTGTACTGAGTTTCTTCAGTGGCGGAGTTCTTCTCAGTATTGACTGCCCTTGGAATTCTGCCAAGTGAATAACCTTTATTATGACGACCAAATTCATTCTTTCTCAGTTTCTTTTGAAATGGGGAATTGGAGGAATTTGTAAATAATTGATGCTTTCCATATTATACAAAATTGTTCAGTGTCTATTTAATTTATTATGTATTTTTGATTATTATTAGTGGTTATTCACTCTAGGTTAGTTTAAAAAAAAAAGACGATGTAAAAGTGCTCTCCAGGAGCCTAATTATATGAAATAAATGAATAAACTGAATAAACTGAATAAACTATCGTTGAAACAGGTGAAGGAAGTTAACTGATGGTGGAGTGCCAAGTGTAAGAGCTCGCGGGCTTAGTCACCAACGCATTATTTATTCTATCTGCCGCCGAATGGTAGTGTTCAGCACTATCGTGTTTCGGTTAGATGGTAATATATGGCCCCATAATAACTATCACAGAGAAATAACAGCTGAGGTATCAGTAATCTGCATTTTGAGTAGATGTCTATACGTTGCAGTCATTGCTTAAGATCCCTGTGAACTGCATGCTTATTGCTATCTTCATTAGGTACATACAAAAATTTCAAACTTACCCAAAAACTGCATTGAGTATTTCGAACTTTAAGTGATCCCTTACAGTCATCCTGCAAATGTCTAGGCATTTAAAGATATCTCTCAGGCTGCCAAGCATTTGTGAAAATAATATAACTCATCATAACTCACGAAAACTCACTAAACGGACAGGCAAAAAATAAAAAATATCGGTATGTACTTTATTTGTTATTTTTCTTGTATTTTATTTAACTAAATGCCTCGGTAGCCTAGTGGTAGCAGGCCACTACTACTACGCTGAGGTCCTGGGTTCGATTCCCGTGTAGGGTAGGTTATCAGAGATAATCGTGTAAAGTCCTTTATCTTTGGTTCTATTGGGATTTTACCATTTTCTAGAAATATCCCACTACCTCGAAGTTTGGTAATGTGCCCGGAGATGTCAACATGCTCGCCACGTGTCAGCTGTTACAACGTAACCGGCGAATCGTGGGTGTTTGCATGTATGCTTGAATACATGCATTTACCTCTGCTTACCCCTTCGGGGATTACAGGCGTGAAGTTACGTAAAGCATCGATATTTTGATTACAATTAACAATTACTTGAAAGTTGTTAAATTACTCTAGAAATAAAAAAAATCGCATTTGTTATTGCGACAAATAAAATATTACAAAAAAAATTATAAATATCAAGTTCGATATAAAAAATTGCCCATATTTATCGATTATTTTTTTTAAAGTATCGAGTCGTGTACATATCGATATTTGGTGCCCTTCCCTAGCTCGACGTATTTCAACAATGGGAGCGATGGCAGCATGCCGTGGCATTTCGTTGCGTGAAGTAGATCACGACACGCCCCATCATGTGATTTGACGAGAGAGGCGGCACCAAAGGTTGCCTGAAGGACATTCGGTGGGATCCATGGTGCATTTGCGTAATTTTTTGCATATAACGAAGGTGGCAAGTTCAGACGGATGTTAAATGATGACTGCAGCCTATAGACATCTACATAAAAATCAGAGGTCAATATGCAGATGCGTTGCCACCCCTGAGACCTTAGTTGTTATGTCTAGAACACTACCATTTGGCGACAGATAGATTAGGTAATGCGATGGTGCCTATGCTTTGGATAAAAAAGGATAACTATCACAAAGACATTACAAGAGGCAAACAAGCGTGCAGTTCAGATTGATGTTAACTGATGACTGCAGCCTCTAGACACTTACACAAAGACCAAAGTCAAAATTCATATGTGATACCACTGCTGAGGCCTAAGGCGTTATGCCTCTGTGCTGGAAGTTACAGGGCCGTACATTACCACCTGTCCGGAACACGATAGTGCTGAACATTACCATTTAGCGGCAAGTATATTAAGTAATGCGGTGGTGCCTACGCCCTTAGGTCCAAATTGTTCAAGTCCCGCGTCTTGAAATGAAAGACTGGAACCATCATAAAATTACTCGTAGGTCTGTCTATGTCTCTGTCTGTCCGTCTGTCACTGTCGATTTTCTCCAAAATTGACTTGAAACTTGGTACACATAGGTATGTACAGTGCTCATCAAGAAATAATGCACATCGAGCCTATGAAAGTGACGATCGGCTAGTTTCGGCTTCATAGAGCTCTCTGCTGCACACTGCCTACGTACGAGTAAGCATTCGTAGTCCGGTATTGGTCAAAACATGATCAAAATGTTCGACAAACGTCAAATAAGGTGCGAAAGAGATAACGCTCTAGGTACAGATCCGAAATAAGCCGACGTCTCTTCCTGAGGTCGATGTGCATTATTTCTTGTTGGATACTGTAAATCAGTGACCCCAGACATGAACGTGTTGCAAAAACTTAATTGGGGTTACTTTTGGGGGATAAATAAGAAATATGGCCCATTATTAACCTATCACAGAGACATAACAACTTAGGTCACATAGGTCATATCACTCTCAGCAATGTTACCAGCTACTGATACTGTAACGTCGCTTTGGCAGTCACCTTAATGATAATCAATTACACAAGCATGCGTGCAGTATACTTCCTACTTGCGTGTAATATTATAAAATAAGGAAGAATCAGCAAGGCCCATCTCCAATCGTGCCAAATGTTTAGGGCACGGTCAGTAAGGCCATCTTTGGATGAGTAGTTTGGTGCAATTAACACGTCGAGATCACTGACAATTTTACGTCACTTATTCGTTTCTACGAATGATTGATCAGACGAAGGTCTCTGATCAGTTAGTGCTGCCAATAATTACATACGGATAAGAAACGTGTTATTATCTAGAAGTACTGACGGCCGTTGGGGTAGAAGAGTTTTGGCGAATGTGCATCGGCAGATAAAGTGTAGGCAGATCCGCCACGCGTTGGATCTGGTGAAGGTTGCTTGTAATCGTTGGATGAGGGCGGCCTAGGACCGTACGTTGTGGCATTCTTTAAGGGAGGCCGTTGTCCAGTAGATGACGTGTTTCGAATATTTGAAATAATATATATATTGTTAACGTGTGCTGAAATAATGATGAAATGTGGTCGTTCAAAGTAAGGCTAGATTTTTCATAATTTTCAGAGTTCTAAATGCTGCCAAAAAAAACTGTAGGTACCTACGCTTACTAAGAAGAAAGACACTTTAGTCACCATAATTCACTTCTTTCTACCATTTCGGAGAAATACAAGAGTTATTTTATGTACCTACAGAAAAAGTTCTGATTCGTGAAGAAAGTGATAGATTTCCAGATTTCTTGATAGGTTTCCAAAGGAGAATGATACTGTTCCATACATTTCTGGGCCCAGGTGTTAACACTGTACAAATTATGTTATTTTCAAATGATTATAAATAAAATATATAATTTGAAATTCGAGCATTTTTTGAATTGCCAGTAATTGAAGTTTAAATATGATTAAGTTGAAGTTGGGTTAGATTGCTAATTGTAAACCATATTACTAAATGTGTTGTGTAGTGGGTTAGCCAGCAATGATTTTGCAGGCCCAAAATTACCTGTCTTCCCGTCCCTTTATAAGTAATTAAGTACCTAAACAATTTCTTTTCTCGTTTTGTTTAGCTTACACAATCGCATTAATTGATTTGCTTCATCAAATCTTTAGCATCTTACCTTTTAATCTGTGGGCGGACATTTCTAAATTGAATTAGACTTCGGCCATTTTGTTTACATAGTGTAGTAATCATAGAGTGTTACACTAATGTAGTAATAGATAAAAGGTCGCTCTCAATCAGTCGCGTTGGAGGCGGTGCCGCGGGCATTCTTGCCTCTTTAGTGTCAAAATTGGAGTACATCTGTCTGTCAAATTAACTGATATGACCAGTTGGGTAACTGCTCTGGTTTAAATGGGTTTCAGGTTTCAGGGGTAGGTATTTAGGTAGATTGGAAAATTAAGATATCAGAGAAGAAGATAACAATATAGAAAATGCTTTCGATAGTAAATCTATAATCTTAATATATATAAATCTCGTGTCACAATGTTTGTCCTCAATGGACTCCTAAACCACTTAACCGATTATAATAAAATTCGCACACCATGTGCAGTTCGATCCAACTTGAGAGATAGGATAGCTTACATTACGCTATGACTAATAGGAGCAGAGCAGCGCGGGCGAAGCCGGGGCGGGCCGCTAGTTATATATATAAAGTATCTTGTAAAAATAATAGGTAAGCAAAAAATCTTTTCAGCCCGTTATTTCTGCAAGCCTGAAAGTCTTCCAAAGAAATTTCCAAAAAGAAATGGAATTTCCTGAATTATCGTTACTTCAATTAGTAGATTGAAATAATACATTTCAAGTTTCAAGCAAATCGGGTGATTTTTTCGGGTGAAACTAGCAATATTTGCTTCATTGTCATGTTAAAGTCCCTATTTATTAAAAGTATTGTTCAGATTTTACCTTACCTTCAGTAGTTTCAGGCGTGAGTATGTTCACTAAAACTAGTTAACATACTTAATATGTTAACATTCTTCCTTACGTAGATTTGTAACGCCTTGAAAAATATTCTGAGCAATATTTATCCGATTTCAGGAAGCTCGTTAATGAGATGATCGTTTATAATGAGGCCACGACGAGGACGTGGCAGACACGAAAATACCAAGAGCAATTTGTGTAACAATGTTATTAACCTAGATAGCCGAGAAAACCTTAATTCGATTATAATGACTTTATTTGGGCAATAAAAAATATATTTGTAAATAATCCTTGTCCAGAAAATGTAAAAAATATAATAAAACGGTAATGGGAAAAAAATATTGAGTGACAAAAATAAAAACAAAATTTGGAGGCGCCGGGTATCGATCCCGGTACCTCTCGCATGCTAAGCGAGCGCTCTACCATCTGAGCTACGCCCCCGATGGTGAGATGGTTGAAATTATAGAACACAATCTACAAAATACTCAACTACGTGCAAGTTCATTGCGAAACTCTTAGCGACGAGAGTTTCATACAGTTGAGATTATTATCAAGATTTTTACAAAAAAGAAAACAAACAAAAAATAATAATTTCACAATAAGACTTTAGAGATAGACAATTTTTTTATGTCACAAAGGTGGAAAATTAGCCTACAGGCATACAGGTCACATACCTAGATGTTAAAACCGAATGGTCCAATGCCTGTCGCCCAAATATTTAAATGTGTGCGTGAAATTGTTTATGTATTTGTTAAAATCAAGGTGTGAGTTTCGTATTTACAACCGATTTAAAAAAGGAGGAGGTTCTCAATTCGACCCGTATCTTGTTTTTTCTTTTTTTTTGTAGTGTGAATGTGTATCACATGTATTGCCCCCCCCCCGCAAAAAATAACAGACTGTTTTTTTTTTAATTTTATGGCATCGCTTGTTATGCATATTGCCAGTGTCAAGTAAAACGATATTTCGTATTCGTATTATATGCAACGTAAAAGTCAGAGTTGTCAGTCAATTTATCAGTCCGTCAGTCAGTCACAGTCAGTAATTCTAGTAAAGCGATGGCTACTTTACCAGAACATTTACAATGAAGTTTTGGAGGCAACCCGAAAAAACGTGTTTTCGCACTGTTATTCTATTTCACTATACCCGAGCACTGTAATAAGCTTATATCAAACAAAATGCCACCAACTTTATTTAATATAACTCAAAAATACACCAAGAAAATAAAATAAGAGCACCGCACGCATCTTTCATGGTTCCCGCCAAAAACCCCGGGCATTGAGTTAATATCCAGACTGTTTTGCATCGGTAATAAACGCTATAGCTCTCTAGTTATACAGTATTATCTATGGCTATAGCAGGGGCCCCTCCGGTCCGCCGCGACCGGTGCGCGGTGGGCCGAGTTGCTCTATGATATAGGTATGTCAATTTACAAACTAAAAAAAAAAAGTAATTAAGAATATCACTACGATAAAACCAAATACACATTTTTATCACACTATCAGTATAATCAGGACAACATTGTAATAAGCAATAACCATGTGTTATTCGTATAATTATTGTAATTTGAAATAATTATGCGCTTATTATAATAAATTCTGTAATTAACCACATCCTTAACACTCAGTTACTAACTATGTTGATGTGCCTGTGCCTTCAGATATTTATATTATGTTTAATAATATATAATTAACGTAATGAGTTCTTACCAAACGACTGTGAGAAAATGTTACATTTTTTATTCAAAACAAACACAATAATAAAGAATTTAACACACATTTATAACATTAACTTGTAATGTGACAATAGTGCAGTAAATAAAATAAAATAATTAAAATAATTTAATAGACTTGTGACATTCTACCAGGGTTGTTAGTAGAGAAGATATCTTCACGTCACGCTTCTTACACAAAACTGTCTGAAGACAGACGTGTTTCTGTGCGAGCCTGTCTTAAGACAGTCTTGACCACAGGCTAATCAGGTCGAAGGTCTTGAATAACGTGTGAGCTGGTTCTTACATAAAGTTTAGGCATACTGAAATTCTTACATTCGTGCTTATATGAAAAAAACAACCACAATTTACTTGGCTACTGGCAAGCCTTTAGCGAATTCATAATTTTCTATTTTTAAAAATAATAATATAATCATTTATTGACAAAAACATTTTTACAATGGTTAATATTGAATCCATAGATTCCCGAACTAGTCTACACTGTATTTCGGGAATCAGTGGCTTCTCCGAGTTATAACTTCACTTTAAATTATTTTGTCATAAAACATTACATAAGGTAGATATATCAAGTAATCAAAAATTTTACAAAGAAGGGTCAGTATGTGAGTGAGTGAAAAAGTGTGTGTGTGTATTGACATTACCTAATATTCGACTGTATTATTTAGGTACACAGGCATCCATGTTTAAACTGCCTCAATAGTCTAATGGTAGTAAGCCTATGCTGCTACGCTGGGGTTCTGGATTCGATCCCGATCGAGGTCTATAAAAGATAAACGTGTATTTTTTATCTCTAGTACTAGTGAGATTTTTCTTTTTTCGAAAAGTTTCCCAGTGCCATCTCCGGAGTTTGGTAAAGTGCAGAGATGTCAACAGGCTCCCTACCTACATGGGCCAAAACGTAACCGGCGAATCGCAAGTGTTTGTTTCTTGAATGCATGCGTTTACTTCTGCCTACCTCGTGGGGAATACAGGCGTTACTTTAATCAACAGTGATTTTAATGTCTAGCGAGGCAGCCAGGTATTTAAAGGCTACAAACGTCAAATTAATACCTACGTGTTTGTGTAATAAATAGACATGCGAACAACAAGCAACGTGATTTATTACCTAAGACATAATAATGCTTCCAAAACTGTGTAGTAATGAGATTCAGCGAGTTAAGCTGATAGCACATATTGCATTCAGGCCGTAGTTAACGTAAACAGAGGGTCGAGCTCCAGTGACGGAGTTCGAGGGCGTAGGTACAGTATCCAACATTTTTACTTAACATTTTTATTTTTACATTTTTACCAAGAAATTTTTACTTGTGGTAGAGCTACAGTGGAGGTCGAGGGCGTAGGCACCACTGCATTACCTAATCTATCGGCCACCAAATGGTAGCGTTTAGCACTATCGTGTTTCGGTTAGATAGTAATGTATGGCCCCGTAATAACTATCACAAAAGCAAAAGATCTTAGTCCACAGGAGTGGCAACGCATCTGCACTTTGACCTCTGGATATTGTGTACTGTCACTTGACATCCATGTGAACTGCATGCTTGTTTGCCACCAACATCACAATGGTAATGTACGGCCCTGTAATTTCCCGCACAGAGGCATAACACCGTAGGCCTCAGGAGTGGCAACGCTTCTGCATTTTGACCTCTGATAATTGTGTGAGTGTCTATAGGCTGCAGTCATCACTTAACATCAATGTGAACTGCAAGCTTGTTTGCCACTTTTATTACAAAAAAAACACAAAATTTCTCAAGTTGCCGACCCAATCCTGTGTGCCTTATTCCTAAGACAGTAATATAATAAGTAGCTTATGACAAGAAACATGTTTTTTTTATTCAATTTTCTGCATTTGTTCATAACTAATTGGTTATAATGGGATGGTTTCTGATGTTTCGTACGATTTGAAACTTTTTATATACTTTATAATGGAAATAACAGTGTTGTTTTGATCATATTACCTTCTGAGTAATGATAGCGTGTTGTACGAACGTTTTCAGTTGCATTAATAGTATACTGATGTCAAGGATACTAAGATACATATGTCAAATATTTTTTAAGAAGGTGGAAATCAAGCAAATACCTTATTCACATGAATCTTACGCTTACGAAATTCGACTGAAATGGCCGTACAAATATTTAAAAAGAAAAGTTTGAATTTAGCATCGTTCGGGGGGATGGGATGCCAATCTTTCGGATGAAGCCTTCGTATAATTATAACTTCACGTACAGATAAGTTCGTTTAGTCACTAAAGTGATGCAGCCTATAAACATAGACACAGAAAATAAAAAATAAGATGCGTTGCCACCCTTGAGACCTTAGTTGTTATGATTGTAGCTGCGATAGTTATTATAAGGCTATACATTACCATCTAACCAGAACACGATAGTGATTAACAGTAGGTACCATTTGGCGGCAGATAGATTAGATAATGCGGTGGTGCCTACGCCCTCGAGCTCCGTCACTGAAACTCTACTACCAGTATTAGTAAAACCGCATGAAAAATCGTGCTGCAGTCTTTGAGTTTATCGGGAACAGATAGACAGACGCGGCGGGATACTTTGTTTTTATTGCAGATGAGGTACGGGAGGTGTGTCAGGACCGGGATATATGGCGCTCCACGCTCTCCACCACTACTACCTCCAGCATTCATTGTTATAATCCAATCAATTTACATAAAACTAACAAATCATATACACAAACTTATCTCATGGATTACTTTATCTACTTTTTTTTTATGTTGTGGAAGTGGCTGACAAGCATGCAGTTCACATTGATGTTAAGTGATGACTGCAGCCTATAGACACCCACAAAAAGACCAAGGTCAAAATGCAGATGCGTTACCACTCCTGAGGCCTAAGGTGTTATGCCTCTGTGCCGGAAATTACAGGGCCTTACATTACCACCTGACCGGAACACGATAGTGCTGAACACTACCATTTAGCGGCAAGTATATTAGGTAATGCGGTGGTGCCTACGCCCGCGAGCTCCGTCACTGGAGCTCTACTACCAGTATTAGTAAAACCGCATGAAAAATCGTGCTGCAGTCTCTGAGTTTATCGGGAACAGACAGACAGACGCAGCGGGATACTTTGTTTTTATTGCAGATGAGGTACGGGAGGTGTGTCAGGACCGGGATATATAGCGCTCCACGCTCTCTGCCTACGCCGTTAAGGGCCTGGCGTGAAGATACATTCATACATTACCATATAATCTACCGCTATACGCAAACGCAAAAAACTGCCCCTTATCGGCAGGTAGTTTTGATATGTTCTAATTTAATAATTCATGAATAGTTTTAAACAGAATTTACCTACATTTTATGCATTTAATTTACTCCCGGATCTATTGCCAGATTAAACATGTTTTTTCAACGTGAGAATATTTTTTTTATGTTAGGTACACAATAGCCGCCTTATGTCAATAATAAGTTCTTTGCTAATTTTTACTGTGGCTTTGCACATTGTTTTAATTGAATAGATATTTAGCTTCCTGTTTGCTTATGCTTACGTCTGTTCGTTGTGTGTCGGGTAATTTTGAACATTGTAGCCTACTACTGCGCTGGGGGGTTCTAAGTTCGATTCCTAGGTCGGGGCTATCAAAGATAACAGCGTAAAACTCTTTATCAATGGTACTGTTAGGATTTTCACAGATGTTACTGGGGATTCATCAAGCACACATGCAAATACCCACGATTTGCCGGTTACGTTTTTCGCCCATGTAACAACAGGTGGCGAGCCTCTTGACATCTCCGGGCACATTACCAAACTTTGAGGTACTGGGAAACTACCAGAAAATAGAAAAATTCCAAATAGGAATAAAACCTACTGGTGGTAGAGCTCCAATGACGAAGCTCGCGGGCGTAGGCACCACCGCATTACCTAATATACTTGCCGCTCAATGGTAGTGTTCAGCACAATCCTGTTCCGGTCAGGTGGTAATGTATGGCCTTGTAATTTCCAGCACAGAGGCATAACACCTTAGGCCACCCAGGAGTGGTAAATCTGCGTTTTGACCTTGGTTTTTGTGTGGGTGTCTCTAGGCTGCAGTCATCACTTAACATCAGTGTGAACTGCAAGCTTGTTTGCCACTTCCATTACATAGAAAAAAGATAAAGGATTTATACCGTTATCTCTGAAATCCCTTGACCCAAGAATCGAACCCAGGACCCCAGCGTAGTAGAAGTGGCCCGCTACCACTAGGTTACTGAGGCAGTTAACAAAATAACAAAGACTATTCAGATAAAGTTTTTCAAGCGTGATATCTGATGATCTTGGTGTTTCCCACATTATTTGAATTTTTGACAATTAAACAACTAAAACGACGTCTATTAAGGATAAATATAATGTGGGATTACTCATTTGTTTTTAGATTAGAGCAGGGGTTTTAAATTTACTTGCTCAAGAGTATCTACTGTAACCTGTGTGGTCAGTTTTTTTTTGCGGTAACTCAAACAACTAACCTCGTAATTAATTCTACTTTTTGGGGTTTCGTACCTCAAAAGGATAAAAGGTGCGTCGTGCACCTGTCTGTCTGTCCATCTGTCACAGCTAATTTTCTCCAAGAGTACTGGGCCGATTGAGTTGAAATTCGGTACACTTTTTTATGTCACGAGGTCATGACTCAAATATGCACGTGCTATAAATTAATTTTCAGTACTTACAAGAGGCACTTTTTGGTAATAAATTAGAAATAGAAAAAAAAGTTCTGCAAATTATAGGTATTGCGTGATAGATCAAAGACCTTGTGTCCTATTTTAAGGATCTCAAACTTTTTTACTTACATTTGATACCTCAAAATTTCTTAAATAACCCTAACACTACTTACCAGTAGTGTTGGGGTTATTTAAGAAAATATTCGAAAAAAATCCATGCGATCTTTTATTTCCGAAACTTTGGGAATGGAGTAAGTACCTATTTTACCTATAGATTACAGGAAAGTCGAAAAGTGTAGGAAGTCTGTGGTATGTAAAGTTTTATAGAAAATAACCTTTGAATGCGAGTCGGACTTACACTTGCCCGTTTTTCTTCCTTTGCGGTACAAAACACTAAAAATTAAAAGATTAGTTACTAATAACCTACATCATTGTAAAATGTAGTTGTGCAGTGCAGAGTTCTTCAATACACAGCTATATATAATGTCATTGTATAAGTTAGGGCTAAGCTAGCAATCGCAAAATTTTAGCTGATTACGCAATAGCAAAAGCATTCGTTACCAAATTAATAAGTGTTAAAGCCATAATAATTTATGATCTTTTACTAACATTTCCAAGTTTGCATAACAAGTTACAAGTATCAGCAGAAAGTGTATGTATGGTTGTGTGAATTCCTCCATCCCGCCCACCATTCAAAAATAACACTTGGTGTTGTATGAAGCCAGAAACATTACCTATTCGCACGGTTAAGGATTATGCAACTTTTTGTATGATTTACCTATGTGGTAAACGGTCACTTATCACTATTACTGGTGGTTTTCCAGTGACGTAGCTCGGAGGTGTAGACACAACAGTATTACCTTATTTATATATCGTCAAATTAAAGTGTTCAGTAATCGTGTGTGTGAAGATATACCTTTATGAAAGATATGTCGTGTGTGTGAAAGTGTTCACTGTGTTCCGGTTATAGCGTAATGAATGGTGCCTTAATTTTTTTCACCCCTGCTGAGGGGTGCCTCAACCTCAATAAGGTCAAAACGGTCGGTGTGCACGCTGCACACCGACCGTTTTGACCTTATTTAATTTCCTGGTGGTAGAGCTCTAGTGACGGAGCTCGCGGGCGTAGGCACCACCACATAATTTCTATCTGCCGCCAAATGGTAGTGTTCAACACTGTCGTGTTCCGGTTAGATGGTAATGTATGGCTCCGTAATAACTATCACAAAGACATAACAACTTGGGTCTCAGGGCCTTGGGTGGCAACGCATCTGCATTTTGACCTCTGGTTTTTGTGTAGACGTTTATAGGCTGCTGTCAACATTTAATAACAATGTGAGCTGCATGCTTGTTTGTCACCTTCATTATGGAAAAAATCATATATTTCGTATAATTAAGCTCCTGAATTTGATATCTCCGGAACGACTGCTTCAAAAAATAATGCTAAGTGCTAATGTAAAAATGTGTAAAAATAATGATATATGCTAAATGTCTATAGAGCACATCCAAAATCCAAAATCGACCAAATTGAAGGCTTTCTCATAGTCTTCGAACGCTAGACATAGCGGCTGATTGTACTCTTGGGTTTCTATTTGACAGCATGTGTCAGCACTACGTAACTTTGTTAGATAGTAAGGTAAGAAATATGATTGTTCCATATTATTTCGCATTAACACATGCTTGTGAAATATATTTTATTTTTAAAGAAAAATGGAAAGAAAAATTATTAAGGGTAAAAGCGACTTCTTTACGATATTCAATAAACTGAAAAGTCTATTATATCGGTTGCCTAACTAGCATAGTTGGTAATAGATGGCGCTGCTGCTACCATAAAGCAATGCAATAGATGTGAAGGAAAGATTTGACAACCGATTTGTCAGCAGGGCTTCAGTAGCTCAATTGGAAGAGCGGCTGGACTAGATTCCCAGTAGGTCGCGAGTTCGAGCCTCGCCTGAAGTCAAATTTTTCTTTCCATTTTTCTTTAAAAAGAAATATGATTTTGTTAGATGGTCTTAAACAGCCCGGTACGCTGTACTTTATCATCTAACAGAATTTCCTAGCTTTTACTACCTACAACGCATGAAGGCCAATGCATTTGCGAATCATATATCAATTTAAGTACGAGTACATCAACATGCTGTTAAATTGTTACAATACGTTAAACTGACTCATGGTAATCGGAGATTAAGCTCAACAAATGGCCGACCTTACAGCTTCGCTAATTCATCCATTTTTCTCAAGCTGCCTTGGCCGAGAATCGAATGGGCATTGTTCCAATGCATTGTCCAGGATAACATTTTGTAAATAGCCCATTTAGTTTTGCTCGCGGCTAATTAAATTACAATTGAATGAATATCCTTACGCACCACGTTCATTAGTCATTGTAAGTAGTAACTACTGATTCTGTATTGTACTAACTGAAATCTAACCACCAAGCACGCTTTGCATTAATATGTACGTTCTTAAGACTGTGTAAAAGGGAAATGAGACATTCTTCTGATATACTTTTTACATTAGTATATTATATTTAGTTTTATCTTAGTGATATTCTTCATATATTATATATATTTTTTTTATCTTGTTTGACATGTTTGTCAATTGTTATTCATTTTAACTTTAATTTATTTTGTTTGTTTTTGACGTGTCATAAGAGGCGCTTGTCACCCTAAACACATAAATGAGTTTCTGATTCTGATCCTGTAGTTGCACTCAGAAAGAAGCGAGCATGGCCCCGCGGCTGGTGTAGATCGGAAGTGATCTACACGGTTAAGCGGCGCGGTCGGGTGTGTGTTGGGTGACCGCTAGTGGAAAATTAAAATGCGCTTTTCCGTGCTTCGGAGGGTACGTAAAGCCGTCGGTACCGGTTGCTATCGATAGCGGTTGTTAAACGTTTTCGGAGGCCTTATGGGCTGTTTGACAATATCCGACAGCGGGTTGGGCAGCGTGGTGGAGTAAGCTCCAAGCCGACTCCCAAGAAGGGGAGAGACTCGTGCCCAGTAGTGGTGGCGCCAAAGTTTCAAGTTCAAAGGTTCAAGACATCAAAGTTTGCTCTTATAATTGGCAACGCATCTGATGCTGTATTTTGGTCTCCGATTTTTGTGTAGATGATATTCACTTAACATCCAATACTGTAGGTATGTTTGTTTGTCACCACCATATAAGAATAGTTTTGTCATGGTGGTAGAATTCTAGTGATGTCGCTAAATGGCAATGGTACGGCCTCATTATTTCTCATACAGAGGCATATCATTATGCACATGCCTTGCGTTAATGAGTAACTTTCAAGAAGAAAAAAAAACTCATGTGTCACATGTGGGACACCCGATTGGAACGAAGTTAATGACTTTAGTAATCCATTGTTAATTTTTAAAACTATTAAAAATAACTTAAACTAACATACACACGAACACGACATAACAATATACATACTTACGCATACACAGCAGACGCGTGCGTCGCGTGACTTGTCACTGTCAAGTGAGAGAGAGAGAGAGAGAGAGAACGAATAAGTCGAATCCTATACTCGGCCTGCTCCCTCTCCGAGCGTTACGTACTAAAGCAAAAGTGTCGGGAGAGCGCTACGCACTATAGCATAAGTGTCGTGAGGATTTTTCGTGACACTCGCTTATGCCCCTTAATCAGCGTACCGCGCGATAAGGAACTTCGTTCCAATACGTTCCAAAATACAAACATCAAAAACAATACTTGCAAACTAGGGTTGTTGAGGAAGTGATTATGAGGAAGAGGAGGAGGAAGGGGAATTGTGATGCGCCAATTTAGAGGATGCGGATGAGGAAGAGGATATTTTTATGAGGAAGAGGATGAGGAAGAGGAAGAGGAAGCAGATGACATAATAATAATAGCAACCCTTGAAACGTCCCACTGCTGGGCACGAGTCTCTCCCCTTCTTGATAGGAGGTCTGGAGCTTACTCCACCACGCTGCTCCAATGCGGGTTGGTGGAGTTACTTGCAAGGGTTAGTGGCCAACCCGCTGTCGGATGTTTTCAAACCGCCCATAAAGCCTCCGACAAGGTTTAACGACTGCTATCTGTCGACAGCAACCTGGACCGTCGGTTTCCTGCTCTCCGAAGCACGAAAATGCGCATTTTAATTTGCCACCAGTGGTCACCCGTCACACACCCGACCGCACCCGTATCGCTTAATCGAGTAGATCGCTTGCGTTCTACACCAGCCGGGAGGCCTTGCGCGCTACAGAAAGATGAGAAGAGGATGATACGAAGATATAAATACTAGCGGACCCAACCTAAACTCCGCTGTCCTGTCTCTATCTACTTAACTAAGTATATATATATAAGTCTGTTTTACTACATGAAAGAAATAAACCTTGTGTTGCTGTAAAGAAGATTTATTGTTAGTTTTTTTTATACAGAGACTATTTTATTTAGGTAATATAAAACAATATGAACTCAAACCTGTAAAGAAGAAACGACAATGAAAGTTTATTCTTTCACTTTTAAAACATAAAATAATATAATATTAAAATTTTCATTGATTATCCAATTGTCAATCAACTCATATTTAAATCTGTCATCTGACATTCTGAATTCGTTTCTTCTTTAAAATCAGACAATTAAAAAGTTAAAAACTATAACCAAACTTCATGGTAAGTAAACACACAGAGTGCGAAGAAAGAAATAGTATTTCTTTACATCTCCCCCCATGGGGAAGAAAATTCACCCGTGAATTTTCACTCCAGTTCTCCATTTGATACTTGCACATTCTCATCCTCTGTTATCTGTACTGGAATTAGTTTTGTGATATGAAAAAGATTTGACTCTGTTTTTCTATGTCCTGTATCTATCTCGTAAATTGTATTAGATTTCTTTTTAATTATTTTATATGGTCCAATTCTCAATTCATCTAGCTTTTTCCTATTTAGTTTATTCCCATTTTCTATATATACTAGATCTCCCACACTGAATTCTCTTTGTTTTCTATTCCTATCATACCTCATTTTGTTATAGTAATGTGATTTCAAGGTATTATTAAGCGCTGTTTTCTTATCTCCGATCCAGTCACTATTTATACCTCCTTGTTGTAGTTCTTTTGGTAAAACCTTAACATCTGTTCCGTATAGCAAATAACATGGTGCATAGCCAGTTACTGAGTGGTTAGTCTGATTGTATTTTTCTACACATTCATGTGCTATTGTAGTCCACGCTCTGTTTTCTCCATCTTCATTGATTTTGCATCTAATTTTGTTAACTATCGTTTGATTCAACCTTTCATTTAGGCCATTAGAAAACGGTGCATTCACTGCTGTAAAAATTATTGTTATTTGTTTGTCAGTAAGGAACTTCTTGAATTCTTTAGAGTTTATTCCTGGATACTGGTCGGTAAGGAGCATCCCAATCTCTTCGGTTTCAGCGACCTTATTTATTAGCTTTATAAAGTCATGTGCACCCTGGGTTTTTGAAGTTATAATAAATGCATATCTAGTGAAGTGGTCCACTAAAAGATGTATGTATTTCTTGGTTGATCTAGAACCACCAAAACCTCCAATTGTGTCTATTGATACTATTTCAAAGGGTCTTGTCGCTGGGCCTAAATATGACATTAATCCGTATTTGTGTTGTCCTCTTGTTTTGTTTTTTATGCAAATTTCACAATTCCTACAAACATTTTTAATATTTTTCGTTAAATTTTTTGTTGCGTACAGTGAACTAATAGTCGTTAGCATTTGTCCCACTCCAATGTGACATAGATCTTCATGTATTCGCTTTATAAATTTAATACTGAATTCTTCTGTGTTTTTGGTACTGGAAATTCTTTTATCGAAATGAGATTGTCCTTCAGTGGTTGGATAGAATTATATTGAATGATATGTCCCAGGTATTTTACCGAATCTGATGCAAATGTACATTTTATAAATTTTAGTCGAAATCCTTCCATTTGAATTGCTTCTAGTAACTGTTTCAAGTGACTTATGTGTTCATCAAATGAGTTTGAAAATATCAGGATGTCATCTATATAATTGACAGCAAAATCGGTTAGTTTATATTTTCTAAGTATGTTACACAATATTCTTTGAAATATTGCTGGAGCAGTCTTCAAACCAAATGGTAGGCAAGTCCATTGAAAGTGTCCCTCTTGAGTTACAAACCCTGTCTTCTTCCTGTCCTCTACTCGTAGAGGTATAGACCAAAAAGCTGAATTAACGTCTAAGCTTGTAAAAAATTTGCAATTTCTTGTTTTTGTCATTAAATCGTCAATTAATGGGAAGGGTTGAGCCTGAGGAACTACAATTTTATTTAAATCCCTGAAGTCTATACAGAGCCTTGATTTTTTATTTTCTTCCTTTTTAAATGTCAAAGTTACTGGTGCTGCGAATGGACTATAAGATTCTTCTATAAGCGCATTATCCAATAATTCGGCTATTTGTTCTGCTATCTCTTTTTTGTCTTCTATAGTGCATCTGTATGGCCTCTTGATGCAGTATTTATCCATTAATAAATCTATTCTTGCTTCATATCCTTTAACCATTCCCACGTCATACTTGTTTTTGGCAAAAACTGATTGATATTGTTGTATTAGCTTATTTATTTCTTCCCTTTTATCATCATCTAAATGACCAACCTTTATTTCAAATTCCTCCTCTTTGATATGTTCATTAAAATTAATTTTGTTTTCGTTTTCATATTTATTACCTTCATTTTCACCTTCGTCTATCTTTTTCTCCATTTTTTTACTATTCTTTTCATGTAAGTATTGTTTCTGAGTTATTTTTAACTCCTCATTTTGTACTAGCTTGTATTTCTTTATCATATCTAATCCTATTAAGAAATCATATCTGAATTTGTGTTCGTCAATGATGTACACATCCACATTTTCTTCTATTTCAAAAATTTTTATTTTTAAATTTGTCAAACCACTTGTTTTTTGGACACCATTAATTGTTACTATATTTTCTTCATTCGAGTTATGTCCTTTTGTATTTAGTTTTAGTAATTTGGAATTAATTAGAGATACATTTGAACCTGAATCGTATACTCCATAAATTTCTAATTTATTATTTAACAGTAGTTTGATCTTAATTAATGGTGTCACTACTAGTTTTTTTGTTCTGTTTCATTTAACTCTGCTTCAATCACTGAATTATTTACATGTTTAATATATCTTTTATTTAATTTATCATCTTTTCTAACTCTAAACCAGCATGCAGCTTCGGAATGATAGCGAACCCCTTTATTTAATTTTACGCATATTTTGCATGGATAACGACCTTCATTTGTAATATTTATCCTTTGATTTTCATACTTTCTGTACGTTCCATTCCTATTTTTATTTACCAAATGTTCATACTTTCTCACCTCATTGAATAAACATACTATATCGTTCATTGCTTCTCTATTTATCTTCTCTAATACAAAACCTGGCAAACCTACCGCTATCAGATCCACCAGTGTACCTGTATCAATTGAATTTCTCATGTCCAATAAAAGTTTTTCCTTTTTAATGGCATAGTCCACTAATGAACCATCCTTATATTTAAATAACAATGCATAGGTCACTTGGTTCCAGTTTTGGTTTGCAAATGACTCGCACAACTTTTCTTTCCAAACTATCCACTCTGAGTTGAGTGTTAATTTTATAATCATTGAGCTGTACCAATCAACACAACTTTTATCCATAAATAGTCGGAGAATCTCAATTTTTTGTTCATCTTTCATAATACCGAAGCGAGAACATTCTCTCTCAAAAATGTCAATCCATTGCCTTGCATTCGAGTTTTTGCTCGTAAATTTCTCAATCACAAACTTCTCTGCGACATATTTCAGATTCTGTTTTTTTAAATCATGTGTATTTTCTATTAACTTTGTAAACATTTCTTCCAATAAATTCGAATCTCTAATTTGTTCTTCAGATGCTCGGTTATGTTCAATTTCCTCCAGATATTGTTCTCCAAATTGTAAGTTACCATCAGCATCTATGTAAATTTCTCGTAATTTATCTGTCATAGTTATCCAAACTCTTCGTGTCTGATGTCTTTTCTTTAAACTATTTTTTACTTTGTTGTACACAGCTGTCTCAATTAATTCTTCGTGAAATCCAACAGACTGTAATTCCTCTGGTATAGCAAATTTTTTTTCATCTTTAGTTGTGATTGAGGTTACACAACAAATATTAGATTTTCCATCATTCGCCGGTAAAATCGTGAATTCAAAACATAACTGCTCCATTTGCATCTTTTTATAAACAAAATTGTCGTTTTATAAGTCTGTTTTACTACATGAAAGAAATAAACCTTGTGTTGCTGTAAAGAAGATTTATTGTTAGTTTTTTTTATACAGAGACTATTTTATTTAGGTAATATAAAACAATATGAACTCAAACCTGTAAAGAAGAAACGACAATGAAAGTTTATTCTTTCACTTTTAAAACATAAAATAATATAATATTAAAATTTTCATTGATTATCCAATTGTCAATCAACTCATATTTAAATCTGTCATCTGACATTCTGAATTCGTTTCTTCTTTAAAATCAGACAATTAAAAAGTTAAAAACTATAACCAAACTTCATGGTAAGTAAACACACAGAGTGCGAAGAAAGAAATAGTATTTCTTTACATATATATAAAAAAAAATTAAAAGAGCATTTTGTAGTGGTTGGTCCGAGGAAAGAAGGACTAGACTTGTGTCTGAAATCGAGCACTCTCTGGAGTGGGTCTCGGATTGGGGTCGACTTAATTTAATGCAGTTCAACCCCTCGAGGACACAAGTCTGCACGTTCACCGCTAAAAAAACGCCATGCATTGTAGCACCACAGTTCTAGGGCATTCCGATCGCCGTTGGTAAGAGTATCTGTATCCTGGGCGTTAACATATCGAACGAAGTGCAATTCGGGAGTCACATTGAGTGTCAGACCACACTTCACTTCACTTTCACATCGGGGTAGCTACTACTACTCATACTCATTTGTGGGCGGGAGCCCCCAAATACTAGCTTGTTCCACTTGACTCCCTACAAAAACGCGCCGTTCGTATTGTTAACGATTCAGGACTTACTGACAGGCTCGAACATCTGAGCCTACGCAGAGACATTGGGAGTATGTGCGTGTTATACCGTCTCTACAGTGTTGAGTGCTCTGCTGAACTGTTTGACATGGTGCTACCATCTATTTTCCTACACCGTACTACCCGCCGAAGAGAAAAGTTCCACCCACACCGACTGGACACCTGGCAGTGCTCAACGGTGCGGTTTTCACGTTCGTTCTTGCCCAGAACGTGTAAATTGTGGAACGAACTTCCCTCTGAGGTGTTCCCTAGGTGCTACATTAAGAGGTTCTTCAAAAATGGCGTCAAAGGAGTCCTTCAGGGCTGGCAGCGTGTTGGCAACTCCCCTGGTGTTGCAAATGTTCATAGGCGACGGTGACCACTTTCCATCAAGTGGCCCGTCTGCTTGTCTGTCAACCTACAGACATAAAAAAAACACACGCACACCAAAAAAAAAAGATGAGTGAATGACACAATTTCATTTAGGAATTGAAATGAAAAGAAGAATGCAGTCTTTATTTCTTTGTTAATTAGGTATTTAAGTCGAATATTATTAATCAAAATAAAAGAATTGAATACTATTAATCGAAATTTATTTTAAACAGGGAGGTTAATTCTTATAAAAAAAATATTTGGACGCTGTTTCCCCTACAAGCGGTTTTATAGCTCATCATATACCAATACAGCATTGCTAAAAAGTCGTTTGTTGGTCCATTTGATGGAAGAGAAGATAGGTATTGTAAAGATACAGTTCTGTGAAGCCCCGAATATTTAGATTTTTTAAGTTGAGTACGCGTATAAACAAAATAATGTATGTCAATAAAATTAAAACAGACAATCCAGGAACAGCGCCGGTGGCGGGTGGGAAGGTCTCGCTCGCCTGTTCGGCCTGGCACCACGCTGCGGCGTGTGCGTTGCCATCGATAGGCGACGCGCATGCGCAACAAAATTCCTCATAAATTCCTCTTAAATTTTGAGGAAGCGGTAGCGGAAGAGGATTTTTTTATTTTAATTTTTGAGGATGCGGAAACGGTTGAGGAACCCAAAATATTGCGGAACTTCCTCATTATGAGGAAGAGGAAGAGGAATCCTCAGCAACCCTATTGCAAACTGATGACTGTCTCAAACAGTCATAGCTGATTCATAGCCATTAAGCAATAAGTAAATGAGTACGAGGATATTAAATGTTCCACAGAAAATGCCGGCAAACAAAAACTAAAGATTGCGTTAACTTTGAGCTATGATTGATAACATCTAGTCAATGACAATGGTTCATTGATTTCATTATGGAGGATCGGTCAATCGCCACTCGAGGTGATGATTGAGTGTTCGTGCCTAAATAGGTGTTCATCAGAGACCTTTGAGTCTGGGGTAGAAGCTTGCTAGAGAGTATTTGACGTTTTTATTTAAATAGCGTCCAATTGCCTAAGTAGTTGGTCCCGTAATATCTATCACAGAGTCACAGAGACATACCAACTTAGGGCGGCATCGCATCTGCATTTTGACCTCTGGTTTTGTGTGAATGTCTATTGTCTACAGTATCCACTACACATCTATGTGGACTGCATGCTTGTTTGGGGTTTTATTTACAGTTTTTGAAAATATATCAGAACTCAAAATCTATTAAGAAAAATTCGTTAAAACTAAATTACGTCGCAAGTTTTCATAAAATTATAGCATTTGTTTTTTTTTAGTTTACACTGCCTTATTCTTAAAGTTAGATGGAGGAGTGGGCCACAAATTTTTCCAAGGGTCTATCTTACAACAGTTGATGTTCAGAAAAAAATGTGATAGAAACCTCTATGTCATTTTCAAAGATCTATCTATAGAAATCGAACATCGAACGTTTGATAAAAAAAATATATACCTACCCCCAATATTTTTTTATTATTTTTATATAAACCATAAAGCGGTTTACAAAATAAATCTACCTACCGAGTTTCCAGAATATCGTCAAAGAATGTGATGTGTATCATAATACTGATGTGCTCCTAATAGTTTCAAAATAAAGTGGTTTTGACATACAGACGGACAAATAGACAGACATGACGAGTCTATAAGAGTTCGGTGTCTCATTTGGCTACTGAACCCTAATAAGGTGTCAAATTTTAGGTAAATTCAGAGTAATTTCATCCCGGACTCTATGCGTCATTTTACACTTTAAATTCTTAATGAATCTACATAATTATTTCCTGTGTTAGTTATACGTATTATTTTTTATACCCAGATGAACTCAATCGATTAGCGATAAAGTAGATTGATATCGATAAAATAGGCAATTCGATACGTCAATCAAATCGATGTTATTTTAAGCGGCAGTAAAAAAATGCGAATAATAGCAGCGGAATATTGTGATTAATTTTGACATTTTAATACGTAACGTTTATTACTTCCTACATTCATAGGTAATCATGTACGCATCTAATGTGGTAATGATAACTGCATACCATGAAACCTGTTTCTTAGTCATATTATGATTAAATTCTATTTACTAGATATTTTCTGATTTACAGAAACTTCATTACTAATCATCATTTACAGAAAAGTTTCGTTTTTAGAATGTGAGGATACCATAGAAATATTTAATTAAGTATGTATATAAAATAATATAATCTTAGAAACCACAATTGCCAGGCGTTTCAGCATTGGCATAGGGGCTCTTTTTAGGACGTAGGTGCACACTAAGACGGTATTTTGATTTTTTTACAACCACTAACCACTTCTGTTTGTCTGTTGCGTTTGGCACAAAATTGTGTTTTATTTAAAAAAATAAACAGGGTTATTTTAAATTAGCGCATCACCTCTTGCAGGCAGCTTCTCTAGATCAATCCCAAAAACATTTGTTCTACGACTTATTACACATCTTGATAAATAACAAAAAAAAATAATCAAAGGCAATAAATTAATTTCGTATGGGAAGACTTAAAGAAGAATGATACTGTTCCGTACGTTTCTGGGCCCAAGGCCCAGTGTAGGTACAAATTATGTCATTTTTAAATGACAAAAAGTAAATAATTTGAAATAAGGGCATTTTCTGAATTGCCAGTAGTTGAAGTATATATGTTTAAGTAAAAGTTGGATTCGATTGCTAATTGTTCACTATACAAAATGTATTGTATATTAGGTTAGCCAGTAACGATTTTGTAAAGCCAAAATTATCCGTCTCCTTTTAAAAACTATAATTTTAAAAAGTCTTAGAACAAATATTTATTGTCTTTGGGGTTGATGTAAAGAGGCTGCCTGCAAGAGGTGATGCGCTAATTTCAATTAGCTCTGTATATGAGTATACCTAGTTGGGACCAACTAGGTATACTCGTATACGTTTATATACTTTTAAACCAAATCCTGTTCGATTGAAACGCGAGACAATATTTTAGCGATGAAGATAAGCAATCCGCGCAATTGGCTGGTTTAGTGAGTATTGTGCGAGGTTCACACGTCCATTGTGCTCATGTGCTAACTCATGTGATCATGGTCTTTTTACAGACAACTTAGTTTCGGTTGTGTACATTAAAGCTTTATATATATATATTTATATATATATATATATATATATATATAAATATATATATATATATATAAATATATACAATTAACTCGAATGGTAGGTGATACTGCATCTAATAGACAACTGCACAAACACCAGATATCAAAATGTGGATATACATGTATGGCCCCGTGAAAATTAAGAATTACGGTGGCGTTCAAAATGCAGATGCGTGGTAACGCATTTTCACTTCTGGGTTTTTTTAAGGTGTCCATAGGCTCCAGTCATCACTTAACATCCATGTGAACTGTATATATATTGTAGGAAATAAATAGGAATTAATAATTCCTATTTAATATACAGTTCGCTTAAATGTTAAGCTGTATAAATAATAGGTAATATAGGTGCTTGCCCATAGTAGGTAATAAAAATAATGGAATATTTAGCTTTTATAAAGTTGGTTCAGTTTTAATAGTAGGAATAGAATCTATATTATAATGTTACTCTTTAACAAGTAAAAATAAACTTGCGTTTGACATTACCAATCTCGAAAAAAAAACAAAATATTTCTAGGAGTTTTTGAGGCAACCTTGAAAGAGGCGTGTGTGTGGTGCTCTTATTGGTTGGGGAAAAAGTTTCTTCGCATTTTTTGAGTTAATTCAAAACATTTTTTATTATAATTTATTTAAATTTAACTAAAGTATGTATGTACCATTTTGTTCGATAACCTTTTGCCATCTTGTAGGTAGGGACATGATTCCATTGCTATAAAAATTTTGGGACTTCTCGTCAAAATACCGCGACAAGTGGATTTGGCGGTCCTCTCGTGATGTTAACCTAACATTGCATAAATAATTCTGAAGAGACCGAAACAGGTGGAAATCTGAAGGTGCAAGGTCAGGATTATACGGCGGATGCATTAACACCTCCCAGCCAAACTCTCTTAACTTTTGCTGAGTGGCTATAGATGTGTGAGGTCTAGCGTTATCATGATGAAACACCACACCCTTTCTGTTGATCAATTCCGGCCGCTTTCTCTCAACTTCTTGCTTTAATCTCATCAGTTGTTCGCAGTAGAGTTCAGAATCGATAGTCCTGCCTGGTGGTAATAGCTCATAATGAATAATGCCCTTCCAATCCCACCACACACACAACATCACCTTATTGCGAGTTAACTAGGGTTTCGCCACAGTCTGTGAAGCCTGACCGGCCTTTGACCACGACCTTTTTCGCACGTTCTTGTCGTACGTGATCCACTTTTCATCACCAGTTATCAGCTTCTTCAAAAATGATTCGGTTTCATTACGTCGTAATGAAGAATCACAAATGAGTATACGGTTCATTAGGTTTCTTTCAGTGAGCTCGTGAGGTACCCAAATATCGAGCTTTTTTTTGTACCCAGCTTTTTTCAAATGCGCCAAAACTGTTTTGTGATCAATTCTCAGTTCTTCAGCTACGTCGTAACTACTGATATGTCGATCTTGCTCCACTTTTTCAAAAATGGCATCCATTTTATCCGTAATAGGGCGACCAGAGCGAGGTGCATCTTTGACATCAAAATTTCCGGATTGAAAACGCTTAAACCAAATTTGTGCTACTCTCACAGACACTGCACTAGGTCCATAAACATCGCAAATTTTTTTCTTGTAGTAAAATTTTAAAATGTATCGAATTTCTTCATTAGATTCACTCATCTTGACAGTACGAAAAACAAATGAAAATCACACATTTGCCTAATTTGAATTTGGAATTATGTTCTTTAAAATGTTAACTTTCAATGATACCAAAACCAGCCAGATACAAATACTACAGCCAAAGAGATTTTATTACAAGTTCATACATACTATAATGCGAAAAGACTTTTTCCCCAACCTATTATTTTATTTCATTTTCTTGGTGTATTTTTGAGATAGATTAAATGAAATTGGTGGCATTTTGTTTGATATAGGCTTATTACAGTGCCCATGTATAGTGAAATAGAATAACAGTGCGAAAACACATCCTTTCGGGTTGCCTCCAAAACTTCGTTGTAAATGTTCTGGTTAAGTAGCCATCGCTTTATTATATACTGACTGTGACACTGACTGATAAATTAACTGACTGACTCTGAAATTTACGCTGTTTATTACAAATACGAAATATCGTTTTACTTGACACTAGCAATATGCGTAATAGCGATGCGATAACACTAAAAATATATTACCAACGCATACCTACGGACAAATTGTTAAATTGAAAGCTTACATTCATTTTCAATGGTAACTTTGAAGTTAAGCTATAAATTACTAAACATTGCCTGCAGTAACAATAAAACTGCAATTAAACGCTGATTTCGCAAGTAATAATATTATACCTTTTAATATATCTCGTCCATGCCCGATCTAGCTCGTGGCAACTGTGATGTGTTGCTCTTGTGATCGGTTGTTCTTGTGTTGCCAACTCTTAAGGACAAAATGATCATATTTCTGAATGAAAATTATCGTTTTTGTCAATAAAATATGGCACAAACGTAAAATTTGTATACAAATTCAACTTCGTAGAAAGTAAGAGCAAAAAATAATCGTAATTTTCCTACATGGCTTAAAAATGTATTGCATTTGGATAAACTTTTTATGATTTAGAATTATCGTACATTTAGAAATCATTTTTGTAAATTATACGGAAGTCAACATTATCGTACGCCTCCCTAATTATCGTACAGGTAGGCAGCATTCTCGGTAATCGATGATTTGGTACGTAGTTTTTATATTCTACTCAGTTAACCTTTTTACGAAAGGTATAGCCCCGTTATAACTATCACAGAGACATAACAACTAGTCTTCTCAAACCCCAAATATATTTTTAAACCTATTCAAGAATACGATGATTGATTAAGCGTGAAAAAAAAATTGGCGTGCCTACTTTACCTACCTGTCTCCTATAATAATATCTAGACGTAAAGTAGGCATGTAAATTTTTGTATCACGCCCCTTCAGTCATCGTACCCTAAAATATCTTATCAAGAATTTTTTGCACGACTTTCTCCGTATAGTTTATTCGTGCCAAATTATAGCCTTCTAGTACTAAGAGTTTACGAGCTCAGCTGCGCTGCGGACAGACGGATGGACATAACGAAACTATTCAAACTATAAAGGTTCCCCATAGCCTACGAAACCCCAAAAAACAGCAGTTAATAGCCAATTACACAAGACCCAAATATAATGTCTTGTCCATTATATATAGATGTACCCAGACATCTGCTCGCGGCAATAGTGAATGTTGTGATGCGATGTGATCGATAATCCGTATTATGATCAGATAAACAATTAACCTTTTCAGGTATTACCAATTCTGTTGTCTCATTATCGTTCTGTTGTGATATTTATCTTTTAAGATTCGGTCATTGGCAATTGGTTCATCTTGGCTTGACGATTTGAGAAATAATAATTAAGGAGGAAATGGTAATGACCAATAACTACCGGAGATTTATCCTGAAAGATGGCACGGTCGACATACGTCGGGCATGCCACCGGCCGGGTGAATCTATCAGACATTTGCCCGGCTGATCAAGTATTGCCATACGCGAATATTTGCACAGTCGCAATCAAGTAGCCAGGATTATCCACCACCAACTTGCCTTGTGATGCGGTTTTGTGGCCATGGAGGTGCCATACTACAGGTATGTGCCCGACCCAGTTCTTGAGAACGACCATGCCACAATGTATTGGTCTGGTCTATTATCACTGACATAACTATTGTAACCAATTAGCCTGATATGGTGGTAAAAGACCGTTCAGAGCGGAGTGACCCGCGCAGTGATTATCGATATCACCATCTCTCATCATGAGAATCTCGTGCAGGCCGAAAAAGACAAGGAAATCAAATATCTTGATCTGGCTCACGAGATTGACGCCATGTGGGATGTGGATTCGGCCATCATTGTGCTGATAGTCGTCACGGTCAACGGATTGATAGCAAAGAGCCTCGATCAATATCTCAAGAGGCTCAAGTTAGGAAGTTGGATCAAGGGTCTGATACAGAAGTCGGCACTCCTCGGCACAGCACGTATAGTGAGGAGGTTCCTGTCTCTGTCACCTTAGCCACCGACAGCTAGGACTATATTCCGCGCACTATTTTTTATTTTTTTTATATATATTTGTTGTTTTTTTATAACTACTTATGTATATAAACAATACTAAATAAGAACAAGAATAAATGAGTGAATAATAATAGCAACCCATTATACGTCCCATTGCTGGGCACGAGTCTCTCCCCTTTTTTTGAGGGAGGCCTGGAGCTTACTCCATCACGCTGCTCCAAAGCGGGTGGCGATACGGGTTAGTGGCCAACCAGCTGTCGGATGTTTTCAAACCGCCCATAAGGCCTTCGACAAGGTTTAACGACTGCTATCTGACGAAAGCAAGCTGTGGTTGTGGTATCTTCGGTAATGCGGCTCCTGTCTAATCTGACGCCCTGTTATCCGACATGTCAATTGAGTATATACAGTGCTCATCAAGAAATAATGCACATCGAGCCTATGAAAGTGACAATTGGCTAGTTTCGTTCGGCTTTATAGAGCGTTATCTCTGTTGCACACTGCCTACGTAAGCATCCGTACTCCGGTATTGGTCAAAACTTGGTCTTGGACTTGGTATGAAAATGGTCGACAAACGTCAAATAGGTAAGGTGCGAAAGAGATCCGAAATAAGCCGACGTCTCTTCCTGAAGTCGATGTGCATTATTTCTTGTTGGATATTGTATGTTCATTTGTTTGTACACATCTTTTGTAAGTTCTGTATGCTACAAAACTTATAAACGATAATAATTATGTTAATTTTATAATGAAACGCAAGCTCTCCATTGTATCGTTTAATTTACGTATCAATCATACTTCTTTATGTATTTGACATACATAATGAAGTATGATTTGTACTTCACAGTATAACATATACTTAGAATCATAACATTGGATCGGTAATTTGTCGGATTACAAGGTATTCTTTTGTATAAAAATCCGGACTATAGAAGGTCTAAGGCAATACTCTATAATCCGACAAATTCGATAGTTCGGAAACGACGTAAAATGTAACTTCACGCCTGTAATCCCCGAAATGGTAGGCCGAGGTAAATGCATGCATTCAAGCATACATGTAAACACCCACGATTCGCCGGTTACGTTTTTGCCCCATGTAACAGGCGGCGAGCCCGTTGCTAGCGCCGGGCACATTATCAAACTCCGAGGTACTGGGAAACTTCCAGAAAATGGAAAAATTTCAATAGAGCCAGAGATAAAGGATTTAAAACCGTTATCTCTGATAGTCCCTAGTGGTAGCCTGCTACCACTAGGCTACTGAGGCAGATAACCAATGTTAATAGTTCGCCAGTGACCTGCAAAACGTTTATCGGATTACCGGGTATCCACTGTATTTCATAATTAAATTGCGATAGTGCGTAAATTATTCTCTTTTTCCATAGAGTTCGCAAAGGTCACTGACGCAACAAGTGGGCATAGAGAATTCGTTACAATATGGTCGCCCGGTCACCTGCTGAAATTGTTTGTGCGAACTACTTGCGACATTTTAATTGCCTTAGACATTTGTTCTTCGTTGGAATCGGATTTAAAGTTCCGTACCCCGTATGTATGGCCCGTAATAACTATCATACAGATATAAAAATTTGTAAATAATTGATGCTTTCCATAGTATACAAAATTGTTCAGTGTCTAGTTAATTTATTATGTATTTTTATTACTATTAGTGGTTACTCACTCTAGGTTAGTTTTAAAAAAATGGCGATGTAAAAGTGCTCTCCAGGAGCCTAATTATATGAAATAAAAAGAAAAAAAAAAATAACGACTAAGGTCTCGGTGGTGGCAGCGCATCTGCGTTTTGACATCTGGTCTTTGTGGAAGGGTCTATAGGCTGCAGTCATCACCCCATTGAAACCCAGCGTAACAGTAAGGGCGTGCTACGACTAGAAGACTATTCGCGTAGTTAAATTGGCATCTTGATAACAATGACGACATATTAGTATTTGATTTTACAAATGTATTCTATTGTTTAAGTAACTTTGTTTTTATATTTGATCGGGACATTCAATATCAAATAGTACATTTTTAAATCGGAAAGGTTAAGACTCTTGACTGATCAATGATATTGGTAATAATATATTTTTATAGCTTTCGCAATACCAAGTGATAAGTGTGGTATCATATACATAGTATGGCGTGGTACCTTATACGTAGGCGCATGCTAATATTACATCCTTGGTTCAACCATTCTTATTTACGCACTGGCGCGTAAACGTAGAGATAACCATATAAAGAGAATTCGGTTTCAACGCGGATCTTGTTTATTCCCCTTTATATTGCGACCGTATTGATGCTGTAGTACATGAGGCTTCTCTCTTAGTGGAACACGGAAAGAACACAAAAAAACGGCGTATGACCGAGTTGCATCGCACATACAAAGTTTTCGCAAGAGTTGCTCTATATATAACTTCCCACCGTTAATCATTGGGTTTCGGCACGCCTTTTTCGTCGGTGGAACTTTACATCCCGTTCCTCCACTATGATTTTGAGATGTGATGCGGAAATGCTGTAAATTCCTTCATCCTTCGTGATCTTTACATTATAATCAGGCTCTCTACTATCTTGCTCGCGAAGGATCCTGAAGTTCGTTATACACATTGTCCGAAAATGTAGGGATGATGGACATGACTTCGAGCAGCTTATAGTTATTGGTAAGGTCGATGTCAGAAGGCTTAGACATCTTAGCTCAATCAGGTAGTGTGATCCGCTGTACTCTGTATAGCAAGCTGCACGACATACTTTACGATGCCAAGAACAGGCACAGATGGATAAAAGAATATCATCCGAAAGAAATTAAGCTCCAATCGGAGGAATAACGACCGCCTGTAATGAGGAGGATATTGGAAACTACTGAGCCTTAAATTTTGATGAAAATACCTGTAGAATAAGTAGGGTAGAGGAAAACGTATATAAATATTATGGTATGTATGGTAATATAGGCCATCTCTCAATTGTACAGATTTTTTGTTGTTTAGGTTGCAGTACCTACCGTACAGGTGTCCTATTATTTTATCATCAATTCTAAAGAGAATTTAATATGGTAATCATCTTTGCCATCATATCAAAATCTACCTTGTTATTTGTATATCTGCTATGGACGCCAGCATAGTTGGCTTTAGTAGTTTTTAGCCATAAGTAATAAAATCTTTATCAATTTATTATTGTACAATTATGCTCAATAATTGACTTATTTTCTACGTGATTGGCCCATCAAGGCAAGTGAGGGTCAGGTACAATTACAGCCGTTCATTTGGGTTAATACATGGTTTGTCAATGATGAGTTCACATCATTATGGTGGTTTTGTAATATCTATATAAGACTTTTTAGCTTGATTTTATTAGCAGAATCTGTAATTAAGAAATTAAATATTGTGTAAAGGTTTTCGTAATTTTTTTATAAAACAACTTTATATAAAAAAGCGCCAAAAGAGTCCTTCAGGGCTGGTAGCGCGTTGGCAACTCCCCTGGTGTTGCCAATATTCATAGGCCACGGTGAACACTGTCCATCAGGTGGCCCGTCTGCTTGTCTGTCAACGTAATGACATAAAAAAAAAGTTTTCTTAGGTTATCGCGATCTAATAGATCAAAGTCTATCTATATAGATGAGGGTGACACTGAAAGTTTTTAGAACTGGCCACTTGTGAATCATCATCATCATCATATCAGCCATAGGACATCCACTGCTGAACATAGGCCTCTCCCAATGACCTCCATGCCGACCGATCGGAAGCGACGTGCATCCAGCGGGTACCTGCAGCCTTGATTAGGTCGTCGGTACATCTTGCAGGACGTCCTACGCTGCGCTTGCCGATACGTGGTCTCCACTCGAGAACCTTACTGCTCTAGCGGCAATCGGTTCGCCGAGCTATGTGCCCTGCCCATTGCCACTTCAGCTTGGAGATCTGCTTGGCTATGTCAGCGACTTTCGTTCGCCTACGGATCTCCTCATTTCTGATTCGATCCAGTAGGGAAACGCCGAGTATAGCTCTTTCCATTGACTGCTGAGTGACTGGGAGCTTTCGTAAGAGACCTATAGTGAGAGACCACGTCCCGGAACCGTAGGTTATCACCGGCATTGTGAATTATATAATAAAAAAAATAGTTTGCATTTTGAAAATCGAATTAATTAAATTATTGAGTATATATATAAATAAAATTATTGAGTACCTATGTATTTCATTCATTTGTCATATGTTTTACGCTTTGGCCCATGGCAACAGGCGGCGACATCCTGCGGCTTGTCCACACCTTGGGCACATTACCAAAACCTGAGGTACTGGGCAACTTTCAGAAAATGGAAAAAGACAAATAGAACCAGAGATAAAGGATTTCACAACGTTATCTCTGATAACGCTGACCTGCTTGTGACCTACCATTAGGCTACTAAACGTATTGTTGTTATATTGTCTTCACCATAGAGCAACACGGGTCACCGGCCGCGGCCGACCGGAGGGGACCACAAGTGTTCCTATGCCTGTCGCCGATATGTTTAAATGTGTGCGTGAAATTGTTTAAATGTTTTGTTAAAGTCAAGGTATGAGTTTCGTAGTAATAGACGATTTTTGTAGAATGTGTATGTGTGTCACACGAATTCCCCCCCGCAAAAACTTACAGACTGTTTTTCATCGGTAATAAACGCTATGGCTACTCCCCTCCGGTCAGCCGGTGGCCCGTGTTACTCTATGGTCGTCACAATACTTAGAAGTGAAAGCCCACGCATTGTCTAAGCGTGCCAACACCGCACTTGACTCTTGGCCTAGGGCTAACGAGGTCCTGTCGCAATCTACACTCTTACAAGCGAAATCAAGATAAAAGTATGAAATATTTGTAGAAATAGCATTGCGAAGAGTTAATATTTAATAAGGTTCTTAGAATCAGTCAACTCCGCCGCGTCTGTCTATCTATCTATTCGCGATAAACTTCAGGACCACTGCACGAATGTTCATGCGGGTTTCACCGATAGGTAGAGGGCTTCAGGACAAAGGTTTTTGTGTACAATTTATTAAAATATAATGATAAAAGTTGGAGGTGTAGGAGAAAATCAAGCCACCTGGGACCTATCATCAAAGACGCTGCTTCTGCTGATTTTTTTTATTGCGTCAATGCCTTTAATATTTAATAATTTGGCGGTAAGCTAGTGACTCCAGATAGTTTTAGGCATTGGGACGTTGTGCAGGAGAATTTTTCCGTTAGTGCAGTTAGTCCTGAACAATTGCGGTCAAACTATTGGAATAGGGTGGTAACTGCAATAACGCGAGATGAACAGCAGCGTCCCGCAATGAAACTGCCACAACTTCGTTTTTTTTTCATGTAATGAAGGTGACAAACAAGCTTGCAGTTCACATTACAGTTAAGTGATGACTGCAGCCTATAGACACCCACACTAAGACCAGAGTTTAAAATGCAAATGCGTTGCCACCCCTGAGACCTTAGTTGATATGTTTCTGTGATAAGTTATTAAGGGGCCGTAAATTACCATCGAACCGAAACACGATAGTGCTGAACACTACCAATTAGCGACAGATAGATTAGGTAATACGGTGGTGCCTGCGCCCTCGAGTTCCTCCACTGGAACTCTACCACCAGTAAAAGCCGTGTGTTAGCCAATTCGTAAACTAAACCTGGCGATTATGGTATACTCTCCCCTAATTATAACATACCTGCTGCCTGTTGGGTATCTTTAATAATGGCAACCCATTATACGTCCCACTGCTGGGAACGAGTCTCTCCACTTTTTGGGGGGAGGCCTGGAGCTTACTAAATCACGCTGCTCCAATGCGGATTAGTGGAGGTGGGTGGGTTAGTGGCCAACCCGCTGACGGATGTTTTCAAACCGCCCATAAGGCCTCCGACAAGGTTCAACGATTGCTATCTATCCATAGCAACCGGGACCGACGGCTTAACGTGCCCTCCGAAGCACGGAAACGCGTATTTAATTTGCCACTAGCGGTCATCCATCACACTACCCGACCGCGCCCGTAGTGCTTAACCGAGTAGATCGCTTACGATCTACGCCAGCCGCCGGGCCATGCGCGGGTATCTTTGGGAAAGAAGAAATATCTAACACTAGAAACTATCAGCATTTTTAAATCTTAACAAATCTGTATATTCGGAAGTAATATTCAACTATTAAAAATGTAACTCGACTAATCATATGCAGATATAATCATAATGTTACATGACATTGATCGAGCTCGACCAGTCGTGTGGGCAGCGCATATTGATATCTGGATATCAAATCGACGACTGACGATCATCGACGCAATTGTTTCATCGATACGCTAATCGATTAAGTGCTTTTACATTGTGTTACGTAATGGATGTAAAGGAGTTTATACATGATACAAAAGATTTTCTTAACTGATGAAGTTTTTTTTTATTCGATTGTTTTAGATTTTGAAATTTAATAAAAAAAGGTATTGGTTTTTTAGTAATGTTTGTAAGTCAATGTTGTGTTTAAAAGACGATATGAAATAATAAAAACTGGGATTACAACTGGCATTTTAAGTGTGACAGCAAAAATTTCACGGTTCAACCACTTTCATTATCTATAAATATTATAAAATAAAGTGCCCCGTCGCGTCTATCTGTCTTTCTGTCTGTTCGCGACAAACAAAAAACTACCTACCGGCACAGATTTTTATGCGGTTTTCAACAAAAGATAGAGTACCTATGTAACTCATGAGGTCGGTATTTGTGTATAATTTGTAAAAGTTTTGTGTAAATTGATTGGAATATAACGATAAATGTTGGAGGCGTCGAATAAAATTAAGCCGGTTGATAGCTTTCATCGAAGATACTGCCCAAACCTTTTCAAATAAAATAAAAACTTATAACAAAACAACGTATGGTAGGATATTTCCTCTTTGATAGATGTACAAAAATGTTCAGTATGACATATATTTTAATATCTCAGAAGTTGTCGCAAGAAATAACGTGCATGGAAATAAATTTAAGTCAAACGCGTTACTCACACCGACGATGGGACTCGCTGTATGTTTTTCTTTGGCAATGGCTTTAACACTTATTGTATGGTAGAACGACGTTTGCCGGGTCACCTAGTTTTAAATAAAGCAATCGTAAATAAAAATTCAATATCAATTGTACACGGCACCTTACAATATAGCGATACACTTCAGCAACTCTATAATTTTATTATTAACCTTATTCCCTTCTAATAAAGTCCCATATACAGCAGCAGTGAAAGCCGGAGACAGGCTGTTGTGCGGAGATGCTATCACTACGATGGACAATCAAGCGTATTTGTTCCATCGATATGTGCTGACGTAATACGATCTGTTGCAGTTTAACAATTGCGATAACAATTGTTACTCATAGTTAACAATAAAAGTGAGCTTAATTGACGATTTTTTGTCAGTATTTTCCTGTTTAGTACTACACCTGATTTGCATAGAGCTTGCGTATTTCTATCTTTTTGAACCATTTCTGCTTCACTCGCGCTCCCATGTTGTCATCAAAGACTGTTGATTTACCTTCGGATAATAACTGATCTATTTGGTATAGTTACATCAGTTTGTTGTTTTTCTTACATTTTCTAATTTTCCAAGAAAACATCTTTTTTTTTCATAAGAGTCTCTCCCTGACAATCTAAGTACATACGACAAACAAACTCGTGTTAGACTTAAATCACAAAAGACCAATGTAAATTTAATAGCTTGCCAGTAACACCTTTTTTTTTAAATGATGGCATCGCTATTACGCTTATTGCCAGTATCAAGTGAAACGATATTTCGTATTTATTTAGGCAGCATAAAAGTTTGTATAATATAGTCAGTCAATTACTTATTAAGTATGTCAGTCAAGTGACTTACAGTCAATTTATTCGAGTAAAGTGATGGCTACTTTACCAGAACATTTACAAGAAGTTTTGGAGGCAACCTGAAAGGTTGTGTTTTCGGACTGTTATTCTATTTCACTATACACGGGCACTGTAATAAACCTATATCAAACAAAATGCCACCGACTTTATGCAATATAACTTAGAATACACCAAGAAAATGAAATAAAATAAGAGCACCATACGCCTCTTTCAAGGTTCCCGCCAAAACCCCAGTAACATCTTCCTTTCTATTTTCTTACATTTGCAATAAAAGGCTATTACACGACACGGTATTCAGGGTCTGGCAGAAAGGGTCGTGACCTCGCGCCGGGTTACCGCTTATTACACTATCCGGTCCACAGGGCCCTAACTCAACCACAGTACAATTATGAACAGTATGGAAACTACGTACAAAACGTTGAAACGGCGCAATCACACAGAAATGCGCATCAACGAGGCCCCTAAGCGGTTCTCGCGGTGCTTCAGATCCGAGTCAAGTCAAGTTTGGAACGGTTTGTACGTAGTTTCCATACTGTTCATATCTGTACTGTGTGTTGTTAGGGCGTTAGGCAGACCGGACCGCTCCGGTCGCCCTAATTAGGGCCCTAACTTCCTAAATGCTATTACACTACCCTGACCCTTGCTATCGTACCCTGAATACCGTGTCGTGTAATAAGTCCATAAGTTTTAGATAGTATTGGATACGATGGGGTTGCCATGGTGTGTGACAAAACCCTTTTAAAATATATAGAACAAAAAAAAGTCGTGTTACACCATTTATAACTCAAGAACGACTTTACAATTATTTTATTTTTTTATTTGTCTTCGTCGGGAATAGGATAACAAGTCTTTAAATACTTTATTCATCAATTAAAAATAACAATACACAATACTGACAGCACACGTTTATCACTCGATGATTAATTAATTAATTTGGACAAAGTCAACACAACCAACTTGATTTTTGGATTAATTTATTTTACGGCTAGACAAAAATAACCTGTGCACATCAATTCTGCACTTGGCTTTTATATGAAGACAAAATTCCCACAAAACTCTTTTAATTTTCTCAAAATTTTTACTGACCTTTCAATTGCTAATTACAAATACTCTTTTCATCCGTCCCGTTGACAGATTAAGTTGGTTAATCAGAAAGTCATTAATCACAGTCGGTTTGTCAATCACATCATAACTAGGGAACCTTGACACGAGCCACACTAATTAACTTTGACGTCTTTTTTGTTTGTCTAGTTCTTATTTTGTACCCTTGAAAACTGGGATTTAAGTTTTGAAAAAGATTTTTGTTACTAAATTTATGCGTGATTAATTTACTGTGCTTGGTCACCGCATAACCCTAATCTATCTTTCTATTTTTATTGAACGAACGTGGCAAACAAGCATGCAGTCCACATTGATGTTAAGTGATGACTGCAGCCTATAGACACCCACACAAAGAACAGAGGTCAAAATGCAGATGCGTTACCACTCCTGAG
The DNA here is from genome assembly GCA_036365455.1 of Macrosoma leucophasiata. Taxonomy (NCBI): domain Eukaryota; kingdom Metazoa; phylum Arthropoda; class Insecta; order Lepidoptera; family Hedylidae; genus Macrosoma; species Macrosoma leucophasiata. Next base: position 21,434,642 of record JAWQUS010000003.1, on the reverse strand, counting down.
GTCTAAGGTGTTATGCCTCTATGCCGGAAATTGCAGGGCCGTGCGACATTACCATCTGACCGGAGCATGATGAAAACTAACATTTAGCGGAAAACTTATATAAACCTATATAAATATATTAGGTACTAGTTGTGCCCGCGACTTCGTCTACGTGAGAAAAAATATGATTGTTCAGTATCTACCCGGACGAAGTCGTGGGCGCAGCTAGTATAAAAGTAGCGTAAGTTACTCCTTATTACATCAGCTATCTGCCAGTGAAAGTCCCGTCAAAATTGGAGACACTCAAATTCTATGTACTTGTATGTAGTTATGTATTTATGTATGGTTGTATGGAGATAAAAGTAGCTCAAGTTACTCCATATCACATCAGCTATCTGCTAGTGAAAGTCCCGTCAAAATCGGAGACACTAAAATTCTTCTTATTTGTAGGTATGTATGTATGGATGATGGATGTATGGAGATAGAAGTAGTCTAAGTTACTCCTTGTTACATTACCTACCTACCCGTGGAAGTGCCGTCAAAGTCGGATACACTCCAATTCTACTTATTTGTATGTAGGAATGTATGTATGTATGGATGTATGGAGATAAAAGTAGCCTAAGTTACTCCTGATCACATCAATTATCTGCCAGTGAAAGTCCCGTCAAAATCGGTCAAGCCGTTCCCAAGATTAGTCCTGCCAAACAGACAGACAGACAGACAAAAATTGTAAAAAATGTTGTTTTGGTATATGTACCGTGTATACATACATATGCGTTTAGTAAAAAGCGCTTTATTTTTATATTACTCCAATTTTATTTATTTGTACGTATATAGATTTATTATGGAAGCTACAATACAACATAAGATCTGTGAAAATTTTAAGCGTTTACATTATAGCGGTAACATAAATACATAATTTGTGAAAATGTTAGCTTTCTAGCTATCACTATTTATGAGATACAGCCTGGTGACAGACAGATGGACGGACGGACAGACAGACAGACAGCGGAGGATTAGTTATCCGTAGGGTCCGTTTTTACCTATTAGGTACAAAACTCCCTAAAAGATACAGAATAGCTTAAAAATATTCGATACGATTCTTTAAATTGACATAACTTTTTTATTTCTAAGCCGATTCACATGAAACAAACACTAAATGTTAAGTGAAACTTACCACAATATATAAGTGAAAACCGCAAATCGAATAAGCCGTTTCTGATATTAGCGTGCACAAACACACAGACAAACAGACATTTTTTTCGGGATATTTTTATACCGTAAAAACTTTTTACCCACTGGGTACTTTTGTACCCAGTGTTGTGCGCCAAAGGTTAAAGTATAATCATACCTAGTTTCACTGTAATCGGACCGTTAATTTTTATGTGATGCTTGAACAAACAGACAGACAGACAGACAGACAGACAAAAAAAATTCTAATCAAATATTTGTGTTCGGTATCGATCTAATAACATCCCCATGTATTTATTTTTTCAATATTTTTAATGTACAGAATTTACACTTCTACAGATTTATTATAAGTATAGATAAAATATAGGAGCTCCGTCGCTGGAGCTCTACCACCAGTAAAAACACTGATGTTAAGTGATGAGATGACTGCAGCCTATAGACACCCACACAAAGACCAAAGGTCAAAATGCAGAAGCTACGCCACCCCTTAGACCTTAGTTGTTATGTCTCTGTGATAGTTATTACGGAGCCATACTATATACATAATAGGTACATATAAATAAGTTCCGTGTTTTCTTTCTGTGGTACGGAACCCTAAAAAATCACATATCATCAGCTTGAACTGCATTCCCATTACCTTATTACCCACATTAAAAAAAAAGAATTTCAACTATTATACGCAAAGGATATGAGTCAAACCTGAGCATCAGTTTTTATGACGTCTCAATAACACATAATTACTCATGTGGGCAAAAAAAGCTATCAGTAATGTGGGCGAAAATTTTATGTTAGCCATTGTCCACTCGACTGCCCACCTGCGGATCGTATACGGGAAATATGTTATTAGACGCATCCCGAGGAATGCGGTAATAGTGATGTGACATACCTACGAGAACGTTCGTTCAAAGTAAGTCTTTTATTTATGTATCTTCACGCCAAGTCCCTTACGGGGTAGACAGAGAGCCTGGAGCACCAAATATCCCGGTCCTGACACACATTCATCATTATCTTCATACATACACACCGAATCCTAAGACTTACTCTTTCTCTTCTTCTTGAAATCCAATACGTTTTTCTTAATTCTTTTACATTTTTCGTATATCTACACTATGCTCACACATATAGTTATATTAAACTATAGCTAGGGCAATAGGTGCACGAGTTGCAACCCCTTGCTACATAAATAGTGACGCCGTATTTGTATCTTTAAGTCTTTGAAATGAAACTAGTTTTCGAATTCATTTCGGTAATATTAAACCTAAATGAGCCAAAATAAACCGAAGTTCACTTGCTTTTCAGCTTCCTCGGCATATAGCTTTATTCTTTCCAGCAACGCCGTAAGATGAGGTTTGGACCCTAAAGAGTCTGTTTTAAGCAACAGGCTTAAAATTTAAAGGCGAAAAGCGCTTTGTACTCGCCGATTGCCCTATAAAAGTCTACGATAGATCTAGAATAGACTACCATCATCTCGAGATGAGCCGCCTCCATATGTCTAAAAAAGTAACAAATATAATTCAGAATAATTATGTCAGTCACTATCAGCTCTATGCCCATAGCCGTTGTACAGTCGCGTGGGAAAACGATAGTTACAATAAATTATGTTATTATGACCACTTGACCACTATGCGTGATCCTCGAGCCCGCAACCTAGTCATCAGAATGGATTTTATAATGAAGTATTTTATTTGGTTATAATGATTCGACCCAATATTTTTTATTAACCTTGTTATTATGTAAGTATCATTTTTAAACGTCTTTAATTATTTTAATGAAACAACACGAGTGCATTGTCTAAATGACTGATTTATTTACCTTTGTGGACCTTTTTTTTTGTAAGAAAGGTGGCAAACAAGCTTGCAGCTCACATTGATCCAACAAAGCCCCCTGACTTTAGCCCCCAGCGTTCTGCGTACCCACTAAGAATCTCTCACATTCATACTCGTACATCCACTTAAAGTTCGGAAAAACGCACGAGCATAAAACAAAGCTTACACTAGTTAGGATTCGTTCAAAATATGAGGTGATATGAGTACTTTTGACCCTTTTGACCGATACCTACTTGATACCTGGATACGATGGCACCGGGGAACCATAGCCGAGCAAGTCGTAAGTCACTAATGCGATAGTACAGTCATGATTTCATTTCATGTTAATAAATTTAAGTATATTATAAATATTCAGTTCACAATGTATGTAGTATTAATGATCATAAATAAACTACATAATTTTCCATATGAAGCTCTGACGGAAATGACAGTTATTAATTAAAGAACATATTTTGTAGTACAAACTGAGTAATGTTCTTGTGATCGTTTTATAGATAATTATCGGATGATTAATAAAATTATTGTTTACGCTTTATGTCTGATGGTGGGGTCAAAAGTCTTAGGAATCTGCGTGCATTTATTAAGTGAATGATGAAGGTAGATGAGGCACGAGAGGTATGTCAGGATCTGGATATCTGGCGCTCTACACTCTCTGCCCAGCCTGTTAGGGACCTAGCGTCTTGACGCTAGGTCCCTAACAGGCTGTATCTTGATACATACACATGTTTACGCTTTATTGTCCTCAGCGTCATTAGAACTTTCAGTGGCGTAAATTACCACCTGATATATTTTTTCTGTGATGAAGGTGGCAAACAAGCATGCAGTTCACATCGATGTTAAATGATGGCTGCGGCCTTTAGACACTCGGACAACGACCAGAGGTCAAAATGCAAATGCGTTGCCATCCCTGCGGGGTTAATCTCTCACGGATCAGGAGGCCAATATTGGCGGACTGACAGATTACGATTTATTTCTTCATTATTACATTTTTACATGTTAAGTTTATAGATGCCCCGACCTGAATGAACTTGGTACCTTAGTCGCACCCTGGACACTCTGCTAGAGAATATGTAAAAATACTACGTATAGAATGGACACTTCGACGTCCCGCTCGATTTCCCCGCCTCACCTCTTATGAGAGACGTTTTGTATTCTCTACGTGCTACGCACACATGTGCACGTGTAAATACACGTCACTGATTGATTTCTGTGTAAAAGAGACTAAATTAAGCGTTGGTATGGAATTTTGGCGGTGTGAGCTTCTCAAATTCCATACAAATTATTCTGCTTATTCTGGTTATCAATTACACAGACAGCAATCAGTACACGCGCACACAGAAATGTAGCACGTAGGATTATGACCAAAAACAATCGTGAAAGAAGTCGTCACACTGACTACGTGACGAAATTAACTAAAAATAGAAATTAACTACAAATCACTGTTGAAGTTTATTCAACTGCTTCTCGAGGGGAGGGGTGATGGGTGAGGCGGGGAAATCGGGCTGTCAGACATCTATTTTCGGTCCTGCAAGTAAGACCTTGATGAAACGCGGTGCGTCACACCACAAAGACGTCTTGTTTAAAATATACATATTTAATAAATAATTCAAAATCACATCCGTGCAAATGTCATACAAAACGTATTAAATTTGACTCTTAAATTAATTCGCTTACTAGTTTTTTTTTATTCAATCTTGTTATAAAAATATACATGTATTGATATATAGCATTTGATTAGGGTTACAGTTTGTTATGCTATGGCTATATTGAGTAAAACTTTTTTTTTTTATGTTATGGAAGTGGCAAACAAGCATGCAGTTCACATTGATGTTAAGTGATGACTGCAGCCTATAGACACCCACACAAAGACCAAGGTCAAAATGCAGATGCGTTACCACTCCTGAGGCCTAAGGTGTTATGCCACTGTGCCGGAAATTACAGGGCCGTACATTACCACCTGACCGGAACACGATAGTGCTGAACACTACCATTTAGCGGCAAGTATATTAGGTAATGCGGTGGTGCCTACGCCCGCGAGCTCCGTCACTGGAGCTCTACCACCAGGTAAATCGGAAAAATATGTCAGATATCATTATTATTATAACTAGCGGCTCGCTCCGGCTTCGAACGGGTGCAAAGTTACCTATTTTTGGAGGTTATAGGAGGTTAAGTATAAATTGGTATTCTCCCAGAATTGTTTTTTTTTTTTTTATTTAAAGCCAAATAATGTTATTCGTTTATAAATAAGAATAACATAGTTGATTACCTTAAAAAAAAACTTTCATAAGTTCTGAAAACAGGTTAATATATTAAAAATTTAAATTCAGTTCAATCTTTATTTACAAATAAGTTTACACTTAGCCTGGGTTGCACCACAATATTTGTTAAAGTTAAAGTTATTGCACATCCTTCTCTGATTTTGACAGATTTATTTATTTCTTTAAGTTAGAGAGGGGGAGTTTTGGCGGGAACCTTGAAAGAGGCGTATGGTGCTCTTATTTTATTTCATTTTCTTGGTGTATTTTTAAGTTATATTGAATAAAGTTGGTGACATTTTATTTGATATAAGTTTATTACAGTGCCCGTGTATAGTGAAATAGAATAACAGTGCGAAAACACGACCTTTCAGGTTGCCTCCAAAACTTCATTGTAAATGTTCTGGTAAAGTAGCCATCGCTTTACTCGAATAACTTGATTGTAACTCACTTGACTGACATATTATACTTGATAACTTATATACTTAATACTTACATATTATACTAGATGACTATATTATACTAACTTTTACGCTGCTTAATTAAATACGAAATATCGTTTTACTTGACACTGGCAATATGCGTAATAGCGACGCCATAACAAAAAAAAAAAGTTAGAGAGGGATGTGAACGTGTGAATGTGTGTGTGTGTGATATTACAATCACTTTAACAAATATCGTGCAACCCAGGTTAAAACTTAAGTTATTACAGTACTTAGTTGATTCTTTCAGATGTCTTATATTATATTGTCTTGTCTTATATTTACTTAATTAATTTAATTATGTGTCATCGTATATTAAAATCATATAATTTGTCTTATTTATTTCTTGTTAAATGTGCAATAACATGATTGACAACCCTAACTTTTGCTCTATATATAGGCAAAATAAGGTTAAAAATAACACATATTTAAACCGTTCAACGACCTCAGTTATTTATGACTGATTATCATCTTCTATTCATCAATCGGTGACAAATTTATCATTCATAAAACATTTATTCTAAATAATGTATATTTTACGAATTGTTAAATAATTATTTGATTAATTAAGAATAATTTACAATCTTAATTAAATTAATAATTTTATTTTTAAATTATCTCTCTATCCAAAACTTTAAATACAGACGTAAGACTATAATTCGATCTAGAAATACTTTTGAAGCATTTGGATTGAGAAAAGTTCAAAAAAAAAGTAAAAAAAAACCTTCTTATGTTACCTTGAAACTAAAGAAAAGACTTATGACAAAAAAAAATCACACATATAGCTTGCATGTATCAATGCATAGATACACAAAACACTCTGCCTACACATTTGGAGAAATAAAGATATTTATAATATTACCTATAGTTTTGTATAGGTAATTATATTATAATAATCTATTTACTATGAAAAGCTATGGCATCTATGGAATATTATTAATACATAAAATGTAACTATAAGTTCAGAAGCCGCATCCCAAATACCACATAGTGAATACCAAAACAACGGATGCGGCATCATGAGCCATATCTCGTCCAAGGACGCGGTAACCAGGGTAGGGGGTCTCCGAGAGCGAGTTGGCTCGTCTTCACTCAGTTCAAACTCGACACAAAACAGTCCGGTGGTAACCACGCGATTGGGCGCGCGAATGCATGAACACAATACGCGAAAGGTGAAGTGATTGTGATTTGTGGGTAAAATTACAATGGATTTGTAAAACATTTTGTGATTTGCGATTGGTTGTAGGCAAGAATTGAAGTTTGTCTGTTTTCTTGTTTTTTTTTTGTAATTTTTTTGAGACGCAAAGGCTGATTTTAGCTTAAATACTAGTAACTTTAGTATGTTTGCTATTAAAAATGTATTTTTTTTTCCACAGCTGTGGTCATATGCATTTTATTATCAGGACGTAGGTATTATACCTATAAGAGTTTAATTAATTTGTGCAATAAGCTACGAAGATTCACATAATAATACAGCTTAACTTAAATGTCATGTTTAACATAGACATGACATTTAAGTTAAAAAAAAAACTGTTTTAAAAAACGAACTCTCTGGAAACCTGATTGATAGTTGCTTATTTATGGACTTCTATTTAATAAGATAAAGTTAAAAAAAAATGCTGATAACACGATAAACCGGCCAGGTGCGCATCGCACTCGTGTGGACAGGGTTCAATGCGTGCGATCATTTTTAATCCGAAAAGTTAAAATTATCATTAATACCAGAAAAATTTTTAGGTTGACAAGGTAAAATTTCAAAGATTTACTTTGTACTTTTTTATTTTTTCTGAACAAATCTATGTATGAAATTCTTTCAACTCTTGAAGCAATTTGAAACAGACAGACACACGGATGACCCAAACCCACTCTATCAAAAGGGGACTCTTCAGATAAAGGATATTTTAGAAGTCAAATCTAAATCAACAAAAATATAATATTGGCCAAGTGATGTCTAAGGGGACCCTACAAGTTGTTAAATGGTAGAAACCTTAAGAGAGTTCCGTTTTTTCCTTTTAAGGCATAAAACCCTTACAATATCGCTTTCTGGCAAAAAATATTTGCATTTTACACTTTACGAGCCAAGTCAGGTGTATCGACAAACGAACTAAGTCAACTTATTTTTATGGCTATTACATATTGCATACATAATTAATTGTTATGTATAATGAGAAAATTATTATTTGATGATGTGCACAAGTATGCTAAATTAGACGTCGCGTACATGGAACTCATGAATGATTAAAATTAGTACTTAGTCAAGTTTTGTTCGCACCTTGAGAAATTTCGCGAAAATTATATTTGTATTTTGTAGAATGACTTAAGAAATCAAAGCTATATACTGAGGGACGACTACCTAACTCGAATGCTTTCGTGATGCTTTCAATTATTACGTTATCTTGACATTTTCGTACAGCCTATTAAAACATTTTGTTGTAAAGCATGTAGACCTGAGGCCGAAAACACTTCCAGGTAAAAGTTAGCGGTACGAAACTGACAACACGACGTGATAACCGAAAGCATCTCGAAAGCGAGAGTTAGGCGGTCGACTCCCTGGTTTTTTCGGTAGATTTTTGTTTGAAAACCGATATTTATCAAAACCAGTCTAAATTTGCACTTGTATACAAATATATAACAGGTAAAATACACCGACTGACTGATAAATATTGCATATAGGTAGATTAAACGTGAAAAAGATTGTAAAAATACGATAACAAACATGTTCAGGAACCCCATAGATGACTAGAGCAAAACTTGCACCGCCCCTAATCGCATAAGTCTTATGTGGCCCTCCGCAACGCCCTAAGCTGGGAGTCGGGCCCACAGGGTCCCACATGGTCTCCCTTGGGCAGTTGCGCTAACTTTTATTAAGGCTGAGAGCGCTCTCTGCGCTCGCCGATTGCCCTGAAGCGCCGTCTCGAGCCGGGGCGCCTACTAGAGTCTATATAAAAAAAATGTCCTGTATTTTTGTTGTACGATTAACGAATCTGAAAATAGAAGCAATCATTACTCAACTAGTGCACATAATAATTAAGTTATTTTAAAATATTTAATAATATTCTAAAAAGGTACTTCTATTTGTATCAATAGAGCAAGATTTAATTATAATAATGACAATCATTGTATTCTGTTTTTTTATTATTGTGTAGAGAATATCAAAACATACTTATGTTTATCTATGGAAACTTGTTCTTACAACTAATTTATTTAGTTTATTTTACTTTGATAAACGGTGAAGATATAGTGGGTACAGGGTGAGTACAGGAAATTCACAAGGAGTAAAATTAGAATTTTAACCAATTTCGAAAATCGAGGAGGTGATATGTATCCTTTCTTATATGTTTTGTTTTATGTTTTTTTTTCACCATTATTACATATAAAAAACCTCGTGTGCACAAGGTTCCGTACAATTGAGAAATTTTTGTTACACATTTAGCAAACAATATAAAAACTGTGGTCCATTGCGTTTATTTTAAAACCTTAGGAACCCTAAAACGTGTAATAAACAAAATGTAATTATTGTTTTTCGTGATTTGTAATGACTGGTGATTGATTCCTTTTTCTTATTCTTTATCAATACAATCAAATACTTTACGGTGAGAAAACGTGTTTTTCTTTTGCAAATAATAACTCAATTTATAATTATTAAGTAACCGTCGTTTTTTTTGTTAGAACGTAAATAGGAGGAAAATTATATGACAGTGCTTAAAATTTTATTGCAATCAAGGTTTGCAATTTTATTGAAGTTTCGTCTTTTTGCTTACACTTTATCATTTCGGTAATAGTGTTTTAGATTGATATTACTTTTAATTCAATTCTAACTTATTTTTACCTTTTTGTTGACTAAAGTCAGCAGAAATCTGTACTTTTAACGATTTACTTTATCGTCGACTAAAATACGACCATAATTTTATTATGGTTGTATTTTATTCAAAAGATAATTGTCAAGTTAGCTTTTTGTATTTTCTTCTTTGCAGAATGAAATAAAATTAATAAGCTAACAATAGTCCTTCAAACTTGATATATCTATACTAATCTTATAAAGCTGAAGAGTTTGTTTGTTCGTTTCAACGCGCTAATCTCAGAAACTACTGGTCCGATTTGAAAAATTATTTCAGTGTTAGTGTCCATTTATCGAGGACGGCTTTAGGCTATATATCATCACGCTAAGACTAATAGGAGCGGAGCACTAAAGAAGAATGTTTCAAAATCGGGGTATTTTTTTTTCCTATTGAGAGTTTCCACTGCGTGCGCTGCGTAAACGGTAAAAGTTTCACAAAAATCATGTACTACAGACTTTTTCCCTTCAAAAGTTCTAAAAAAAAATCAGCGACAGCATATGTCTATCTTTTAACGTTAGCTCACTATAAGGTTTTTTATACTAACCAAAGTTGTTCCAAAATAATGCAGTATTTGCGAAGGTGTTTATAAAAACATGATATTATTAATCCTTATAGAAATAAATATGTTATTCATCACAAATATTTCATTTAAAACGAAATTGCCCTTTACTTCATTCGATTCAAATCAATATCTTGGGAGATATCGCAGTTTTAAATAGTCCGTATATATCAAACCTTTGACACATTATTTCATTGTGAGGCAATACGAAGTTTGCGGGGAGAGCTAGTTTATTTATAATTGGTCTATAAGGACACTTTTGCATTGTAAGGTTACAAGCCATCTATAGTTAATGACTTTTAATAATAATTCAGAAAATATTAATAATAACCAATTTATAAATAAAATACTCGGCACACAACGCTCAAACAAAACTCGACACATAATATATTTTTTTAACTAAACTGCCTCGGTAGCCTAGTAGTAGCAGGCCACTACTACTACGCTGAGGTCCTGGATTCGATTCCCGGGTAGGGGGTTATCAGAGATAATGGTAAAAGTCCTTTTTCTCTGGTTCTATTGTGATATTTCCGTTTTCTGGAAATTTCCCGGAACCTCGAAGTTTGGTAATTTGCCCGGGGATGTCAACAGGCTCGCCACCTGTTACATGGGCCAAAAACTTAACCGGCGAATCGTGGGTGTTTGCATGTATGCTTGAATGCATGGATTTACTTCTGCCTACCCCTTCGGGGATTACAGGCGTCAAGTTACGTTTACGTATTAATCAAATTTAACCGGTAAATCATTAAATCTTTCAATTACTTCAAAGAAGAAAATGAAAAAGCTGTTCGTTTTAAACAGTCATTCACTTAGCAAAGTTCCAAGTGCAGCTGCTATTGAGAAGAATTCCGCTACTGAACAAACTCAGGGTATTGCTATTTTTGTCAAACTCCCTTATTATTCTCATAACCGAATATATATAAAAAACAAAAAACGGTCCAGCTTATTCGGATTTTGGTTACAAACACACGAGACGATGTCAGTCACTGTCACTGACACAATAATTTTATAAATTAAATGTATAATATTCAATAGCCGAAAGGCGATCAAACTCGTAAATCAATAGGTCTACGAGTATAACACCGGAAGCTATTTTAATTAATTAAAACTGGGTAGGTACTTAAAGCATTTAACAGACCTAAACTTCAATTTTACATCCTAATTTTTCAGGCAGTGTGATTAAAGACAATAACATTATAATATGACAGTTTGTCTGTTGACAAAGTGAGTGAAAACTGTGTCGAAATGGTGTACGAACGGTTTTTGTTGGTGTGCGCAATAGTGGCGTGTGCCGCGGCGCAGACGCAGGCGCAGGTGAGTTTGTTTGTGCTTTTGTAATTATGTGCAAGTTTTGCATGTGACTAAGGGCTGTTAATTCTCAGGAGTTTCTTAATTTCCACTTCTTCCGTGAGATTTGTTTATGGTTTTGTAATTGACTGCGCGAATTCTGTATTCTGCATGCTTTAGGGCTGTCACTAAGATATACAAAGTTTATAGTAGGTATTATTTTTTCTTTATGTAACGAAGGTGGCAAACAAGCATGCAGTTCACAAGGATGCTAAGTGATGTCTGCAGCCTATAAACATCTACACAAAAACCAGAAGTCAAAATGCAGGTTCCCATACCTGAGATTTTAGATGTTAGATATGTCTGTATAGTTATTTTCTTTCAAACAAACGAAGAAACTCCTTAGCTTTATAAGATATAATTTTATAGAACTGAACTGGACTCTTTATAACACTGTCTTCGACATATTCTCCCAAAAATGACGAACAATACTTTTGTGGGCATCATCGGGTAAGACTTTTGTTCAGCTATGGACATTTTTCGGCTGAAATGATGATAATGATGATCAGTGAGATGATGACTTTAAACCTGTTTGCCACTCTTGTTAACTTTGTTTCCATTATCGTGTCAATGTATGTAGTATGAAGTTTTTAAAATATTGTAACAAGCCCAGACAAAGGTTTTTGGGCAAATAGTTCTTCAAGGACAAATATCTGCCAAAGATACCTATACTAAAACATAACCTAGTACAAGAAGTTTCTTTAGGTACCGCATAACTTCAAGATCTAGCTAAAATATTATTAATTCTGTGTTAACTAGGGATTGAGAATATCCCAAAGGTAAAAATCGATATTAATCAATATATTATTATATCGATATCGACACTGAATATATAGATGTTCTAGAAAATGATAATTAAAATGTATTTAAAGCATCGAAAATTAGAATTTGTTTATAAAGTTCTCAAAGCAGCGTCCCATATGTCAATGCCTATAGGCTAGCACGCGTCACGACGAATCAAGAGAGAGGGAAAGAAAAAAATGACTTCAGACAGGGATCGAACCTGCGACCTCGGGATAACCAGTTTAGCAGTCCTACCATTAGCTTAGTGGTAAATCGGCTGAATAGCTAAGCTAGACTGGTTTTTTATGTAACGAAGGTCGCGAACAAGCATGCAGTTCACATGGATGTTAAGTGATGACTGCAGCCTATAATACACTATTTACTGGTGGTAGAGCTCCAGTGACGGAGCTCGCGGGCGTAGGCACCACCGCATCACCTAATATACTTGCCGCCAAATGGTCGTGTTCAGCACTATCGTGTTCCGGTCAGGTGGTAATGTACGATTCTGTAATTTCCGGCACAGAGGCATAACACCTTAGGCCTCAGGAGTGGTAACGTATCTGCATCTTGACCTTGACTTGTGTGGGTGTCTATAGGCTGCAGTCATCACTTAACATCAATGTGAACTGCATGCTTGTTTGCCACATCCATTACATAAAAAAAAACTATAAAAAAACAAGAGATATGGAGATGTGTCACCTCTGAAACCTTAATTGTTATGTCTCTGTATAGTTATTATGGGGTCATACGGTATTATAAGTTGTTGTTTGGATGTATGATTGAATGCGTAGGAACATTTAACTGTTCTTTGATGTTTGAAAAAGAATCAAATATCGATATAGCGTTTGAATCCCTAGTTGACGCTAGATCACGTGCCGCTTGTGCCACTTTGTATGCACAATGTCGCTTTGAATCAGGAATTTGAATGGCATTTAGACATGCTTTGTATTTATTTAGTTTGCTATTATCCCACCAATACAATAAATATGAAAGTTTGTACTGCATAGGTATTTTGCTTTTCAGAACTGACACGTAACATTGACATATTTAAAAATATCTGTGAGAAAAGACCATAATGTGAAAAATGCTCATATAAAATTAGAAAAAAAATGAAAATACGAAATAAAACTTTGGACAAGATTTGAAATAGCAGTTCCAATTTCAACGATCAAATACATTTTTAGGTTATTATTTTATATAGATTACAAATTTCAGTCTGCAATTTCGATAAAGTTACATAAATTTTGGGACAAGCAAGCCTTGAAAAGATTTTGTGTCTTTCTTTACAAAATGCGTTTTTGCTTCGTCATTTGTCAGATGTTACGCTACGGTGATTGCAACAACTGCACCAATAAATACGCAGAAAAATATTGAATATAACTTCATCCCTTTATTTTTCAGGTAGGGTAGTTAGGATGCTTTTCCACCAGAGATGTGCTATGCAGCTATGTGCTATTCAATGGATGCGTTTGATATCCACCAATCATATTCCTTAGTGCACAGTGCAGTGTGTTTAAAGTATGTGTACCAATGAATATGATTGGTGGATATCAAACGCATAGCAACGTAGCATAGCACATCTCTGGTGGAAAAGCACCCTTAAAGGGGTATATAGTACTTAATACACATCCATGATTTATCAATCCAGACATCGATCACTTATACGATAATAACGTTGCATAAAAGTAAATACCTATGTTCTTAAATATTCACTATGCTCGTTGAAGAATATCAATTTGTACGGACTAACTTCACTGACGAATATAACAATTAAAACCATTTTTAAGATTAAATTTGTGTCGCTCGCGATTGATCGAAACATAAGAAACGGCTCTTCAAATCTGCGCCATCCATAGGTTCGTGTCGTTGAAAATGACCCGTTCGTTCGATGACCCGTCATAGCATCGCAGGTCGCGGCGTGATTGAAACGAATCAAGCGCGAGCCGGTGACATCTATCAATTTAATGATCTGTATCGATTGATCTGGCTCGCTGATTCAAATTAACAGATGAGCCATTACGAGGAACGGTCCGTTTCATAGAACCAGATTTAGTGAACGACTTTTTCCAATCCCTGAATCAATGTATCAATCAAACAATTGAACGAATGAGTCGAATTGACCGTGTATTTTTGTCAATGGATCAGTATTGAGACGGTTCTTTGCAATCGAAAAACGACACATACCTACTTTGATACATAATACCATGAAAGTTGAAAATCAGTCGAAATGTCGGCTTGATTTTAAAATCTTGCATTTCAATACGTTGCACTCAGGTTAGTATATCCGATGTTGACCTTAGAAACGCCAGCTTTCCTAATTATAATTATGTTTAAATTTTATGCTCTAAGATTAATAATTTCTTGGTTATTTATGATCGAAAAGATCTTGAACATCGACCTCTAGATAAACTACAGTGAACTAAATATGAGTTGTAAATAAAAACAACAACGATAACACGAGGTTATCTCGTCGCTTCTCAGTGCGCAGTGTAAACGATGTCTGTATTTTCCTTTATATGTTACAGATACAAAACAATGATATTGATGGTAAAGTTTCAGTTACTGGTGGTAGAATTCCAGTGCTGGAAGTTGAGGAACCTAGGTGCCACCGAATTACCTAATTTATCTGATGCCAAATGGTATGTGTTTGCTGTTGGTAGAGCTCCACTGACTGAGCTCGCGGGCGTAGGCACCACTAAATGGTAGTAGCACTATCGTGTTCCGGTCAGGTGGTAACGTACGGCCCTGTTATTTCCGGCATAGAGGCATAACACCTTAGGCCTCAGGAGTGGTAACGCATCTGCATTTTGACCTCTGGTCTTTGTGTGGTCTAGAGGCTGCAGTCATCACTTTACATCAATGTGAACTGCATGACTGTTTGCCACTTTCATTACATAAAAAAAAAGTTATTTATTTATATTTAAATGCAAATGAGAAGTACATATGGCGGACTTAATGACCCTAGGCATTATCTCCCAGTCAACCAAAAAAGTGAGTAGAGCAGAAA
This sequence comes from Macrosoma leucophasiata, assembly GCA_036365455.1. Lineage (NCBI taxonomy): Eukaryota > Metazoa > Arthropoda > Insecta > Lepidoptera > Hedylidae > Macrosoma > Macrosoma leucophasiata. The sequence goes on along the minus strand of JAWQUS010000003.1, from coordinate 21,419,374 downwards.
GTCAACGAAGAGGTACAGAGATATTAAATAACTCAATACTCGTACAATTTGGAAAAGGGAAAGATGAATAAATTAAGAACTGGCGAATATGAGGAACATAAATACGTAAATCATCTACATACCTATATATTAATATATGTAAAATAATATTACTTCTTAATGTTATACACACAATACATAACCGGCGAATCGTGGGTGTTTGTATGTATGATTGAATGCATGCATTTACCTCTACTTACACCTTCGGGGATTACAGGCGTGAAGTTCCGTAGATTCTTTACCTATTTCACTATAATTGAATTAAGTCGATTCGCTCGAACTAGCACAGGTAGGTATTTCGTATAAATTAATATAAAAGATCTGTGAATAATAGTTTTAGTGTCAGGTTGCGATACCAGCTTGGTGTATTTGGCGAGACTAACGATGCGGCAAATCGATTCTACACAATTTATAAAACTTATGAAATCCTCTATTTTTATAGAATATTTTAAACTAATTAAGGTGTAACATGTATATTTAAGGTGGTAGCAATAAAACAAAACTGTTGTAGAACTACCTTTTAAAAGGATGTCAACAAGGATGCTAGCATTTTTTAAGTATATCAAAATGTAGCGTCTACTACACAAGGTGCCACCTAATGGTACACTGATAAAAGAAAAAATACTTCAAAGTGAGAACTTCCACCCTCACCGACTGGACACCTGACAGTGCTGAACGGTGCAGTCTTTGTGTTCGTTTCTGCTCAGAACGTGTAAATTGCGAACTGCCCTCTAAAGCCTTTTTGTCGTGTGGCGGGTAGCTCACTTCCCTCTAAAATGGTCGAGGAGGGCAATGGCTGTCACATGCGTCATACTCGTGAACGGGTGCTGTTGGTGGGGACTGGTCTGTTCTGGTTTGCAGGAGCTACATCACATTTAGTAAATAGCAGTTTATTTGCATCTATGCTATGGACGTTCACATTATTTGATTTTTCACGATAATTTGTACTAGATTTAAGCTCTCATTTAAAAGAGCTCTTACTGAGTTTGTTGGGTAGCGGAGTTCTTCTCAGTAGTGACTGCACTTGGAACTCTGCTAAGTGAGTAACTTTGATCTTGACGAATAAGTTTTTCTTTTTCTTCATTTATCATCATTGAAGGAATTGAAAAATTTTGTGATTATTATGTTTTAACTAAGTAGTTTAAATTCTAATTTTTAATTTACTATTGATATATGATTTTGCTATACTTTATGTAATGGTTATTCACTCTAGGTATTTTATATTTCTTGACGTTTTGAAAGTATCTGTAAACATCTATTCGAAATAAAAATATATTCTATTTCTATTTCTAAGTGTTCCCTTCGACGCCATTTTTGAAGAACCCTATATTGTAGGTAGCACACAATATGGGGTTCTTCAAAAATGGCGTCGAAAGACTGCGTACTTCAGGGCTGGCAGCACGTTGGCATCTCCCCTGGTGTTGCAAATGTTCATAGGCGACGGTGAACACTTTCCACCAGGTGGCCCGTCTGCTTGTCTGTCAAACTAATAACATAAAAAAACTACCAACTATAATTTTGTTAAGTTCTTTTTGTCATGATTGGGCACACAAGTATATACCTAGTTTAAATTGATGGTAGGATATACTGTAAGTGTAGCCTATATATGACAATACAATAACAAAGATTTCAACGTACAATTTACTTGTGGTAGAGTAGTATGAATGCATAGACAATACAAAGACACAAAAGAAAGTACAGTACAAATGGCGGCCTTATCGCTCAGTAGCGATTTCTTCCAGGCAACGACTATTAATAACAGATGAAAAAAAAATACACTATAGTGGGGTGTACTAAATAATACATTAACTAAAACTAACAGTTAATTTTATAACATGTACGTCAACTATGTAAAGCAAAGAGAGAGATAACAACAAATTGAACGGCCAAACTTATTTACCACTATAAGCACAAATAATACAAGTCATGACAAAGTTACATACAGACGATAGTATCTAATTCGAATACATTAGAGATTTCTTTATTACTATTTTTATTACATAGTTACGAACGATTACGATTAAATTACGATTGCTGAACCTCAATCAAGTCGGACCACCTTAGATGTTTTCCTGCCAAGTTGCCAACCATAATTTAGTGTGGAGTAACCAGACGGTATACAGTCACACGTAACGGTAATAATGGAAATGAACTGTTGGTAATGATCTGTTGTCTAAAAATTTTTTTTATATATCACCGCCGTTTTAGGCTGATTGAAGACGGCCTTTTTATTTTCTAAATGCAGATTTTTTATGTCAGGATATAGGCAAACAAGAATCCGGTTCACATAGATATTGAATTCAATTTTCAGTTCAGTTCAGCAAAATTTCCTGCAAATCAACTTCACGTATTTTATTCCTCACTGCGTATTTATTATCAGTCATGATATGTAGCATGAGCTAAAGTGTTGCTATTCTCTCTTTTATTTTTTTCAATTTTACGAAATTGACAATGCAACTGACAAAGACAAAGCGTAATAATAATATTATAGCTAAAATGTGTCTAATGTACGTTTACGAATAACGGGGTTAGTCTTTATTATATATTTACGATTCCAATTGCTGAACCTCAATCCAGTCGGACCACCGAAATATTTTCCTGCCAACAATATTGCGGTGTGAGGTAATCAGACGGTATTAAGTCACATGTAACGGCAATGACGCCAATGAACTGTTGGTAATGATCTGTTGTCTAAACATTTGTTATTTCATACAACAACGCTGTTTTAGGCTGATTGAAGACGGACAACTATTATTTGCAAAGACATTTGTGACAAGTAATAAAATATACTAATAGTAAATATACTAGTTTATTTATTCTTCAATGCACCGAGTACATTAGGCGAACTTAATGCCACTAAGCATTCTCTAACAGTCAACCTTTGGGATGTGGGACAGAATTGTAAAGGGTGCAATTTATACAAGGACAAAATTTAGAGAACAATGTAAATTAAACAATAAAACCTAACAATATAAATCATATAAATAAATATTATTTTCATCAATTAATAATTTAGGTTGAATAATAATTGCTTTAATAATTAGAAAAAACTTATGATTTATATATTTTACAATATACACATTTTTATTTTAATTAAATGTTTCTCATTTTCTATATTATACATTCATTATTTAAATCAATTATTTAATATTTTGAGAAACTATAAATCAAATTAAAAAAACAGAAACATCATGACCATTGTATAAGTGTAGGTAACTTAAATGTGTAGTTTCAGTCGGCAGTCATTAAACAGGTGACAAAATATGTATTGAAAGAACTCATGACTTCAGTGTCGCAGTGGAAACTTAAGTACTAATTATATATTATTATTATTATTTACCTGAATCGCACGTGTGGAGTCATCCTAAATAATAGTGCGTCTTGCAACGTATTGTAACTATTGTAAGTCTGTGACTTGTGTGACACGCTGGCGGCGAATTGATTCGATAATTCGACTTCACGGTACCGATCGATGTGTCTGCGATATCTATTTTTTTCTAGATTATACAATCGGCGAGACAGTTGAATTGTTTCCTTTCTAATCGTGAGAGGATATTAGGGTTCAATTCAATTTGTATTATATTACACGACGGCCTCAATACATCAATTATTTTTTATTTTATATCGTTAAAAGTTTTGATGGTCTAGTGTAGTGCTTACAGACTATTGTTTATTACTTACGACTAAGATCCGTTGCAATCCACGGTCAGGGGTCATTGGTAGGTTATATCGAGATTTTCCATGTGCTTGATGAATGTCAATAAGTACGTTCGTCCCTACGCCATCTATAATATATTCATTAAAGCATAAGACCAATAGCTGTAACCGGCAAATGCCATTATTAAACACATGTGCATTACGTGTTTTCTACTTTTTTTTTTTTTTTTTTTTATGTAATAAAAGTGGCAAACAAGCATGCAGTTCACATTGATGTTAAGTGATGACTGCAGCCTATAGACAACCACACAATGACCAGAGGTCAAAATGCAGATGCGCTGCCACTCTTGAGACATTAGGTGTTATGCCTCTGTGCCGGAAATTACAGGGCCGTACATTACCACCTGACCGGAACACGATAGTGATGAACACTACCATTTAGCGGCAAGTATATTAGGTAATGCGGTGGTGCCTACGCCCGCGAGCTCCGTCACTGGAGCTCTACCACCAGTAAAAATACTTACAATTTCTTCATTTGTAGACTACTTTGACTAATGTTGCGTTCCAATACAGAGCGTAGAAACCATCGCATTACCTTATATATCTGTAACCAAACGGTAGTGTTAGCTTTCATGTTCCGATTAGTTACTTTAGCTTTAGGAATGGCAACGTATCTATCTGCATTGAACCTTTGATTTTGGCCTAGATGTCTATAGGTTGCAGTAGTCATTTACCATCCATGTGAAATGCATGCTTGTTTGCCACCTTGTTGCTGCAGGAGTTTCTCATATCTATCGCAACAACATAAGCCTAAAGAAAGGGTAAATAATATCACCTTTCAATAATGATCATAGAGGGCTATGTCCAAGCCCGATCATGACAAACAGATTGAACTTCATGTTTACCACCTTATTTGCAAGCAAGTTTTCATACCTACATATTTCAACAACATAAGCCTTACAGAAGGGTTAATTCTATCACCTTTCAATAATGATGATAAAGGGCTATGTCCAAGCCAGATCATGACAAAAAGATTGAACCTCATGTTTACCACCTTATTTACAGACAATTTTTCATAGATATATAGCAACAACATAAGCCGAAAGCGTTATCTTTCTTCAAATTATCTAACCTTTCAATAATGATAATCCTTAAATAGAGAGCTATGTCCAGATCCGATGATGACACAAATAATGAACTGCATGCTTGTTTGCCACCTTATTGCTTCAGGCAATCTTTCGTACATACAACATGAGCCTATAGGAAGGGCAAATTCTATCGCCTTTCAATTATAATGATCCTTAAATAAAGGGCTATGTCCAAGTAAGATGATGATACAAAGATTGAATAGAACTTTAAGCCTCTCTAATCCATAAATACTAGCAAAGCTTACACAACGCGTTACGTTAACAGAAAGTCTCGTGAACACTCCAATTATAGATAGCCGAAAACATTCAGAACAATGCTGGAGCTAGGTTTTGTAATGACCCCACGACATGCAGAATATTAAGGATTACACAGCTGTTGTAATAGTTGTCGATGTAAAAACTAAGCTAAGTGTGTATCTGTCCATTTGAACTTAAATATTTTTAGGTTAATATAGCATTATTAACTGCCTCGGTAGCCTAGTGGCCTTTGGAACTCTACCAGTGAATGACAAAGAATGTCCCATATTTTTTTGTTTAGTCTTATCTTGCCGTTTGTAAAAGAGAGTATGGAATGTATGGTATGTTGATACCTATTTTTATTATTAAGTATTTTTGGACCATTATTTATTTGATTTTGTTTACTTTGACATATTAATCAACGTATCAGTTGTTATTCGCTTTAATTTTATATTTGTAATTTGACCTATCACAAGCAAATTCTATTATTTCCAAGTGATTAAATGAATTTTTGAGTTTGAGTTGAGTTTGAGTGGTAGCAGGCCACTACTACTACGCTGAGGTCATGGGTTCGATTCCCGGGTAGGGGCTTATCAGAGATGATGGTGTAAAGTCCTTTATCTCTGGAAATATCCCAGTACCTCGAAGTTTGGTAATGTGCCCGGAGATGTCAACAGGCTCGCCACCTGTTACATGGACCAAAAACGTAACCGGCGAATCGTGGGCGTTTGCATATACATGCATACAGCATACGCTTGAATGCATGCATTTACCTTTGCCTACCTTTTCGGGGATTACGGGCGTGAAGCTACGTTTAACGTAACGTGAGATAGCAAAAGTTATGCAAGGCTTAGAAATAACGTTAAATTATAGTCGTAACCCTGTATGAATAACTTTTATAGTCAAAGTTTTCAAATAATTTCCAAATATCTTTTAAATGGTAGGCATATGAAATTCTGTGTGTGATCCCGTGATGTGATAAACAGGGGGTGGGTCTAATTAGAGGAACGGTTGCAAACTTAATTTTATATCATATACAGGGTTAATTGAAAGTAGCGCATCATCTCTTACAGGTAGCCTCTCTACTTCAATCCCAACATTTGGTCTACGACTTTTTACAATTAAAGTTGGCCATACAAAATTATTTTTTTGTGTCTGAACTGGCATTTACTCTGAGCGTAGGTATGCCACGCACCTCGCCGAGGCAAAATATCGCAACGAGCAGCGGGACGCAGGGTTGCGGTGTGACGCAGAGGCGGCAAGGCTCTTTTGAACTTTAGAAAATATATTTTGTTCATTTTTTTTGGGTTATTAATAGGTTATCAATTATTTTATTTTTAAAGAAAAATGGAAAGAAAAATTCGACTTCAGGCGAGACTCGAACTCGCGACCTACTGGGAATCTAGTCCAGCCGCTCTTCCAATTGAGCTACTGAAGCCCTGCCCGATTTGTCAAATGTTTCCTTCACATCTATTGCATTGCTTTATGGTAGCAGCAGTGCTATCTATTACCAACTATGCTAGTTACATATCACAAGCATGTGTTAATGCGAAATAATATAAAAACAATGATTAAGGGTAAAAGCGACTTCTTTACGATATTCAATAAACGGAAAAGTCTATTATATCGGTTGCCTAACTAGCATAGTTGGTAATAGATGGTGCTGCTGCTACCATAAAGCAATGCAATAGATGTGAAGGAAAGATTTGACAAATCGGGCAGGACTTCAGTAGCTCAATTGGAAGAGCGGCTGGACTAGATTCCCAGTAGGTTATCAACTGTTGTAAAAAGTTGTAGAACAATGAACGTTGTTGGGATAAATGTAGAGAGGATGCCTGCAAGAGGTGATGAGCTAATTTAAATTGACCCTGTATATACAATATACATTTGGTTCAAATTGCAGTAGGTACCTATTAATATACTGCAGTCTCATTAAACTGAATGCTCGTTTACTACAAGTTTATCTATTTTGCGTAATAACAACGACCTTGACACGTAGCAATGGTAAAACAAGAAACCTATTAAATACAACCTTCTGTGAACTTTAATTAACGGGACTGACTAGCTGACAGTGACTGTCAGGGGCCAAAGGTTGGTGAGGTCTGACGAGATCATGTAGCTTGACACCTGCGCGTGCGCCGGACTAATTAAGACTGTCCAAACCTTTATGCTTGAACTACTTCTTTGGCGTGTGATATCTCTAAAGATATCGTGTGATATCTTTAGATAAGCCGAAAGGGGCTAGCAATGACTAAAGTACTGAACGGATAATGATAAAATTTTAAATGGTGATAATTTTAATTTTGAAAACTAAGTATAAAGGAAATTACAGGGCCGTACATTACCACATGACCGTAACACGAGTGTTCACTACCATTTAGCGGCAAGTATATTAGGTAATGCAGTGGTGCCTACGACCGCGAGCTTCGTCACTGGAGCTCTACCGAAATAAGTATATAAAGTAAATATATCTACGAACGACAACACTTCCTGGAAAAAGTTAGGAATCGACAAGATGAAGTCATAATCGAAAGCTAAATGAAAGCATTTGAGTTAGGCGGTCGGCCCCCTGTTCCGACATCGGAACTCTACCGCCAGTGGATATGATTATTATTTCACAGTTTTTGCATATTTACGAATGTAAATTATTATTCAATTTGTATCTTGTAGCTGTTTCCATACAAAATGAGTTTGGACTAGTTTTGTAATATTAAACGGCGTCAGCTTAGTCTGTTGACTAATTCCAACTGATTTTAGTAATAGTTTGCTTTCGCTTAGACCATGGACGAGTTTTGGACCGATTTCACATTGGTTTTGTAGTACCTAACTAAATAACATTTCATAACTTCAACCGAAAGACGTCCACAGCTGGACAAAGCCTTCCCAATGACGCTCACAACATGTGTGTCATTAGGCGAGAATATGTCATAATCGTCACGCTTGGCAGGCGGATTAGCGGTGTTTTATTCAGAATCAGAAACTCATTTATTCATTAAGGCACCTCTTATGACACGTCAAAAACAAACAAAAATAAATTAAAGTGAATAACAATTGATATACATGCCAAACACGCTAAAAATATATATATACAACTAGCGACCCGCCCCGGCTTCGCACGGGTGCAATGCTGATATACTAAATACGCTACAGAAAAACTGTGAACGTTGTTTATAAAAAAACATAGCGGCCCGCTCCGGCTTTGCACGGGTTTAAAATATGTAACTCACTGAAAAAATGATAAAATCAATCCAGTAGATTTGATTTATTCATTTACTGCCGGTAGCCCGCACGCGTTTTTGGAGTACTTAAAACAATTCCCCTTTCCTTATCTTTGGAATATCTTTTATACACAATATTTTCACTTTTTTTTACATTTTTACTTTTTTTTTACATTTTTACAATTTTGCTGCTAAATTCAATGTGCTATAAGGAAATCCGCGGCCTCCGACGCGCTATTTATAGGCACGCTGCCGCCGCGCCGCGTCGCCGTAAACGCTACGTTCCGCAATTTTTAAATCTGTACATCTTCAAAAATATTGATTTAAATCAGATGCTGTAAAAGGCCAAATAGATCTATATTAAATCAACAATGTATTTAAGGTATTTAATTGGATAAGGATTAATGCTGTATTGGTTAAAATCGCTTCGAATATTAGTCATTATTTGTCGTAAAAAGTAAATGACAAAAAAATGTTATTGTGGGATATCCATAAGAGATAGACATATACCATCGCGGAGTTTTCTGTAGACCTTTTCATTGTGTACAATACTTAGTACATTATTTTGATAAATCTCGTAGGATTCAGCCTGCGTTTGCAATGTAAGCGGAAAAAATGTAATTATTTGCGACATCACATTAGAAACCTCAAAAATAACAGTATTTGTCCACTATTTAATGGATAATATTATACATAAAAACCTTCCTCATGAGTTACTCTATCTATTAAAAAAAACCGCATCAAAATCCGTTGCGTAGTTTTGAAGATTTGAGCGTTCATAGGGACATACAACATGACACATGACAGAAAAAGCGACTTTGTTTTATACTATGTAGTGATATGTAACAAGAATAATGCACACTATTAAACACCGCGATTAGAAAATCGAGTTTTAATCATAATATTTGAACTCAAATTACATGTTTAAGTATTTAATATTTTTTATTTAAGAAACAAGTTGTCCTTAATTTGTACGAACAGTATGCACACCCTATGCATACTTACCCTACCTACTTACGACTGCACATAAAACACAAACCAACTCACACACGTACACTGTCGCAATGTGATGTAGCGTAACCTGCCTACTAGGGGTACGCAGTAACACTCGCTAGTAATAAGATTCATTTACACTATTTTATTTCTTAAATTATTATTTATACCTGAAACGAGTTCTAATAAACTTGTTGAGACTAGCATTTTATTTTAGATAGACGTTAGTCTCATTTTTGTTTATATTGACTGTTCACCAAACGGGTGACCATAACTTCCTTAATTGTAATTAATTTTAGGACAAAATGTTACCTATATCGAAAATGCCTATAATCGATTCGGTTATTGATTCTGAACAAACTAATTTCGGGTTGTTCATTCAATCCTGTTACACGATGTATAGTCAAAAATATCACTAAGATAAAACTAAGTATAACATAGTATTGGTCCCCATCCCGCGTTATTATTTTTACTTGCAACTAGGGTTTCTGCTCGAGCCTTTTCGAACTCGAGACAACTCGAGAGTTTCGCCTCCATTAGAGACGAAAAATAAATAGCTGACTCTCGAGACTCTCGAGTTTCGGCGAACACGAAATAAGAGCTTCTCGAGTTGTCTCGAAATTGGAGTCGAGAATTCTCGAAACTCGAGAAATAAAATGACACGAGAAACCAGAAACCCTACTAGCAACCTATTGGAATGGTTTGATCGCCATTGTTCGTGACCGACTGCAGTAGCGGGAGAATTCTACTTCATTAGGGCGGTGAGGTGGTTAGATACGTCCCGATCCTTCCAGCGTCTTCGACGGTTTGTCACCAGGATATACGTGTTATTGTATTATTTATTAAATTATCTTAATACATACCTACCTATTGTAAGTCAGCTACATGTAATTGGAGCGTGAATGTGCTTTCAGAAAAAAGGAATCTTGAAAACAAAAGTTTTATTATTGCGTATTTACAAAAAATATAATATATAATACATATCTGATATATAGGATCATGGCTTTCAATCTATTTCTGACGATTCTAATGCACTACCTTTCTTCGTTTTCTATACAACGCTTATGTTGACTGGTAGTGAATGCTTTTAAGCATTAGGTCCATCTCATGTACCTACTTTGTGCAGAATGTTTAAATAAATAAGTAAAGTGAGTATACAATTATTAAAAACATTTTTTTTATATAAAATGGTGGTTAGTATCTCTATCGATTTACCTAACGCAGACTATATACCGTTTGCTTTAGATGGAGAAGGTACAGGAATACACCAATTAAACTTTATTGTTGCTCATACAAGGCACCGACGTGACTCCCACGTTTTGTCAATGAATCCATTGTAATATATAGGTAATGAGCCATTTGTATGTGATGTGTATTTTTTATTTATTTAATTTTAATTTGTCATAAAAAGAAGCAAAAAGGCCAGTGAAGATATGTACGAGACATGAATATAATGAGCCTGTTCAGACTAACTGAATACCTTCATTATCAAACACAGAAGCTATTAAGGAAATATTTTATATAAGTGGATCTAAATTAACATCTGATCATTCAGCATCCCTTCTATCTTCAAACAATCCTCAACAGAGTGTGAACGAAGTGAACTTCTTTTTCTCTACTATTGGTAAAGAACTTGCGGAAAAAATTCCCCCCTGCGATGTCATCTCATGTTCTTGTAGGAAACACACAACTGTATCCCCTATAAATTCCTTTGTTTTGACTCCCACTGATGAATCCGAAGTGTCCCAAGTCATAGCAAACTTAAAGCAGCGATGCGCAGTGGGTATTGATCAAATATCTACTACAATAATTAAAAGATACAGTCATTTACTAATACCATCCATTACACATATCTGCAATCTCGCAATTTCACATGGAGTTTTCCCTACGGCTTTTAAAACAGGTCAAATCAAACCGATACACAAAGGTGGAGACAAAACAGGAATTGACAATTACAGGCCCATTACAATCTTACCAACCGTTTCTAAAATCTTAGAGCGTATAATGAATAAGAACCTTACTAACTACCTAGAAAGCAACAAGTTCCTATCTCCGTCCCAATATGGTTTCCGCAGTGGAAAATCTACCAGTGATGCAGTCCATGATCTGGTTCACTCAATAGTTTCAACTCTTGATGACAAAAGAAAATGCCTAGTAATATTTCTTGACCTCAAAAAAGCTTTCGACACTATTTCCCTTCCCCACCTACTGCGTAAACTAGAACACCTAGGAATAAGAGGTATTCCACTGCAACTATTTGAACAGTATCTATCCAGCAGATATCAAAGAGTTAAAATTGACCAATGGATTAGTGAAGACGCACAAATCTCCTACGGGGCCCCACAAGGAAGCATAACTAGCCCTACACTATTTCTTACGTATATTAACGGACTGTGTGAGCTGAAACTTCGGAGGGGTAAAATCTTTACTTTCGCCGATGACACGGCTCTATTCTTCCACGGAGACACATGGGACGACACCTTCGACTGTGCTCAGGAAGGATTGAATACGGTTACAAAATGGCTTAGATGCAATAAGTTAACGCTAAATGTTTCCAAAAGCAAATACATCGCTTTCGCACTAAGATCAAATCAAATGGCACCGAAAGAAAAAATAATCATAGCACATGAATGTAGCTCCTACCCCAGATTTTGCACATGTCCCACCCTAGAGAGAACAGACTGTATTAAGTACCTCGGAATCCTCCTTAATCAATCCCTCACATTCAAACCACACCTCGACTTACTAGCATCCAGACTGCGTAAACTGACATACATTTTCAAAAACCTTAAACATATAGACAACCGTAATGTCACTAAAACAGTATATTATGCTTTATGTCAATCCTTAATAGAATATGGTATATCAGTTTGGGGTGGCGCTGCAAAAACCCACCTGCTACCTGTAGAGAGAGCACAGCGTGTGCTTCTTAAGGTTGCAGCTGGACTTCCTTATCGTTTCCCTACAGTCGAACTGTACAAAAAGTGGGATCTCCTCACAGTGAGACAACTATTCGTCATGAAAATAATTTTAAAAAAACACCGAGCTATTCTACGATCCAGACCTCTTAAAGGACAAACGCCGGACTAGAGCAGTCTGTACCCTACCAACTCTCAATACTTCCTTCTCACAGAATTTCTACCATTTTCTTGGGCCCTTTCTATATAATAAACTGAATATTATTCTCAACATATATCCCCAACGTAAAACGTATTGCAAACGATTAGTTACAAAATATTTAAAAACTCTGGATTATGACACTACAGAAAAGATCATACTTACTTTAAAATAAGATTGTATACAACTTTGGAATATTATATATAATAGGTATTATAATATAAAATGCATATAAATTAAATACTTATTATACATATCTATAATAAATAAACGTAATGATAAAATAACACAAAACTTACCTATGACCAAAACTTACCTTTCACTCACCAATACTCCTTTCTAGACACGTAAATTCCGCTCCACCACGCAGCCGTCACACACATGTACACAATCACACACACACACACACACACACACACACACACATACACACACACTCCGACTCTCTGACACACATACACACGCACACTCCACATTCACTCACCTACAAACGCTCTCTAGCGAACAACAAAACACACCCAAATAATTATTGAAATCAAACTGTAACTCGCCTTTTCCATTGCGCTTAAATTTAATCTTAAAAATAAAATTAAATTTAATCTTAATTGGATATTGTCATAAAAGTCCACACGTTTCCTTTTTTTTTTATATATGTATATTTTTTGTAGCGGCTATAATTTAGGCAGTGTTTTTTTGATTTTTTTTTTCTTCTTTTTTTTTCTTTTACTGTGCCTTGCTGTAAATTGAGAACTGTCTGCGGGAGGGGCCTGGCGACCTGTAGCACAGATTTCATTTAGAAACCTATTTCAGGCACCAGTCCCTCACAAAAATAGGATCGAAGTGCACAAGTACTGTATTAGCAATAAGTACCTATAAGCCTAAAATTTGTGAAGGAAAATTAAACGTTTTTTTACTTTACTTTTTTTACTATTTTCTAATTGAAAAATTCCATTTAGTACCACTTAGAGCTTAGCAATAATAGAAATATGCTAACGGCTTTTGAAACGAAATTTGAAAGAAAGTTGAGACACTTTACTACTAAAGTCGTTTAAGTACAGTGGCAATCAGTCATGCAGTTCAAATGGATATTGAGTGACAACTACAGCCTATTGACATCTACACGAAAACCAGAGGTCAACATGCAGATGTGTTGCCACCCCTGAGACCTCAGCTGTTATGTCTCTGTGATTGTTATTACGGGTTTGTCAGTGTCACCCTCGAAGTTTGTTTATCAGACCGGAGATGTCCGTAATAATGGCAACCCTTGATACGTCTTACTGCTGGCTATAAGTCTCTCCCCTTCTAGGGAGGAGGCCTGGAGCTTACTCCACCACGCTGCTCTAAAGCGAGTTGATGGAGATAAGGGTTAGTGGCCAACCCGCTGTCGGATGTTTTCAAACCGCCCATAAGGCCTCCAACAAGGTTTAACGACTGCTATCTATCGAAAGCAACCGGGACCGACGGCTTAACGTGCCCTCTTAAGCACGGAAACGCGCATTTTAAAGCCACTAGTTGCCACTAGCGATCACCCATCACACACGCGACCGCGGCCGAGTAAATCGCATTGGATCTACACCAGCCGCGGGGCCATGCGCGCTTCAAGTTCACGGTGGAGATGTCCATAGGTACGCGTATTTATTTTATGGGAGAAAACTACCTGGTGAATCATGGGTTTTCTATATCTTCGCGAGAATAAAAGCGTGAAATGTACTCATTCGATGATCTTATTTGAGTAGGCTATAGCTTTTCAAATACAGCCCGTCGGCTCCGTCGCTTGTCGTCGCTTGTTAATAAAATCGACTAAGAAGTAAATGATTGAACTAACTCATACCATATCGGTACACGCAAGGAATGTGGTTCAAGCATTATACGAAAATTTAAACACTATGGGCTTAAATACGCAATATATATCAAAAAAAAATATTGTGCGAATATATTTACTATCATTTACAATGATAAATATAGAAAGTATTTTTAAAAACGTTTTAACTTAATAAGTACTAACTGACCCGGCAAACTTCGTATTGCCTGACAATGAAATTATGTGTCGAAGGGTTGTATGGGAAAATAAAATTGTGGTTTTTACTGTTTCCCTTGAATTTCTTTATATTTCTAACCTTTTAACTCCCTGGACTTTGGAAAAGTCATTAAAAACCAAAACTAGCCAAATCGGTCGAGCCGTTCTCGAGTTTTAGCGAAACTAACGAACAGCAATTGATTTTTATTTAAATAGATTAAGTTAATGCGTTCTTCGCATTAACTTAATCTATTTATGGCTTTTTTAATTGTCTAAAACCTGCTTGACATCCGTGGAACACAGGGTCCGAGATGAAAATCAGCGTCAAGCCGTTTGATGTTTTCGACTTGGAAGCTGATCTGGGCTCCCATTTGGACCATCCGTGAGACTCGATCTAATTTTTTGAAAATGTTTGTTGTTTTTTTTCTTGTCCAATTCTATAATTATTTGTAATCTTGTTCTAATAATTTCGCTTTTTGTGTCTCTGTGCTGTCTAAATAAATGTTTTCTTTCTTTCAAAATAGTTCTTGTAAGAATTCGTGCCGTGGTCAATGTTACCGAATGTGTAAAGGACCCCCCCCCTATAGTCAGGTTTGATTATATCTAAAGCTGCCATAAATTGGATGCAAGGTCAGTTGAAAATCTCCAAATAATAACTCTCAATTTTATATTATATATCACGACCTGTTACGAAAAAGAAATACCCCTGCTGTGTCTGATTGCGATAAATCCAAAAACTACCTAATCGATTTTTGTGATTTTTAGGGTTCCGTAGCAAACAAGGAACTCTTATAGTTTCGCCATGTCCGTCTGTCTGTCTGTCCGTGGTTTAGCGCTTAAACTAATGGTACTAGAGACTTGAAATTTGGCACAAGTATACACCTTAATCACGCCGACAAAGTGGTAGAATAAAACCTCCCCTACATGTAACGCGCGTAATTTTTTTTTTTCGTTTTCTATACATATTGTATCGGATATCGTTGGATAGGTCTTCAAAAATGTTAGGGTTGTTCTAAAATCATTTTTAAATTTAGTTAACTGTTTGTGACGTATTAAGCTTCAAAGTACCAATTTTCGTTAGAGTCAAGTGTCAAGCCCTCTACTAACTAAACGGTTGTTGTTAGAAATTTAAACGTTACGGCAATAGTAGCTACGTATAACGAAATTAAAAGGAAAACTCTCACACTTAAAGCCAACGCTTTATTAGTCTGGGAGTAATAGTCGATCAAATGTAATATTTGAAATTTTTGATCAACTCCATAGAAAATATTTATTTTCTTTCATTGCATTAATTAAACCTAAAAACTACGGCACCTTACACTGCGCGTGGCCCGACACGCACTTGACCGGTTTTTATGTAATGATGGTGGCAAGCAAGCACTCAGTACACATGGATATTATAGCTCACCTAGATATCTAGCATCTACAGCCTCTCTGGACTGCCTAGATGATGTCGGTTGATGTCTAGATGATGATGGATGTCTGTCGATATCTGTCTAAAACAGAGGTTCCCAAACTATTTTTCTTGTAGACCCCTTTCAATTTTTTTCTGGTTTCGGTGGACCCCCTTGCTAATATTATATATCATAATTATATATCACTTTCCCATATATCCCATTTTTATTTACGCATATACGTAGACCCCATCGAGTCTCCCATGGACATAGGGTTGTTCCTTGCGCTCAGGCGCAGGCAACTCGTCGGAGAGGTGGCGGGGTGCGAAGGGGGGCCGCATTCTATTTTCTAGCTCCATCGGCGACGGACGAAACAGTCCCTATACATATAATAATGTCAACAGTCCATATGTAATACTTTAATAAGAAAATATCCATTGAAAGTCGAAATCAAGTCTAAATTATTTGCTGACGTGAAGATCCTCAACAATGTGAAATCCTGAGTATATTACAATCACTATTATTATTATACATACAATAATTGTTGAAGATTTCAGAAACAATCATGTTATCTGGGAGTTTTTAAAAGTTGGAAACGCGAATGCGTAGGCATTTTATGTAGGTTTAACTCGTCGTAAAATGATATTACTCGCAAACCAGTAAGCAAACTTATGGGTTTGTCATGGTCGTCCGATGTTCACAATATTTTAAATTATACAAGATTTAAGAGTGCGTTGTCCTAGATATGTTTTTTTTTCATGACAGTGATAAACAGCTTACAAAATATTAAAAAAAAATCTATCTCGTAAATATGATCCAAATATTGCAACAGATATTATTGTACAAAGGTACCTAATATATAAATCACTCAATGTGGCAAAAAATCAAAACATATTTCAACACCTAAATAGTAAAAGCAATAGTATATGCAACTTCTGAGGCTTAAGATCATCCTATAAATATTAATACCTAAACGAAACCTTTGATTTAAATATCGCAATAGACGCTAAGTATACGTTAGGATTAAGTCAAGGTAAAACTTAATCAAGCCACATCGAAACTATGAAAACGTCAAAGTCGTGTAGAATAAAAAGCGTTGCCATTCCGTTGTCCCAAGAAAGATGAAATTGAGCTCATAAATATTAATAGCAAAATGTATAGATCTAAATATCGCAACAGGTACCTACTATACGAGAGGATTTTTTTATCGTATCTGGTGCTGATATGAGTATAATAAAAAATAAAAAATAAATTTTCTGTGTATTTGTACCTGGATATAGATTTTTGGAAAAGGACTAAATTTAATTTGATTTTGGTTTCTCTTGATTTCAAAAACAAATAATCTCAGAAAAATGTGAAAAAGTAAAATCTAAATAAATATGTACGTATTTACTTAGAATTATTTATAAGTACCCAATTACTTGAAATAAGATTTTTTTGCAAGGATAATATAAATAATAGTAAATAACAGTAAAATTTAGCAACACCTCAGGTTTAAAATGTCCAGCCATTGCTCCAATAAAAAATGTTAACAAAAGAAACATCGATCTAAATATCGCAATATATTAAAATATACAGCACAATACAAAAGGATTATATGAGTAAGTCAGTCAAGGTAGATAATCGAACCACATTTGGTATAGACGAAACTAAGTAATCTGACTCACAAACAAGTGGCGCCTACTAATCTATTAGTCATGGTTATGTAAAAAGTTTCCGAACAGATGAATACTATTGAATGATATATTAGGTAACTATTTCAACCTTTAACGGAAGACGCCAGAATGGCATATTGCTAGACCATTAGTGAATTATTTGTTTATTGCAGAGAAAGGTCTTGAAAGGCTATTACACGACACGGTATTCAGAGTCCGGCAGAAAGGGTGGGCGTGGCCTAACGCCAGGTGCCGCTTACTACACTATCCGGTCGACAGGGCCCTAACTCAGTCACAGTACAAATATGAACAGTATGGAAACTACGTACAAAACGTTGAGCGCAATCACACAAACATGCGCACCAACGAATCCCCTAAGCGGTTCTCGCGGCGCTGCAGCACCGAGTCACTCGCTTCTTGAGCGTCGATGCGCATGTTTGTGTGTGTGTGTGTGCCGTTTTGTACGTAGTTTCCATACTGTTCATATTTGTACTGTGTGTAGTTAGGGCGTTAGGCTTACCGGGCCGCTCCGGTCGCCCTAATTAGGGTCCTAACTCGTTAAATGTTATTACACTACTCTCACCCTTGCCATCGTACCCTGAATACCGTGCCGTGTAGTAAGTCCATTAATCGCATATGTCTTAGGTTTCTACAACGCCCTTAGCCGAGGATTGGACTCGCAAGGGTCTCTTAGGCAGTTGTGTAAATTTATTTGGGCCGAGAACCCTTTGTGCTCGCCCAATTTTTTTTATCGTGTCCCGTTTACTTGGTAATTTATGGCCCCGTAATAAATATAACAGAGACAAAACAACTAAGGTCTCAGGGGTGGCAACGCATCTGCATTTTGACCTCTGGTATTTGTGTGGGTATCTATAGGCTGCAGTCATCAATAAACATCAATGTGCTCACTGCATGCTGGTTTGCCACTTTCATTACATAAAAAAAATACTACCCTGTTACAGGACTTGATGTGTTGAATCCCAATCGGTAGGAATATTACATTTTCTGACTGATAGCGGAATCAAAATTAAAAAATTCCCATTAGTGACGTTTACACCGAGTAACACACACTGTAGTCAGTATCCAACAACAAAATTAAATAATGCGAGGTTTTGGCCCTTAGGGAAACTTAAAAGAGGCGTTGATTCGGTACCTTAAAAGAGGCGCGAACCTTAAAAGAGGCGCGGTATCTGCTTTGAGGCACGTGCCCCTTTGCCTCGGCATCTTCTGCTCCCATAATAATGAGAGCGGCGTCTTGTCTGGGTGGCGCAGTGGTAAGCGCCGCGTCGCCGATTAGGGCGCAGCGACAGACAGAGATGACAGCGGTGCCGCGGCGGGTGGTATTGCGGAGGCGGAGGTGTCGTCACGGCGCGAAGTGGCGTCGCTGCGGCGGCTTCTGTCGCCCAGCGTCGAGTTTTGGGAAGCCAACAGGGGCGAGCATCCACCACTTCAGTGGCAACGCCCGCAGATATTGCGCGGTCGTAGCCCGGACCGTAGTCGGACCCGCGACCGCATCCCCAATGAAAGCCCCCACGTCCGGGAATCGAACCCGGGTCGGGCAGGTTACGTGACATCGTCACAGAGCTCTGCATCTAATGGCGAGCCCGGCCGAGCTTGGCTCACTAACGTATCGAGTCCATTTTCCGCACGATAGTACATAACGCGCGCGAGACGGACCACGAACTCCTGCACGGATTCTACACACAGGTCCCGTGAGATGACGTCATTTCTGACGTCATCTCACGGGATTTTACCGCGGTTTTACCGTCAAATTAGCATATCACTTACATTTTTGAAAGACCTATCCAACGATATCCCGACACTATATGTATAGAAAACGTAAAATAAAAAAAAAAAATCCCGCGCGTTACGTGTGGGGGGGGGGTACTCTAAATAAATGTTAGTTTTGACGTTTTTATTGTAACACTTTGTCGGCGTGATTAAGATGTTAGTATACTTCTGCCAAATTTCAAGTCTCTAGTACCAATAGTTTTTGCACTATGCCGCGGACGGACAGACAGACAGACAGACAGAGAACATGGCGAATCTATAAGGGTTCCTTGTTCACTACGGAACCCTAAAAAGTTGTTTTGTCTACCTCCTACAAGAATTATAAATGGTTACACCAGGTCAAGATCTATCATCTCTTATAACACAACTGAAGTGTCATTCGCTACCATTTTACTGCGAAATTACGATAATTGTGTAATTGCACAAGAAAAAATTGTTTGATCCAAACGCTTTTGCAACTTTACAAGAAGGTTTAATTGTGGGCGGTGATGGTTGCATGTGTGGAAGAAGATAATCTCATGGAATATACAGCTTTGTTACTTCAGGGATAGACGATAACATTGATAGATAATATACGCCCCATAATAACTATCACACGGAGACAAATCAATTAAGGTTTAACGGGTTGGCAACGCATCTGCATTTCGACCTCGTCTTTATGTGGGTGTCTAGGCTCATCAATTAACATCAATGTGAACTGGATGCATGTCTGCCACCTTCATTTCATATTAAAACTTTGGAGTTTTGGAAGATATATAGAGGCAGTATTTTATTTATTATTTTTATTTATTTGCTGCCTCAGTAGTCTTTCATTTTGGATCACCGAAGTAACCGACCACACCCAGGACCACAGACTAGCAAAAGTAACCTGATACACTGAGGCCACTATTCCTACTCTGAGATAAAAAAAACGAATTTTAAAAAAAAGTTTAATAAAACGAATGATTTCTGACATAGCATTTCAGTTCCATATCCAATATCTAATTACTCGGATTGATATTTCGATGTCTTCATCATAAAATCGATGAAATGCCGATCGCGATTCCAATAGCTGTAAAAAATCATTCATCAATTATTGCACAAGTTTCAATGGATGTTGATATTTTATAAGGTTGTTAAATGAAAGTTACTATGTTAAATAAAACTTTATGTGAATGAAAGTAACGGTGTAAAAATTAAAAATAGAATATTCCGATGGTTCAGGCATATAGAAAGAATGTCGAATGAGCGAATGACTAAACAGATAAACAATGCGAATGTAGATGGTTGCAGAGGCACAAGAAGACTAAGAATGACTTCTTGACCTTAACCAAATATGAGGGTGGGGTTAAAAGGAATACATGTATGAAGATAATAGAATAAGCACGGGTACGGCACATAAGGACTGGGGTAACTGGCGCTCCACGCTCTCTGCCTACCCCGAAAGGGACTTGGACTTGGGACTTGGTGTCAAGATACATACATACTTTATTAAACATCAAACAAAAGTGACAAACAAGTATGCAGTTGATATGAATATATGTACAGAGAGGTCAAAACACAGTTGCATTTCCACCCCCGATATTTAAGTGCTCTTGCCTCTGTGATAGCAATAACAAGCTCTCGCCATTACCGTGTTACCGGAACACAATAGTTTGAAAACTTTAGAAATTAAAGAAAATAAAAAAAATGAAAATTAAAAATTGAGTGAAACCTGCGACCCCAGAATTTCCAGTCCAGTCGCTTTACCGCTAAGCCACCGCAGTGGTAAAGTGGAACCTACATTGCTCGTGATCCGACACGCACTTGCTCGGTATTTTTACAAGAACACTCTTTTTATAAATGCAAAATACAATGCAAATTCATATTGCCTACAGCAAAGTCATTTTTAAATAGCTCATACCATATATAGCACGATTCTACCAACTCCCATTTAATTAAAAAAATAATTAATATTCCAATAAAAAATATATTATCAGATGTTTTTCTTCTTTTACGTCAATTTTAAACTGGTCGAGTGACTTCGTGTTTCATTTCTAAGGTCGGTCTTGGATATAGAATGTAAAGTCAGTGGGCCAATGAGGCAAAAACCTGCAGTCAGATAGATATATGAAAGCTAGTTCAGAAGTTTTTTTTTGAAATTTCGTAACGACTTATGGTATAATTTTATTTATCCTTCATTGATCTTGGTAGGCTAAGCCCGGATTAAATCTCTGGACTAGACTTAGACTTCAAAAAGCATAATTAGTGAATCACGGGAATAGAAAACGTAAAAATGCAACCAAATTGACGAACATGCATATACATATAATATATATATATATAGTTCACAATGTCGTTGTGTTGTATCCTTTAAATTTCTTCGTAAAAACAAATAACCGCATTACCTAATATACTTGCCGCTAAATGGTAGTGTTCAGCACTATCGTGTTCCGGTCAGGTGGTAATGTACGGCCCTGTAATTTCCAGCACAGAGGCATATCACCTTAGGCCTCAGGGTGGTAACGCATCTACATTTTGACATCATCAACGTCCCGCGATAAAACTGCCACTACTACAATCGCCAACCCACATTTCAAGCGTGGCGATTATGGCGTATTCTCTCCTAATGACACACAACGCTGTTGTAAGCAACTATGGGGAAGACTTTTGTTCAGCTGTGGGCGTCTTTCGGTTGAGGTTTTGAAGTAACACACGATCATACTCACCCAGCTCCTGCGTAAAAATACAGACGTAAAGAAGTCATAAATATGTTTTTAATGAATCACAAATAAAGTACGAGTATATTAAACAGTTTCCGACCATAGCCTTACATCAGGCGCAGACAACACGTCTATAGACAAAACAGGTAACGAGTGACATTTATCGAAAAATATAAACCCAGGATTCATTTGAGGCTCATGATCTACGCTGCCAGAGTTTGCAGACGTGACAACTCGTTATGTGATTAAATGACAGATTTATCTTGACTGCAATTCTTATTTATTGGACATTCGACATAAGATTTTAATACGTCTAGAAATATCTAGTCATTTTATTAAATGGCTTATAATAAAATACTAGTTGAAACATTGTGAACTTTGTTTATTTCTACTTAAAGCCTCATTAGTTATGTATTTTATTTTTTGCATAAACATGTTGCCGAGTTGCTGTCAACATATTATTATTTCGAGCAACACTTGTGTTGCAGAGTTGACGGCCGTATTTGTATACTCTTTGATCAGTTTATCAACAAATAAATGTTGACGTGACACGTCCACTGTCTGCAACTGTTTATAAACATGACGGTAGTGTGGAGCAACGATAAAATTATGCAATTATAGAATAATTTAATCTAAAGCGTTACTTTTATCAAAGAATACAGGGATAGAAACAAAAATAACGATGTATTTAAAGAAATTTCTTAAGCCCTAAATATACCCAAAAATTACGTGAAAACTAAAATACATGTACCGCGCACCCAATTTACTGGAGAGAAAAAAAGTTGGCGCCAAAAATAACTACAGGCTGCAGCGCAACACAACACTACTCCCTCAGGCATCCTTTTAAACCAAACTAGCGTGCGTTGACAACCTATATTGAGTAAAACAATGTTTCCAGCAATATTCTCGCCGTCCATTAAACAAGTTGATCAACTGTTGCTAAATAAATGTTTACAGTTAATACGAGGCTTACTTGTTTGAATATTATCAATTATCACTTGTATTAGTGGTTATGTGAATTAGTTTGGGGGCGTAAATCCGACCAGGTCGTAAAGTACAGCCTCTAAATTCCAGCACAAAGGTTTATATAGGCCTAATTATGAAGATAAGAAGTAAATACCTAACTACGTTACATAATTGACTAATCTTTGGAAGTAACATGTAGCTAAATTGGCTGCTTAAATCTTTCAAGGATCGTAAGGCCACCGGCGCCCAGACACAATAGAATTTCAATTGTCATATTTTTCTCGTGTCTGGAGGGAAAAAAAAACTCTGTGATATGGAATTACATGTTTTTCTTTTATTATTATACTTTATAAGTCCTTGAAATAGTCTCAAACTCTCAACTGACAAAAATAGCAAAATTAACCGCCAAAATGATATTTAACCTTAAACAATCCGCAACACAGACATAACACATGGAATCACATGACTCGTGAATATTAGCATTTTTGGATAATATATCTTGCTTACGGTGCGGTGACATCATTCTTGTAAATGTGTCGTATGTTAAATATTTTTTTATCACATTCTGTGAAAGGTGGGCGAGTTATAGATGTTGATTGAATTTGATGGGTAATTGTTCAATCAGTGTTATATCTGGGGTTACCACCTGTGTCTATTATCTAACTCAGAGGTTCCCAAACTATTTTTTCTTGTAGACCCTTTGCAATTTTTTCTGGTTTCTGTGGACCCCCGTCCTTGCTACATTTATATCACATTCCCATATTTTCATTATTTATTCACACCTACGTAGACCCCCATCGAGTCTCCCATGGACCACTTTGGGAATCACTGGTATGATGTAAGTAAATTGGTACTATCAGTGTATGTATTGAGATCCATTATCGTGGACCGCTATTTTCATTTCATGGACCCCCAAATTTTTTTTTCGCTGACGCATACTCCTTTTAATTTGTTATAGACCCCCAGGGGTCGATATAGACCACTTTGGGAATCACTGATCTAACTAATATTATAAATGCGAAAGTTTGTGAGTATGGATGGATGGATGTTTGTTACTCTATCACGAAAAAACTAATGGACAGATTTGGATGAAACTTTACAGTAACATAGGTTATACATTGGAGTAACATATAGGCTACAATTTGCAATGCTAAGTTCATGCGGGTGAAGTCGTGGGCAATCTAACCGGAACGCGATAGTACCGAACACTACCAATTGGCGGCAGATAGATTAGATTATGCTTACGCCCTCGAGCTCCTACACTGGAACCCTACCACCAGCAGTAGTAAGTTAAGTATGCATAGCAGTACCATCCATTTTGTTTGTCATTAAATTCTGAATTGAAATATATACCATTTTACCGTAGTCTCATCTTATGCAACACTGATGAATGACTTTTAACAACTATCCGAACTCGATCGGTATTTAATCAATTACATAAAGAAGACATCGATGCAGATGCTGTATTTGAGTCATCGGTTATTGGAAATGGAATTCAAAGATGGCCGTCCGATAAGCGGATAAGAATCATTCGATTCATTGAAATAAAGTTCTTGATTGACAATAATAAATGAAATGAGATTTTGTAGATAATTTTATGTAATGAAGTGGAAAACAAGCATACAGTTAGTTCACTCACATTGATGGTAAGTGAATACTCCAAATATCTACACAAAATCTACATGCATACAGAGATTTCAATGTTCAGATGCGTTTCCTCTCCTGTGGTCTAAATTGTTGTCCTGTGGCAGAAATGACATAAAAAATATATTACAGATTTTTTGTTTTTTTGAACCGCATTTAACCAAACATTTTGCGTAAATGAAAGTTTCAAGTTATCTTCGTTTAGCGAAGACGCTACCACATTACCTAACCTATCTGCCGCCAAATGGTAGTGTTCAGCACTATAGTGTTTCAGTTAGGTGATAATGGGGGTTAGGGATAAGGTACTGTAATTATTATCACAGAGGCGAAACCATTTAGACGCATCTGCATTTTAAGCTCTGGTTTTCTTTCTTTCTTTTTTATTCGTCATCGTCACGCATGCCAGCGTGCGTCGCATATTAGGCTCCGGGGCATCCCCTTTTGAATCGGTTTCTTCTAATCCCATCTTGAAATCGAAGCAGCAATTGTTTTCCTGATACAGTCGTCAAGGTAGGAGTGGTGTAGTGGTGTAGCATCCCAGCGCGGCATCGGCATCTGACGACACACCTACAAAAGCGAGGGTCAAGATCGGTGCTCCAGATTGTAGTTGAGCTCCTAGCTTGTCCCCGTCTTTGGCAATCAAACCCAGACTGACCGGTCCAACTCGCTAGTGTATCGGGTTACAATATTCGGGAGCCGACCGTTGACTTAACTTAGACGTTCCGGGTGCCCCAGTTCAAATCGGGCGATGATTTCGCGCGGGAGCGCCCTACCTTCGGGTGGTCTGCGTACCGGAGCAAATCCGTGGTGGCTCTTTGCACTGGTTCTGTATAGGCATATAGGACGCAGTTGTCACTTAAAATCCATATAAAATGTGTACTAGTTTGCCACCATCATTACAATTAAAAAAAACTTACATCGCTACGTTGCGACCTTTAAGCGCAGATCAATGGCCGTGCAAGCGAGAGTGTAGTTTTTTCTCACTTATACTAGTTTTCTATCAAAGACAAATCATCAGGAAAAGTAATAAAATCATACAATTGACAATAGATGATGTACAACGGCGGGTCACATCGGCTAATACAAAAAATCAACATCCTTATGGCAGCCGGAAGGCGGAGAGACACGAAACCGGGTGGTCGTCAGCTGATTAATGGCAGCTGCTTTCCTTATCGTTTTTAACTACTGACACAGAAAGGATTTGCTTAAAAAAGTTTTTTATGTCATGAAGTGGCAAACTAGCATACAGTTTACATTGATTTTAAGAATTACTGTAGCCTGTAAACATTTACACGAAACCAGAGATTTCAATGTGGATGCGTTGCCACTCTTGAAGCGTAAGGTCTCCGTGCTGCAAATTACAGGGTCGTACGTTACCACCTGACTGGAACACGATAGTGCTGAACACTACTATTTAGCTGCAAGTAGATTAGGTAATGAGAGGGTGCCTATGCCCGTGAGTTCCGCCACTGGAGCTCTCTGGAAATCTCTCTGGTGTGTAATAAATATATAAATAATGTAAAATAAATAGGAATGTATTGTACTGACTTACTGTTGAGTTCATTTTTAGAGTAACCTCCCCTACTAGTAACGCACGGATATTTTTTTTTATTTTCTATTTTCATATAGTGTGGGGTATCGTTGGATAGGTCTTTTAAAAATATTATGGTTATGCGAACATTATTTTTCGATTAAAGTAACTGTTCGTGACTTATTAAGCTTTAAAGTGCATATTTTCGTTAGACTCAAGACCCCCCCTACAGTCTAAACGGTTGCTATTTTTATATTCTAAACGGGACTTAATCGCGTACTATTTTAATCGAAGTATTTACCTCGACACTCGACCCGATTAAGTCCCGTTTACAATATAAAAATATGAATACAAATCGTGAAAGTTTAAAATAATTAAACGGTTGCTGTTAGAAATTCAAACGTTACGGCAATAGTAGATACTACATATAACAAAATTAAAAGCAAAACTATCACACTAAAGTTGGCCTTGCAAGTTTGCGAGTTATAGTCGACCAAATGTATTTTACTCGAAAATTTCGAACAAGTCCATTGAAAATATTTATTAATTTTTTTAATTACAACTCTTACTTTGTAACTACGGAACCCTACACTGCGCACGACACGGACTTGACCGGTTTTTTAATTTCATTAAGAAGGGGGTTGTGGGAGGAAGCTAATAAATGTTAGTCTGAATCCAACACAAGGCCTTGATTTATACGCCCATATCAGAAAGTACCGAAATACACACTGAAGTATATGTATATTATAATAAATTAGTAAAATAATTAACTAATTTATTACTAAACCTGCGTCCTATAGATGTTCGATATTCATAAAAAGGTAATATTTCCGTCCCCATGAAATATATAAAAAAATATTTTAAATCTGACACATGTAGAAATGAAACGGTCTTTAGGAAAAATCAAATCGATCAATATTATATTGACTGCTAAAACAAACATACGGAAGCTGATTTTTATACTCGTATCGAGAATAGATAGGCTTGATCATTCGTCGACCTTGGCGAATGAACAACTCCAAAAATGGTCTTCCAAACATCATAATCTTACACCGACATGTGATTATGCATAATGAGACGTTCAATTAATTTAATGGATTTTCTTTGATTTATGTAACTATCGATTCAAGGTTGTATTAGTAACATTTAAGGTTTCAGTGATTATAGGCATTGTATTTTTTATACAAAAACGAATTATCTGGAGTTTATTGGTCGAAGGCCATTTGTAGAGCCTGATTGCATAGGTTGTATCGCGTTATCTTGTATGTTCTTATATCAAATATTAATAACTGTGAACACCAGAGGACCAGTTTGTGTTCACTATTTTCATTATTCCATCCTTCAATATTTCAAAAATTCTGTGGATAGCCTTTTCTGTGTTTTCTTGACAATATTTTCTGGTGTGGAAATGTTATGAGGCAGATTGTGAAATAATTTCTTTACAGAAAGTGCTCCTAGCTCCAAGCAAGGGTCAGAATGAGCCGGAAGTGCAATCACAAGTCCGGGGCTTGAGACTGTATAGTGGGCTTATGACAGATGACAAGTAAAAGTTTGCGGCAAGCCCCGCAAGCAGTGTTGCCAATCCTACGACAGTAATCGAGAAATTCTATCGCTTTCAGGCCAAAATATACGCTGGTTGGCAAGTAGCACCTCGACTATAGGTATAGCCAGTCCGACGCTGGTTAGATCTATAATTTTCAGTACTCTTTTTTGGAGTATCCCTTACCTAGAGTGCAGCAATCGTTCACTCAAATGAGGAGCTCAAATAGTTCTTCAAACTCGTATAGAATTGATACTCATATATTCACTGATCGTGGACGAATTTATGAATCATGAAATTTGATGCTTGGAAAGAATACAGTAGCAGTAAAATTTTCTGTTCATATTAAGGAAAATATTAAAGTAAATATTCCTCTCTGAGCTAGGGTTCACACCTGGGTACTTGACATGTTTGGCTTAGGTAGGTAACATCTATATGAGTTTCAAGGCCGACAACAACAGGCAAAGTCTTGTTTCGACAATTTTAGCAAGGTTTTCATCATTCCCAAAGTTTCCCTTTACAAATTTAGAATAATGATATGCACGCATTTCAATAAAAATTAAAATAAATCTTTATTCAATAAGGCCTGCCACAGCACTTTTCAATCGTTTGAATGTATAATAAAATAATTAAAAGAAGCCTAACAACGATTGCGTCTTTACAAAATTAAAATGCAGTATATTCTTGCGTACATTTCACACGATCGTCTCCAACGCACTTCAATGTTAGCTGATAGCTAAATTAAGGTGGTGATAGGTAAATTAAGTGAATTGAGATTCACAGACCGCACTACAACTTTACTTTGCCTTGAAGTCGAAGTTTCAACGCTTATTTTGTGTCACTGACGTGTTAGTTAATTTACTTTGGTATGTCATAATGAAGTCGTAGTAAAGTTTGTGAATTTGGGGTGTTTTTTTAGGACGTGTGTGATGATGTGAGCATCTAGCTCACTTAGACATGAGACTGCGAAATTCGACCCCTAGGCGTATTTTTGGGGTTAATAGTATGCATGAAACGTATAAAGCAGGATCGGTTTTAGGGGAAATAGCCGCTTTCGCAACCCAATAGATTAGTACCTTAATAGTAGTATTGTACTATTTATTTTTCGCAATAACACATGCGAGTGAACTTCAGAAATTAAAGAAAAACGGAAAGAAAAATTTGACTTCAGTAAAGCGGCTGGACTGGTTATCCTGAGGTCGCAGGTTCGATTCCTGCCGGAAGTCAATTTTTTCTTTCCGTTTTTTCTTTAATATTAGTAGTAGTAATGAAGGTAGCATTGCGCCCGTGCGAAGCCGGAGTAAGCAGCTAGTTAGAATATATAACAAATAGTCAAATCATAAAAGCTAAACTACTCAGCGTAGGTGTTACCATACCAATAAATTGAGTTTCAACAGCCATTATAGTGGTAATAAATAATAATAGGAAAAAAAAAACGATTCTAGATCAGTAAGGCAAGTTTGAAACATTTAAAATGTTAATGGATGTAATGGTAACATAGTGACTTAATAGAAAGGATTCAATCGAAATTTTATGTAAAACTGTCTGAACTTGGATTGCGACAGTTTTGATCAAAGGAAAAAACCGGCCAAGTGCGAGTCGGACTCGCGCTTGCGTTCCGCATATACCTGTAGGTATAATAATAAAAAAATATTTCTTATAAATAATGTAGGCAACTAAAAATTAGGGTTTCCGCAATTTATCCTTTATCTATGAGACGTTGCTTCGTACCAAATTTCAAGATTCCTAGTAGTTCCTAGTAGGGAAAGTATCCTGTAGGTTTGTATTCCTTTGTGGGTTCCGAAAATTTGCGTCATGTACGGCTGTATCTTTTGATTGCGTTGGCTTAGAAGTTTGATTTTTCACAGCTCTAAGCGACAGTAGACCTGAATATTTGTTAAATACATTTCAGCTTAATACATCCACGCGATCTTGAGAAAAAGGGTCTTGACAGACAGAACTACCTAATATTATTATACTTGCCGCTAAATGGTAGTGTTCAGCACTATCGTGTTCCGGTAAGGTGGTAATGCACGGCCCTGTAATATCCGGCACAGGGGCATAACACCTTAGGCCTCAGGAGTGGTAACGCATCTGCATTTTGACTTTGGTCTTTGTGTGGATGTCTATAGGCTGCAGTAATCACTTAACATCAATGTGAACTGCATGCTTGTTTGCCACTTCCAATACATAAAAAAAACTACGGCCGAACTGACGGAGAACAAAATGATCCTATAAAGGTTCCGTTCATTTCTTTCGAGGTACGGTACCCTAAAAACCGTCCTTGATTTATATAAGAATGACATAAAATAAATCCTTTTCCCTATTTAGTATGATAAAAAAAACAAAGGTAATTTAAGATGATTGTTATTTATTGAAATGGGTTTTTAGCTATGCGGATGTTAGTTCGACTGTAATAGTTCTAATGGGCTATATTTATTTAGTTGATGTGTTATTCAAGCATGGTTGATGATAAGCATCTTTATTGTTCAAATGTTGAATTACAGGCATAGTTAAAGCAAACGTTATTCTTCAAATAAAACTATTCTAACGGATTTATCTCACGTATATATTTTTTTCACTATAATGAAGGTGGCAAACAAGTCAAGTAATGACTGCAGCACAAAGACCAGAGGTCAAAATGCAGATGCGTGGGGTGGCAGAGAGTTGGCAACCTTTAGACCTTAGTTGTTATATCTCTGTGATACTCGTGAACGGGTGCTGATTGTGGGGACTGGTCTTTTGTGATTTGCGGGTGTTATTTTCTATCACGATATTAAGCTGTTCATGGGTATATACGCAAATACCCATGAACAGCTTAATATCGTGATATGCAAATATTTATATGCCATGGATGATCACATTATCTTTAATCTATTTAATAATATTTGTATTTAATCTAAGGTTTTGACAAAAGAGCAACACGCTGAGTTTGTTGGGTAGCGGAGTTCTTCTCAGTAGTGCCTGCACTTGGAACTCTGCTAAGTAAATGACTATGATTATTGGTTCGGGCATATAGAAAGAATGTCGAATGAGCGAATGACTAAACAGATATACAATGCGAATGTGGATGGTTGCAGAGGCCCAGGAAGACCAAGACTGACCTACCATGACCAAATAGGTCGAGTTCTATCTGATGGTGCGGTCAAAAGTCTTAGGAATCGGCGTGCATGTATGAAGAGAATAATGAAGGTAGACGAGGCACGAGAGGTTTGTCAGAACCGGGATATCTGGCGCTCTACACTTTCTGCCTACCCCGTTAGGGACCTGGCGTGAAGATATTAGACAAATAGATTTTTCATTTTCTTATAAGAAGGAATTGAAAAATTTGATGGCTCACGTATAGGCTACATATTATTATTAAATTGGTATTTATAAATACCTATTGGATTATTATTCTAAGTCATTCTCTCTAGGTAGCTTATAACCCGATAATGCAAAAGTGTCCTTGTAGACCAATCTATACTTATAATAAAACTGTAGAAGTGTGAATTCTGTACATTAAAAATATAAAAAAAATTAATACCAGGGGATTGTTTTATAGTATTTCGCATTAACACATGCTTGTGAAATATATTTTATTTAAAGAAAAATGGAAAGAAAAATTTGACTTCAGGCGAGACTCGAACTCGCGGCCTACTGGGAATCTAGTCCAGCCGCTCTTCCAATTGAGCTACTGAAGTCCTGACCGTCGCTTTAGCCCTTAATAATTGTTTAACAATTATTAAGGGTAAAAGGGACTTCTTTACGATATTCAATAAACTGCAAAGTCTATTATATCGGTTGCCTAACTAGCATAGTTGGCAATAGATGGCGCTGCTGCTACCATAAAGCAATCCAATAAATGTGAAGGAAAGATTTGACAAATCGAGCAGGTCCAAAGTCACTATTCCACTCGAACAAAGTCGCAGGCACAGCTTGTTTGAAATAAATGATTTGAATTTTGATATTTTTTTTTTAATTGATAGTTATTACGGGGCCATACATTACCATCTAACCGGCACACGACAGTGCAGAACATTACCATTTGGCGGCAGATAGATTAAGAATAGAATAGAATAGAATAGAAATAGTTTATTTTTTGACACACACAATACATCACTAAATACGCAAAAATAAAAAAAAGACATAAAAATAAAAACAGGGAAGACAACTTAACACGACTAACGGCATGATGTATGTGTGAGACCAAAAAAATGGTACCCACCTCAGCTGATTGCTGTAGTTGGCACTACAGCGCTGGTGTTCTGATGGGACCACCGTAAGTGGCTTTGCGAACTACAAGCCGCCCAACTACATAAAACTTCCATGCATACTAATGTTATATTTATATACAAAAGTTACGTAATATTACATAAATATAGATAAATAAATAAAATAATAATAACTAATAAACTAAATACATAATAAAATTACACTCTCTCTGCCTATCCCGTTAGGGACCTGGCGCGAAGATACATAATAATAATAAAACATCTACTTAAAATCAGGTACTCCCTATGTAAATGGGTTACATTGTACTGGTGGTAGAGCTCCAGTGACGGAGCTCGCGGGCGTAGGCAGCACCGCATTACCTAATATACTTGCCGATAAATGGTAGTGTTCAGCACTGTTGTGGTCCGTTTAGGTGGTAATGTACGGCTCTTTAATTTCCGGCACAGAGGCATAATGCCTCAGGAGTGGCAGAGCATCTGACCTCTGGTCATTGTGTTAGTGTCTATAGGCTGCAGTCATCACTTAACATCAATGTCAACAGCACGCTAGTTTGCCACTTTTTTTTTATATTACGGTAGTGGCAAACAAGCATTCACATTGATGTTATGTGATGACTGCAGCCTATAGACAACCACACAAAGACAGAGGTCAAAATGCAGATGCGTTACCACTCCTGAGGCCTAAGGTGTTATGCCTCTGTGCCGGAAATTACAGGGCCGTACATTACCACCTGACCGTAACACGATAGTGCTGAACACTACCATTAAGCGGCAAGTATATTAGGTGGGTTATTCGTCAACTCGACACGGACGACCGGACTCACGTATGTCCGGTTGGTAAAACTTGAATTTGTAATGACTTGTTATTTCGTCGTCTGGGCACGACAATATTTTTGCGTGTGTCCACATAGTGAAACTTAAATAAAATACTATTTTGTTTTCGCCAACTGGACACACGTTCACATTTTAACCGAATTCATGTCAAAGTACAGTCATGCAGATTATTTTTAAGACAAAGCCTTCATTTAGTTGCCAATATCCCAACTATCCGTCAACCGAACAATGGCAGTCAAACCATTTCAATGGGGCGGTAGTAGGTAAGTGCAATAATGCAAGATGGGCATTCACGATTCATGTCGATATTGGGCGTACAAAATATCATACAAACATTATTCCTACTATTTATGCTCTGCTTCCCAATTAAATAGTGGAAACTTATAAAACGTTATTTTGTTTAATTAAAAGCCAAATGCCGCAGTGGCACCCAGAAACTAATACATGGTTGTGATTTAAAAAAACACCTTAAACAGGCTTTGCAATATGAATTTAGTCTTGATAAAATTATTGTTATACCTGCAAGTGCCTAGCTCAATTATTACTGAAATACTATGTAAAAGTGACAAGTATTGTTGTTCTGTAACAACAATACTTGTCACTTTTACATAGTATTTCAGTAATAACAATCGAAAGATAAGTAGAATGATTATTATTTGTAAAATTATACATTTTAGAATTGTGATGCCATCATTATGCTCTATTGATAATTTTTGTGATATTTTATTTCATTATTTTATGCCGCATGTAGCTCCGAGTACAATTCTCAATCAAAGGTCATTGCAACTACATTTAGTAAACAAGCAAACAAGCTTTGCAAGTTTGTCTATAAAAGGAGTGTATCTTTCAAGGACAAAATTTCTTTGGCTTTGATAATAAATACAGAAATTTAATTGCTACTTTAAATTATGTGTTAGTACTTACCTACTTCATATTTTGTGATATTTGAAGTAATGATTTTAAATAATTATGTAAATTTAGAGAATATTGTCTATTTTCACTGTTTTCCTATAGGTAGTAAAACCGTGTCTTTATATTAATAAATCATACTTCAATTTGATTGTTATTATAATACATATTTGTTTTATTTTAAAATTTAAAAACCATTAGGTTTTTTCAGCAAAAATATGAGTCCGTTTATTTTTATTATGTATTACTTGATTTTGCTCGCGACTTCGTCTACTTGACTTTACTGTAAAGTTTCATCCAAATCCATCCAGTAGTTTTTTCTTGAAAGAGTACAAACATCAATACTCACAAACATTGGTGTTTAAAATATTAAGTAGGATGTAATAAACGAGGAGATTATGCACATGACTGTACCTTTTTTGCATAAAAAAGTGATAGTGTCCAGTTGGTGAAAACATAAAAGTGGTTTTATTTAAGTTTCACCACGCAAAAACATTGTCGTGTCCAGACGACGAAATAACAAGTCATTACAAATTCAAGTTTAGCCAACTGGACACACGTGTGTCCGGTCGTCCGTGTCGAGTTGACGAATAACCCTATTAGGTAATGCGGTGGTGCCTACGCCCGCGAGCTCTGTCACTGGAGCTCTGCCACCAGTAAAATAAATAATGAGAGAACCGTACATTTATCTCTACCTATCTCTTCGCACAAATACACGCGTGAAATGATGTTGAAATAAGTAGACAGTACATCACAGCCCTGTCCCGGTGACCTTTGCAAAGTCAACGACCGGACTATAGAGTTACAGACGTAATACGATGATATGCCGACCGGTACTTTCGCTTTTCTATACAAATAAATAAAATTGGAGTGTCTGTTTGTAATAATAACCACTTTTTACTAAATGCATATGTATGTATACATGGTACATATACCAAAACAACATTTTTTACCATTTTTGTCTGTTTTGTGGGGTTAATCTTGGGAACGTCTAGACCGATTTTGATGGGACTTTCACTGGCAGATAACTGATGTAATAAGGAGTGACTTTGGCTACTTTTATACTAGTTTCGTTCAGGACTTCGTCCGGGTAGATACTGAACAATCATAAATTCTCACGCGGACGAAGTCGCGGGGACAGCTAGTCTTTAATAAAAAGTCGTGTTCGTTTCTTAATGGACACAGAGTTTGATTTAGTATTTGATTTGTGGATTCTTTAAACTTTATGCGGTTGAAAAACGATACTTCACCCCTTTATTTCTCGCAGGGATCAGCAGAGGTAAATGCATGCGTTGAAGCATACATGCGAATCCCCGATTCGCTGGTTACATTTTGAATTTTGGCCACAGTTGGACACATTACTAGACTCCATTAGTTAGGGCGGGCTCTGGGAAACTTCCCGAAAATGGGAATATATTAAGAAGGATTTTTTTTATGTTGTGAAAGTGGCAAACAAGCATGCAGCTCACATTGATGTTAAGTGATGCCTGCAGCCTATAGACACTTACAGAAAAACCAGAGGTCAAAATGCAGTTACCTCTCCTAAGACTAAGGTGTTATGCCTTTAGGAATTACAGGGCCGTATATTACAAGCGCGCATGGCCCAGCGGCTGGTGCAGATCGTAAGCGATCTGCTCGGTTAAGCACTACGGGTACTAAGGGTAGTGTGATGGGTGACCGGCTAGTGGCAAATTAAATGCGTGTTTCCGTGCTTCGGAGGGCACGTTAAGTCGTCGGTCCCGGTTGCTATCCATCGATAGCAACCGGGCTATATAGGCTATAAGCTCCAGGCCTCCCCTCAAAAAGGGGAGAGACTCGTGCCCAGCTGTGGGACGTATAATGGGTTGCCACTATTATTATTATTTATTATTATATAACCACCTGACCGGAACACGATAGTGCTGAACACTACCATTTAGCGGCAAGTAGGTATATTAGGTAATGCGGTGGTGCCTACGCCTGCGAGCTATATTAAACCTTTAATTACCTTTCATTACCCCCGGTCCGGAGATCATACGTAGGACCTACCTATATGTATTACCACCTATGTATACAATAGGCCACACCTGGGCAGGCGAATTGGCGATAGCAGTGGCGGTAGTTTATGGCGGGACGCCGCTGCCCATCCCGCGTTTTTATTTTTACCACCGCCCTATTGGAATGGTTTGACCGCCATTGTTAGGTTGACTGCACTAGCGAGAGAATTCTACTCTACTAGTAGGCGATGGGATCGTCACGTCCCTCCCGACGCCTTCAACGATGTGTTATAAAATTTTAATATATAAATAACTGCCTCAGTGGCTCAGTGGTAGCAGGCCACTACTTCTACGCTGGAGGTCCTGGGTTCGATTCCTGGGTCGGGCCTATCAGAGATAACGGTTTAAAATCCTTTATCTCTGGTTCTATTGGGATTTTTCTGGCAGTTTCTCAGTACCTCGGAGTTTCGTAATGTGCCCGGAGATGGCAACAGGCTCGCCACCTGTGACATGGG
The DNA here is from genome assembly GCA_036365455.1 of Macrosoma leucophasiata. Taxonomy (NCBI): domain Eukaryota; kingdom Metazoa; phylum Arthropoda; class Insecta; order Lepidoptera; family Hedylidae; genus Macrosoma; species Macrosoma leucophasiata. The sequence continues at coordinate 21,383,298 of JAWQUS010000003.1, read as the reverse complement.
CAGAAACGTAACCGGCGAATCATGGTTGTTTGCATGTATGCTTGAATGCATGCATTTATCTCTGCCTACCCCTTCGGGGATTACACGCGTGAAGTTACGTATAAAAATATCTAGCTGTCAGCCTTTTTATTATGTTTTAACAGTAGGTATGGGTTATTCGAGACCACAAGTGAGGTAAACGTGATCGTTTTCAAATTTTCAGAGATAAAACATTAAAAAAAGTCGTCAAGTCTGTAAAGGTTATCGGGACAAGGTTGTGATGTACGGGCCACTTATTGTGACATAATTACTTATTTTTTATAACCGATGCCATATACGACGTCTTTTAGATTGTATTTTGGGATGGGGCCTTTTTGTCTTGTATCTAACTTATTTCGTTTTCAGCCGAAAGACGTCCACAGCTGGACAAAAGTTTGCCACAACGTTGCTTACAGTTGTGCAACATCTTCATCACGCTTGGGATGCGGATTTTACATTGAATAGACATATTGACTCCATAGATTCCCGAACTAGTATTCACTGTATATCGGGAATCAACATTGATGTTAAGTGATTGTTATGCGTCTGTGATAGTTTTTACAGGACCACTACTTAACCGGAACACGATAGTGCTGAACACTATCATTTTGCGGCAGATATCTTTAAAAGGTAAAACGGTGGCGCCTGCGCACTCGAGTCTCTATACTGAAACTTGCCACTAATGAAAATATTTTTTAGAAATAATGTGTCAAAGGCGTGATAGGTACGGACTAATTGTATGGGAAAATGAAATTGTGGTTTTACTTTTTTCCTTTAATTTCTTTATATTTTCTTACCTTTTAAACCATCCCTGGACTTCCAAAAATCATTCAAAACCAAAATTAGCCAAATCGGTCCAGCCATTCTCAAGTTTTAGCGAGACTAACGAACAGCAATTGATTTTTATATAAATAGATAGATTAACTAAAATATTTTTGCAATGAACGGACTGTCTTCTCCTATTATTAGATATATAATTTTGCTGTTCCCAAACGGGTCCGTAATGTGATACAGGAAATGTTATTTTATTGTCCAACAACACTACCATTGCGGAATAATGGCAACCCATTATACGTCCCACTGCTGGGCACGATCTCTCCCTTTTTAGGGGGAGGCCTGGAGCTTACTTCACCACGCTGCTCCAATGCGGATTGATGGAGGTTAGTCGCCAACCCGCATGTTTTCAAACCGCCCATAAGGCCTCTGACAAGGTCTAACGACTGCTATCTATCCATAGCAACCGGGACCGACGGCTTAACGTGCCCTCCGATGCACGGAAACGCGTATATAATTTGCCACTAGCGGCCACCCATCACACTACCCGACCGCACCCGTAGTGCTTAACCGAGTAGATCGCTAATGATCTACACCAGCCGCTGGGCCATGCGCGCTTCATTGCGGAATGCAAATAAATAATTGAATTGAATTGAATTGAAAAAGAGTTGTGTCCCGGTAAATAGATCTACTGTGGTTGTGTGGTGTAGGGCGTTAATTACGGAAGTGACATTGCTGCCTGACACACTTGGCCACCCATAAGTTACCCAGGCGCCCAGACTAATGACCATGTTGGTTCATTGATAAACGAGACTAATGCATTAAAGCCTTATGAAACACCGTTTTCTCCGTTAGGTAAACCGTTTGAAGGTTTTGAATAAATTCATTGAACTATAACGATTAATTAACTTAGTTGAAATAGCAAGTCGAACATTTTATATCTAAAACTTATAAGCTAAGATTTTTGAACACATCCGAGCGTATGGTTATGAAGTTAGTGAAGTTTCAAAACATAACTAATTTAATTACCATACGTAACCACACATACCAAACTTAGTAACTTCCTCCATTTAATTCGCTGAAGAAACAGGAAAAGATGTAGGTATATATTTTTTACGTCATGAAATGGAGAACAATCCTTACTTTTTATACTAAATGCGAAAATGTGTATATTTGTCTGTCTCTCTGTCTGTTGTCCGATTTTGATGAAATTTGGTACGGCGACCGTTCACAACCTTGGGAAGGATAAAACGATTTTTTTTAATAAACAATTCCTATAGAGCTTAAATAGTATTAGATATTATATTTATAGTATTAATTAAATAGTGTTTAATTTTTATTATGAATTCTACGCAGGCGAAGTCGCTGGCAAAAGTTAAAACTATAAAAATAGTATAGAGCTCAAACTTGTAGGCTCGCGACAAAGCACGTTTCCCGTTCGCTATATTTTCTATTCTAGTCTAAGATTAAGTAACCGCAGTCTGTTAAGTAAGCCAGTTACTGACCACGCGCCCCTTTCACTGGCGGAACATCTAAATCAAAGTGTCCCTTTACAAATTACGTTCAGTAACCGATCGTTATGTTACGTGTCTTCCGTCTGTTGTAATCACGCTCGTGTTGTTGCGAGATTACAGACTTCATTGATATTGGCTTCAATCATTTTATATCGGGGCTTTTAAAAAAATTCTTAACCTTTATTTTTTTTAAGTAATGAAAGTGACAAACAAGCATGCAGTTCACATTGATGTGAACTGCATGCTTGATTTCTACTGGTGGTCTCTACTGCATGCTTGATTTCTATTGATTTCTACTGGTGGTAGAGCTCCAGTGACCTAGCTCGCGGGCGTAGGCACCACCGCATTACCTAATATACTTCCCGCTAAATGGTAGTGTTCAGCACTATCATTTAGTACGGCCTTATAATTTCCGGCACAGAGACATAACAAGCCTCAGGAGTGGTAACGCATCTGCATTTTGACCTTGGTCATTGTGTGAGTGTTTATAGGCTGCAGTCATCACTTAACATCAATGTGAACTGCATGCTTGTTTACCACTTACATTACATTAAAAAAAAATGTAAAATGATAAGTGCAGCCTATAGTCACTTACACAAAGACCAAGGTGAAAATGCAGATGCGTTGCCACTCCTGAGGCCTAAGGTGTTGTGTCTCTGTGCCGGAAATTATAAGGCCGTACATTACCACTATGACCGGAACACGGAACACGCACTTCCATTTAGCGGTAAATATATTAGGTAATGCGGTGGTGCTTACACCCACGAGCTCCGTCACTAGAGCTCTACCACCAGTTCTTGGGAGTATAGTCATAAGTTGACTATGCCACCCCTGTTCATAAAAGCAACATAATTATACACAACATTAAAAATACATACTGATATGCTGCAGTAAATACCATTATGTTATTTTAAAAAACATATGTTATGGAGACTAACCTAACTACTGTAATTTTTGCTGATAGTGGGTTGGACAGTAACAGACACATACCGCCTTGTTTTTAATATTTGATTTACTGCGGGCCTTCGAGGAAGGTTTTTAGTTAGAGTTTGTAGTAGGTTTTACAAGCATGCAGCTGTGATGTAAAGTCATGACTGCAGCCAATAGATATTTATAGAAAACCAGAGGTCAAAATGCAGATGTGTTCCCACCCCTGAGACCTAAGTTGTTGTCTCTTTGATAGCTTTTACGGATCCATACATATATTAACATTTAACCAGAACACTGTATCACACACACTATAGTGCTGAAAACTACCATTTGGTGGTAGATAGATTAGGTAATGCGGACCACCGCATAGTTAACCTATCCACCAATTTTTTTTACGTAATCAAAGTGGCAAACAAGCATGCAGTTCACATTGATGTTAAGTGATGACTGCAGCCTATAGACACCCTCACATTGACCAGAGGTCAAAATGCAGATGCGCTGCCACTCCTGAGGCATTAGGTGTTATGCCTCTGTGCCGTTTTAATTACAGAGCCGTACATTACCATTTGACCGGAACACGATAGTCCTGAACACTACCATTTAGCGGCAAGTATTATGCGGAGTAATGCGGTGGTGCCTACGCCCGCGAGCACCGTCACTGGAGCTCTACCACCAGTCAAATGTCCCTGGTGTCGCGAAGCAAATATCTGTAGGCTATGCAAATATTTGTCACAGTGCGGGGATCGAATCTGCGACCCTTCGAAGCAAACAGTCATCTCACACCGCCGGACCAACCGGGCCGTCAAAATTAATCCATTCCACAAACTTATTTAATTTAATTTTAATGTAGGTTAAAAAGTAAAAATATCACGATTACCTACAAGATAAAAAAACGTTACAACAAAGTTGAAACAAAGTTAGAATATTACATTGTTTTCGTAACCAAACAGCCATCGAGATTCCCACAGAAATTACATCGAAACTTTGCCATCCTCGCTTTAATTAAAACAAGATCCATAAACAATTTCATAGCGATACCACACACAAAGAGTTTACGAAACTTACTCCGAATAACTCATTGAAACGAAAAAACACTTACAATAGTAGAGTTTGTACACAATGGTGCTATCTTTTAATCATTGCCATCCGGACTCCATTGGGTGTAGGGATGCCTGTTGAATCGATATTTGTAAATATTGATCTTTTGGAAATTAAAGAAAAATTTAAAAAAAAAATAGACTTCACTTTCGAGTCCCAGTACGGATTCGAGCGCGTAGGTACCACCGCATTACCTAATCTATCTGCCGCCAAATGTTCAGGACTAGCCGTTTTCCGGTTAGATGGTAATGTATGCCCCGTAATTACTATCACAGAGGCATAACAACTAGATCTCAGGGGTAGGAACGCATCTGTATTTTGACCTCTGGTATGGGCCTCTCTTTTGTGTAGATAGATGTCTATAGGCTGCGCCTGCAGCCTATATGCGATGCCTGTGGGTCTTGGGGCGTTTCGGTCCGCTCGTGTTTCGACGCGCGGACCGAAACGCCTTTAAGCATTTTATTCATGGGGATATTCGGCCCACAAATGGATAGTGGACCGAATCACCCAAGAGTTCTTCTTAAATGGGTAGATTCGGTCCAATTATATTGTCATGTACAGTCCTATCACTTAACATTCATGTAAACTGTTTTTTTTTTGTCTTACATAACAAAAGTGACAAACAAGCAGGTTCACATGGAAGTTGTAGTAGCAAAAACCAGAGGTCAAAGTGCCGATGCGTTTCCACCTCTGACACCATCATTGTTATGTGTAGGTATGGTGTCTATGTGATAGTTCTTACATTAATGCTTGTTTGCCGCCTTCGTTTCATAAAAAAGGTACAAAAACAATCAGATGGTAGCTTTAAATAGTTACTACCGCAAAATTAGTCGTATATAAGTACATGCGGATTTTTCTTTAATTACTCCCAATAATAATACTGAAAAATTTAACTGGCTCGGTTACCTAGTGGTAGCAGGCCACTACTAGGTACTACACTGAGGTCCTGGGTTCGATTCCCGGGTAGGGGGTTATCAGAGATAATGGTGTTAAGTCCTTTATCTCTGGTTCTCTTGGGATTTTCCATTTTCTGCAAATTTCCCAGTACCTCGAAGTTTGGTAATGTGCCCGGAGATGTCAACAGGCTCGCCACTCGCCACCTGTTACATGGGCCAAAAACGTAAACGTTATCGTGGGTGTTTGCTTGAATACATGCATATACCTCTGCCTACCCCTTCGGGGATTACAGGCGTGATCTTACGAAGTTACGTAATAATAATGACACTAATTTTTCAATCTTTGATAGATTGATACATTTCATACAATTACATTGACATTCGATTCACATCACGAATAGATTCAATTCCAAAGATCGGGCATCCCTAATTGGGACTCGATTTCAAAATCGGATCGAGTACTGGATTGATGGACAATCGTTGAGCTCATAATTCAGTTGCGAAATTTCTCTTGTGGGCTCTCTAAGACAATGGGTGTTTATTTGAACGTGTAGTAGTAGGGTAAACGTATAAATATCAGGTAAGGTCTTTGGAAAGTCAGATGAACAACATTCAGATAGGTACTCATGTAAAGTTGAGTTATTGTTAATGTAAATTTGACATCCTTGTATAACATTTTATTTTACAGTTAGACAAGGATGTATAATTTTACAAAATCGAGGCACGAGATGTTTGTCAGGACCGGGATATCTGGCGCTCTACACTCTCTGCTTACCCCGTTAGGGACCTGGCGTGAAGATACATACATATCTGCCGCCATGTGATAGTTTTCAGCACTTACAGCGGTATTACGGTTATGGTAACTAAGGTCTCAGCGATGGCAACGCATCTGCATTTTCACCTCTGGATTTGTGTAGTTGTTAGTAGGCTGCACTCATCTCTTAACATCCAAATTAACTGCATGCGTGTTTGACACATTCGTTAAAAAAATATATGAGTGATTTTTTTAAATTAAAGAAATAATATTTCGAAGGGTTTGTGGAATGAAAGTGATCTCTTCCCCTATCACTCGATTGTCGTAAAAGAAACCATCAACCAACTCTACGAAAACTCATCTTCTTAGAACTTAGAACTGCTGATCGGATCCCTTTAACATTATTTAGTTTTCAGAAGAGGAACTCATATGTTCTTTTTCTACTTACCTACTCTAAAGACTTTCTACGTTACTTCTCTGCCCTTTAATTATTGTTTCAACTTTAACTTATTATTATATTTCTCGTAGACACGAGGCATTTGAACCTCGATGTACTTGACCTAGACCTTTGTTACGTTTGCTTGTGTCCAGACCTTATGTACTCGTATATACCTACTGTATGTATAGGTATGTATGTATTTTAATGACTTTTCGAAGGTGTCTGTAATAATAATAGTAATGGCAACCCCTGATACGTCCCACTGCTGGACACGAGTCTCTCCCCTTCTTGGGAGGCCTGGAGCTTACTCCACCACGCTGCTCCAATGCGAATTGGTGGAGATGACGGTTAGTGGCCAACCCATTGTCGGATGCCTCCGACAAAGTTTAACGACTGCTATCTCTCGATAGCAACCGGGACCGACTTGACGTGCCCTCCGAAGCACACAAACGCGCATTTAAATTTGCCTTTAGCGGTCACCCATCATACAACCGACCATGCCCGTATCGCTTCCGATCTACACCAGCCGCGGGGCCATGCGCGCATTTGTAATGATGTACTCAAAATAATAAATATTTAGTTTATTGTAGATCTTAGAAGATGGTTAGTATATATTCTTTACTAAAGTATATATGGTTGGTTCCAGGAGAGGCGGTCGAAGATCCCAGCAACGAGGTTCACATGCAGCGGCCGGGCGTCTGGATATTATGCTGACGTGGACACTGGCTGCCAGGTCAGTTTTATGGTTTATTTTTTAATACCGTTATGTCATCACTCCAGCTTGATGTGCGTAAACATAAAAACTGTGATAGAACGTCTTATTAGAATCATTCCAAAACATATATTTAGGACTATAACGTATATGTTACGGCTAATACCCGAAGTACGGCTACACTCAGTTCTCTCCGGCTAAAACTAGGCGTGGACCATGGGCGCTCCCGACTTAGCCAGGTTAGGTCGAAGGGTTACGTATTATTTTAATTACTGATAGTATTTTTTATATTTCGGTTATCCGGTATTTTTGGTTACCGCTACGGATCTCTATAATATTCTTAATACATACTTGCGCACTGGATGATTTTTTAACCATTATTGATAAAAAAATATCAACAAAATTCAGCAATTGATATTGATCGGGTATATTATTACTCGTAAGCCCCGTAATGACTATCACAGAGATAAAACTTGGGTATCAGGAGTGGCAACGAATCTGCATTTTGATTTCTGGTATTGTGTAGATGTCTATAGGCTGCGCTCATCATTTGACATCCATGTGAACTGCATGCTTATTTTGCTACCTTCATTACATAAAAATGTAGGTACCACTGTTTTGATTCGAATTGCAAAACTTGTTGAGTTCTTTCCAATTCCTCAGCGCAATAGAGCTTTTATGTGTGTCCGATGAATTTCAATAGGCTCGCTTCTTATTACCACGTTATCGCCAGACGTGAGCTAGTTACAGAATCTCACTCTTTTTTTATGTAATGAAATTGGCAAACAAAGATGCAGTTCACATTGATGTTAAGTGATGACTGCAGCCTATAGACACCAACACAAAGACCAAGGTCAAAATGCAGATGTGTTACCACTGCTGAGGCCTGAGGTGTTATGCCTCTGGGCCGGATAATACAGGGCCGTGCTTGTGTTAGAGTTCTAGTGTCAGAGCTTGTAGGTACCACCGCATTACCTAATCTATATGCCAAATGGTAGTGATCAGCTATATGTTCCGATTAGATGGCAATGTATGACTTGTAATAAGTATCGAAGTGGCAAAACAACTTAGTCTCAGGGGTAGCAACGATGTCTATAGGCTTCACTATTCATATAGAATATATATATATATTCATTAGAAGAGACGTCGCTTGTTGCGTCGAGAAAAGAAAACAGGAGTCAGATCATCGACACCCCTTGTACAATTACTCTCTCCCCCCAGCAAAACTCAAAAGTTGGAAAAGTTTCATGCGTAGCACGAAAGCCTCCACAAAAAGTCCCGCTGAGGAAAGAGTGATACGTTGGAAGATGAAAAACCCTCAGCCTCCACACGAAAACTGGCGAGAAGGGCTCCCCCCCGGACATGATCTGCAATGGCCGATCTGGAGATCACTTAACCGACTCCGCACCCAGGTAGGCCGTTGCAGACAAAATTTGTGCAAGTGGGGGTTTATCTCTCCGCATATGGAGCGTTGTGAATGTGGAGCGATCGCTCAAACAATGCAACACTTGCTCCAATGCCCGCTCTGCCCCAGTTCTTGCACGTTGGAGGACCTAAGGACCGCTAATAATGCAGCAATTACTGTGGCAAAATACTGGGCCGATAAAATTTAAATGAATTTAAGTCAAACCGCTGACACGAGAAGAAGAAGAAGACTATTCATATTCATTGTTATGTTGGTGGTTGTTTGCCACCAACATAACTCGCGATTCTTTTTTAGGGTTCCGTACCCAAAGTGAAAAATTGGGGTCTTAAAAAAAGAATCAGAACTGTAATGAAGAAGGGCAGGGAGAGGGGAAGGGGCGAATGTTTATCACTAATTTTCCAATTTTAAGATCGTACTTCAACACTCAACCTTAACTGCTCCAAAATTATTATATTTACATTATCTCCTTGACCCATACGCATAGTAGGTAATTATGTCATAAAAATAAATGATTAGCAAAATTATTTTTATACATACAGACTTCAAACAGTAACAAAAAAATACGAAGTACGAATTGATGATCATAATCACGCACATCTATTAGATTTTTTATAGTCAGCCACATGCGATGCGTTTGAACGGTTACACGGTTAGGGTAGAGGAAGCTATATGCTTATGTTCCTTGACTTGCCTTCACGCAATGGATAGAGTTTTTTTTATGATATTGGCAAACAAGCATGTAATTCACGTGGACGGTAAGTATGACGAGACCATACGTCTCGTAGCACGTATAAAATACCAAACGTCGCCCATAACGGGGGAGGAGGTTGGGTGAGGTGGGGAAAGCGGGCGGGACGTCGAAGTGTCATTCGGCTTAATACGTAGTATTTGCAAATAAATGACTATGACTATTATTACATATTCTCTGCCAATATGTAACCTCCGAATCGTGCGTATTTGCATGTATGCATGTATGCATTTACCTCTGGGGTAAATTTACTCTGGGGTTGTTTTATATTATTGCGCATTAACACTTGCTTGTGAAATATATTAAAAAAAAAATGGAAAGAAAATTTGAATTCAGGCGAGACTCGAACTCGCGGCCACTGGGAATCTAGTCACGCCGCTCTTCCAACTGAGCTACCGAAGTCCTGCCCGATTTGTCAAATCTTTCCTTCACATAGCGGCAGTAGCGCCATCTATTGCCACACTATACTAGTTAGTCACCATAAGGCAACGCAATAAATGTGAAGGAAAGATTCCTAGTGGCCGCGAGTTCGAGTCTCGCCTGAAGTCAAATTTTTCTTTCCAATTTTCTTTATTATATATTACTCTGGGTGTTAGGTTTGGTTTGGTGGGTTAGGTTTACCTATGGGAAAGGCGTGAAGTTGCGTTTTTTTAAGTGGTCAAAAAAGTTTTCATATATTAAGTAGGTATCTTACTTTTAATTAAAGCATCAACCCAGGCAAAACGACGTACGGCAACAAAACGAAGACAGTACTGTCTGTATTTGCATAAAGTAATTAATATTTTACTTGAACATCCAGTAAATAACATCCTGTCAGAAATAATAAATGTCATGTCTCAGACGTCGGTGAGATTAAATATCTCGGCTTCCTTACATCACGTCCCTCCCTATGGTTTCGCAAAAGTATTATATATTGTGATGAACGAAAAATAATTGAATATTTAAACGAAACACCTACAGACGGCCGAAGGTGAGCCGCACCGTAAACGGACAATGTGTAGGTGGCTTTAGTTCATGGGTCGTACGTAAAATGGAACACCTTTGAGGTTTTTGTTGGAAGAGATCCAATGACGGAACATGAGGGCATAGGAAAAATCACTTAAGGCAAGAATAAAAATCTGTGGAAAAGTCACTTAAGGCCTGCGGTGGCAACACGCTATATCTAGTGGTACGATGGGGTTCGATCCCCGGGTCGACAGTGCCATGGGGATTTTTCTATGTTTCGCCAGTTTCTAAGTATGACTGTCGATGTCTGGTGATGTTGCCGGGGATATCAATACCCTCGCTTGATTTGGGACAAAACTGACAAATCGTGGGTGTTTGCATGTATGCATGCGTTTACTTTTATCTACCCCTTTGGGAAATACAGTCGTGAAGCAACGTATATATTTTTTTATTAAATACGTAATTCGAAAAGGTACTAACATAGCTGAATTATTAATAAGTAAAATTGATGAATTGAATTCTATAATATTATAGGATTCTGCGCTCATTTTATGGGCCTACTTTATTTAATAATTAAGCTCAGATTCTTTATATTTAATGGGTTTGACTTATCAAAGTAGATGGATGGACTTTGTAAGTCATAAATTGTTATTAAATTACAAATGTATCTATTTACGTTAATGTATTATCAATTTAAAGTAGGTCGGTGTTAAATCGCCGAAATAACAATTAATTAACATTTAAATACTTGTAATTTCATACTAAATTACCACATTATATTGTCATTCATCAATCCATTTCAATCACTTAATTCACTACCACAAAAGGTCGTACAAATTGATTCCATTTTCCTTTTGTTTGTAAAATTAAAAAAGTAACAAACAAAATGGCCGCGGATTCACGATTCGCGCTATTTTGAGAGATTTATTGGCGTCGATAAAGTGTCTTGCGCAAGACTTGAGTATGGTGTAGTGAATTATGGGTTGTCGAAAAATGCGTTTAATTTTAGTCCCGACTCTTAAACACCGTATTGTGATTAATGATAAAATTGGGCATAAACCGAAAATGTCATTGGCAGTTGCAAAATGGCGGATCATGTAGTATGATGCAAAGTTGATGAAAGTGTTCAAAGTAAAACTATGAAAGAGACCAATAGCGACATTGTTATGCGATCGCCGTATTGAAACGCGAGTTTTAAAAAAAGGAAAAAATACAATAAATACCAATTGCCAACTTGTGAAATCCTTTACTTGTATATTACTATGAATGCACAGTTCTATAGGGTATTTTATCAAGTACGTTTAATTTTATGAATAACTAGCTGTGCCCGCGACTTCATCCGCGTGAGAATTTATGATTGTTCAGTATCTACCTGGACGAAGTCGTAGTAAGTCGTAGTAGTCGTATAAAAGTAGCCTAAGTTACTTCTTGTTACATAAGCTATCTGCCAGTGAAAGTCCCGTCAAAATCGGTCCAGCCGTTCCCGAGATTAGCGGAAACAAACAGACAGACAGACAAAAATTGTAAAAAATGTTGTTTTGGTATATATACCGTGTATACATACATATGCATGTAGTAAAAAGCGGATATTTTTATATTACAAACAGACACTCCAATTTTATTTATTTGTATAGATGTATAGATATAGATTGTACAGTACTCGTCAAGAAATATTGCACATCGAGTTTAGGAAAGAGACAATCGGCATCGGCTAATTTCTAATTCGTAGAGCGTTATCTCTGCTGCACACTATCTATCTGTCTACGTAAGCACTTATAGGCCTTAAAGCCTGGTATTTGTCAAAACTAGATCAAAATGGTCCGAAAAACGTCAGATAGATTGTGTGCGAAAGAGATAACGTTCTACAGAGCCGAAACTATCCGAATTTTACTGGTGGTAGAGCTCCAGTGACGGAGCTCGCGGGCGTAGGCACCACCGCATTACCTAATATACTTGCCGCTAAATGGTAGTGTTCAACACTATCGTGTTCCGGTCAGGTGGTAATGTACGGCCCTGTAATTTCCGGCACGAAGGCATAAGACCTTAGGCCTCAGGAGTGGTAACGCATCTGCATTTTGACCTTGGTCTTTGTGTGGGTGTCTATAGGCTGCAGTCATCACTTAACATCAATGTGAACTGCATGCTTGTTTACCACTTCAATTACATAAAAAAAAAAAAAAAAAAATCTCTCCTGAGGTCGATTTGCAATATTTATTGTTGGTACCTGTGTACACATAAAAGCGACATTCTCAACTCAGTTGCTAAACTTTTTTGTCGTTCCCTTTTCTTTCTGGAAAGGTAAGTAGGTATACGTTACGCTAAAGAAGTAGAACTTCTTACGTGCGTACATAAGTACACAGACTGTTTTTTATGTGTATGAGGTGAAGCTCTGTAGTTATTTTCCCTAAAACGGTGTATTGACATTTTTTCATTTCGCATTTGGATTTAAACCTCTGGCAGAGAATATGTAATAATACTACGTACGTAAACTGCCTCGGTAGCCTAGTGGTAGCAGGCCACTACTACTACGCTAAGGTCCTGGCTTCGATTCCCGGGTAGGTGGTTATCAGAGATAATGGTGTAAAGTCCTTTACCTCTCGTTCTATTGGGATTAATTAATTTTCTGGAAATTTCCCACTACCTTGAAGTTTGGTTATGTGCCCGGAGATGTCAACAGGCTGGCCACGTGTTACATGGGCCAGAAACGCAACCGGCGAATCGTGGGTGTTTGCATATGTATGCTTGAATGCATGCATTTACCTCTGCCTACCCGTTCGGGGATTACAGGCGTGAAGTTACGTCACTAGGTTTAGAATGGACACATCGACGTCCCGCCCGATTTCCCCGCCTCACCCAACCTCCTACCCTCTTATGGGCGTTTGGTATTCACGAGACTCTGTAATAGAGACCAAATTAAGCGTTTGTATGGAATTTAATAATAAGAATAATAAGGGGGCAGAGCAGCTTGTGGCGAGCTGTTGGTGAGTAGCGACACCACCCCCTACCATCATCTCGAGTTCCTCCGAGAGAACTGGGCTCCGCCTCGTCCGCCACACAGAGGTACGGCCGGACAGAGCATCAGGTCTCTCACCTCTGGCTTGCCTTCATTGGCCGGTCAGAGTGGGGCGCTAGAGGTATGGCATTTGCAGAAATTTAGATAATAGGCTGTTGTCTAAATTTCTGAAAGAGCCATACACTCGGGGGTGGAAGTGTCTAAAGGCATAATAGCGGGGAAGCCCGCTCCGAGCTCGAGATTACTCGCTCGTGATGGTGAAACCGGGGCCACACCTCTCGACACCCCCAGCCTCTCTCAACAGTGTTGCCCCCTGTCGACCATCGGGTTGGCTGTTTGGGGGGCCCACCAAGGAGAGGCGAGTCACCACCTGCCTAAAGTAGGATTCGATAATGTGAGATGTTGAATATAGGCAGGTGCCGGATCTCACTCCATAGGCCCAGCCAGCTAGTCCCCCCAGTTCACCCACATAGCCCAAAGTTTGGCAAATCACTTTTCATTACAATAGTCCCATTATATTCTGCGGAGTCTGTCTGTGTCTGTATTAACTATTGATGCAGTCAGAGAGAGGTCCCGCCGAATATAACCCATTACAAAGTAGATCAAAATTCTCGAAAGGGCCTCTACGTGTTGGACTCCCCATGTCCCCGCGCAAGCCTGACAAAGGTCCGGGGTTCAAATTGGACCCCGTGCTGACGAGAGAATAATAATAATGTATTTATTTGCTTATTACAGTTTACAATTATACAGTAAACACAATTGTAGCGGAGTGTCCGCCGTGTGCCTCGGTTTTTTGTGTGGATGACTCTAGGCTGCAGAATGCACTTACCTACTATCAACGTGAACGGTATGCGTGATTGTCACCTCATTAACATTACATTAAAAAAAATCTATAACCTTAATCCTGTAGGTAATCATATTTACCGAGTCCGTGACTTTTGCTAACACTTATATCAACAAAAAGTTCATTGTATTACAATTATGTCGGAATCTACATTATGAGTGTTAATTGGAGGCCAGTGTGAATCTCTTCCGGACATTACTATAATGTGCTTACTAAATATAGGGAAATAAAAACAGGTTTTTTTTTCGCGTTTATATTGCGTAATCAAAATTATAGTAGCTGCATGCATAATCTAAAGTTCAATTTCAGACTGAATATGGGCCATGTACTTTAACATTCAATTAACAAGGTTATTTGGTACAAACCTGTATCATCAAAGCCATTTATTTACTGAGAAACTATGTTTCGGATGTATCTTAAACATCGCATATAGAAAGAAAGGAAAACTTTCATACGGTGCAGGGTTCACGACATAAAATGAACAGTACGTTCTTGATTACATGACAATCAAACTATTTCAAACCAAGCTATGATATCCATACAGGTCATTACAGGTATCCATGAGAGTTCATTCGACCAGCTATGAAATCCTACTATGAATATTCAAATATATCCCAACGTACATGTAAATGCCAGTGATGATATTCGGAAGGAATAAAGGTCACTTGATTAGAAATGAGACTTGTTTCTAGATTCTATCCGGTTCAAAGACCAACACAAGACTAAAGACTAAATAAGTCAAGTCATAAGACTAAATATTACTTTTATTTTTGTTAACATTATATTAAACTGTTTTAGCGATAAGGCCGCCAATTGTACCAAATATGTGATAATATTCTGTCTGTAGTTTATTTTCTTTTAGATGATGTACATTAACTACGATTTACGACGCCAGAATACTGTTGCAACTATATCAATTGTCAATGAGCTAATGTTGTTTAATTATTTTTTTTTAATGAAGAATGTAATTCATGTGAACGTATAGAGCGTCATGGTCTTTGACCAAGCTCTTTAAATAGAGAATTAAAAAAAAAACTACGATTTCTGTTGTTGTTGTTGTTGTTACACTGCCTTGCCTTCACTGCAGTCATTGTAGTACTCTGTGCTGCAGTCGGTGCAGTCAATCGAACGCCTGCCGCACCAAAAGCTGCCTATGTTGCGTATTTGATTGTATTTATTATTTTCTTTTTATTGTGGGGCAAAGTAGTGTCTTAGGTCCGGTCCTGTACCTATTATACACATGCGATATCCCAAATTTAAAGAATAATATAATTGCTACCTTCGTTGATGACACTGCTATAATGGCTACAGGTCAAAGTCATGAAGAAGCAGGAGAAAAATTTCAAGAGGCTCTTAATGTTTTAAATAACTGGACTACAAAATGGCGCACCAAGCTAAATGAATCGAAGTCGGTCCATATCGACTTTACTAACAAAAGACCACATTATCTCCCGTTATATATAAATGGACAACAAATACCATATGCGAACACAGCTAAATACCTAGGTATGACGCTTGACGCTAAGTTGCGCTGGAAAGCTTACGTCAAGAAGAAGCGAGAAGAGCTATGTATTCGCTATAATAAGATGTATTGGCTTCTTGGAAGATACTCTCCGCTGTCGATACACAATAAAATATTATTGTATAAGCAAGTCCTCATGCCAGTATGGACTTATGGTATTCAGCTGTGGGGTTGTGCCAAAAAGAGCAATGTACAAATAATACAACGTTTCCAGAATAAAGTGCTCAGAGACATTGTAAATGCACCTTGGTATGTACGCAATAACGATCTCCATCGGGACCTGAAAATGGATTTCGTAGATAACGTTATAAGAAAATACGCCGAAGCCCATGAAAAAAGGCTTCATCATCATGTGAATATTGAGGCTATCCAGCTCCTCGACAACACAAACCTAGTCAGAAGACTTAAGAGAACTAAACCATTAGAGTTAGTGTAGTGTTAAAAAAAAATAGTGTTAGTGACTTATTTTGCATAATCACACGAACAAAGTGACTTCCCCTTAAGACATACTAAGAAAGTGCCAGTAGACATTTACTTAGAAATAATTTTATTAGAAGTTTAAGTTAGCGTAAAATTGCTTTTTAATCTTTTAGGCTCGATTGTAATTTTAATAAGGTTCAAAAAAAGGACCTTACGTTAATTAAAAAAAAACAAAAAATATTGTGGGGCATATTATTTTATATAGTTTATTTCATTTTTAGCTTTTGCTACCATTATGCTTACCTAATATTATTACTTTACATTAAGTGTGTTCCGTTTCTTTTATAATGTGTTTTTGATAATTATTAGTGGGTATTCACTCTAGGTAGTTTAAAAAATGACGATCTAAGTGCTCGCTAGGAGCCTAATTATAAGAAATAAATTAATAAACTGATTGAATATGATGTTCACTGTTTTTTTTTCTCTTTTATGCTAACTTTAAAAAAAGTTAGCATAAAAGAGAAAAAAAACAGACAAGAAAGAAACAAACTTCCTTTTCTTTCTTCTTTCTTACTTTAAAGGAATTACCATTATAAACTACTTTTTTGCTTCTCCATTCAAACACAACCATACATTCAATGCTGTTGGCACACTACCTTATTTAATACATTAGGTTTTGTAAGCATTACACGGCTGTCGTGAAACCAAACAATGGATCGCACGCTACCGTCAATCTTTCCTGGCTTACAACACGTTACTGTCCCTGACCTATACACGACGATCCCGTATTTGTCAGCATTTAACATTGCTTGTCATACTTCGATTTGTTTTTGTTTGCAGTATTTAAAGTCCGCAGCCATAGAGCAACTCGACCCACCGGTCGCGGCGGACCGGAGGGGAATAACCATAGCGTTTATTACCGATGCAAAACAGACTTTCTGTATCTGTTCATTTTTTGCGGGAGGGAAATACGTGTGACAAACACTCACACCACAAAAATCGTCTATTAATAAGAAACTCACACTTTGACTTTAACAAAATACATAAACAATTTCACGCATACATTTAAATATCTGGGCGACAGGCATAGGACCATAAATATTATGGCTACTGCCCTCCCGTCCGCCGCAGCCGGTGGCCCGTGTTGCTCTACGTCTGTAGCCAAATAGTAGTCCTTCTGTATGTCACAGCCATTCCGAAAATATTAGGACTACACATTTGAAACTCGGAGGTCGAAGTCTGCTGTAAACCGCAATATGAGTTATAAAAAAAAAACGTAACTTCACGCCTGTAATCCCGAAGGGGTAGGCAGAGGTAAATGCATGCATTCAAGCATACACCCACGATTCGCCGGTTACGTTTTTGGCCCATGTAACAGGTGGCGAGCCTGTTGTCATCTCCGGGCACATTACCAAACTCCGAGGTACAAGAAACTTACAGAAAAAAAATTAAAAACTACATTGATGTTTTCAAAACGGTTTTTTCTCGTTCGTTAAAAAGATCCTCAATAGAATCAGAGACAAAGGATTTTATGCCTTTATCTCTGGTAGACCCGACACTGAAATCGAACCCGCGTAGAAAAAAATGTATAACATTAATTTTTTTTTCTACGTTTGTTGGAGAAAAACGGGAAATACGTGAATATGGTAAATAACTACATCATACAACTCGTTAACACAAAATAACATTAATGCCTATCACATCACAGAACTTTGTTTAACATCAATCATAAGTGTTACATTATATATAGCAATGTGCATTGCAATTACAATATTCTGTTGACGCAAACTATCGTTCGCGTTGCGCTGTGAAAATACATCGTGGGTACTCCGTGAGCTATCAAGGCAATCTATTTCGTGGGCATTGTTTGAGTTGAATTACCTTCGTTTGTGTACCTAGTGAGTAGGGTTGCCACCTCGATAAGGACTCTCCAATTTTGTTTTTTGTTAAGGTTTCCATACCTAATAAGGAAAAAAACGGAATTGTTTTAGAATTACTCGTGTGGTTGTCTGTCTGGCACATCTAATTTTCTTCTAAACTACTAGATCGAATAAGTTGAAATTATATACACTTAAGTCCAGCTGAGTAACGTGAATAATCAAATTTAAAGCATTTAGGACACTTTTGGGTTATTATGTACTATTTAACATACTATTACAAATACGCAGCTAACAAGAATGTAATTCATATTATAATGATAATACTATAGCCTATAGTTATCCTCACAAAAACCGGCAGTCAAAATGTAGACGCGTTTCCACGTGAGGCGTGAGCTTTGGTTGTTTTGCCTCTGTGATACGGTGCCATACATTACCGTCTAACCGGAGCACGTTAGTGCCGATCATTACCATTTGGCGGCAGATAGATTATGTAATGCGGTGGTACCTATGCCCTTGAACTCCGACATTGGAACTCGACCAGTGAACTACTGTTTTTATATACATGTTTAGTCTGCAGTATTCACTCACCAAAAAGAGTTAAATATAGTCGATATTTAACTCTTTTTGTGATGTAATGAAAATGTTAAAGATATGCATCTTACACATCCTATCACTGCATCAAAATCAAGTGAAATATACCGTATAAATACACAATGTAATTCAACAGCTTACAAAGCATTTTTATAAGTCAAAACATTTGAAAATGTTTGAAACAATTGATTCAAATAATTTGAAAATATCTATTTTTGTATAAAATGCCGGTCAATTTAAAAGGCTTACTCTTGAGTTATGGTTCAGATTTGGAGATATGGCAGCCCTTACAGCGAGGCATGCGTTTATCAGGCGCTTAGTTCTATGTGAATGGATTTAATTACGAGGCGGCTATGCGCTTGCATTCGTTTAAAATGTGATGAGGTTTCTTAAGTTGAGAACTTAAGAACCTTAAAACATTTTTACTGCTGTTAGTAGAGTTCCACTGTAGGCACCACCGCGTTGCCACCAGCCCGGCCTAATTGATAGACTTCAGAATTGCATTCTCAGACTGGTTTTTTATCTTACTTTAACTCTAAGAAATTTGTGACTGGTGGTAGAGCTCCAGTGACGGAGCTCGCGGGGGTAGGCACCACCGCATTACCTAATATACTTGCCGCTAAATGATAGTGTTCAGCACTATCGGGTTCCGGTCATGTGGGAATCTACGGCTCTGTAATTTCCGGCACAGAGGCATAACACCTACATTTTGACCTCTGGTCGTTGTGTGGGTGTCTAAAGGGCTGCATTTATCACTTGATAACATTAATGTGAACTGCAGGCTTGTTTGCAACATTCATTACAAAAAAAATTGTTAACGTACCGGTCAAGTAAGAAAATGAATTGCACAATTTGAAAATTATCATATGACGTCATAATTTTAACTTTGGCCAAGCTTCATTGGCTGATTTAAAGTTAACCTCAAAATTATCTATATATAGATGTGATTGTTATATTTGACAATAACCGTAGCCTTAACAAATATTTTGGTACAACCGAACCTTACAGTGACCAATCAATAATGTTGAATATCCAGGTGCCCGATATATTTCCTAATCCTAATTATATAATATAATAATATAATATTAAACTTTCCTTGAAACGCTCTAAAAAGGTTCTTCGTATCGCACCTTTAGAATTGAAGTGGCATGTCTCGGGAAATTGGGCAAGCGACTTTTATTTGTGCATCGAACGACTTATAAACATGTAACCTATTTAAACTAAGGGATAATTTATAAATAATTTGATAGATTACATGTTAAACTATTAATAAAACGTAACTTCACGCCTGTAATCCCCGAAGCGGTAGGAAGAGGTAAATGCATGCATTCAAGAATACATGCAAACACCCACGATTCGCCAGTTACGTTTTGGCCCATGTAAACTATTAATAACTAGGTTTTCGCGAGCTACACTCATTGAAATAAAACTATTTTTACGGAGTCTGCCCGGGACCACGGAAGCTGAAAAGCGACCGAAACATCGGGTTGATTTTAAAACATCATTTTAGTTTAATATACGCGAGATAAATCCGTAAAAATAGTTTTATTTCAATATTAATAACTACTATTAAATTAATATTAATTTGATAGATTACATGTTTTTGAGTCGTTTGATGTACGAGGGTCATATTCTTTATTTTTTGAGGTGTGATACTTCAATCCTAAAGGTGCGATATATGCACAATGCACACTATTGCAAACTGATTTCGATTTTCAAACACAGTTACACAAGTATTTACGTAGGTCTGAAACATGCCCTTACAGATCTAATCCTAACTATAGAAGGAGTTCTATTTGATTTCAATCTATTTCGAGACTATCTCGTTTATGATCTCAGAACACTCCATATTTCAAATGTCTGTCTAAATGTATTTCGATCACGAATTACGATGTATTGAAAGAATTTATTTACTAACGCCATGACCCTAGTATTATCGAGGTCATAGAGCAACACGGGCCACCGGCCGCGGCGGGCCGGAGGGGAGTAGCCCAATGCAGGCTTTTCCACTCTGTCAAAGTACAAGCCCATGTGATCCTACGCCTGTCGCCTAGCCCCCTTTTTCATAAACGTATTTTAGCTAAAGTATTGCTAATCTCTCCTTTGTCTTTTTCTATCCTGCACATTTGACAATTCAACTGACAAAGACAAAGCATAGCTAAAACGTGTCTAATGTACGTTTATGAATATGGGGGTAGATGTTTAAATGTGTGCGTGAAATTGTCTATGTACTTTGTTAAAGTCAAGGTTTTTCGTTGTAATAAACGATTTTTGTTGTGTGTGTGACACGTATTCCGGAAAAAAATACAGACTGTTTTGCATCGGTATTAGAAATAGAAAATATTTTTATTTCGAATAGATCTTTACAGATACTTTCAAAACGTCAATAAATCATAAACTACCTAGAGTGAATAACCATTACATATAGTAAAAGCAAAATCATATATTAATAGTAAATTAAAATTATAATTTAAACTACTTGGTTAAAACATAATAATTATAAAATTTTTCAATTCCTTCAATTATAATAAATGAAGAAAAAGAAAAACTTATTCGTCAAGATCAATGTTATTCACTTAGCAGAGTTCCAAGTGCAGTCACTACTGAGAAGAACTCCGCTACCCACCAAACTCAGTAAGAGCTCTTTTAAATGAGAGCTTAAATCTAGTACAGATTATTGTGAAAAATCAAATAATGTCAACGTCCATAGCATAGATGCAAATAAACTGCTATCTACTAAATGTGATGTAGCCCCTGCAAACCAGAACAGACCAGTCCCCACCAACAGCACCCGTTCACGAGTATGACGCATGTGACAGCCATTGCCCTCCTCGACCATTTTAGAGGGAAGTGAGCAACCCGCCACACGACGCCGCCAAAGGCAAAGACATTTAAGCGTGCATGACTGTTCCGGATATGCATACGGCAAAATAAAAGATGGAATTAATTTTCAGCCAGGGTAATACATTATTCAACCCTTAACAATAGTAGATACTAATTACTGAATACACGAAATCATAGTATCACGAAATAGCCTGGCAGCGATCGCTATAATCCCAAGACGTATTATCATTAATTACATTTACACAATAGTAATTACATTTATATAAACGTTCTTTCATTACTTTCTTAAATTTATTGATCGATAGACTTTGAACGTTTTTGGGGATTTGATTAAAGAACCGTATACATTGACCTCTAAAAGAATTACTGACCCTATTCAGCCGCGTTGCATGCATGGACAATTTGTATTTGTTCCTAGTATTTATACTGTGATTGTTGCCTATTGTAGGAAATTAAAATCATTAATGTTTTTACGGACATATAATACATTTTCATAAATGTATTGCGAAGCTACAGTCAGAATATTTATTTCTTTAAATTTATCTCTAAGAGATGGACACTCCGTTATCAAACCCCTGCGGCGAGCTTCCTGGACATATTCTGGGGCAAGGTCAAGAGCAATGCTGTGTGCTTGGACTAGAATATACAGAAGAGATGGCGGCGGAAGAACCCTTAGAGGTCAACGGTGGGGCTCACGTCTCGAAGCAGGCGACAGTCTTGGCGTCAGGTGGCAACCGGCCGTAAAATCAAAGCCAATTTTACATCCTCCTCGTTAAACATGAATAGTACAACCAAAAAAAGTAATTAGTTCAACTGTTAGGGCGTACCCCGAAAGCGACGCAACCATGCCTAATGCGACACATGCGAATCCAGAAGAAGAAAATACTAGGGCGTCCCCCACAAGCGACGTACACACCGACAAGAACAAAACATATTCGCTTACATGTAAAAAGATAAGATTTGCAACCTGGAACATTGGTACTCTTACTGGCAGGAGCCAGGAACTATCCAAAGTACTGCAAAATAGAAATATCAATGCATGCTGCCTACAAGAAACGAAATGGAAAGGTTCCAAAGAGGGACCTTTTCAAACTATGGCAAAGAACTCAGCTCGAAGAATACCACATAGAATACAAACATCCTAAGAAAATAGCCAAGAGTAAAGTGGCACAGTCAATGGCGGCATCTAAGGTGAACCTTTATAGCAGACTAGAACAAGTACGTACAGATGGCGAAATCTTTAAAATAGCTAAACAACGCCACCGATCTACACTAGACATAAAGGTGAACAAATATATCCGGGATAAAGAAGGAAAATTATTAACGTCAAATAATGAAATCAACGCCAGATGGTGCCAATATTACGAGGAACTGCTAAATGAGGAATTCCCAAGCCAACCATTACCATCCATCAGCGCTGTTGCGGGACCAGCAGACGACATCAAAGCGAGTGAAGTCATGCTAGCGGTTAGCAAAATGAAGAACCATAAAGCTACCGGCCCAGATGGTATACCGGCTGATCTGTGGAAAAGACTAGGAGCCACAGGAGTGGAGTGGTTAACGCTACTGTTTAATACCATTGTCAGTAGAAACAAAATCCCAGAAATCTGGCGCAACAGCTATCTCCTCCCCTTCTACAAAAACAAGGGAGACGTTAGTGACTGCGGAAACTACAGAGGCATCAAACTAACATCTCATACTCTGAAAATATGGGAACGCATTCTTCACAATCGCTTTCTAAAACATGTGGCCATATCAGAAAACCAGTACGGATTCACCACCTCAAGATCAACTACGGATGCGATACAAACTGTACGAATACTTATGGAAAAAGGTCTTCATCTCTCTGGAAGATCTCCATCTAGTCTTCATAGACTTAGAAAAAGCATTTGACAGGGTACCGCGGAAATTAGTTTGG
Organism: Macrosoma leucophasiata; assembly: GCA_036365455.1. Taxonomy (NCBI): domain Eukaryota; kingdom Metazoa; phylum Arthropoda; class Insecta; order Lepidoptera; family Hedylidae; genus Macrosoma; species Macrosoma leucophasiata. The sequence continues at coordinate 21,360,012 of JAWQUS010000003.1, read as the reverse complement.
CAGGCTCTGAGATCGCAAAAAATACCTAAATGTTACATCTCACTCGTACAGAATATGTATGATAACGTAAGTACAAAAGTGAGAAGCTTGGCTGGCATAAGCAATCCCTTTAAGGTCAAAGTTAGGCGTACATCAAGGATCGGCTCTTAGCCCGCTCCTATTTAATATCATCTCACCAAAGATATCCAGTCTCCCCTACCGTGGTGCCTGCTGTATGCAGACGATGTGGTCCTTATCGATAAATGCGCGGAACAACTGCAACGTACCCTAGAGCTATGGAGGCAAGCACTGGAATCCAACGGATTAAAGATTAGCAGAAGCAAAACAGAGTACATGCGATGCCACTTCAGCCTTACAGAACAGACTGCATCCACATCAACCACAATTAACATCGATGGACATGCAGTGCCGAAAGTAAGCCAGTTAAATACCTGGGTTCAGTCCTGTCAGCAGACGCAAATGTGGACATGGACGTCACACACAGGGTAAACGTAGCTTGGCAGAGGTGGAGAGCGCTCACGGGTGTGCTCTGTGACCGTCGTATGCCGATAAAAACCAAAGGAAAGGTGTACAAAACAGCTGTGAGGCCTGCCATGGTCTACGGCGCTGAATGTTGGGCCATCAAAAAAGCACATGAACAGAAACTGCATGTCAATGAGATGAAGATGCTAAGATGGGCGGCCGGCGTAACCAGAATCGATAAAGTGCGTAACGAACACATCAGAGGAAGCTACAAGGTCAACCCCATCGCTGAAAAGGTCAACGAGTCGCGCCTGAGGTGGTATGGGCATGTCATGAGACGCGACGAAAACCATGTGGTGAAGAAAGCCCTCGCACTCCGAGATAAAATGAGAGGCAGAGGTCGCCCACTTGCTACGTGGTGGTCCACTATATCTAAGGACTTGAAACAGACCCAGTTGAATGACGAGACAACCCAGGATCGACTGACCTGGCGCATGAGAACGAGGAGGGCCGACCCCAAATAATGGGAAGAGGCATGGAAATAAGAAAAATCTCTAAGAGATACCCTTCACTCACTCAGCCCGTAAATAGCCCGAACAGCTCTCTTTTGCAGTACAAAAATAGTGTTGACGTCGGCGGAATTTCCCCATAGCAAAATGTCATAGGACATTATACTGTGAAAATAACTAAAATAAACAAGGCGAGCCGTCTCGACGTCTGTTAATAGTCTAATCTTTTTCACAGCAAATGCTGCCGAGTTAAGTCTACTAGCAAAATGGGCAATATGGGGACCCCATTGCAATTTAGCATCCACGGTAATGCCAAGAAATACCGTGGACTCTACGATCTCCAATACTTCCTCATTTATCTTAACATTGGTTTCAACCTTTTTTACGTTAGGAGTAGTAAATTTAATACATTTTGTCTTACTGCTATTTAACGAAAGGTTATTGGCGCTAAACCAATGTACTATATTAGAGAGAGTATTGTTTACACAGTCAAAATCTACCTCCTGTCTTTAATTTTGAACACTAAAGAAGTAAAAATAATAATATCAGCAAACAATACTATCTCTTGGCCATCATTGATAATGTAGGGTAAGTCATTAATATAGACTAAGAAAAGAAATGGCCCTAAAATAGAACCCTGTGGGACCCCCATATCCATTGAAGTCCCGGGAGATCTTGTCCCATTTACATCAACACACATATTCCTATTGTTTAAATATGAAGTCATAAGCTCGAGAGCGGTATCTCGAAGGCCGTAGTGATATAACTTTCTGACCAATGTTTCATGCTGAACGCAATCAAATGCTTTAGATAAGTCACAGAATACCCCTAGTGCATTATGTGATTTTTACCAAGCTTCAAAAATGTGTTTGACAAGTTCAACACCTGCATCGGTAGTTGAACGACCCCTAGTAAATCCAAACTGACGACAATGTAAAAGTTTATTATGGTTAAAGTGTGCAAGTAGTTGAATTAAAATGAGTTTTTCAAAAATTTTACTTAAGACAGGTAGTACAGAAATTGGTCTAAAGTTTGTGGGGTCACTTGTACTACCGGATTTAAATAATGGAATAACTTTACTATGTTTCATTAGATCAGGAAATATACCACTTACAATACTATTATTAGACATAGCCGCTAGGTAAGGTGCAATCACATCCATTATTTCATATGCAACTTTTACAGATAAGCCCCATAAATCAGTTGTGTTCTTAATATTAATAGACTTAAAGGCATGTATAAAATCCGCAGTATTAACTAACTTAAAATTAAATACAGTTTTTCTTTGATGTACATTTTTTTTCAATAATGATTCGGCGACGGTAGGCGATGAAATGAGGTCTCCCGTCAAAGAAACTGGAATATTAGCAAATAATGTTTCAAATGCTAAAGCAACTTCATCGTCAGTACAGTAGTAACATGTTTATTGTCAATTATTAATTTAAAATCAGAGTTGCGTTCAGCTTGCTTCCCAGTTTCACTATTAATTACATTCCAAGTCGCTTTAATTTTGTTATTTGAATTTTTAATTTTATTTTTAATGTGAAGTGCCTGGGCTGCAAAACACACTTTCTTGAATATTTTCGAATATAATTTAACATGATTTTTAAACGAATTTGTGTGATTATATGGCTTTTCTCCATACAGGTCATACAATCTCTGTCTACTCTTATGTATTCCAACCGTCACCCATTCATTGAACGACTTATGACTTCTTACATTTATTGTCTTATTGGTAAAAACTAAATTATATTCTGTTAAAATTGTGGCATAAAAGTCATTGTATAATATCGTTATGGTATTGCATGTTTGCAAGTTTTGGGACAATATTTTCTCTGAATTTCTTAATTCGCTTCGTATTGATAGGAACAAATACTATTGCTCGTTTATTTTTATCATTATGTAATTGATCACAGAAGGAAACTAACTGACCACAATGGTCGGAGCTTAATTCCATTAAAAATATTTTATGTGTAGGTTCAAAATCGATAAAAATATTGTCTATGCATGTCGCTGAGTTCTGTGTAATTAGGTTCACGAGTATGACGCATGTGGCAGGCATTGTTCTCCTCGACCATTTTGAAGGGAAGTGAGCAACCCGTCACACGACCCCGCCGAAGGCAAAGACATTAAAGTTATGTTAAGTTATTAGGTAATGCGGTGGTGCCTACGCTCTCGAGCTACACTGGAACTCTACCAACCAAACAAGAAACAGTCCACCCATAACTGATCTAAATAAAAAAACAAATAGCTTCACACTTAACATTACGCAAGTGAGATCTAAAGTTCAAGGTAATTAAGTTACTGGTCCAGTAGCGATGACTCTCACTACTTCACTTTGTAGTTAACCGAACTTCACATGCCATTTAGGTTTCAAGGATCCGATAAGTATTGGAATAATTTATTGGTTCCATCTGCATGATTACAGGTCGTGGGATTGATTACTAATTAGTGTTGTGAAATGGTTTTTGAATGTCGTCAATGTATACAGTTATATCTACACATATTATAAAACAAAGTTCCCCGTGGCGTCCGTCTGTCTGTTCGCGATAAACTCATACCCCCTTATTCATAAACGTATTTTAGCTAAAGTGTTGCTAATCTCTCCTTTGTCTTTTTCTATCCTGCACATTTGACAATTCAACTAACTGACAAAGACAAAGCATTCTATAGATAAAACGTATCTAATGTACGTTTATGAATAAGGGGGAAAGACTACTGCACGTATTTTAGCACTGAACTACTACTTGGCGGTAGATAGATTATCTCCGCAATGTTAAATTAGTAAGTTAAATAAGTATAGCTACCTCATCTTCCAAATCGTCAGAATTTTGGATAGGAGCATTGTTTGGGCACATTTTACAAGCGTGGCAGAATATCTGACACGCTCTTGACCCATGATGTTGATTTTCAGAGCCGCCTTTGTTGATTTGCCGCGCCCATTTCAGAAACATTTGACTCTTTCAAAAATGAAGGTGAATATTACTCAAGTATGTCAGATATCCTCTCTGAGAGGATGTAAAGTGAAAAAATTTAACTTCACGATTGTAATCCCAGCGGCGGTAGGCAGAGGTAAATGCATGCATTCAAGCATACATGCAAACACCCACGATTCGCCGGTTACGTTTTGGCCCATGTAACAGGTGGCGAGTCTGTTGACATCTCCAGGCACATTACCAAACTTCGAAGTACTGGGAAATTGCCAGAAAATGGAAAAATCCCAATAGAACCAGACATAAAGGACTTTACACGATTAACTCTGATAACTCCCTACTCAGGAATCGAACCCAGGACCTCAGCGTAGTAGTAGTGGCCTGCTACCACTAGGCTACCGATGCAGTTTATGCAAGGTATCTCCTATATCTTAATCTGATGCGCTGGAGTATATTCAAAGAGCCCCTCTCGGGCTTCCCTTCTAATAACGTTTTTAGAGTCATATAAATTGAATGATTTCATAGTAGGTAATCGACCGTCAGATATAAATCAATGACTTCAAGAGTAACAATGTCCGTGGCCTGTAGTTATCATTTTAATAAGTATTGTTCATAATACCCGTCTGGTATTACAAAAAAATGTCCCACTGGCCTACTCTCTTGCCGTGCTACTGTAATATCTAAACTCACCAATCGTTTAGAGCTGGGTCATTGATGTACTTGGCAGACATTAACAACGTATACGTTGGGATTATCTATACGTATGACAAAGAATGACTCTTTTTCTTTTCTTTTTACTCTTTGTTATAAGTTTGTAAGGGGGAAAAGAGACATTCTACTGATATACTTTTTACATTAGTTTATGACATTTAGTTTTATCTTAGTGATATTCTTGACTTTACATATATTTTTTATCCTGTTTGACATGTATATCAATTGTTATTCGCTTTAATTTATTTTGTTTGTTTTTGACGTGTCATAAGAGGTGCCTGTCACCCTAAATGAATAAATGAGTTTCTGATTCTGATTCTGATTCTGTATTGGCATTCAATCGAAGTAGATAGATTTATGGAATTTATTCGAATAGGTAGATAGTGCTGAACACTACCATTTAGTGGCAAGTATATTAGGTAATGCGGTGGTGCCTACGCCCGCGCACTCCGTCACTGGAGCTCTACCACCAGTACAAAATATTTATTGAATATTGGGTGTGACCTTCCATCAACCGTTCAAAATTCAAAGATTCAAAGATTTATTAGCCAAAAGTATGGTTAGTACAAGTCAGGTCTTAGAAATTAAGCAATGGCAATTTCACATACTTTGCCAGTAAAAATTTGTATGCAAATTCAGACAGACAGACAGACAGAAATAATTTTAAAAATCGATATATTTTGCATTCTAAATATAATTAAGTGCTTATACATTAAATAATAATTCCATTAACAATAACATAATTAATTACCATCATTAAAAAAAAAGTGAAATTCAACCCTATAAATTCCAAATCGATGCCTTACCTCAGCAAAAACAGGAACTTTCAAGTGTCACCTGAAATAAAGTAATCATACTGTTTACCTAATTCCTTCACAAAAATAAGTGCGTCTTGTCCCACGCAGTGATCCACTAAACCAGTTGACTCACCTTGAACTTTTGCGTAAGTTCAGCTTATAGAGCTGTTTTAGTGTCGAGCGACGCGACCAGCGGAGCGGAATTCAAGAAGTAGATATACGATATTGTTCAAAGTGACTATAAATGTTTATAGTAAACGTTTACGCCATGCTAGTAAAAATTAGCTGTGCAGATATTTTTTTATGTCATGAGAGTATATAACGGTGATGACAAGTGAAAATTGTAGCCTATAAACTTCTTATAAAAACCAGGGATTTCATATCGTAATTTACAGCTTATTACATTACTAGGTACGTGATCAGAACAGGATAACGCAAAACATCATAATTTAGGGGCAAGTTGAATAGTTCTCTTTGGTGTTAGGTGAATACTACAGCCTACTTGTAGCCTACATACATAAAATTAAAAGGTTTCAATGCCATTTATATTATTGGGATCTTTTGCCTCTAATTCAAAAGGTAGGTGCTGTAACATGACAGCGTTAAATATTACTTATGAGCTAAATTAAATACAGCCTCTAGATTATTCACTAGAATCCAAATGTTTTGCCATCCCAGAGGAGCAGAAATTTCGTCTACCCGATAGCGCTGAGCAGTACCATTTGACGGCACATAGATTAATCATAGATTAACAGCCTCAGTAGTTTAGTGGTGGCAAGCCACTACTGCTACGCTGAGATACAGGGTTCGATCTCCGGGTCGGTGGTTATCAGAGATAAAGGTGATTAATTATCCATTTTCTCTGGTACTATTGGGATTTCCAATTTTCTGAAATTTTCCAGTGTCACCTATTAAAGTTTGGTAAGGTGTGCGGAGATGTCAATGGGCTCGTATAAGCTTAGGTGTTTTTATCTATACATTCACCTCTACCCAGCCTTTCAGTGAATACAGACATGAATTTACGTATATAAAACTGATAAGCAGAGCGAAAAGCGTAATCACTTAGCTGTCTCCCCACAAAAGTGAGAGTCATTCACCTTGAACTTTCACTTACATAACTGAGTCGTCACGCGCGGGTGCCGATGAGCTTAACAATTATACTGTGAACCGTACTGTTTCGATGGCATGGCAGTCATGGCACAGTTAATTATAGGTATTTCTTGGTTGTTTCTTGAGAAGTATTATTGATTGATGTTGCATCTAATTTAAACACATGTTATAGGCGATGGACAGGTTATGATGAGTTATATGATTGAATAATAAATTATGTGTCTGAATAATAATAAAACTGCCTCAGTAGTCACGTGCAAGCAATATTACTACGCTGGAGTCCTGGGTTCGTTTCCCGGGTCGGATATAACGGTGTATCCTTTATCTCTGGTTCTGATTTTTCTATTTTCTGCAAGTTTCGTAGTTACGGAGATTGGTAATATGCCCGGAGATGTCGATAGGCTCGCCATCTGTTACATGGGCCAAAACGTAACCGGCGAACTTGGGGTATTATCTATCATCTACCTCTGCCTAACCCTTCGGGGATTACAGGCGTGAAATTACGTTTAAACGAATAAAAACTTTAGAAATCAATTAACATAAGTTCATGCCTATATTTCCCATAACGAGCAATAATAAATATAATCATAAGCAAATAAAAGCGGCCAAGTGCGAGTCGGACTCGTCCTTGAGGGGTTCCGTAGCAACAAAGTAATATTTGAATGAATGTTCACCACTATTCGTTTTCAAAACATAATTGTTTTTCTTACCATAAACATTATTTTGTAATTCATACAATACGTATGAGTGACAAAGTTATCTTCTACTATAAGCACGAGTAGAAGTAGGCAAAGAGTATACAAATAAGTAGGTACTTATAAAAAAAAACGTTACTTCACGCCTGTAATCCCCGAAGGGGTAGGAAGAGGTAAATGCATGCATTCAATCATACATGCAAACACCCACGACTCGCCGGTTACGTTTTGGCCCATGTAACACGTGGCGAACCTGTTGCCATCTCCGGGCACATTACCAAACTCCGGGGTACTGGGAAACTTCCAGAAAATGGAAAAATCCCAATAGAAGCAGAGATAAAGGATTTTAAACCGTTATCTCTGATAGTCCCCGACCCGGGAATCGAACCCAGGACCTCCAGCGTAATAGCAGTGGCCTGCTACCACTACGCTACTGAGGCAGTTACGTATATCCTATAATATATACTTACTAACATATTGTTTGGAGAAAATAGGCGTAAATGTTTAGTCCTGATCCATTCTCGCTGCCTACAAAAGTAATCCGTCAATACCAGCCAACATTCGCATTCGCATTCGCACCCTACGCATGCCGTTCGCATCGGGGTCAAGGCACAGTTTTGACAATGCCACAATCAACACGACAGGAACAAATAACTAAGATATGTTTATGCTAATGACAAAATCAGAAGCCAACACGCCTTTTAAAATAATATACTGCAAACGGTCTTTCAATATGCCTTGGTAAATTTAATACATTTGATGTAGATGGAACTAAAAATCAAATACATTTTAGTTTAACCTCCGTAGAATAAAAAAAGGAAATAATAATGGAATTAAATTTTGTAGTGCCAGAAAATGGCAGCTAAGTATTGTTAGAATCTAATTTTTAAGACCTTTATGTCAAACGTGTATGATTGAACGGTCTGGTCTAGTCAAATTAAAATTTTGTAGAGCACATCATTACATGGTTGCATTTCATGAAATTTTTGAACATATTATCATGTTATTGAGCAATTTTACTATAGCGCCACCACATCTATACCTACATCTTCTATACAAATATTTAATATTCTATACTATAATAAAATTGGCGTGTCTAAAAATAACCGCTTTTTACTAAATGCATATGCATGCAATGTGTATACACGGTACATATACCAAAACAACATCTTTTAAATTTTTTGCCTCTCTGTCTGTCTGTCCGTTTGGCGGGGCTAATCTTGGGAACGGCTAGACCGATTTTGACGGGACTTTCACTAGCAGATAGCTGATGTAATAAGGAGTAACTTAAGCTACTTTTATACTACTCGTCCGGGTAGATACTGAACAATCATAAATTCTCAGGCGGAGGAAGTCGCGGGGACAGCTAGTATTACATATTATTACAAGGTCTTTACAAAAGGCATCTTGTTATACTCAAAATCATTAATCATTGATGCTAGAGGTTTCTTCACCTTATTTGAAAACAAAGAATATCATTTATTTCACCCGCTGTCAACTAATGTTATTTAAAACGAAGCGTAATATACGTAATATAATATACTTCACGTCTATAATCCCCGATGGGAGGGGCATGCATGCATTCAAGCATACATGCGAACACAATTCGCCAGTCGTGTTTTGCCCCAAGGTGTCGAGCCTACAGACATCTCCGGACATATTACCAAAGGACGACATTGAGACTCTTACAATGAAAATATCTCAATAGGTCTTACTGCCCCATTGGTAGACCGAACCCAGGATCCTAGCGTAGTAGTAGTCGCCTGCTACCACTAGACTACACTCACAGCTCTACATTAGGTTTTATATAAACCTGTGTCGTGGGTGCCGTTGTATACATACACCACATACACAAACACCCAGACCCGAAACAAATATCTGTAGGCCATACAAATATTTGTCCCGTTGCGGGGATCGAACCCGCGACCCTTCGAATAAAAGAACTATTTAAAGAAATAAATATAATGGCAGTCCCTTGCCATTACATCTATGAAAATATACTTTTCGCGAGGAAAAATTTTCATCTCTTTGATAAAATCTCCGATGGGCATAGTTATAATACGAGGAATAAGAAGAACAAGTTGTCTCTGCCAAGTTTTCGACTGACGAAAACTAATACATCTTTCCTAAAATATAGTGTAGAATTTTATAATAAGATCCCATCCGAGATTGCTGAACTCACCGATGGTAAATTCAAAGCATTAATTAAACTCGAGGACTATCTCAAGGATAGAAATGTTTGGCTAAATGCTGATCTAGCTCCACAAGGGTGTTAAATGTAATAATCAAAGTGTAATGTTGATTTACATTGTTAATTTTAAGCTTGTTTAAATTATGGAAAATTGTAAAATATGCCTAAGAGATATTTTTAAAAGGGCCGACTGAGTTTTTTCCGGCATGTTTTTCTCAGATCATATTGGCCTTTGGAACTTTGCCGGTGAATGACAAAGAATGACTCTTTTTCTTTTCTTTTTACTCTTTGTTATCAGTTTGTAAAGGGGAAATGAGACATTCTACTGATATACCTGCTTTTTACATTAGTTTATGACATTTAGTTTTATCTTAGTGATATTCTTGACTTTACATATATTTTTTATCTTGTTTGACATGTATATCAATTGTTATTCGCTTTAATTTATTTTGTTTGTTTTTGACGTGTCATAAGAGGTGCCTGTCACCCTAAATGAATAAATGAGTTTCTGATTCTGATTCTGATCAATGTACGCAATTGTCCATTGAACTGTTCTTAGTCACGATTAAATAACGTTCAGTTGATTTTAATTATTCATTTGCATATTGTGCGTGTGCTTCTAATGCTCTTGCATTCTATTTTTATATTTAAATCATATTTAAATGAACATTACATGCATGTCGGATTTGCGTGTATAGGGTTCCGTACAAATAGGTACCACCGCATTACCTAATATATAATAATAATAATAATGGCAACCCATTATACGTCCCACTGCTGGGCACGAGTCTCTCCCGTTTTTTGGGGGAAGGCCTGGAGCTTACTACACCACGCTGCTCCAATGCGGATTGGTGGAGGTGGGTGGGTTAGTGGCCAACCCGCTGTCGGATGTTTTTGGTTATGTACGGCCCTGGAATTTCCGGCACAGAGGCATAACACCTTAGGCCTCAGGAGTGGTAATGCATATGCATTTTGACCTTGGTCTTTGTGTGGGCTATAGGCTGCAGTCATCCCTAAACATCATTGTGAACTGGATGCTTGTTTGCCACTTCTATTACATAAAAAAAAATGTTACTTTAGATCAAAATACTTACTACATTTCTTGTTGGATTCCCTGTAATGAAGATAAAGAACTGCCTTAGTAGGCTAGTGGTAGCAAGCCACTACTACTACGTTGGAGTCCTGGGTTCGATTCCCGGGTCGGGGGAGATAACGGCGTAAAATCCTTAATCCTCTGGTTTTATTGGTATCATTCCATTTTCTGGAAGTTTCTGCTTACCTTGGAGTTTGGTAATGTGCCCGTACATGTCAACAGGCTCGCCACCTGTTACATAGGCCAAATCGTTACCAGCGAATCGTGGGTGTTTGCAAGTATCTTAAATGCATGAAGTATCTTAAATGCATTACCTCTGCCTATCCCTTCGAGGATAATAGGCGAGAAGTTACGTTAAGTATGTCGTGAAATGTGTGATCAGTACAAAAATAAATATATAAAACTCTTCGTTAAAGGTATCTCTGTGTAAAAGAGATCAACGTGCGTTACATGAATAATATTTTCGTGAATATTTCCTTTAGCATTATTTTCGTCTTATTATTATATCCTTCCTCAAAATTAAATCCATATCTATGACACTTTACAATAAAGATATTAAAGTGCCTCACATATAGATCCCGTTTTTCTTAACCGTATACGATAATACATACATATAAAAACAAAATACATATTTATGTAATCATCCCTTTAGTTCGAGTTATGAATATGGTTATAGTGACAAGGGTGAACTGATCATCAAGATTAAATAATAATAAAAAATAGGCAAGAATCGTACAAAAATAATCCATAATTATTCACTGGCATGTAACTCGCGTGAAATCATAATAAAAGAAACATCGATAATTGCCCATAATTGAGAGGTGTGCGTAAATAGTTTAAAATTACAAATCTTCACGACCTTGTCAAATAGCCATTGTAAAAAAAACCGAATGCAAACAGTTTTACGTGCTCAGCACGTTATAGAGGCAAGCAAAATAAACACAACCAGCCTGAGAACATACAATGATGGTTATTTATACATTGCGTGTAAGTCAAAGATAATTTAGTAAGTGCAGAGGACAGGAATTGTTGCAAAATGTTAGAGTAAACACGCAGTTTGTCAACCAGTCTTTATTACCAGACACGAAGATCTTATGGGAATCAAGTTTTACTGGTGGTAAAGCGCCTATGAAAAGCTACAAGGCATGTTAACTTAAATGCTTAATAAAACAGTATGTGTACCTACTTGTAACATTTAATTTTCGTAAGAAGACATGCGAGTGAACTTTAGAAATTTAAGGAAAACGGATAGAAAAAAATCTTCTTAAATTACTTCAATAGGTTAAGCGGCTGGACTGGTTATCCTGAGGTCGCAGGTTCGATTCCTGCCCGGAGTCAAATTTTTATTTCCGTTTTTTCTTAAATTTCTAATGTATGTGTACTTATGTACGCACGTCAGAAGTTATATTTCCTTAGCGTAACAATGCAACATATAAGAAATAAAACAAAACGACAAAGGTGTTTAGCAACTAAGTCCAGACTGTTGCTCTTATCTCTTTAGCAACTTACTTCAGACTTGCTTTTATCTGTCGGTGTGCGTGCGCATCGTAAGAATTCACTACCATTTTTTTTTTCCAAACGATCCAAAAGAAGTATAACTTGGAAAATAATATTTACAAGTAAATATGATTGGCCCAGGAAGACCAAGACTGACCTACCTTGACCAAATAGGTCGAGTGCTGTCTGAAGGTAAGGTAAATACCGTCACAAAGTGTGGCATTTGCGTACTTTTCTCCACCGAATTTAATTTTGATCAGTAAAGTCCGTAACTTATAACTAATGACAATCACTACATAAAATATGCAATCATATTTTGACGATTTAGGGTCACTACAGCCACCCGGCACCCGACCAGCACCGTATTGTTACGACGTCCACTCGTTGCCGACAGCTGATCGACGGGTGGTCCACGGGAGAACGACGCGATGTTACTTGTGAACAGCGAGTTGGCAATGCAAAGTCAACGCAAGACCAGCTAGTGGTCACCGAGTGGTCCACTCGCCGTCCGTGCGTTGACCTCGCGCCGCTCGCGCGTTGACGGCTCGGCTTCCTGTCGAGGCGATATGGAGCGGAGGAAAAAAGGAAAATAATATAACATAAAAAAATACATTAAAAAAAAATTAAAAAAGGCCCGGGAAGGAGGATTGCACCTCGACCCCCGAACCATCCTCTTCCTCTGTTACGCTTCACGTGCGGAGGGAGGGATGATGATTATTAGTAGTGGAGCGGAGTTGATGTAATGAGCGGAGACCGGTCAAGGCGGTCGGGCGCTGGTCGAGTGCCGGGTGGCTCTAGTGAGCTATGACCCTAACTCCCCTTTACTTTATGATTACTTCAAATACAGTAAAGTTGAAATTAAATTTGCGGATTTTCTCGCGTATACAACACTCCCACGTTTCGGTCGCTTTCCAGCTACCGTGGTCACGGGTGGTCGGGTATAAGAAGAAGTTTGGGCGTAGAAGAAGTTGTATTCGTGAGAAAATCCGCAAATTTAATTTCTACAATGTATGAAGATGCGAAAACCTGCGAAAACGTTCTTTGTAAAGTTGAAGTTATCAATGCGGAAGTCATAACAAAACACACCTGGTTTCATTTAAAATTGCACCATTATAATACTGTATATCTAATTATATTATCTTAATTTTATGCTACATCAGTATATTACAACTGTTTAGGGATTCAAATGATTCTCAGCAAAAAACTTTTAGATTAAATGTCGTTGTTATCTAAAATGTTCCGTAGTTTTTTTATGTATTGGAAGTGCCAAACAAACATGCAGTTCACATTGATGTTAAGCTATGACTGCAGCCTATAGTTCAAGTTCTTCAATCTAATAAAATTTTATCGATAGGCACTTTCTATCTGCTTTGTGTCTCTATTTTTTACTTATTTCCTACCAGCGTAAACTGTTAGTAACTATCTACTATGAAAAAAAAACATCGAAAACATTGACTTTGACACTTTTGAACTTATGAGTCGGGTCGGTCGGTGCGCAGGCACCACCGCATTACTTAATATACTTGCCGCTAAATGGTAGTGTTCAGCACTATCGTGTTCCGGTCAGATGGTAATGCACGGCCCTGTAATTTCCGGCAGAGAGGCATAACATCTTAGGCCTCAGGAGTGGTAACGCATCTGCATTTTGACCTTGGTCTTTGTGTGGGTGTCTATAGGTAGGCTGCAGTCATCAGAATCAATGTGAACTGCATGCTTGTTTGCCACTTTCATAACATAAAAAAAAACTCGTTGTTTCCAGGACAATAGTTAATTACATTTGCCACGATTTCCTAAATTATAACCTACAATAAAAAAAATGTTAACTAACATTTTAATGAATATTTGGTTCTATTTTGATGTTTAAGAAATATGAAACCCTGTACTTAACAAATCAAATCTTATTTTAACTAATGCCATTTGCAATTTAGATGAAATATATTAGAATATTAATAATCGAATAATGATAAAAAAAACACAATCAAAACCATGATTTTGTGAGATAATTTATTTTGGCTGATAATTATGTCAATTTAAAAACCATCGAATGATAAATGCTTGATTTATGCAGCGCTAAAAATAATTAGTGATTTTGTTATCAAATCGTTTGTTCTCGATATACCTACCTTCGCATAAATTTTGCACACGGAGCTCCGGTGACGGAGTTCTTTTTTAGAGTTCCGTACCTTAAAAGGAAAAAGGAACCCTTATAGGATCACTCGTGCGTCTGTCTGTCTGTTCGCTCCGAAAGTACCCGACCGATTGAGTTGAAATTTGATGAATATATATAAAAAATGTGGAAAATAGTTCTTTGCCTATAGATTCTTATATGAGAAGTTTGAGTATTCAAATTAAATCGAAAATTCTTAATAATATAATCCCCCCTGCCGGTACCACCGTAACCGGTATGTCCCTGCATTTCAAATCTGTTAAATTTTCGAAAATATTTATTTAAATTACGGAACCCTCACCACGCGAGTCGAACTCGCACATGTCCGGTTTTTTTTTATATTTTAGTACCCAGTGACAGCGACCCCTTAACTAATAAACCCCCCAAAGAAAATAATAAAATTGACTGTTGCAGAAAACAGTGTTTTTATTTCAATAAAAGGTAACAAATAAAGTGCCAAAAGAAATATATTTTCACTAGGTACTATTATGTGATGGGTGTGGTTGTTTCTTGTCACAAATGGAGTCAAATTTGGGAGTATTTTTGGACAACCCTTTATTCTGACTCGGTAGGAAGTTGATTATAGTAAATCCAGTCGCGAACCTGCCGTCGAATGGCGTTTGAAGAACCCTGCTATAGGCTATATAACATCACGGTAAGATGATCAGGAGAGGAGCAGCAATAAAAAATATTGCGAAAACGGCAATATTTCTGTGATACCTTTATGTAGCCTCGCGGCTAATGGTAATTGTACCCGTGCGAAGCCGGGGCGGGTCCCTAGTGTTTTATATAGAAGGTACATTTAATTGTTTTAAACTTTCACGATTTGTATTCATATTTTTAAATTGTAAACGGGACTTAATCGCGTACTATTTTAATCGAAGTACTTACTTCGACACTCGACGTTTCGGCCGTAATGCCAATTTAAAAATAAGGTACATTTATACTTACATACGCTAATAATAAATTGCTGAAATGTTGATTACAGAAAAAATCTTGTATTAACCCCTGATCATTAAAAAAAATACGCCACGTGCCAAAAAAAAAGACAAAAAACGTACTAATAGTTCAATAACAAAAAAATAAATAAATGGTGTATGAAAATTGATTCGTTTCTATTGTTCTATTTTTTTAAATATAAAATCTTCATAAGCCGGCGCTTCTTCGGAATGAGGAAGACAAAGTGACCTTAGCGAAATAAAATTACTCATTGTAATTTTACTTAGAAACCATTTTAGCTTTTATTTCTATGTAGATAAAGAAGAGCTTGCTATGCAGATATTGATTTTTCTATTAACATATTTCTGTAATATCCTTCTTGGTATAAAATACGGTAATAGTGAATATTGTGAACTCGTGACTATTTTTTTTGTATTTAATTTATTTTACTATTGCGCTTGAAATGTTGATTTGCATTTTGATTGATGTATTTCATGTTATTGTTCTGGGAAAAGAACCGGTCAAGTGCGAGTCGGAGATGTGCGAACGAACGAATAATCATCATCCCTCCCTCCGCACGTGAAGCGTAACAGAGGAAGGGGATGGTTCGGGGGTCGAGGAAGTCCTCATTCCCCGGGCCTATCTGCCCCCGAAGCGTCGGGGGCGTGTTCTATAGAAGGGGATACTGGTACGCAGGGTAACTCACTAAGAGAGGCCATATACTTTTTTTTTTTTTTCCTTTTTTTTTTCGCTCTTTTGTTTTTTTTTTAATGGGCATATTCTTTTCCGGAGATGTGCACGAAGGGTTCTGTAACATGTACAAAAATGTGTACATGTATTGAGCGTCTCGATTTTTTGTCATTAAGCCTGGGGTTGCACCACGATTATTGTTAAAGTTATTGTCACATTTTATTTTAAAGAAAAATGGAAAAAAAAAATTGACTCCAGGCGAGACTCGAACTCGCGGCCTACTGGGAATTGACAAATCGGGCAGGACTTCAGTAGCTCAATTGGAAGAGCGGCTGACTAGATTCCCAGTAGGCCGCGAGTTCGAGTCTCGCCTGAAGTCAAATTTTTCTTTCCATTTTTCTTTAAAATAAAATATATTTCACAAGCATGTGTTAATGCGAAATAATATAAAACAATTATTAAGGGTAAAAGCGACTTCTTTACGATATTCGATAAACTGCAAAGTCTATTATATCGGTTGCCTAACTAGCATGGTTGGCAATAGATGGCGCTGCTGCTACCATAAAGCAATGCAATAAATGTGAAGGAAAGATTTGACAAATCGGGCAGGACTTCAGTAGCTC
Source organism: Macrosoma leucophasiata (assembly GCA_036365455.1). Classification (NCBI taxonomy): domain Eukaryota; kingdom Metazoa; phylum Arthropoda; class Insecta; order Lepidoptera; family Hedylidae; genus Macrosoma; species Macrosoma leucophasiata. Next base: position 21,343,595 of record JAWQUS010000003.1, on the reverse strand, counting down.
AATTGGAAGAGCGGCTGGACTAGAAACCCAGTAGGCCGCGAGTTCGAGTCTCGCCTGGAGTCAAATTTTTCTTTCCATTTTTCTTTAAAATAAAATATATTTCACAAGCATGTGTTAATGCGAAATAATATAAAACAATTATTGTCACATTTCACATCCTTCTCTAACTTAAAGAAATCTGTTAGTTAGAGAAGGATGTGAAATTTTAAGTGTCAAACAAGCATGCTGTTTACTTTGATGATAATACTCGTATGGTGAGTAAAACTGTAGCCTATAAACATCTACATGAAACCGGAGATGTGTTATGCCTCTGTGCTGGAAATTACAGGGCCGTACATTACCACCTGACCGGAACACGATACTGAACACTACCATTAAGCGGAAAGTAGATAATGCGGTAGGTAATGCGGTAGTACCTACTGCCCTTCGAACAAGCATGTAGTTTTGGATGTTATTTGATGATTGCAGCCTATAGACATCTACTTAAAAACCAGAGGTCAAATGCAGGTACTAATCCTCTCAGTTGTTATGTCGCTGTGATAGTTATTACCACTAAATCTGAACACGATAGTGGTAAACACTACCATTTGGCGGTAGATAGATTAGGTAATGCGGTGGTGCCTACGCCCTCGAGTCCCTACACTGCAACTCTACCACTAGTACAGATAGCGAAAAACTGATAATACAAAAAAAAAAAGATGCCGATAACTTGATGGCCTCCTTCTTTTTTGAAGTCGGTTAAAAATAAAGATTTATTCGTTTTCAACTTTATTTTGCAACTAGCGGCCCGCCTTGGCTTCGCGGGGTTACAATATTACCTACCCTCTCCTATTCATCTTAGCGTGATATTATATAGCTAAAAGCCTTCCTCGATAAATGGGCTATCTAACACTGAAATGCATCAAACAAACTCTTCAGCTTTATAATATTAGTATAGAAGTATAGATGTGCGAATTACGATGCCTTCAAAATCCACTCTCGATTTTTTTAGTTAATATCACGCAATCAATGAATAATTAATTGCTGCAATTAAATATATTATTATTCACAAACCTAAGCCTTCATCTTGACATGTATGAAAACATACATCACCTATCAAAACATCACTCAAGATGAGGAATAAAATTGTACAATTAAAAGTAATTATGCAGATGCACACAACAATAGTAAGATATAATGATGGTGTATTTATTATAATTATTTCACATATTAATTAAACACTTCCTTGTTTATTATTTTGATAAACGAATGCTGTGTAAGCTTTCCTACTTCTTTGGTGAAGTTCATATTTCCTAATATGTTACTTCAGAATTTACTAACGGATTCTTCTTCAGACGAAAGATGTCCACTGCTAGATAAAGCCTTCCCTAAAGACGTTTAAAACAGTGTTGTGTATGCGTCTTTAAAGGAGAATAATAATGACACTAATCATCTCACTAATAATCACACTGATATTATAAATGTGAATGTTTCTTCGTATCGATATTTGGATGTTTGTCCGTCAATCACGCCGAAACTACTGAACAGATTTTGATAAAATTTGTTATACAGATAGGGCATTAGCTGACTTAGATTACAGGATACTTTTTATCCCAATAAATGTTCCTGTGGGAGGTCATGGGATGATTTGACGAGTTACCACAGGTTACGCGAAAAGCGACCGACACGCGGGCGGAGCTGCGGGCAACAGCTAGTATGCTGTATGCCTTTGCTAGTAGCTATGACAATTTCGAAGACGTTTTCAGATTAGTCTGAAAATATACTTAAATTTATTTAAATTTATTTTACTGAGAATAAAATACAAAAGTGCAAAAGCTTGAGAATAACGATATCATAATTGGTTGTAAGCACCGAATTATTATGTCGTTATTTTCATGCTTTTGCATTATTGCATATTTTGCTTAGAACACAAATCACATTTTGTATGAGAAGTCGCCTATTATGCATACAAACTCACGTGTTTAACATTATCCAAGTTTTGCACATTGTAATAGAATTCAAGAATACCGTGCCATAAATCAAAAGCAGATTGCATATCTGATTCAGTCATTAAGGTGAACTAGGTTTCATGTAGGCGGCATAAATCTTGAGAGATCTATCATATGTCTTCCTTTTCAAGATCTATACCAACGTTCTCAAATACGCCGGCATCGCTTAAATGGTTGCTTATCTGAGATTGTTTATTTAGACTTAAATGGTTGTAACCTGGAAGTTGCCAAATAGTGTTTTGCGTATTTGAGTTGACGAGTCTGCGAGGTCATAGTCTATTATGTGATATCGCGACAGTAATCAGTTACTCTTTGATACTCTCGCATGGTTGGATAGTTTTATGTCATAAAAGTAAACATACAGTTAAACAACTGCTTTTTAACTGGTGGTAGAGCTTCAGTGACGGAGCTCGCGGGCGTAGGCACCACCGCATTACCTAATATACTTGCCGCTAAATGGTAGTGTTCAGCACTATCGTGTTCCGGTCAGGTGGTAATGTACGGCCCTGTAATTTCCGGCACAGAGGCATAACACCTTAGGCCTCAGGAGTGGTAACGCATCTGCATTTTGACCTTGGTCTTCATGTGGGTGTCTATAGGCTGCAGTCATCACTTAACATCAATGTGAACTGCATGCTTGTTTGCCAAGCCCATTACATAAGAAAAAAAAAAAAAAAACAGATATAGATACAGTTCATAATGATGGTAGGTATGATGGAGGAATGAATACAGCAGCCTACAAAAATAGAGATTAAAATTATAGACATCTATAAATATATATTGCGTTCCATTCCTAATACCTCCATAATTTATCTATATGTAAGTTCCAGAAATGACATACCTTTTTTTATGTAATGGAAGTGGCAAACAAGCATGCAGATGACTGCAGCTTATAGACACTCACACAAAGACCAAGGTCAAAATGCAGATGCGTTACCACTCCTGAGGCCTAAGGTGTTATGCCTCTGTGCCGGCAATTACAGGGCCGTACATTACCACCTGACCGGAACACGATAGTGCTGAACACTACTATTTGGCGGCAAGTATATTACCTAGTTTTATATTTTATATACCTAATCATTATTACTGGTGGCAGAGTGCCAGTGACGGAGGTCGAGGGCGTAGGCACCACCGCATTACCTTATCTACTTGCCCCTAAATGGTAGTGTTCAGAACTATCATGTTCCGGTTAGGTGGTAATGTGCACCCTTGTAATTTCCAGCACAGAGGCATAATATCTCAGGCCTCAGTAGTGGAAATGCATCTATATTTAACTGTCTTGTTTCATGTAGATGTTTATAAGCTACAGTATAACTTACTATCTATGTGAACTGTATGCATGTTTGCCACTTCATGATTTATGTCATGAAGTTGGCAAACAAACCCTAAATTCTTTAATCCAAAGTAGGAGTTTCCAAATAGGGGTCATTTATATAGATTTATTTGTTTCTTGCAGGTGTACCATATGTGCGACGGGCTGGGTCGGCAGTTCAGCTACTCGTGCCCCAACACCACGCTGTTCCAGCAGCGGATGCTCATCTGCGACCACTGGTACATGGTCAACTGCTCCATGTCCGAACGAGACTACGATGCTAACTTGCTTATAGGTAAGGAACTCAATAAAAATAGAATAGTTGACCAGTCCAGCCGCTTTACCACTTGGGTAGCTTAGTGGTAAAGCTGCTGGACAGGTTATCCTGAGGTCGCAGGTTCGATTCTTGCCCGAAGGACGTCCACTGCTAGATCAAAAGCTTCCCCACGAATGGCCACAATGGGGTTGTGCATAATTCGGAGAGAATACGCCATAATCGCCACCGCATGGCATGCGGATTGGGGGCAGTTTTGTCGCGGGACGCTGCTGCTTACGAAATTATTTAAAAACTTTCGTTTATATCGCAACGTACGTGTATCTAATGTACGTTTATGAATATAGGGGATTTGACAATTTGGGCATTATCAAAGGTTCAGGAAAGAAAAAGTCAGGAGAGATTAGCAACACTTTAGCTAAATTATAAGTTTATGAATAAGGGGTATGTTTGTAAATCATCACCTTTTGTTCCATATGTACCGAAGAGTTAGGTAGAATATTCCAGGGTTTCCAGCATGTAGTTCACATCGGTGGTAAATGGAATACTACAGCCTATAGAATTTACCACTAAAATCGGAGTTGAAATGCAGATGGGTTGCGCTGAGGCCTAAGTTGTTTTGCCTCTCTGATAGTTATTACGGGCCTAGGAATGTATTCCAAAATCATTACTGTAGTTTTGTCTACACCGTGTTCTGTGCTGGCATTTAAACTTGCAGTTACCAAGTGCAGTCTCCACCGTCAATATACCCTAATGAGGTTGTATCGACTCGTGACAACAATAAGTCGTTTAATAGTAGGGATGTGAAAATGATAAACATCGTTAATCGACAAAAATATATCTGATGCTAACTAATGTTCCAGAGTCGGAGCTCGAGGGCGTAGGCATTGCCGCCAAATGGTAGTGCACTACCGTCAGCTTTTTGGGCTAAAATAGACGAATTGTAAATTAAGACATGTCCTAGTGACTGGATACATTGTCAAATACTAATAATAGCACCGTCAATAATAGCACTTGTCTTCTGCCCCGAGGATCGAACTAGGAACCTAAGCGACCTAGGCCTGCTTCTGCTACTACTTCAATACCTAATCAATTAATTTCACCTATTGTTACACTGAGAAAAAAACATTATTGACAAAATTCATCGTTTATAACTCTCGATGTATAGAGATACCAATGATTTTCGAACGCCTATCTATCAATCAATATGTTTGTGTCTCGCGTTATGTTTGTGACCGGCAATAGAATAATGTCGATTTTCTTCTACAAAATGTCGATATTTTAGAAATGTCGATGTATTGTTGGCATCCCTATATAATAAAAGGCATTTTGTGTCTATTATTGCTGCATTATGCCAAGTTACGTGTCATTACGTACTTTATATGATATTTTGTTACATTGATTTGATAAACGTTGGACAAAATGCTGATGGTGATTGTTGTCTGAAAGACCCTTTAAATTTCTAAATGAGCACTTTAAATATGATGATATATATATGTAATGGATGCAAGCTATTTTTTTTAAATGTCTGTTATATTTATGAGATAGATTATTAGAAAAATAACAGCTATATACACGTACGGTACATACCTATACCAAAACTTTAACAGATTTCTTTAAGTTAGAGAAGGATGTGAAAGTTTGTGATGTTTTTACTGGTGGTAGAGCTCCAGTGACGGAGCTCGCGGGCGTAGGCACCACCGCATTACCTAATAAACTTGCCGCTAAATGGTAGTGTTCAGCACTATCGTGTTCCGGTCAGGTGGTAATGTACGGCCCTGTAATTTCCGGCACAGAGGCATAACACCTTAGGCCTCAAGAGGGGTAACGCATCTGCATTTTGATCTTGGTCTCTATGTGGATGTCTATAGGCTGCAGTCATCACTTAACATCAATGTGAACTGCATGGTTGTTTGCCACTTCCATTACATAAAAAAAAAAAGTGAAATGTTACAATAACTTTAACTTTAACAAATATCGTAGTGCTACCCAGGCTAAAATACTAACATAATAAAATTTGAACGCGTGGTTACGATTCATTTTAGATTGTTGAGTCAAATACATAGTTGACCCGGCAAGGCTGTTGCAGCTCACGACGGTGGGTGTTTTATGCACCTACATCAAATTAGCTTCACAAAGCTAGGATGATTCACGGCGATGAGTGTTTTTCAACTTATTTTAACTTTTTCATAAGTGGGTAGTAGAGTAGGCTCTAGTGACGAATTCGAGAGCCCATTATGAGGGTGTAGGTACCACCGCATTATCTAACCTATCTGCCCGGATCTGCCGCCAAGATCTATCTGTGTTCAGCACTATCGTGTTCCGGTTAGATGGTAATGAATAGTCCTACAGCACTTTCACAGAGACATAATAACTAAGATCTCAGGAGTGGCAACGCAATGCATTCAGCATTTTGACCTTCTCTTCGACGACTTCTTCTTAACAAGACGAGTTAAATGGGTATAAATCTCGAAAATATATGAAAAGAAACTATTAAACATATTATGTAAATTTTATTTTTAAAGAAAAATGGAAAGAAAAAATTGACTTCAGGCGAGACTCGAACTCGCGACCTACTGGGAGATTCCCAGTAGGTCGCGAGAAAACAAATATTATGTAAAATTACCTAATATTATTTAACTTGCACGTGTCACTCACTACCATTTATAGTTTAATTTTTCGTTGATCTTGGCCTATTTTTAAAAAGCATGTGGAACAACCATTCAAATACATCCAAATGCGCAAGCGTGGCACTGAGTCCATCAAAGTCATTAACATTGGTTTGTAACTACACATTTATGAATTTCATTACATGATAAACACGATTGTATGAATGGACGCAATCAAGCGGCATTGCTATCGGCCGTGGCTCGGGTCGTGATGTAAGGTTGCCACAAATGATTTGAAAAAAAAAACTATTCTTTATTTACTGGTACAATACTTTCACTAGCAGCACCAGTTTTCCAAGTTACACGGTAATAATGGTGTAAAAACTGTTATCTATTTTGATCATTTTTACTAGGTACCTGCTGTAAAACAAATAGTCCCCGACCCGGGCATCGAACCCCGGACCCCAGCGTAGTAGTAGTGGCCTACTACTACTAGGCTACTGAGGCAACATGAAAGTATTAAGATTAAGATTCTTCCAAAAACTTTATTAATAGGTGCTTAATATAGGTAGTTGTTTGTTTTTATTTTATTTTTGTTGTAGTTTTAGTTGACAACCCTATCAATGTCCGCAGCAAACGTAACATGCGTTAATTAAGCTCGTATAGATTCCTCATTCGTGAGCTTCACCGATGCGTGCACATACACATACATACTTGTTAAATGCAAATTGCTGCGCGTTAAACGTCCGTTTTGACGATTACGGACAGGTTAACACTTTACAGTACGCATCAATAAATATTGCACACTGCCTACGTAAGCGCTGATACTATCGGTGTGTGTGTGTGTGTGTATCTTCACGCCAGGTCCCTAACGGGGTAGGCAGAGAGTGTAGAGCGCCAGACATCCCGGTTCTGACAAACTTCTCGTGCCTCGTCTACCTTCATCATTCTCTTCATACATGCACGCCGATTCCTAAGACTTTTGACCCCACCATCAGGCAGAACTCGACCTATTTGGTCATGGTAGGTCAGCCTTGGTCTTCCTGGGCCTCTGCAACCATCCACATTCGCATTGTATATCTGTTTAGTCATTCGCTCATTCGACATTCTTTCTATATGCCCGAACCATCGGAGCATGCCTTTTTTCATTTTTACACCGATACTATCATTCACACAAAGTCTCTTTCTTAAATCTTCATTACGAACGCGATCGGTGAGTGATACACCGCAGATCTTGCGCAAAGATCTCATCTCGACCGCGTTCAACTTACTTTCATGCTCTTTCCTGCATACCCAGCTCTCGCTTCCATATAAAAGCGTTGGAGTAAGTACAGCATTATGTACGGCTAGTCGAGCCCGCTGGCTGAGATGTTTCGATTCTAGCAGCTTACCCAACGCTCCATTCACGCAATTCCCAGCAAGCACTCTTCTTTCTATGTCAGTGGTGTACCTACCATCCTTGCTAAAAGATTTTGTCCAGTACCGATACTATCGGTACTGGACAAAATCTGCTCAAAATGGTCGATAAATGTCACATAGGTAAGGTGCGAAAGGGATAACGCTCTTCAGACCCGAGTGGAGCCGAAGACGTGACGTGGATGTGAAATAATTACATTATGTCTTGTTGGATACTACTAACTTAGAAATAGAGTCATTCGACCAAGTGAATCTATCGGATAATCGAAATAATTTCATATCCGTAACCGTAACTGTAAGTGATATATCCGTATCCATATTTATATCCGTATCCATTTTTACTGGTGGTAGAGCTCCAGTGACGGAGCTCGCGGGCGTAGGCACCACCGCATTACCTAATATACTTGCCGCTAAATGGTAGTGTTCAGCACTATCGTGTTCCGGTCAGGTGGTAATGTATGGCCCTGTAATTTCCGGCACAGAGGCATAACACCTTAGGCCTCAGGAGTGGTAACGCATCTGCATTTTGATCATGGTCTTTGTGTGGATGTCTATAGGCTGCAGTCATCACTTAACATCAATGTGAACTGCATGCTTGTTTGCCACTAAGATTACATAAAAAAAAAAGAAAAAAAAAAGATACATAATAACATGCCCGTAATTTCCTAGGTACTACAAAATAAAGAACAGTGTCGGCTCGCATCTGTATTTTACCTCAGGTTTAAAGTTGATGTCTATCGGCGGCAGTATTCACTCATCTTTGGGAACTGCATGCTTTACCTTAGCACTATCATTAACGAAACAAAATTAGATACGCTCGGAAAACGAAAAATGGATGTTGAAATTCTAGTTTCCGTCCAAATCTAATAACTGATAAAACCTCAAAAAAAAAAATGTTTTTAAGGCAAAAAAATACAATGAGGATGATCTGACAAAATATTCAGCCAATCTGTTTCTGCTACCGGCACGCGAGCACATTTTTTAACATAGTTTTTGTAACTTGATCAGTACAATCGTGATAAGTAATTTACAAATAAGATTAGAGTACTAATTCATGTGTGAATAATATTATTAGATAATTATTTTATATTATTTCGCATTAACACATACTTGTGAAAATACAATTTATTTTAAAGAAAAATGGAAAGAAAAATTTTTGACTAAGCACGTCATGGATTGGATACGTCTCGCCTGAAGTCAAAATTATTCTTTCCATTTTTCTTTAAAATAAATAATATTATTAGATGGATTTTTTTTTTTATAAAGGTGTGATCTGCGAGAAATATGTGATTTTAAAGCAGTTAAGCGGTATCCAATCCATTTAATTGACATCAAACAAACGTATATGTAATGATCGTGGCAATAAATTATTCAATTTATTAAAAAAAAATTATAAATTGAATGTAGGTATGTTTAAATATTTGTTGATTTATCGGGACATTAAGCGTCCCGTTCAGATAAAAATCGGGACACATGGCAAGACTAGATATATCACGCAATATTGTTTCTCCAATTTATTCCCCTAAAGTGGCTCACATATCTGTTTTTTTTTTCTTTTTATTACTCGTTTATTAGTTTTACGAGATCTTTTACTGTTGTTTCTAATGCTATGCTCTACGGTGTAACTTAGTCGTTAGGTTCGCACTATCTAACTTAATTTTACATATCTTTTTCCAACAGCAATCCATACCTGCCTAAAAATATTTTGACTCCATTTCAAACCATTGAAATCGGAAAGTTATACAAAATTATTAGTAGAAGTACAAATCTAACTTGATAAAAATTACAAATTTTTCATCTAAGGCGTATTTTTTTTTATTTTTAGAGGAGTATAATATGGATACACCTTCAAAGAAATAATAGGTATCATAGACACAAATAGACAGATATTATTAACTACATAATAAAAGGACGTAAAAAAGGCAAATTGTTTACCATTGTTCTCAGTATTCGTGACTTGCGAGACAAAATACTTCACAATAATTTAAGTGAAGATTGATGGCCCTGGAGAATGAATATCGATACCTTTATCTAAATTAGATTCTCAAACTATTTTACGTTATTCACCTTGGTAGAGATCCTGTCTCGAGTTTATGTTACTGGTGGTAGGATTCCAATGTTGGAGCTCGAGGCAGTAAGCACTACCGCGTCACCTAATGTAGGTATCTGCCGCCAAATGGAAACACTTCGACGAGCCGCGGCAAGCGAGTTGGTACCTATTTAGTTCCGATAGTTGTGTAGCTCGGCTATGAGCGAGTGTGCGAGTGGGACTGTAGGGAAATGATGCTGGTTGCTTTCTAGGCGTGAGTTCTTAGCTGAACGAGTGACTGCACACTAGTGAAACGAGTTATATCCTCCGGTGGCAATCGCCGCGGGGGCAACTGGGAATATATCGTCCCCGGCGGCAGTGTGAACAGTCAGCGATCAACTATTTGTACCTATAATAATATGCATCTCTTTTGTTTATAAGGAACGTACCTATATCTATTGAAGGTACGTTTCTTGAACGAGAAAATAGCCCATAGTTAAGTAAGTAGCGTTTCCTCGCCGTCGGTAAAACAACTGCCTAACTGCGAAGACCTTAGTTTAGGCTGGATCGCATTCGGCGCTCGCCGATTGCCCGGTGAAGTAAACTAGTGCCGTCTCAAGACGTGCCGCCTTCATAAGTCAGTCCAAAAAAAGAGATCTTAGTTCTGACAAATGGCTATGTTCATCACTATTACGTTCTGGTCTGTGATAGTTATTACGGAGCCATACATTACCATCGCACCGGGACACGATAGCTCTGAACATTATCATTTGGCCGCAGATTGATTGAGTTATCTTGAATACTAAGGTAGATGGGCTAGTATCCAATGGTTTTCGTCCAAGTCCCGTCCGTCAGAAGCCAAATCTTCGACTTCTTTCTTTAACATATTTTTATTTAAAATTGAACAAAAATTTAGAACCTAATATCCTTGTTACCCCTAAAGCAGCCGTGGACCAAATTTGGTCCAAATTTGGATTGGGTCGAATTCAGTCCCACAGCATAGTAATAGTGGCCTTCTTGGAGTAGCTAAGCAGTTAATATTCTAATCTATCTTATCAATTAGAACCAATCTATCTAATAAGTTCTAAATCATGTGTATACAAGTTTTCTATATAAACCAACCACCTGATGTTTTATTGTTTCAAATTCCAGGTCAACGCGACAAGCCGTTCGTGTCCGATGAGGAGATGCGCCTGCGCACACCGCGCCCTGACATCTTGTCCGTCCCTCCTAACAACAACTACTATGACGGCCTGAGAGAAGCTGAATCTAAGGTAACAGGTCCACGCGTTTTTTATGTAATGGAAGAAAAAATACTGTAGTCTTTAGACATACAAACAAGAGATGTCCCAGTTGTCACCCATGAGACAATAATTGTGTTGCATCTGTGATGGGAATTACAGAATCAGAATCAGAAACTCATTTATTCATTTAGGGTGACAGGCACCTCTTATGACACGTCAAAAACAAACAAAATAAATTAAAGTGAATATCAATTGATATACACAAGATATACATGTCAAACAAAAAATATATGTATAGTCAAGAATATCACTAAGATAATACTAAATACAATAAACTAAAGTTGTTTTTTTTATGTAATGGAAGTGGCAAACAAGCATGCAGTTCACATTGATGTTAAGTGATGACTGCAGCCTATAGACACTCACGCAAAGACCAAGGTCAAAATGCAGATGCGTTACCACTCTTGAGGCCTAACGTGTTATGCCTCTGTGCCGGAAATTACAGGGCCGTACAATGTAAATGTAAAAAGTATGTTAATTTATCATAACGATACTGAGGTAATGTCCCTCGAACCCAAATAAATAAAAATGAAATAAATATTAATTTTAAATAAAATAATAATCTTAAACTATAACCCCCTAAATATTATAATACAAATAATAAAAAGTATATCAGTAGAATGAACAGCTTCTATCACCTTCCAGCGTCAACTACACTAACACTTGTCGGCAACTTGGCGGCGATAGATTAACATCTCGTGGTAGAGCTCTTATAATCAGACGCAGTACTGTACGACATTAGGGAATAATATGCCATTATCGCCACGCTGGGCAGGCGGATTGGCGATCGCAGTGGTATATATCGCGGGACCCCGCAGTCCATCGCGCGTTATTATATTAACCTGTTTACACCCTGTTGGAATGGTTCGACCGCAATTGTTCGGTTGACTGACTGCATTAGCGGAAAAATTCTCCTCCACTAGAGGGCGATACAGTTGTTACGTCCCGACGCCTTTTATATTCTGGTGGCATGAAATTAAATTTTATTGTTTTATGTTTCAGTATACCGATCACCCCGGGAATAGCATAGTCGGCATCGCAGACACCATTTCAAGCGATGACAACGACTTGGACAGGGACAAACCCAATTACCGACCACCTACATCTTGGTCTGCCGGCATTGGATACAGACCGAAACCAACCGAAGCTATCTTCGTGCCAACCGCCAATGATTTCACAAACACCGACAACCTAGCTGGGGCAGCGTCCTACAAACCGAGCCCCACTTTCAGACCAGTTCTAGAACAGACCAATACAGCACCAACACGCAAACCTAGTACCTACCGGCCAGCCCCAGAACAAACTATTAATGTCACACCTGATGAAATAAGGCCCACTTATCGACCACTACCAGAACAAACAATAAACATCACACCACCCCCGCGCGAGAGACCCACATACCGACCAATCCCAGATCAAACAAACGTTTCCCCACCCCCGCGAGAACTGAGACCACCTTTCGAACCTTCCACGACGACTGATGCTTCAGACGAATACGAGTTAGACATCCGAGTAAGGGATAGAGATCCAGTGTATCATTTCTCAAATCGATTCGACCCTAATGTGCCTGATTCCCACAAAACCGCCATGTCCAGGAGCGAGATCATCGATATAAATCAACACTTACCGAGTGGCCAAGTCAGTTCTGAAGAGGAGAGGACGCCCAAAAAGAATAAGAACGTAGGCAACTTCAATACCGTGCAAAGCGACAAGAAGAAAGGGCTTACGGAAAATTCTAAAGTCAAACCAAACGAGAAGTTCACGCCTACAGAACCGACATTTGTGGTGAACACCTATCAGATACCAGAACCAGCAAGGGAGCTACAGCCGCCGAAGGAAGAATACTCCCTTCAACCAAGCACAACGATGGGTCCACCGATCTACTACGAATGGAAGTGGGCGATACCAGCTTATGAATTGGAGCCTCCTAAATTCAGCAACAACACCAATCAAACCGATGTTCCTAAAGTGAAACCAGGGAAGAGGCCTTTTAGTGTTGTCACCAGGTCTACTCCTAAAGATGTTGATCCTTCTCCGAAGACAACAGAGTATAATATAAGTTCTTATTTTGTTCCCGATTATGTGTTCCCTCTGGATGGACCGCATCCGGGTTACGAGAATGATGAGGCCGAGACGTCGTTCCAGGTGAAGATTTCTAGACCTGGTAGAGCCAGTTTTGGTGAAAACAGTAACTGTCCACATTGCCACCCAGCGTATTTGAAACCTGGAACATGCGAACCTTGCATTGTTAAACGATAACCAGACACGAATTTTTAAAAGCCATGTTAATTTATGAATATATTTTCAATTGTCGGCGGTTTATTGATAGATCTTTGACAAACACTATGTCCTGTTGAACCTATAGTCTTTCTGTCTAACGTCATTTTTCTTGAAAATGAAATTTTCATGAAATTGAACGTTTTGTTGTATGATATGATTTCTTTTTGAATGCTTGTCAAAGATCTTTCAATTGAGGCTAGGCTTTAATTTTTTATGAACACAGAAATCTCTTCAAACCACCTGCCGACCTTTCATGTAGCATCATTTTTATTTCTTGCCATGTTTTATTCAAAATGAGTTAATGAATAGATATATTTCCTACATATCTCAATCAAAATCAATTTTAAGAGCTAGAAAGAAACATTTTGATTTTTTACTAAAGTTTATACTTACTTTACTTACATAGACCTACTTCGTTATATTATTATTTTCAGTTTTATCTACATACCTTTCCATTCCCAGTTTTCACTAAATTGTGTTATACCAATGTTCAATAAGTTATATTAGTTAATATAGGATATCTTTAATAATAGTTTTTTATTGTTACAGTAAAACAATAACGGTACAATTTTTGTAATATACTCGTTAATATATTTAAAAATATATTTTGTATACTTTTGTATAATAACAACGTGCCTTTGTAATAAAACTAGTTGTTAAATAAAAAACAAATTAAAATAAATCTTCGTTTTTCAATTCATTTTTCCACTATCAAATTCGCTTAATGACTCGGGTTTTTGTATGTTTGTATTGATTTTGTTTCAAAAATTGGTGGTAGAATTCCAGTAGGAGCTCGAGGGCATAGGTTTCACCACATTACCTAATCTATGTGCCTCCAAATGGCTGTATAGCCCTGTAATTACATAACAACTAAGGTCTCAGAGGTGGCAACGCATCTGCATTTATTTTTTGGTCTTTGGTCTTTGCGTGGGTGTCTATAGGCTGCAGTCACCACTTTTAATATCAATCTGAACTGCATGCCTGCTTGCTACCTTCATTACATATAAAACTACTTTTGTGATTTAAATAAAATTCTTTCACACTTTTTTTGGCTCTAAACCAACGTTAGCCCGGGACCTCCATTCGGGCGATGAACATCCCTTAGTCTGACGCCCGAAGGCCCCTGCCCCGACCACTCACTTTTAAAGTCGTCCCATACTGTCTGGGTGGAGGGGTCCATGGGTACACAGTTCGGCTCCGGGTAAGCGAGCGTGTCGATACTCAACCGTCCCTCCCGCAACCCCACCAAGTTCCTTTCCGACGGCGGGACCACCTTGAGGCGACAGCAGGCCAGGACATACCCTCCATACACACACCTCTTTCCCAGTCGTCTCCTCACCACAGCAGCGAGTGACCGGTAGAGTCGCGCCAAACGCTGCTCCCTCGCTGGGTTCCTCTTCGCCACTGTCTGTGGGGACAACAACCGACTAATAAGCTCCCCATGCCAAACGCCATGACAAACGCTCGGATGGTGTTCATATCAATTTATAACAAATTTCTACACTAAATCACGATATAAACAAGTCGAAGACTATTTTATGAACTAGTTTATTGTTGACGTTTAACAGTCGACTACCCACGGAGGAACGAGTGGAAATGTTCCTCCGACGAAAAAGGAGAATTCTCCGACCAGAGGCCTGATTCTCGTAACACAAGATCGTTGAATCGAATTTGAATCGGTGCGCTGTCCTGCTCTAACATAGGTCGCGCGCATTGATTAAAGCAAGACAGCGAATCGATTATATTTCGATTCAACGACTTTGTGTTACGAGAATTAGACCGCAGACAAAATGAAGGTGGCGGGTCTCGGAAGTTGTAAGGACTTGTAGGTATATATTACAACTCTTGACAAAACTTCGTTTATGCGATGTAATTCGGTCATACTCATAAGCCATCTTTCGTATTATACATGAGCTACTTTTGTATTTCGTCAATGTTCCACTAGGTGGCGCCTTACGTAGTGGACGCTACAGTTAATGCATCTATTTTCCGAAATTTTACATTCGTCTCATTATATTGAAGCAAAGTTTTGAAGGTTTCACTTATACCACTTGTGGATTGTACACATGTTTTTTTTGTCAGTAGGTACACCTAGTTTTACGCACTTATAAATATCATTCGAATGATCCGAATGTCATCACGATAAAATTATTCGAATGACTTCGAATTTTGAATCGAATTGTAAAATACTATTCGATGCGACTCGATTCGAACTACATTCGATTCTCATTTTTCCACACCCCTAGAAGATTGGCTGCAAACAACTTGAATCCTTGGCCGTAAATTAAATAGAAAAAAAAAACCCACTCACAATGTAGGGATGGCGATTCTTTCTGAAAAAGATCGATCTTTGAATCGATTCGAATCGAAGAGTAAAAAATCGATCCACGATTGTATCGACTGAAAAATTTCCAATTAATCGATATTTTTTCAATTTAGTTCATGTAATATTATAATACTTCAAATTCAATCAAAATGACGAGCAAAAAAAAAAAAAAATCAATATTGCTTCATATCTCCCCATGTTAAATGTTATGATTTATGTGTGATGTCTATTTTTACTGTATTTACTACATGCTTCCTGTATGTAACGAAGCAAAAAGGTCAATCTTCGATTTTCCAAGGTAAAGTATCGATTCGCTGGATCGATCCAGTACTGTGAATCGATTTAAATAATCGATCTTTTCGGTCTAAAAGATCGATCTTCCGATTAATCGATCTCAGATCGCCATCCCTATCACAATGTCGTGAATGTAATTTTTTTTGCAAAATTGCTCATTTCTCCTGTTAATTAATAGCGTGGCAATTACTGTTCAATATAGTGAAATCAGTGCAAATGAGTAAAATGAATCCACTAGCTGGCCTCATTGGCTACGGTGACTCCGACGACAGTGATGACGATGCCCCAAAACGTTCAACAATACCGGGCTCTGTTCATACTTCGAGTGGTAATATCGCTTCGTATGGAGCACGTCCAGCTACTGGAGCTATACATCCAGCCCCGATACCACATTGTCGTAAGTGATTGCCAATAATTTTCATAAAAAGTAATTAACCTTATTTTCAATGGTTGACAGCCTTGAATCTGTTATCGCAGTTTGCTTTATAGTACGATTTATGGACTGTATTCCTCTGTGCTTTATATAATCGATCTAAATTCAGTCAACTTCGACTGATAATGGTAAAAGATTTATGTTCAAGACATCATATTTTTCACGTGTCTGGTCTCTCCAGACACGTGAAAAATAAAAATGTAAATTGGTACTACGAGGGCCGGCGTCGCGCGTTGTACATTTGTTTGTTTAGGCTGTTGGAGTCATTTTGAGCAATGCTTAGGTCTGAGTCGGGCTGAGTGATATTTTAGTAAGCAGAATAAAATTTTCCCTTATCCGAGAATTCTCTATGCATAAATATCTTAGTGCGAGATTCACAGACCGCACTACGACTTTACTTTGAGCAAAGTATGCTTAGAACTGTCAGAAATGTATGGGTTTTGACAGTTCGAAGGGTACTTTGCTCGAAAGTAAAGTCGTAGTGCAGTCTGTGAATCTCACCCTTAGTGTTTGGTAATGTGGCCATTGGCAGTACACTTACGCCCCATGTATTTCAAGGAACTCTAATACTGTTTCGGGTTAAAAATGCATGTGTTTAATTAAAAAATAAATATGCTAACTCAAAGCTCCATACTAAGTATGTGTGTATATGTGTTGTGGGTACTGTTGTACACTCACAATGTATACACAAACACCCAGACCTGACAAAAGTAAGTATCTGTAGGCCATACTCATATTTGTCCAGGTGTGGGTATTGAACCCATAACCCTCAAATAAAGTCTTTACACAGCTGAACTACAGACTGGACTCGGAATACAGGTGCAGATTTGTGTTAAAAACCAAGCATGGTTTCTTTTTGTTAATGCAGAAGGCATAACTGCCAACATCACGTCTGAATTCAGTTTCAAGAAAATATATGGTGATACGAAAAAAAAACAACCGCATTATAAAAACTGTATCTGAAAACAACACAAATGTTAAACTATTTAAACACACACACACACAATTAATTTGAGTAAATATACATAACATAAACAATATTTACATTTATCACTAAGAACAGCCACATTTACATTTACAACTTAATCTTATTTCTATGTACAAAATATACAATTCATCTTAAAATTTTAGGATTAGGACAGGATTTTATTTTTTTATATACGCTTACACTCACAGCCCCACAGTAGATATAAACCTGTGTCGTGGGTGCCGTTGTACAACACATACCTGTTACTTGAATCACCCTTAGTCTTTGGTAGTAGCCATTAATTAAAATAAAGAAGAAATACACAAACACCCAGACCTGAAACAAATATCTGTAGGCCAATACAACTATTTGTCCCAGTGTGGGGACATATAGTGATCCCACGATTCTTCGAATCAAACGGTCAGCTCACACCGCTGGACTAACCGGGTCGTCAAATAGTAGGGTAATGTGGAAGTAACTTTGTCCGTAATGCTTTTATATAAACCACTTTGCTGATTGTGATGAAATTGGGCATGGAGGTTGTTTTAACTCTGGGAAAGGATGTGGGCTACATTTTGTGCCAAATCCAAATACCTAAGTAGCACAGGGACAAAGTTCCGAGAAATAGCTTTAACTCCTTAAGCCGCAGTTGGACTGATATGGTACACAAACAATTAGAAATCAACTCTCATATTATTTATCGCAGCCTGACAGATTAATAACTCTAGTTAATGTTATTCCAGACAGATTGAAATTCCTGATAATTCAATTTTAATACTACTTTTATTAATATATTCTTATTCTTAGTGCATTAATTAGGTATGTGATTAAGCAGTATCAATAAGTAGGACTAGACATGTTAACCTTGAGAATAGAATGTTATATTGACAACTGGACTCATTAAATAAATATATTTTTTCTTTGTCTACAAGGCAACTGGTGGTAGAGCTTCAGTGACGGAGCTTATGGGCGTAGGCACCACTGCATTGCCTAATATATTTGCCGCTAAATGGTATTGTTCAGCACTATCGTGTTCCGGTCAGGTGGTAATGTACGGCTCTGTAATTTCCGGCACAGAGGCATAACACCTTAGGCCTCAGAAGTGGTAACGTATACATTTTGACCTTTGATCTTTGTGTGGTGTTTATAGGCTGCAGTCATCACTTAACATCAATGTGAGCTGCAGGCTTGTTTGCCACTTTCATTACATAAAGAAAAAGGCGAATAAGATAACACAATTGAGTGTCTGACATTCAATATTTTTCTATAAATTTGATAGGGGGCGCCTATCCGTATGGCCTGCCACTAACTACACTATTAACCAATGTCAATTTGATGCATATTTTAAAACCTTTTTTCCTCTACACAGCCTGGTCAGCATGTTACGACGACAGCAGTGGCTTCACATACTACTGGAATCAACAGACCAATGCCGTCACCTGGGAGGCGCCACCCGAGTATCTGTTGGCTCTCAAGGTGGCTCAACAGCAACTGAACACTTCAGGTACTTCCATCAGAATTATTTCAGTCTAAAGTAGTGATGGAAATATTGTTGTATTTTTTAATTTGTAGACTAATTTAAAACAATTTACTACCAAAACAACAAAATTTGCATGCCGTCTAACAAGATGTGACAAAGCACCAACTGATACAAACATTTTGCTTAAATCTGAGGTGGCTAGTGTAAAATAATGATAGAAGCATTTTATTATCTTTATAAGCAATGCTCCCACTATGTTCCCACTTTGGGAAACATTCCCGGGCACAGCACATCATTAGTCTAATAATGATAGAAGCATTTTATTATCTTTATAAGCAATGCTCCCACTATGATCCCACTTTGGGAAACATTCCCAGGAACTGCACATCATTAGTCTAAAGAAGGCCGCAGCTGGAGCCTTATCTTTTGAGTAGACATTTCAAAGACAATGTTTATTTATTTTTCTGATACTTTTTGAAATAACCATTAAAAATACTATCAACATCCCTATTTCCAGGTACGGAAGTATCAGCGGAAGAATGGCAACTATACCAGCAGGCGTTGGCGGAGAAGCACAATTCCAAGGGGACTGTTAAGAGTTCTCTTGTCAAACCCACTAAGAAGAGTGTACCAACAGCTGGAAGTAAACAAAATTCCAAGTCAAACAAGAAGAGACCTGCCAGTGATGATGAGGATGAGTGGGTTTTGTCTTATTTAAATGATTAAAGCAAAAATTGAAGCCTATTAAAAAAAAACAAAAACATGTTACTGTTTGTACAATAGAAGTTAAAAAAAATATTGTGAATTGACCACCTTACAAATAAGGCACCGACGTGACCGCTGGCTAATTCTTTGATAGTACTTGTTACAGAAAGTCTTACACCCTCGATCTTCAGAAACGAAAAACCACTGCATTACTTAAGTGGCCAAAAAAGAGCTGCAGCCACAAAAACAGGCGGTAAAAATTTAGAAGTCTGCCACCCTTGAGGCTTAAATAGTTTAGCCTCTGTGCTAGTGCCTTACTAGTGGCCACTTCTACTAGGCTGAGGTCCTGGGTTCGATTCCCGGGTAGGGGGTTATCAGAGATAATGGTGTAAAGTCCTTTATCTATGGTTCTATTGGGATTTTTCCATTTTCTGGAATTTTTTTAGTACCTTGAAGTTTGGTAATGTGCCTGGAGATGTCAACAGGCTCGCCACCTGTTACATGGCCCAAAAATGTCACCAGCGAATCGTGGGTATTTCGGGGATTACAGGCGTGAAGTTATGTTTTTTATAGTTCCTCTAAAATTGTGATGGTGCTTAATTAACAATGTATATTATTCTATTATTACAGAAAAATAGAACTCATAACTTCTTACCAACACTCGGACTCAGATTCAAATGACGAGCCGGAGAGTCCAGTTAAATCTGTGAAGCCATCACCACCGAGACCAGCAGTTAAACCACCCAAGAACCCCGTCAAAAGGCAGAAAACCAAACCATCAACCGTTGAATATGGGCCACCATTGCCTCCGAAGCAGAACTATACTGTTCCTATAGGCCCTGAATTCCCACCGGACATGGTCAATGAAACTAAACCTGAATCGCCAAAAGTAGAGGCTGATGTTAACACTAATAAGGAGGTATATTTTGATACTTTATATAAATCGATAATGTACAAATTTCATGATTCCAGCTGAAAGATGTCTGTTGGTGGACAATATTTTACGTATGATGTGATAACTGACGAGCCAGTTATTGCAGCGGTGTGAGATGACCAATTGATTTGAAGGGTCAATGGTTTGATCCCCGCACCAGAACAAATATTTTTATGGCCTACAGAAATTTGTTTCGGGTCTGGATGTTTGTGTGTTGTGTGTATACAACGGTACCCACGATACAGGTTTATACCTAGTGTGGGGCTGTGAGTGTAAGCATATTTATATATGAAAAAAAAAACATTCACAGAGATAAAGCATCTTAGACCTCACGAGTTAGAATGCATCTACGGTATTTATCTCTCGTGGTTCTTGTGTAGATGTCTATAAGTGCAGTAGTCACTAACCGCCGATGTAATTCAGTTCACACCAATGCAATGGTAAGTTAATACTGCAGCATTCGATTATATAAAAAGCGGAGATCAAAGTGCAGATGGATGCCACCCCTGAGGCCTGTTTTGTCTCTTTGATAGTTATTAGTGGGCCATATATTACCTTTTACTTATTGAATACTGTTTGGTGGCAGATAGATTAAGTAATGCGCTGGTATCTACGCTCTTGAGTTCCGATATTGAAACTACCACCAGTAATAGATTCAGTTTCGTAATCGGTGGATCTATATTTTCGATTTCGATTTTAATTTTATAAATGGTATAATTCTACCAACACCTGTGATGACATATGCAACTGACTATCGCTAAAAGAATAACTATTCAAGATTGCTGGGAATCATTGCTTAGATTTTTTGTAATATGTTTTTTAGTTTACCATTTAGTTTTCAATAATTTAATACATACATACCATTTGCAACAAAATTGTCAAACAATTTGGTTCCACATGGTCAATAAAATCCCGCTTTTCAATTTCTATCATATTCTATTTAAAATAAAATGTGGTAGAAATCTAAGTGGGATTTTAAAGATTTCTAGTAGAATTGAAAATGTTATCATAGCGCTGTGATGGTTAAAGTTTTCAATCTGAGGTGTTCAAATCAATGATGAGTTGCCATTGTTGCCAAGTTTCCAACGATTGTCGAGATTCATGGCCATTTATTATGATTTTTAAATTAATTTCACCTATAAATATAACAGTATTGAACTATGATTCCCAGGATTCACAACCAAGTACACCAAAAGCTATAGAAGCTGATAACGAAGACAGTCAAGATGAGAATACGTTGTTAAAAAAATTAAAAGATAAAGCAAGACTTCTAGAGAAACTAGGCGGTGAACTACCTTCTGAATTACAAGAGATAATACAAGAAGAAATCAAATCAAATAACGCATCTCCGAAGCCGATCGACGATAAAAGTCTGGATATAGATGACTTGCTAAATGAAATTGAAAAGAAAGAACTACCAAAATGTAAATCGAAGAAAGTTGATATGTTTGTGGATGACGCCAAAGAAACTACATCTAGCAAGTGCAGTGCAACTAACTCTCCGCAATGTAGCAGTAGAGATATGACTCCACCGTTAGAAGAATTAAAGAATCTCAAACCAGACTTATTATTTCCTAGTGCTGCTAATATAGAAAACAGTGAAATAAAACCTGTGGTAGAAGAGAAAAAGAAATCTAACGTATATCTAATGGACTCGAGCGAAGTTATAGAAAATACAACACGGAAGAAATTAAGAATATCCAATTCAGTGTTGCAAACAAAGAAAGTAGAAAAAATTGAAGTACCATCGTACACTACAAAATATTCCCAAGTTATAGATGGATTCTCCGGTGAAAGAACTGGATTAGGGTTCAGTAAAGATGAAGAAGTTTCCAGTAGTCCAAAGAAAACTATCAACTATGGGAACGGATTGATGTTTACGAAGGGTGAAGTGTTGAATGAAGATAAGAGAGATGAAGAATTGGATGAGACCGTGGACGTTTTGGAGGCGAAGTTGAAATATTTGAACCAGCTCCAACCGAGTCCAATAACGCCGGTTCAAGAGATGTTGATACAGTTGCAGGTGAGCTTTTTTTAAATTTTTGTGTTATTTAAAAAATGAGCATTTTTTTTTATGTAATGGTAGTGGCAAATAAGCATACAGTTTACATCAGAGGTTCCCAAACTATTTTTTCTTGTAGACCCCTTTCAATTTTTTTCTGGTTTCCGTGGACTACTTGCTACATTTATATCACATTCCCATATTTCCAAATTTTATTCGCGCCTACGTAGACCCCCATCGAGTCCCATGGACCCCAGGGGGTCTATATGGACCACTTTGGGAATCATTGGTTTACATCAATAGTAAGTAATACTGTAGTGTAGCCTATAGACATCTAAACAAAAACCATAAGTCCGTCCAAAAAACATTTGCGTACTTATGAGCACACGTTAGAAGTTACACTTTTCTAGCGTAACAATCTAATATACCAGAAATAAAACAAAACGACAAATAAAGTGAAGCATCTAACTTCCGACTAAAAACAACTGTTTTTTATCTGTTTAGCAACAAAATTTAGACTCTCGCTTTAATCAGTCGGTGAGCGTGCGCATCGTAAAAATTTATTCATCATTTTTTCCAATCGCGCCAAAAGAAGTATAACTTCAAAAGAATTGGCATAGACACCCACACAAAGACACAAGGTCAAAATGCAGATGCGTTAGCACTCCTGAGGCTTAAGATGTTATACCTCTGTGCTAGAAATTACAGGGCCGTACATTACCACTTGACCGGAACACGATAGTGCTGAACATTAGCATTTAGCGGTAAGTATATTAGATAATGCGGTGGTGCCTAAGCCCGCGAGCTCCGTCACTGGAGCTCTACCACTAATATGGTACAGTACCTATATGGTACAGTATCTATATGGTACAGCACCTATATGGTACAGAACCTATATGTTTTATTTTAAAAGAAAAATGGAAAGAAAAATTTGACTTCAGGCGAGACTTGAACTCGCGACCTACTGGGAATCTAGTCCAGCCGCTCTTCCAATTGAGCTACTGAAGTCCTGCCCGATTTGTCAAATCTTTCCTTCACATTTATTGTATTGCTTTATGGTAGCAGCAGCGCCATCTATTACCAACTATGCTAGTTAGGCAACCGATTTAATAGACTTTTCAGTTTATTGTATATCGTAAAGAAGTCGCTTTTACCCTTAATAATTGTTTTTTATATTATTTCGCATTAACACATGCTTGTGAAATATATTTTATTTTTAAAGAAAAATTTGACTTCAGGCGAGACTGGAACTCGCGACCTACTGGGAATCTAGTTCAGCCGCTCTTCCAATTGAGCTACTGAAGTCCTGCCCGATTTGTCAAATCTTTCCTTTACATCTATTGCATTGCTTTCAGTGCAGTACCTATATGGCCCTGTAATTTCCGGCACAGAGGCATAACACCTTAGGCCTCAGGAGTGGTAACGCATCTGCATTTTGACCTTGGTCTTTGTGTGGGTGTCTATAGGCTGCAGTCATCACTTACCATCAATGTGAACTGCATGCTAGTTTACCACTTCCATTACATAAAAAAAAAAAAAATGGTGCAGTACCTATATGGTGTAGTACATATATGGTGTAGTACCTATATGGTACAGTACGGTATATGGTACGGTACCTACCGTTACTTCGGCCTAGTTAGCAAGGAAGGTCCCCCTCCCCCCAGAGCCTGTCGAGCGCGCACCGCGCCGGCGCGCTGGCGGGCGCGTGGTGGCGCGGCTGGGTGCAGGCGGCGGGGCGCTCGCTCGCGCGCCACGAGGCCGCCGCCCCGCCGCCCGGCTGGACCGTCGCCTTCCTGAGGTACACCCGCCACACCCGACACACTACCGCCCCTAGCGCCCCTAGCGCCCCTAGCGCTTGTCGCCTCGAACCGTGTCCCGCCATGACCGACCCGCCCGCGTGGGTCACGTGTTAATCGCGAAACTGTTCAGTGTTTTTGATTCAGTAACTGAAATCCGGACTTCAAACTTGAAACTCGGAACCTGAAAAGCGACCGAAACGTCGGGTTGATTTAAAAAAAATATTTTAGTTTAGTATCATTGAGCGACACGGGCCACCGGCCGCCGCGGCAAAACGGAGGCAAAGAATATGTAATAATACTACGTATAGAATGGACACTTCGACGTCCCGCTCGATTTGCCACGTCATTGATTGATGTCTGTATAATAGAAACCAAATTAAGCATTTGTATGGAATTTTGGTGCAGTGTCCGCGGTGTGACGGAGGGGAGTAGCCATATTCAAGCTTTCCCCTCTGTCAAAGTACGAGCCCAAATGGTCCTACGTCTGTCGCCCAAATATTTAATGTGTGCGTGAAATTGTTTATGCATTTTGTTGAAGCTTGACTTCAGTGTGAGTTTCGTAATAATAGACGACTTTTGTAGTGTGTGTGTGTATCACACGTATTTCCCCCCGCAAAAAACGACTGTTTTGCATCGGTAATAAACGCTATGGCTACTCCCCTCCGGTCCGCCGCGGCGGCCGGTTGGTCGCGTTGCTCCATGTTTAGTATACGCGAGATAAATCCATGGAAATAGTTTTATTTCAATAAGTGTAGCTTGCAAAAACCTAAAAGCACATGTTAAATCTAAAGTAAAACTTAGAAATAACCATATTAAAAGAACATGTGTATTCAATTCACATGTGGTAAAAATGTGTATAAAATGATGAGGAAAAAAGAGAAGAAAAAGCTACACACGTGTAATACGTACATGTATACAAAACACCACGATTCACAGGCTTTGTACTACGCTAATGCTTCCTATCTCATTTTATCTCACGTTAATGAATTTATATGTCTGTCCCTTTTTACTGTCGCTTTTTCGTTTCATCCACTTTTAAATCACAACACTGCTAAAGCTGTTTTCACTTCAAAATATCAAAAAACAAAACTTTAACTTTAATCTCCACATTAAATCCTACTCTGTAACACATGATAAAACACAGTGACTAACAAACATCTGCATGTCACACGTTTGTCCCAATACCAAAATACTGCATAATCGGGTTTTATGGTTATCATCGTTGTCTATCCTACTTCGCTCTAGTATAACTTTTTCTCTCAAAAACTGTACAGTTTAGAGCGGTAAGAAATCAAGAAATATTTACTTATTTATATATTTTTCCTCTAATTAATTTAAATGTTTACCTACCCACCCAATTTTTCATGAAAAACGGTTCGACGCGTCAAGCGGGTCTAATTCGACCGCCGAACATTTTCCGGACTTTATACGAACATTTTGTTGAAAGTTTTAAAAAAGAACGTTGTGACAGACTCCTTCCTACCTGTGGCAATTTTGAGAGTGAGTTTCGGCAGGTGACTTTTGAAAATGTGATATTTGTTTAGACTGTGATAACATAATTCTGTGATATTGCATTTAATGTTTTTTTCTTTTAGATTTTTTAAAGTAAGTTCTCGAAAATTGTATAAAATTGATAAATATGCATTTTAGTCCATTTAACAATTCAAGTATTATTATTATATAATTTATATTATCTAGAAGAGAAAAAAAATGACGTAGTCTTTTTAATATTAAGGTGAACTTCGTTTGTTATACCACCTCATGCTATTTATTATAAATAATATTTGTTGTTTAATTTTTGTTTGTTTACGTTACATGTCATTAGAAAAAAAAATCCATAAATAATTTCTGAAAATTATTTCTGTGTATAATTTTACAAAACGTCTAGATTTGTGACAATAATGTAACGTTGTTTACTAACATTGTCATATTTTCATGATTGGGTGTTGTTTTATTTAGAAATTTTAAATTTTGTAAAATTTAATATTGACATTTTATTCATCTGTGATATTATGGTACCTGTAGTTTTTTTAAAAATAAAATTATTCAGTATCAACTTGACTTTGCATTTCTAGATAAAACCCATTAGTGCAATATTGTAATGAATTTAATTTCCCTAATAAAGCTTATATGTAGCGTCGGTATAATAAAAGATACAGATGGCATGGAAGAGAGAAGACAGAGTCGTGGGAAGAGGGAGACTTCGCTCCGAGGATCCTGGTGAGAGAACAAAATTATTTATTTATTTTTTTACTTCTATGATAATATGCTTTGGTCTTTTCCAGGAGGTTTGTTGCTGTTAGTGAAGACTGCGATTCCCGATATTTGTGCTTGCTACAAAATAGCATAATGATATTCACTAAGAGAATAATAAAAATATTTATCAGTTATAATACTTAAACAAATAACCATGATACTTTTTATGTTAATTAGGAAAGTATTTTTAAATATAATATTATAATATGCAGTCTTAAGGTAGTAGTGTTATAAACTACCAAAAGATGGCGTTTATTCTCATTTGGTGAAATAGAACATTTTTGCGAATATTTAAAAATGCATAAGTTTCTAAACATACAGGGTCGTAGTAAGCTCAAATCTGGATTAGACAGTACGGGTTTAAGTATGAATTTGATTTATGAAATAATATTAATTAACGCAAACTATTTTCGGGTGGTTCTTTTGAATGTTTAATAGCAACATTTACCTGAATATAGTTTGCGTTAAGTTTGTGCGGTGTTAGAGGAATAAGTGAGCCCCTTATTTTTAGATCATCTCTGGTTGGTTTAAGCGAGCGAGTTAATAAATAGGTACTTAAAATATAAGTATTATGCGACTCACTTAATGCGCGCAAAGAAAATATTAAAATAATTATGTAGCCTTTATTTGATCTTGATAATAATTAAAATCATTGTAAAGTAAAAGAAAACGAAATTTGTGTGTAGGTATTTGCGATGCGATTTCAATATAAGTAAAATAATAAATCTTATTGTGTTTCAATTTCTCCTATAAAATTAGTAATTTATATGCATAAAATAGATATTGGGTTATGTTTTTGCATTTTTATTTGTAATATGAAATTGTAATAAACAACACAAAAGTCATGTCAAGAATTCGTCTGACCTTGTATTTAAGAAAAAGGTAGGAAATAGGTATATTTCTGTTAATTTATTTTTGCAGAGACAGTTTTTGTTTGAATAAATTATCAACCGTATGTAAGGTTTTGAGAAATGAAACAACGTAATGGACTTATTTTGAAAATTCTGTTTTTAATAAACAATAAGGTATGCTCCCTAATAATTGTAGTTATTTACTTGGGACGTAAAGATTATCTTAAAATTTAATATACTATTATATTGATCAGGACATAAAAAAATGCAACACAAACAAAACTTATTAAAAATGATATTAAAAAATTATAATATCATCATATTAATGATATTAAAAATTCAGCCTATTTCAAATTATAGTTTGAATACCCGACTGTTTGTATTGTGCCTACACTTTCGTAGAAAAAAAAAAAACAAATTCAGCCTAAGCCAGCCGCGTCGATCTAAACCTACCGGGCGTCCCTAGCGGGGGCCACTACCGCGGCTTGTACGATGGTTGTGTGGTCAGGTCGGAGGGGCGCTACCGCTACCGGCGCGAGGCGGACGGGCTCGTGCAGTGGGAGTACCCCGCGCTCGCCGACACCGACATGGACATCTGCACCACCCCGCCGCATCCGCCCACTGACGATAGAGTGAGTCACGGAATTTTACCGCCTAACTCTAATGCTTTCTTATAGCTTTCGAATTATGACATCATTTTTTCAATTTCGTACCATCTAACTTTATCCTGGAAGTGTTTTCGTCTGCATACTTAAGAGCAAAATTATTTAATAGGCGGTATGAAACTTACAAAATAATGACATCCTAAATGAAAGCATAAGAGTTAGGTGGTCGTCCCCCAGATCATCACTTTTGGGAAGGACGTCCAAAAATAAATAAAACAACATTTTGTGATTAGGAGTGTAAGTACTTAAAACCGTAAGTTTGGCAGTTGCGCAATTGTGCAGAATATTGAATTAAAAAAAAAAAATGTGTGTGCTTGTGGTAGAAGTGAAACCTTTAAAAGATTTCATAAGAAACACTGTATAATGCTTGTCTCATTTTCTCTTTTTGTCTTTCTTGTCGCCTTTCCGTTTCATCCACTTTTAAATCACAAAGGTGCCAAGGACGTTTTCACTTCCAAAAATTTGTTTGACTTCAGGCGAGACTCGAACTCGCGACCTACTGGGAATCTAGTTCAGCCGCTCTTCCAATTGAGCTACTGAAGCCTCTATTATATCGGTTGCCTAACTAGCATAGTTGGTAATAGATGGCGCTGCTGCTACCATAAAGCAATGCAATAGATGTGAAGGAAAGATTTGACAAATCGGGCAGGGCTTCAGTAGCTCAATTGGAAGAGCGGCTGGACTAGATTCCCAGTAGGTCGCGAGTTCGAGTCTCGCCTGAAGTCAAATTTTTCTTTCCATTTTTCTTTAAAAATAAAATTTAAATAATATTATTGTTAATAAAATTACCATTGTTTCTGATAGTCTGATGCCACGGGATGATTTGATGAGTTGCCACAGGTTACGCGAAAAGCGAACTACACTCCGGCGGAACCGCGGGCAACGGCTAGTCACTAACATATATTTTTTCTAATCCAGGAAGAACCAGCCCCCCTGCCACCTCTACCGCCCCTGTCGCCGGTGCGGGTGGCGACCCCCCCGCCGCCCGCCTGGCACGACCCCCCGCCGCCCGGCATCGACGACCCCCAGCCGCCGCCGCCCCCGCCCCCGCCGCCTAAAGTTTGTTTTTTTCTATGTAATGGAAGTGGCAAACAAGCATGCGGATCACATTGATGTTATGTGATGACTGCAACCTTTAGACACCCCCACAAAGACCGAGGTCAAAATGCGGATGCGTTACCACTCCTGAGGCCTAAGGTGTTATGCCTCTGTGCCGGCGATTACGGGGCCGTACCTTACCACCCGACCTGAATGCGATAGTGCTGTACGCTACCATTTATCGGCAAGTATATTAGGTGATGCGGTGGTGCCTACGCCCGCGAGCTCCGTCGCTGGAGCTCTACCACCAGTGATCAGTGGGGGTCAAACCGTTCCAATAGGACGGTAGTAAAAATAAAAATCTGATATAGGCAGCAGCAGTGTCTCTCAATATAACTACCGCTCCTGCGATCGCCAATCCGCCTGCCAAGCGTGGCGATTATGGCATGATAATAATAATAATGGCAATCCATTATAGGTCCCACTGCTGGGCGCGAGTCTCTCCCCTTTTTGGGGGAGGATCACATCACACTGCAGCCTATAGACACCCCTATAAGCTACAATCATCACTTAACATCAGGAAGGATATGCCATATCATATACCCGATGATGTGATCCTCCCAGACTGTAGCCTATAGGGGTGTCTACAGGCTGCAGTCATCACTTAACATCAATGTGAACTGCATGCTTGTTTACCACAAAAAACTATGTGTGTGCGTTTATCCTGTTACATGTATAAATATTGTTTTACAGGAAACGAAGAAAGAAATAGGCGATGAGCTACTATCGTTCTACAATGACATAGCCGAGCTCGAGAAACATTCGGGACCCACGGAACCGAACTCGCCCGAGTGCCCGCCGCCGCCAGACCTTCGGGAGACCGAGCGGGACAGAGATAGGGAACGGGAACGAGAAAAAGACAAATATAGAGATAAAGAAGTCAAGGCTTCCAAAAAGAAGCCTAAGGTACGTCGCAAATTATGTGTAGTGTAGAAGTAAAACGTCGAGTACCTACCATGTTATATATAAAAAAACTGTGCGAGTCGAACTCGCGCACGAAGGGTTCCGTACCATCAACTGCAAAAAACGTTTATTGTATGGAGAGACCTTTAATATTTTCATTTCTTTATTTCTAGTATGTATGTATCTTCACGCCAGGTCCCTAACGGGGTAGGCAGAGAGTGTAGAGCGCCAGACATCCCGGTTCTGACAAACCTCTCGTGCCTCGTCTACCTTCATCATTCTTTATTTCTAGTATTTGTTGTTAAAGCGGCAACGGAAATACATAATTTTTGAAAATTTTAGCTTTCTAGCTATCACGGCTTATATGATACGGCCTTTTAAGTACAAAACCCTAAAAAGTTGAATAGTGTTGATTAGAGCTCTATTGCTCTTAAAAATGTAAGTTGTCAAATATCATCCTACGGTAACAGAGGTATAAATGAATGCTTCTTTGCCTTAAACCTTTTAAGTTAGGATTCACTGCAGAATCATTTCGTTCATCCAGATATGCTCCAAACCTATTTTGTACGCAAAAAATGGCCGCATGTATTTTTTTTTTTTTTTTTTTGGGAAAGTTTTTTTTTAATTTGTTGTTTCTATAAAATTTTAGTCTGCCTCACGGCAATATGTATAGTCTCTGAAAAATCACGTCTGCCGTTGCGCACAAATTATCTCTGTCAACTTCTGAAATTTACCTACATTTTATGCAAATAAATACATGATTGATGATTGATTGATTATGTCGTTTGCCTAACTAGCGGTGTTAGCAATAGATGTCGCTACTGTCACCCCAAGGCTATGCAATTAATGTGAAGGAAAAATTCGACAGTCAGGTGTGGACTTCGGTAGCTCAGTTGGGAGAGGGGCTGGACTAGACATCCCAGTTGTCCCGGATTAAAAACCCCCTGAATTTTTTTCGTTTAAAAATAAAATAATTATAATTACAGGTCAAAATATCGTCGTCGATCGGACTGAAACACAAGTCGGTGTCGAATTTGGTCGCAAAATGGCAGCAAGTCGCCGAAGAAATACACTCCGATTGAAAGGCATCTCTATATGAAATATGAAGATAAAATATTTGAAAGATACAGCCTGTATATAGGCACTAAGTCGCGTTATCTAAGCCACGGTTACTCATACTTATGTTTTGAGCCTCTTGTAAATATAGAATGAGCGAAGCAACCCTCTCCTATCATAAAGAAAGGGGTTCGCGATTATTTGAAAAAAAAAAGGAGCAAGAAATATTGCACATCGTGCTTACGAAAGAGACAATCGGCTAGTTTCGACTCCGTAGAGCGTTATCTCTGCTCCACACTGCTTACGCGAGCACTGATAGCACACCGCGGGCACTCCGCCAAAATTCCATACAAACGTTTAATTTGGTCTCTATTACACAGATATCTGACATCAATCAGTGACGTGTATTTACACGTGCACCTGTGTGCGTAGCACGTACAAAATACCAACGTACATAGTCGCCCATAAGAGGGGAGGAGGTTGGGTGAGGCGGGAAATCGGGCGGGACGTCGAAGTGTTCATTCTATATGTAGTTTTTATACATTTTCTCTGCGGATAGTTCGGTATTGGCCAAAACTTATCAAAATGGTCGACAAACGTCACACAGGTAAGGTGTGATAACGCTATACAGACCGAAATAAGACCAAATCTCATTTTTTTTTTATGTAATGGAAGTGGTAAACAAGCATGCAGTTCACATTGATGGTAAGTGATGACTGTTGTGCAGCCTATAGACACCCACATAAAGACCAAGGTCAAAATGCAGATGCGTTACTCCTGAGGCCTAAGGTGTTATGCCTCTGTGCCGGAAATAACAGGGCCGTACATTACCACCTGACCGGAACACGATAGTGCTGAACACTACCATTTAGCGGCAAGTATATTAGGTAATGCGGTGGTGCCTACGTCCGCGAGCTCCGTCACTGGAGCTCTACCACCAGTAAGAATAATAGGAAAGTATCCTTCCTAAGTTCGATGCAATATTTCTTGCTGGGTACTGTACGATTCCTTGATCCCGTAGTACAGTGTTTCCCAAGCATTATTCTGCCATAGCCTGGTAATTTTCACACTGCCCACTTACTTCTTGCTTGCCAAGCTGGTTCCAATAAGTAAAATAAATAATAATAGCAACCCATTATACGTCCCACTGCTGGGCACGAGTCGCTCCTTTTTGGGGGAGGTCTGGAGCTTACTCCACCACGCTGCTCCAATGCGGGTTGGTGGAGATACGGGTTAGTGGCCAAAAGTAAAGGCTTAGTAACCCGTAAAGTTACGAGAAAAATATGACAGTTGAATTTCTACTGGCTGCCGGCGGCATTACGTTCCTTGAAGGATTAATAGTAAAAAAAATATTACTGCGAAGTAGCTTAATTTTTACTAAAGAATCTTGAGTGACGCAAGTTTTATCCGAAGGTCTGGGGTGCGACTGCCTATCAAAATTGCTGTTGGCATTCAAACTCAAACTCAAACTCAAAAATTCATTTAATCACTTGGAAATAATAGAATGCTTGTGATAGGTCAAATTACAAATATAAAATTAAAGCGAATAACAACTGATACGTTGATTAATATTTCAAAGTAAACAAAATAAAATAAATAATAGTCCAAAAATACTTAATGATAAAAATAGGTATCAACAGAATGTTCCATACTTTCTGTTACAAACGGCAAGATAAGACAACAAAAAAATATGGGACATTCTTTGTCATTCACTGGCAGAGTTCCAAAGTCCACATTACTGAGAAAAAACCTGCCAAAACAAAACTCAGTAGGGTCTTTTCAAAATATGTTCCTTAAAACTATTTTCACAATATGACACTTATAACTATGTTTTACAATATCAAGTACAATGCACATTCATTCCACAAAATTATTGTTTAGTCTTGTGGAGCTAGACCAGCATTTGTCCAGGCATCTCTATCCTTTAGATAGTCATCGAGTCCATAGTACGCATTTTTACATAGTATGCGTTTAATACATGACTTAAATGTATTATCTGTAAGTTCAAGAATGTTGGTCGGAATTTTGTTATAAAACTGTATACAACATGTTAAGAAACATTTATGTGTTTTCGATAGGCGAAAACTTGGAAATACTAATTTATTTTTATTTCTGGTATTATAGATATGTATATCATTAATTTTCTTAAATAAGTGCAAGTTTTTCCTAGCATACAATATATTTTCATAAATATATTGGCAAGGGACCGTCATTATATTTATTTGCTTGAATAATTCTTTCAAGGAGTCACGACTATTTAAGTTAT
Organism: Macrosoma leucophasiata; assembly: GCA_036365455.1. Lineage (NCBI taxonomy): Eukaryota > Metazoa > Arthropoda > Insecta > Lepidoptera > Hedylidae > Macrosoma > Macrosoma leucophasiata. The sequence continues at coordinate 21,310,348 of JAWQUS010000003.1, read as the reverse complement.
ATATCGCTCTAATAGCTCTCTTTTGTAATATAAATATTGAATCAATTTCAGCTGCCCGACCCCACAACAAAATACCGTAGGACATGACACTGTGAAAGTAGCTGAAATAAACGAGTCTCGCAGTGTCGACATCCGTTAACTGTCTAATCTTCCTGACGGCATAAGCAGCAGAACTTAGACGTTTTCCTAACAGTTTAATACGAGGACCCCATTGCAATTTTGAATCAAGCGTTATACCCTAGAAGACAGCTTCACTAACAAATTGTGTTTTATCATTCTTGAAGAATATTTCACCTTCTTTACTTTTGACATTTGGAAGAGTAAAACGAATACATTTAGTTTTTTTACTATTTAATGCAAGATTATTTACTGTAAACCAATTATGTACTTCTTGTATGGCTTTATTAATAGTATCATAATTTGGTTCTTTTCTATTCACTTAAAAGACCAGCGAGGTATCATCGGCAAATAAAATTGTTTTAGGCTCACTGATAGGCATCAAATGGAGCAAATCATTTATATATACTAAAAACAGAAATGGACCTAATATCGAGCCCTGTGGTACACCCATTTCTACTTTAGAGCCTGGTGATTTTACTCCGTTAACTTGTATTTTATGTTCCCGGTTTTCTAGATACGATTTAATAAGTTGAAGGGCTTTATATCCAAGGCCATAGTGCTCAAGTTTGCACATTAACGTATTATGGTGCACGCAGTCAAATGCTTTAGAGAGGTCGCAAAAGATTCCTATAGCATCCTGCGAATCTTCCCAAGCTTCATAAATATGTTTAAGTAAAGCAACACCGGCATCAATTATATTACAACCTTTTGTGAAACCTAATTGTTGGTGGTGTAAGATCTTATTTTTATTAAAGTGCTGCAGCAATTGATTAAGTATCACTTTCTCGAAAACTTTACTAATAACGGGAAGAACAGATACCGGTCTATAATTATTCGGAACTTTACTATCCCCTGATTTAAATAATGGTACGACTTTGCTCAGTTTTAACAAATCCGGAAAGATTCCCTGCTCAATACATAAATTAAAAATTGAAGATAAATAAGGCGCTACAGTACTAATAATCGACTTACACACTTTAACAGACATACCATAAATATCTTCAGTAGCTTTGTTTTTAAGCTGATTAAATGTGGATATGATTGTTTGTGGACTAATATGATTAAAAGTTAGTTTAATATGACAAGGCTCTACGTTCCTTTTAAGAATGTCAATCGATATTCCAGTAGAAGAATTTAAAGGTGCCGTAATTTTGAATATTAGCAAAGTAATCTTCAAAGTGTGTAGCAATGTCTAAATCTGAGCCTAAAATACCCTGTGGTGTCTCCAAAAGGACACGAGTTTCAGACCGCTTGTTTTTGCCTGTTTCACTATTTATTATTTTCCAGGTCGCCTTCAGTTTATCGTCTGCATTTTTAATTTTATTGCTTATATAAATTGACTTTGCGTTTTTACAAACTCTTTTAAAAATTTTTGAATATGTAGCGACATACTTATTAAAGTTTGGATTTTGCTGATATTTATAATATACTAGCTGTTGCCCGCGGCTTCGCCCGAGTTGAAATTTTTCCTAAATTTTCTTTGCTATAAACCTCACGGAGACCGAGACCTTTCCAACGAATGCAAAACCGTGGAAATCGGTTAGTGCGTTCTGGAATTATAGCGTCAGGAAGGAAAACCCAACTTATTTTTATATTATAGATTATTGTATATATTATCTATATACTGTATAAGTTATGTATATATTATTTATGATACGTAAATATAATATTTATAACTAATATATTTTTATCTTTTTATTGATTGTTAAATACAATTTATAATGTTTTTATTTCTAAACAATACCTATTTCTTACTGTCCATATAGTTTTTATTATTGCACCACTACTATCAGTATCCCACTACCTCAAGGTTGACTGGTAGAGAATGCCCTATGGCATTAAGTCCGCCTTATGTACTAGGTGCATTAAAGTTTAAATAAATAAATAAGTTTTAAGACCATAAAGTTCAAATAATCGTTCCCTACTTCTTCGAATGCCATCAGTTGCCCAGTCATAAAAACTAAATTTACACTTTGCGGTTCTTGTTATAATTTTAAAAATATTATTAAAATGTGTAATAATAGTATCAAAAAATTGTGCATAAACATCATTTGCACTACTTATGTCAAAATTTTGAAAAAATATTTTTTCTTTTAAAATATTATTGAAGTTATTCAATCTAACAGATGTTACTGGTCTATGTGTTTTTTCAATTTTGCTGGAAGATTTATCTACTTCAAAAGTAATTGTCTGGCCGCTATGATCAGATGGCAAATAGTTAACAATATTTGTAGATATATATTTACATTCACAAAAGATATTATCTATACAAGTAGCCGAGGTTGGGCTCACTCGGGTGGGTTCCAAAAAAACATTAAGTTGAATGATTTAAATAGATTCAGTAATCTATTGCTGTTTCAATTATTTTCTAAAATATTAATGTTAAAATCACCGCATACAATTACAGACTTTCTACCTGAACATAGTTTTTTAACAAATCTTCCATAGTGGACTCAAACACATTTAAATTCTGATAATTTGGTGGTCTATAAACGCACACTATTATATGCTTATCCAGCTCAACACAAGAAACTTCAGCAATATGTTCAATCGATAACTCAACTATGTCTTTACGTTCCCTGGATTTAATTGAGTTTTTTATCAAAATTAAAGTGCCACCATGTTGCATAACTTTTCGATTGTAACAACTAACAACAGAATAATTCTTATAATTAATTAAGATTTGGTTTTCTTTTAACCAATGTTCAGATAAACAAACAATGTCATACTGGAATTTCTCCAGAACTAGTTCTAATTCCAATAACTTGGAATGCAACCCTTGAATATTTTGGTGTAATACTACCAAACTGTTGACTTTATTAAAAGTGCAAATGCCAGAAGATACCGGTTTATTAGTATGTTCAATATTGGTAACTTCTTCTGTCTTAGAATCTAGTTTAAATAATTGAGAGTGCAACCCATGACGCCTCCGCCAACACCAGTCAGCGAAGATGTACAGTTTGTATTTCCCCCTGTGCCAGAGAATACTCAAGAGTCCCTGGTGTTGGCAGATGTCATCAGGGGTTGGATGCTATTACACTCTACGTTATTCATAAAATTGTTGGTAACACTTATGTTACTCTCTAAACTACTAATAGCATTTGCTATATTACATATAACATTGTTAATATTATAGGCTATCAGCGTAGCCAGTAATTTCCTATATTTTTTGGGAAGATACATAGTTTCCCGTGTCAATTTAAATCCACTAATAAACTTATTAGTGTCAAAATAAAATAATTTGTCACTATGACGACAAGTCAATGTATGAATTACATTGTTCAAATAATAAATACAATTATTTTCCCTTTGTGTCAATGATTCTGAGTAGGGAAATGCACAAACCATTATATTTTTAACATTCAGATTTAATAAGGTGTCAACACCATCAACAATGTCCTTTTTTGAGACCTGAGCTATTTCCCAACATTATTATTAAAGTTGAATCACTGTCAATTTTTGTATTCTTAATTTTATTAATTATTTGTTTATATGATTGGTCAGGGTAACAATTATTAATTATATTGCTTGTCAAATGATCCTTTAATAAGGATCCAAAACCTGATCCCAATCTATCTGAAAATAGCAATGTTTTATATGTGCCATCAATCTGAGTATTTGCAGATGTGTTCGGAGTAATGATTGTAGGCACAGAAGCTTTTGGACAGTGAGAACAAGTAATTAAATTGTTCTTAGTCAATGATTCATATCTCTCTGCATTGTATGTGACTAAATCAACAAGTTCACTAGCCTCTTGTAAACGTTGAGATAGTTGAACTTGTGATGCTTTATATTCATTAAAGATTGCCTTAATTTCTTGATCTTTTTGGAGTAATTGTCGTGTAAAGTCTCGTGAGTCAGTATCATGTGAGTGCCTGGAAAGCTCTAATTCAACACAGAAAGCATCTAACTTTTTTATTAAATTTGATCACAGCGATCCCTTAGTTTATTTTTTGATTTAACAGCACATTTTAATGAATTTAATGATTTCAGTTTCCTTTTAATATTTTTATTCAGGCGTCTATACTTTTTGAATTTATTCCTACTACTCAAAATTGGACACTGCTTAATGGTATCATCACCAGTCAAGTCTATTGTTAACGATTGCTTGTTATGTATTTCACTGAGATTCGGAGTGATACCGACCAATTCATTGTACAAACTATGGGTATAAAACGATTGTTCATTAATTTTAGCTTCTTCCATATTTGCAATTGTCTTATGAGCATCACAAACTTCACTTTCCAGTTCTGAAATACGTTGCAAGGCTTGTTCATATGTTTCACCACACTGTTGAAAGGTTGAAATAACCATTTGAAATTGTTGAACTTGGTCGAGTAAGTCTCATATAAGTCTACATTGTCATTGCTGTCAAATTTTAAAGTCGATTTTTACTTTAACTAAATAACAACAATGGAAATAATCTACCATTATCGCTTGTTTATCACCTACGAAAACGAGAATATCAATCGATTATCAATACTACTTTTAAAGGAGCGACAAATCGACATGAAAATTTGACAGCAATAACAATATCAGCAGCAATACAGATAGGCGGTAGCTCCCCTGGTTCCACTTTCTTTTTCAATATTTATTTTTAAGGTAAACTAGTTTTAACCCAGCTTCACGTGCATAAAAACAAAAGGCCCTACTTTTGAGTAACATTGACCTTAACTATCTGCGCAACCCGTAAAGGACTGCTAATTATACCGTTACCTGATATTGGCTCTGCGGCAAAATATATTATGACTAGAGAAAGTCACGCGGAAGATTTCTGTGCTAATATGAATGAAGAAAATTGAGATTATTTATGACAGCATAAATAGCATTTTTCAGACATTAAAGATTTTTTCATTTATAAAGACTGTTTTATTATGTCGTTTATGTGGTTTGTATTATGTGTAATTGTACAAAGATAGGTATGTAATTTATTGTAAGTACAGCATGTAACATGGAAAAACTTTGTAATAAATACTTTATCGATAAAAAAAACCTTTACTTATCACATTCCCTGTCCCTTTTAAAGTGCACTTGCTCACATGTGATTCAAGGGACTGGGGGAACCTGTAAATGTGTTCTAAGATTACGAGTTATACTCTTGAAAATAAAACTATACGGATTTAACTCGCGTATTATAAGGGAGAATTCAAGTTATAGTAAAACGTTACGATGCGTAACAAGGGCAGGAGGGGATTCGAACATCGTGTAACGTAACATTGTTTTGACGTGACAACGTCTTAAATTAGGTTGCGGCTCGGAGTCACTCATGAAAAAGTGTAACGCCCGGTAACGTAACGATGAGTCACCGAACGAGAGAGAGGCCTGCCGGACCGGCGAATGCCTTTCTACCGAGAAAAAGACGTTGTCACGTAAAATCTTCGCCCGTAAAACCGACTTTACAGGCAACCAGTTTTTTTTGTTTAAAAAAATAGGCGCTGAAAAACTTATGGGTAAAAATACTCATTTGGGTGTAACGTAACTTTTTTTTATGTAATAAAATTGGCAAACAAGCGCGCAGTTCACATTGATGTTAAGTGATGACTGCAACCTATAGACACCCACACAATGACCAGTGGTCAAAATGCAGATGCGCCTCTTGAGGCATTAGGTGTTATGCATTACGGAGCCGTACATTACCATGACCGGAACACGATTGTGCTGAACACTACCATTTAGCGACCAGTATATTATGTAATGCGTGGTGCCTACGCCCGCGAGCTCCGTCACTGGAGCTATACCACGTCTCTTTACTTTTCATCAGTGTCATATACGTGTACGTCACTCGACGACACACTCTCGATCTTGACAACGTTGTTCACGAGGGACTTGTGGACGATGAACCCGACACCACCCTGGGACAGTTGATCGCCCTCCCGGAAATAGAGCAGGTTACCAGACTTGAGGGTTATCGAGTCCTCCCCCTGTCTTCGGACCTCAGATAATCCTATAATGTGCCATCGTAACCCGCTTAATTCTTCCTCTAGTTCCGCCACCTTCTCGTCGGTCCGCAGTGTCCGAATGTTGTATGTTGCCAGGGCCAATTGTCGTCGTTTGTGGTACCCTGGCATCTGCCGGTGATTCTTCGCACCCCTTGCCCCGCCGTTACCATGACCGGTACCACTATGGTCAGGAATAGCGGAGCCGCCGGGGACTAGGGGCCGTTTTTTCGGGTTGTGTGTCATTACGGGAAAATGCCATAATCGCCACGCTTGGCATGCGGGTTAGCGATCGCAGTGGCGGCAATTTTACACGGGACGCTGCTGCCCATCCCACGCACTTGTACCGCCATGGTTTGACCGCCATTGTTCGGTAGACTGACTGCACTAGCGGAAGAATTCCTCTCCACCAGCAGGGAATCCTTCCGTTAGTGGGCGATGGGGTCGTGACGTCCCGACGCCGCTGTTTACTTAATTACATTTAATGAAATTATATGACAAAATTGTAATATGATATCATCTGGAGAAGCCACTGATTCCCGAAACACAGTGAATACTAGTTCGGGAATCTTTGGAGTCAATATTTAAAACGATGTATTTTTTTTTGTCAATAAATACATTTTTATTTTATTTTTATTTTATTTTATTATCTCTTTTTTATTGCACGATAAAAAGGGTTATCAATTCAAAATAGTTTGAAGCGTGTTCGGGTTTGATGTATCAACTCTCATACATAAAATCGTTTCGGCGTTCAAAGGTACACATCAAAGTTATGTAAATATCAAGTTTTCTCACAACATGAATTCGAATTGGAAAAGGCACTATACGTACAAAGGCTTCAATTTGAAGATTGAAGTTTAAATTGCTGCTTTAAAAAAATGGAATTGGTACCTAAATCTTTTCCTTTTTGTGTAGTCAAAGGCGCGAAAACACCGGCTATTAGGTAGAAAGTAGTGAGTTGGAATCATGACTTGAAAGTTCAGTAGATACCTAATAATTTATTTTTGTATAACAATAGGTATTAGGTAAATCTGTAAAATATGAACATTGCATAAGGGCAATTTTTCAATAATAAATGGATTGAAACATCAAATATGGTCATCATTTTTACTGGTGGTAGAGCTCCAGTGACGGAGCTCGCGGGCGTAGGCACCACCGCATTACCTAATATACTTAGCCGCTAAATGGTAGTGTTCAGCACTATCGTGTTCCGTGTAATTTCCGGCACAGAGGCATAACACCTCAGGCTTCAGGAGTGGTAACGCATCTGCATTTTGACCTTGGTCTTTGTGTGGGTGTCTATAGGCTGCAGTCATCACATAACATCAATGTGAGCTGCATGCTTGTTTGCCACTTCCATCACATACAAAAAAATTGCCTTTATTGCACGAAAAGCAATTCACTAAAAAGTATCCGTAGTGTGACGCTGTTCATCGAGGTCTGTGCGGTGGGGCTAGTTACATCGCGGGGTCGTCCACACGTGCGTCATAGGCTCGTAAAAGATTCAACCTTCATGGGCACTCGCCGTATAGGGGAACAGACGGCGGATAGTGTGAGACAGTGAGACTCTTACTCACTAAAAGCCCGCGGTGTTCAATTCGTCCGCCATCAGTGGCGTCAATCAATTCGTCCAAAAGAGTCATTCTTTGTCATACATCGGCAGAGTTCCAAAGGCCAATATGATCTGAGAAAAACCTGCTTAAAAAAACTCAGTTCTCAGGCTCTTTTAAAAATATCTCTTAGGCATAATTTTACAATTGCACACCTCACCACAGCAGCGAGAGGCACAGCCATACCAAACGCCGCTCCCTCGCTGGGTTTCTCTTGGTTTCGCCGGTGTGGGTACAACCATCGGCTACTGAGCCCTCTGCTACGACAAGGCTCTCGATACGGGAGAGAGGGTGGGGGGTTGTACCCAATCGGAGGCAAGTAATCGAATCTGATACTTGGAAAGTAGATATATGTAATTCAGATATTTTACTATACCTATGCGATATATTTTTTTAATTTATTCATGAGGTACCTAAGTATTTACAAACAATGGCCAATTAAATTAAAATATTATTAAACCTACCTATTATAGCAACAAAGCAAAAATTTTTCTCTAACATTTGGATAGTGTTCTATAGTCACACTCGTGTCTAGTGTGTCTGCAAAGTCTACGTGATACCGTTTCAGCAAACAGCTCTGTGACTTACCGACAGACTGTTAGATTGGAGTCTCAGTAATAGGATTCCGTTTTCACCCTCTCGGGTACGAAGCACCAATTGAAGGTAACAAGTGGCATGTCTCTGTAGCCAAACTACATCTAAATGTCCTCAGCAGGCATAATATAGGTATACCTACTATAGGTATGTACCTACTGTAGTTCACAGTTCAAGTGTAATTTTTTCACCTTGTAAGAGGCGTGTGGTGCTCTGATGATGTGGCAGTTAAATTAGATAATGCGGTGGTGCCTACGCTGTTGCGCTCTTACACTTGGAACTCTAACACTATTATCCCACCACCTCCCATTCTCTTTCCTACCTTTCGGTATACGGGGCTAAATATGGGATATCAAGAAATCGTCTGCTTCTATGCATTGCTGGATCTCCTTTTTTTATGTCGTGGATGTGGAAAACACGCATGCAGTTCACATTGATGTTAAGTGATGACTACAGCCTATAAACACCCACACAAAGACCAAGGTCAAAATGCAGATGCGTTACCACTCCTGTAGCCTAAGGTGTTATGCCTCTGTGCCGGAAATTACTTAAATTAAATCCTTCAAGTTATTGTCTTTAATTTGTCCTTATTAGAACAAAAAACACCGCTGATGCCTTTGAAAATGATAAAAAGTAAAAAAATAGAGGTGTTGAACACTGCCAGTGTTTGGCACTATCGTGTGCCGGTTAGATGGTGATCTATGACCCCGTAATACCAATCACAGAAACAACATCTAAGGCACAGTACAAATATGAACAGTGTGGAAACTACGTACAAAAAGTTGAAACGTCACACTCACACAAACATGCGCATCGACGAGGCCTCCATAGATTATACATATAGGTATACTGAGAGGCCTCTAAGCGGTTCTCGTGGTGCTGCAGTACTGAGTCTCAGGGGTGGCAATGCATCCGCATTTTGACCTCTGGTTTTTGTGTAGGTGTCTATAGGCTGCAGTCATCATTTAACATCTACACCTATGACCTTCGTAATATTAAAAAAAAAGATTTTGTTTGATGATATTATTTTCGTTCCATACAGCAATAAAGTAGGTACTCAGGTATTTAGTTTAAAAGTACCTACTCAGGTATTTAGTTTATGAGCAGTATTTACCATCAATGTGAACTGTATGCTTGTTTGCCACTCCATGACATAAAAATAGTAAATACGTATGTACCTAAAGCAAATAAATATCTATTATTTTCAAGCCACGCTCACCGTAACATCACCCCTTCGTCGATATATTACAGATTTTAATCACACGCCTCAGCGGATAAAGAAGGCATGGCCCTTCTCTGAAGGATGGGTATGTACCGTTACGAATTTTCATGTTACATAAATGAGAGCAAGTAACAACTTCACGCCTTTATTTTTTCAAGAGGTAAGCAGAAGTAAATACTGCGTACCCAGCAAGAAATATTGACAATCGGCTATTTTCGTAGGGCGTTATCTCTGCTGAATACAGCTTATGTAAGCACTGCATTGTATTGGTCAAAACTTGATCAAAGTGGTCGACAAACGTCACATTAAGTGCGAGAGAGATAACGCTCCACAGACTTGAAATAAGCCGAATAAGCAGTGTCCTTCCTATCGTCAATGTTCATACAATATTACATTTTATTGTTGGATACTGGATAGGTACAGTGTTTAGCTATTTGTCCTCGCCCATGAAGCGTTCCTCCGTAGTAGCAGAGAGTAAATGTAGTAGGTAATACAACGAAGTAGTAGGAAGTAATATTTGACTGAATGTTCACTACTATAATCTTTATCAAAATCGCAAACTTAACTGTGTCATTCATACAAAGTCTTATTTGCAGGTTTGATAAATAAATAAATAAATAAATAAAATCTTTATTCGATAGATCAAATATGTTTTACAATTAAGCTGTGGCAAGGGACTCCTTTTAAGTACACAATACCTGTGTTAGGAGACCCTGCTCTTCCTTGTTAGTCATTACGTAATTGAACGTATTGAAAGTTAAATTAAACATCAGTAAAAGCAATAAAGTTAACAGTGTGTGTGTGTGTGTGTGTGTGTGTGTATGTGTGTGTGTGTGTGTGTGAGTGTGTGTGTAAATTAGAGAGTATGTGTATGTGCTATGTTTGTAAGTGCACATTAATTTTTGATGATTAATTCTCTTTCATCATAGCTAATTGTCTTTAGCCAATTAGATATGACCTTGCTGCAGCGAAAGTGGGTTAATGGATAAATTTTAAGAATTTTATTTAAATAATTGTACAAATGAGCCGACTGACTGTTGAATTGTCTCATAGCGTATGTAGTGTTAGATTGAGGTACCAGAGCTACTCTACCCTTCCTTCTTTTAAGTAGAACATTTGGGTTATAAGTAAGTTGTCTATGCATTCTCAAGACGGTGTGCAGTATATACAATTTCCTTACTGAGAGAACGTTGGAAATAGAATAGAGTTCTTCAGTAGGAAACTTGAACGGTTTGGAGTACATAACCTTTAACAAAGATCTTTGTGCCCTTTCCAATTCAAGAATTTTAGTTTTGGTTGCTCCACCCCAGATAGGTAATCAGTATACAAGAATTGACTGCACCAGTGATACATAAACACGATTCAGTATGGTTGGTCCTGCAACATGTTTGAGTTCCTTAAAAATCCATTTGAATTTTCTGAGTCTGCCAACGATCAAGTCTATGTGCGCATGCCAGCATAATCTCTGGTCCAACACCACACCTAGATATTTGGTTTTGTCTAATCTTTGTAATGTATTACACGGACAGAGAGTATTTAAGCTGTTATTACAGGTGTGAATTTAAAATTTTAAAATTTGTGTCTGGTTGCGTAGCATTATATTTTGTAAGACACACGTAGTTGGTTTTAACAGTATCAAGAGTCAGTAAATTAGTATTAAGCCAGGAAGCTATCTTCATAAGACCTAAAAATATACAATTTCTCAAAAACTGATTAGATCATCTCCTTCAAATTAAATTTCGTTGAACTGACATTTTAAAAGCAAGAGCGGTTTTTTTAATGTATTGAAAGTGGCAAGTTGCAACAATTTAGGTCTCAGGGGTGGCACCGCATCTGCATTTTGACCTCTGGTTTTTGTGTAGACATCACATCTATAGACTGCAGTCATCACTTAATATCAACGTGAGCTGCATGCTTGTCTGCAACATTCTTTACATAAAAAAAATATTACAATAAACGTTTAACCTCGCGGTAACTATAATTTGTTCACTACAGAAATATCGGCGTTCTAGAAGTGCCTATATGTCTCCGCCTAATATACTGCGCTCGGGAAATAGGCACTTTATTAGCGCCGTAATGAGCAAAGTGTGGGGTAATGCCTGCCCTCCATTTCAGAGCGGAAATAGAGCTTTTGACGATGACTCTTGAAAGGAAACGATGATAGGGCATTTGGGAATATAATTTTTAGTAAGTACTAGCTGACCCGGCAAACTTCGTATTGCAGTATGAAATAATGTGTCAAAGGTTAGATACGGACTATTTGTATGGGAAAATTAAATTATGGTTTTTACTATTTCCCTTAAATTTCTTCATATTTTTTTAACTTCCCTGAACTTCAACTGAAAAAAATCATTCAAAACCAAAATTAGCCAAATCGGTCGGATACGTATACATAGAACTTTCTAATGCTAGTGTCTAAGTTAACGATGTTCTGTAGAAGAAAAGTCGTTCAAAGTTTATTTGTAAGCGAATAAGTATGTGCGACGACTAATAAGATAGGTACGTATATATCGATTCAACGTATTCTGACATTTTATTCACGTATATGTCGATAGGAGATGTTTAAAAATTCATGAATCTCCGTCTATGTGTTGTCCATCTTATTAATAATTGGTGAAAACAGTTTTGGATTAAATATTATTATTAAATTTAATTGGGTTTTATTTAGGAAGGAGACTTCGGTCTATTTCGGTTTTGTACAGCGTTATCAGTCGCACCTTACCTCTGTGATGTTTGTCGATCATTTCTATCAAGTCTTGACCAATTCCAGACTATCGGTGCTTACGTAGGCAGTGTACAGCAGAGTTAACGGTCTAAGAGCACCTACAACATAACTGCAAATTCGCATCGCATCGCAAATATCTGAGAGCTCGCACGAATACATCGCCTGCAATCATTGATATAAAAAAACGCAAGATGCACAGTCTCAAACAAACTTCGCACTCGAAACTGTCGTCAGTTGTACTAACGTAGTTATAGATAATACATGACCTTATTTTTTTACAAAGTGAACCTTAATTGTATGACTTTAAGTACTCTTTTCAAAACAATATGCAAAAAGTAAACAAATTTTACGACCGAAATTCATGAGTGGCGCAAGGAATTGAATAGAGTCAAATAAATAAAATAACAATATAAATATTTTGTCCGATTTATTTCTATATATACACACAGGTACATATTTTATTGAGTTTGTAAAAGGAGATGTTGCAAAAATGTATGGACCTCCGGCCATGTATTGTACACAATATCATTAACAGGCAAAATCAATATAAAAACGTTTTTTACTGCATATTTGCACTTATTTAGCTTTGTTTGCAGTTACAAAATATTGTTTGCAGTAAGAATTGCAACTCAAACCAACATGGCGAATATGGCGGGCGATGTCATTTTGACATTTTCATTTTTTAAATTGTTTTTTTATTATATAGTACTTGGAGAAAAAAGTAATATTTTCTAAATACTATCGAAATCGTTTTCATGTGTTAATACTAAGAACTTAAACTAATCGATTTCCAATTTTAAGAAGCGTCGGCTGTATCGCCGCCATGTTGAATGTGGTTGAAAACGATAAAATCGTTTGAATTAAATGTGGTAGTAACTTTAAAATATATTCTTGAATAAATTAATTGTATTTTTTTCGGATTCTTCTTTAATTTACCCATTTTTTGAGGACGTGTACGAACTAGAGCCGAGCTCGCAACATCTCCTTTACGTATACGTTTTTTAACTGTTATATATATTACAATTTATATAGATATGCGATATGAAATAATATTATTATGTTTTTAGTTTCATTATATAAGAAAAAAAAAAATTTGTTTCTCAATGCCTGCGATACGGCATTTTGTGTAACCGCCCTAAGAAGTCGGAACTAGCCGATCAGGGGCGGCTTAACCTATAGTGCAGGGTGTGCGATGCACACGGGCGCCGTCGTGAGAGACAGCTGAGATAGCTAAGAGCATCGTCTTGGACCATCATGGCCAGGCCTAGGGGGCGCCAGGGTTTCATTGCACAAGGGCGCTACACGAGCTAGAGTCGCCCCTGTAGCCGATTGTGTCTTTCTTAGGCCCGATATTTATTGCTGATAGTAGGTAAATACCTTTTGAAGATACAGATGACTCCAGTTTCCTTTAGTTCTTAAACATACCAAATGTTTCGCTATATTGAAAATGAAAATATTTGTATTTTCTCCATTTAATGCTTATTTCCCCATTTATTGAGGAAGAATACACAACCTTGCTCTTTGAGAGAAATATCCCTTACAAGATCTATTATCAGTTACATGAACATGGTAGCGCTAAACAATAAAATTAAATTTAGGGTTTTTTTTATTAGATTAGGTAATGTTGTTCTCCGTTAGTAGGTATAAAGTCCGTTATCACTGGTTCTATAAAAAAAATACCATTTTATTAATTTTCAAATAAGTAGTTAAGTTAGTAAGTTGGTAAGTGAAGAATTGAATTGAATTAATTTGGTTATTTGCTGGGAGATGTTAACGATGTTAACCTGTTACATGGGCCAAAACGTCACTTCATTGGTCACTCATGGGTGTATTTACATGTATGCTTGAATGCATGCCTTTATCGGGGAACGCTGCGCGTTTATTTCGCTTTATGGTTGACGTTGACTTGAAGCTACCATCCACATATATACGTTTGAGTCATTTGGTCCAGCGGTGTGTGACAACCGATTTCATCGAAGCTCACGGGTTCGATTCTCGTACCGGGAAAAATATTTGTTTGGCCTACCTACCTACATATATTTGTTTCGGGTCTGGGTGATTGTGTGCGTGTTGTGTGTGTATAACGGCACGCATGACATCGGTTTATTCCTAGTGTGGGACTGTGAGTGTAAGCGTATTTTATTTATTGTTATTTTTATTACTATTATTTATTTAATTTGCCTCCATTTGTTATACATAATGCTGTACTTACTCCAGCGCGAAGCGTGAGCTGGGTATGCAGGAAAGAGCATGTAAGTAAATGAAACGCGGTCGAGATGAAATCTTTTCTCAAGATCTGCGGTGTATCGCTCACCGATCACGTTCGTAATGAAGATGTAAGAAAGAGGCTTTGTGAGAATGAGAGTATCGGCGTAAAATTGAAAAAAGGCATGTTCCGATTGTACGGGCATATAGAAAGAATGTCAAATGAGCGAATGACTAAACAGATAGGTATACAATGCGAATGTGGATGGTTGCAGAGGCCCAGGAAGACCAAAACTGACCTACTATGACCAAATAGGTCGAGTACTGTCTGAGGGTGGTGTCAAAAGTCTTAGGAATCGGCGTGCATGTATGAAGAGAATGATGAATGTATAAGAAGCACGGGAGGTGTGTCAGGACTGGGATATCTGGCGTTTTACACTCTCCGCCTTCCCCGTAAGGATAAAAACGTTAGATAAAAACGTTTATTTATTATTCCATTGGTATCGACAAACAAATCTGCTCGCTCGCTTGTGGAGACACACCCGGAACTAGACGGCCGACGCGGACCCGCCCTACGTCTTCATTAATTCACTTTTAACGAGATTATAAAATTTACATGTGGTTCTCCCTCACGGAGAATATTCGAGACAGTTCGTTGCAGGCATTTATAATGTATTTAGTGTAGGGTGGGGTAAGACGCGTTTATGGCTCACGCTGTTAAGTGTTGTTTTATGTTCAATAATCCTGTAGTATGAGGAAAACCCTTGTAAGAATATCTTTAATTGTTATCATTATTACTTCACCCGAAAATTGTTCACAGCTGGATAAAGCCTTCCCCAAAGAAGCCCACAACTGTAATGAGCGTTAGCTTATGAACCAATCATCACTCTAAATGGATTCACATTGAAAACAATGAACCAGTAACTTGTATAAATATCTTGGTCATGATGTTACGAGACAAATTCAAAGTCTATAAAGGTAATAATATGCCTTAATCGGCACGTCTGGCTTGCGGATTGGCGATCGTAGTGGCGGTATTTTTATCGCAGTACGCTGCGTATATATATAGTATATATATAGTATCTTGCGTTATTGTACTTATTACCTTACAATGGTTTGACCGCCATTGTTCGGTTGACTGACTACACTACCAGAAAAATTATCTTTAGAAGAGAATTCATCCGCTATTGGTCATGACGTAATCTAACTTCACGCTTCTTTTCCCTGAAGGGCTAAGAAGGCTCTGTAATTTCCGGCACAGAGGCACAACACCTTAGCCCTCAGAAGTGGCAACGCATCTACATTAAAATCTCTGGTTTCATGTCGATGTTTATAGGCTACAGTATTACTTACCATCAATGTGAACTGTATTTTTTTATGTCATTTAATTGACAGACAAGCAGACGGGCCACCTGATGGAAAGTGGTCACCGTCGCCTATGAACATTTAGCCCTGAAGGACTCTTTTGACGACATTTTTGAAGAACCCCATATTATAGCACCGAGGGAACACCTCAGAGGGAAGTTCGTTCCACAATTTACACGTTCTGAGCAGAAACGAACGAGAAAACCGCACCGTTGAACACTGCCAGGTGTCCAGTCGGTGAGAGTGAAACTTCTCTCTTCGGCGTTTAGTACGGTGTAGGAAAAGAGACTGTGGCACCATGTCGAACAGTTCGACAGAGCACTCACCATTGTAGAGACGGTATAACACGCACAGACTCCCATTGTCTCTGTGCTCGTATGCTTGTTTGCCACTTTATGACATAAAAAAAGTTATTACCACTAGTACAACGGTGACCAAAAGGTACGCCGGATCGCTAAGTTGAATGACAATGCTATTCTTGATTATTTGATTACAACTTCCAATTTTCCTCATTGCCTTCCGTCCCAACATAATGTGAATACCGAAAAATTTGACGCGTAACATTATTTATTAACGCTCAGCCGTATTTCAAAGTTCAAAGAACAAAGACTTTGATACAAAGTTATCTTTGCCACTTCCTTTCCTTAAAATTTAAACTTTGGAACAGTTTCTTTGGGGGTTTGTTTACTTCATAAATTAAAAAATGTTCCAACTCAATGTTTTGGCAGAACACTCGGATGTCAGCTTCGATAGCTTAGTGATAAAGCGGTTGGACTGGTTATCCTAAGGTCGCAGGTTCGATTCCTGCCCGAAGTCATTTAATTTTTACTTTGTATTTTTTTACTGGTGGTAGAGCTCCAGTGACGGAGCTCGCGGGCGTAGGCACCACCGCATTACCTAATATACTTGCCGCTAAATGGTAGTGTTCAACACTATCGTGTTCCGGTCAGGTGGTAATGTACGGCCCTGTAATTTCCGGCACAGAGGCATAAGACCTTAGGCCTCAGGAGTGGTAACACATCTGCATTTTGACCTTGGTCTTTGTGTGGGTGTCTATAGGCTGCAGTCATCACTTAACATCAATGTGAACTGCACGCTTGTTTACCACTTGCATTACATAAAAAAAAAAAAAAAAAATTCTAAATTCACTCGCCTATATTGTTGCGAAAAATAAAAATATGTCATTTTTAAGGGTACAGCGATATCTTAATGATATTGTAACTGAAAAGTCTGTATCGGTTGTACCTATAGCTATTATTTAGTTATCAATATATGTTGTTCACCGATCCCGAATGGGTTAAATCAAAAAGGAAAAGGGAAATTTGACTCTTGTGGGCTTTGCTGGCTTAGTGGTAAAGCGACTGGTTATCCGGAAGTCACAGGTTCAACTGTAATTGATAAGTCAACTTAAAACCTTTAATCGCATTTATTTCGAAACTAAAAAAAACTTTTTGAATTCTTTGGGTTAGTTATTACGGGGTAATAAAACAGTTTAACTACTCGTATTGCATCATTTTCTTGTTCACCTTTAAATTGAACTTGTGGACCTAAAAATTATTCAAATTGGTACAGGCGTTTTCAAATTATCGGTGAACATACATAAAAAAAGGTCCGGACGAATTGAGAACCGCATCCTTTTTTTGAAGTCGGTTAAAAATGTTTGAAGTCATTGTAGGATTACCTCTGAATTTCAATAGATGAAAATTATTCCACCGTTTCAAATTTTGACGGACAAAAACAAGCAAAAAAATCAGCCCTTCATTTTGTTTTCGTATTTTCCGTCCCTTAAAGTTCAATGTTTTATCCCAAAATAACTTAAAGGATGCGGAGTCGATTAAAGCAAAGATAACTGAATTATAATTTTGTTTTCGTATGTAAATTTATCGGTTTGAGTCGAGAGGAAATGAGGAAAACAGAGGCCATATGAACGTGTTGGTATTTAGGAGTACGTTCTTTGTATTACGTAATGCACGGCTGTATAATTTCCGACACCGAAATTATAGCTTAAGACAATGCATTTACATTAGAATTACTAAAATTTTCTCTGACTTATTGCGTTTTGCGTCATTTTTATGCATTATTACTGGTGGTAGAGCACTAGTGACGGAGCTCGCTTTTTTTCAATTCCTTCAATGATGATAAATGAAGAAAAAGAAAAACTTATTCGTCATGATGAAAGTTATTCACTTAGCAGAGTTCCAAGTGCAGTCACTACTGAGAAGAACTCCGCTACCCAACAAACTCAGTAAGAGCTCTTTTAATTGAGAGCTTAAATATAGTATAGATTATCGTGAAAAATCAAGTGATGTATACGTCCATAGCATAGATGCAAATAAACTGCTATTTACTAAATGTGATGTAGCTCTTGCAAACCAGAACAGACCAGTCCCCACCAACAGCACTCGTTCACTAGTATGACGCATGTGACAGCCATTTCCCTCCTCGACCATTTTAGAGATTGATATATATATATATATATCCTGCCGATACATATTATATATATATATATATATATGTCAAATTACAAGTTAAAAATATTTATAGTCAAGAATATCACTCAGGTAAAACTAAATATAATATACTAATGTAAGTAAGTATATCAGTAGAATGTCTCATTTTCCGTTTTACAAACTGATAACAAAGAGTAAAGAGAAAAGAAAAAGAGTCATTCTTTGTCATTCACCGGCAGATAGGTCCGGATGCTCCACTCACGCCGGAGATCTATGTCTGTGAAGTGGGCCCTATTACAGAGCCGTACCTTAGCACCTGGCCGGAACACGATAGCGCTGAACAATACCATTAAGCGGCAAGTAGATTAGGCAGCAGACGTATCCCGCGTTGTTATTGTAACTGCCTCGGTAGCCTAGTGGTAGCAGGCCACTACTACTACGCTGAGGTCCTGGGTTCGATTCCCGGGTTGGTAATGTGCCCGGAGATGTCAACAGGCTCGCGACCTGTTACATGGGCTTAAAACGTAACCAGCGAATCGAGGGTGTTTGCATGTATGCTTGAATGCCTGCATTTACCTCTGCCTACCCCTTCGGGGATTACAGGCGTGAAGTTACGTTATGTTTTTATTTTTACTAGCGTCCCATTGGAATGGTTTGACCGCAATTGTTCGGTAGACTGACTGCACTAGTGGGAGAATTCTCCTCCAGTAGAGGGCGACGTCTCTTCATACATACCAAATAATTACATACCAAAAGCTGAACTTCTTCTGAGTCTTTGAAACAGAATTGTTCAAGGCAATCCTTGAATAAAAAATTCCACTTGCATTCAAACTTCAACAAGGTTCTCGTTGATATTTCTAAAGAAATTAATAACACTCAACCTAGACGGATCAGGAAAACATTGTTGGCAACCATAGAGCAACTCGGCCCACCGGTCGCGGCCCACCGGTCGCGGCCCACCGGTCGCGGCCCACCGGTCGCGGCCCACCGGTCGCGGCCCACCGGAGGGGAGTAGCCATAGCGTTTATTACCGATGCAAAACAGTCTGTCATTTTTTGCGGAGGGAAATACGTGTGACACATTCACAGTACAAAAGTCGTCTATTACTACGAAACTCACACCTTGACTTTAACAAAATACATAAACAAGTTCACGCATACATTTAAATATCTGGGCGACGGGCACAGGACGATTTGGGCTTGTACTTGACAGAGGGGAAAGCCTGCATATGGCTTCTCCCCTTCGGTCCGCCGCGGCCGGTGGCCCGTGTTGCTCTATGTTGGCAACTGAAAACAATAATACATTGTACTCGTACTTAGGACTTCGTTCTTTGTTGTGTAAAAACAAACTTAATAAGAAGAATAAACACACAAAGTCATGGATTACAATTCTCTATTTGATAAACTTCTACTGGTAGAGTTTCTGTATAGGGACTCGAGGGTGTAGGCACCACCGCATTACCTAATCTAATCTGCCCTAAACAGTAGTGTTCAGCACTATCGTAATCCGGTTAGATGGTAATGTATAGCTTCATAATAACTATCACAAAGACATAAGAACTGAGGTCTCAGGGGTTTGCATTTGAAATGCATTTATTAGTAATTATATAGTAATATATATATATTAGTTTTAAATAAAATAGCATTTGACCTTTGGCTTATGTTTGTTTGCCACCTTCGTTACAAAAAAAAACGTTTATCTACTGGTAGTATTTCAGAGACAAAGATCGATAGGATAGCCACCTACCTACTGCTGGAAACTAGTATACATAATCACAAAAATAGAGCGAGAATTAGTAGTGGTACAGCATGCCAACTGATTTTTATACTACAATGTTTTTTTTAAATAATAATCATACTTTAAGGAGTCATTTTTTTTTTTATGTAATGGAAGTGGTAAACAAGCATGCAGTTCACATTGATGTTAAGTGATGACTGCAGCCTATAGACACCCACACAAAGACCAAGGTCAAAATGCAGATGCGTTACCACTCCTGAGGCCTAAGGTCTTATGCCTCTGTGCCGGAAATTACAGGGCCGTACATTACCACCTGACCGGAACACGATAGTGTTGAATACTACCATTTAGCGGAAAGTATATTAGGTAATGCGGTGGTGCCTACGCCCGCGAGCTCCGTCACTGGAGCTCTACCACCAGTAAAATCTCTCCACCAGAGTCATGTGTTCATCATATGGTATGTATATATATATTTTATTCGTGGTAGAGCTCGATTGCCTGAGCGCGCAGGCGTAGTCACCACCACATTACCTAATCTACTCGCCGGTAAATGGTAGTGTGCATCACTGTCATGTTCCAGTCAGGTGGTAATGTACAGCCGTGTGATTGCCGGTACAGAGGCATAACACCTAAGGAATGGCAACGCATCTACATTGAAATCTCTGGTTTCGTGTATTTGTGTGTGTGTAAAACTGCAGTTTTATTTATCATCAATGTAAACAGTATACTTGATTGCCACTTGAGGGCATAAAAAACTTTAATTAAAAAACTTAATGAAAATCTTTTACTATGGAGCCAAGTAAACTAAACAAAATATATTTTCTTCCACTATCTCACGATGTTGGTTGATTCGGGAAGAATTCTCAAATGTAGTTCACACAATGTTCCAACGTTACTAAAATGATATATTTGCTACAAAACACTATTATTTCACACCTGCACTGTACTTAGATAAGAAATAAAATAAAGGCGACTTTAAGCGCAATACACACTAAGCCCGCGGGGCCGCTGACACAGCCCGCCGACTCAACCCGCCGGCCTATATAAAAATAGTCGTGTTGGCAACTAGCGTCCACGCACGTTGCCCGTGGACATGTTGGCGGCTTGCGGACGTACGCTCAGTTGCCTGGCGATACTCGAGCGGTAGTAACAACACAAGTAACAAGTAATTTCCTCATCTCAAGCCGCCGACATGTCGCCAACAAACTTTTCCGACTATGAGTAAAGCCGCCAACTAACCCGCCGACAAAAAGTTGCTTACATAGGTCAGCGGTCCGGCGGGCTCAGTGTGTATTGCGCTTTACAAAAACAACGGCAACTTTTAGAAATATTTTCCTTTTGTCTGAAACAAGTTCACAGAAGCCCAGCTTGCGATCAAATGTACTTGAAAAGCGACAATTTCAATGTATTTTAAATAACAAGTGTTGTATTGTTTATTTATTTCACTAGTTAAATATTGTTTGTTTTGAAAAATTGCATCGATGAATGGCTTCAGCCTTTTAGAACATATTGTACAGTAAATTGTACTGTAAATATCATAAAATGTAATTCTGTTTGACAGAGTTTCAGTGTTGGAGCTATTCAAAAAAATTCAAATAAGAAATCAATTGGAAATAATAGAATTCGCTTGTGATAGGTCAGATCACAAATAAAAAATTAAAGCGAATAACAACTGATACGTTGATTAATATGTCAAAGTATACAAAAAAGTGGTCCAAAAAATATGGGACTAGCTAGAGAGCTTAGTCTATTCTATTCTATTTTTCCCGTGTGGCAACTATCACACTTAGTAATAATTCTACCAAAATCTGGTGATCGCAGAGGCACAGTGTTAATTTAAAAATGACCGGTGTTTCGTGTAATATCCGGTGAAGCAGGAAACAGTAAGAAATTCTAACATTTATTCTGCGTCTTACCTAAAACAAAAGACAAAAACGATCACAATGGTTAAGGGTTAGTTTAAACGAATCACATTTTTAAAGTTAGAGCCACAAGTAATATTATTATTTATTGTTATTTACACGTATACATTTACATAGAGTATATACAAAGGGAGTGTTTACTAACATAAGTAGTAACTTGATGTTAGTAGGACGGGGGATACGACGGGGGAGAAGAGAGTATAAGGAAATTGAATTCAAGGAGCAATTGAAAAATATGTAGTCAACAGAGCCTTCATCTAATCCGCACTCACAAAGCGAGCTATCCCTAATCCTCAGTTTGTGTAAAAAAACTGGGGAACACACATGTCTCAAACGGAGCCGACATATAATTGAACAGATCTTTTTGTCCAACTTACGAAATTTGAAGAACCATGGTTTGCGGGGAATGAAAGGTTGGATGTCAGCGTAATGCTTACCTTTTAATAATTTTACTTTATCCCATTCGTTTTGCCAGTCTTTATCCAGTTGAGATTTTGCCACTGTGAAGATATCATGTGTAAATATCTTGTTGTGAGTATTGCAACCAAGATCGATTTCCTGCTTTGCACATTGGTCAACGGTCTCGTTACTGATGATACCACAGTGGCTAGGAATCCATGCCAAAACTATGTTAACCTAATCTATCTGCCGCCAAATGTTTGTGTACAACACTATCACATCATGTCCCGGTTAGATGATAATATAAGGAGTTAATTTAAATTAGCGCATCACCTCTTGCAGGCAGCCTCTCTAAATAAATCCCAACAATATTTTTGTTCTTTTTTACAAATCTTGATAAAAAACCTAAAAAAATAAACATTTTTTTTAAGTTTAAATGAGCATAGCCGCTTCGTTAACCCGCTCGTGGCGATATTTTGCCTAGGCAAAAAATAAATATGTATAGGAAAACTTAAATTTTAAAAACTATTAATTTTAAAAGTCGTAAAACAAATGTTGTTCGGATTTATGTTGAGAGGTTGCTTGCAAGTGATGCGCAAATTTCAATAAACTGTGTATAATAAGGCCCCTATAAATCATAGAGACACACTTCCTACAAAACAACTGAGGTTTCAGGGGTGGCCACTGGCCACGTATCTACATTTTGACATGCGTCAAATCACTATAGGGTACAGTTGCCACTTGACATCCATGTGAATTGCATGTTTATTTGCCACTATTTGAATAAAATCAATCAATTTCTTATCATGTTGTTGTGATGAATTCTTAAATATAGATCACACAATGTTGCAACATTAATAAAATAGAATACTTAAGTGCTAGACAACACTATTATTTCACACCTTCACCAACCGTATTTTGATAATAAATAAAATGAATGAGGCTTTACAAATGCTGGCAATGTTTTGAATTATTTTCCTTTTGACGAAAACACGGGTTCAGAGAAGCCATGCGATCACAAGTTCTCGAAAAGCGGCGATTTTGATGTCTTTATATAACAAGCGTTCTATTGTTTATTTGTTTTACTATTTATTTTTTGTTTGTTTTGAAAAATTGGTTGAAGAATGGCTTTAGCTTTTAGAATATAAACAGTTAATATAACTGCCTCAGTAGTGTAGTGGTAGCTGGCCACTACTACTACGCTGGGGGTCCTGGGTTCGATTCCCGGGTCGGGGACTATCAGAGATAACGGTTTAAAATCCTTTATCTCTGGTTCTATTGGGATTTTTCCATTTTCTGGAAGTTTCCCAGTGGCCCGGAGTTTGATTATGTGCCCGGAGATGGCAACAGGTTCGCCACCTGTTACATGGGCCAAAACGTAACCGGCGAGTCGTGGGTGTTTGCATGTATGCTTGAATGCATGCATTTACCTCTGCCTACCCCTTCGGGGATTACAGGCGTGAAGTTACGTAATATAATGGAATATAATACTATTTGTAGGTTACCAATGTCAGAGCTCGGGGACGTAGGCATCACGGCATGCCACAAATTGGTATTTGGAGGCTTCCCGCCTACAGATGAGAGCTATATTTATATTCCAGATGCGGTCGTACTTGGGCTTATAATATAATACAGTTGTCTCGATATGAAACATTGCCTCATTAAGCACCCCTAGCTTTTGGGATGCCAACTTCGTCTTACACGTGCAGCACGTACAGCACTATCGTGTTCTGGTTAGGTGATGTATGGCCCCGTAATAGGTAACCATCACAGAGGCAAGAGGTAGTCCTCAAGGGTGGCAACGCATCTGCATTTATACTCTGGTTATTATTTCTCTGGTTATTGTATATATTTTTTTTATGTCTGAAGGTTGACAGACAAGCAAACGGACCACCTGATGGAAAGTGTTCACTGTCGCCTATGAACATTTGCAACACCAGGGGAGTCGCCAACGCGCTGCCAGCCCTGAAGGACTCCTTTGACGCCATTTTTGAAGAACCCCATATTGTAGCACCGAACACCTCAGAGGGAAGTTCGTTCCACAAGTATATAGGCTGCAGTCGTCACTTAACATCCTTGTGAACTGCGCTCCACACTATTTGTATGCGCTCTATATCTATTTGGTCAAAGTAGGTTAGTCATCGTCTTATATATTAATCATATGTAGATGGTACTAATAGGTTTGAAGTCGGTGCCAAGCCAAAATCACTAAAGTAGGCATTTCATTGTATTAAAACGTAACTTCACGCCTGTAATCCCCGAAGGGGTAGGCATAGGTAAATGCATGAATTCAAGCATACATGCAAACACCCACGATTCGCCGGTTACGTTTTGTTCAGTGTATTAATTTGCTCGTATTCATATTTAAGTGATTAAAATATAATTATTTGTTTAAGGCTTGGCACCGACTTCAAACCTATTAGTAAATAGCACATATAAATAATAGGTAGTATGTAATTACAATTAAATCTTTATTATTTTTTCCTTTATGTTTTGAAGTCGGTTTTTCTTAACGTAGTTATATTTATATTATTTTATTTAGGACAATAAACAGTTGTGTGATAAGATAAGTAATTAATATATTATAATATTACATTAAATTGTAGGGATCAAATGCCTAACCCACACCATTATCCCCATGAAAATTATACAAAACAAGCGTTTATAAGGGAGAAAAAAAATACAATAAAAAGTGAAGAAGTTACAAGCAATCAGTACAGAGAAAAGGATGCGTTCACTTTAAGTCACTGAAGTGCTGGAAGAGATTGCGTCTAAATTGACTTTTATCTAAATGGAATATATCAATATGAGTACACAGTTCATTATGTATTTTTACAAGTCTGTTTATGGGGGCTCGCTCCCCATTTGCTACGGCAATGTTTCGACATGAAAGTAGGATGATTTCTTTTTTTTATGTAATAAAAGTGGCAAACAAGTATGCAGTTCATTGATGTTAAGTGTTGACTGCAGCCTATAGGCACTTACAGAGAATGACCAGAGGTCAAAATGAAGATGCGTTGCCACTCCTGATGCCTAAGGTGTTCCTCTCTCTCACTGGTGTGCCTCTGTGCCGGTTAAATTACAGCCAGTACGTTACCACCTAACCGGAACACGATAGTGCTGAACACTACCATTTAGCGACAAGTATATTAGGTAATGCGGTGGTGCCTACGCCCGCGAGCTCCGTCACTGGAGCTCTACCACCAGTAAAATTATTCTACGTATAATAAACTATTTAAGTTTATTCAGTTTATTCATTTATTTCATATAATTAGGCTCCTGGAGAGCACTTTTACATCGTAATTTTTTTTTAAACTAACCTAGAGGTAATAACCACTAATAATAATCAAAAACACATAATAAATTAAATAGACACTGAACAATTTTGTATAATATGGAAAGCATCAATTACTTACAAATTCCTGAATTTCCCCATTTAAAAAGAAACATAGAAAGAATGAATTTGGTAAGATAATGATAAAATGATATAACCCTTTTCGTAATATGTAGAGCTTATTCCATTTACACATGACTACAATAGTCATAAACGGATTCATCAAAATTCATTTAAGTCTTACAAGAAATAACCTAACGCTCGTATCATACATAAAAACATTTCTCGTAGCGTCGTAGCATGGTGCTACGTTAGTATCTCGTCGACTACAGGCCGTAGCGGACGGCTACGAAGCGATCGGCTACGCGGCGTTTGGAAAAATATAACAATACATTCGATTAGACGATATGGATTTTTTCCTATTGATTATTTCTGAAGTGGTTTGGTGAAAGTTGGACGCTTTTTGTTTCTTAATTAGTTTGAATTAATAGTTTTAAAAGTGGCTTTGACAGATTATTAACTAATCGAGTGATTGTCGTAAAATTACTTATTGATTGGCCGATTAAAGTTATGGTGAGTAAATAATCTTTGAGACAACTTATTTGCTCTTTCCTAACAATACTTTCAAAACATTATCCGTGTTAGTTCCGTACCGCAATTTGAATATTTAAAAGGGTTGCGGTTTGAAAACGGTTAAAGTTTTGTAAATAGTTGTGGTGTGAAAACTTTTACTTTCACTTATTTTGAACATAGTTTAAGTTTTAAATTATTCCTCTACACAAAACAAGGTAAAAACCTGTCCAGTCCAGACAGGTTTCATTTTATTGTTTAATTGACCGAGACAAAAAAAATAAGGGGTTTATTGTAGAAATTAAACTTGCGGATTTATTTATTTATTGCGCAAGTTTAATTTCTACAATGTATGAAGCTCGCGAAAACCTACGAAAACGTTAATATGGATTTAATTAATGTTCAAATAAGTTTTATGTTTATTTTATTTTTACAATATTAGGGTAACTAACAGCTAGTTATAATAATAAATTAAACATGTAGATAAATGTAACAAGGAGATACAGAAATGAAGATCAATTATAAGTAACCGCATATAGGATCAGATGTAGGTATTTGAAACGGTTACAGTAGACAACGGTTATTCATAATTATACAATAGTAGTCTTACGAACTTTGTCTCGTAGAATCATGAAAATACTTTAATGATAGGATACCAGGTCCGATCCGAGAATCAAACCTGGACCGAGGGAGTAAAAATCAAGAGCATTAATTTATAAGTTTAGATTAGGAAAAATTGCTAATCAATCGCCCAGTGGTGGTGGTTCGACCATAATAACTTCCATGATTATCTATGTTTTGTCTTGTGAAAAGATTTTACTACAGGCTGGTATCAGAACATATGTTTTGAAATGAACATTATTTATTGTGCGTCAAATGCGTGATAGTGTGTGGAATAATTTTGTTATTGAATGGTGACAAGATATCTTATAAAGAGGCCGTGGTGAGAATGTAAGTTAGCAAAAATGCAAAAATGTAAAATTGAAGATTTAAAAATTGATTGATCGAATTATTGAAGGCTCCTCGTGGTTGGTCGTCGCCATCAGCGACCAGTTTTACTATTCGACGACACGACGTTGGTGGAGTCCGCCTCCACCAATCAAGCATGATGAATGAGTGAATGAAGTGATTGACAACATTCTTTAAAAATTTTATAAGTGATGAAGTGGCTTACAAGTTTACAGTTGAGATTGATGGCAAGTAAAACTGTAGGTAATGTGACACACATTAGTTACATATGTATATATATATTTATATCTAATATTATAAATCAATAATCTTAATATAGTTACATTTTTTATTATTCTCATATATTTTCACCAGTGATGTACCTACTTCGTTGCTATCTTCACTTTTTTTTTATGTCTGAAGATTGACAGACAAGCAAACGGGCCACTGATGGAAAGTGGTCACCGTCGCCTATGAACATTTGCAACACCAGGGGAGTTGCCAACGCGCTTCCAGCCCTGAGGGACTCTTTTGACGCCATTTTTGAAGAATCCCATATTGTAGCATCGAGGGAACACCTCAGAGGGAAGTTTGTTCCACAATTTACACGTTCTGGGCAGGAACGAACGTGAAAACCGCACCGTTGAGCACTGCCAAGTGTCCAGTCGGTGTGGGTGGAACTTCTCTCTTCGGCGGGTAGTACGGTGTAGGAAAAGAGACGGTGGCACCATGTCAAACAGTTCAGCAGAGCACTCACCATTGTAGAGACGGTACAACACGCACAGACTCCCAATAGACTTCACTTCAGTAATATAGCTACTTACATGTAACTAGAGATTTCAATGTAGATGCGGTGCCACTCCTGAGTATGCCTCTATGCCGGCGATTGCAGAGCCGAACCGGCCACGACCGTTTTTTTTATCTTATGAAAGTGGCAAACAAGCATGCAGCTCACATTGATGATATGTGATGACTGCAGCCTATAGACACCCACAGAAATACCAGAGGTCAAAATGCAGATGCGTTACCACTCCTGAGGCCTAAGGTGTGCCTCTGTGTCAGGAATTACAAGGTCATACATTAAACCTGATCTGGACACGACAGTGTTCAACGCTGTCATTTAGCGGCAAAAAGATTAGGTAATGCGGTGGTGCCTACGCCCGAGTGCTCCGTCACTGGAGCTTTACTACAAGTTACATTCGTTTTGACTCAATTTTTCGAACAGTATTTCATTGACCGTAAATAAAAGTATTCAGGCGTCGGGATCGCCCACTAGCGGAAGAATTTTCTTCTCCTGGGAGAATTTCCTTCCACTAGTAGAGTCAATCACCCGAACAGTGGCGGTCAAACCATTCGGCCGGCGACGGCCCGGTTAGTCCAGCGGTGTGAGATGACCGTTTGATTCGAAGGGTCGCGGGTTCGATTCCCGCACCGAGATAAATATTTGTATGGCCTACAGATATTTGTTTCGGGTCTGGGTGTTTGTGTATGTGTTGTATGTGTATAACGGCACCCACGACACAGGTTTATACTTACTGTGGGGCTGTGAGTGTAAGCGTATTTTATTTGATTCCAACCGGGCGGTAGTAAGTGTAGTAACACAAGTACTGGTGGTAGAGCTCCAGTGACGGAGCTCGCGGGCGTAGGCACCACCGCATTACCTAATATACTTGCCGCTAAATGGTAGTGTTCAGCACTATTGTGTTTTGGTCGGGTGGTAATGTACGGCACTGTGATTTCCGGCATAGAAGCATAACACCTTAGGCCTCAGGAGTGGCAACGCATTTACATTTTGGCCTATGGTCATTGTGTGGATGTATATAGGCTGCAGTCATCTACCTGAAAAAAGTAACATCAAAATGATTCTACCTTTAAGTCTGGAAAATATTATGTAATGGATCCAGTTCAATTTGATCGCTACGATTAATATAAAGGCGACGCTGTTTGTGAAAGTAAAGATCAAGATAGATCGGGTATTATAGGAGGGGACGGAAAGTGTCATTTTACTTTGGTGTTGAAGATACAAGAGTTCGTTTGAAAAAAATACATAACGTAACATCACGCCTGTAATCCCTGAAGAGGTAGGCAGAGGCAATTTTTTTTTTTTTATGTAATCGATGTGGCAAACAAGCATGCAGTCCACATTGATGTTAAATGATGACTGCAGCCATTAGACACCCACAAAAAGACCAAGGTCAAAATACAGATGCGTTACCACTCCTGAGGCTGAAGGTGTTATGCCTCTATGCCGGAAATTACAGGGCCGTACATTACCACCTGACCGGAACACGATAGTGCTGAACACTACCATTTAGCGGCAAGTATGTTAGGTAATGCGGTGGTGCCTAAGCCCGCGAGCTCCGTCACTGGAGCTCCACCACCAGTAAAAAAATGCATGCATTCACGCATACACATGCAAACACCCACGATTCGCCGGTTACGTTTTGGCCCATGTAACAGTTGGCGAGCCTATTGACATATCCGGGCACATTACCAAATTTCAAGGTGCTGGGAAATTTCCAGAAAATGGTAAAATCCCAATAGAACCAGAGATAAAGGACTTTAACACCATTATCTCTAATAACCCCCTACCCGGGAATCAAACCCAGGACATCAGCGTAGTAGTAGTGGTCTGCTACCAGTAGGCTACCAAGGCAGTAAGTTTGAGAAAAAATGGCTTATGAAATTCAAATTTCAATTCAATTCAATGTCATTTTCAAATATCTGTCTAAAGGCATCCCACATCACAAAAAACTTATTTTCAACAAACCTTTACGCCGACGTGAAAGTATTAAATTATTTTTTGGAGACCCTCCACATTTATATATATATATATTGTACAAAAATTTTAAAGTTGTTTACAAAATACATCTACTGAGTTAGATTAGTTTAGATAAAAATGAAAAAAGGCATGCTCCGATGGTACGGGCATATAGAAAGAATGTCGAATGAGCGAATGACTAAACAGATATACAATGCGAATGTGGATGGTTGCAGAGGCCCAAGAAGACCAAGACTAACCTACCATGACCAAATAGGTCGAGTTCTGTCTGATGGTGGGTTCAAAAGTCTTAGGAATCGGCGTGCATGTATGAAGAGAATGATGAAGGTAGACGAGGCACGAGAGGTATGTCAGGACCGGGATATCTGGTGCTCTACACTCTCTGCCTACCCCGTTAGGGACCTAGCGTGAAGATACACACACACACATCTACTGAGTTTCAAGTATGCAATCCTAATAGTTTCGGATTAAATTGGCTGTGATATAGGCGGGAAGGACAGATAGATAGATAGAAAGACACGACACGACACGAACCTATAAGTGTTCTTTAAGTGAGTGGAACCCTATAAAGTGTTTTTACTGGTGTGCGTAGGCACCACCGCATTACCTAATATACTTGCCGCTAAATGGTAGTGTTCAGCACTATCGTGTTCCGGTCAGGTGGTAATGAGGCATAACACCTTAGGCCTCAGGAGTGGCAACGCATCTGCATTTTGACCTTGGTCTTTGTGTGGGTGTCTATAGGCTGCAGTCATCACTTAACATCAATGTGAACTGCATGCTTGTTTGCCACTTCCATAACATAAAAAAAAAGTTTATTTTCTGATGTTATACAGTAAGAGCAGCATAAAGTTGATTCAAGTCTGGAAAATGTAACTCAAAAGACGCAGTTTGCTACGTTATACATAAAGACGCTGTCTGTGAGAGCAACGAGCAAGATCGGATACTTACTTCATTTCTGAAACGCTGAACGTTTTTATAACAGACTAGCTGTGCCCGCGACCCGGACAAATTCGTGGGCGCAGCTAGTATAAAAGTACCCTAAGTTACTCTTTATTACATCAGCTATCTGCCAGTGAAAGTCCCGTCAAAATCTGTGAAGCCGTTCCCAAGATTAGCCCCGCCAAACAGACAGACATAAATTGTAAAAAATGTTGTTATGGTATATGTACCGTGTACACATACATATGCATTTAGTAAGAAGCGGTTATTTTTATATTACAAACAGACACTCCAATTTAATTTATTTGTATAGATTTTTTAAATATAAATGTTGATACTTTATGTATATTGTGTACTTTATGTTGTACTAAAATAGCGATCGTGCGGTTTATTAATGGTAAGTAAATACTGCAACCTATTGATTTTTGAAGCTATCTCAATATAACTATAGACCGCTGTACCGCGCCTTAGAAATGCACGCGGCGAGACGTGGGGTAGCATTTTTTTTTTGTAACCGAAATGGTAAACAAGCATGCAGTTCACATTGATGTTAAGTGATGACTGCAGCCTATAAACACCCACACAAAGACCACAGGTCTAAAAAATGCAAATGCGTTACCACTTCTGAGGCCTTAGGTCTTATGCCTCAGTGCCGGAAATTACAGGGCCGTAAATTACCACCTGACCGGAACACGATAGCGCTGAACACTACCATTTAGCGGCAGATAGATTATGTAATGCGACAAAGTCTATTATTTTACCTACTTTATTATTTCTACTATTATAAGAGAACATACATCGAGGAATTGTTCTTCTCAATTAGATCGGAGGTAGGTATAATATGTACTTTGTGTATGTTATTAATATCTGATGGAATTATACATTTAATTCAAAATAAACTTCAAATTACAAACATAAGTCGTTTTAGAGCCTAGGTAGCTTATGTATGTTTATCTATCTATCTATATATATATATATAAATCAATTGCTGTTCGTTAGTCTCGCTAAAACTCGAGAACGATTAATTACGACGGCTAATTTTGCTTTTGAATGATTTTTTGGAAGTCCATGGAAGGTTTATAAGGTAAGAAAATATGAAGGAATTGAAGGGAAATATTAAAAACCACAATTTCATTTTCCCATACAAATAGTCCGTATCTATCAAACCTTTGACCCATTATTTCATTCTGAGGCAATACGAAGTTTGCCGGGTCAGCTAGTTTTTTATAAATCGAATATGTAACGTTTACACATTTCCGTTTTTAACTGTACTACCCACATTTCACTACAGATTTTTTTCTTAATCTTTTCTTATCTTAGTTTTTTTTATTGTTTGCTTGCGACGACGAATTATATTCATAACTTAGCAACTATGATTCTCAAGTAGGTGACATTGATGTCCTTTTGATAATAAATGTCTTTAAAACATCGTTTTCTTGTAAAACAATTGTTGTATTTATGCATAGAACAGATTCTGCGTAACAACGACAAAAGAGCTTTTGTTACATTACGTGTGTACTTGACAATACACTGGCAAACGTTTGTACGATGCATCCATTGTGCTTGGGATTACAGAAATATCTGCTTCGCCAGTTGTGAGTGTCGCGGGCAACAAGATGATCGCATCGGAGACAATCCCTCTGTGATGGTTATTTATGATGCATCAATAATATATTTTTAAATCGATTGTATAACATTACTTTTTTGTAACTCTTCATTTTGTTGGGACCCCTATGTACCGGCACAGAGGTATAACAGCTGAAACCTAAGGAGTGACAAGGAGTCTACATTGCAATCACTATAAAATAAATCTCTGGTTTCGATGTAGGTTGATGTTTATAGGCTACAATATTCTCTTATCATCAGTGTGTTAAAGTGTTTAATGTTAATTCAGGATATTAAACAAATAACGCAATGTAAACTATATGGTTGTTTGTGACTTTCACAATATTATATTAATTATTCTTTTAATTTACTTTATAACTCAGATAAAGAAGACCAATTTTAACCCTCTTTTTACTGGTGGTAGAGCTTCAGTGACGGAGCTCGCGGGCGCGGACCACCGCATTAGCTAATATACTTGCCGCTAAATGGTAGTGTTCAGCACTATCGTGTTCCGGTTCGGTGGTAATGTATGGTTCTGTAATTTTCGGCACAGAGGCATAACACCTTAGGCCTCAGAAGTGGTAACGCATCTGCATTTTGACCTCTGGTCTTTGTGTAGGTGTCTATAGGCTGCAGTCATCTCTTAACATCAATGTCAACTGCAAGCTCGTTTTACCACTCTCATGACATAAAAGAAAGAACCCCTTGATCCATGAACATCGAAAGTACTGAGTCGATTAAAGATAATGATCTTTTAGATATTTTGCCAACCGTTTTTGCTAAATTTTGATGTGATCAGTTAGTTTTTATGAGGCATACATTTATAATTCAGAGCGTATTTCCGCACAACCTGACGTAATCATATTATGTTCGCTATTTGTTAACAGCTTTAGTGTTAGGTGCCCGTCACTACTTATTGTAGTGACATCCAGTCGCGCGAGCCTTCCAATAATATTCCATCGTTAATATTCACTTCGCGCAAAAAACAGGAACATTATTGAGAAAAAGCTTAAATCACCTGTTTTTGTTAGACAACTTACATTACCCACGCTTAATTTATCATGCATAATTATTTCTTCGATAGAACTTATTCTATCACTGGTAGGTACCTATTGTAACAGTAAAAAAATAAATCTAACGAAAGAATTGTAAATTAGAAAAGCGGAGCCCTCTGGCACAGGCATTTTACAATGCTTAAAAGGGGACTCCAGCCTATTTGTGTCATAAAACATTTTAATATAGAAACAAAGATTATTTATTATTTAAAAAGTGGGACAAAGATTTCTCTTTTATAACTGGTGGTAGAGTTCCAGTGTAGGAGCTCGAGGGCGTAGGCGTTACCTAATCAGAATCAGAATCAGAAACTCATTTATTCATTTAGGGTGACAAGCACCTCTTATGACACGTCACAATTGATATACATATCAAACAAGATAAAAAATATATGTAAAGTCAAGAATATCACTAAGATAAAATTAAATGTAATAAACTAATGTAAAAAGTATATCAGTAGTAATAATCTACCTGCCACCAAATGGTAGTGTTTAGTACTAGTTAGATGGTAATGTTAGCTATGTATGTTAGTATGTTCTAGCTAGCTCAACGGGCTGTTTTAAAGGTACTCCTCTACCTCCCTTTCAAACACCCCACCACGGCAGTATACGAAAAGGCAGATGTACTATCTGTTCGAAAAATGTTCATACACGAAAGTCTCCGTCGATTTCATAGCCGAACAGTGCCGGCTTTTCCAGTGTCACTTATAAGAGTAGACCGAATTCCTGTTCCATTAGCAAGAACTAGATTTGGTCAGAAGCAGTTTGATATAGTTGTTCCAAAAATCTACAATAAATTACTAAAATCACCTACAGCTAATAAGAACATTAAAAAATCAAATAATAACGAGTTTAAAAAGATTGTTAATATATGGCTAAAGAGTTTTGACTATGAAGGAATAGAAAATATGTTAGTAAATCTATATTTTTAATTATATTTATATAAATAAATAAAATCATAAAATATAAATTCCAGTCTAATTTAACTATAATGGAAAAAGATGATTCATAATGAATATGACTCGTATACATCCACACACTTACACACGCACACACACACACACACACACACAATTGACACCTTTTGTTTTTTTTTATATAACTTTGTAAAAGTATATTAGGTATGTCTTTATATAAGGTCCAAAGGTTTATACCTCTGAACATAGATACCTAGTTACTTAATTACATTTAATGAATTTATACGACAAAATTGTAATATGATATTATCTGGAGAAGCCACTGATTCCCGAAACACAGTGAATACTAGTTCGGGAATCTATGGAGTCAACATTTTAAAACGATGTATGTTTTTTTTTGTCAATAAATTATTCTTCATTTCTTTTCTTTATATGTATGGCCCCGTTATAACTTATCACAGAGACATAACAACTAAGGTCTCAGGGGCGGTAACGCATCTGCATTTTGACCTCTGGTCTTTATGAAGGTGTCTATAGGCTGCAGTCATCACTTAATATCAATGTGGACTGCATGCTTGCACGCCACCTTCATTATGTACATCAAAAAAAAAATTGAAGTGACAAAAATGCTTACACTCCCTCCGACGTTCTTACATCATCTATAAAACTAGAAGTCTTGAAATAAGAAGTTTTTCTTGGCCTAAACAATAATCGTGTTAAGCTAATACGCTTAAAGATAGAAGGGACATAGTCGATATGAAAATTCTTCTTCCAATATCAGACAAGATACGATAAAGATTGCCTAAAATACTTCTTATACTATCGGAAAACACAGTCTCTGAATACACAGAGCACAAAGAACAAATGCTTCGTTTCCTACCCGTTAGGACATCCCAAGCGATATCATCCACCGCATATTTCCGTGTGCGTGTTATACCGTCTCTACAATGGTGAGTGCTCTGTCGAAGTGTTCGACATGGTGCCACCGTCTCTTTTCCTACACCGTACTACCCGCCGAAGAGAGAAGCTTCACCCTCACCGACTGGACACCTGGCAGTACTCAACGGTGCGGTTTTCTCATTCGTTTCTGCCCAGACCGTGTAAATTGTGGAACGAACTTCCCTCTGAGGTGTTTCCTCGGTGCTCTTTTCTTCTCGTGTTAGCGGTTTGACTTTATTTTCATTTAAATTTATGTGACTCTGAGAAGAGTCGTTCCTATGTCGAACCGCTGTGTTGAAAGGATTATTGGGGAATCTTGGATCGACGTGTCCAGGGTGCGCCGGGCGCTCATGAATATTATTAGTAGTCATATTCGCCACTCGGGAAGGCTCCTTTCGTGCTCCCCTCCTCGGTGCTAGAATATGGGGTTCTTCAAAAATGGCGTCAAAAGAGTCCTTCAGGGTTGGCAGCGTATTGGCAACTCCCCCGGTGTTATAAATGTTCATAGGTGACGGTGACCATCTTCAATCAAGTGGCCCGTTTGCTTCGCTGTTTGTCGACAGCTTTAGCATCAGGTGAGGTGTCACTACATATTATTGTAGTGATATTAAAATAGACATTTTTTTTTGTCTGAAGGTTGACAGACAAGCAAACAGTCCACCTGATTGAAAAATTGAAAGTGGTCACCGTCACCTATGAACATTTGCAACACCAGGGGAGTTGCCAACGCGCTGCCAGCCCTGAAGGACTCTTTTGACGCCATTTTTGAATAAATACAAATATTCCGTGGCTAATATCCACTTCTCGTCATCTCTTCGCGGAGAATACAGAAAAATATAGAGATTTAAAACGTAACTTCAAAACGTAACTTCACGCCTGTAATCCCCGAAGGGGCAGGCAGAGGTAAGTGCATGCATTCAAGCATACATGCAAACACCCACGATTCGCTGGTTACGTTTTGAGATTTGTTTAAGCTTATTAAGAACCTACGCAAAAATCAGAGAAGACACGTCAAGATTATCTAAAATACTAATGCATCGTTTCCTACCCGTTAGGACATCCTACGCGATATCATCCACCGCATATTTCCGTAGCAAGCTGACGTAATCCTATTACATTCGCTATTTGTCGACAGCTTTAGCATTAGGTGCGGTATCACTACATATTATTGTAGTGATATTCAGTAGCGAGATAGACAATATTCCGTCATAAATATCCTCTTCATCCCTTCACGGAGAACACAGGAAAATATTGAGATTAAAGCTTAAAGCACCTACGCATAAACTATCACAAATAGGTTTTTTTTGTTATCGGAATTATGCTACCCACGCTTCAATTCCGTAGATCATTTATAAGGATAAGGATTTCAGTTTCTATAACAGGTAAAAACAGTGATAAACAAGGTTACAGAGTTTGTTTTGTAACGTATATCATTGACATACAAACTAGAAGTTATAAAGTAGTAAGAAAGATACATTGCCTTTCCTGACTTAAACAATAACCAGCCTTCTCACCTTCAAAGTTAATTGCAGAGAGTTATGATTCTCCCATCATTAATAAATGTATCGGTTTGCTTATAACACATAGACATATCACATCAAAATAGTAAAATTACTTTTCTATATTGACATTTAATTTACATCTACCTTTTTAATACTGACATTTAATTTACATTTTAATAAATACAAATTTGACAAATTTCAATATAAATTATACTAATACTTAATTAACTATTAAAACATTATTACTATTTTACAGTTTGACATAGAAATTGCGCGTAATTTATGCGAAATTGAATAATAATTAAATTTTTAATTTTATTTATAATTATACTACATAGGTACTTCCCGACTGTCTGGTGATAGAATCAATTGATGCATTTATTAATGAATTAAGTAATAAAAAAAAAATTACTAAGCAGGTACTTATATAACTACTACTAACATAGACCATAAGTTTTTATATATTACTAACCATGAACTGTGAATTGTTTGCAATAAAATCTAATCTAATCTAATCTAATCTTAACGATGAGGAAGAACAGACATCGATATTAAAATCCTTCTTCCACAATCAGACAAGACACGTAAAAATTATCTAAAATACTACTGTCATCAGAAAATACAGTCTCTGAATACAAAGAAACAAATGCTTCGTTTCTACCCGTTAGGACATCCCACGCGATATCATTCACCGCATATTTCCGTAGCAAGCTGACGTAATCCTATTACGGTTGCTGTTTGTCGAGTTTGTCGACAGCCTTAGCGTTAGGTGCGGCGTCACTACATATTACTATAGTAGCAACAACCTTCCAACATATTCCGTCGTTAATATACACTTCGCGTAATCTCTTCGCGACAGGTATTGGTGAATTGTCGAGAAAAAGCTCGGTGCTTTGAGTTTTTAATATCCATAAAAAATCATAAAGTCTTTTTTCATTAATACCTGCTTCTACACGAGCGCCATCTTCGTGTTTGTGACTGAAGGGTGTTGAGATTCTATGTGTATTTTTGTGAAATATGAGTTTCAAATCTGATATATTATTGGCGGTAGAGCTCTATTACTAGTGGTAGAGGCCAGTGTCGGATCTCGAGGGGCACCATGCACCATCGCATTATCTGATCTACTTGCCGCTGAAATGGTAGTATTCAACACTATCATGTACCGGTCGGGTGAAACTGTAATTTCCGACACAGAGGCATATCAATTTAAATCTGTGGCAAAACTTATAAAGTGTGTTAATTAAGTCATTATCATCATCACTCCAGCCGACGTCCACCGCTGGACAAAGCATTCCCAAAGTCGCCTACAACTCGCCACGCTTGGCAGGATGACTGGCGATCGCAGTGGCGATAGTTTTATCGCGGGACGCTAATGCCCTGAGTTGTTATTTTTACTACCGTCCTTTTTGGAATGGTTTGACCGTCATTGGTCAATTTGCTTTTCGTTGGCATTAAATAATATTTTAACTTTTTTTTTTTTCTTTTTTTTTTTTTTTTTCGGGTAGGTGTCAAAAAAGTAACACGTTTTTGTAATCACTCCCAAGATTTAATTGAAATTAAAATATTACAAGTCTTTTTTCCTACCTTTTTCTCACTTTTTTGCTGTATGTAAAGTGTAAATACTCACAGCTCTTTATTTTCCTGCTGTAATATCACTTGCACAAATAAATATGGATTCACTACAACAGTCTTTGAATCAAATGGCCAACATATTTAATTCACGGATGGCTACATTCCAAGAAGATCTGCAGAAAGCCTCTCCAACACCTGCGTCACCTTCAACTTTGGCTTCGGAGTTCACTATGTTTCGGCAATTCATTATGTCAGCGATGACTACATTGCAGCGCCAAGTTGAATTTCTGGGTAGAGAACTGGACCGCTTCGAAATGAAGAGAAGGCGTAAGATGATACTTCTTCATGGCATTCCTGAAGACAAATCTGAAGACATCAGTAATGTGGTTGCAGGGATTGTGACAAACAACATGAAAGTGACCTACTTCACAGTCAATAACATCAGTAGGTGTCATCGGATGGGGCCTGTTTCTGATAACAAAAGGCGGCCTATTGTTGTGAAACTACGCGATGTGTCAATTCGGGACAAAATTTGGTTTTCCAAGACCAAACTCAAAGGTTCTGGAGTAACACAATCTGAGTATCTGACGAAGTGCCGACATGATACATTCATGGAAGCTCGACGGCGGTACGGCATCACCAAATGTTGGACCCGTGAGGGCTTTATTCATATTCTGGCTCCCGACGGTTCGCGACATCGAATTGAGGGGATGACGGAACTCGATGCCATCATTAAGCCCGTTGCCGTATCAAAACCGACTTCTTCGATTCCTGAAGGCAACAGTAAGCCCACTGTCAAAGTTCATGCCGTTTCTGAAGAACCACCGCAGCGGACAAAACGAGTAATTAGTAAGAAATAATAGCATATACATAATTTCCTTTCTCTAATCAACGCCATATAAAAAGTAATTTCTCTTTCTTGCTTCTATACCCTCTTGTTCTTACACATTCACTTTTATTTTATTTGCGTTGCCTTTTTATTTATTTTGTAATGCCTTCATTTCAATTTAATTAAACAACAGGTCTGTCAAGTGTCACCTATCTGTCACTAACACTGACGTTGACAGTCTGACGTTTTCATTGACAGATTTGTCTATTGCTGCGTTTCTTTTTACGCTTTTATATATTTTGTTATAGATTAATTTATTAACCACTAGATTGTTTCTTCTGTTTTATTAACTGCCTTTGTTTTGTGTTTTGTATTTATTGTTTTCTTTTTTACTTAAAAGAGCCGTAGAGTAGAATTTGAACTAATATATAACACTTGTAAGTAAGTAGTATACTGGTAATTTAATATTGTATTTTTCTTGTTAATAATTTTTAACTATGTCACAGGGTTGTGCTGAGGATGACCTTTCGGATGAATATTACTCCTTTTCCTCGCAGAGTTCAAATGGCACCAACGACAGTTT
This sequence comes from Macrosoma leucophasiata, assembly GCA_036365455.1. NCBI lineage: Eukaryota > Metazoa > Arthropoda > Insecta > Lepidoptera > Hedylidae > Macrosoma > Macrosoma leucophasiata. The sequence goes on along the minus strand of JAWQUS010000003.1, from coordinate 21,270,488 downwards.
TCAAAGTCTTCCTTCACTCCGAGACACATTAAATGATAATCTCTCAGACTTTCTGAACAATTTCAATGTTGTCCATATTAACGCACAAAGTATTCCGGCACATTATGCAGATATGTTGGCAACTTTTTCTGATAGTAATGTTCACGCTATTCTTATATCCGAATCCTGGTTAAAACCGTGTCTCCCCTCTACTTCGTACTCGATTCCGGGTTATCACTTAATTCGCAATGATCGCCATGACCGTACTGGTGGTGGCGTAGCTATTTATCTACGTTCTCATTTATCGTATTCAGTAGTCACTCATTCGGTGCAGTGTCAAAATGCGGCTGAATATTTATTTTTGGAAATTATACTATCGCATACAAAATTTCTCCTTGGCGTGTTATATAGCCCGTCACTCACGGTTGATTATTTTTCCACTTTTGAACAAGTCCTTGAAGATCTTATCCCACTCTATAGTCATACCGTGATTATGGGTGACTTCAACACGTGTTTACTCAAAAACGATAGTAGGTCTCATCGACTTAAATCGATTGTTAATGCTGCAAATTTAAACTTACTTTCCCTAGAAGCTACTCATAATTTTCCAAATTGTATACCTTCATTGTTAGATCTGATTTTAGTTTCTTCACATGCGCATGTCGCCACACACGGTCAATGTGCTGCAGATGCATTCTCATATCATGACTTGATATTTTTATCCTATAAAATCCGTCCCCCTAAGCCCAAGTCCAAAATTCTTCTGCTGCGCAATTTTCGTGGTATGGATGTTGATAGGCTTCGTGACGACGCTTCAAAGATTGATTGGACAGTAATTGAGCGTGCAAATGATATCGATGAAAAAGTTGCCTTATTGAATTCTCTTATTGTTCAGCTATATGATTTGCACGCTCCCATTAGACCTGTTAGGCTAAAACATCTCCCCGCACCTTGGCTTACGGATCCTATAAAGAAGCTAATCGAAAAGAAAATCATAGCCAAAACGAAATTTAAATGTGCTCCAACTGAGAACAACAAACATAAATATTTTGCATCACGGAATCGCTGTAATAGAGAGTGTAGAGATTCTAGACAACGCCACATCTACAACTCAGTTCATAAAGAAGATCCTGAAAAGGTATGGAAATTCCTCAGAACATTAGGAGTGGGGAAATCGCGAGAAGACTCTCAACCCAATAATATTGACATCAATATGCTTAATCAGCACTTTTCATCTTCAAGTACCATTGATCGGGTAATTAAATATCACACCCTGTCTCGTCTTTCTGCTCTCCCCACACCTAGCTTTCGTGAATTCGTCTTCAGTGAAATTGCGGATTGTGATGTTAAGAAGAATGTCATGGCTATCGATTCGAATGCTGTTGGCGGAGACAGGATTAGTCGTAATATGATCATTCCTTTACTTGATATCCTAACTCTAATACTCACGTCCGTTTTTAACTATTCCCTATCCTCTGGTACTTTTCCCTCTGTTTGGAAAGACGCTAATATTATCCCTTTACCTAAAAAATCGAACCCAAGTACCTTATCTAACTATCGTCCTATATCCATTCTGCCTTTTTTATCAAAAGTTTTTGAGCGTCTAATTTATCAACAACTCAATACCTTCCTATCCAAACATGAACTACTGAATCCTCTCCAATCCGGTTTTCGTCCAGGTCATAGTACGTCTACTGCTTTAGTCAAAATTACTGACGACATTCGACTCGGTATGGATAAGCAACAGCTCACAGTGTTATCATTACTGGACTTCAGTAATGCTTTTAACACTGTTGACTTTGATATACTACTTGCCACTTTACGTTCACTTAACATATCTCCAACGGCAATAAACTGGTTTCATAATTATTTGTTTAGGCGCCGGCATCGGGTGCAGATTAAGGAAGATTTTTCAACCTGGTGCGATGTTGAGACCGGTGTACCTCAAGGTGGTGTATTGTCTCCTCTCTTATTTTCAATCTTCATTAACTCTATTAGTCTTCCTCTTACTTCTCTCTACCATCTCTATGCAGACGATCTCCAAATTTACACTCAGGCTCGCTTGAATGATCTTCCTAATGCTATTTCTACTATCAACGATGACCTAGCTTACATCTCTAGTTGGAGCAGAGCCAATGGACTAAAGATCAATCCTGAAAAGACTCAACTTATTGTTATAGGAAGTAGACGTCTGCTAAATAAAGTAGACTGGGACAACGTACCACGTGTTATTTTTGATGGAATCGAAATACCGATCAGTGAAAAAGTAAGAAATTTGGGTGTTATAATGGACAGTACCTTTTCTTGGGCACCTCAAATTTGCGAAGTAAGCAGGAAAGTATTTGCATCAATCGGCTCTCTGAGGCGGTTGCGGAACTTGTTACCCATTCCTACGAAAATTGCGTTAGCCCATGCTCTTCTTTTTCCGATACTCGATTATGCCGACATATGTTACCTAGACGTGACCCAGGAGCAACTTAACAAACTTGAGCGTCTCCAAAATGTTTTTATAAGGTTCATATTTGGTTTACGTAAATATGACCACATCTCCGAATTTCGCAAAAAACTCAAGTGGCTCCCAGTTAATCTTCGCTGGAATACACACATTCTTTCTCTCCTGTTTAATGTGCTATTTAACCCTGCATCTCCTCAATATCTCAAAGATCGCTTTAATTTTATATATCAAAATCACTTTCTTTCACTCCGCTCTTCTCAAAATTTGTCCCTAAGTACCCCGTCACATTCTTCTCATTTCTACCACAAATCTTTTTCTGTTGAAGCTGTGCGCCTTTGGAACAGCTTGCCAGTTTCCATATGTAAGATTCAAACCATTACTTCCTTCAAAAATCAAGTAAAATATTATTACCTTAGTTTGTAACTTTTAGGCACATCTTTCTCTCCCTCTTGATTTTTGCAATATTCATCCGTTTGGTGCCTCTTCAGTATACTTACCTTTGTTCGCTGTCTTGATATTTCCTTTTATTTTAATATTATTTTTTTGTGATTTTATTTTATTAGTGTACTACACAGCTAAGTACTACATTAATTTCGTACACCCTACTTGCTTCTTCGTCTTGTATCCTTTTACCAGGTTGCCTGGAAGAAATCGCTGCCTGAGCGATAAGGCCGCCTACTGTACCTATTCTGTATTTTATATTTTCTGTGTATTTTCCTGTTAACTGGTGTACAATAAAGCATATATTATTATTATTGTCTCTCGTCAGCACGGGGTCCAATTTGAACCCCGGACCTTTGTCAGGCTTGCGCGGGGACATGGGGGGTCCAACACGTAGAGGCCCTTTCGAGAATTTTGATCTACTTTGTAATGGGTTATATTCGGCGGGACCTCTCTCTGACTGCATCAATAGTTAATACAGACACAGACAGACCCCGCAGAATATAATGGGACTATTGTAATGAAAAGTGATTTGCCAAACTTTGGGCTATGTGGGTGAACTGGGGGGACTAGCTGGCTGGGCCTATGGAGTGAGATCCGGCACCTGCCTATATTCAACATCTCACATTATCGAATCCTACTTTAGGCAGGTGGTGACTCGCCTCTCCTTGGTGGGCCCCCCAAACAGCCAACCCGATGGTCGACAGGGGGCAACACTGTTGAGAGAAGCTGGGGGTGTCGAGAGGTGTGGCCCCGGATTCACCATCACGAGCGAGTAATCTCGAGCTCGGAGCGGGCTTCCCCGCTATTATGCCTTTAGACACTTCCACCCCCGAGTGTATGGCTCTTTCAGAAATTTAGACAACAGCCTATTATCTAAATTTCTGCAAATGCCATACCTCTAGCGCCCCACTCTGACCGGCCAATGAAGGCAAGCCAGAGGTGAGAGACCTGATGCTCTGTCCGGCCGTACCTCTGTGTGGCGGACGAGGCGGAGCCCAGTTCTCTCGGAGGAACTCGAGATGATGGTAGGGGGTGGTGTCGCTACTCACCAACAGCTCGCCACAAACTGCTCTGCCCCCTTATTATTATTATTAACTTTTTTTTATGCAATGAAAATGGCAAACAAGCATGTAGTTCAAATTGATGTTAAGTGATGACTGCAGCCTATAGACATTACACAAAGAGATCAAAATACAGATGCGTTACCACTCCTGAGGTCTAAGGTGTTATGCCTCTGTGCCGGCAATTACAGGACCAATAAAAATATGAATTTATATTTTACAGAAAATATAACTGCCCGGCGACATCTAGGTACATAGGTATGTAAAATAGTTTAAAATAGTTTCAATTTTTGTCTACTGAATATACACAAAAATCATTTAAATACACCGATTGTGGAAGAGTTTTATTGCAAACATTGTCATGAGCATTTTATGGAAGAATAAATTGTTTATACTAAAATCATACCTTTATCTTTGAGGTCAACAAACATTTGAAGTTGTAGTATGCTTTACTTATACGAAAACACACCTCAATTTCCTACGGACTAAACCAAGGTTAATCCGAATCCGTGTCTGTGGATTTAATTAGATTACGTTCAAGATGAAGGCAGAGATTGCGCCGCCATTAGTGGGGCGTGTTGTAAAACGCAGGGACCGTAACGCAGCGATGACGAAGACTTGAACAAATGTAATGTAAAAAAATTCAAGTTTAAGTCTATTTTCAAACTCAACAAATGTACACAAAAAATGGCTTAGATCGGTGTACCGTTTTGGGAGAGTTTTATTACAAATACAATTGTAGCCTAAAATGTTAGCTCTATTTTCGAGGCAAACAAACATTATTATGTTATAGTAAGCTTTACACATACGAAATTATACCTCAATTTCCTCCGGACGACTAAACCAAGGTTAATCCGAATCCGTGTCTCTGGATTTCATTACACTGCATTCAAGATTAAGATGCATATTCTCTCCGTCATTAGTGGGGCATGTCGTAAAACGCAGGGACGAAAGAACGAGACGAAGACGAAGACTTCAACAAATGTATGTATGACCCACAAATGAGAGCAGTATTCCAGATGGGGCCGCACTTGGGCCTTATAAAGCTGTAGTAGCAGCCCCGATGTGAAATACTGCCTCGCTTTGTTAAGCACCCCCAACTTTTTGGATGCCAACTTGGTCTTACACTCAATGTGACTCCCGAATTGCACTTCGTTCGATATGTCAACGCCCAGGATACAGATACTCTTACTCAATGGCCAGTGGAGTGCCCTGCAACTGAAGTGCTACAGTAAATTGTTTTTTTTTTTAGGTGTTAGAGGAGATAGCGTTGACTCCTCTAACTCTCCTCCTCCTTTAGGGATTCGTTACAGTATTCACTTCCCATCCTCGTAAATTGCGTACCCATTTGCTTCTATACTCAAAATGAAACGCTACTCGATAATCCCGTGAGTAAGTTAAAGTTATTTTATTTAAAGAAAAATGGAAAGAAAAATTTGACTTCAGGCGAGACTCGAACTCGCGGCCTACTGGGAATCTAGTTGGCAATAGATGGCGCTGCTGCTACCATAAAGCAATGCAATAAATGTGAAGGAAAGATTTGACAAATCGGGCAGGACTTCAGTGACTCAATTGGAAGAGCGGCTGGACTAGATTCCCAGTAGGCCGCGAGTTCGAGTCTCGCCTGAAGTCAAATTTTTCTTTTCATTTTTCTTTAAATAAAATATATTTCACAAGCATCTGTTAATGCGAAATAATATAAAACAAAAAGTTAAAGTTAATCCGAGCCCGTGTCCGTGGATTTAATTACACAAAACTTAAGTTTGAGACGCAAATTCCATCGCCATTAGTGGGGATGTTGTACAAAGCAGGGACCGAACGCAGCGGTGACGAAGACTTGAGCAAATGTATGTATCCAGCTTGTAAAGTGTGAATTACACTGTGAACTTGGCTAATTTTCGCAAAATCTATCTCCTGTATAAAAACATATTACATTCTAGAGGTGGTGGGAAAGTTAAAAAAATGCAATCATGCATGATCCAGCATTTACACCTTAAAGTAGTTTTATAGATAAAATCCCTACTAATATTATAAATGTGAAAGTAACTCTGTCTGTCTGACTGTCTGTCTGTCTGTCTGTTACCTTTTCACGTCCAAACGAGTGAACCGATTTTGATGAAATTTGGTACAGAGATAGAGTTGACTTTAAGAAAGAACATAGGCTACTTTTTGTCTCCTTTTATTATCCCCATCCCCCTAAAATAGGGGGTGGTAATTTGTATGGAGCATCCTACAATTTTCAAGATGGAAAGTTAAAAGTCGGTATGTGAACTCTTTGAGTTTAACAAACAATACGTACATCATTTTTTTTTTAGAAATCTGCCTCCATCCCTTAATGCGGGGAATGAAAGTTGAAAGTATTGGGCTTTACGGCAATGTTCAAGCTGGAAAGCCAAAAATTGGTATGCGGCCTCTTTGTTACTAAAAAAACGTTTACTTGATAATTGATTTTTTTGGAAATCTGCCCCACCCCCTGTCATAGGAGGTGGAAATTTGTATGGTGCATTCCAAAATTTTCAAGGTAGAAAGTTAAAACTCGGTATGCGAACTCTATGAGCCTGACAAACAATAAATACATACTCGTAGTTTTTTATTTTATCTACCACCATACCCTTAAAGGAGGATGTGAATTTTGTATTGGGCTTGTTCAAGATGGAAAGCCAGCATTCCACAATTTTCGGGGTTGAAACTTGGTATGCGGACTCTTTGAATCTAACAAATAATTTCGAACATATTTTTTTTTGACATTGCGCCCATCCCCTTATCTGAGGGGGTAAAATTTTGTATTGGACTTTAACCTAAAATTGGTGTCCAGACTCTTTGTTACTAAAGAAAACAACGTTAAAGTTCTTAAAAAATATACTTTTTTTTGTAAATCTGCCCCAACCCTCTAAGAGAGGAGGTAATAGTTTGTACGGGTATTTGTCAGTTTTTAATGCCGTTTTTTATGTCGTGAGAGTGGCAAACAAGCATGCAGTTCACATTGATGTTAAGTGATGACTGCAGCCTATAGACACCCACACAAAGACCAGAGGTCAAAATGCAGATGCATTACCACTTCTGAGGCCTAAGGTGTTATGCCTCTGTGCCGGAAATTACAGGGCCGTACATTACCACCTGACCGGAACACGATAGTGCTGAACACTGCCATTTAACGGCAAGTATATTAGGTAATTCGGTGGTACCTACGCCCGCGAGCTCCTTCACTGAAGCTCTACCACCAGAAAAGTTTTTTTTTTAAATTTGCCTGAAAATTGGTTTACAGGCTTTTTATGTTATGTACAAAAATAGTTGCATTAATATTGATATGGGACTTACCGCAATTTTCAAGGTGGAATATTAGGGAACAGGCTCTTTGGCACAAAAAAAGATAAAGCAATATCTATAAATAAAACAAATATTAATACTCTTGGCAAAAGATAAGAGGCAGTGTTACCCATTTCCTTTGATGGATGGGGGTCACAAGTTTATTAAAACGCGCTAACGCTGTCTTCTTGATCTGCACTTATGTCGGGGCAGCGGCCGCGCTACCTATGCTTTGAATTATACGGTTGATTCTACATTGATTATTTATTTGCTTTTGATTTTGTAATTATATACGAAAATGTTATATGAAACTGCTGTTCCTAGAGACTTAAAATTTGGTACAAGGGTTCCTTTCATGATGTATAAGAAAGGATTTTTAGAGATAAATATAAAGAACTATTTGACAACAGGTATAAACTTTTTGGATTACAATTAAAAATGATCTGTGCAGACGAAATGGACAAATTCTGTCCTAAAAGGGGAAAATGAAGAATGAAGTGGTAATTTTTTATTTTTGTAAATGTAGTGGCAAACAAGCATGCAATTCACATTGATGTTAAGTGATGACTGCAGCCTATACACACACTTACACTGACACTTACACAAAGACCGAGGTCAAAATGCATATGCGTTACCACGTCTGAGGCCTAAGGTGTTATGCCTCTGTGTCGGAAATTACAGGGCCGTACCGTTGAAAAATGGAAGGGTACTGTTTGTATGATTGAGGTTAAAATTTGTGTGGGATTTTTGGTAGTTTCTAAGTTAGAGACTTGAAAAGTGATGTTCCAGTCTTTCTGTTAGGAATAAAAAAATAGGTACGTGCTTCAGTATTTTGTCAGAATCACCCCTAAACTTTCAAATATAAGAAGTAAAAATTAAATAGAGATTTTTGAATTTTTAAGTTATAGACGTGATTAAGTTCTCCATATATAGGTAGGTACGCGACGGGAACCTTGACTAGGACATTTCTACGGGATTGTAAAATTTAAATTATTTATAAAACGAGATCCACGCGGGTGAAGCCGCGGGCAACAGCTAGTATTAATATGTATTTTTGTCTGTAAAAGTGGCGTGAACTTATTCACAATCGTTACCTATATTTTCAAACTGTGATCTCACTTACTGTGATGCTAACACTAAGCTTCTGAAGCATTTATAAATATTAAAGTGAAAACGATATATCAATTTAAACTTAGAGGAGTCAGAGGTAGCATTGACTCCTCCAATTCTCTTCTATGAATTAATTACAGTATTCACTTCCCATCCTCGTAGATTGCATACCTATTCGCTTCCATACTCGCTCTGAAACGATACTCGATTATCCCGAGACTAAGTTAAAGTTAATCTGAACCCGTGTCTGTGGATTTAATTACACTACACTCAAGTTTGAGACTCAGATTGCGCTGCCATTAGTGAAGCAAGTTGTTAAACTCAGAGACCGTAATGCAGTGGTGATGGAGTCACGAAGAAATGTATATGTATCCAACTTGTAAAGCGTAAGCTACACTGTGGCCTAAGGTCTAAGCTAATTCTCACAAGTTTACGTCTGCATTAGAATGTGTTTGGAAAGAAATAATATAAAACAATGTATATTTATCCAAATTGTCAGGCGAGAGCTTCACTCAGAGCTAAGCTAAGCTGAAAAGCTAATGTACTACGTTCTTAAAAAGAGATTAAAACGCGTATGACCCTTCGACCACGATTTTTCTACTGTTGAGAAGTGGCAAACAAACATGCAGTTCATATTGATGGTAAAGGAATACTGTAGCCTAAGAACATCTAGATAAAAACCAGAGATTTCAATGTAGAAGCGTTGCCACTAAGCTCATTTGCCTCTGTGTCGGAAATTACAGAGCCATACATTGTACTATTTATTTTTCGCAATAACACATGGGAGTGATCTTTGGAAATTACCGAAGTGCTTCGCTAAGCTACTTCGGTAGCTTACTGAACTATCCTGAGGCAAGTTCGATTCCTGTCCGAAGTCAAATTTTTCTTGCCGTTATTTCTTAAATTTCTAGAGCCATACATTACTTTCTTACCAGAACACGATTCGGTAATGCGGTGGTTCCTACGCTCTCCTACTCTAAAAGTCTGCCATCAAAAAAAAAAAAAAACGAATATATAACATTTTATATATTTACCAATATACAGGGTTAATTTAGATTGGTGCATCACCTCTTGCAGCCTATCTACATCAATGCCAACAACATAATTTGTTTAACGAGATGATGAGCTAATTTTAATTGACCCTGTATAATAAATATATTCTGGATTGTTCCTCAAAAAACTGTAATCCATCTAGAATATTTAGGTTGCGTACGAAATGGAGTTAAATATTTGGAAATTGCGAAGGCGTGGGCGAGTATTGACAGACATTGATAGCGCGGCCCAATATCACGTTACACCAACCGCGGGTGTAATTATGTAATGTAATGTGGTAACATGATAGCTTCGCGCGGTTCATTGCTTAAATATATCAAAAAAGTATTAGATGGTAATGTATTAATATTACAGGTACTTTGAGCAGCGGTCGGCGGATAACTTAGGCCTCAGTCGCTTACCATGTGAACTGTACGTTTATTTGCCACCTTTGCCGTCCCGTTAAAAAACGATGATGACAGATGATGCAGTGTTAGAGCATGTGGATAAAATTGTAAATCATGGATGTGCTTTTAGCAGGGATGGTAGGTACACCGCTGACATAGAGAGGAGAGTGCTTGCTGGGCATTGCGTGAATGGAGCGTTGGGTGAGTTGCTAGAATTTACGACTAGCTATACATAATGCTGCACTTACTCCAATATGGGGAAGTAAGAGAAAGCTGGGCTGGTGGGTAGTGCAGGAAAAAGCATGAAAGTAAATTAAACGTGGTCGAGATGAGATCTTTGCGCAAGATCTGCGGTGTATCACTCACCGATCGCGTTCGTAATGAAGATGTAAGAAAGAGGTTTTGTGTGAATGAGAGTATCGGTGTGATAAAAGGCATACTGCGATGGTTCGACCATATAGAACGAATTTCGAATGACGGAATGACTAAACAGATATACAATGCGAATGTGGATGGTTGCAGAGGCCCAGGAACACTAAGACTGACCTACCATGACCAAATAGGTCGAGTATAGTCTGAGGGTGTGGTCAAAAGTCTTGGAAATCGTCGTACATGTATGAACAGAATGATAAATGTAGAATAAGCACGGGAGGTGTGTCAGGGCCGGGATATCTGGCGCTCTGCCTACTCCGTAAGGGACTTAGCGTGAAGATAAATGCAATGAAAAACGGCATATTCATCATGGTAGTTATTGAAAACTGCCATGATTCAGTTAGTGATGTCAAGGTTTTGATTCAAGAAACCATAAAACATTGCCTAATTCTATGAATTGTGACTGCGCGTTTCTTATTAATTCGACAACACTAATCAGTTATTGCGATAAGATACGCGTATAATTGGATACCAGTATAGTTTAGCGTGTTTTGTAAGACAGGCGAATAAGCAATGTAATCTCCTCGAGCGCGAATTCGTAAACCGATATTTGTAAACAAGTTCTGACTGGGGACTTGACATATACATTAATTACATAAAATAAAATAAATAAAATACACTTACACTCACAGTCCCACAGTAGGTATAAACCTGTGTCGTGGGTGCCGTTGTACACATACAACACATACACAAACACCCAGACCCGAAACAATTATCTGTAGGTTGGTATGCCGTACAAATATTTGTCCCAGTGCGGGGATCGAACCCGCGACCCTTCGAATTAAACGGTCATTTCACACCGCTGGACTAACTGGATCGTCAAATACTGAATCCCAAAAATTAGTCCTTGATTTAACTTTCAATAAAAGGAAATTCATGAAAGGTATGAAGAATTAACTGCCTCAGTAGCCTAGTGATAGCAGGCTACGACGGGATCCTGGGTTCGATTCCTGGGTCAGAGATAACGATGTATAATCGTTTATCTCTGGTTCTATTGGGATATTCCAATTTTCTGGCAGTTTCTCAGTACCTCGAAATTTGGTTATGTACCCGGAGAAGTCAATAGGCTCACCACCCAATTATTTCATACCTAATAATTATATTTTCAAAGAATATTAACAGAGATTAAAAACAAAGAACGCGATCGCTGTAAAAAATTGAAAAATTTCACTTTTACGTATTTTAAATTCCTTGTATAGAAAAATTAAAAAAATCTATAAATAAGAAAAGAAGGGGCTGCCCTTATCATTTTGGGGTGAAACAAATTTGCAACCGATTCATATACCTAACAAATATACGCAACAAAAAACATCATAATCGGTCGAGCGGTGTCGGGGAAGTATTGTTTGTTATAATAACTGTGACACGAATATTTTATAATAATACTCGTATGTTAGACTAGCGCTCCTGACAATTTCCTATTACATCAGAATTAGTATAGATAAATAACCTATATACCTCCTGCAGTGCCATCTTCCGGGCTAATTTGTGAATCTAAACCATTCTCAAATCACCATGAACACAAAAACATTCATCAAAATCGGTCCAGCCGTTTATTAGGAGTTCAGTGACCTATCCTCACAAGAAATATAATATAATAGGTTGGGGAAAAAGTCTTTTCGCATTATAGTATGTATGAACTTGTAATAAAATCTCTTTGGCTGTAGTATTTGTATCTGGCTGGTTTTGGTATCATTGAAAGTTAAAATTTTAAAGAACATAATTCCAAATTCAAATTAGGCAAATGTGTGATTTTCATTTGTTTTTCGTACTGTCAAGATGAGTGAATCTAATGAAGAAATTCGATACATTTTAAAATTTTACTACAAAAAAGGTAAAAATGCAACGCAAGCCGCAAAACAAATTTTGCGATGTTTATGGACCTAGTGCAGTGTCTGTGAGAGTAGCACAAATTTGGTTTAAGCGTTTTCAATCCACAAATTTTGATGTCAAAGATGCACCTCGCTCTGGTCGCCCTATTACGGATAAAAAGGATGCCATTTTTGAAAAAGTGGAGCAAGATCGACATATCAGTAGTTACGACGTAGCTGAAGAACTGAGAATTGATCACAGAACAGTTTTGGCACATTTGAAAAAAGCTCGATCTACAAAAAAAAAAACTCGATATTTGGGTACCTCACGAGCTCACTGAAAGAAACCTAATGAACCGTGTACTCATTTGTGATTCTTTATTACGACGTAATGAAACCGAATCATTTTTGAAGAAGCTGATAACTGGTGATGAAAAGTGGATCACGTACGACAAGGACGTGCGAAAAAGGTCGTGGCCAAAGGCCGGTCAGGCTTCACAGACTGTGGCGAAACCCGGGTTAACTCGCAATAAGGTGATGTTATGTGTGTGTGGTGGGATTGGAAGGGCATTATTCATTATGAGCTATTACCACCAGGCAGGACTATCGATTCTGAACCCTACTGCGAACAACTGATGAGATTAAAGCAAGAAGTTGAGAGAAAGCGGCCGGAATTGATCAACAGAAGGGGTGTGGTGTTTCATCATGATAACGCTAGACCTCACACATCTATAGACACTCAGCAAAAATGAAGAGAGTTTGGCTGGGAGGTGTTAATGCATCCGCCGTATAGTCCTGACCTTGCACCTTCAGATATCCACCTGTTTCGGTCTCTTCAAAATTCTTTATGCAATGTTAGGTTAACATCACGAGAGGACTGCCAAATCCACTTATCGCGGTATTTCAATGAGAAATCCCAAAATTTTTATAGCAATGGGATCATGTCCCTACTTACAAGCTGGCAAAAGGTTATCGAACAAAATGGTACATACATACTTTAGTTAAATTTAAATAAACTAGATTAAAAAATGTTTTGAATTATCTTAAAAAATGTGAAGAAACCTTTTCCGCAACCTTGTCGGAGTTTAATTCATATTTATTTTAGATTTTAATGACGGAAATCTGAAGACTTCGTGGTACACCTTTTTAATGCCGTTTTCAATTCTTAAACAATCTTAGTCCATTGTCATTTAACGATCATTTAGGGTAGGACAGCAGCAGTATCTTTGAGTTAATTACTAAGATGTACGACTTCAAGCAATAGTAACTTAAAAATCGTATCTTCACGCCTGTTATCCGCGATGGGGTAGAGGTCATTGCATGCATTGAATACATCCAAACAGCCACGATTGGCCGGCTACGTTTCGTCCCATGTAATAGATAACTATAGATAAAGCTTATTAAGATCTCCGGGCACATTACTGGCACTGGTAAACTTTGAGAAAATAGCAAAATCCCAATAAAGCGCAATACACACTGAGCCCACAAGGCCGCCGACACAGCCCGCCGACTTAACTATAGGCCTATGGTGAAAATAATCATGTTGGCAAGCTGCGCCCTCGCGTGTTGCCCGTCGACACTCGAGTGGTAGTGACAAGTAAGTTCCGCATCTGAAGCCGCCGACATGCCGTCAACAAACTTTTCCGACTTGCAATTATTAAGGCCGCCAACTAACAGCCCCAATAGATAGGCTTACCATAATACCGAAGAGCCAAACCGGGACGCAGAAGAGAAAGAGGCTCATTTTCATTTTGCTTTTCGCTTAATTTGTGTTTTTCATACTTGGGGTTGGAGTGTCGGTGCTGGTCAAGTTTGACCGGGACGCCGGGACAGGGATCTCAAACCGGGACTATCCCGGTCAAACTGGCACGTATGGTAAGCCTACCGATAGGTGACCGTCGGCGGCCCGGCGGGCTCAGTGTGTATTGCACTTAATACTTACATGTGCATAGGCATATGCATAGATAAAAAATAACTATTTTTACAAGACTGCCCAAACATTTTACGTTATTGGAAAAAGACTAAAACCGACATTTGCCTAAAATTTCTAGAAAAATCTATTTGTTATTCGAGAAACTCGTTTATTTTATCTTATCCTTGTCAGATAGATTTATCTGAGAGGCTGGTGTTAAATAAATCATTGCCAAGATTTATGGGCGTCTGCCTAACTTCATTTTGTTTTCATAATCCACTTTTTAACAGACAGTTTGATATTCAAGCATTAGAATTTTTCGATTTATGGCTTTTACGTTGGCGTAGGGGCTTTGTTTATGGTGATGGGCATGTTTTGACTAAGTAAGTGTTTGAATGTGAATTATTACGACCCGCGGGTTTGCCTCAAATATAACAAAAAAAAATATGCGTGATTTTTTACATTTGACGGTTACTTGAGATATTTGCGAGGATTGGGATTATATTTGTAAAGAATATTCATTCTTTAATGTCATTGTATCTGAGGAGACGTTTTATATCGTTTTATGTAGGTAATACAACGGGAGATATACGTATTATTCAGTTCATTCAATTACAGCCTATGAAAATAACAACAGCATTATTGCCTGGATGTACAGTACTCAACAATAAATATTGCACATCGAGCTTACGAAAGAGACAATATGCTAGTTTCGACTTTGTAGAGCGTTTTCTCTGCTGCACAACTGTCAACATAAGCACTGACAGTCCGCTATTGATCAAAACATGATCAAAATCAAAACATGATCAAAATCAATACATCATCATAAATTACGGATCGTTCCTATTGGAACCCTGTAGTAAAAGCAACTTTGATCGGTTAGACAGGTTACAGTTGAAAGGACTTAGAATAATTACGGGTGGAATGCGATCCTCTCCGGGTAATGCTCTAAGAATGGAGTGCTGCGATCCCCCATATAATCTCAGACGTCAATATCTTTCGGATCGTTTTGTTTTTAGGCCCTACAAAATGGTTCTCATCCCCTTAGAGCAAAACTGTCTTTGTTAGCTGAGCTAGTACAATCTCAAAAATATTGGTAAAAAAAAATCCCCCTCCGTTTAATGCGAATAGAAAATAACCCTTTATACAGTTGTCCAAAATGTCCTCCTTTCCTCTTTGATTATGATATCCTGACTTATACACCAACCATCATATTAGATTTGGGGATTAACAAGAATTCTCTGGCTTCAAATGAAATGCTTAAAAATATATTATTTTCCAAATTTCTTAATTGTCTTCCCGTGTACACAGATGCGTCCAAATTATCTGCTGAAGGTGGAGTCGGTGCAGCAGTTTGGATCCCCTGATATTGTTTTTTGTATTTTTGTGCTTCACGCCAATGAGTAGTATTTCTTTTTTTTTATATGTTTAAATGAAAATTCTAGAAGATGGAGATGGATGGGTTGTTTTCTTAAGGAACTTTACTAGGAGAATTTCGGTACGCTGTTTTGGAGACAACACGAAAATACAATCTTCACTGCACATCATTCTAGAAACTCATAATACTGTTTCAGGTGATATGCTGTTCTACTTTTAACAACACGAAATGAGAAAAAGGTAATAATTACATATGTTAAAAGTGGATCGAGGTACAAACTTTTACTGGTGGTAGAGCTCCAGTGACGGAGCTCGCGGGCGTAGGCACCACCGCATTACCTAATATACTTGCCGCTAAATGGTAGTGTTCAACACTATCGTGTTCCGGTCAGGTGGTAATGTACGGCCCTGTAATTTCCGGCACAGAGGCATAAGACCTTAGGCCTCAGGAGTGGTAACGCATCTGCATTTTGACCTTGGTCTTTGTGTGGGTGTCTATAGGCTGCAGTCATCACTTAACATCAATGTGAACTGCATGCTTGTTTACCACTTCCATTACATAAATAAAAAAAAAAAACAAAACAAACACTCAGTTACACGTGTATGAAAGCTAGAAGGTCGATGCTATTTGTGACTATCGATTGTATGATTGCTACCCTGTCACGTTTGTTTTTTGGTAACAGACATCTACGTGTACCTAACATTTGGAAGGTATTGGTATTGATCGATTTTTTATGTCATAAGGTTGACAAACAAGTTGACGTACCCACCTGATGGAAAGTGATCACCGTCGCCAATGAACATTATTTTTTATGTAATTGAAGTGGCAAACAAGCATGCAGTTCACATTGATGTTAAGTGATGACTGCAGCCTACACAAAGACCAAGGTCAAAATGCAGATGCGTTGGCACTCCTGAGGCCTAAGGTGTTATGCCTCTGTGCCGGAAATTACAGGGCCACACATTACCACCTGACCGGAACACGATAGTGCTGAACATTACCATTTAGCGGAAAGTATATTAGATAATGCGGTGGTGCCTTCGCCCGCGAACTCCATCACTGGAGTTCTACCACCAGTAAAATTAACAAAAACGATAGCATAATCAATTAAAACATCAGCAATACCAAGGGAATTGCCAACGTACTGCTAGCTCTGAAGGACTCTTTTGATGCCATTATTGATTAGGTGGTGAAAACATTCCAATATGAAGCGCGCATGGCCCCGCTGGCGGGATGGCTGGTGTAGACCGGAAGCGATGTACTCGGTTAAGCGGTACGGGCGCGGTCGGGTGTGTGATGAGTGACCGCTTCCGTGCTTCGGAGGGCACGTTAAGCCGTCGGTCCCGGTTGGTATCGATAGATAGCAGTCGTCAAACCTTGTCGGAGGCCTCACTAAAAAGTATCTCCACCAACCCACATTGGAGCAGCGTGGTGGAGTAAGCTCTAGGCCTCCCCCCAAAAAGGGGGAGAAACTCGTGCCCAGCAGTGGGACATAAGGTTGCCTTTATTATAAAGATATCTACTTAAAAACTCATATATAAGCAAGGTACCTACCTCGTTTGGAACTAATAAAAAACAAGGTCTCTGCATTAACTAGTTTCCAGTTCAGCATTATGTCAAGCCGGAGCCCGACGCTGGCTATTTGCTGACGTGAATAAAAAAATCCAACATGCAACGCAATTCCTATCGCAGCATCAATAACGTAAAAACCAAGACTCTTATAGAGAGCTGCGATCTGAAAAACGCTGGTTTTAATTTCGAAAAATGAAATCGAATCAAAGCATCGAAAATGGAAAGGCTGGCGTAAGTCTGTGTTAAAAGTTAGGATAGAAGAGTTTATTCTAAAAGCGGCTGTACAAACCTATAGATGCATAAAACTTTTTTTAATACAGGCCACTACCGACCCTCTTCAGCTTCGCTCGAGTAGATGAAATGGAAGCTGTCAGTATTCCCGTTACTGCAATATTTTTAATTGAGGCCAATTTTAAATGAAAGTTATTTGGTCGATTCCGTTTTAACGTTCCCTAGCTAAATAGAAAGAAACGAAATCCTTATAGATTCATCATATCTGTCTGTCCGTCCGTCTGCATGTCAACAGCCATTTTATTTCGAAATTATTTAGACTACGTACTTGAAATTCCTGAAGTAATTATATTCTGTGAAAGTGGTAAAATACGAGTCCATCCTCGCTCTAACTCTTAAAAATAAGGACGTGAAAAGTATTAAAAAATATGTGCAATTTTTTATGAAACTTTCAACGAAAGTTAGTTTGAGCGAGATATTCCATATATTTTTTGAGATAAGATATATTTTCAAAAATATACTCTCGTTAAACATTAGGCACGCTACTACGGAATCGTTAATGGGCGATTCCGACTAAAAAGTCGTAGTCGTAGAATAGACAGAAAGATATTATCTAAACATCTAGAAATCAAAAATTACTAGTGAAAAATTATTTTTACCACATTTTTACAAACCATAATAGGTCTTGATTTGCCTTTTTTTTGGAGAAAAATACAGACTGCAGCCAGTGATCATGCATAAAAAGTGGCTTTTTGTGAAACGAACGGATTGGCATATTCGGTTTATTTCGTCGCTTGAATGGCTTCGATGATATTGAGGTGCAAACAGAAATAGGTCGGATTCGGACCGACATGGCGAAATTTTTTATTAGTGTGAGGATGAATAAAAATTCTACCCAGTTCTCTAGCAGTTTCAGTTAATAAAAAAAAAACAGTTCCACGATCCAGTTCACAGGCTTCTAACATTGTTAGCTGTTTATTAGTTAAAAAGACATTTTTTAAGCATTCTTTTTTTTTCCCCAAAATATTAATAAACTCTATAACATGTGTTGATACAATTATTAGGGGAGAAGGGGTAGGGGGGAAGGGAATGGTAGTCACCTAATTGCGCCATTCTATAAAATCTTAATTTCAAAGTAAATATTATTATTTATTGCAACCGACTACACGTTAGCTTTATTTACGAGTAATTGACTATCAATTAAGATCAATTTTAATAAATTGCGAAAATAACCTTGGGAGTAAACACGATTTGACTCCCATTGCACTGACTTGAGGATAATGTTGGTCACCGTATGGGTAAAGACAATTTTGCCCCTTTGGCAAGTAGAACTTTCGGACAAGTCCCAACTAGTGTAGTCCACGTGAACCCGTAGCCAACATGAAGTACATCTGTAGCCAGGCGTAGGCAGGGGATGGCAACGGAATCAGTTTGATAGAGCTTGTAAATATAAAATCTACCACTTTTAACTGATATCTGTCATAAATATACCGATCTTCTCCTTCCCTTTAACCATACCGCCATCCCCTACTAAGTGATAGTTAGGAAGTGCTAACTGATGATGGAATGGCAATCACCAGACTCTCATTACCTCCAAATATCTTAAAGAAACAAAAAATACGTAACTACGTAACTTCACGCCTGTAATCTCCGAAGGGGTAGGCAGAGGTAAATGCATGCATTCAATCATACATGCAAACACCCATGACTCGCCGGTTTCGTTTTGGCCCATGTAACAGGTGGCAAACCTGTTGCTATCTCCGGGCACATTATCACACTCCGGGGTACTGGGAAACTTCCAGAAAATGGAAAAATCCCAATAGAAGCAGAGATAAAGGATTTTATACCGTTATCTCTAATATGCCCCGACCCGGGAATCGAACCCAGGACCTCCAGCGTAATAGTAGTGGCCTGCTACCACTACGCTACTGAGGCAGTTAAAACACATCATCAATCGAATGATCTGATTAACTATGTGTAAAAGTATTGAATTTTTATCGTAAGAAATAGAGAGTTATCGTTTGTTTCAATTCAACGAAAAATAACATCAGCGGAGCGTAAAAACAAAACTTTATCATATCCGAAATGCGCAGGCGCCTAAAAACTTGAGTCATCCAAGGCGATGGCGGGGATACAGAGCAGGGATGGGGAGGTAGTTTATGTATTGCTCGCGTGTATAGATTCGTGGATATATTGGTGACTCCTAATTACCCACTGACTCCCATTACCCCATGTTCCCCTAAATACGAATTTTGCTTTGTGGTGGCCCACGTGGTTAGAACCTTTTTACAGTACTCGATCTATTTGGTTAAAGTAGGTCAAGCCTTGATCCTGGGCCTTTGCAACTTCAATTGTATTTCTGTTTAGTCATTCGCTCATTCGACATTCTTTCTAAATGCCCGAACCATCGGAGCTTGCCTTTATTCATTTTTGCACCGACACTTACATACATTCACTGGTGGTAGAATTCTAGTGAAGGAGCTCGTGGGCGTAGGCACCACCACATCACCTTATACATTTACCACCAAATGGTAGTGTTTAGCACTATCGTGTTCCGGATGGTAATGTGTGGCCCTATAATAAGTATCACTCAGTGTCAGGGGGTTGCATCGCATCCGTATTTTGACCTCTGGTCTTTGTGTGGGTGTCTATAGGCTGCAGTCATCACTTAAAATTCATGTGAACTGCATGTTTTTTTGCCATAACACAATAAAAGATACTCTCATTGACATAAAGCCTCTTACATCTTCATTACGAACACGATCGGCGCGCGATATATCGCATATGCTACGTATAAATATTGGGTATTTGCATGTATGCTAGAATACATGATTCATGATGACGGACAGAATATGAATAGAATAGAATTCATTTACTCGGACAACAACACAGAGATAAAGTATAATATTTAACAAACAACATAGGTACCTTTTTTTTAATGTAATTGAAGTGGCAAACAGGCATGCAGTTCACATTGATGTTAAGTGATGACTGCAGCCTATAGACACCCACACAAAGACCAAGGTCAAAATGCAAATGAGTTACCACTCCTGAGGCCTAAGGTGTTATGCCTCTGTGCCGGAAATTACAGGGCCGTACATTACCACCTGACCGGAACACGATAGTGCTGAACACTACCATTTAGCGGCAAGTAAAAAGTAAAAAATAAAAGTAAAGTACCTACAACAATAGACAGTAGATAGGATAAGCAATTTGGTACAATAGACAGGTAGGTAGGTATAATGACAAGCATGTATCAAGGTTGATCCGAATGGGTACCCAGATCAGCTTATGCCAAGCAGATGTTACCTATCTGCTTGACGCTGGTCTTCATCTGGGACCCTGAGTTCCACGGATGTCAGTCAGTTACACACTAATACAGATATAGTCTATTAAGACAAAATAGATAGTTTAAACTCTTACATAGGTAGGTAGTGCAGAAATGTTGACAATGCTTACACAACCTTAAACAAACTCAAAATAATAAAAAATCTATACAGAAAAAAATATATATACATAATATATACCTATATATGTGTAATGTGTATAATAATAACCGCGTAAAAGTGTTAACAGCCAAATAATAATATAAATCATAGACTAGTAAATTACAGCGATGAAGTTAATGGAAGTTATAACTTTCTCTGCCTACCCCTTCGGGGATTACAGGAGTGAAGTTACATTTTAACTTTCAGTTAAAGTTGGTAAGACCTTTTAAATTAAAGACCCAGCATACTTTAGTGTTCGTTATGTGAATGCACTGTTCACATATTCTGTCCATTCCTTCGGAAAAAACAAACGTGAAGTTACGTTATGATTTGCATTTCAAATTCAGCTAGCCATGAATGAAGTAAGAGAAAAAAAGGTAAAAGGTTATAATACCACTGTCGGCAACTAAGGTGAGTTAAGCGGTTAGAAAAAACGAAGTGTAAGGCTTCGACACGAACAGTACTGGAGCTACGTTATACCTGAAAGTTAACTTTTTCCTATAGCTATGCAAAAAATATGATTAAAGTAAGGGATTTTCTTTGAGTTATGTAGTATTTACGTCTCAGCTTAAAGAAATTCATTTGCTATCCTTCTTGTGTTATTCAGGAGTTTTATATTGGAAACATTTTATCTTATGAAGTGGCAAAAAACCATACAGTTTAGAGATAAGTCTATAAATATAAATGTTACTTCACGCCTCTAATCCCTAAAGGGGTAGGCAGAGGTCCATGCATGCATTCAAGCATACATGCCATGCCAAATACCCACGAATCGCCGGTTACGTTTTGGCCATGTAACAGGTGGAAGAATTGTTGCCATCTCCGGGCACATTACCAAACTCCGAGGTACTGGAAAATTTCCAGAAAATGGAAAAATCCCAATAGAACCAGACATTAAGGATTTTAAACCGTTACCTGATAGTCCCCGACCCGGGAATCGAAGCCAGGACCCCCAGCGTAGTAGTAGTGGCCTGCTACCACTATGCTACTGAGGCAGTCTATAAATATATAGCCTATAAACCTTTACCGACATGAAACTAGAGATTTCAATGTAGATGCGTTGCCTGTTCTGAGGCCTAAGGCATCCTAAGGTATTTATACAGAAACGGCGTAAGGTGCAGGATAGAAATTGTACGAAGGTGACATTCGTAAACACCGAAGCGGTGTGCCTGCTGCCAGCACCGCGCCGCCAGAGAATATGTATTAATACGTATAGAATGGACACTTCGACGTCCCGCCCGATTGGCTCGCATCACTCAACCCCTTCCCCTCTTATAACGACGGTTGGTATTTTGTACGTGCTACGCACACAGGTGCGCGTGTAAATACACGTCACTGATTGATGTCTGTGTAATAGAAACCAAATTAACCGTTTGTATGGAATTTTGGAGGAGTGTCCGCGGAGTGGCGCCGCTTCAGTGTAATTCACTAATGTCACCTTCGTACAATGTGTATGCAAACGTCTGCCAACGCTTGAGTCAGAAGAAAAATCCCCTTCATGAAAAGGCCTAAATTATAAAATTACCAGAATATGTAAACCACCAAAATAGACTAATGCTCCCTACCGTCCGTTTAGCCAGCCATTCGTCATTTTGTTATGAGCACAAAAATATATAATAAATTACCAACACCATTAAAAAACGAAACAAACTAGAACTCATTCATTAAAAATATAAAACAATTACTCATCGATAAATGTTACTATAAAATTCAGGATTATTTGAGCAAAACCTTCAAATGATATATATCTTTTTATCTAAATAAATGATAATATTTAACTTTCTCTTATTACATAAGCTTCCCCTCATATGTTGCTATGCCCTAACAAGGTGTCATTGTACAAAACCACCTATGTACCCATATGACATAACGCAATAAATAATTTGAATTTGAAAAAAAAAAATAGTAGGTCTAACCTAGGTACCGCTGAATTATACCGTACATAGAAAATAGAAGCCCTTCTTTGCGTTGTGTTTCTTCTTTTCTTCGTTTCTTTGTTACCCTATTCGATGACTTTGATAAAAGAATTCTTTAGTCCATTCTTAGATTATAACATAATATAATAAACATAATCCATCTCTGTACTAATTCACAAAATTATGAACGCGTTTCAACTTGAATATCGCCGGTCTCATTATCCAGTCGAGTCAAACAACTTTATTCGAGGCTTCCGACGTTTGTGTCGTCAAATTATGACATGGAATAATTTTATTCTAGCGTTGTTTCAGTGAACTTAGTCTTGGGCTGTTGTCTTTTTTTAGGGTTCCATAATAAACAAGGAACCCTTATAGTTCCGCCATGTCTGTCTGTCTGTCTGTCTGTCCGTCCGCGGTTTAAGGCAAAAACTATTGGTACTAGAGACTTGAAAATTGGCACAAGTTTATACCTTAATCACGCCGAAAAAGAAGTAGAATAAAAACATGAAAAATATTTTAATTAAGGGTACCTCCCCTACATGTAACGCGCGGTTATTTTTTTATTGTTCGTTTTCTATATAGTGAGACACATCATTGGATAGGTCTTTTAAAAATGTTAAAGATGTGCCACTATCATTTTTCGATTTAGTTAACTATTCGTGAGTTATTAAGCCAATTTTCGTAAAAGTCAAGTGTTCCCAACCTCTTTCAACTAAGCGGTTGTTGTTAAAAATTCGCACGTTACGGCATTATTGGTCACATATAAGCGAAATCAAAAGGAAAACTATCACACTTATGTTGGCTTTACAAGTTTGCGAGTAATAGGCGAACAAATGTATATTACTCGAAAATGTTGAATAACTCCATAGAAATATATTTTTTTTCATTCAATTATTCAAGCATATTATTTTAAAAGCAACGGAACCCTATACAACGCGTTGCCCGACACGCACTTGACCGGTTTTTTAACTAAAGTTTTGAATATTTTTTTACCTATAGATTACAGAAAAAAACCTATGCGAAGTCGAAGAATGGTATTTAAGGTTAAATTTTAACTTTACGAAACCCTGTGCGAGTATGCACAGGGTTCTGTACAGTTATCACTCACAAAAGTTTCATAGATTTCGAACTACAGACCCCAAAAACCCAGCTCCTGAAGGTACCTCATCAAGGTCAGACTAAGTAACAAAGGCTCTGATTTATACGGTGGGTCGTTAATTAAAAAAGTTAGGTGGGCTTAACATATCGGTAGATTTATAAGATTATAGTGGATAGACATGTTGTGGGAGGATTTGTTCGGATCCTTTGTCGATTGTTTTTTAAAGTTTTTACGAGTATTTATTTAACTAAGGCTCAGCTGACATTCCGTGGGCTGTAACCTTTAAAACTATAATAGGTAGAAACTTTTACTGATAGTAGAGCTCCTGTGACAGAATTCGCGGGATTAGGCACCACCGCATTACCAGATATACTTGCCGCTAAATGGTAGTGTTCAGCGCTATCATGTTCCGGTCAGGTGGTAATGTACGGCCCTGTAATTGCCGGCACAGAGACATAACACCTTAAGCCTCAGAAGTGGTAAGGCATCTGCATTTTGGTACTCTGGTCTTTGTGTAAGTGTCTATAGGCTGCAGTCATCACTTAATATGAATGTGAACTGCGTGATTGTTGGCCACTTTCATTACATAAAAAAACTTGAAATGTTACTTAATCATAATCAGAAAGGAGACGGCGAACACCCATACTAGATCCGGCCCACCTGAAAGGTTGGCGGACCAGAATGACGATATTGTTAAAATACTCTTAAAACTATCCCATTTACAAAGAATAAATAGAAGAAACCATAATCGACGGGAATCCAAAGATATTTGAGGTTATGTTATTAAGTATGTGATAGGTACAATACTCATGTAGGTACAAAACCTATGTATGTTCCAAGAAGCTTGAACAATGAGAATACTTATTTGAACTGATATCCCTAGAATAGAATAGAATATTATTTATTGTACATCAATAATTTTTACAAAAATAAAATTAGATGCATAGTAAATAGGCAATACAACCAGGCGGTCTTATCGCTTAAAGCGATCTCTTCCAGACTACCTGTAGGTGGAAGGAGACTTGATTTGGTTAAGACGGTAGGGGTATACAGGTTAAATAAATAATACGTACAGTAATTAAATTAATAAAATACAAAGTATACAACATATATAGATAAACAACATTGGATAGATATATACATAATAATACAGCAATATTATAGGTAAGTAAGAGTAATACTAATTTTTAGCTAGGTAGTACTCATTGAGCTGTTTTTTGAAACAGCCCTATTAGCTTGGTCCCACTTTTTCTTTAAACAAAAGCCGACCTGGCTAGATATAAGACAAAAACACTAAAAAGTAACTAAAACGCTATCAGTATTAAAATTTACGGAGCACAAGTGCAGAAACGAATAACAAAAACAAAAATCATAGCCAAAGAGAATCATAGCTGTCAAAAACTAGGGATAGCAATTTCGAATCAATTTAATCTTTGTCTGTTTAATATTGCATTGATTACTATCAGTGAAAACTTCAAGTTTAATTTAATCGAATAAGTGTTTATGGTTTACAGGTAAAGTTCGATTTTTATCGATTCTTGTAAAACTTATTTCTTTGAAAAATGGATGTAAAGTTACCAAAAATTAATTTAAACTAAACTATTTAACGTCATAACTGTGTTATGTGTATTTACGATTAAAGGTCCAACAGGCAGGATTTTTCAAAGATTTCAAGTAGTGCTCTGAATCGATTCCAGAGTATTTACGATTCAAATCGATTTATAAGTAATATTTTTTTTTGTCAATAACTGGCATCCCTATTTAATATGGCGGTAGGACATTTTTTATCGTTGAACTACTTTTTTTTGTTATATTTCTTAACCCATCGGTTTCGGATCTCCCGCAATCATATGTTTAATGAAAAAAAAAATATATTTATTTTAATATAGCTTTCATTCCTGTCCGCGGTATGTTCGTGGGCCAAATTTCGCCAATCTCCTTTATATATTAACTAGCGGTACACCTCGACTTCGCTCGGGCGCAATGTTGCCTACTTAAGGTATTAGTACTAATACTGTATTAATGTATAGGGTGATGAAAGCAGTTATTTTCTCTTAAACCGACCCTACTGTATCTATTTCATACATACTATCAACCTAAAAACACCCTTAAGGGTCGAATTTCGCAAAATCTTGTCGTAGGTAGCACAAGCGTGCTTAAAAGAATCCCCATCCGAAATTTGAGACTTCTAACACTTAAAGTAAAGAAATTTCAAACAAACGATTAACCCCATAAACAACCCCTTAGCATTTGAATTTTGCAAAATATTAGTGAGCACCTACGTTCTAAAAATAAAAATATAAAGTATTTTTTTATGTAATGAAGGTGGCAAACGAGCATGCAGTTCACATTGATCTTAAGTGATGACTGTAGCCTATAGACACCCGCACAAAAACCAGAGATCAAAATGCAGATGTGTTGCCACCCCGGAGACCTTAGTTATTATGTCTCTGTGATAGTTATTACGGGGCCGTACATTACCATGAAACTGGAACATGATAGTGTTGAACACTACCATTAACCAGTAGATAAATTAGGTAATGCGGTGGTGCCTACGCCCTCGAGCTCACTCACTCACTGGAACCACCAGTAGAAAGGTATATATAAAACATGAAGTATATAATGAAGTGTAATTTTCTCCGGAATATTCAATCCTAAACTAAACAACCCTAAACTTAAATAAAGGACGGCGGTAAGCAAACCTAAGTTAGCGCGTTATGAAGTCAAGATTTCTGTAAGTTAACTGTCTCAGCGTATTGTGACAGAAAGTTTGAAGTTAGCTGTCGTTTTATAATTAACTAGATGGTCCGGCAAATGTCGTTCTGCAAGAGAGAAAGCTCTCTTCGGACTATCTTCCAGAAGTGGACGGAAGGGCTGGAGGAACCGGGTTTCGGCCGGCGATTTGTAGAAGCTGTTCAATCACTTTTACGTCAGTGGGTCGAGTGGCAGCACGGCCTGCTCATCTGCCGCCACACATAGGTTCTATTGGCGCACGGTTGCTTTAGGAGGTACCTATGTAACGTAGAGAAGGGAGCCGACCACTTCGTGCCATGAGACGGCGCACCACACGCTGGTCGAATGCCCGGCTTGGGAATAACCGCTCCGTTTTAAATGTGGCTGTGGGGACCAATCCCTGGCATGGTTGATAGAAAGAGATCGTGGCAGGCAATGCTTGCCTTCTGTGAGGTTGTTATGTCGCAGAAGGAGGCGGCGGAAAGAGAGAGAGAGAGAGAGGATAGCGCCTTCTCTGCCCCATTAAGACGTAGAAAGCCTAGGCGGGCGATGGATTAGGGGTCGTCCGTCGTTCGAATGGACTTAGGTCCCGTGCTGGCTGACGTGCAGGTGTTCCGTACTCCACCTGTGTGGGTGGGGGCCAAAAGGCCTCCCTTTTCTGTGAATTGATACGGGCGGCCGCCAGGGTTGTGGATGTAAACTGTTCCCGTGACTCTGTCGTTGAAGGCAGACGAGTCGGGACAACGCAGGGTTCTAGTGAGTACGAGTCTCACACTACCTGAAGTCTGTTCCCCTAGACGGCGGATACCCATGATGGGTTTCCCTGCGATAAAAAATATGTCGTTGTGCAGCAGTCTTTGAGTTTGTCGCTAACAGACAGTACTAGCGGTAGAGTTCCAGTGTAAGGACATGAGGACATAGACACCACCGCATTACCTTGTATATCTGCCGCCAAATGGTACTGCTAAGCATTATCGTATTCCAGTCAGGTGGTAATGTATGGTCCCGTAATAACTATCACAGAGCTGTAACAACTTAAGTATCAGAAGTGGCAACGCATCTGCATTTTGACTAATAGTTTTTGTGTAGATATCTATATAGGCTGCAGTAATCACTTAACATCAATGTGAACTGCATGTTTGTTTGCCACCTTTGTAAAATAGAAAGATGGCATCCACTTTGATGGACACTGAGTTACAGAATACGCTTGCAGGTGCTTCACTATGTGTAATGTGTATGCATTGTTGAATAGTAAGTAATTTCTGTCTACTCTTTCGAATATTGGCGTGAACTTAAGTTTTTTACGTTGAATTTTAATATACATTCATATCTAATAAAAAATATTAAAAAATGTTCGAAAAGTTCGTAATCTTGAAAAAATTTATAAACAACTTTTCAACATTCTAATCTTAATGCTTTCTCGTTTCTTTCAAACCAATAACACCAACCTAAAACCATCCAATTATCCTGCTCCGAGCGCATTTCAACAAAATTACGTGTTCTTTTTAAGTATAATCCGTCTTAAATCAGAGTTCTCGCTAATCAATTCCATGAACATTCAGACGAAATCCAATTCAATTTTCTTCACAACTTCTTTTCAATCCGACCATATTTATGTTGAGTTAAGCTGAATGTAAAAATTTAAGCAAGAAAGACACTCGCTCTTCATTTAAGGTATCCAAAAGCCTTCAGCGCTGCTTAGGATTTGGTAACTTATGTGATGTTGAAAAAACTGTCTTTATTTTATTTTTAAAGAAAAATGGAAAGAAAAATTTGACTTCAGGCGAGGCTCGAACTCGCGACCTACTGGGAATCTAGTCCAGCCGCTCTTCCAATTGAGCTACTGAAGCCCTGCCCGATTTTGTCAAATCTTTCCTTCACATCTATTGCATTGCTTTATGGTAGCAGCAGCGCCATCTATTACCAACTATGCTAGTTAGGCAACCGATATAATAGACTTTTCAGTTTATTGAATATCGTAAAGAAGTCGCTTTTACCCTTAATAATTGTTTTATATTATTTCGCATTAACACATGCTTGTGAAATATATTTTATTTTTAAAGAAAAATGGAAAGAAAAATTTGACTTGAGCATAGTTGGTAATAGATGGCGCTGCTGCTACCATAAAGCAATGCAATAGATGTGAAGGAAAGATTTGACAAAATCGGGCAGGACTTCATCAGTAGCTCAATTGGAAGAGCGGCGGGACTAGATTCCCAGTAGGTCGCGAGTTCGAGCCTCGCCTGAAGTCAAATTTTTCTTTCCATTTTTCTTTAAAAATAAAATATATTTCACAAGCATGTGTTAATGCGAAATAATATAAAACAAAAACTGTCTTTACTGATTTATCTCGCGTATATTAAACTAAAATATTTTTTTAATTCACTCGATGTTTCGGTTGCTTTTCAGCTTCTGTGGTCCCGGGCAGACTAAGGTGATATTTGTCTGACTGTAGTTTGAAAAATAATATGTAGCTACCTCCATTGATTTCGTAAACGCCTTGCGTAGCGTTCAGGATTAACGCAAAACTGACTTACCTATGTATCTTGAGTTCTCGTAGACTGGTGCGGCTGGGATTTAATTTTACAAAGTATAGGATCCCATGATGTAGGTAATCGCTATCAATCGTTTTAGTCCATTGTCAAATCATTTTAGTTTAATCTAAATAAAAATTCAAAAATCAAATAAAAATCGTTTTATTATAACTCATATAGCTCGCGAAAACCTTAGAACACATTATTATGATGTTAGAAACGGCGACGTCAATCACTTTCCATCATAATTGGATGTAATAATAATATGTTGAGTGGATCTTTTCTGCTTAACAGGGTCCAATTATTATTGACTATTTTGCTTACCTGTCAACCTTTCTTTGAATGTTTTCGTCTACATAAAGTAATGTGAGTGAGTATTCTATCACATTTTTTTTTATTCTCCTTTTAAAGAGCTTGGTCAAAGACCATGACACTCTATACGTTCACATAAATTACATTCTTCATATAAAACAACATTAGCTCATTGACAATTGATATAGTTGCAACAGTATTCTGGCGTCATCCGTAGTAGGATCTGCCAGGACACTGTTGCAATGTCCTATTTCTAATGAAGCCCTGCGATCAGCCTCACCTCGAACACATTCAACCAAAATATGGTATACGTCTTCCACTTTCTATCACATTACTTCATGGTCATACAGATAAGGCAACAAACAAGGAAGTTGGGAGCAAAGCAAGCAAAGTTACGTTCGAGCAGCCGAGCGCTGGCGGTGTGCTCAACTGTCTAACAAATTGTGGCTGCGTTACATATTGGTTTCACATGTTTTGTCCTTAGATATGATGAACGTTTAGCTGTCTAATAAATTGAAGCTGTGATACATTTGTTTCATGTTTGCTTTCCCATGGAACACGTTCTGATGAGCCTTTAGTTCGGGCCTTTCTCTGCTTTCTATCTTCTATCAGGAGTTCATTAGTGTTTTTGTCATCACCCAGCACCCTATTGGAACACTATTGATTTCATTATACGTGTATATACGGTACATTATACGGGTTCACGAGATATTCAATTCAATAATATTACAGGGTAAATATTATTGAATTGAATATCTCCTGAACTCGAGATTGACTTTCCGCTTGCTGCTTTGGGAGTTCAGAAAGTGATTCTGTCACTAAGCAGAGGCTTTTTAGTTTGAGCTGTTTAAGGACTGTACCAATCTAGTCTATTCTCACGTCTGGCGTGTCTTCGGTATAGGAGTTAGTAGTTTTGTGGAATCTGTTGCCGGATTGCTAGTCGGTATTAATATTGTCACGTATGACTGTCCGTAGAACCGTTCTATCCTATTTGCAAGCTTAAGTGTCGATGATATTGCCATCTGCCTTTTCCAGATTTGTAAGTTAACTTTTTCCAATTAACAGAATTTTCATAAACACTGTAAACATTTAGATAAATGAAATTGGATACAATAAGTAGGTTAATACACGTAACCAAAAACACAGCAGGGAAACAATTATTATTGGAAACAAGTAAAGTTTGGGAACCCTGGAAGTTACTTGACGCCCTGGCGGGCGAGCGCTTGCGGTGACGTGAACTATCTGACAAGTTGAGGCTGTGGGGCATATTGATTTCATAAAGTGTTTCATTATGAAAATGTTGAATAGGAATGTTTAGTTTTGGTATTTATTCAGTTTACATATATATCACATAATTTTTTGGCTCCTGAAGAGCATATATTACACCGTCAAATTTCTAAGCTACTAATAAACACAAAATATAAGTAATGAATAGTAATAAAATAATTTAAATAATCCAACATTTTTCAATTGCTCCGTTTCAAAAAGAAAAAAATTGTTCGATTCCGAGTGCAGTCAATAATAAGATAAAATTCGCTTCAAAACCAAATCAGTACGGCTTGGATAAAAAAAATGATGCATTTGCTATACTTGGTATTTTTAAAGCTTATTTTTATTATTAATTTTTAACAAAAAAATAAGCTAAAATTTAAAGTTAGGTAGAAATTAAAACAACTTGTAGGTACAGATTATGATGCCAATACTATGGTGATAAAATATGAAACTCATACAAGTGTTTTCAAATAACCACATAAAACTAGAGGGTGTTAAACAGGTAAGGTAACTCTTAACCACAACCACAGTAGAGTCGGGAGAAAACAAGTTGAACTTATGTGAACTTGGCAAGTTATCTGACGCTCTGGTTCGGAAGTTTGTGGTCTGATGAACTATCTTGCTAACTAGTTTTGGCGTCCATACATTCGTGATTACGTCAGTTGCTTTGGGATGCACCTATACCTATAGTGTCATGATCATGATAATTTCAGTCAAAAGACGTCCACAGCTGGACAAATACCTCCCCAAAGAATGCCACAACGAACGGTCCTGGGCCGCCCTCATCCGGCGATTGCACCCGAACTTACGAGGTCGTTGGTCCATCTTGTAGGAGGCCTGCCTTCGCTACGTTTTCCAGTATTACCTATACTGCCAATTAATATAGCCAACGACAAACACAAAGAGGCTCTTGATCCCGAAGTTGAAGAAAAATAGTCTAATCTACTCAGACATGATGAAGGGTAAAATCGATAACATTAATCGATTTCACGCATTATGTCTAAGTATCAGGATCAATTAGCGGTCGGGTAGTGTGATGGGTGACCACTAGTGGCAAATTAAATGCGCGTTTCCGTGCTTCGGAGGGCACGTTAAGCCGTCGGTCCCGGTTGCTATCGATGGAGAGCAGTCGTTAAATCTTGTCGGAGGCCTTATGGGCGGTTTGAAAACATCCGACAGCGGGTTGCCCACTAACCCACCCACCTCCACCAATCCGCATTGGAGCAGCATGGTGGAGTAAGCTCCAGGCCTCCCCCCAAAAAGGGGAGAAACTCGTGCCCAGCAGTGGGACGTATAATGGGTTGCCTTTATTATTATTATTATTATATCAGGATCAACCCTGTGCAGTTTTGTTAACTTTTGGCCGAATACTCAAACGTCACTCAATTTTAAGCAATCCTCAAATGAGCGCTATCTCTATCGTTTGAACGTGTTTTATAAAGACAGAAGACTTTTAAGTCCCACTTAGATTTAAGTGACGTTTGAGTATTTCGTTAGTTTCTTATGTATTTTTTATTGCATATCAAAATATTTCGTAAATTTCCTTAATTTCATTTCATTTCCACATTCAGGGAAACCAGGGTGATCTCGTACTATTTATTGAAGCAGTAATAAAAAAGCACTCTGTTTGTTATAAAAATAAGTTTAGAAGTGTTTGAGTTTGTTAGTTTAAATGTTTTCTGTCTACAATATTATAAGTGTAAATTCGTTGATTGTTCGAGTTCCGTTCGAATAACAAAATAAAGGAACAATTTTTTAAATGTTTCATTCAACATTTGAACAACAGTTGAACAGGTAAAATATTACAAAACCACAAACACAGAGTTGGGATGTAACAAGTTTAGTTTGCGTGAACTAGGCAAGTTATCTGATGCTCTGGGCCTTAGGTTTGCGGTCAGATGAAGTATCTTGCTAACAAGTTGGGACACCCATACATTCGTGATTGCGTAAGAGCTTTTGGGATGCGCCTATATCATAATTAAGAGAAAAAAGAAACAGTTGAGAACTTATTTATAATGCACATTAATTTTATTAACTTACGAGTACTAGCTGTGCCCGCGACTTCGTCCGCGTGAGAATTTATGATTGTTCATAATATATAGGCGCAGCTAGTATAAAAGTAGCCCAAGTTACTCCTTATTACATAAGCTATCTGCCAGTGAAAGTCCCGTCAAAATCGGTCCAGCCGTTCCCGAGATTAGCGGGAACAAACAGACAGACAGACAGACAGACAAAAATTGTAAAAAATGTGGTTTTGGTATATATACCGTGTATACATACATATGCATTTAGTAGAAAGCAGTTATTTTTATATTACAAACAGACACTCCAATTTTATTTATTTGTGTAAATAATGCGTCTTATCTGCCGCTGTCTATCCTTAAAATGCCGTTGTTGTACATTAAAACGTCTCTTCATATTAATTAACCAAGACTTATAGTAAGATCTCTGAAAAGTCTTTAAGTATTTAAATAATATAGAAAATTTAGAAATTGTAGGGGCCTTACGTACGCGCGTCCGACTCGCGCTTGGCTATACACATAAAAAGAACAAAATTAAATCAATTTCTTCTTTACAGAAAGCCCGAAGTCAATTTTTACATTTCAATTTCTAAATTCACTAGCATGTGTTATTGCGAAAAATTAAAATAAGACTTAATATACATGAAGTTTTAAGTATAATATAATACGAGTATGTTTAAGTCAACAGAAAACTTAATTTGAAGACGCCAATACTCAAAGATAAGTATTTATAAGACATTAATTCATAAACATTTTAACTTAAGCGACTAAAATGTTCATGAATTAAGCAGTGTTTTTTTTCAACGGATGCCTGCTTCTATAGCTATGAATTTTCATAAGTTATTAAATTGAACAGGTCAAACATACATACGGAGTTGGGCGGAAACAAGTTGAACTTGTGTGAACTTGGCAAGTTATCTGACGGCCGCGGGTCCGGGGTGAACTATCTCGCCAACAACTTGAGGCTGCTATAGGTTCATAACCATTACGTAAAGTGTTTATGTGAGTTATGATTTGCTTGAGATCAAGTTTCTTTTATTCGGTGTTTGCGTCGAATGCTTTGTAATTTTTATACACCCATTTGTACTAAACATAGAATAAATGTTGTGGCAATAAGGAGTAAATAAATAAATTATTAATTTAAAAAAATGGGACGAAAAAACCGCCTCAGGCGGGCATTGAACCCGCGACCACTGCTATCTCTAGTCCAGCGGCTCTCCAATTTTTTTTATGTAATGGAAGTGGCAAACAAGTATGCGTTCACATTGATGTTAAGTGATGACTACAGCCTGTGGAGGAATGGGTGGAAGTGCTCCTCCGACGAAAAGGGACGATCTTCCGACCAGGCGACGTGATAGCTAGACGTCGGGAAGTTGTTTATATGCAACTTTTGAAAAATCTTCGTAACTGCGATGTTATTCGATGGACACGCCATCTACCATACTGGACAAGTACTGTGAGGTTCCTTTTGTATTCCACTAGTTGGCGCCTTAACGTAGTAATGTAGTGGACGCTACAAACCTTTATACACCCGCACAAAGACCAGAGGTCAAAATGCAGATGCGTTGCCACTCCTGAGACCTTAGTTGTTTTGTCTCTGTGATACTTACGAATATATCACAGAGACAAAACAACTATTTGGGGCATAGAAATAGAAACAGAAAATGTTTTTATTTCGAATAGATCTTTACAGATACTTTCAAAACGTCAAGAAATCATAAAATACCTAGAGTGAATAACCATTACATATTATAGACAAAAACAAAAACATACATAAATTGTAATTAAAAGTAGAATTTATACTACTTAGTTAAAGCATAATAATCACAAAATTTTTCAATCCCTTCAATGATGATAAATGAAGAAAAAGAAAAACTTATTCGTCAAGATCAATGTTATTCACTTAGCAGAGTTCCGAGTGCAGTCACTACTGAGAAGTACTCCGCTAACCAACAAACTCATAATATTATATTACCATCCAACCGGAACATGATAGTGCTGAACACTACCATTTGGTAGCAGATAGATTACGTAATGCGGTGGTGCCTACGCCCTCGAGCTCCTGCGCTGGTACTCTACCACCAGTAAAAAGCTCAGTTTAAGTCAGCTCAGAATTACCAATCACAAAATACTCTGTAGCACTTAGTCTAAGATAATAAATCTTTTTAAGTATCTCCCTGTGGGCTGCTTGATTAAACTTGAGATATAGCGTTCAATTTCCCGATCAGGAAAGTATTTTATTGATTTTTTTTCTAACGGTTTTTGGCAGCGGCCCGGAGAAATATGACCAATAAAATTTAATGCCAGTACTTATAGTACAAGCGATTAAAAATAAGATTGAAACGTCGCATTTTGGTTTTACTGGTGATAGAGCTCGAGTGACGAAGCTCGCGGGCGTGGGTACTACTGCATTACTTCTATCTGCCGCCAAATGGTAGTGTTCAGAACTATAGTGTTTCGGTTATATAGTAATGTATGTATGGCCCCGTAATAACTATCACAGAGACATGACAATTTACTCGTTGGTCTCAGGGGTGGTAACGCATCGGCATTTTGATCTCTGGTTTTTGTGTAGACGTCTATAGACTAACCTCCTTGCCAAATTCATTACATAAAAAAATTGGCATGTATTAATTAAATTTTTTTGGACATTAAAGTGGCTAAATATCCTACGGTTCACATTGATGATGTGAATAATATATATATATATATATATTTATTTATTTCGGATCTGTAGAGCGTTATCTCTTTCACATCTTATTTGACGTTTGTCGACCATTTTGATCAAGTTTTGACCAATACCGGACTGTCAGTGCTTACGTAGGCAGTGTGCAGCAGAGACAACGCTCTACGAAGTCGAAACTAGCCGATCGTCCCTTTCGTAGGCTCGATGTGCATTATTAATTGTTGAGTACTGTAGATGCGTTGCCATTCCTATGGCCTAAGTAAGAAAAAGAGGTATACTATTTCTGTTCTCTCAAAACTTGTGTATAGTCGTGTTCTTATGTTTTAAAACGGTGAGATTTATTGGTGTTGCCTTCTTTTTTTTCTTTTTTCTTCATCATCTTCCTTGGATGTTCATTTTAAGTGAATAACTTATAATAAATCCATATAATCCATATAATAACTTAAAGTTATAATAAATAAGAATTAAGAAATTTCCATCGTTCACTTATCATTGATATGAAGTACAAAAATACAGCATCCAATAATAAATAGTGCACATCGAGTTTACGCAAGAGACAATCGGCTAGTTTCCACCAGAGCGTTATCTCTGCTGCACACTGCCTATGTAAGCACTGATAGTCGGGTATCGGTCAAAACTTGATCAATTTAGTCGATAAACGTCCCATAGGTAAGGTGCGAAAGAGATAACGCTCGAGAGACCCGAAATAAAATGAAGTGTCCTTCTTAACGTCGATGCAATATTTTTTGTTGTATACTGTACATTGCAATACAAAGGAAGAAAAACAAAAGTGGATTCTCCATTATTATAATACCGGATTTAAATTGTGTTAGAAACTCAGCCATCATACCTATTTAACATAAACATGGCCACTCAAAAATTGTGAAGAGAAAAAGAATTGAATTGGATTTCGGGTGAACTTCTCGGAATTTATTAACGGGCTTAGATTTAAGACGGATTGTATTTGAAAAGAACAGGTAATTTCATCGTGGTGCGTTCAATGTGGGATAATTGGATGGTTTTTGGTTATTCGGTTGGAATTTTAAGGAAGAAAAACAAGCCATTTAGTATTGAAGGAGGTAGTTAGGTGATAGTAGGTAATTCTGAAGATTTTAATAATTTTCAAATGGAAAAGAATTTTGTTTTTGATGGCTAGTTGATATACCCCTATCATCAACGTACATTAGATTGCATTGTCAATTCAGCTAGAAAGAGACAAAGGATTAGCAAAATTTTAGCTAATAGCGTTTATGAATAAGGGGAATAGTTTATAGTACTTTTTTTAATAAAATATGTTTTTATTTCAGAATCTTTATGTTTAAGGTATACAGTTTTAGGCATAAATAAATAATAAAAGATTTTTTTTAAATTTAATTTATCCCAAAAAGAATGACAATAAGTATATTTGTCACCGTAAAAACTAGTCACCAAGTTTGGGGAAATTATTTTTTTTTTGTAGGAAATAAAACAAAAAAAAGTTTTTTTTATTAATTTTTAACTTCAATTTTGTGATAATGTAAAAAGGTGCAAATACAGAACTTGTAGTTCTTTTTATTGCATACAAAATTCACCATTTTTTTTTCGTTCAATAGGACGCGTAGTAGCTGGAAATCGTGATAATCCGTTTTTATTTTTTAAAATGCCGTGGTGCACACTACCTCTAACGCTGCAGCTCTAACCCTCGAGACAAACAGTAAATTTTAAAGAGTTAGTAATATAATTTATACAGTTACATTGTTTACAGTTAACAGTCATACATTAATGTTGTTTACAATAGCGTCAGCTCTACCCTTCTCATGAAAGATTTACGGCCTTCTTAGAAATGTACAGAATATAATCTCTTAATCTCGAATTACAGTTAAGTTATGGAATACTTTGCCGGCTTCTTTGTTTCCAAAAACTACAACCTGGGCATCTTCAAATCTAGAGTGAATAGGTACTTTCTAGACCAACGTGCTTCATCTTCGGCCACATCTTCACTTTCCATCAGGTGAGTTGGTGGTCAAACGTTGGTCTATACATAATAAAAAAAAAAATAGATTAACAATGCAAAACTAGAACATACAGGATATGCGTACGTAACTTCACGCTTGTAATCCCCGAAGGGGCAGGCAGAGGTAAATGCAAAGGTACATTTCAAGCATAGGTACATGCCAAAGAGCAACACCGGAGGGGAGTAGCCATATGCAGGCCTTCCCCTCTGTCAAAGTACAAGCCCAAATGGGCCTATACATATCGCAAACACCCACGATTCGCCGGTTATGTTTTGATTCATATGTTATGTTATGATATCAATAGGCTCTCCACCTGTTACATGGGAACAGGTGGAGAGCCTATTGATATCTATTGGCACATTACCAAACTTCGAGATACTAAGAAACACTGCTGCCCATCCCACATACCTACACCACCATGGTTTGACCGCTATTTTTCGGACTGCGCTAGCGCAGGAATCCTCCTGCAATAGTAAGCGGTGGGGACGCCAATCCTCGCTATCTAAATAGTAAAAAGAACACCACTACATGTTATTTCTTGTTTCACTGGTGGTAGAGCTCCAGTCACGGACCTCGCGGGCGTTGGCACCACCGCATTACCTAATATACTTGCCGCTAAATGATAGTGTTCAGCACTATCGTGTTTCGGTCAGGTGGTAATTTACGGCCCTGAAGTTTCCAGCACAGAGGCATAACACTTTAGGCCTCAGGAGTGGTAACGCATCTGCATTTTGACCTTGGTCTTTGA
This sequence comes from Macrosoma leucophasiata, assembly GCA_036365455.1. Classification (NCBI taxonomy): domain Eukaryota; kingdom Metazoa; phylum Arthropoda; class Insecta; order Lepidoptera; family Hedylidae; genus Macrosoma; species Macrosoma leucophasiata. The sequence continues at coordinate 21,232,555 of JAWQUS010000003.1, read as the reverse complement.
GTGGGTATCTTATAGGCTGCAGTCATCACTCAACATCAACGTGAACTGCATGCTTGTTTACCAATTCCATTATAAACCGCATATCATTGTATGTAAACCTATGCCTATCCCTCCATGAAATGAAAGCGCGAAGTTACGTAAGCTTTCGAATTTCCCCCACAGAAATTTGTTTTCAGTATCTGTAATTACATCGTTTATCTGAAATACATCTTCTAACTTTTCATCAGTACATTTCCAAGTGGCCTTAAATCACTCACGAAGGGGTAGGGCCAACTCCGTTGTAAATAACGCCCATATGTAACTGAAAATGTAAGGGATGTTGTTTATTTTTTATGGAAATGAGTGTTTGGGGATTTTTGTGAATGGGAATATGTGATCATATTTTTTATGTTTTGACATGCTTCCGTAGGTTGGTGGTTTTTTTTGTGAGTTCACCCCAAAATCATAGTTCGGTGTTACTATCATTTTGACCTTCGTGAGTGATTTAAGGGCACTTGGAAATGTACTGATAAATATTTAGATGTATTTCAGATTAAAAAAAAAATTGTGTCAGAACTCGAAAGTTTACGTAACCTTGCGCTTTTATTTCAAGAAAGGATAGTCATAGGCTTACCATAATTCATTTTTATATTTTACAGCGGCCATATTTTGATAGGCAACCTAATGGATATATAAGGTTAGGGAAAAAGTTTCTTCGCATTTTTTAAGATAATTCAAATCATTTTTTAATACAGTTTATTTAAATTTAACTAAAGTATGTATGTACCATTTTGTTCGATAACCTTTTGCCATCTTGTAGGTAGGGACATGATCCCATTGCTATAAAAAATTTGGGACTTCTCATCAAAATACCGCGACAAGTGGATTTGGCAGTCCTCTCGTGATGTTAACCTAACATTGCATAAAGAATTCTGAAGAGACCGAAACAGGTGGAAATCTGAAGGTGCAAGGTCAGGACTATACGGCGGATGCATTAACACCTCCCAGCCAAACTCTCTTAATTTTTGCTGAGTGGCTATAGATGTGTGAGGTCTAGCGTTATCATGATGAAACACCACACCCCTTCTGTTGATCAATTCCGGCCGCTTTCTCTCAACTTCTTGCTTTAATCTCATCAGTTAATTTTCTAGGGCGATACGAAGTTAGCCGGGACAGCTAGTAGCTTATAATAATAATGGCAACACATTATACGTCCCACTGCTGGGCACAAGTCTCTCCCCTTTTTGGGGGGAGGCCTGGAGCTTACTCCACCTCGCTGCTCCAATGCAGATTGGTGGAGGTGGGTGGGTTAGTGGCCAACCCGCTGTCGGATGTTTTCAAACCGCCCATAAGGCCTCCGACAAGGTTTAACGACTGCTATCTATCGATAGCAACCGGGACTGACGGCTAAACGTGCCTTCCGAAGCACGGAAATGCGTATATAATTTGCCACTAGCGGTCACCCATCACACTACCCGACCGCGCCCGTAGTGCTTCACCGAGTAGATCGCTTTTGATCTACACCAGCCGCGGGGCCATGCGCGCTCCTACACAACTTACAATGACGTTTAAAGTAATGACTGCAAAAACAAAGAATAAATACTTCACATCTGTTTTTTTCTACCGCACTCGCTATGAAAACGCTATAATTATTAATTAAACTAGCTGACCCGGAAAACTTCGTAGTTCTTCAGAATGAAATAATGTGTAAAAGGTTCGATATATACGGACTATTTGTACGAGAAAATTAAATTGTGATTTTTACTATTCCTTTTCAAATTCTTGATATTTTTTTACCTTTTAAACTCAATCTATATGTATATATATAAAAATCAATTACTGTTCGTTAGTCTCGCTAAAACTCGAGAACGGCGGGACTGATTTGGCTAATTTTGCTTTTGAATTATTTTTGGAAGTCTCGATTGGAAGTATATTAGATTGAGTCCAAGGTGGAATACTTCAATTTGTATTGCTTTTTTTAAGGACGTGATTGACAAACCGCACTATGCAGTGCTTCAGAGAGAATCGCCTTCACCTGTATATTTATATGCAATATTGCTGTATACTACTTACTAGCCGATCCGGGAATCGAACCCAGGACTACAGCGTAGCAGTAATGGCGTGCCGCCACCAAACTACTGCTGCAGTTTCAATGAATATATTTAATTACAAGCCCTTTTATCTCGTCAAGTCCAATTGTACTATGAAAGTCAAATGCGTGCTGCAGACGGGGTGTTGAGAATATTAATTACCATCTCGTACAAAGAATATTAATTATAGCGACCGTCTGCAGTTCTTAGTATCTGTTAAGTTATTAAGTTCACTAGACAATATATCCACTGCAGCTTCTTTAAATTAGATTACGGAAAAAGAAAAATCTACTACTAAAATTACTGCCTCAGTAGCCTAGTTGTAACAGGCTACTACTACTACGCTGAGATCCCGGATTCGATTCCCGGGTCGGGGGATATTAGAGATAACAGTGTTAAATCCTTTATCTCTGGTTCTATTGGGATTTTTCCATTTTCTGGAAGTTTCCCAGTACCTAGAAGTTTGGTAATGTACCCGGAGATGTCAATAGGCTCGCCACCTGTTACATGAGCCAAAACGTAACCGACGAATCATGAGTGTTTGCATGTATAATTGAATGCATGAATTTACTTCTGTCTGCTAAGTTACGTTACTTAAATTCCAGTACGGAAATCTGCATCAAGTGAATCTTTCATTTTTTTACAGCATTTTAAGAAAGATATCGTGGAATGTGTTCCGTTTTATTAAATTAAACTTGAAAGAGTAATTAATGTGATTTAGCGAATATTACAATAATTTCTTAACAAACTTCTGAAATAGTATAAACTGTTTTTATATTATTTCGCATTAACACATGCTTGTGAAATATATGCCTAACTAGCATAGTTGGCAATAGATGGCGCTACTGCTACCATAAAGCAAGGCAATAAATGTGAAGGAAAGATTTGACAAATCGGGCAGGACTTCAGTAGCTCAATTGGAAGAGCGGCTGGACTAGATTCCCAGTAGGCCGCGAGTTCGAGTCTCGCCTGAAGGCAAATTTTTCTTTCCATTTTTCTTTAAATAAAATAGTATAGACTACTGATAGCTACAAACTCGAAGCCAATCTCAAATATAAAAATAATTGGCGAAATGCTCCACAAGATTGTTCAATGTAATAATCAATGTGTAAAGTTATAATTTTATAATTGTAAATTATATATCGTAACTGCGTTAACTGTCTCGGTAGCCTAGTGGTAGTAGTCTACTACGTTGAGGTCCTGTACCTTCATTACATGAAAAAAAAACATTCAAGTGCGTGTCGGCCCACCCGAACTGTAGGGTTTCGTAGTTTTTAGGTTTGATTAATGTAATGAAATAAAAAAATATTTTGAATGTAGTTGTAAAAAAATTTCGAGTATTAGTAAGAGTAGTAATTTTGATTACATTTGGTCGACTATTACTAGCAAACTCGCAAACTTAGGTGTGATAGTTTTCCTTTTAATTTCGTTATATGTAGCTACTACTGCCGTAACGTTTGAATTTCTAACGACAACCGTTTAGTTGGTAGAGGGGAGGGACACGTGACTCTAAAGAAAATTGGCACTTCAAAGCTTAAAAATGATTTTAGCACACCACTGACATTTTTCAAAAACCTGTACAACGATATCTTACACTACATAGAACGCGAAAAATAAAATAGAAAAAAGTTCCTTGCGTTGCATGCAGGGGAAGTACCCTAAATAATTTTATTTTTCATATCTTTATTCTACCACTTTGTCGGCGTGACTTAGGTGTTTATTTGTGCCAAATTTCAAGTCCCTAGTGCCAATACTAGGGAGTATTGAGTATTGAGTATTGAGTACTTTTTGCGCTAAACCGCGGACAGACAGACATAGCGAAACTGTAAGGGTTCTTTGGTTACTACGAAACCCTAAAAAGAAACATTCTTTTCGATTACTGAATACGCATAAACAAAAATGAGAACTCTGTATCATCTTATCTCGTTCAATTCAAATGCGAAATACGGAAGTGGATTGCGTGCCGGCGATGGCCCTGAACTTGGCGATATTAATTACAATCTTGTTCGGAATCTTGGCGTATCGTACTGGTCGTTTATTATATTACACGATGACCGCATCTTTGCCCGTGAATACAGAAAACTTTTTTTGAAGTAATGGAAGCGGCAAGCGAGCTTGCAGTTCACAGTTCAATTGACGTTAAGTGAGAAAATATGTAGAAGTTGAAGGGAAATAGTAAAAACCACAATTTCATTTTCCCATACAAATAGTCCGTATTTATCAAATCTTTGCCACATTATTTCATTCATTGCCGAGTCAGCTAGTAATTGATTTATATGTCAATTTGCAAAGTAAATATAATATACTAATTTAGGTAAGCATATCAGTAGAATGTCTCATTTCCCCTTTTACAAACCGATAACAAAGAGTATAGAGAAAATAAAACGAGATGTTCTTAGTCATTTACTGGCAGAGTTCCAAATGCAATATGATCTGAGAAAAATCTGCCACAAAAAATACAGTAGTCCCTTTTAAAATTATCTCATGTAATCGTTTTCCAATTAGCTATTAACCCAAACTTAATCTGATACGATATATAAAAAAAAACGTAACTTCACGCCTGTAATCCCCGAAGGGGTAGGCAGAGGTAAATGCATGCATTCAAGCATACATGCAAACGCCCACGATTCGCCGGTTACGTTTTGGCCCATGTAACAGGTAGCGAGCCTGTTGACATCTCCGGACACATTACCAAACTTTGAGGTACTGGGAAATTTCCAGAAAATGGAAAAATCCCAATAGAACCAGAGATAAAGGCTTTTTCACCATTATCTCTGATAACCCCCTACCCGGGAATCGAACCCAGGACCTCAGCGTAGTAGTAGTGGCCTGCTACCACTAGGCTACCGAGGCAGTTAATGCAGTTACGATATATAATTTACAATTATAAAATTATAACATTACACATTGATTATTACATTTAACATCGTGGAGCATTTCAATTTTTATTTTTGAGATAGGCTTCGAGTTTGTAGCTATCAGTAGTCTATACTATTTCAGAAGTTTGTTAAGAAATTATTGTAATATTCGCTAAATCACATTAATTACTCTTTCAAGTTTAATTTAATAAAACGGGACACATTTCACGATATGTTTCTTAAAATGGTGTAAAATAATGAAAGATTCACTTGATGCAGATTTCCGTACTGGAATTTAAGTAACGTAACTTAGCAGACAGAAGTAAATTCATGCATTCAATTATACATGCAAACACTCATGATTCGTCGGTTACGTTTTGGCTCATGTAACAGGTGGCGAGCCTATTGACATCTCCGGGTACATTACCAAATTTCTAGGTACTGGGAAACTTCCAGAAAATGGAAAAATCCCAATAGAACCAGAGATAAAGGATTTAACACTGTTATCTCTAATATCCCCCGACCCGGGAATCGAATCCGGGATCTCAGCGTAGTAGTAGTAGCCTGTTACCACTAGGCTACTGAGGCAGTAATTTTAGTGGTAGATAATTTTTTTTTCCGTAAACTAATTTAAAGAAGCTGCAGTGGATATATTGTCTAGTGAACTTAATAACTTAACAGATACTAAGAACTGCAGACGGTCGCTATAATTAATATTCTTTGTACGAGATGGTAATTAATATTCTCAACACCCCGTCTGCAGCACGCATTTGACGTAGTACAATTGGACTTGACGAGATAAAAGGGCTTGTAATTAAATATATTCATTGAAACTGCAGCAGTAGTTTGGTGGCGGCACGAGATTACTGCTACGCTGTAGTCCTAGGTTCGATTCCCGGATCGGCTGCAAGTAAGTAGTATACAGCAATATTGCATATAAATATACAAGTGAAGGCGATTCTCTCTGAAGATGCAGTGCGGTTTGTCAATCACGTCCTTAAAAAAATCAATACAAATTGAAGTATTCCACCTTGGACTCAATCTATACTTCCAAAAATAATTCAAAAGCAAAATTAGCCAAATCAGTCCAGCCGTTCTCGAGTTTTAGCGAGACTAACGAACAGCAATTGATTTTTATATATATACATATAGATTGAGTTTAAAAGGTAAAAAAATATCAAGAATTTGAAAAGGAATAGTAAAAATCACAATTTAATTTTCCCGTACAAATAGTCCGTATATATCGAACCTTTTACACATTGTTTCATTCTGAGGAACTACGAAGTTTTCCGGGTCAGCTAGTTTAATTAATAATTATAGCGTTTTCATAGCGAGTGCGGTAGAAAAAAACAGATGTGAAGTATTTATTCTTTGTTTTTGCAGTCATTACTTTAAACGTCATTGTAAGTTGTGTAGAAGCGCGCATGGCCCCGCGGCTGGTGTAGATCATAAGCGATCTACTCGGTGAAGCACTACGGACGCGGTCGGGTAGTGTGATGGGTGACCGCTAGTGGCAAATTATATGCGCGTTTCCGTGCTTCGGAGGGCACGTTAAGCCGTCGGTCCCGGTTGCTATCGATAGATAGCAGTCGTTAAACCTTGTCGGAGGCCTTATGGGCGGTTTGAAAACATCCGACAGCGGGTTGGCCACTAACCCACCCACCTCCACCAATCTGCATTGGAGCAGCGAGGTGGAGTAAGCTCCAGGCCTCCCCCTAAAAAGGGGAGAGACTCGTGCCCAGCAGTGGGACGTATAATGGGTTGCCATTATTATTATAAGCTACTAGCTGGCCCGGCTAACTTCGTATCGCCCTAGAAAATAAAATAAAAATGTCCAAAAATGTTATGAAAAATAGATGTTGGCCGATTCTCAGACCTACCCAATATGCTCACAAAATTTCATGAGAATCTGTCCAGCCGTTTCAGAGGAGTATGGCAACGAAAACTGTGACACGAGAATTTTATATATTAGAAGATATTGAACTAATATTATAGATGAAAAAGAAAAATTGGACAGAAAAATTGGTCAAAAACTTGAAAATTGAAATCGAACCTGAGACCTCAGGATCAATTACCATGTTGTTTCGTTTCTAAACTCACACGCACGTGTTATTGCGAAAAATAAAAATATCATAAATTGAGTGTTCAAACGTTTACAACGAAGTTGATTGCATGTTGCTCGCGGCCCTGAACTTGCCAATATTCATTCCAATCTATACGATCTAGCTCACTTGTTTATTTGTAGTCTATTGGTTTTTTATGTAATAAAGATGGTAAACAAGTATGCAGTTCACATTGATGTTAAGTGATGACTGCAGCCTACACGCACCCACAAAAAGACGAGGTGAAAATGCAAATGCGTCGCCACCCTTGTAACCTTAGTTATTAGGTATGTCTCTGTGACAGTTATTACGGGGCTGTACATTACCATCTAACCGGAACACGATAGTGCTGAACACTACCATTTAGCGGCGGATAAATTAGGTAATGCGGTGGTGCCTACGCCCTCGATATCCTGAAAAATGGGTCATAGAAACATAATAAATACATTCTATACGAGAGAATATGTAATAATACCTACTCCGTATAGAATGGACACTTCGACGTCCCACCCGATTTCTCCGCCTCACCCAATCTCCTCCCCTCTTATGGGCGACGTTTCTCTACGTTGGTATTCTCTACGTGCTACGCACACAGGTGCGCGTGTACACGTCATTGAGTGTAATAGAGATCAAATTAAGCGTTTGTATGGAATTTTGGCGGAGTGTCCGCGGTGTGACTATACTGCAACCATGGCAACACAGTCTAGTAATAATACAGTCATTGCAGCTCGTCCGCGTACTCCGCGTACATGATGATCATCATCATCATTACAGCCAAAAAAACGTCCACTGCTGAACAAAGGCCTCCCCCAAAGAATTCCACAACGAACGGTCCCGGGCCGCCCTCATCCAGCGATTGCTTGCGACCTTCACCAGGTCGTCGGTCCACCTCGTGGGAGCCCTGCCTACGCTTTATCTTCCGGTACGCGGTCGCCACTCCAGAACTCTTCTGCCCCAACGGCCGTCAGTTCTGCGAGCTATGTGCCCTGCCCACTGCCACTTCAGTTTCGCTATTCGGTGGGCTATGTCGCTTGGTTCTCATGCGGATCTCCTCATTTCGCAGAGAAACTCCGACCATAGCCCTCTCCATTGCCCTCTGAGTGACCTTGAGCCTCATTATAAGGCCTATAGTGAGCGACCACGTTTCGTTTCCGTATGTCATCACTGGCAACACACACTGATCAAAGACCTTCTTCTTCAGACACTGCGGAAAATTGGATGAGAAGATATATCGTAGCTTCCCAAACGCTGCCCATCCGAGTTGGATTCGGCGTTTTAACCTCTTTCTCAAAGTTGGACCTACCTAACCACATACGTACATGATATGAGCGTTTTATTATATTTTATTTTATTAGTAGCTGCTAAGGCGCGTTAATTCAACGATGAATCATTGTAAGTAATCTATACATTCCAAATTTGGCTGTGCAGCTCACGCGCGATCGCGATTCGCGAGTCGCCAACGAAGGAAAAGAAATTAGTCTACCTACAATGGGCCCTAAAACGGTTTATCATCGAATCTTTGGTACGTAAAATCCTTCAGAAAATCGATTTCTATACCAAAAATATTTTTCTAAAGTAGTCGACTTGACGTAACACCTCATTTAAAATATTAAATTTTTTGAACTTTAACACTGTGAATGATTTTGAAAAAGTTTTCTGATAAATGTTATTTACACTCAAACATAATATTTTTAACCAAAACAATGTTAATAGTACTTATAAATTTATTCCGTGAGCGAGTCGCGTGCTGAACCGTTCACCAAAATAAATGATACGGCCAACAATAAGATATGAGACCTTATTGTTGGTCGTCGCAACAACGGACCTTGTTCACAATAGCTAGTTTTATTAAGTCTGTGACTAAAATCATAATGACTGTTTATGCGGCTCACAGATATGTCCTGGGGTGTTGAGTAAACAAAAAGGGTTTTCCAATTTGCAATCTCTGTTTTTTTTTTGCTTTTCTTTGCAAAATTTGTAAATTGGTGTACTATTGATTTAGAAAATAGACTGCACGGTTGTCGAATGAATTGGTTGGTACCTGTACTTTTAAAAATCATTTGGTGACAGAAAAAGGTGTTTTACTAACATTGAACTTCGGTAACTCAGTTGTAAAGGAACTGGTCTGGTTATCGAAATATCGCATTTCTGCCAGACCCTATCCAGAGTTCCTTTCCTTTCATTATTTTTAAAATCTTTTAGTTTACTCGCATACATACGAGTGGTAGAGCTCCAGTGACGGAGCCCGCGGGCGTATGCACCACCGCATTACCTAATATACTTGTCGCTAAATGGTAGTGTTCAGCACTATCGTGTTTCGGTCAGGTGGTAATGTACAGCCCTGTAATTTCCGGCACAGAGACATAACACCTTAGGCTTCAGGAGTGGTAACGCATCTGCATTTTGACCTTGGTCTTTGTGTGGGTGTTTATAGGCTGCAGTCATCACTTAACATCAATGTGAACTGCATGCTTGTTTGCCACTTGATTACATAAAAAAAAAACGTTTATGAACAAGGGGGTTTAAGTTTACTCGCATACATAATTTTATATATTGCGAAAAATATAATATTACATAACAACATACTACTAAATACTATTAAAATATTAAAGTGTAGCACGGATACTCATAAAAATGCAGACTTGCAACCAAAAATCTCCATGCTTAAAAGATTATGAAATATCACATACAATTCCAAGAGTTGTTAGGGGAAGTAAAATAAGCGAAGCAGTCTCTCAACAATAGCAGCCCGTTGTAAATTTGTTTCGCAATGTAATGGTACATCATTATACGAGTACTAACTGCGTGATTCTGTGATACAAGTAATATATCATTTTTGTTGAGACTATTATGGTGACGTTCTACGATACGAGAATGTAATGCATTTCATATAGTATAAAATACAAAATGTATCCTCATGTGGTGTTGCTAAATGAACACTACAATCCAGTCAAAATTGTAATCAAATTGCACAGCATTGCCGGAAATTACGGAATAAGTCATCTACATTGAAATCTCTTATTTTTATACTTATATTTATTTCTAGTTAATCCGGCAAACTTCGTATTGCCTCAGATTGAAATAATGTGTCAAAGGTTTGATAAATGCGAACTATTTGTATGCGAAAATAAATTTGTAGTTTTTACAATTTCTCTTCAATTTCTTCCTATTTTCTACCTATTTGCTTATCATCAATGCTGTTAGACACTTTCATATCATTTAAATATTCTACTACGATAATTAAAGGTTTCGAGGCTACTTTTTCGTACATACATGAATATTTAGAGAAATAAAGATTTGAATAGCTTAAAAACACCCTTTTAGACACGTTTTTATTTCTACCTTTTCCATAAATCTTTAAATAGAAGTAAAATAAGTAAGGCACTCGCTTAACAATAGGAACGCGTTGTATATGTATATTTGTTGCGCAATGTAATGATACATCATTATACCAACTGCGAGATCGTGTGATCCAAGCGGTATATCATTTTTTTTACAGTTTTACTGTGATGTCACGATACATTATTTTTTATGAACTAAAAAATTAAATTAATTTATATGGTGGCAAATGCAAATTCAAATAGAGATATTATATTTTATGTATATTATATATATATTCAAATACAGATGCCTTAAATTGTAAGTAAAAATAAACAGCCCCGTAATTTTCGATATAGAGGCATAACAGCTTAAGCCGCAAGCGTGGCAACGTATCTACACTGAAATTTTGATGTAGGTAGATATTTTTACTACAAACCATTTTTTTATTATTTTGACTTACCACCAATGCGAATTGTATGATTATCCTTGTTATAACATAAAAAAAACGAATTATTAATTTTTTTTTCTTGAAGTTTTTCTTTCCTTTTTGTTTTTATTTCTATTTTTTTGTTAAATTATTTACGCTTAAAAACCTTATTCAGTTATTTAAGCTAAGTTTTTTCACTTATATGGGGTGCGTAGATGTAGTTTGATGTATTGTGTTCTCACACTTAAGATATACTAAATTGTTATATATTCGCGGGAACCTATAATTAGCTCTCTGTTTTCAAATTGATTAAATGCTATTAAGATTGTAAAAGCTGTTGGTTCTCCTGAAATAAATAAATAAATACCTAAGAAAGGTAAATATGGAAGGTAAGGAGAAGGATATACGAGTATGAGAGAAATTTGTATTGATACGAGCGCGGACACTCCGACAAAATTCCATACAAACGCTTTATTTGGTCTCTATTACACAGACATCAAGCGTAGCACGTAGAAAATGTGGGGACGGGGTTTCGTGATGCGGGGAAATCGGACGGGACGGCGAAGTGTCCATTCTATACATAGCATTATTACATATTCTCTGACCATATTATGGCAATACATTGAACAGCTACTTTACTGGTGGTAGAGTTCCAGTGTTCGTCGGGGAGATTATGCCATAATCGCCAATCCAGACAGGCGGATTGGCGATCACATTGGTCATAGTTTTAGTGGGACGCTGCTGCCCATCTCGGGTTATCATATTTACTACCGTCTTATTGGATTGGTTTTACCGTTTATTTTAGCTATTTTTCGGTTGACTGACTGTACTAGCGAAAGAATTCTCCTCCACCGAGGGCGATAGGGTCATCGCGACCCGACGTCTTAAGATGCCACCGACAGCGCGTCTATATTGATGTAGGGTAAGCAAGGGGAATTGCGTTCACTTAAGGAAAAAATGCTGTATTTTATAAATTATTTATTATAATTATTATTATTTATTGCACGCGAGGTTTGTCTGAACCGGGATATCTGGCGCTCTACACTCTCTGCCTACCCCGTTAGGGACCTGGCGTGAAGATACATACATACATACATTTATTATAAATCAAAATTAAGACAAGTAACAAAATTTTTAATTATCTAGGAATCAAAAATTTAATAACAATAACATATATCACCCAGTGAGCGCTATTGCTTAGCTAGTAGCGCGCGAAAAAATCATCTGCATGCCATGTTGCTATGGCATTGTGTTTGCAGCGCGTTCTAAAAGTAAGAAACGCGTAGAGAGCGTCTGAAAAAATGTTAGTGTGCATATACCCTAATCAATTTAGTTCACGGCGTTGCCGAAAAGCCAAATATAATATAAATTATATTCCACAATGCCACGGTTAGGATCCCACTGCAGAATCATTTTGTTCAACCCATCCAGATATGCTGCAAACCTAATTTTTAAGCATATTTATAATCTACAGAATATACAACGTGTAACAGGATTGAATGTACAACCCGAAACTAATTTGTTCAGAATCGATAACCGAATCGATTTTAGGCATTTATGATAAAGGTAACATTTTGTCCCAAAATTAATTATAATTAAAGAAATTATGGTCACCCGTTTGGTTAACAGTCAATATGAACGAAAATGGGACTAACGTCATCCAAAATAAAATGCTAGTCTCAACAAGTTTATTATAACTCGTTGCGACTTCCATTTTATTATTAATAATAATAATTTAAGAAATAAAATAGTGAAAATGAATCTTATTACTAGCGAGTGTTAAATAGGGGTACGCAGGTTACGCTACATCATATTGCGACAGTGTACGTGTGTGAGTTGGCTTGTGTTTTATGTGCAGTCGTAAGAAGAGGAAGGGTAAGTATACATAGGACGTGCAAACTTTTCGAACAAATTTAGGACAACTTGTTTCTTAAATAAAAAATATTAAATACTTAAACATGTAATTTAAGTTCATGTATTATGATTATAGCTCGATTTTCTAATCGAGGTGTTAATTAGTGTGCTTTTATTTCTGTTACATGTTGTATAATCCACTAGGTTGCCTATCAAAATATGTCCGCAAGTATTTTAATTAAATTATATTATCTTTAAAAGCCCGCAACTCTTATCTGCGGCCGATTTAATTTGGCACCTATATCATACTAATTAGAAGAAAAAATAGCTTTGATTTGATATATAAATAATACATGTACGTTATGGACGTAAAAATTATCGGGGCGGAACGAAAATAAGTAAATACTTGCAGCCCTGTTTTGATAGGCCACCTAGTGGATACATATTTTCTAGATTATAAATATGCGTCTACTGGTGGTAGAGTTCCAGTGACTGAACTCGCGGGCGTAGGCACCACCGCATTACCTAATATACTTGGCGCTAAATGGTAGTGTTCAGCAATATCGTGTTTCGGTCAGGTGGTCATTACCACCGGCCGTTCATTAACGGCTCTGTAATTTCCGGCACCGAGGCATAACACTTTAGGCCTCAGGAGTGGTAACGCATCTGTATTTTGACCTTGGTCTTTGTGTCGGTGTCTATAGGCTGCAGTCATCACTTAACATAAATGTGAACTACATGCTTGTTTGCCGCTTCAATTCCATAATAGAAAAATAGGTTTGCAGCACATCTGGATGAACGAAATGATTCTGCAGTGAGAACCCACCCTATCAAGTCTACGATTATAATAATTTTAGTGACAGACACAATAAAACTTGGCTATTGTGAACACGGAGCGTTATTGCGACCACCAACAATGAGGTATTCTTAGTTTAATTTAGTTTGGGAACGGTTCAGCACGCGATCCGCGCACGAAATCAACTCATAACTAGGTACTTTTATTTTCTTAAAGAAAAATGGAAAGAAAAATTTGACTTCAGGCGAGACTCGAACTCGCGGCCACTGGGAATCTAGTCCAGCCGCTCTTCCAACTGAGCAACCGAAGTCCTGCCCGATTTGGCAAATCTTTCCTTCACATTTATTGCATTACCTTATGGTGGCAGCAGCGCCATCTATTGCCTCACTATGCTAGGCAACCGATATATAAACTTTTCAGTTTATTGAATATCGTAAAGAAGTCGCTTTTACCCTTAATAATTGTTTTATATTATTTCGCATTAGGTACTTTTGTTAACGTTGCTGCTGTTTTTATTAAATAACTAGTTGTCCCCGCGACTTCGTCCGTGTGAGAATGTATGATTGTTCAGTATCTATCCGGACGAAGTCGTGGGCGAAGCTAGTATAAAAGTAGCCTCAGTTAATCCTTATTACATAAGCTATCTGCCAGTCAAAGTCTCGTCGAAATCGGTGAAGCCGTTCCCGAGATTAGCCGGAACAAATAGACAGACAGACAGACAAAAATAGTAAAAAATGTTGTTTTTGTATATTTACTGTGTAGAAATACACATATTGTTGTGTTCTTTGATTAAAGTCGTGGGGAACAACTAGTTAAAGGAGAAGTTCCAAATTGGGCCCGCACCTTGTACACTATATCAAAAGTTAGAGAAAAATACGCAAAATCATGGAAAAATACTCAAAAAATAATTTGAATCGTTGTTTTTTGTCGGAAATATTTATTTAACGTAATTTTTGTATGACAGCAATATGTTGCCATATCGCTACTGTGACATTCTTGTTCAGAAATATACTTACGACAATTAATTGAAGATTTAATAAACGATTTGAATAGCTGAAATGATTCAGTATTTTATGCTTCATCTCTCAATATAGTGTACATGGTGCGGGCCCAAGCTCCATACATTTTGGAACGTCTCCTTTAAAGTATATTATCATGTTTAACCATAAAGTTTGGATACTCGTTATTCAATTAGACAATAATAACAAACGGTTAACGGTAAAGGTTTTAAATGATCATTTTAGAGTAGAAAGAATGTATGTAGAAATAATTTTTAAAATTGGTCCAGTACTTTTTGAGTCACTTTGTTACAAACATACATACACATCTTCTCTCCTTATAATATTATTATAGATTGGAGTTACCAAACTAATCCCTTAAATTGTTTATTTTACGATTACGGTCCTCATTATAAAATCAACGATATCGAGTGTTCATTAATATTGAGAATCGTGAGCAGTATTTCAAACCCTTGTGCTTCAATAGAAAATAGCATGAAATACTCGAAAATTCCTTCTGTTTGCTGCGCTCCTGATACAGTCTTTATTTAGTCAAAGAGAACGTTGAAACATTTGTTAATATTAGGATTTTTTTTTACATGAAATAAATTAAGTCTATTTTTTTTTCTATTTTTTATTTCTATTGATCAAAGTACCGACCCATGCACACAATGCATCTTTGCCAACGCATCTGTAAATGCGTTGAAAACAAAACACTAACTATTAAACAGATGACGATTTTAGAAAAAGGAATTCTTTGTTTTCAAAACAAAATAAGATCAAGTTAATATTTTATTAAATTAATTAAATTTACAGTAACAAAACTGGATTAAAAAAAACCAATTTAACCTAAATACTATTCCTAATCCTATTAATTATAAAAAACGTAGTATTTGTATACTTTTTGTAAAACACATTTGTATACTCTTTGTAAAAAACTAAGAGTACACGTCTGTGAATTCCACATCGATGTCTGTCAAAATAAAATTAATTTGAAATTAGAATTACCAGCCCAAAAAAAAATGTTTTGATTAGATATGGCCAGTACGGCAAAACGGCAATTTCATAGGTAAAGAACTATTATTATATTATGTCTATGTTTACAAATTAAATTTTGCCCCGTTGCTAAATCGGTCCGGTTTTGCTATAGTTCGTATACTGTACCGTAAGACAATAGGTATTATCATTTTATTTTTCGTAAAAATACATAGCATTGAATTTTTCAAGCTGGAGCGTCTTCTGCGCTCGCCGATTGCCCGGTGAAGTAGATAAATAAGTCCGTTCTAAACAAGCCAGTAAATTTATAAATTAAAGATAAAGTGGAAACCGAAAGCTTTACAGATTTTTATGAAATTTTTAGTGTGTTCAAGTGGATTTGAGAATGGTTTAGATTCACAAATTAGGCCGGCAGATGGCGCTGCAGTCGGTATATAGGTTATTCATCTAAGTACACTAATTCTGAAGCAATACGAAGTTTGCCGAGACCGCTATATTTATGTAATTGTTCTATAATTTATACAGTAAAAAAAAACTATTCAACATCCCTAGTGTATTACTTAGGACTGTATCAAAGCAATATATTTTATTGTGAATCTGAATGTAAATTCAATACAGCTTCAAGCTGACCTTCGGCGCTTTCTCGTAGTCATTAATTCAAGTTAGGTTTATTTATCACTTTCACTTCGGTTGCGTGCTAGTACAACACTATTTATTTATTCCGAGGAAGTTTGTTATTGAAGGAACAATTTCTTGTTGTAATTAGTAGTTTGAACTGTGTATTTCTTCAATAGTTGTTAATGATAATAATCAATACACTTTTATGTATCTTGACACGCGCGTTGTGTTATTTAAGTAAGTGAAAATTATAGAATAGAGGTGGTTGCGAGGTGACGAACGATAAAATGAAACGGAATGAATCAAAACTCGTAAAATGAGATCGATAAAAATCGGCCAAGTGCGAGTCGGACAGACGCACGAAGGGTTCCGTACTACCATTTGATCCAGACATTGCTGATTAATATGTACCTACGTACTAGCTGATCCGGCAAACTTCGTATTGCCTCACAATGAAATAATGTGTCAAAGCTTTGATAGATACGGACTATTTGTACGGGAAAATGAAAATGTGATTTTTACTATTTCCCTTCTATTTATTCATGTTTTCTTACCTTTTAAACCTTCCCTGGACTTCCAAAAATTATTCCTAACCAAAATTAGCCAAATCGGTCTAGCCATTGTCGAGTTTTAGGGAGAATAACGAACAGTAATTGATTTTTATATGAATGGATTCACGTTTACGCCCCTACAAGCTACTTCCAGTTGACATTTTTCTGACATTTCATTGTAATAACGCACGTAATAACTATACTTCAGCCAATATTCATAAATTTTTATTCGCCAAACACTTCCCTTATTTGTGATAAATATATGAAATTCCCTTTAGTATGTTTTGAGTAGGTGTTGAGTTACAAATGTAACAAGGAAATCTGTTTTTTTTTTAATTACATTCGGTACTAGTCCATAAAAGGTGTTTGTATTTTTAACATCTATTGTTTGCTTCATATTCCAAGCATTATATATTATTTGGCTTTCAGCCCGTTCTATTAGCTCAGTGGGGTTGACATTTTTATTTACTCTTAGCTTTTGGTCGGTACAATTTTTGTTGAAACTTTGGATTTATTTTTAAGGAAGAATGGAACGTGAGATTAATAACATCGCTCCTCGGCTATTTAATTAGGCGCCTAGTAATTTAGTATTCATGTACCTGAACACGTTTTCGTATATCATGGTGATAGAGCTCCAGTGACGGAGCTCGCGGGCAATACCGCATTACCTAATATACTTGCCGCCAAATGGTAGTGTTCTGCACTATCGTGATCCGGTCATGTAGTAATGTATGACCCTGTAATTTCCGGTATATAACAGAGGTATAACAACATAGGCCTCAGGAGTGGTAACGCATCTGCATTTTGATAAAATTGCTCTTCAACATTATGAGCTTCTCAAAACATGTAATTTAATTCTTACTTGATATTAATACGTAGTTTATATAAAAAATTAATAGTAGTAAATAGAAATTAATTAAAAGAACACACGTGGGTCCACCATACAAACCATAATCTACTTCATAAACAACGTGCAGTTTCACGGACAATGCGGATCGTAAGTCTGCAAACCATAGATTCTCGTACCTCCATCTGCAATGAATGACCGCCGCCGCGCCGTTACTAGATACGTGAGGGCAGCCGCTTGAAACTTTTCATTCTGAGCTGGAATGCGGATTATTGGACGAGATATGTACGGTAGATAATTCTTCACATATTTAGTAGAAAGAAAGAAACGTTTATTTGTTATGTTAGGTATATGACCAGTGAAAATTACCAGTGGTTATCTGTGGCATTAATAATATTCAGGACTTCAAACATAAATTACGTAAAATATTAGTAGAAAAGGTGTACTACAGTTTAAAAGAATACTTTGAAAGCAAAAATTTGACTATAACATAAACATTTTTTTTAATTTCTATTATAAGCTACTTAAATAATAATATAGGTGGAATTGAATTTTGTTTGACATTATTTAATCAATTGGACTTGACATTTTATTTTATTTTTAATTTATGTATTGAAAAATGAATGAATATTTTAATGTAATTGGACTTCATCACAGTAATTCAATGAAATGTTATAAGTACTTGTAACATTTGCATGCCTATATTAAGGTGGAATTTGGAGGCACTCATTATGTTATTTTAACATCTTCATTATGTAGGTACCCATATTCGCAAATAAATAAATTGAATTGAATTGAATTGAATGAACAACACAGATTTTTATTCGACATTACGTAAGAGATCTATTTGTTATAAATTGGCCCTAACTCAGCATGTCATTGTGATGGTTGAAGAACAACCAGCGCTGGTCTTCCGTTAGGGCCCTTTTGTTCATAATAGTCGGCTTTACTTACATATAACTAGCAATAAAAAATATAAAAGAAAAAAAATCAACGTGTGGCACTCGGGGACTGCCGCGGTAAAGCTATTGCATTTTATTTATGCAGTATTTCTTTTTTTCTTTGATATTAATTCAAGCTACACTTTTTGAGCGTGGTGACCGATAAGAAAACATTTTTTTTTCTTTTATTAAATAAAAAAGTTAATATTGTTTGAAATATTTTTATTATTTTACAATACATATAAACAGCTGCTTATGTATTCGTCCAATTTCGGAGCAGCTCGTCTCGATTCGTGCGAGCTTCGTAGAGTCGTACAATACGTCTAGTTGCACGCACGCAAACACCGTGTCGAAGACTGCCGAAAAGAAACGACGTTAGACAATGCACGGCCTTCAAGCCACACCTCCGTGCCCGTCGGAGTGGGGAGCGTGAGGTTTTTTCGTTACGGAATTTCTGGATTCGGTCCCCGCGCTCAAGGCCCTCGATAGAAGCTATGCAAAAGCTTAATAAAAAAAATTATTAAAAGAAAAGTAAGAATTGACAGCTACGATTGATTATTGTTGCAGCTTGGTTATTGTGTCTGTTGTGGCTGTGTATAGTATAGTAGTAGTATATTATAATAATATAGTTGAAAATATTATCTGCAAAACACATAAGTAGAGTTGTGTCTCTCAAGAATCGTATTTGGTTTTATGAAATCATTAGATATTTGCTCTTGCTCATAATATTATCGATGTAATCCCAATTATTATATATATATAAGGTTCTCCCTTCTCTCTTCTTCTTTATCAGATGACTATAACAAAGATGAAGAGGGAAGATATGTTGTCACATAATTCTGTTAAAATTAGTCGGTATACCGACAAGTATACCGACTAATTTTAACAGAATTATGATATTGATTGACATAAATTAAGTGTATTTAAGTATATTAGTGATTCAAGTCACACACTCTTCAGGTCAAGTTACCTCCTACAAACTTTATTCTGCCTATTTCATTTAAAACTACGACAATCTTTACTTTAACACTCACACCACAAGCTCAGCGATAAACAACGTGTAGTGCCTGCGAAAATGCGGATCATAAGTCCGCATAACATACCAACATCCGCAATGGATGTCCGCCGTTATGAGATACGTGTGTGGGCAGGCACTTGGCATTTTCCATTCTGAGTTGGAATGCGGATTATTGGACGGGTCATGTGTGTTGGACATTGTATTTTCTTCTTCAAATGCATTTAATGTCCTTGAAGACATTATTTGTAATAGACATAACAAGACAGTAGTGTCTCTCAAGTACAGTGTCTTGTTTTATGGATTCATTAGATACTTACTACTATGATGTCATCACAATAAGTAGTCAGTGTTAAGTTGTAAGTGTCTGATAGTGCGGTTAAAAGCCTTAGGAATCGGCGTACATATATGATTAGAATGATGAAGGTAGATGAGGCACGAGAGGTATGTCAGGACTGGGATATCTGGCGCCCTACACTCTCTGCCTACCCCGTTAGGGACCTGGCGTGAAGATACATATATATGATGTCATCAACGTAATCTTTAATTTTGTAGTTAAAAGGTTGTTAATATAGTTTTCTAAAATTATGACAGATGAAAGATAAAATGATATATTTAAATTTAATTCAAAATACTTGATAATAATTGACATAAGTTATATTTATGTGTATTTGACTATATCTGTGTCTCAAGTCATCACGGTTAGTCGTTACGTTCTTACTTTTTTTTTTTTTTTTTTTTTTAATTTATTTAGGACAACAAACAATTACACTCATAAAGTAACAAGGACAATTACTCGGTACATAATTTTACAAGGAGCGTAATCAACCCCGTTGTCCACAAATTAACTATTAGGACATTTTAGGGTAGCGGTGTGAAAATACAAAATCATTTTTTTGAACAAAAAAAAATAACAAAAAGAATACACCACAGATGTTAACACAAAGTAAACAATATTAATCTTACATTATGTTAATGTTCTGCATTACATTTAGAACATTTCGCTTAAATGCGTTAGGTAACGTTTCAAAAAATTCTACCTTAGTGAAATATTTGTTATATTGTTTCATGAGTCTATTTATAGGTGCTCGCTCACCTGCATTAGTTTTACAATTAGGGGGTGCAAATAGGTTGTTCTTACGGGTATTTCGTGTCGTAGAACGACATGGAATACTAATATAAACTTGATTATTAAGTCTATTGCAGTCAAATTTGTAGTGACATATGTTGTATAGTAACATTTGATATAAAAGCAATCTTCTCATTTTGAGTGTTGATAAAGAAAATTTTGATAAAAGTGTTTCATAAGGGACTTACTTACAAACTTTGTAACAAGACAGACTATTTACTTCAAAATAACAACTTCTGATTTTCGCTTTCTCACTCAAACCACAACCTAAAAGAGTACGAACCTCAACATAATTTAATCTGCTTACCACTAAATGGTAGTGTTCAGCACGATCGTATTCCAGTTAGGTGGTTATGTATGGCCCTGTAATTGCCGGTTCACAGACATAACTTCATAAAAAAAAAACCTTCTTAATTTACTAATATTACAAATGGAATATAACTGAATCCTGAATCCTAACAAACTTTCGCGAATTTGGATGAGTGAATTGTTTTTAACAAAAACAACAGAAATTATTCAGTACCCTATGTACTATACCAGAATATTCAAGTGAAACTCTAACACGAAGAAATGAGGACTCTAGACAGCAAAATAATATGGCAAAGAGCAATCAATTCAAATGTGAATAAGATATTTGTCATGGTATTCAGAAATAAGACTACCTAAGTATAGATTTTACCCGGAGACAAAGCACTCTCCTACTCGTATAGACCTTACCTGTCGCTGACTGTACATACATTTCTTACTACCTTAACCACAGCTATCCATCAAACGTTCATAATGTCTCCTACAAATATGAATTTATTATAACGATATACCTATTTAATATTATAACTGACCCTTTTTGCCCTTACCGTCTTTGTCCCTTATTGCTACGATTTAATTTCATACGTCAGTGACTTGTCCGGTTTGGTTAATCTTTGTATTCTTAGGTTTTGTGGGTTGGGGAGGAACGAGTTGAGTTGTGATTTTATAAATAAAACATGCTTTGCAGATTTATCACGCACTTACTGAATTTGCTTAACTTGTATAATACTGGATAGAGTATTCTGTATTTCACGTTAAAAAAACATTACATGAGCAAGCAACTTTCAACCGGAACCGATTTGAGCAAAAAATATTATTTTCTGTTTTTATCATTGCTTCATGTAATTGTTTACGTAAATAACAGAAATGAAAATGTATTGATGAAATGTAGTTTTTTCTTTCTTTTGTCTGCTAATCTTGATATTAATATTATATATTGAATACAGGCTGCAGTCGCCTGTAGACACCCACATAAAAACCAAGGTCAAAATGCAGGTGCGTTACCACTTCTGAGGCCAAAGGTATTCTCTGTGCCGGAAATGACAGGGCCGTAAATTGCCACCTGACCGGAACACGAAATTGCTGAACACTACCATTTAGCGGCAAGTATATTAATAATGGTAATGCGGTGGTGCCTACGCCCGCGAGCTCCGACACTGGAGCTCTACCACCAGTAGAAGGGTATTTTCTTCTTTCTTGAATCCGCATACCGTGACGATTATGGCATATCGAACTCACGGGGAGGCTTTGGTTTGGTCGAGCAGTGGACATGTTACGGTTACCTCAGTTTAAATCTATACAAATAAATAAAATTGGAGTTTGTAATATAAAATAACCGCTTTTTACTAAATGCATATGTATGTATACACAGTACATATACCAAAACAACATTTTTTACAATTCATGTGTCTGTCTATCTGTTTGGCGAGGCTAATCTTGGGAACGGCTCGACCGATTCTGACGGAACTTTCACTGGCAGATAGCTGATGTAATAAGGAGTAGCTTATTCTACTTTTATACTAGCTGCGCCCACGACTTCGTCCGGGTATAATCACTGTATACTGAACAATCATAAATTCTCGCGAATTCGCGAGCACAGCTAGTAAATAAATAAATGTCGTTTGGTCTTATCTACCTCGTATTCATCAATGTTTCATAAATATTTATGTTGTTGGACACTGAATGTTATAAAAATGGATGATAAAATAATATTGTGACAATTGCAAGTGACGTGTGGTTCGATCGACATCGGAACAGAATTTTTTCGTAGGCGTATTTGGAAGCGACCAGTTGAAATTTTCTTGAGCAAATATTTATTTTGTTATGAAAGTGGCAAATAAACATAAAGGTAACAATGATAGTAAGTTTTTTTTTAATGTAATAAAAGTGGCAAACAAGCATGCAGTTCACATTGATGTTAAGTTATGACTGCAGCCTATAGACACCCACACAATGACCAGAGTTCAAAATGCAGATGCGCTGCCACTCCTGAGGCATTAGGTGATATGACTCTGTGCCTGAAATCACAGGGCCGTACATTACCACCTGACCGGAACACGATAGTGCTGAACACTACCATTTAGCGGCAAGTATATTAGGTAATGCGGTGGTGCCTACGCCCGCGAGCTCCGTCACTGGAACTCTACCACCAGTAGAAAAAAAATAATAATAATAGAATAGAATATTGTAATAATGAAACCGTTCCATTAAATTATGTTTTTTATGTCGTGAAGTGTAAACAAGCATACAGTTACCATTGATGGTAAGTAATACTGTAGCCTATAAGCAGCTACAGCGTTGCCACTCCTGAGGACTAACGTGTTATGCCTCTGCCGGAAATTACAGGGCCGTATCATCAAACATCGTTCCGTACGTTAAGTCCTGACCTTTTCCAGTTAGACGAAAGAGACTCACTCACTCCGTCACTCAACAAGAAATCTCACTAAGTACAAGTGCTAAGAGTTTCAAATTCGGGGTTCTTTTAGGGCGTAAGTGCTTAAAGACTGCTCTAAGATGGGATGTTACGAATTTCGACCTTTAAAGGGTTGTTTTTTGTTGTTGGGCGCTAATAGTTTGTAGATTTCGACGGAAATTCGACCTTTAAAGGGTTGTTTTTGGCGTTAACGGTTCGTATGAAACTTCTTTACTTACTATTAATCAAGTGCTTTCTTTGCAAGTGGGATTTTCATTTTGCATAGGGGTTCATTCAGAACGAGGGTGTTAGCTAAGATGGAATTTTGCGAAATTCGACCTGTTAATACGTATTTCATAGCATGTATGAAATAGATTAATAATGGCAAATCAGCGCTAGTTTTTCAACAAGTGGACACTACAAATTTGAGTAATATTTTCATTATTTTTCCAAATCAAAATGTTTTTATTTATGAGACGATTTATGCTTTCGTTCTAATATAAATGAATGAATTTATTGCGTGATTTTACCTACTTAAGTAAAGAATAAGGAAAATAATACTTGTAACATAAACTAGGTGACAGTTGTTGTGGAACTATTTATTATAAAAAATTAAAGTGCCTTTTATAATTCTTAACCACCACCAGACATACTCTTTCTTCTCTTCATTCACCCTGGTTGAG
The DNA here is from genome assembly GCA_036365455.1 of Macrosoma leucophasiata. NCBI lineage: Eukaryota > Metazoa > Arthropoda > Insecta > Lepidoptera > Hedylidae > Macrosoma > Macrosoma leucophasiata. Next base: position 21,208,631 of record JAWQUS010000003.1, on the reverse strand, counting down.
AATCGGAAACGTCGTCCTCGTCGAAATAGAAACCTTCGAGGTACCGGATCGGCGGCTTCTCAACGCAAAGCTGCCGAACCTTACGCCTTGGTGTATCTTTCACGTCTAGGTAAACGAGAAAACGACCAACACCAACGTTCAATCGTTTATGACGGAGAAGATCGTCAGAGATCTACGTACTGAGCGACAAATACAAGGGTAAATCGAAGCCTTGAAGTCAAGCTGACCCACAATTTTCTCCTCCTTCAAGTTACGTGTACCTGCCAAACATCTGCAGATGTTCCTCAGTCCTGACTTCTGGTCCGAAGGCGTAGTTTTCCGAAGATTTTGGAGGGCGAAACGTACGCCTCGATAACAGTGTGTGTGATCGATGATTAGTTTTAAGAGAACAATATGTATAGTATTAGTATATGATTGTATTTTTATATTTTATGTGTTTATTGTATTTGATATGGGCTCTAGTGGCTCGAAATAAATGAATAAATAAATAAAATAAAATAAAATAAAATAAAATAAAATAAATAAAATAAAATAAAATAAAATAAAATAAAATAAAATAAAATAAAATAAAATAAAATAAAATAAAATAAAATAAAATAAATAAAATAAAATATCGTTTATTTCTGTAGCCAAAATATTACAAAACAATACGCGTTGCTGAGATCCTCTTTTAAGTAAACATGATTGAAGAAGAAAGAAGAAGAAAAAATATTTATTGGATTGCTTGTGCCAGAGGATCTCGCTCTTCCACGAATCATTACAAAATGGTTACAGGTCGTGTTAAGTAAGTAGGTACTTAAATTAATTTAAACAATAAAATATAACAAAATAAGTAAATATTACATTACCACACGCAATATGTTTCTGAGTTCTTCTACTGTTAAATTCAACAAGTCATTTTCACTTCATTTCAAGTAGGTGTACACAATAGCACAGTCGGTACACAATTTTAAAGTTAAAATTACTGGCACATATAATAAAGTAAACATTAGGCTCTAGTGGCTCGAAATAAATGAATAAATAAATAAAATACTTGAATATAATCTAAGTCATAAGTACAAGTGCCTGACCATATAGGCCATCATAGGCTGACCCAATTTGTCGCAACTTAAATGAATGAACCTACCATATCTCCCGAGCACAATTATGCTCGACAAACACTACTGCACAAACATACGTTAACTAATTCACAAGTCAAACCGTACTCGCGGCAGTTTTACGTAGTCAATGCTCACAGGGAGCAGAAAGTTTGCTGTGGCCTTCCTAGCTATGTCACTGTGACAAGTGGAGTGGATAGTTTGTATAAATTAATGTACTGAGAAGTTGGCGGTGTGAACGTAAAAAAATATTCCGTTTACCCTGAGTGAGAACCTTACAGACATTTACTTAAAAAAATCGCTTCAGGAATGTAAATAAAAGTGAAAAAAGAAGACACTTATCATTCAAGAGTAGATGCACCTTTGTACTTTAGTGTAATTTATTGTGTGGTCTCACCTGTGTGAAAAAAGAAGGATGAATAATTTTTGATCAAACGAACTTACCTGTACGTGAAGTTTGATCATAATTTTAAGATCAGCTTCATTCATAGCGATTAATAGTACCTAACCCTATCAATCAAACTGAATTTTATTATTCAGAATTGATAGAATTTAAAACTGTGGGTAAAGTGGTGTATAACTTTAGGTAAAATGAAAGCATACAAAAGGCGTTCATGACCATCTAACTAAAACAACGGTAATGCTGAATTGGCAGCAGATAAATAAGGTAATGCGGTGGTGCCTACGCTTTCAAGTTCCAACACAAGAACTTAACAACCAGTAAAAACAAATGTCATTTAAAAGACAAGAAAAGAAAGAAGAAAAGGGTGAACTCAAGGAAAACACAGAAATTTTTTGTTCATCTGGTGCTAAATGTACTAAATTATACTACCTACTGATCCAGTTCAGTAGGGCATTTCAAGTAAACAAAAAGAAATAAACACGTCTCAACAAATACATACAAAACCGCATTAGATTAGAAAGGAATTTGCCAATTCAATGAGCGTCCCTATTATCTAAATTGCATCGCGTCTCATTCAAATAAATTTCACGTCGCTTCCCCAATCTCGGCGTTGTACACACTTTGCATTCTGGATTCCTTCGTTTACGCGATTGCCTAATGTAATTTATGTGGAAAAAGGAACGCAAATATAAGGTGCAGGTGTTGCTAGGGGTACCCCACCCCTGTTTTTATGGTGAAATTGCGATCCTTATGAATCAAGAAAACCTGCGAAAATACTATATACAACAAAAATATCGACCTCAAAACTAAATAATTACAACACTAAAAAGTTATATGTAACAAAATACAGAATGTACTTAATAGTAAATTTGAAGTTGGTGTAGGTAATTGGTTTCGGTTAATAATAATTCCTTATTAAGTAATTGCTCACTTTATTTTTTAAAGAAAAATGGAAAGAAAAAAAAACTAGCATTGCCTACTAGCATTGTTGGCAATAGATGTCGCTACTTCCGTCATAAGGCAATGCAATAAAATGTGAAGGAAAAATTTGATAAATCAGGCGTGGACTTCGATAGCTCAGTTGGAAGAGCGGCTGGACTAGATTCCCAGTGGTTGCGAGTTCGAGTCTCGCCTGAAGTCAAAATGTTTCTTTCCATTTTTCTTTAAAATAATATATATTATATTTCACTAGCACGTGTTATTGCAAAAAATAATATAAACATATATATTAAATAAATAAATTAACAATAATAAATAATATTATTTATTATTTATTAATTTAACAATAATAAATAATATTATTTATTATTGTTTATTATTGTTAAATTAATAAATAATATTATTTATTATTGTTATAAGATTTTTAATTTTTCAATTTTTAGTTTGATAGTACCCTAGCATTGATTGTAAAAACAGCATTAAAGGCTATTTTATTTTATTTTTTAGTACCCTAGTACGACGATTGAGAAGATAAGACGGTTACGGTTACCACCAACCAATGTTTAGAGCGCAAGTTCCACCGCCCCTAATCGCATATGTCTTGTGTCCCCACAACTCCCTAAGCCAAGGATCAGACCTGCAAGGGTCTCTCTTAGGTAGTTGTGTAAATTTATTTAGGCTAAGAGCACTTTGCAGCTTTTTGCTGTCACCAACTGCCCGGTGAAGCATACTAGTGCCATCTCGAGAAGACCCGACTACGTAAGTCCATTAAAAAAAGAAGTTTATGTTATTCAAAGTTATACAAAAAAAAGTCAAGTTCTGTTGTAAGTCTCACGTTCAAATGCATTCATAGAATTTTTTTTTTTATTTCGCCCACATTGACAAATATAGGGCGTTCCATTTTAACAATCTCATTTATAAGAAAAACTCCAATATCTATTACTGTCCGGACTAGAATCGAGTGTCGCAGTACCCCTATATTATGTTTTCACCATAATACGACGGATTGCCATTTCAATTGAGTAAAATAATTACCCAAATTGCATCGCATCTCGTTGAAATAAATTTTCGTGTCGTTTCCTCAATCTTGACGCTGTACACATTTCTCATTCTGGATTTTCTCGTTAGAGAGATTGGTTAATGTACAAAAGAAGCAAATACATGAATGTGCGTTTACGACATAAAAGGGTGGTTTGTAAATTAAAAAGAGAGATGTATGGCGTTCAATGCTCAGGTGTGTGTGTGTGTGTGTGTTACGAAAAATACAAAATGAACATCGTATGAATATTATAAATGCGAATTATTGGGTGAATTATGGGTTTAATATAGGCTTTTTTATGTAATGGAAATGGCAAACAAGCATGATGTTAATTGATGACTGCAGTCTATAGACACCCACACAAAGACCAAGATCAAAATGCAGATGCGTTACCACACCTGAGGCCTAAGGTGTTATGCCTCTTTGCCAGAATTTACAGAGTCGTACATTACCACCTGAATGGATCACGATAGTGCTGAACACTACCATTTAGCGGCAAAGATATTAAGTAATGCGGTGGTGTCTACGCCCACGAGCTCCGTTATTGGAGCTCTACGACCAGTACAGTACACACAAGCGTTTGGTTCTAAAATACGGCTATGCAATACTGCGGTGTTCCGCTTACCATGAGTTTGCATTGATGAAACATTCACATAAAAACATGTTAAAATGATAGGTTTGACAGCAGTGCGAACTGCGAATGCTAGCACCAGTTGCGAAACATCATCATGTTTCATGTTTTAAGTGCAAACTAGGGGTAAGATAGTAATTTCACTCATTTTACGAACCGGGTCGTGACGCGATATAGATATTGGGTAAAAACACTTTTTACCTTTATTCCGACGTATCGACTCGGTTGCACAAGCCGTGGTCGCGGACAGACTGTTGTAACTGTGGTCCGCGACCACGGCTTGTGCAACCGAGTCGAAACGTCGGAATAAAGGTAAAAAGTGTTTTTACCCAATATCTATATCGCGTCACGACCCGGTTCGTAAAATGAGTGAAATGAGTGTTAAACGCGAGTGTTTTATAAGATAGTAATGTCTCGTAATGTCCCGTAATAACTATCACAGAGACATAATAACTTGGGCCTTTTACAGCGCATTTGAACTTGAACCTCCAGTTATGTGCAGATATCCATAAGCTGCAGTCAAGTCTTATCACCCATGTTAACTGCTTTAAAAATGCACTTAGGACAAAATATCACGCATTTTACATTGTTTGTAAATGAACTCTACATAAAAAGTAATTCTTACTCAAAGTAATTTTGTTTGTTAATCTCACATTACATTCATACTAATAAAGGTGCCTAATGGACCGTTTACAGTCTATTAATTACTGTTGTTTACGAAACAAAAGAGAACTTTTTGGGTTAATAGGGAAACTATCAACGAAGCAGAAATACGGTTATGGGTATTGATTGAGTCCTGACGCTTAATAGCTAAGTAAAGATCCTTGAAGCGCGCATGGCCCCGCGGCTGTTGTAGATCGCAAGCGATCTACTCGGTTACGAGATACGGGCCCGATCGGGTGTGTGATGGGTGACCGCTAGTGGCAAATTAAAATGCGCGTTTCCGTGCTTCGGAGGGCACTTTAAGCCGTCAGTCCCGGTTGCTATCGATAGATAGTCGTTAAACCTTGTCGCAGGCTTTATGGGCGATGCGAAAACATCCAACAACGGGTTGGCTACTAACCCGTATCTCCACCAACCCGCATTGGAGCAGCGTGGTGGAGTGAGCTCCAGGCCTCCCGCCAAAAACGGGAGAAACTCGTGCCCAGCAATGGGACGTATCAAGGGTTGCCATTATTATTATTAAAGATCCTTGAAAACTTTCTTTCAGACAAATAAAGCATAAGGTATGATAATTTTCAAGTTATACCTCTTTTCGCGAGATTGGAAAAAATGATGCCTACAGATAAAAGCGACAGTATGAAGTTAGTTGCTAAGCAGATAAATGTAACAGTCTGAAGTTAGTAGCTAAACTTTTGTTGTCGTTTTGTTTTATTTCTGGAATTGGATTGTTACGCTAACGTTTTTACGTTTTATTTGTAATGCGGAGGAACGTGTGAAAATGTTTCTCCAACGAAAAGGGAGGATCCTTCAAGTCCTCCAACCAGGCGAGGTGATAGCGCCTGGCGAGCCGCGGCCCAACGATTGACGTTGGGAATTTGTATATGTATGCCAACTCTTGAGAAATCTTCGTATGTGCGATGTAATACTCAATACTCAATACTCAATATTTTATTGCTTTCATTTGTTACAGTAGGTAATTACAATAATTATAGGGTGGTATAATACATTTTTGTTACAATGTCACAAATGAACCCTACTTGGGTATTGCAATCCATTTAATGCAGTGAGAGCAAACCGATTAATTTTTAAGCATTTATATATTATTTATAATATTAACTAATCATCAGTGTTTTCAAAATATTCCGATAGTTTGTAGAAACATTTTTTGAGGAGATACTCTTTTAATATAAGTGGGACTATTTTTTGGATTTTCTTATTTTACCTGGTAGTTTATTAAAAAAATTAACGCACATAGTATAAGGCCCTGAATGATTTAACTTAAGTTTAGAGGCGGGGATTTCTATCTTGTTTTTTTGGGGACTTTGATATCGTCGCGGTTGTTCGTCTCGCATCATGAAAAATTCGAGATAATTCGATTGACACGCCATCTACCGTAATAGGTAAGTACTGTGAGGTTGCGTCTGTGTTCCACTAGAGTCGCCTTACTGTAATGGACGGTAATATTAAATAAAACTACATTATTATTAAAAAATAAAAATAACCACAACTATTCTCCAAGTAAACAGGTGCTCCTACCCATATTCATATAAATGTATGTCCAACTTTATTGGGTCATGACCTGTCATTATTGACCCTTTGGCCACCCGAACGTGATTGACCCAGATATCAATGTCCGTAGGGCATTGTTTGGTAATGACCAATATCTTACCCCTAGGTAATTGGCAATAGACAATTTAGTATCGATATCAATTTAGCTACTCTTACCTATATGATATTTTGTTAATGTGCCCCAATTTAACTAAAAAATGTCAAGCGCGAGTCGGTCTCGCCCATGAAGGGTTTCGTAGTAACAATAAATATTTATCGACAGTTTTATTTCCAGTTTTTGAAAAGAAAAAAAGGATCCATTTTCCCGTTTGTAATACGCAAATGCATTGTACTTTCTTAGACTCAAAATGCAACTACTGGGAACAAGCATTAATTAGGGTTTAAAAAGTGGCCAACTTTATGTGACCTTATTACACCAAAAAAATACTACCTTCCCTGTTGTTCTCCTCACACATTCAAGAGATACCAAAAGGGAATTTCAATCTGTTACATTTTACATTGAGGTAAGAAATTTCCCATTTCCCATTCACCCTTGTTCCGCTTTGCGTTCATTGTTAAGGTCCTATATCCATTAGCTGATAATGGACTGTTTTGTCATAATAGGTAGGTATTTTTTGTGGAACTATCCACTAAAATAAAATACCTTATCCAAGAGTTTGGAGAGTGTTGGTGGAAAAGCTCCAGTGATAGCTCGCGGGCGTAGGAACCACCGCATCACCTAATATATCTGCCGCTAAATGGTAGTGTTCAGCACTATCGTGTTCCGGTCAGGTGGTAATGTACGGCACTGTAATTCCCAGCACAGCTGCATTTTAACCTCTGGTCTTTGTGTGGGTGTCAACAGGCTGCAGTCATCACTTAACATCAATGCGAACTGCATGCTTGTTTGCCAATTTCATTACATAAAAAAAAATAAGAAAATCTGATTGCCGCTAAAAAGATTTCTTCATCTACTTCTTGTAGATGTAGATAAGGAAATCTTTTTAAAATCTAGTCTTTGATTCGGGTCTGCCCCTAAGTTTAGGCTTATTTAGGCATTGGTCTGATCCTCGGCTTAGAATGTTGCGGGGAGATATATAAGACATAATAATATACGATTAGGGGCGGTACAACTTACGCTCTTGTTTTCATTGGGTGATAATTATCCTTTTAAGTTCTCCAACTTTATCAAGCGTTTTAATCTAAAAAAATAAACATTTCCTCCACTCTTTCTAAGACCTATATCACACTTGTATGTGAAAAAATATAATCCTATTCTGAAAAATAAATCGTAACTGAATCGTGGGTGTTTGCATATAATTATGCTTCAATATAAACATTTAACTCTATCTTCATCTTCCGGGAATACAGGCATGTTATGTCACATTTTCGTTTGTGTTTGCATGTATGATTCAATGCAAACTTCATTCTGTCTACACTTTCGGGGAATATCGGCATGATACGTCACTTTGTGGAAAAGCTGTCTATACGAGTATGCTGCTATATTTCTAAACGCTCTGTATAGGTGTATAGTGCCACTTCTGAAGCAAAACAGCACGGAATGAAAACTGGTCACGTCCGAGTGGGAATAGCGCACCAAGCTTTTGCACTTAGGGGATTTATTGGTGTTCATATTTTGTGGAATAATACGTAACCATTAGTATGCAAGTGCTTTCGTACAAGGCACGTTTTGTTTTTTTTTTAATGAAATAAATGACGCGGAATGTATTTTTTAAAATAAATAAAATTGGAGTAATATAAAAGTGACAGCTTTTTAGTAAATGCAGATGTATGTATACACGGTAGGTACATATAACAAAACAACATTTTTTACAATCGCCTGGACCGATTTTGACGGGGCTTTCACTGGCAGATAGCTGATGTAATAAGGAGTAACTTAGGCTACTTTTATCTCCATACAACCATACATACATACCTACATTCAAATTAATAGAATTTGAGTGTCTCCGATTTTGACGGGACTTTCAGTGGCAGATAGCTGATGTAATAAGGAGTAACGTAGGCTACTTTTATACTAGCTGCGCCCACGACTTCGTTCGGGTAGATAGATACTGAACAATCATATTTTTTCTCACGTGGACGAAGTCGCGGGCACAGCTAGTTTCTAATAAAATATTAATGACGTCGGAAGGTATTCTATGTTCGGCTGTATGTGTGTGTTTAATGCTTCATACCTCAAAACGAAAAATGGAATTCTTAGAAGATCGATTGTGCGTCTGTCTGTCTGTCATGGGTAATTTACTCGGAAATAACTCAGTGTTTTTTTATGTAACGCTGGTGACAAACAGGCATGCAGCTCACATGGTGATAAGTGATAACTGTAGCCTATAGATCTACACAAAAGCCAGAGGTCAAAATACAGATGCGTTGCTACCTCTGAGACCTCAGTTGTTAAGTCATTAGTCATTACGAGGTCATACATTACCATCTAACCGGAACAGGATAATGCTGAACACTATCTTTCAGCGTCAGACAGATTAGGTAATGCGGTGGTGCCTACGCCCTCGAGCTCCAATACTGGAACCTTACCACCAGGGAAATATTTTGCGATATACTATACTTGTTTTACTGGTGGTAGAGCTCCAGTGATGGAGCTCGCGGGCGTAGGCACCACCGCATTACTTAATATACTTGCCGCTAAATGGTAGTGTTCAGCACTATCGTGTTCCGGTCAGGTGGTAATGTACGGCCCTGTAATTTCCGGCACAGAGGCGTAACACCTTAGGCCTCAGGAGTGGTAACGCATCTGCATTTTGACCTTAGTCTTTGTATGGGTGTCTATAGGCTGCAGTCATCACTTAACATCAACGTGAACTGCATGCTTGTTTACCACTTCCATTACATAAAAAAAAAAAAAGTTATTTTGGATAGTAAACGCGACCATTTTGAGTGAAGGAGAAGCTTTATTTCTGAAACTACTGCGCCTAAAATCCCTTCTAATATGATAAATGCGAAAGTAACTCTGTCTGTCTATCTGTCTGTTACCTTTTCACGTCCAAACGACTGAACCGATTTTAATGTAATTTGGTACATACAGAGATTGAGTTGACTTTGAGAAAGAATATAGTCTATAATTTATAAAACGACATCCACGCGGGCGAAGCCGCGGGCAACAGCTAGTTTTAAAATAAATTTCAATTCAATTGTATTGAAATAATTCGTTTTAGAAAACTGTAAGTGAAGTGTATGGTATAAAGGATAACGTTAACATTTTAAAATATACGGAACCTTGTGTGTCTGAGTCTGACTAGCACTTAAGCGGTTTGTTTGTACTAGTATGTATTATTAATTTAAACCTATAAAACCAACGGTAAAATGACGAATGTATCTCGCACGCAACAGCAATATTTGGGGGCCCATTTTCATCACGAATTCAGGCTGTCCCATCGTATATTAAATTACAACGTCTCTGTGCCACCGTAGATCTGGAATATTATTGTTCATCTGTCTGTCGCCATGTTTTGTTATTAAAAAGAGCGCTGACAAGGCCACTTGCTTTCTTATTTCTTATTCTTCCGTGTAGCGTCCCTGCGAAGTGTAAAGGTGAATTTGCTGCGTTAATTTTATGAAGATTATAATTATAAAGAGGAAGCTATTAATTGTTGTTTTATCTCAATACTAGCTGTTGCCCGTGGCTTCGTCCGCGTGGATGTCGTTTTATAAATGACTTAGTAGCCTATGTTCTTTCTCAAAGTCAGCTCTATCTCTGTACCAAATTTCATTAAAATCAGTCGTTTGGACGTGAAAAGATAACAGACAGACAGACAGATAGACAGTCAGACAGACAGAGTTACTTTCGCATTTATAATATTAAATATAGAATAGTATATAGTATAGTAGTACCTATACTAATTTAGATCACACAGGGAAGAAAAAAACTCTAACTGATTGAATAAATAGGTTTTACGATGACTAAATTAGATTTTGGTTAAGACAAGAAACAGTGAACACCACATTTTGAAATCAACTTTAAACACAGTTATAAAATGTAATCTAACTTCATGCCTGTTATCTTCGAAGAAGAAGGCAGAGGTAAATGCATGGATTAGTAGCAAACACCCACGATTCGACGTCTAACGTACATCCCGGCACATTACCAAACTCTGACGTATTGCGAAACATTAAAAAAATGGAAACATCCCAATAGGACAAAGAATATAGGATTTTTACACTTTCATATATATGTATCTTCACGCCAGGTCCCTAACGGGGTAGGCAGAGAGTGAAGAGCGCCAGATATCCCGGTCTTGACATACCTCTCGTGCCTCATCTACCTTCATCATTCTCTTCATACATGCAGGCTGATTCCTAAGACTTTTGACCACAACTCGACTCTATACTTTCATAAATACAGAATAAACTTTAAATGTTTTTAATGACCGAGATGTTAGTTGCTCTTTGTGCTCTAATAATACCGTAAGACACTTGAAGATTTATCAAAACAGCCCTTACTTCTTAAATTGAATAATTTAGTACCCAATGGGACGTGTAATGCTAGGTAACATTGTGGTAGCCATACGGAATTTAAGGAGTGGTTAAGGATGGTCGTGAAAGCTTAAGAACACTGTGGACGAGACCTTAAAGTGGAAAGGAATGGATCAGGTGAATATGTTTTACTGGTGGTAAGGGACAAGGGTCTCGTGGCGACTTAAGCCTTATATTACCCTACGCTTTATTGTGTAGAACATAGAGTAACACGGGCCACTGGCCGGGGCGGGCCGGAGGGGAGTAGCCATAACGTTTGTTACCGATGCAAAACAGTCTGTCATTTTTTGAGGGGGGATATACGTGTGACACACACACACACTACAAAAATCGTCTATTTCTATGAAACTCACACCTTGACTTTAACAAAATACATAAACAATATCACGCACATATTTAAACATGTAGGCGACAGGCATAGGAACACTTGTGCTTGTAATTAGACCGAGGGAAAAGCCTGCATATGGCTACTACCCTCCGGTCTGCCGCGGCCGATAGCCCGTGTTGCTCTATGGTGTAGACCAACATTCTGAACAGACTCTAAACTCAAATTTAAATGTTACCTTACGTCGTAATCCGCGAAGAGACAGGCAGGGGTTAATGCATGCATTTAAGCACATATACAAGCCCTTGATTCGCCAGTTACGTTTAGGCCCATTTAACAGGTGGCGAGGCTGTTGACATCTCTGGGCACATTACTAAATTCCGAGGTACTGGGTAACTACCAGAGAATGAAAAATAAAACCTAAAAGTATCAGAGAAACTATAAATAAAGGTGAGGTCTTCGCGTTTCGACGTCTCAATATGAGAAGATATTTTGGTGGTAAAGTTCCAGTACAGGAGCAAACGCGAACCCGTAAGCACTACCGCATTACCTAATCTATCTACCGCCAAATGGTAGTGTTCAGCACTATCGTGTTCCGGTTAGATTGTAATGAAGGCCCTTGTAATAACTATCACAGAGACGTAACAATTTAGGTCTCAGGGGTAAGAACGCATCTGCATTTTGACCCCTGGTTTATATATATATGGGCAGCCGAGATCACTTAATATCACTGTGAACTGCATGCTTGTTTACCACCTTCCGTACATAACAAAAAGATCAAATTGTACACTGAATTAAAAAAAAATCAATGATAATTCAAAGTAAATTCAACTATTTTACAACACTGCAGACAAGAAATCTCGACCGGGTCACTGATAATGGGAGTTAAAATGCAAATGATACACCCTATCAGATCACCTTATCATCCGACCCTTTCCGCCCTTTCATTTAAATTAGGACGACACAAAAACCAAAACATTTGCATTCCTTTATCGGGTACCTTGTAATCCGCCTAATAAGACTAGATTGCTAACAATTTACTTAATAGTTTACTGCTATGGTACAGCGTAATACTTTACGTGACTTGCTTTCTGTAATCAGGTAACCGACGATAAACCTTCCTTATTTTGGCAGTAATAAACGTACCTACCTACCTAAATGTTTTTTTAGGGTTTTTTTATGTAAATCGGAAGGCAAAAACGAATGCAGCTCACATTGATGTTAAGTGATGACTGCAACTTAAAGACGTCTACATAAAAAACAGATGTCAAAATGCAGATGCGTTGCCACCCCTGAGACCTAAGTTGTTATGTCTCTGTGATAATTATCTCACCGGAACACGATAGTGCATAACGGTCAGTCGTCAGTTATCGTTTTAAACAGTTGTTTAATCAAATATGCTGACATAAATTATGTTTACTTATGGACTTACAGGGTTAATTTAAATTAGCGCATCACCGCTTGCAGGCAATCTCTCTACATTTTTTGAAATGTTCTTGAAGTGGCAAACAAGCTTGCAGTTCACATTGATGTTTGATGACTACAGCCTATAGACACCCACACAAAGACCAAGGTTTAAATGCAGATGCGTTACCACCCCTGAGGCCTAAGGTGTTATGCCTCTGTGCCGGAAATTACAGTGCCGTATATTACCACCTAACCGGCACGCGAAAGTGCTGAACACTACCATTTGGCGGCAAGTTTATAGGTAATGCGGTGGTGCCTACGCCCGCGAGCTCCGTCACTGGAGCTCTACCACCAGTGATAATCAGACATCAATCCCAACAACATTTATTCTACGACTTTTAACAAATCTTGATAAACAAATAACCCAAAAGATATAAACAAAAAAATATTTTCAAAAGTTCAAACGAGTATTGCCGCCGCTCCGTCACCCTGCAATTTTTATGATCCTAGTGAATATATTTTCTCTAGATTATAAATATGCGTATAAATAGGTTTGCAGCATATCTGGATGAACGAAATGATTCTGTAGTGGGATCCCAACATATAATATTATTATAATAATATGTTGTCGAAGCGCGCATGGCCCAGCGGCTGGTGTAGATCGTAAGCGATCTGCTCGGTTAAGCACTAAGGGCGCGGTCGGGTAGTGTGATGGGTGACCGCTAGTGGCAAATTAAAATGCGCGTTTCCGTGCTTCGGAGGGCACGTTAAGCCGTCGGTCCCGATTGCTATCGATCGATAGCAGTCGTTAAACCTTGTCGGAGGCCTAATGGGCGGTTTGAAAACATCCGACAGCGGGTTGCCCACTAACCCACCCACCTCCACCAATCCGCAATGGAGCAGCGTGGTGGAGTAAGCTCCAGGCCTCCCCCCAAAAAAGGGGAGAGACTCGTGCCCAGCAGTGGGACGTATAATGGGTTGCCATTATGATTTATTATTATTATAATATGTTGTCATTACATTGACACGTTAGTTAATAAGTTTGTTTGTTGTTCAGTTTAGCAGTGTGTGTGCCAGTTGATGCGAAATCTATACGCTATACTTACTAATATTATAAAGCTGAAGAGTTTGTTTGTTTGTTTGAATGCTCTAATCTCAGGAACTACTAGTCCGAATTGAAAAGTTATTTCAGTGTTAGATAGCCCATTTATTGAGGAAGGATATATCATCACGCTATGAGTAATACGAACGGTGCAGCGCGGGCAAAGCCGGGCTAGTAGTCTTATAAATCTTATAAAGAAGAATGCCAATGCACGGACGCAAAAATGTCACGTTCCGCCTGAAACGAGCGTGCAATTACTTCTATACTATAAAATCGCTTTCTTCATAGCGACTTGTAACTAAATTCACGGACTTATTTCTGTTTTGCGTACTGTACAATAACTTATTCAGATTCCACTATATTGCGGACCGTACAATAAACCCGTCCGATAAACCGAATAACTCCAGCGCCAATAAATTTCCAGCACCACCTGGATGCCGAGAAGTTACAATTTAATTTCACTCCACAAGTGCCACTATTGAAACCCAAAATAAATTGCCTTCAAATTGCTGCCGACATTTTGCTACATTCATTTAATATTTAATTCCGTTTGTAAACACATTTTCGAATATAATTAACTGATGCGTTGGTTAAATAAAATTTCAAATTGTAATTTGTTGCAACAATGTCTGTTTTGTTGGCAATTGCGCAATTAAATTTACCGTGGTCAAACATTTTGTTGTTTTTATGAAATAAAATGCAGCGTAACGCTGAATTGATTGTGTTCAAATAATGGGGAGCCCAGAATGCTATTTTTGTATTTACTTAAGTGCGTCAGATTAACATATGGAAGATACCATGCACCTCGATGGTTACCTCCACTAAATTTAAAGTTTGTATATATAGCCGCGCCCGAAGGGTAGCCTTTACAAATAATTTATTTTATTTTTTATTTATTTTATTAAATGAATAACTTAAATACCTAATGATTTAAATGCAATGTAATTAAATTCTATTGGCTTCGCCTTGGCACTTATCTTTATAAGTCAAAGTTATTTTGCCTCCGCGACAGTAATTTCGAAGCATTCAGTACCAAAATATTATATTATTATTGTTGAACTCTTTAATTTGGCGATAGTTAGACTGAATAGGCCAAACGTAACCGGCGAATCGTGGGTGTTTGCTTGTATACTTGAATGCATGCATTTACCTCTGCCTACCCCTTCGGGGTTTACAGGCGTAAAGTTACGTTGAAGACTGAATAGAAAGAGACCCCTCTCAAAAGATATGAATAACATGCAACAACCGTATCTCATTTTACTGATATATTACAGCTAACAATAAATATTGCGCATCGAGCCTACGAAAGAGACAATCTGCTAGTTTCGACTTCATATAGTGTTATCTCTTCTACACACTGCCTACGTAATCACTGACAGTCCGGTATTGGTCAAAACTTGATCAAAATGATCGACAAATGTCATATAGATAAGATGCGAAAGAGACAGCGCTCTACAAACTCGAAATAAGCCGTAGTCTCCCATCGTAAGGTCGATGTGCAATATTTATTGTTGAGTACTGTACTTTACGTACTTATATGTTGCAGACATTCGGATAACGAGCTGAACGATTCCATCAGTCAACAGTCTCGATTTCCTTTCATACTGTGTGTAATAACCGATCAATATCAAAACTCCGTGTATTCGAGTTCGTTGAACGACTGAATGAATACGTAATGATCCGGAACGAGTGATTCGCGAACTTTGTACTAATGAGCGAACTTCTGAAAAGTTCTTAAAATCAATTACAACTGAGAAACGTGTTACTGTGTTTTCATTTTTAGTTTAATGGTTTAGATTTTTGTTATTTTGCCAATGATTAATGTTTTTGTGATTAAGTTGATTTTATTGTAAGTAAACTACTAAAAATTGATTTACCTACTTTTAAATTAATTATTTAGAGGAAACCGAGTACAATTCAATTTGATGGTCAAATTAAACCTTTTAAATACAGATGTGTTGCCGAGCCCGAGACTTGAGTTTTTTTGCTTTTGAAGTAGAATTTTCAAGTCTAGTCTCTGGTCGGAACATTATTGTTAAACACTAATAATTGGGAACCGACAGATTAAATAGAACGAGACCGCCATTTGAAATTAAATTAGGTTTCGGATTTATCGCGCCTATATTAAACTAGAATGATTCTTGAAAATACACCCCTCCCTCAGAGAAAATGATTGGCACGCAACAACCGTATCCTATTTTACTACATATATTTTAAATTAGTATGTTTTTATGCAACAGATATATCGATAACCAGAGGATTGGTTCCATTAGTAAACAGTCTCAATTTCCTTTCATATCGTCTGCTATAACGAACCAATAACCAAACTCCGTACACGAGTTCGTCGATCGACTGAATGAATGTCTAATGATTCAGAACGAGTGATTCGCAAACTTCAACTTATGAATGCACTTTTGTAAAAATTTAACTGTATAAAGTTAACTGAGAAACAAGTTCCTATGCTTTCATTTTCGGTTTTGTTTTTTATTTAGTTAAATAAGTGAGTATACTAATCTGACTACTATTACAATGTGAAAGTATGAATGTTTGTTTGTTCCTTAATAACTCTAAAGCGGCTTTAAGGATTTCGATGAAATTTTGTACACCGGTAGAGTATGTAATGTAAAAATAATAATAATATATATTATTAATATAAAACAATGTTTTGTAATAACTTTATTTTAATAAAATTTCTCTTTTCAGAGCAACTCAATTTTGGTTATAGTTTTACTGTTCACCATATCTAAGTATAATAATTATAATCCACATTATTTAAGGTTGTAACACTTTTATATGATTCTTTAATTTTATCCCATTCAGAGGATTTTTTTGAATAGTTCTTCACATTAAATTAAAAGTTAATGTTCTTTGCTGTTGCACGTATCTGAAAGTAGACTCGTAGACAAAAGTGACAACTGACGTCATGATTGCGTTAATGAACAATTTGTGAACAGAAGGAAAATCATAAAATTACCGCGGACCAAAGTGGTTCACTTTTATCAGTAACTAGAGAATCCGCGTGAGAATTTATGATTGGTCAGTACCTACCCGGACGAAGTCGTGGGCGCAGCTAGTATAAAAGTAGCCTAAGTTACTCCTTATTACATCAGCTATCTGCCAGTGAAAGTCCCGTCAAGGTCTCTGAAGCCGTACCCAAGATTAGCCCCGCCAAACAGACAGACATAAATTGTAAAAAATGTTGTTATGGTATATGTACCGTGTACACATACTTATGCGTTTAGTAAAAAGCGGTTATTTTAATATTACAAACAGACACTCCAATTTTATTTATTTGTATAGATATAGGCAACATTTGACCCGTGCGAAGCGAAGGCGGACCATATCTGAGGTAGACATCGTTAAATACCAAGTAAACAATCAGACGGCCAAACAGAGCGTGCAACTGAAACACGTTTGGGACTTGATGGTATATAGATACGGTATTAGAAATGTAGTAGGTGGACAAAACTATACGACAGTGATTTAAACTGAGTATACATTGCAGCATTCTAATTGTTCCTGCAAATATTAAATTAAATAAGAGGAGCGATAGTAGTAGCTTAGATTGAATAACACAAATTACTTTTGTTTTACTTATTAAAAGAGGAATAAGAAACAGTTTTATAGCAATTTTTTTTTATTTTAAAAACTTTGTCGTTGGTATCATCACATTTCTGTTCACCAGTTTGACCGGTGAAATGGGAACCTTATATCGCATATACCCTTGTATCGCCATATCCGTCCGTCCGTTTGTCCGCAGCTTAACTCAGAGATTATTAGTGTTAAAAAAAAATCTCTAATTGGGCACGATTAATAATATAAAATTTAGTAATTTCAACAAAACAATTAAAAAAAACAGAAAAAAGTTTTCTTTCCCATATTGTGAGATGTCACGAGGTCTAAACTTGGGCTTTTCAGAACAACATTTTTCTATTAAAGGGTTCGATTGATTCTGTATGGGTGGGTTTCGTAGGTTTCGTAGGTTTGTAGAATAGGATTTCAACTCAAAATTTAAGAAAATGTTTTAGAATAGCTCTCATCCGTGTCCACGCCATAATGCTGGGCCGAATTTTGCCAGTTTCCTTTTGTGTCATGATAAAATATTATGCCAGTCAATTTAGACATACACAAAATATTATGTCAAATATAACAATTTAGGTAGACATCATTATGATTTAATTGATATATTCCATACAGAACATTAACAAGCCTATTAGCTGTTTAGGAAATGAAAACATCACAAGAATATTAGATGAGGGAGACGAGGTCAAACATCGTACACAACCAGGAGATCAAACAGTGCGTCCATTTGAAATTCAATTGGGGCTCAATTATTCGGACCACGGCTATAATATGTTATTATGTCATTATGTCATTGGAGCATTAAGGCTGATTCAGTGTCCAGGGACCGGATTAGCGGCTAAATTTAAAAACTTTTTTTTTTGGTCGGGCCTTATGTAGGTGGCCTGTCTCGAGACGGCACTAGTCTACTTCATCGGGCAATCGGCGAGCGCAGAAGGCGCTCCAGCCTAAGAGTTTTTAAAAGCGCTTCAATTTTTTTATCCTTACGATAAAATGTAAATAATAATGTAATATATAAATAATATATAATGTACCTTGGTCATATTATCCTCTAGAAAGTCTAACCCAAGGAAATGGTAACCTAATAATCTAACATAACGGGGTGACCCTAACGTTAGGATAAGTTAGGCTATCCAGATTTAACTCAAGAACTTATAAATAAATTGGATCGAATTCTGAATAATTGTATACGATTCATTTTCAATTTACGTAAATTCGATCATATCTCTGCTTATCGCTGTAAACTGAAATGGCTTCCCATTCGGCAGCGTAGATCTGTCAAAATTATCTGTATGTTATTTTCTGCACTTAATCTAACTTGGATCATCCAGGTTTTCCTGAATACCTTAGACACAAATTTAATATCTTGGGCGACATTCACAATCTTAGTCTTCGTTCTTCAGAAAATTTAATACTCAGCATTCCATCTCACCGAACAGGTTTTATGTCAAACTCATTTACTATTTCGGCAATAAAACTCTGGAACGCACTGCCTGCGGACTTCAGAAAGGCTCACGATCAAATAAACTTGAAAAGAGAGCTGCGAGACAGACCTGAGGATGCTTTGAGTTATTGGTTTGTTTATAAAATATATCTTCATGTAGCACATTTCATTTAACACATATTGTATATATTCATATTTTGTGTATATATGTATATATTATGTACATGTGTATGTGTGTGTGTATATATATATATATATATGTTATGTATAATTTATATTTAAATATATTTATATTATAATTAGCTGTATATAATTACCTATATTAGTATTAGGCTACCTTTAAGTACTTTTAAGTATATAATTTTGTATTAACATAGCTGTCTTCATGGCATTTTTACTTCATTATTATTTATTTATTGTTAACCTATTGTTTAGTTGCCTTGTTTTTTATTTGAATAATTTGAATATGCTCAGCACCTTTTATGTTTTCCTAACGACCCAAAGGTTGATTGGCAGAGATGCTATATAGCATTAAGTCCGCCTCATGTATTTTTTTTTATATGTGCATGAAAGTGTAAATAAATAAATAAATTAGTAATAAGGTTTTTGCTTACCGAAGTTAATTGCATCGCCCGCGCTGATATCAAACAAACCATTACCCATTTGTTAAATTTGTTACGCAATGCCATTAAAATAGGGTATATTTTAACGAGCGCCACCAAGTCCAGAGAAAGCGCTTTAGTCTATCGCATCGCATGCAATAGGGTTACCCTATCAGAAAGGGTTCTTGTAAGGGAAACATAAAATGCACGTTTTAACGGCTTATTTAAAGGGAAACCCTATTAAAGGCTTTCCGTATGATAGAGTAGGTCAATCGAAAGGTAACCATGTTGTAAAGCGTTTTTATAGGGTAAAAATATTCTAACCTATCAATTTACCCGCTAAAAATAAAAATAGGGTAAGCGCTTTCTGTCCCTGATCCAGACATATCCGTGCAATCACAGTCCCTGCACAGTAACGTCGCCGTGTCAATCATTCCTTCATACATTTTCTATGAGCGTCACTGACACTAGTCAGAATACCGCGTCGTCACTGACACTGACTGGTGTGGATACGTTCATAGAAAATATATGAAAGAATAATCATCACATTCACGGCACTGTGCCGGTACTGTGCCGGAATCGTGACTTCACTGATATTTTGTTTTATGCACAGAGATGGTACATATCATGTGTGAATCAGCCTTTATTGATCGTGTTCTTGCTATAAAATCATGTAAATGACATTAAATAAAAATGTGACATCGCGAGTTATTAATTTTATGTAAAAATATATTTGTATTACGTCGGTCAATTTGGATTTAATTAGATAACGGTAAGTTTTTTTTTTGAATGAAAGAAAATATTTTTTATTCAACAACCGTTTTCGAAACGTCATTAGAAATCAATAATTACCTAGAGTGAATAATTCTTACATAAAGTAAAACAGATATTAAGTTCATCAAAATAAGGATAAAAAAAACTTACAGTTGAAATATCATGCAATGAAAATTTAAATTGAAATCAAAACATTAATTTATAAAAACATTGAAGCTATTAGGCATTATTTGAACTTTAGGACATTAAAACACTATTAGAAGATAAAATATGATAAACGAGTCAAGGTCAAACATAGTATAAGTAAAAACAGGTGATCAATCAAGGCGTACATTTGAATTTCAACCCTGAATTATTCGACCGTGGTCGTTTCTGATAACGTTTCCTACCGATAAAGAAGTTATTGATGGAAATCTTTCAATTTTCCTTTAAAATTGTAAGTTGCATGGAACCTAATTGCTCACTTCCCTCTAAAATGGTCGAGGAGGGCAATGGCTGTCACATGCGTCATACTCGTGAACGGGTGTTGTTGGTGGGACTGGTCTCTTCTGGTTCATTTAGTAGATAGCAGTTTATTTGCATCTTTATTATGGACGTTCACATTATTTGATATCAGGATAATCTGTACTAGATTGAAGTTCTCATTTAAAAGAGCTCTTACTGAGTTTGTTGGGTAGCGGAGTTCTTCTCAGTAGTGACTGCACTTGGAACTCTGCTAAGTGAATAACTTTGATCTTGACGAATAAGTTTTTATATTTCTTCATTTGTCATCATTGAAGGAATTGAAAAATTTTGTGATAATTATATTTTCACTAAGTACTTTAAATTCTAATTTTAATTTACTATTCATATATGTTTTTTCTTTTACTATATGTAATGGTTATTCACTCTAGGTATTTTATGATTTCTTGACGTTTTGCAAGTATCTGTAAAGATCTATTCGAAATAAAAATATTTTCTTTCTTTCTTTCAATGGTAAATGGCGGTATGAAAGCGTCTTAAAACGCTATTATTTCACCCCTATTACTTAAACCAAACACTTTAGTAGACATAGGATTAATTACAAAACTATTCGAATCTGAATATTGACACGTCTAATCGCTCTTTAGAAAATTAGAACATCCCTAGAATATTTGATGAAGGAGACGAGGTCCAACATCGTATTAACAATCAGATGATCAAACATGGCGTACATTTGAAATTCAATTGGAACCTCAATTATTCGACAGTGGTCGGCTTTTGGTTACACTTGTGCTTGGTCATTGAAGTATTTATGAAGTACTAGCTTTTGCCTGCGGCTTGGCCCGCGTTGATTCGTTTTATAAATAACTAAGTAGCTTATGTTCTTTCTCAAAGTCAGCTCTATCTCTGAACCAAATTTCATTAAAATCGGTTCGGTCGTTTGGACGTGAAAAGGTAATAGACAGACAGACAGAGTTACTTTCACATTTATAATATTAAGAAGGGATTTAGTCTAACATTAAACGTACTCGTAGAAGTATGATATTTATGTAGCTGTGGTGGCAAAATCATGTAGCTCACGTGGATGTTAAGTGATGAAAAAAAACCCTGAGGCCTTATTTTTCTTTTGAATTTATTTAAAGGAGACCTTTTTTGGTATGTGATAATTATCACTGGGCAATACATTAGCCATAGCCATCTGGCCGCAATATGATAGTGCTGAACGCTACCATTAAACGGCATATAGATGAGGTAATGTGGTGGTGCTTACGGCCTCGAGTCTCTACAATAAATAAAAATTGTTCATTTATAAAATAGACCACAAAGACGATATACATGCAATTCCTTAACTATTTAATATAAGGGATGGTTTGTATTCTAATTTTTATTTTTAATTTATTCAAGATTTACAATCACTATTGCAAAACAATTAGATACATTTCAGAATCAGAATCAGAATCAGAAACTCATTTATTCATTTAGGATAACAGGCACCTCTTATGACACGTCAAAAACAAACAAAATAAATTAAAGTGAATAACAATTGATATACATGTCAAACAAGATAAAAAATATATGTAAAGTCAAGAATATCACTAAGATAAAACTAAATGTAATAAACTAATGTAAAAAGTATATCAGCAGAATGTCTCATTTCCCCTTTACAAACTGATAACAAAGAGTAAAAAGAAAAGAAAAAGAGTCATTCTTTGTCATTCACCGGCAAAGTTCTAAAGGCCAATATGATCTGAGAAAAACTTGCCGGAAAAAACTCAGTCGGCTCTTTTAAAAATATCTCTTAAGCATATTTTTACCATTTTACATAATTTAAACAAACTTAAAATTAACAATATAATATCAACATTACACTTTGATTATTACGTTTAACACCCTTCTGGAGCTAGATCAGCAAGCCAAACATTTCTATCCTTGAGATAGTCCTCGAGTTTATAGTAAGCCTTTTTACATAGAATGCGTTTAATTAATGCTTTGAATATACTATCGGTGAGTTGAGCAATCCAGGATGGGATCTTGTTATAAAATTCTGCACTATATTTTAGAAAAGATGTATTAGTTTTCGTCAGTCGAAAACTTGGCAGAGACAATTTGTTCTTATTCCTCGTATTATAACTATGCCTATCGGAGATTTTATCAAAAAGATGTAAATTTTTCTTCGCGAAAAGTATATTTTTATAGATGTAATGGCAAGGGACTGTCATTATATTTATTTCTTTAAATAGTTATTTCAAAGAATCACGACTACGTAAGTTATACATCGCTCTAATGGCCCTCTTCTGTAATACAAAAATTGATTGTATGTCAGCCGCTCGACCCCACAATAAAATACCATAGGACATAACACTGTGGAAATAGCTAAAATAAACAAGTCTTGCAGTGTCTATATCATCAACAAATTGAATTTTGTCATTGTTTATAAAAATGTCTCCTTCTTTACTTCTTACATTAAGGAGGGTAAAACGGATACATTTGGTTTTTTTACTATTCATTGCAAGATTATTGACAGTAAACCATTTATGTACTTCTCCTATGATCTTATTTTAAGTATCGTAATCTGGATTTCGTCTGTTCACTTTAAAAACTATTGAAGTATCGTCTGCAAATAAAATTGTTTTGGGCATACTGTTAGGCATCAAATGAAGTAAATCATCAACGTAGACTAAAAACAGAAATGGTCCTAATATTGAGCCCTGTGGGACACCTATTCCTGTCTTTGCACCTTGAAATTTTACTCCATTCACTTGAACTACTTATTCCCGATCCTTAAGGTAAGATTGAACAAGTTGAAGAGCTTTATTTTCAAGTCCATAATGATCAAGTTTGCCAATTAATGTATTGTGGTCCACGCAGTCAAACGCCTTTGAAAGGTCGCAAAATATACCTATAGCATCTTGTGAATCCTCTCAGGCTTCAAAAATATGTTTAAATAAAGCAACACCGGCATCGGTTGTACAACGTCCTTTTGTAAAACCAAATTGCTGTTCGTGTAAGATGTTATTTGTAAGCACCACTTTTTCGAACACTTAAAGTCTCAATCGTAATCCTATATGTGAAAACAACTACATTAAAACACAAAAAATATATATTGCACGAACAACAAACAAGTGAGCAAACTTTATAAAGTTCCGTTATAAGCATACATACAAAAACACGAATGGCTCTTCTTTATAATATCACTAAAGATGTAATTAGATGTAAATAGTTAAGTGTAGCCATTTATGCAACTACTTAACCAAATGAAAAACACACCTTTTGAATCGTCTAAAGTTGCAATCAAGAATATCAATCAAGATAGCAACATCAGACTTTGGTTGCTTATTGGATACAATTTCGTTATATAAACGACATATTCTGGTCAGTGGATTAAAATAAGACGCATTATTTTTGTACACATTCGTACCTGAACTAGGTTGAACCCATCAATGATACAACGCAGCTTCTCATCGTCGATGTTTGAACCTGTGCTTCAGGCGGTAGAGTGCGTGTTGTGAAAAATTTAAAGTAAGTTAATAAGGCCACCCCTGAGGTAACCCCCTTATAGAATACGAGCGTGAATTTACGTAAATGATAACAATATAACACCCGTACAATAGTACACCCGTATTCAAGATGGTAAGTCAAATACCACACACAAAGATTTCAAAGATTAAAATTGCTGAAAGACAGATTGAAATTGAAACTCGATATTACGAAGATCAAACGAGTAAAGCGGACGTGCATTTGAAATTCAATCGAGCACTTAATTAGTTGGCTCGTCAACGCCTTGGTAGGGCTTGTCATCAGTGATCAAAGGTTTTATTTCATGTTTAAAAGTTGGGTCGTAATGGCCTCAAGCTTCCTCATTTGTCAACCTCTGGCAAAGAGTCCCCTCTTGTGCGATCCGTTTAAAGTTTGTGTATCTACTTCTGTGTGACTGTCTTGTATTTTTGCTTCCAAATAGATGAATCGATTTTGGTTTAGTTTTGTAAGTTTTGTTTTGATTGAATTCATAAAAAAAAGTTTTTTTTTGTTCAGACGTTTAAAAAGACAATTCTCTTTTGTAAAGGAACATAAGTAATCGTTGTAGGAGTGATCAATTTGAAGTTTAATATCCTGTTAACTAAATTGTAGGTATTCCAGGAACCTTAATAAGTCTATAGCGAAGATTCCTTGGATTTATTCATAATTATTTCTTATTTTACCCCTCGTTAATAGTATGGGTCTAAATATAAATAACCCCTCATTTTTTCGAAGTCGGATAAAACAGGCATAAAGTGACTTAAGATGGTTTCACTTGGACTTAAGATGGACATCAATTACTACTTATAAAGCCGTCAAATATTTTTCTAATTATTACCTTTACAGTTTGAAAATTACGTTTGAAGTAAACTGAAACAAAATTTTAGTTCAGTGGCTAGCTGAGATATCACCAAATAAATAGTCAAATTCCTAATATATTTAACGAAAAATGAGAAACGACGACATTTGGGAATCAAGTTCAATTTTGAATATGAATATTGCTTTCAAATACCAAGAACATAATTATGAATTTAACTAGCTTTTGCCCGCGGTTTCGCCCACGTGGATGTCTTTTTATAAAAAAAAAACTGAATTTTCTTTGCTTTAAACCTCACTGAGCCCGAGACCTTTCCAACAAATGCAAAACCGTGGAAATCGGTTCGTGCGTTCTGGAGTTATAGCGTCAGGAAGGAAAACCCGACTTATTTTTATATTATAGATAAGGGTGTTTAGTTGTCAACAAAGCGGGAACCTTGTAATACAATATTATTTCAAACGTGTTATTATTTGAATCTGTTCATCCATAGATGTATTCCAAATTTGTAGAAGTTCGTATAAAATATCTAAATTCAAAGCGTGGTCCCTTAATACGCGCTCGAGTAATTTAATATGAGTATACATATTCAAATCAAAACTTTGCGTAAATGTTTAGTAACAGGAAATTTCAAATAACCAATAATATTAACTTGGCATACTATTTATAGTCTAATTACACGTGTCCAAGACAAGATCGGCATCGAGACGTGACGACCCACCGCCCACTAGCGGAAGAATTTTCTTCTACTGGAAGATAATTCTCCCACTAGCGCAGTCAGTCAACCGAACAAAAGTTGTCGCCAAAAGTGCAAAAGTTAGTAACTGATATCACGCAAACATAATACCATGAATTTGTTGTTCTGGTTTCGTGTTAAAAATTACCTCTTATAGAACCGCAATTTAACCGCAAGTGCTCCTAGGGTTGTGAACTATAACTACGTCAATTGTTTTTATATTATTTCGCATTGACACATGCTTGTGAAATATATTTTATTTTAAAGATAAATGGAAAGAAAAATTTGACTTCAGGCGAGACTCGAACTCGCGGCCTACTGGCCGGCTATATAAAAACAATTATTAAGGGTAAAAGCGACTTCTTTACGATATTCAATAAACTGAAAAGTCTATTATATCGGTCGCCTAACTAGCATAGTTGGTAATAGATGGCGCTGCTGCTACCATAAAGCAAGGAAATAAATGTGAAGGAAAGATTTTGACAAATCGGGCAGGACTTCAGTAGCTCAATTGGAAGAGCGGCTGGACTAGATTCCCAGTAGGTCGCGAGTTCGAGTCTCGCCTGAAGTCAAATTTTTCTTTCCATTTTTCTTTAAAATAAAACTAGGTCAATGTTTTAAAATATCCATAATTTGATAAAAAAAACAAAGCTTACTTTTATAAATCATTCAGCTATGTGTATAAGATTAACAACAACGATGTTTCCTAGTAACATTTTTATGTCATGACTAGCTGGCCCGGCGAACTTTGTATCGCTTTAAAGTAAAGATAAAAAATACAATAAAGTTTTAGCGAAAGTAACAAACAGCAATTGATTTTTTAAAATTATCTAGCTTGTCCAATTTCGGTAATACATCAATGACATTTATTAAAAACTAGCTGAAAAATATGATTGTTCAGTATCTACCCGGACGAAGTCGTGGGCGCAGCTAGTATAAAAGTAGCCTAAGTTACTCCTTATTACATCAGCTATCTGTCAGTGAAAGTTCCGTCAAAATCGGAGACACTCAAATTCTATTTATTTGTATTTAGGTATGTATGTATGTATGTATGTATGTATGTATGGAGATAAAAGTAGCCTAAGTTACTCCTTATTACATCAGCTACCTACCCGTGGAAGTCCCGTCAAAGTCGGATACACTCCAATTCTACTTATTTGTATGTAGGTATGTATGTTTGTATGGATGTATGGAGATAAAAGTAGCCTAAGTTACTCCTTAGTACATCAGCTACCTACCCGTGGAAGTCCCGTCAAAGTCGGATACATTCCAATTCTACTTATTTGTATGTAGGTATGTATGTATGTATGGATATATGGAGATAAAAGTAGCCTAAGTTACTCCTTATCTCATCAACTATCTGCCAGTGAAAATCCCGTCAAAATCTGGACCCAAGATTAGATTAAATAGATTTTGAGTGTCTCCGATTTTGACGAAACTTTTATCTCCATACATCCATACACACATACATTAGGTATGTATGTGTGTATGGATGTATGGAGATAAAAGTAGCCTTAGTTACTTCTTATTACATCAGCTATCTGCCAGTGAAAGTCCCGTCAAAATCAGAGAAACTCAAAATCTATTTATTTGTATGTAGGTATGTATGTATGTATGTATGTATGGAGATAAAAGTAGCCTAAGTTACTCCTTATTACATCAGCTACCTACCCGTGGAAGTCCCGTCAAAGTCGGATACACTCCAATTCTACTTATTTGTATGTAGGTATGTATGTTTGTAAAGATGTATGGAGATAAAAGTAGCCTAAGTTACTCTTTATCACATCAACTATCTGCCAGTGAAAATCCCGTCAAAATTTGGACCCAAGATTAGCCCCGCCAAACAGACAGACAGGTAGAAAAAATTGTAAAAAATGTTGTTTTGGTATATGTATCGTGTATACACATAATAATATGCATTTAGTAAAAAGCGGGTTTTTTTAATATTACAAACAGACACTCCAATTTTATTTATTTGTATAGAATATGGAAGGTAATATACAACATAAGACTTAAAAATTCTGTGAAAATATTAAGCGTCTACTTGCCACATACGAAAAAAAACACATTTATTGTATTCCCCCTTGGACCCACACGATAACATTTACATTTTCTTATTTTTAGTAATCAATTTTGTCTTTGTAGAGGTAACAGAAATACATAATTTGTGAAAATGTTAGCTTTCTAGCTATCACTATTATGAGATACAGCCTGGTGACAGACAGACGGACGGACGGACAGACAGACAGACAGCGGAGGATTAGTAATCCGTAGGGTAAGTTTTTACCTTTTAGGTACGAAACCCCCTAAAAGATACAGAATAGCTTAAAAATATTCGATACAATTCTTTATATTGACATAACTTTTTTATTTCTGAACCGATATTTTTACATAAACACTAAATGCTAAGTGAAACTCAACACAATATATTAGTAAAAAAGGCAGATCGAATAAGTCGTTTCTGAAATTAGCGTGCACAAACACACAGACAAACAGACATTTTTCCGGAATAAAAAGTACCCAGTGTTGTGCGCCAAAAGTTAAAAAATAATCATACCAAGTTTCATTGTAATCGGACCAGCAGTTTTCATGTGATGCTTGAACAAACAGACAGACAGACAGACAAAAAAAAATCGAGTCGTATATTAGGGTTTAGTGTCGATCTAGTAACATCCCCTGGTATTTATTTTTCAATATTCTTAATGTACAGAATTTTCACTTCTACAGTTTTATTATAAGTATAGATTGGCAAACAATGACACAATTATAACTAACATTGAGGATAAATAAATTCTGTACTACCACTAGTCTGATTGCAATAAATAATTGATTGGTTGAATACTCTAACATTAACTAGAAAATCCAACGATTCAATGTAGATCTTTTGCCACTTCTGACGCTTAAGGTGTCATACATCTGTGTCGGCAATAACATAACATGTTTAATTAAATTCACCTTCTGACTTAGGTAACTTGAAGTTATAACTATTATAATATCAATATCATATAATCATAATTTTTAAATAAGTAAATAACTGCCTCAGTAGCGTAGTGGTAGCAGGCCACTACTATTACGCAGGAGGTCCTGGGTTCGATTCCCGGGTCGGGTCTATCAGAGATAACGGTTAAAAATCCTTTATCTCTGCTTCTATTGGGATTTTTCCATTTTCTGGAAGTTTCCCAGTACCCCGGAGTATGGTAATGTGCCCGAAGATGGCAACAGGTTCGCCACCTGTTACATGGGCCAAAACGTAACTGGCGAGTCGTGGGTGTTTGCATGTATGATTGAATGCATGCATTTACCTTTGTCTACCCCTTCGGGGATTACAGGCGTGAAGTTACGTTTTAAATAATATGTATTTAAATGAAAATCAATGTAATGCTTTCAAATACATTTTATATAACTACATACAAATATTAGTTCCAGATATTTATCTTATTAATTCAGCGTTACCATAAACTCAACCAAACGTACATATCGTGTATAAATGTGAATACCTACTGGCGCTTTTGAAAACGACTGCTATATCTATACATCTATACAAATAAATAAAATTGGAGTGTCTGTTTGTAATATTTTTACTGGTGGTAGAGCTTCAGTGACGGAGCTCGCGGGCGTAGGCACCACCGCATTAATACTTGCCGCTAAATGGTAGTGTTCAGCACTATCGTGTTCCGGTCAGGTGGTAATGTACGGCCCTGTAATTTCCGGCACAGAGGCATAACACCTTAGGCCTCAGGAATGGTGACGCATCTGCATTTTGACCTTGGTCTTCATGTGGGTGTCTATAGGCTGCAGTCATCACTTAACATCAATGTGAACTGCATACTTGTTTGCCACGCCCATTACATAAAAAAAAATATGTATATAAAAATAACCGCATTTTACTAAATGCATATGTATGTATACACAGTACATAATATACCAAAACCACATTTTTTACAATTTTTGTCTGTCTGTCTGTTTGTGCCCGCTAATCTCGGGAACGACTCGACCAATTTTGACGGGACTTTCACTGGCAGATAGCTTATGTAATAAGGAGTAACTTAGTACTTTTATACTAGCTGCGCCCACGACTTCGTTCGGGTAGAGATACTGAACAATCATTAATTATAACGCGAACGAAGTCGCGGGCACGGGTAGTTTTCTATAATATGGATTTTATTGCACAAAAAGTTTGTTTTAAAATCCGCGATGTTGATATCGTTTGCATACTTCGCATCTTTAATAGGAGCACTTGCAATACATGAAAGGTTCCTGAAAAATCGTGTATCGAAACATCGATATATCTATCTTTACGATGAAGGCATCCCTAAGCGTTCACCAACCTGTACAACGCCAAGTATTTCCGTTTATTTCGGAAAAGCGTTTCCGTGTTTCACCGCTTCGGAATTAACTTATAGTTCAACAAATGATGCTCGCTGAAGCTTGTGACGTGTTATTTGTCTTCCTTCAGTGGGACTGTGAGTGGCGACGCTTTTTATACTGTCCACCGTCTTGGAAACCGAGTTTGTCGTGGCTTAGATAATACATATATTTTTTAGATTGATACCATTTGTATTTACAAATATGCAAGACGACTATAAAAAATAGTTTTGATGATCTTCTTGATGAATATGATTCAAACTACATTTTGATACGTTTTAGGTGTTCCACAGGGGTTAATAGTGAGTATTGTTTTATTGCTACTTTATGTTATAGAAAAACCGGTCAATTGCGTGTCGAGCTACGCGCAGTGTAGGGTTTCGTAGTTTCTATCTATCTGTACTAGATTTAAGCTCTCACTTAAAAGAGCTCTTACTGAGTTTGTTGGGTAGCGGAGTTCTTCTCAGTAGTGACTGCACTTGGAACTCTGCTAAGTGAATAACATTGATCTTGACGAATAAGTTTTTCTTTTTCTTCATTTATTATCATTGAAGGAATTGAAAAATTTTATGATTATTATGTTTTAACCAAATAGTTTAAATTTTAATTTTTAATTGACTATTAATATATGATTTTGCTTTTACTATATGTAATGGTTATTCGCTCTAGGTAGTTTATGATTTATTGACGTTTTGAAAGTATCTGTAAAGATCTATTCGAAATAAAAATATTTTCTATTTCTATTTCTATTTCTTTAGGTTTGAATAATGTAATGAAATAATTATATAAATATTTTTTATGGAGTTGTTCAAAATTTTCGACTATACACATTTGGTCAACTATTACTCGCAAACTTGTAAAGCCTACTTAAGTTTCTAGTTTTCCTTTTAATTTCGTTATATGTTGCTACTATTGCCGTAACGTTTGAATTTATAATAATAACCGTTTTGTTGGTAGAAGGGGAGGACACTAGATTGTAACTATGTTACTAACCGTAAGCACCAGAGGTGAACTGTACTTCTGACATTCTATTAATAAAATTAATGTAATCTATATCTCATTCTAAAAGAACTGTATGTTTTTATGAGAATAAAGATCTTTAAACCTAACGAAAATGTACACTTCAAAGCTTAATAAGTCACGAACAGTTAACTGAATCGAAAAATCATATTAGCACACCCTTAACATTTTTGAAAGACCTATCCAACGAGGTCTAGGTCAACGCTATATAGAAAACGAAAAATAAAAAAAATATCCGTGCATTACGTGTAGGGGAGGTACTTCGAATATTTTTTTCATGTTTTTATTCTACCATTTTGTCGCCGTGTTTAAGGTTTATACTTGTGTCAAATTTCAAGTCTCTCGTACCAATAGTTTTTGCGCTAAACCGCGAACGGACAGACAGAGAGACAGACAGACAGACTGACGGACATGGCGAAACTATAAGGGTTCCTTGTTTACTTCGGAACCCTAAAACGGGTATTTACGATGACCTAATAAACAGTAATATTTTATTATGAGCACTAAGAGCAATGTTAGAGAGATAAAATACTTTCTTTTTCTTTGAGAATAATGCTATTATATTTTATGCTGGGTATTTTCGAGTTCCCATTTAGTGGTGTACGTGTTTCAATTAAAACTCATAGGTGTCGTTTTGTGTTAAAAATACTTCTTACACGATCTAATTTCCCCTCAAGTGCTCTCTAACCGGTACAGCGCCGAGTTTTATCGTTTATTTCAGGAAAGCATTTTCGTGTTCAACCACTTTGGAATTAACTGATAGTTCAGGAAATAAATGATAGTCGCTGGAGCTTGTGACAAGTTATTTGTCCTCCTTCTTAGTTGAATGTTGGTGTATTTGTTGTCATTTAGATTAATGAATTTTATCCTGAATCTGTTGAATATATTTGTATCAATACTTGATTACTACAAATAGCTTTAATAATATTTGCTCCTATTTCGCTACTTCCTACCGAAGGAAGGCTGATTGGTCTGTGTTCCTACCTAAAAAATACGCATACGAATAATATTAACATCATATTTTCCTGGTGTGATTGTCGAAAAAGTGGAATTATATTACGTTCTTTTTATATATATGCTGCATTTTATTAATCATAATGAATTTTAGAAGCCAATGATTAAATTATGGATTAAAATCTTCTTAAATATCACTTTAAATTACAAACTTCGGTAATTGTAATTCTTTACATTACAGCTGTTCTTTTTTGGTAATTATTTTTATCTAAGTACTCTTTATATATCGCAAACGTTATCAACCAATACTGCGCATACATGCACTCAAACCATTCGTCTAGTTTCAAGTTAAAAATTACTTCTTACATAACCTCATTTTCCCTCAGGCGTTGCCCAACCGGTACAACGTCGAGTTTTTCCGTTTATTTCGGGAAAGCGTTTTCGTGTTCAACCGCGATGGAATTAACTGATAGTTCAGCAAATGATGCTCGTTGAAGCTTGTGACGTGTTATTTGTCTTCCTTCTTAGTGGAACTGTGAGTGTCGACGCTTTTTATACTTTTATACTGTCCCTGTCCATCGTCTTGCTGATCCAGTTTGTTGTGATTAAGATTAATGCATTCCGTTAATAATGATACCATTTGTATTTATTATTGCCAAACTAATATAACAAGCATTTTTTAAATTTAATTAATTCAGTTTTGATGATTTTCCTGATGAATATTAAATTAAATAAATTAAATACGCTTACACTCACAGCCACACAGTAGGTATAAACCTGTGTCGATGGTGCCGTTACACACATACAAAAACACCCAAACCCGAAACAAATATCTGTAGGCACTACAAATATTTGTCCCGGTGCGGGGATCGAACCCGCGACCCTTCGAATCAAACGGTCATCTCACACCGCTGGACTAACCGTGTCGTCATTATTCAAACTCTTTATTGATATGTTGAAGGTTTTTCGCAGGGGTTAACTCGCTCCGCCACTGGAGCTCTACCACCAGTAAAACTGTTTTATAACCTCTTTACGATATAAATCTGACTACCGTGCAAGTAAGTTTGATTAACGGCATTAACCGAAAAGTTAAGTAAATAAACATACAACTTCTGTTTATTCGAAAACAAGCTATCATGCAACGTATCTACCAATTTATTCACAACAGTTTAAAAAGTTTGAAACGGAAATAATACCAAACTAAAACAACGGATGCATGTTTTTGCATGAATTCGAAATTCAAGCAAATAATTTTCAAATTCAGGTCAATAGTGCTCGTGTATTTCATATTCAAGAGTGAGCTTTTTATATAAAAGTTGCAAACAAGCATAAAGTTCACATTGATGGTAAGTGATACTGTAGCCTATAAACATCTACAATGAGACTATGGGTATCGATGTAAATGCGTTGCTACTCCTGAGGTCTAAGGCACTATGTGCGCATTTTGGCAGGTTTTTTCTCAGTAATGTGGGCTTTGGAACTCTGCCAGTGAATGACAAATAATGTCCCATATTTTTTTGTTTAGTCTTATCTTGCCGTTTGTAAAAGAGAGTATGGAACATTCTGTTGATACCTATTTTTATTATTAAGTATTTTTGGACTATTATTAATTTATTTACTTTGACATATTAATCGACGTATCAGTTGTTATTCGCTTTAATTTTATATTTGTAATTTGACCTATCACAAGCAAATTCTATTATTTCCAAGTGATTAAATCAATTTTTGAGTTTGAGTTTGAGTTTGAGTATGCCTCTGTGCCGATGGGAATAAAGGTAATAAAAGGTGGGTGTTTGCATGATTGAATGCATGCATTAACATCTGACCACCCCTCCGGGGATTAGAGGCGTGAAGTTACGTTTTTTATCGAGACTTAATCTACCTGCCGCTGAACGGTACTTACCTAACAATTTGTCACCGTTACTGAATTCAGGTTCAGTGGTAATGTAGCATTACCGTAGGGTAGGTAGGATCATCATTATCATCTCAGCCAAAATACGTCCACTGCTGAATAAAGGCCTCCTCCAAAGAATGCCACAACGAACGGTCCCGGGCCGCTCTCATCCAGCGATTGCCTGCGACCTTCACCAGGTCGTCGGTCCATCTTGTGGGAGACATGCCTACGCCTCGTTTTCCGGTACGTGGTCGCCACTCTAGAACTGCTCTGCCCCAACGGCTGTAAGAGCTATGTGCCCTGCCCACTGCCATTTGAGTCTCGCTATTCGGTGAGCTATGTCGGTAACTTTGGTTCTCATGCGGATCTCCTCTTCCTATGCGTGTTCATTAGCATTATATTTTTCATCATCATCATTTCAGCCAAAAGACGCTTACTGCTGAACAAAGGCCTCTCCCAAATAATGCCACAACGAACGGTTCCGGGCCGCCCTCATCCAGCAATTTCCCGCGACCCTCATCAGGTCGTCGATCCACCTCGTGAGGGGCCTGCCTCCGTTTCGTCTTCTGGTACGCGGTCGCCACTCCAGAACTCTTCTGCCCCAATGGCCGTCAGTTCTGCGAGCTATGTGAACTGCCCACTGCCATTTGAGTTTTGCTACTCGGTGGGCTGTGTCGGTTACTTTGGTTCTAATGCTGATCTCCTCATTTCTGATTCGATCTCGCAGAGAAACTCCGAGCATAGCCCTCTCCATTGCTCTCTGAGTGACCTTGAGCTTTCTTATGAGGCCCATAGTGAGCGACCACGTTTCGGTTCCGTATGTCATCACTGGCAACACACACTGGTCAAAGACCTTGTTCTTCAGACACTGCGGTAAATTGGACGAGAAGATATATCGTAGCTTCCCGAACGCTGCCCATCCGAGTTGGATTCGGCGTATGACCTCTTTCTCAAAGCTGGGCCTTTCTATTATATTTTTAGCATCATTATTATTCAATAGAGTAATTCATTAAGCCTCTAGCTTTGCTTCCTTACTTTTATTGGTGGTAGGGTTCTAAGTTTAGGAGCTCTAGGGCATAGGCACTACCGCATTACCTAACCTATCTGCCGCTAAATGGTAGTATTCGGCACTATCGTGTTCCGGTTAGATGGTAATGTATGGCCCTGTAATAACTATCACAGAGACATGACACCTTAGGTCTCAGGGGTGGCAACGCATCTGCATTTTGACCTCTGGTTTTGATCTAGATATCTATAGGCTGCAGTTATCACTTAACATCAATGTGAACTGCATGCTTGTTTGTCACCTTTTTTTTATGTAATGGAAGTGGTAAACAAGCATGCAGTTCACATTGATGTTATGTGATGACTGCAGCCTATAGACACCCACACAAAGACCAAGGTCAAAATGCAGATGCGTTACCACTCCTGAGGCCTAAGGTCTTATGCCTCTATGCCGGAAATTACAGGGCCGTACATTACCACCTGACCGGAACACGGTAGTGCTGAACACTACCATTTAGCGGCAAGTATATTAGGTAATGCGGTGGTGCCTACGCCCGCGAGCTCCGTCACTGGAGCTCTACCACCAGTAAGCCACTACCACCAGTACCACCTTCCTTACATACAAAATACTTAACTCGAAAGTTAGCAAATTTTGGATTTAATTCTTTTCGATTTTATTTACAAACATAATTGTTTTCGATTTAACTTTGTTTCACTGTTTTAAATTTTCCTGTGTTATTATGACCTTTCATTGTTTTACAAAACAAATTTGTTTCAGTAAATAATTCATGACCTATGTCTTATGTGTGGTGTAAGGTTAATGTATCGTATTTGCTCATTGATGTGTAAATAACGTGTGTTATTATAACAATTCTGTTTTGATAACCCATACAAAAGGTTCTGAAAAGTTATGTTTACTGTAGGTCTCTATTGTTCAAGTTCCAGGGAACTTGAAATCATGAGAAGTTTGAATGAAAAGCTTCATAATCAGTTTATACTTATGTGTTTTACTGCTCCAGATAATCTTAGTTGGATTAATTGCTTTTTTCTTTTCAGTTTACATTTCATTTTGATTTTTAAAAAGTCGAGTTATGATTTCTTTTTATGTAATGGAAGTGGCAAACAAGCATGCAGTTCACGAAGATCAAGGTCAAAATGCAGATGCTTTATCACTCCTGAGGCCAAATGTGTTATTCCTCTGTGCCGGAAATTACAGGGCCGTACATTACCACCTGACCGGAACACGATAGTGTTGAACAATACGATTTAGCGGCAAGTAAATTAGGTAATGCGCTGGTGCCTACGCCCGCGAGCTCCGTCACTGGAGCTCTACCACTAGTAAGTCCATGGATGTTTGCGTATATGCTAGAATGGATGCATTTACCTCTATCTACTCCTTCGGGGATTACATGTGTGAAGTTACGTAATTTTTAGTCATTTGGCAACCTACATGCATTTAGGCGAATAGTATCTGTATAGATGTCTATAATAGGCTACAGTTGTTAATTTACATCCATGTTAACTGATGGTTAGTCACCATCATTACAAAATAAATTAACTGATATCGAATTTAAACTTGATGATGTTAATAATGGCAATCGTTAATATGTCCAACTTCTGGGTACGAGTCTCTCCCCTTTGTGCGAGGAAGCCTGCAACTTACTCCACCACGCTGCTCCAATGCGGGTTGGTGGAGATAAGGGTCAGTGGCCAACCTGCTGTCGGATGTTTTCATACCGCCCATAAGGCCTTCGGCAAGGTTTAACGACTGCTATCTATTGATAGCAACCGGGACCGACGGCTTAACGTGTCCTCCGAACTCGGAAACGCGCATTTTAATTGCCACTAGCTGTCACCCATCACACACCCGACCGCGCCCGAATCGCTTAACCAAGTAGATTGCTTCCGATGTACACCAACTGCGGGGCCATGTGCGCTTGATGATGTTAAAAGAGAGCTAAATTCCTGTATAGGTTAAAAGTTAAATATCCGTATACCTGAATCTGTATACGGGATGATTTCGTTAGTATGAAAGTCGGTCGCAAATCAAATGACAAAATCACTGACATATCCCATATCCCTGTAATAACATTACGAAAAAAACAATTTTCGACGAATGCGGGAAACACGAGAGACCCAAATGCTAATGGCCGACGCCGTAATCACAGGGGACAAGTGATATTAGGGCATTTGTCGCGTTGGACGTGAGAAGACTGATTGCTCCGGAAATTAATTCTTTCATTTCTTTTTTTCATTTAGATGGAATGATTATTATATTGGGATTTCATTAAAATTTGCTGCATCGTGATTTGCTTCCACTTTCCATTTGTGGGCCGAATATCCCCATGAATAAAATGCTTATAGGCGTTTCGGTCCGCGGGTCGAAACGCTAGCGGACCGAAACGCCCCACAACCCGGTTTGCTGCCCCAGTGGCACATTGACAGCAAATCACTACAGTTACACTGGGGTCTGGGGTTCGTTTATTGATTTATGCCGTATCAATAAAATACATTTCTTTCGTGGGTATGTAAATCACTCTCAAATCCATTCATTCCACGTCCATGTATTACGAAAAAAACGGTGAATGGGGACACGCAAGAGACCCAAGTAATAATGGCCGATGCCGTAATCACAGGGGACAAGTGATATTAGGGCATTTATCACGTCGGACGCTGGAAGACTGATTGCCCCGGAAACGATTTCTTTTTTGATTCGGATGATATGATTATTGTTTCTTTTTATGTGACGAGGGTTACAAATAAGTACGTAGTTCACATGGATGGTAAGTGACGACGTAGACACAAACAAGAGGTCAAAATGTAGATGCGTTACGTCTACATCTGAGGTCTAAGTTATTGTGGCTCTGTAATAGCTCTGTGATTTGAGCTTTGAGGTCCCAAATTTGAAAAATCCAATTGGTCTGAAAAGTTTGGTATTGAGCCTCGCAAATATTGATAAGCTCAGCATGGGTCTGCAATAAATGTAGGCACACGAGAGATCCAAGTCGCCCTTAACCTAATCATATTGGACAGTTTTATACAAATTCGAATGGTTGCAGAGGTTCAGGAAGACCAAGACTGACCTACTATGACCATATAGGTCGATTGCTATCTGAGGGTGGGGCCAAAAGTCTTAGAGGAATGGGCGTGCATGTATGAAGAGAACGATAAATATCTGGCGCTCCACAAACTCAAACTTAAACTCAAAAATTTATTTAATCACTTAAAAATAATAGAATTTGCTTGTGATAGGTCAAATTACAAAATTAAAAATTAAAGCGAATAACAACCGATAATTGTTTTTATATTATTTCGCATTAACACATGCTTGTGAAATATATTTTATTTTTAAAGAAAAATGGAAAGAAAAATTTGACTTCAGGCGAGGGACCTACTGGGAATCTAGTCCAGCCGCTCTTCCAATTGAGCTACTGAAGCCCTGCCCGATTTGTCAAATCTTTCCTTCACATCTATTGCATTGCTTTATGGTAGCAGCAGCGCCATCTATTACCAACTATGCTAGTTAGGTTGCCTAATATTTGAAAAATGATTCCCAGTAGGTCGCGAGTTCGAGCCTCGCCTGAAGTCAAATTTTTCTTTCCATTTTTCTTTAAAAATAAAACAACCGATACGTTGAACAAAATAAAATAAATAATGCTCCAAAAATACTTAAAAATAAAAATAGGTATCAACAGAATGTTCCATACTCTCTTTTACAAACGGCAAGACAAGACTTAACAAAATAATATGGGACATTCTTTGTCATTCACTGGCAGAGTTCCAAAGCCCACATTACTGAGAAAAAACCTGCCCAAACAAAACTCGGTAGGGTCTTTTCAAAATATGTTCCTTACAACTATTTTCACAATAACACACAAAACACAATATCTGCTTACTGCGTAAGGGACTTGACGTTCAGATACACACAAACATATTTTTTTATATGCTTATATTCACAACCCCATGTCAGATACAAACCTGAAATAGTATTGTACATACAAACGTACACGTACACCCAGACCCGAAAAATGATATCTGTAGGACATACAAATATATAATTTGTCCCGGTGCGCTGATCAAACTCAAATCAAGCCGTCGCACGTCGTTACACATCATTGGACTAACCGAGTTGTCAATATTAGGGCATTGGTCACATCAGACGTGGAAGGACTGATTGCCACGTAACTGGATACGATGTCGGTTATTTGTGCTTTATTTAACTGCCTCGGTAGCCTAGTGGTAGCAGGCCACTACTACTACGCTGAGGTCCTGGGTTCGATTCCCGGGTAGGGGGTTATCAGAGATAATGCTGAAAAAGCCTTTATCTCTGGTTCTATTGGGATTTTTCCATTTTCTGGAAATTTCCCAGTACCTCAAAGTTTGGTAATGTGCCCGGAGATGTCAACAGGCTCGCCACCTGTTACATGGGCCAAAACGTAACCGGCGAACTTCCAATACATAAAAAAAAATGTTTGCATGTATGCTTGAATGCATGCATTTACCTCTACCTACCCCTTCGGGGATTACAGGCGTGAAGTTACGTTTACGTTATTTAAAATACAATGATTGTTAAACGTTACTTCACGCCTGTAATCCGCGGAGTAGTCGGAGGTAAATACATGCATTCAAGCATACATGCAAACATTTTTTTTTATGTATTGGAAGTGGCAAACCAGCATGCAGTTCACATTGACGTTAAGTGATGACTGCAGCCTTAGACACTTACACAAAGACCAAGGTCAAAATACAGATGCGTTACCACTCGTGAGGCCTAAGGTGTTATGCCTCTGTACCGGAAATTACAGGGCCGTACATTACCATCTGACCGGAACAC
Organism: Macrosoma leucophasiata; assembly: GCA_036365455.1. NCBI lineage: Eukaryota > Metazoa > Arthropoda > Insecta > Lepidoptera > Hedylidae > Macrosoma > Macrosoma leucophasiata. The sequence continues at coordinate 21,168,969 of JAWQUS010000003.1, read as the reverse complement.
GATAGTGCTGAACACTACAATTTAGCGGCAAGTATATTTGGTAATATCTCCACCAATCCGCATTGGAGCAGCGTGGTGGAGTAAGCTCCAGGCCTCCCCCCAAAAAGGGGAGAGACTCGTGCCCAGCAGTGGGACGTATAATGGGTTGCCATTATTATTTTTAATTATATATTAGGTAATGCGGTGGTGCCTACGCCCACGAGCTCCGTCACTGGAGCTCTACCACCAGTAAAAGAACACATCCATGATTCGCCGGTTACGTTTTGGCCCATCTAACAGGTGGCGAGCCTGTTGACATCTCCGGGCACATTGCCAAAGTTCGAGGTACTGGGAAGTTTCTAGAACCAGAGATAAAGGCCTTTACACCATTATCTCTGATAACCCTATAGCTGGGAATCGAACCCAGGACCTCGGCGAAGTAGGCCTGCTACCACTAGGCTACCGAGGCAGTTAAACTTTTACATGCAAACCGATAATAATAATACTTTTTTATTATGCATAAGTAGTACAGATATGGTAACATGATAATTTATAATTGTTTTAGATTATTTCGTATTAACACATGCTTGTGAAATATATTTTTATAGAATAGGGAAAGAAAATTTGACTTCAGGCGAGACTCGAACTCGCGGTCACTGGGTCAATTTAGTCCAGCCGCTCTTCCAACTGAGCTACCGAAGTCCTGCCCGAGTTGTTTTTTTTTATTTTTTTTATTGCCCTATGGTGGCAGTAGCGCCATCTATTGCCACCTGCAGTCTCGCCTGAAGTCAAATTTTTCTTTCCATTTTTCTTTAAAAATAAGACATGATAATTATGTACAGTGCAACTAAATTTTACGGTCAAGTTGTACCTACAATGTCAGTTGCCTAGCGTGCAAATTATATTTTACAATATTTAAATCAGTCACCACAAAAAAGGTAATTAAATTAGGTAGTGTTAAAACAATAATCTTTCGATTATCTATACAAATAAATAAAATTGGAGTGTCTGTTTGTAATATAAATATAACCGGTTTTTACTAAATGCATATATATGTATGTATACACCTTAACATACCAAAACAACATTTTTTACAATTTTTGTTTGTCTGTCCCCCTAATCTCGGGAACGGCTTTACCGATTTAGATCGGGCTTTCACTGTCAGATAGCTTATGTTAGGAGTAACTTGGCTACTTTTATACTAGCTGCGCCCACGACTTCGTCCGGGTCGATACTGAACAATCATAAATTCTCACGCAGACGGAGCCGCGTGCACAGCTAGTGATAGAATAAAATTGAAAACACTATAATGCAACATATCCAACCATGAAGTAATATTTTATTCCTACCCGCATTTATTCAGAGTTCGGAAAGTAAATCAGAATCAACATAAAAGTTAGTCAAAACATGAATGTTTTCTGCACGAATACGAAATGTTGGCAGATATTAACTTCGAAGACAGTGCTCTCATACAATTTTCATATTCAAAAGTTTTATCAAAGTTTCTATATTGCGGAGTCAGCGTCTAGGAATAATAAGAATTCGAATAAGTTGAATTTTAATGTGTTAAGTTCTTTCGTTTACATTGATCAAGTGGAAGTTGGACTCGCGTTCAGATTCTGTACAGTTATCTACTTTACTTTTTACTGGTGGTAGAGGTCCAGTGACGGAGCTCGAGGGTGTAGGCCAATAAATAAAGCATTACCGAATCTACAAGCTGTTAAATGGTAGTGTTCAGAGTTTGAAACTACATCAGGCCATACATTACCATCTAACCGGAACACATGTTCCAGTTATATGCAAGAATGGTTCGCAAGGCTATTGAGATTAGAAAACATCTAAATTTCAGTACAGAAGATGGCTGGCGATTGTCATCAACATGGGATCCAATACTCAGTAGAATTAAAGTCCAACCGCAACAGTTTGTAAGACCTCAAGATACGATTAGTAACTTTTGTGTTAATCCTAAACGCTACGCAAGACGTTTGCGAAATAAATGGAGGTAGCTGCACATAATAATTTTTCAAACTGCTGTCAGACAATTACCACCTCAGTCTGCCCGAGACCACGGAAGCTGAAAAGCGACCGAAACGTCGGGTTCGATTTTAAATAATCATTTTAGTTTGATATACGCGAGATAAATCCGAAAACTAGTTTTATTTCAATGAGTGTAGCTCGCGAAAACCTAAGAACTTACTACCATTTAGCGGGAAGTGTATTGGGTAATGCGGTGGTGCCTACGCCCTCGAGCTCCGTCACTGGAACTCTACCACCAGCACTCTTTAGTTTACCAATAAATTATAGTGTTCATTTAGGTACGTAGGTACCTACTACACCGTTAAATATTTGATAAGCTCTGTCTGGAGCCTTAAGCGTGTGAATAAGGGTGTGATAACATAAGCTAAGTTATTTTAGAGGTCTATTGGAAGTTGTGAAACTTGCTTGTGTTGTTAGATTAGTTTTCATCTCCGGGGTATTGCAGGTTAGAATAGGGCTGGGCTTGGTATTTCATATCAATTATTAACATCTCGTCACGGAATTTGAAGCCACCGGCGGCTACAGGACAATTGAAAATCGATTGTCATATTTTTCTGATTTTCGTGGCTTGACGGAACACAAATTAAAGCGCATTTGAAAATAAATTGTAGAAAAAAAAGACTTGAAGATTATACTTTTTCTTCTCGCAACGAATAGAACGCCACGCGCACTGTAGGGTTCCGTGGTTTTTAGGTTTGGATAATGTACCTAATGAAAAAAAAATCATTGGAGTTCTTCACATTTTATCGACTAATACTCGCAAACTTGTAAAGCCAACTTAAGTTTGACAGTTTTCCTTTTAATTACGTTATATGTAGCTACTATTTACTGAATTTGAATTTCTAACAACAACCGTTTAGTTGGTAGAGGGAGGGGGACACTTGACTCTAACAAAAATTTGCACTTTAAAGCTTAATAAGTCACGAACAGTAAACTAAATCGAAAAATGATATTAGCATATCCCAAACATTTTTGAAAGACCTATTCAATGATATCCCACACTATATAAAAAACGAAAATTAAAAAGTTATCCTCGCGTTACATATAAGTTTAGTTTAGTATTTACTGGTGGTAGAGCTCCAGTGACGGAGCTCGCGGGCGTAGGCACCACCGCATTTCCTAATATACTTGCCGCTAAATGGTAGTGTTCAATATTATCGTGTTCCGGTCAGGTGGTAATGTACGGCCCTGTAATTTCCGGCACAGAGGCATAAGACCTTAGGCCTCAGGAGTGGTAACGCATCTGCATTTTGACCTTGGTCTTTGTGTGGGTGTCTATAGGCTGCAGTCATCACTTAACATCAATGTGAACTGCATGCTTGTTTACCACTTCCATTACATAAAAAAAAAAAAAAAGTACCCTAGATAATCTTTTTACACATTTTTATTCTACCACTTTGTCGGCGAAATTAAGGTGTTTACTTGTGCCAAATTACTAGTCTCTATATATTTCTAGTACTAAACCCCGCTTTTGCGCTAAACCGCGGACGGACTGATAGGCAGACAGGCAGACAGACTGACGAACAAAGCGAACTTATAAGGTTTCGTTGTTTACTACGGAACCCTAAAACTGGTCTTGAGCGCGTTAGGCCTTGTGCATTATAGTGAACCGTGTGTTCAATGTTCTTATGTAATAGCTCACATTTTTGTTTTGAAGTTTCAGTGTGTATTGGATTTGATAAATACGAGTACAACCATTTGCAGCTTGCAAAATATTGGGAAAATTGCAAGGGCTTCTTTTTTTTTAAAGATTTGGACTGGCGACAAACGATATCGAGCCATTCGTTGAGTCACGGGATGACTGATTACCGTGTTCCTGGCAGTGATGCTTTTATTTTCTTATGGGTTCATAACTGAGATTAATGGAATCTAATTTTATGTAAGAAAGCTAAAGAGTGACTAAAGATGATGCATGATGATGGAGTAGATTAATTATTAACTATAGTAGAAGAGCATCGGATGCTTCCAAACAAAACTTAGAAGCCAGAAAGAAGAAGAATAATTCAATAAAAGACCTTCCGATGCTTTCGAACGGAATTTTTTTTTTATGTAATGGTATTAGCAAACAAGCATGCAGTTCACATTGATGTTAATTGATGACTGCAGTATAGACACTTACACAAAGACCAAGGTCAAAATGCAGATGCGTTATCACTCCTGAGGCCTAAAGTGTTATGCCTCTGTGCCGGAAATTACAGGGTCATAAATTACCACCTGACCGAAACACGATAGTGCTGAACACTACTATTTAGCGTCAAGTTTATTAGGTAATGCGGTGGTGCCAACGCCCGCGAACTCCGTGACTGGAGCTCTACCACCAGTGAAACCAGAAACAAAACGATGTTTTTTTTACTATCCCATCGCTTACTATCGGTGTAAGTACGTGGGATGGGCAGCAGCGTCCCGCGTTTATATTGCCACCACTGCAATCGCCAACCCGCATGCCAACATGGCGATTATGACATTTCTCCTTTTATGACACACAACCTGAAGAATGATGTCCATCACTGGAGCTCTACCACCAGATGCTTTCATTCCAGTAGAAGTTTCCATTATTTTCGAACGAAATGAAGGAAAATTGAAAAATTTTTGTTCAAGGGTGAAGGCAACACAGAAAAAGATGTGGTAAAATTAGATACTTATCGATCGAATTTGGTATTGACAGGATCGAGACGTGGCTCTTAATAGGGTTGCTTGGTAGTTGCGGTTACCGATTTCAACTGCCACGTCACTAAATGTAACATAACGCTGTCCTAGAGTGTGATAGCCTTCATCAAAAAATATTACCAACATCTAAACATCTACAAATAAATAAAGTTGGAGTGTCTGTTTGTACCAAAACAACATTTTTACAATTTCTGTCTGTCTGTCTGTTTGTTGGGGCTTATCTCGGGATTTTGACGGGACTTTCACTAGCAGATAGTTTATGTAACAAAGAATTATCTATACATCTATACAAATTAATAAAATAGGAGGGTCTGTTTGTAATATAAAAATAGACGGTTTTTACTAAATGCATATGTATACACGGTACATATGCCAAAATAACTTTTTTTTTTTTAATTTTTGTCTGTCTGTTTGTCTGTTTGTTGGGGATAATTTCGGGAATGGCTGGACCGATATCGACGGGATTTTCACTGGCAAATAGCTAATGTAATAAGGAGTAACTTTGTCGACTATTATAATAGCAGCGCCTACGACTCCGTCCGGGTAGATACCTACTGAATAATCATAAATTTTCAAGCGGACGAAGTCGCGGGGACAGCTAGTCTTATATAAAATGTTGGTACCAAATATTTTTTACAACACGGGGACACGGGAAGTGGGAGCCCAATCTGTAATGACAGTTGACGTGATAACTGGTGACAAGTGATATCGGGCCATTCGTCACGTCATGGAAAGACTGATTGCCGAGTTTTGGCGGGAACCTTGAAAGAGGCATGTCGTGCTATTATTTTATTTCATTTTCTGGGTGTATTTTTGAGTTATATTAAATACAGTTGGTGGCATTTTGTTTGATAAAGGCTTATTACAGTGCCCAGCATAGTGAAATAGAATAACAGTGCGAAAACAAGTCCAAAACTTTATTGTAAATGTTCTGGTAAAGTAGCCATCGCTTTACTCGAATTTCTGACTGTGAATCTGACTGACTGATAAATTGACTGACTGACTCCGACTTTTACGCTACTTATTACGAATACGAAATATCGTTTTACTTGACACTGGCAATATGCGTAATAGCGATGCCAAAACATTAAAAAAAAAACTCATTACCGCGTTCCCGGAAGCTTTTCTTCTATATTCCTCGTCATCATGAGTGTGCTAAATGCGATCTAATTTGAAGTTAGAAAGTCAATGATGATAAACTTTTCCCGCGACCAGTAAAATGTAATGGAATATACATTACATTGTAGGACATCAGTTTTAGTAATGAGAAAATATTACAAAATTGAGCCTAAATTCTAAAACGCCGAGACTGAAGAACTCGTTATTTTTATTTTATCTCTCAAATTGAAGTAAAATTCACGATAAATGTGTCACGTGTCATTGTTATCACGGTAGTTTACTGGTGGTAGAGCTCAAGTGATAGAGCTGGCGGGCGTAGGCACCACCGCATTACCTCTATCTGCCGCCAAATGGTAAAGTTCAGCAATATCGTGTTTCGGTTAGATGGTAATGTATATCCCAGTAATAACTAGCACAGAGACATAACAAATTAGGTCTCAGGGGTGGCAACGCATCTGAATTTTGACTTCTGTTTTTTAGGTAGATGTCCATAGGCTGCAGTCATCACTTAACATCAATGTGAGTTGCATGCTTGTTTGCCACCTTCCTTACTTAAAAAAGGCGTAGAAATATCACAACGTATCTACCCATAAAATATGATTGCTTAATACCATAACATTTAAATCGCTTACTAAAATAATTAACTCTAATTGAATTTTAGTAGTGTGCAACTCTATGGTAAAGCTATTATTGCGTTTGAGTGCATAATGAGCGCTTAATAAGTGTGACAATTCATTGATTTAAGCCTCTAACTGTTTTCGGTACCAATAGAAAACAATTTGCATTATCAGTGCAGTCCGCATTTGGACACCTAGAAGTGATTTCATTTGAGCTCATTATTCTTGCTTAGAACATGCAAAGTAACGTAAAACAGGTTGAAACCAATGTTAAGATAAATGAGGAAGTATTGGAGATCGTAGAGTCCACGGTATTTCTGGGCATTACCGTGGATGCTAAATTGCAATGGGGTCCCCATATTGCCAAATTAGCTAATAGACTTAGCTCGGCAGCATTTGCTGTGAAAAAGATTAGACTATTAACAGACGTCGAGACGGCTCGCCTTGTTTATTTTAGTTATTTTCACAGTATAATGTCCTATGGCATTTTGCTATGGGGAAATTCCGCCGACGTCAACACTATTTTTGTACTGCAAAAGAGAGCTGTCCGGGCTATCTACGGGTTGAGTCCGAGGGTATCTCTTAGAGATAAATTTAAAGAAATAAATATTCTGACTGTAGCTTCGCAATACATTTATGAAAATGTATTATATGTCCGTAAAAACATTAATGAGTTTCCTACAATAGGTAACAATCACAGTATAAATACTAGGAACAAATACAAGTTGTCCATGCATGCAACGCGGCTGAATAGGGTCAGTAATTCTTTTAGAGGTCAATGTATACGGTTCTTTAATCAAATCCCCAAAAACGTTCAAAGTCTATCGATCAATAAATTTAAGAAAGTAATGAAAGAACGTTTATATAAATGTAATTACTATAAGACCAGTGATTATCTTAATGATAATACGTCTTGGGATTATAGCGATCGCTGCCAGGCTATTTCATGATCCTGTGATTTCGTGTATTCAGTAATTAGTATCTACTATTGTTAAGGGTTGAATAATGTGAATACCGTGGCTGAAAATGAATTCCATCTTTTATTTTGCCGTATGCATATCCGGAACAGTCATGCACGCTTAAATGTCTTTGCCTTTGGCGGCGTCGTGTGGCGGGTTGCTCACTTCCCTCTAAAATGGTCGAGGAGGGCAATGGCTGTCACATGCGTCATACTCGTGAACGGGTGCTGTTGGTGGGGACTGGTCTGTTCTGGTTTGCAGGGGCTACATCACATTTAGTAGATAGCAGTTTATTTGCATCTATGCTATGGACGTTGACATTATTTGATTTTTCACGATAATCTGTACTAGATTTAAGCTTTCATTTAAAAGAGCTCTTACTGAGTTTGTTGGGTAGCGGAGTTCTTCTCAGTAGTGACTGCACTTGGAACTCTGCTAAGTGAATAACATTGATCTTGACGAATAAGATTTTCTTCATTTATTATCATTGAAGGAATTGGAAAATTTTATGATTATTATGTTTTAACCAAATAGTTTAAATTTTAATTTTTAATTTACTATTAATATATGATTTTTCTTTACTATATGTAATGGTTATTCGCTCTAGGTAGTTTATGATTTATTGACGTTTTGAAAGTATCTGTAAAGATCTATTCGAAATAAAAATATTTTCTATTCTATTCTATTCTATTCTATTCTAAAGGGTGTTATAAGACTTCCCTCTCATAGTATGTTTTCTTGGCGTTTTAAGGGACTTTTCAAAACTAGCATTGAGTAAAAACTTATCAGCTAACAGCGCGTAATTCTCCTTTTGTTTCAATTGTCCAAAAACAAAGACTACTTTCCACCAAGTGGTTTGATAGTGGTAAAGCTGTTTGTGACCTTGTCCATTACTTACCATTTTAAAGCTTTAAACAATTTACAGATACATAAGTGTCTGTTTTATAAAGGGTTAATTTAAATTAGCGCATAACCTCATGCAGGCAGCCTCTCTAGATCAATCCCAACAACATTTGTTCTACGACTTTTTACAAATCTTGATAAATACCCCCCAAAAAATAAATAAACAAAAAATGATTTCAAAAGTTCAAAATAGCATAGCCGCCGCTGTGTGCAACCCCGCTCCCCGCTGCACGTGGCGATATTTTGCCTAGGCAAAGGTGCGTGGTATACCTACGGTAAGAGTATATGCCAGTTTTGAGGCAAAAAAAAGAATAGGTAAATTTAAATTTTGATAACTATGAATTTTAAAAAGTTGTAGAGCTAATGTTGTTTGGCAGTCCCAATGTAGAAAGGCTGCCTGCAAGAGGTTATGCGCTAATTACAAATAACCCCGTATAATTAAACTTACCCCATTTTGTAGACATTTTCTTCAAGGGCATTTTTAGGGTCTAATTTATTTTTAATTGGTTGAATTTTATACATGAATCTGAAAGAGAATGAAAAGAATTGATGACCACCTTTTTAAAATGTCATAAATAACAAAATTAAAGGGTGGGAATTAATATTTAACATAGTTAAAAGTCTCTAATGCTTGAGTGATTATTTTCTCCGTATGTTGAATATTAAACGTCAATTACACTAATATAATAAATGGACTTGACACAAATAGAATGGAGTTTTAAAGAGGCAATCTCGACGTGAAACTTGTTTTCAATTAAATGTCACTTGGGGACAATTAGTGAAATCTGTAAATTGCCAGTCGCTGGCATGTGGCCCAAGTTGTAACGGAGCGGTTGGTTAAGTAAATATTTCATAACTTCACGCCTGTAATCCGCGAAAGGGTAGGCAAAGGTAAATATATGCATTCAAGCATACACGCAAATACCCACGATTCGCCGGTGGATTACGGTTAGGCCCATGTAACAGGTGGCGCGTCTGTTGACATCTCCGAGCACATTACCAAACTTCAGTGTACTGGAAAATTTCCAGAAAATGGAACAATCCCAATAGAACCAGAGATAAAGGACTTTACACCATTATCTCTGATAGCCCCCTACCCGGGAATCGAAACCAGGATCCCAGCGTAGTAGTAGTGGCCTGCGACAAGAAGGCTATTGTAGCTGTTTATATAAAATGACTTTCTCTCGATGAAGGAGTTCGAGGGCGTAAGCACCACCGCATCATTTAATTTATCTGTCGCCGAATGGTATTTATTTTTTATGTTATGAAAGTGGCAAACAAGCTTGCAGTTCACATTAATGTTAAGACGTGATGACTGCAGCCTTTAAACACCCATACAAAGACCAGAGGTCAAAATGCAGATGCGTTACCACATATGAGGCCTAAGGTTTTGTGCCTCGGTGCCAGAAACTACAGGGCCGTACATTACCACCTGACCGGTACACGGCTGAACACGATAGTTCTGAACATTACCATTTAGCGGCAAGTATATTAGGTAATGCGGTAGTGCCTATGCCCGCGAGCTCCATCACTGAAGCTCTACCACCAGTTCAGCATTATCGTATTCCGGTTGGACGGTAATGTATGCCCCGTAACAACTATCACAGACACATATCAACTTAGGTTTCAGGGGTGGCAACGCATCCGCATTTTGATCTCTGGTCTTTGTGTAAGTGTCTATAGGCTGCAGTCATCAATCAACATCAATATGAACTGCATCCTTGTTTGCCACCTTCATTAGATAAATTCAAATCATTTATATAAATGTCAAATTGGTCTACAAGGACTCTTTTGCATAGTCGGGTTACAAGCTACCTATAGTGAATGACTTATAATAATCCAATAGGTATTAATGAATACCAATTTAATAATAAAATTTAGCCGATATGTAAATCATAAAATTTTTCAATTGCTTCATAAAAGAAAAAGAAAAATCTGTTCGTCATAATCATAGTCATTCACTTAGCAGAGTTCCAAGTGCACTACTGAGAATAACTCCGCTACCGAACAAACTCATTGTGTTGCTCTTTTGTCAAACCCTTAGATTTAATACATAAGAATTAAAATTAAAATAGAATAAAGATAATGTGAACGTCCATGGCATATAAATATTTGCAAAAAAAAACTGTCAAAAATACCCATCAACAGCTTAATATCGTGATAGAAAATAACACCCGCAAATCATAACAGACCAGCACACCCCACAATCAGCATCCATTCACGAGTATGACGCATGTGGCAGCCATTGTTCTCCTCGACCATTTTGAAGGGAAGTGAGCAACCTGTCACACGACGCCGCCGAAGGCTAAAAAACGCATCTGCATTTTGACCTCTGGTTTTTCAGTAGATGTCTATAGGCTGCAGTCATCACCTCACATCCACGTGATTTGCATTCTTCTTCGTCATTTTCGTGAAATCGAAATTTCGTGATGGTTTTTTTTTTAAACAATTTCCGCTGTCATCCTTGGCTTAGACCACATTCTCGAGTGGATTTCAGCCAAGTGACAGACTCGTTAACCAGCCATCAAAGCAATCTAATTGCGATTTATGAAAGAGATTGATTCCGATTGCTGATGGCTCTCGGAATCGGACTACTTAAGTCTTGTACTTTGATAACTAGCGATTATGCGAATGGTTCAATTACACTGAACACTGCGTTCCTACTTCAGAGGTAATCGACAGCAATTTCTCATCCCAGTAATGGCATGGAGCTCTTAGGAAAGCATGGAAATTAATTATGCACTGTTTATTAAAAAATCGATACAGTTGATTAATATGTCTGTTCTTCTGGTAGCAGAACTCTAGTGATGGTACTCGCGGGCATAGGCACCATCGTATTACCTAATCTACTTGCAGCAAAAAATGGTAGTTCAGCACTATCGTGTTCCAGCCAGGTGTACGGCCCTGTTATTTCCGGCACAGAGGCACCTTAGGCCTCAGGAGAGGTAACATTGAAATCTTTGGTATTACTTACTAGCAAGGTAGACTGTATGCTTGTCTTGTAACATTTTTACTGGTGGTAGAGCTAAGTGAAAATGTAAAATTTATTTCCGTCTTATGTCAATTTTCTTTCCATTTTACATTGTCCTCTATTTTTTATACAGGCTGTTTTACTTAACGTCAGTTTGAACTTTGTTCTCGTTGATATTTTCAGGACATTAAAAAAAGATTCACGTAAGCTGAAAGCTTTATAGCGACTACATTGAAATGCGGCAGTACTAAGCTGGGAAAATAAAGGTCTTAAAAAAAACAAGGCACAAGTTTTATTCAAATTCACATTGTTGTAGAAAGTCGGTGTAATTCGGGTACTTAAATCTCAGCATCTGTTACCAGAGGGACGAGTCTCTGAACTGTCGTTAATTCCTGAGATTAGTCTGTAATTGAGATGAAACTTGTTAGCTGCCTGGTTTGGCCTGTCCGACATTTTGTGGTGGTGAGGATTATTAGGAATAAAGTAAGGCCTGTCAATTGAAACGGTGAAATATAAAGTGCTGCTTTTTATAAAACTAAAAATATCAAATTTCGAGACTCGATGCCTCGAATTTTGGTACGCATTACGATCGAGATGGTAAATTATCAATGTGCAATTTCCAGTGCAAAAACAATAACATAGGTGGACCTTTGACGAATCCCTGTTATTAGTTTTATGAACAAATTTTAGATGTAGATCTACTGATAGTAGAGCAGGCCCGGTGGTGGAGCTCGCGGGCGTAGGCGGCACCGCATTACCTAATATACTTGCCGCTAACAAGTAGCGTTCAGCACTGTCGTGTTCCGGTCAGGTGGTAATATATGGCTCTGTAATTTCCGGCACAGCGGCATAAACACCTTAGGCCTCAAGAGTGGTGACGCATCTGCATTTTGACCTTGGTCCTTGTGTCAGTGTCTATAGGCTGCAGTCGTCACTTAACATCAATGAGAACTGCAAGCTTGTTTGCCACATCCATTACATAAAAAAAGATGTCTACATAGTATAGGCTAGCCATAAATGTGGATTGTAAATTAATTTGCCATTCTCAAATGTCTCATTTATTTAGGCGTTATTCTACTTTTTTTATTTCCTTTTCGTAATTTCCGGTAGGTAGATACGTACTACAGCAACAAACAATAGCACAGAGAGGTACATTTTTATTAATTTTATCGAAACTATCATATTTTAGATGCCCAGAGACTATACAATAGCACAAATTTCCCCTCAATGTATATTATAAAGTTGTCTGTCCTTACCAATATATAACAGCTTTAGGTATTATGTTCTCGTATTATCAGATCATACTAAATTAACTCTAAAAGCAGCCACTTGATTCTTGTTAACAGTTAAACATTTTGCGGTTATTCAGATAAAGTGAGAAATTAGGATTGAAACATCCATTTTATTTTATGTAAATAAATAAAATTGAAACATTACCCTGCGAAACACGAAAGACTTTTGAGTTCTTGTTACATAAAATGAAATTTGTCAAGTTTTCGCTCGGGTAGGATTGAAATTTAATTAAAACCGTTGGTCGAACTCCGCTGGTTCGGACGTGACATTGAAAAGGGAGACTGCTCTGCTCATTACGGTTTTATTATGTTCGATTTCGGGAAAGGAAACAGTGAAAATTATGTTTAACAACTTTATCCTTTAGGTAATTTTACTGGTGGTAGAGCTCCAGTGGCGGAGCTCGCGGGCGTAGGCACCATCGTATTACCTAATATACTTGCCGCTAAATGGTAGTGTTCAGCACTATCGTGATCGGATCAGGTGGTAATGTACGGCCCTGTAATTTCTGGCACAGAGGCATAACACCTTAGGCCCCAGGAGTAGTAACGCATCTGCATTTTGATTTCTGGTCTTTGTGTAGGTGTCTATAAGCTGCAGTCATCACTTAACATCAATGTGAATTGCATGCTTTTTTCCCATTTTCATTACATAAAAAAATGAAATAAACATTAAATCTGAAACTGTTTGCTGAATTTATGTATAAAAGAGCAATTTCTTCCAGACAACCTAAATAAATAAGGAAAACAAATAGAAAGAAAGAAATAGTAGGGTGTACAAAAACAAAGAAAACATTACATATAACTAATTTGAGAGACTATCCAGAGCACGGTGCAGCGACAGCGATGGGTTGAAGGGAAAAACGAAAATGAAAGTTAACAAATCTATGAAGGGAAGGAGAAAATGAATATAAGAGGTAATAGACATATTTAGAAAAAAAGATAGTGTTCTTTAACCAGTTTTTTAAAATTTTGAATAGTTTGTGCCTGTCTAATTGACACAGGCAAAGAATTCCACGAGCGAACTGCTTTTACTGACAAGGATTTGAAAAAGAAAGAAGATGTGTGAACAAGGGTGCTTAAAAGCAGATTCAATGGCAATCGAATTTCATTTGCCCATTTATTTATTTGTACGGCGTTTTATAATCCAGATGAATGGGTTCCAGACGCACAAAATCTAAATGCACAAAATCCAGATAACCGTAACCCATATGCACGAAAGCCAGATTTTTATATCGTAAATTTTTGAAATACAGTTATTTTATATCCAGATTTTTAAAATCAAGATTTTACTGATTATATTCGAGCTCCTGCTCTGGAACTCTACTAACAGAATAATATTCTTATTTATTTATTCATAATCATCACAGCTATCATTACAGGGAATACCTAATGCGATAGAGTGGCGGTCTTTACCTTACTTATTACTTAATTAATAATAGGACAAGTGTTGTGTATATTACTAGATATTAGTGAGTATTGTAACATAAAACATACAATATCACCTTTGCAAACTCACTCAACTGTCATGAGAATATATCTAGCCTATCTTGAACCAGGTTCAGGGTCTTAATCGCTCTGGTAATTGGCGCCTTGGACATCATACTAGTCCTGGCTATCGGCACCGCCAGCAAGGTTGGACGTCTGCGCCGCCTAACGTAACCGTCTGGTACATTGAGGGAAAGGTAACTTAACACTCCTGGGTTGTGGGTTACGCCTCGTAGTAGCTTGACCAGGTATGCAATTAGTGCAAATTCGCGACGTACCCTTAATTCGTTGTATCCAACCATTCCTAGCACGAACAGTGTTGGATACATCAACGGATAAAACGGATATACCCCATATACTTGTTTATACAAGTACCTTGTGAATTTGTTTTGGATGCGCTCCAACATGGTCACGTACTTGGCTTCATAGGGAGACCTTATGACTGCACTGTGTTCCAGATGACTCCTGACCAGCGCGTCATATAGCACCTTGAGCGCATTGATGTTGGTGAAACCTCGCGACTGTCTCAAAACAAATCCCAGGTTCCTGTATGCAGTCCTACAAATGTTCGAAATATGATCACGATAATTCAGATCGCTTGTGATACAAACACCTAAGTCACGCACCTGCGACACTCTCTGCAACGGGGTCGTGTCCACCTTATAATCGCAGTGAAATGGAGTTCGCGCCCGTGCATATGTAATAGCGGTGCACTTAGATGTATTGAAATATAGTTTATTTTCGCGACTCCATCTCACTACGCTGTCGATGTCTTGCTGCAACCACAGGCAATCATTGACATCATAACCAGAAGTAGTAGCTTGAGGTCATCTGCAAATAACAAGCACATACCATGTTCGACGACTTCTGGTAGATCGTTTATCATTATTAAAAATTCGAGAGGTCCCAAATTGCTGCCCTGACTTACCCCCGATCTGGTGTAATATAACTCAGATTCCCTACCCTTGTAGTCAACGTATTGCAGTTGATTCTTCATATAGCTAACAAAGAACTGTAAAAGATGTGGCGTGCATCCAATTTTTGCAAGCTTACTTAGCAAGACACCGTTATCCACCAAATCAAATGCTTTTTTAAAATCGAAGTATGCTGCATCTACAGGGGGACCACCTGAGACATAAAATTAAGTAAATTAGTGGCAGTACTGCGGCCGGACCGAAATCCGTGCTGTGCGTCCGATAGCCACGCGCTCACTTGGGCCTGCACTCTGCATTGGACAGCGGATTCAAACACTTTCGCCGGTGTCGACAGTACTGCCATCGGCCTATAACCATTAACATCGGGCCGGCTTTACCCTTAGGGATTGGAATGACACGAGTGACTTTCCACCGATTCGGGAAATAAGCTAATTTTAAACAAACATTAAATATAAAGTGCAACGGTCTCGCAAGTACTTCACTGCAATCCTTAAAAAGAAACGTTGGGATGCCATCCGGTCCCGCCGAATACTTCGGCTTAAGATTTTTAAGTGCCGTTTTTACATCATCAGGACTTAGAGTGCCTAGGTGTACGCGGGCACTGGTAGATGCGGCCGTGGCCACCGCCGCTTGCACGTCTAGTTGGGGCGGCTCGTTATGGTATTCTGAGCTGAGCACATTCATCATCTGTTAGATGTTTGCCATCTTCTATAATTGCCTGGCCACCTTTAATATTTCGATTGGCCCCAATATATTGCCAAAACGACTTCGGGTCTTTAAGAAACCGATGTTGTACGTGGTTTTTGTGAAGCTCATGCGTAATTTCTATCGCTTTCTTAACGCGCATCCTACACCTAGAAAATTCCAAATAATCTTCATCATGACCTGTTGATTTATACCTCCTATGAAGGCGACCTTTCCTTATTAAGTCTTTTTGTTTTGTGTTGATGAAATGTCATGCGTATACCATTCCGGGTATACATACCTATTATTTCTATTTATTATATATGCGGCGCCCCGGGTGTAGGTTGTAATTAATTGATACAACGCAATTCGGAACACACTATTATTTGTTAGTAATCTCATAAAACACAACGAGCACGTTTTCCTCTCAGAAGGTCCCACCGGAAGAGAGCAAGAGGGCGTCCCAGTCCCCGTGACACAGATTATGTATATCTAATCTGCACAGATTAAATATACCAAACTGCACAGATCAGATATACTACACTCTTCCCCGCTACATTGTATGAAACATATATAACCCGGTAAACCTCTTTCCAGTTTGACCAACTGTATACAATTTAACATAGATGGTAAGTATTAAATCTATTTTACAATTAATCACTCTGACTACAATTTAATATTTGGTTTATATGTCTCTTCCACCTTAAACCATCAACATCAATAAAATAAGTAGTTCCAGGAATGGATACTTCAGTAATAGTACCTTTGACCCAAAGATTTTTCCCTTGTCTGAAGTCACGGGTCATAACCTGATCACCTAACTGGAAGTTTGCATTCCTGGAGCCACCAAAAGAATTCACCGCTTTGTTTTGTTTCAGAAGTAAATCTTGAAAGATAGGTGTCGGTCGCAACAATGATAACCGACTCCTTATTTCCCTTCCAAGCATTAGCTTTGCTGGTGAGACTCCAGTCATCTTATGAGGGGTACTTCGATAATCAGCAAGAAATATTCCTATAGCATAATTAAGTGGTTTTCCACTATCTACAATTTTTGTTATATTTGATTTAAATGTTTCTACAAATCTCTCAGCAGCCCCATTTGTGGCTGGATGATAAGGTGCCGTAAAGGTATGATTGATATTACAATTAGTGACAAAAGCCTTGAACTCATGACTTGTGAATGCTGTACCATTGTCCGTCACCAAATGAATAGGGAACCCAAATCTCAGGAAAATGTCCTTTAATTTCGTTATGGTGAGAGCACTGCCAATATTAGCCATTTGAAATACTTCTGGCCATTTGCTAAAACTATCAACCACGACGAAGAACATTTTTCCGAAGAGTGGCCCAAGGTAATCCGCATGGATGCGATACCAAGGTGATGGTGTTATTGGCCAAGGTCTTAATTTTGTTTTAGGAGGAGCATTTCTGTAAGCCAAGCAATGAACACATGACTTTGTAATGTTTACAATATCTTCATTTAATTTTGGCCACCAAAAATAAGACTTTGCCATATCAATCATCCTACTACTGCCAAAATGACTCTTATGTAATTCATTTAATGCATTAATTTGAACAACCTGTGGTATTATGATCCTATGTCCCCAAAACAAGCAATCACGGTCAATTGTAATCTCATGTCTTTTAATATAAAATGGTTTTAAAGCCACATCAATCAATTTGCTATCAGGCCAACCATCATAACAATACCTCAAAATTTGTGTCAATAATTTGTCTTTTTTTGTTTCTTTCTGTATTATTTCCCAATTAATATTACCAACATCTGAAGCATCAATATAATTAAAGCATATACCTAACTTTTTATCAATTTCTACATCTTTTTTATTCTCACCTGGTTTCCTAGATAAATAATCTGCCGGATTTTTATGTGATGATATATGTCTGATTTTATAAGAAAATGCCGATAAAAATATGGCATAATGTTGCAAGCGTTTAGCAGCCATCTTTGGGATACCTTTATCAGGGCCAAAAATTCGTATAAGAGCTGCATTATCTGTTTCTAATTCAAAGTGCCGACCATACAAAAAGTTATAAAATTTTGTTATCCCAAATATAATTGCTAAAGCCTCTTTATCCAGAGTACAATATTTCTTTTCCCTATCATTCAATTTTTTACTGGCAAATGCTATTGGTCTAATCACATTGTCAGTTCCACGATTTGATAGAATGGCACTAATGCCTTCAGATGCGGCATCGCAAGACAATATCAAGGGTAAGTTGGGGTCATAATGACACACACTTTGGGCTGTTGACAATTTCTGTTTTATCAAATTAAAGCTATATTGACATTCCTCAGTCCATTTAAATTTTTCTTTCCTAGTACATTCATATAATGGAGCTATCATACTAGCCATATCTTTCAAAAAACGTGCATAGTAATTAATTTTCCCGAGAAATGATTTTAACATAGTCATATTTTCTGGTGGTGATAGCGCCAATATTGGCTGAATATTCTCTTTTACAATACTTATGCCTACCTTGTTAATATTGTATCCAAAAACTTCTATACTTTTTCTAAAAAACTTACATTTTTCTGATTTAATTTTCAACCCAGACTCTTTCAAGACTGTTAACACTTTATCCAATGTATTATTCATATCTGATAGATCTTTACCACACATATAAATGTTGTCAATGAAAACCACAATGTTAGGTATGTGATTTAATTTCATACTCATTAATCTTTGAAATGAACCAGGTCCAGTACTCACACCGTATGGTAAGAAAAGATATTTATATATTCCGAACTCAGTATTAATAACGGTCAGGGTCTGGGAATTAATATCTAATGGTGCTTGCAAGTAAGCTTCTTTCAAATCAAGCTCACAATAGTATTCACCACCTTTCAGAGTTTGAAATATTGTTTCTATATGTGGCAGTGGATAGTGGTCAGTTTCTAGGTATGGATTAAGGGTTACTTTGTAATCACCACATAATCTGACTGATCCATCAGGTTTCATAATTGGAATTACAGGTGTGCTCCATTCACTGTACTCTACAGGCTCAATTCTTTTGTTATATAAAAGTCTTTTGATTTCATTATTAACTTTGTCTTTAAGAGCGAAGGGCACCTGTCTTATCGGCAAAAATTTAGGTTTAGCATCAGGTTTTAACTTTAATTTAATGCATTCTCCTTTAAAATCTCCCCAACCAGGTGTGAATACTTCTGTGAACTTGTTTTTTATCACCTCTACTGGATTACATGTATCATTTACCCTTTGGTCGCACCAATTTTCATTTAATTTTAAAGGCCACTGCTCAAAAATGTTAAGCCAGCTCCTACCCAAAATTCTGGGTTTGTCCTTTCCTACTACATACACATCTGCTTTTTTTACCGTATCATTCCAACATATATTTAAATTTCTTATTACACCAATGGGTTGCGACAAGCTTTGATCAAAGTTTTTAAATGTAATATTAGTTGGTTCGATAGACTTACCAGGCAATAATTTATTCCTATCCTCGATGGTTAAAGTACTGACTTCAGAGCCAGTGTCCAGTTCAAATTCCAATGATTGGCCCTCGACTTCTAAGGTTATCAACTGTGGAGGTACCTTCCTTTCAACAAAATTAAAAGCATACATACAGTACATATCGGTGTTGTCTTCAGTTTTAAACAAATTTTGGATGTCTTCTTCATGGTTTTCTTCACCCATCACATTTACTGTTTTAGTTTGACGAACACTACAGACGCGGAAAATGTGTCCTTGTTTCCCACATTCAGAGCAGTATTTATTTTTCAATGAACACTCAGACCTCACATGATTGTCTTTACCACACACATAACACACAACACTATTTTTCTTGATTGCTGGATCTCTGTACTGTTTATTCCAGCTTTGCTTTTGTTTAATTTGTGATGTAGATGGATGTAGCCGTGTCTTTTTCCGCTCTGTGAAGAACATTTCTTTTATTCCTTGAGATTGTTCCCCATGTTCCAGTTCTAGGTGTGACTGCTTGATGGCTGCTTCCACCGTCCTAGCCAGTATAACAAGGTTTTCTAATGTACCGTCGGCATTTTTCAGTAATTCAAATTTAATTAAAGGTTTGTTCACTCCATCAATGAACTTTTCTTTCACCTGATCTTCCATGTCCTTGAAATTACATCTTTGGGCTAATTTCTTTAGTTCAATTATATAATCCTCAATACTCTCATTAATATTTTGATTTCTTGACCGAAATGCCGTTCTATCCAACACTGACGATGTCGACTTTGCGAATCTATCTCTCAACAATATAATAAGGTCATTAAAGTCCTTTTTTATGGGTTTCACAGGTGCGCACAAGTGATTTAAAATTTCTAACACTTTTGATGTTACATTTGTAAGTAATAATGCCGTTTGTTTCGTTTTATCGACATCATTTAAGGTTATAATACACTCTAACTGCTGTTCGAATAACTCGAAATCCTTGCCATTGAACGGATCAATCCTCACAAAATTATTATTAGTCATTGTTTTCACTGGCCCTCTCCGAGTCTCTCTGTGCATCCTCGTCGCCAATTATTATATATGCGGCGCCCCGGGTGTAGGTTGTAATTAATTGATACAACGCAATTCGGAACACACTATTATTTGTTAGTAATCTCATAAAACACAACGAGCACGTTTTCCTCAAAATATGAATATTTTTTCTCGGAACGCATTCATCTAATATGGCGTACAGATTGGTATAGAAATAATTTAAAATATCTTCTTCTAAAAATATAATACTAATAAGGATTTTACTGAGCAGCAATTATTTTTAATTCTCTTAGCTACTGTCGTGGACATACTTCCGAGTAATTTGTATTTCGTATTTATTTAAAAAATGGGTCAACCTTCGTCAAATTGTACCGCTTTGTTCGATTTCCTGTTATATGAAAACATAAAATCATCGAAGGTTGTTCGTGTTTGAACGAGGAAAAAAGGGATTATTATTTTGAATATTACCTTTGAATTTAGGATTCTATCTTTGAATTTATCAAGTGACTAGCTTTTACCGGCGGCGCGACGTGCTCTTCGTGGGATAATTTGCAATCTTTTACATCGTTTTTTTTTTAAACTATTTAGTGTGAATGACCACTTATTATAATTAAAAACACAAAATATATTGAAAAAAAAATACACAACAAGTATAATATGAAAAAAAAATGTAACAAATGTCTCAATTTTTCAATTTTGAAAAGAAACGGAGATAAGGAAAGAATTTGGTCACTTAGCAAAGTTGTACATTACCATCTTAAAGGAACACGATAGTGCTGAATACTAACATTTGCCGTAGCTAGATTAGCGAAGTTTCATGGGACGACGAACTAGTCATCATCATCATAATTTCAGCCAAAAGACGTCCACAGCTGGACACGCCTCCCCCAAAGATTGCCCCAACGAACGGTCCTGAACCGACCTCATTTAGCGATTACCTACGTACATAGCTCACCGAATAGCGAGACTCAAATGACAATTGGAAGGGTACATAGCTGCCACCACGGCCGTCAGTTTTTCGAGCTATGTACCCTGCCAATTACCATTTGTTCTTGCTATTCGGTGAGCTATGAATGTCGATAACTTTGGTTCTCATGCGGATCTCCTCATTCCTGATTCGATCTCGCAGAGAAACTGCGAGCATAGCTCCCTCCAGTGTTCTCTGACTGACCTTGAGCCTTCTTATGAGGCCCATAGTGAGCGACCACGTTTCTGTTCCATATCTCATCACTGACAAACGCACTGGTCAAAGACCTTTTTCCAACATTTTAACCAACTAGTCATTTCAGAAATTAAAGAAAAAACAGAAAGAAAAATTTGACTTCGGGCAGGAATCGAAGCTGCGACCTCAGGATAACCAGTCCGGCCGCTTTAGCTTTTTTTTCTTTCCGTTTTTTCTTTAATTTCTGAAATTACTAGTTGATTAAAAGGTTGGAAAAAGGTCTTCGACCAGTGCGTTTGTCAGTGATGAGATATGAAACAGAAACGTGGTCGCTCACTATGGGCCTTATAAGGTTCGATTCCTGCCCGAAGTCAAATTTTTCTACTAACTAAGCTACTTCGGTAGCTTAGTGGTGAAGCGGCTGGACTGGTTATTCTGAGGTCGCAGGTTCAATTCCTGCCCGAAGTCAAATTTTTCTTTCCGTTTCTTCTTTAATTTCTAAAGGTCACTCGTATGTGTTATTGCGAAAAATAAATAGTACAATAACTATTCATTTTTTTTATTATTTCTTCTTTATAAAGGTCTCTTATTATTTAAGTCGTCATTTTAAGTGTAACATTGCAGCAGAGCCGCGAAGTGCGTCAAGTTGCACAGTTTCGCAATTTCCGGTCCGTTTCCCTCGTAATCGCTTCGGCGGATGTGGCGCCATTTTGCCTTCGCCTCCACTTATAAAAGGCTATTTTTTCTCACTCCGTCCCTTCTTGTTACGTATAAAAGCCTGTTATAGTCTAGGAATCTGCTGCAAAATCTCTAAATTCATCTATTTTATCAAAGTCGATCTTTTATCTATACATATTGTAAAACAAAGGCCCCCCGCCGCGTCCGTCTGTGTGTCTGTTCGTGATAAACTCAAAGATTACTGCACGGATTTTAATGCGGTTTTAAATAAAATAATGATTCTTGGGAAAGGTTTGTGTATATAATTTGTTAAATTTTTGTGTAAATTGGTTAGAATATAAGGATAAATGTTAGAGGTGTCGGAAAAAATCAAGCCGCCTGGGCGCTTTCATCAATGACGCTCCCTAAACCTTTTGAGTTATAACGAAACATTATATGGTGCAATATTTTCTCTTTATTTTATTATCTTCGAAAAAAATTGGTTACTTGTAGTACTTATTAGAATGCAATCCTACAAATATTATAAATGCGAAAGTTTGTGAGTATGGATGGATGGATGTTTGTTACTCTTTCACAAAAAAACTGCTTTACGGAATTGGACGAAACTTAACAGTTATGTAGGTTATACGTTCGAAAAATATAAAGGCTACAATTTGCAATGACCAAAAGTACACGCAGACGAAGGGGCAAAACTAGTTTAGAATAATACGGTATCTACGGTATCGTATCTACGGATCCTCATCTAATTAAATACTTTTGTTAGCTTAACAATTTCGTCAAAACAAATCAAATAGCTTTTTTTGTTTTTTTTTATGTCATTAAGCTGACGGGCCATCTGATGGAAAATGGTCACCGTCGCCTATGAACATTTGCAACACCAGGGGAGTTGCCAACACGCTGCCAGCCCTGAAGGACTCTTTTGACGCCATTTTTGCTGCTGCGGCAATGGCTTTAAAATTTATTGTGAAGCAGATCGACGTTTGCCGTATATGTTAGTAGGTAGATAAGAAACGCATGCTTCTTGCTTTTATTTTTTTGTTGGTAAGACTCCCTTCTGCGCATTCCATCTTCCCAGTAAATTGAGAGAGCAATGTAAAGTATTTCGCACGTCAGTTTAATGTCCCACCATTATAAATTCAGTTTAGATTGAATCACCGAAAATACCCGCAGAATGAAGATAATTTCGGCGTCACTTAATAAACCGCAGGACCATTAATTGTGAAGACAAAAGCGTTCAGATTTTTCCAGAAGCATCCCCATTCAATTTAGAGCGTACGTGAAAAATGAGTCACTCGGGCTAATGGAGATTTATGATGTGCTATTAAACTGGCTATCGCCGCATCTGTGCTGGTAATTCCAGTTTTGATTTTAAAACCTTTTTGGAATTTCAGAGTTCTACTATAATGTACTTCGGTGGCTTTAGTATGTTTAAATGGTTTTAAGGTATTTGTGGAGTATCACCTTTTGGTGATAATGAATGTTAAAGCCATTCAAACAAATATTTATCGGCTTGGTTGGTCCCCCAGCATGCCAGTTCAAACTCAACAATGTTCAAAGGCCACAGCAACTTTCCTAGTAGCGGTAACAATTTTAGTAACGGTTGTAGAAGGGCGTTAGAACTCCTGAGAAGATCCTCGGTACATTATCAAGGTACCGAGAAGCTATAGGATGCAGACCTCACATAATGCTTATGTGATTGTGGAAGAGTGGGAGGCTTATGTTCAGTTGGACTCTGATATGATGATACTGATCATTTTGAAAACAAAAACGTTCAGATATTTTACAAAGCATTCAATTTAGTGCTTGCATGAAAAATGAGTCGCTCGGGCTAATGGAGATTTATGATGTGCTATTAAGCTGGCTATCGCCTCATTTGTGCTGGTAATTCCAGTTGGGACTTCAGAAAACAGATGTTTTCAGTTTTAGCTTTGTGTATAGCTAGGAAACTTGCCGCTTATTATATCATATTAGTTACTTATATTAGTCTCATTGATTCTCAATGAGACTTAGCTTTTATTTCGACCGCATGAAATACCCATGTCTTCTCAGTTGTCAGTTCATGTCGTCTCTGATAGTACTTTTTATAATTTGATAGAATTTTATTTATGTATTGATAATATTCTGCCCGTAAACTCTGACGGTGCCACTCCAAAAATTCTATTAAGCTTTGTAATATAATACACTAGCGGCCCGCCCCGGCTTCGCCCGCGCTGCTCTGCTCCTATTAGTCCTATTATTAGTAAGCTATCCTATCTCTCAAGTTGGATCGAACTGCACATGGTGTGCGAATTTTATTATAATCGGTTAAGTGGTTTAGGAGTCCATTGAGGACAAACATTGTGACACGAGATTTATATATATTAAGATAGGTATACGCAATAATAGTGGCAACCTTTGAGACGTCCCACTGCTGGGCACGAGTCTCTCTCCCTTTTTGGGGGGAGGCCTGGAGCTTACTCCGCCACGCTGCTCCAATCCGTGTTAGTGGAGCATGGAGTTAGTGGTCAACCCGTTGTCGGATGTTTTCAAACCGCCGATTAGGCCTCTGACAAGGTATAACGACTGCTATCTATCGATAGCAACCGGGACCGACGGCATAACGTGCCATCCGAAATATACCATAAAGACTAACATATTATACATCTATATATACATATTATTTTGATCACTGGCTTTTGTGTATAACTTTAGATAGGTATAGGTTGTAATATTCACTTACCTTGAGAGTAAAATCCATAGGTACTGTTTGCTTGCCACCTTCATTACATTAAAAATATTCTGTTTTAATTTTTTGTGAACTTTATCAAAGTCTCCCTTTGAAACAGAGAAGTTTGAAATAAAGACATCGGTATTCAATCCGCCTATATACAAGTCGGTAAGCCAGAAAATCCCCAATTTAAACTTGGCAGTTCACAAAAATCCAATAAATCTGAATTTTACATAAACTTCGATGCTAAGGTAATCAGTCTTCACTGCGCGTGGGATTACGGTGGAAAGAAATTCGGTGTTTCGCTGGACAGTTTATTATGTATCTTCGCGCCAGGTCCCTAACGGGGTAGACAGGACAGTTTATTGTTTCTATTTATTTTTGTTATGATGGTTCATATTGATGGTAACTGGCGAGACTCAAGTGGCAGTGGGCAGGGCTCATAGTTCGAAGAACTGACAGTCGTTGGGGCAAAACAGTTCTTAAGTGGCGACCGCGTACCGGAAAACGAAGCGTAGGCAGGCCCCTATAAGATGGACCGACGACCTGGTGAACGTCGCAGGCAATCACTGGATATGGACGGCCCAGGACCGTTAATTGGGGGGAGAGAGCCTTTGTACAGCAATGACTACTTTATTCCATCTTCGAGTAATGTTTATTGAGTGCGGAGAAAAAATGCAGTGGAAACAAAATTATGACTGTTGGTTAAAAAGAACGTAATTCATACCCGCTTTCTCCTGTGATAGACACCTGTATGGAACAAATGTACACTTGATAAGCATGAAATTATTTTGCGATGGTATTCAACGTGATCTGAATATAAATCGAGCTTGATTTTATAAGAAATAAAGTAAACAGTTTCACAATCACAATAAATTGTCTCGAGTTGTTTTTTCGCATAATTTTTTTGATTGAAAAGAATTTACACGTCGGATAAACGATGGAATTTATTTAAGCGTAAAGTTCAGTTCTGAATTTGTATTTGCATTATGGCTTGCTTGGTTGGCTACGCCGGGTTCTAAATTAATTTCAGAATATAAATATGAAAGAATTTCCGTTTACTTATGACTGGAATGATTAAATTTTAGACTTTTTTATGTGATGGTGGTGGCAAACAAGCAGTTCACGTGGATGTTAAGTGACGACTTCAGCCTATAGTCATCTACACTATAACCAGAGGTCAAAGAAGCAATGCGTTGCACACTTGAAGATGTTTTGCCTCTGTGATAGTTCTTACGGAGCCATATATTACCATCTACCAACGCGATAGTGCTGAACACTACCATTTGGCGACAGATAGATTAGGTAATGCGGTGGTGCCTACGCCCTCGAGCACCATCACTGGAGCTCTAGCACCAGTAAAAAACTTAGAGACTTTAGAGTTTATTCAGTTTATTCATTTATTTCATATAATTAGGCTCCTGGAGAGCACTTTTACATCGTCATTTTTTTTTAACTAACCTAGAGTGAATAACCACTAATAATAATCAAAGACACATAATAAATTAAATAGACACTGAACAATTTTGTATATTATGGAAAGCATCAATATATTTACAAATTTCTCCATTTCCCCATTTCAAAAGAAACTGAGAAAGAATGAATTTGGTCGTCATAATAAAGGTTATTCACTTGGCAGAATTCCAAGGGCAGTCAATACTGAGAAGAACTCCGCCACTGAAGAAACTCAGTACAGCTCTTTTGAATATAAACTTAAAGTTGTAAGTAATAGAGCCATTCGTAATCATCTACTCTTACTGCTGGAAGAGTTCTAGTATAGCGGCGAAGGGCGTAGGCACCACCACATTACCGAGTCTATGCCCATAGAACCTGAGAGATTAACAATACATGTACCCGTGCGAACCCGTGCGAACCGTTGCTATTATGCTATAAGTTGAGATTAATGACCAAAACTTTCATAACAAAGGGAAGGCTTAAGCCCATTGGAGCATAAATTCATACAATAATATCGTAAGTTGATCGGTTCTAAGTTCTAACAAAAGCCATATTGGCGGTTGCTGATATCAAAATTAACAGCGTGCAGTTACCGATACATCCGACAAGCGCTTGTGTGCACTGTGGAAATTAAGTGGTTGTAGTTTATCATCATATTTTTTTTTTGTTTCAATTCATAAGCTGTATATCCACTCACAACTCGCCAGTATTGAGTTTTTTTCAATTCCTAAACTATATATCCACTCCCGACTCGCCAGTATTGATTTTTTTTCAATTCCTAGACTGTATATCTACTCCCGACTCGCCAGTATTGAGTTTTTTTCAATTCCTAAACTGTATATCCACTCCCGACTCGCCAGTATTGAGTTTTTAGGGTTCCGTAGTAAACGAGGAACCCTTATAGTTTCGCCATGTCCGTCTGTCTGTCTGTCCGTCTGTCCGTCCGCGGTTTAGCGCAAAAACTATTAACACTAGAGACTTGAAATTTGGCACAAGTATAGACCTTAATTACGCCAAAAATGTGGTAGAATAAAAACATGAAAAAAAAAATATATTTAGGGTAACCTCCCTACTACCTTGTAACGCGAGGACATTTTTTTTTTTATTTTCGATTTCCATATAGTGTAAGGTATCGTTGGATAGGTATTTTAAAAATGTTATGGGTGCCCGAACATCATTTTTTTAATTTAGTAAACTGTACGTGACTTATTAAGCTTTAAAGTGCAAATTTTCGTTAGACTCAAGTGTCGCCCCCCCCTACAGACTAAACGGTTATTGTTAGAAATTCAAACGTTAGGGCAAAAGTAGCTTCATATAACGGAAAACTATCACACGTAAGTTGGCCTAACAAGTTTGCGAGTGATAGTCGACCAAATGTATTTTAGTCCAAAATTTGGAACAAGTCCGTAGAAAATATTTATTTATTTTTTCATTACATCTCTTACTCTGTAACTACGGAACCCTACACTGCGCGTGGCCCGACATGCACTTGACCGGTTTTTCAATTCCTAACCTGTATATCCACTCACGACTCGCCAGTTTTGAGTTTTTTTTAAGTTTCCAGCTATCGTCGAGTTCAAAACATCGACGACACTTTTTGACATTTTTGAAATGAAGATTTAAAATATCATACTATTTTTTTTTTTTTTTTTATGTAACAAAAGTGGCAAACCAGCATGCAGTTCACATTGATGTTAAGTGATGACTGCAGCCTATAGACACCCACACAATGATCATAGGTCAAAATGCAGATGCGCTGCCACTCCTGAGGCATTAGGTGTTATGCCTCTGTGCCGGAAATTACAGAGCCGTACATTACCACCTGACCGGAACACGATAGTGCTGAACACTACCATTTAGCGGCAAGTATATTAGGTAATGCGGTGGTGCCTACGCCCGCGAGCTCCGTCACTGGAGCTCTACCACCAGTAAAAATTAAAATATTATTATTAAACTGCTTATTACATGCTTTCAATTTAGAAAAAAAAAAACGTTCGCTATTTTCCAGCTGATTGGAGACTGAGCTGACAGGAGTTTCAGATCCGCATAAACAAAATTTCAATATGTAAACCTAAATTGGGCGAGTCTTGTAACGGGGACACAATCCAGCCCGACAAGTTACCCGGTGACATCAACATGTCTGATTTTGTGCGACACGTCTGCTGACAGCATGTGAATTGTGTCTTATATTGAATAGTGAACGTGGTGAAATGATTATTTCGTTTTTTCATCCCCGTATGCCTCGTTATGAATACAAAACTTTCCCAACCAGACTATCAGACCCGTATTATGAGGTCATTATTGCAAATTAAATTAAGAATCGCTAACATTTGCTTAATCTGTTTATATGACATCGCGTATGAAGAAGCGAGACAAGGTTAGAACTGATTCGTTTTAGGTTTGCATTAAAATTCAGGACAGGTAGGTCAGGCACGCTCGCTAGCCGCTAATCAGGTGATCTTACGCCTGATTAAAATAAATATTTCGCAAAAATTGTCTATAAACAATCACTGACATAGTTACAAAGCCTGAGAAAAAAATGTCAAAAAAAAACTTTGTAGGGCTTTTCAAAATAAGTTTAGATACGTTTAAGACAATTTGTATTACGTTAATCACGTTAATCTTAAAGTTCAAAGGTTTATATTTGACGGATGCTTATAAAAAAATGGCAGCTCCAATGAGTACAGGACTAGTACAGCCCCAATCCAGATCTTATATATGTACACTGGTTTTTATTGTTTTGTGGTGCATATAACGTGATAAAATATATTCTAATTAATTAAAGTAACCGCAGCCAATAGAACCTTAATCAGAACAGGTGAAGCTTTTTACTTTTTTGTTAAAATAGAGGATGATTTATAATCCAATTTAGGTCAGTAAGCTGTAAAATGGGGACTTAAACCTTGTTTGTGGCTGTTTCTTTAACGCCCGTAAACGTTTATCGCCGCCTCTTCTCGGAAATCCTCTAAATGACTATTGGCCTGTAAAAGAGAATGATGAAAATCCTGGAAAGCGTACTGAATGGTATAAGGGAATATTTTCATTAATTAAATTTATTTAATGGTTTCATAGCGAAATATGAACAAAATTGTCACTTTTTAATGTAACGAAGGCAAACAAACATATTGTTCACATGGATGTTAAGTGATGTCTGCAGAATCAGAAACTCATCTATTCATTTAGGATGACAGGCACATCTTATGACACGTCAAAAACGAACAAAATAAATTAAAGTGAATAACAATTGATATACATGTCATGTCAAACAAGATAAAAAAGGAGCTTGACATCTACTCAAAAACCAGAGGTCAATTGCAAATGCGTTACTGCCTCAACTTTCGTATTTCACATAATTTATGATTATTTCACATGTAATACTGATTGATTTAATTTTATTTTATTTTATTCCTCATAAGATTTTCGTACCAGGCCTTATAACTCAAATCGTTTCTTAGGTTTCTTTCAGTGAGCTCGTGAGGTACCCAAATATCGAGCTTTTTTTTGTACCCAGCTTTTTTCAAATGCGCCAAAACTGTTTTATGATCAATTCTCAGTTTTTCAGCTACGTCGTAACTACTGATATGTCGATCTTGCTCCAAAAATGGCATCCATTTTATCCGTAATAGGGCGACCAGAGCGAGGTGCATATTTGACATCAAAATTACCGGATTGAAAACGCTTAAACCAAATTTGTGCTACTCTCACAGACACTGCACTAGGTCCATAAACATCGCAAATTTTTTTCGCGGCTTGCGTTGCATTTTTACCTTTTTTGTAGTAAAATTTTAAAATGTATCGAATTTCTTCATTAGATTCACTCATATTGACAGTACGAAAAACAAATGAAAATCACACATTTGCCTAATTTGAATTTGGAATTATGTTCTTTAAAATTTTAACTTTCAATGATACCAAAACCAGCCAGATACAAATACTACAGCCAAAGAGATTTTATTACAAGTTCATACATACTATAATGCGAAAAGACTTTTTCCCCAACCTATTATATCACATATGTGAGACTGTTAATATTAATACTTATTTCTTGTATGTCAATATACATTTAAAAAAATATTATCTTTGTCTTTAATATGAACCAACGCTAAACGTACTTTCCATTGTTACAGATACGGCAGTAATTTGTGATGCAGCACCAACTACCTACTGCAAATTATTTGTTAACACTGCCACAGTAATGTAAAACATGCTACATAGAACATCTTCATCACGCCGTCGCCGAGCTTCCAGGAGCGCGGCAACATCTCCACAGACTCGATCGCCTAGGCCTTCAGCTCAAACATCCAGGCGAGCTTCCTTAGCCACCACAGAAACCGATGACGAAATAGACCAGCCACCGCCCCAAAGAAGTCCCAGAGCCAGCCTAGCACCCGAGGCTGCTCTAGACGGCTATCACAGAAGCCCACGACATTCTCTAGTCCCAGAAGCTAGATCACCCAGAAACTCCATCACACCAGATACAGCATTAAATAGAAACAGTTTAGCACCTTCCAGAAACAACTTAGCCGTAGACTTAAGTTACGGTTCAAGATTAAGCTTAAATCCCCAAGATTTCAACAGAAGTCCAAGGAATAGTATTACTCCGGACGCAACAGCCAGAAGTCCTAGACGCAGCTTAGTGCCTGAAGGAACAGGATGGAATCAGCCAAGAAACTCGTTAGTTCCAGATGTCGGCAGGAGTCCAAGGCATTCAGTTGCCAGTATTCAGATCGATCCTGCTCGAAGTCAAAAGGAATTGGGACCAAGTCCAAGAACCAGTCCAAGAGGAAGTATAGGACCAGATGCACAAATTAAGATGAAAGACTGTCCAGAAATCAATAGGAGTCCTAGAGGATCGTTGATTCCAGATTCTCAAAGGAGTCCTCGTGGCAGTATTGCTGCATCAGAAAGAAGTGCAAGAGGTAGTCTTGTAACTGGTGAGATAGATACATCAAAAGTTAGTCCAAGGGGAAGCTTAACATTAACATTCCAAGAACCCTTGGCATCTAGGGAAAGGCGGGCGAGTGAAGACAGCCAGGCTGCAGGTAAACTACGAGCATTCCTTTTTGCTACTTTATGTGATGACAGTTTAATCTAACTTTGCAGTTCACATACATGATGATTTAATATTGCAGCATATAGACAATAAGACACATCTACATTAGAACTCAATAAACAGAAAAAAACTCACAGGCATCCCAAGCTTCTTCTACATTCATATCGAAAACTCTTTATCCCGTTTTTGGGCAATAACTACTCCACATATTTAACCAGTCTTTGTCCTCAGTCTCAGACCTTATTACAGGGGTAATTACCAAATATTATGTCACTCTCCTTATTTTAATTGCGTCTGTTCAACAGTTGGCTGGCCGAATGGATTATCTATACTATATCCATTAATGTCGTCTTATGTTCTTGGTACAATAGAAAAATAAATAAATAGCCATTTTAACAGCGATCTTATTAACAAAAAGCTTTAATGAATATTTTGTGTTTTAGAAAATAATGTTATATTCCCAGGTACACGAGGCCGCAGCGTGTCCCCCTACAGGGCGTCGCTGGGTGGTCGACAGAGCGGCATCGGAGCTCTATCCGACGGTGGCTCTCGTCGCGCCTCTAGCTCTGTAAGTCAAGTGAGTAGTGAATTGTAATATAGCTTAAAATGTATCGATGTCCAAGGTGTATTGTTGCTTAAAAACTACTTTTAATAGGGTAAACTGCTTTATCCACCAATTTTTTCTAAGCAATTGGGTTAAGATTGGGACGATTGAGATTTCGGAGTCTGTATCCGGGTGGGGAAATTTTATCCCATTACAAGGAGTCCCAGTAAACACTTTTTGGAGTTTGTTAATGTGCCTGACAATTGTAACATTTATTCTTCGGAATAACACATTCGAGTGAACTTTAGAAATTAAAGAAAAAACGGAAAGAAAAATTCGACTTCGGGCAGGAATCGAACCTGCGACCTCGGGATAACGAGTCCAGCCGCTTTGCCACTAAGCTACTGAAGTCCCACACCGATACATAAAATCTTACCGCCGGCCCTAAATCGGTTAAAAATCAAAAAAGGAAAAGCTAAATTTGACGTATCGGCGTGGGACTTCCGTAGCTTAGTGGTAAAGCTGGTTTTCCTGAGGTCCCAGGTTTCATAAAACTCTGCTTAACCAACTGGAATACTTAGGTGTCAGAGGTGTTGCTTTAGAATTATTTGAAAGTTATTTGTCTAATAGAAAACAAGCAGTTGTTATTGAATATTATAATAGTAAAGAAAAAACATTGAAAGAAGTAGTATCCGATTATGAACTGGTAAAGCTAGGTGTGCCCCAAAGAAGCATACTTGGACCCCTGCTGTTCTTGGTTTAAATTAATGAACTTCCGAATGTTACTGACCATTTATGTGTGATGTTTGCTGATGATGCCACAATATTCTTTTCAGGCAAAAATCATTCTCTTCATGAATTTGAAAATGAGATCAATCAGAACTTGTATAGTTTGGAAGAATGGTTAAAAAGATTAAATTTGTGTGTAAATGCTTCTAAAACCAAAATAATGCATCTAAGAAATTACAGAACGCAAAGATTTCATCTTAATATTTCAGAATCAAATACGCAAATAGACATAGTGAATGATACAAATTTTCTTGGTGTAACACTTGACGAACACTTAAATTGGAAAAGTCACATCGACAAAATGAATAACAAACTGTCTCGTTGCTGTTATATGTTGTCGGTCCTTACAGGGGTCACATCGGAAGGAGTTACGCGCAGTGCATATTTTGGTCATGTGTATCCTCTACTAACTTATGGAATAATTTATTGGGGCAATTCAGTAAATGTTAACTCTGTTTTTATTATGCAGAAGAAATGTCTTCGTACAATCTATAGAATGCACAGTACTGAATCTTTACGTTTAATTTTTAAGGATTAATATTACTTGACATTGATTGGAATTTTTATATTAGAAATATGTGTTTTTGTGAAATATTATATGCAATATTTTACTTTAAGGAATTGTCGAAGAGAAAACTTACGTAGTGTTTATCAGTACGATCTTTGTCATACGAGGTGCAAGAATAGCATTTTCTACAAAAGTACGTTCAACACAGCAATAAACATTTTCAACCATTTACCAGTTGATATTAAGATGTTAAATGGATTGAAATTAAAAAAAAACTTAGAAAAAATGGTTAATCAATAAGGCATTTTATAATCTCAACGAATTCTTCAATTGCAATTTTAAACATTTTCCGGGTTTGATACATTTATTTGTAATATTGTTAATTTATTAATGTAATATTGTTTGTTATTAATTTAAATAACATTTATTCTATTCTAATTTTATTATAATTGACATTTAAATTGAAAAATATCTGACATTTATGTAAAAATATCGTAATTAATTTAAGTACATTATGCTTTGCAATAACTTTAAATCTTAAAACATATTGTATGCCCAGTGTGGTAAATTGTTGTTAACTACTTATTTTAAGCAATACTATCTGCTAAATGTACACAATTTTTGACAATAAACAAACATTCTATTCTATTCTATTCGATTCCTGCCTGAAGTCAAATTTTTCTTTCCGTTTTTTCTTTAATTCCTAATGCCTGATGAATGTCAATAGGCTATTTATTGACTTTTGAAATATATTCAATGACCTTCGTTTTGTAATTTTATCAAGGCTGAGGTCTATGATCAGTGTGTGCTGCTGAAACGAGTCGCTCACTATAGACTTCATAAGAAAGCTTAAGGTTCAAGCAGAGAGCAATAGAGAGAGCTATGTTCGGCGTTTCCCTGCGTTTCGAAATAGAAATGAGAAGATTTGCATGAGAACTAAGGAAGCCGACATAGCCTCATACAACTCAAGATGGCAATGGGCAGGACAGATTGCTTGAAAAATGAATGGCTATTTGGGGCAGAATTGTGACAGACTGACATAAAGACAGCCAGACAAACAGACACACTAGTGATCTTATAAGGGTTTAGTTTTATCCTTTTGAGGTACGGTATCCTAAAAAATACAAAAAGAAGGCCTTAAAATTATTTCATTATTCTAGGTATCCGGTGACGAACAACGTCGGCTATGTGGCGAGCAGGCCAAGTACAACGAGCGGGGAGGCCTAGGACTCGGCGTGGGCCTTACCACGTACGGCTCCGTGGCCTATCAGTTGAAGGACGCAAATATGGAGGCTTCAGGCACGGTTGACTTTGTCTGCCGTGCTGCTAAGATTATGAATAGGACAAGTAAGTAATCTGTATAGTTTCTTGAAAGACATCATATATTTCGTAGTCAAAAAGTACACACCTAAATAGTTTACACCTACATTTCCAGAAGGTTACGCCGAGATACCTAAATGCATCCATTCAAGCATACATGCAAATACTTGGTAACCTTCTATCATAAGTACCTACTGGGTGGTGAGCTTATTGATACTAACCCCTCGGCCCTTAACAACAATGACATTCGATTGACTTCACTATCGCTTCGATCAAAATAATAATACCGTGCTGTCAAAATAAATAAATATTAAATCAATAAATAATTACCTAATATTTATCACTAGACAGCGCTGTTTGACATCCAGACAAAGTGTGGTTTTGCGTTTGCAAAATACTTGAAATATGTATAGATAAACAAGCACTAGTCATACAGTGGTTTTAGCGCGATTGAGTAACAAACATCCGAACACACAGACTTTCCCATTAATAATATTAGCAGGATAAAAGTTATGGCTTCCGCGTGGAACAGGCGATCGATCGGCTTACTTAGCTTATGTTGACTTTGGAGGATGATTTATAGCCCCTTCATACCTTATACAATTATACACAGTTCTGTTGTCATAGTATACCTGTAGTATATAGTACTACCCTTGTTCCGTCGACATACTCACCTTTTTTACTCTTTAGTAACACTGCCTCGGTAGCCTAGTGGTAGCAGGCCACTACTACTACGCTGGGGTCCTGGGTTCGATTCCCAGGTAGGTGGTTATCAGAGATAATGGTGTAAAGTCCTTTATCTCTGGTTCTATTGGGATATTTTCATTTTCTGGAAATTTTCCAGTACCTCGAAGTTTGGTAATGTGCCCGGAGATGTCAACAGGCTTGCCACCTGTTACATGGGCCAAAACGTAACCGGCGAATCGTGGGTGTTTGCATGTATGCTTGAATGCATGCATTTACCTCTGCCTACCCCTTCGGTGATTACAGGCGTGAAGTTACGTAGTAATACTTATAATTATTATAAAAACTGTTGCCTTCTTGGTTACTTGACTGCGTCATTGGTCCAGTGATGCTGAAACCTGACTTCCTATAAGTTCGTCCTTGGTTGAAGTCTATATAATATTGTTACCCGTAATTTGGAGAGTACGTAAAGCCGTCGATTCAGTGCCATATCTCTCTGCGATTGTGTCGGATTGCCGTTCATAGATATATGAGAGTGAGGGAATAGGGAGTGCACCTGTGTTTGCTCATACACTAGTGCACTATAGGGCAATTGGCTAGTCTCTGTTGAGAACTGCTACCGTGACCAATATTCGATCTGCAGGAATGTCTTGCACATAATATTACCCCTAAGTTTCCACATGAACTGGAAGCTCTTTTGCCACCTGCATTACATAAAAACGGCACTGGAGACGTTTATGAACAGACATTTTGCGCTCCACGTTTACTTACTCCGTATAAAAACTTTGCGTGAAGATACATGATAATATAGTTTATTTATTAACACTGCATTGTTTCAGTTGTGATGACGGTGTTTCTGGCCTGCCTTTCCACGTTGCCAGTAATCATGCTAATCATGGGTGAGTCAATGTTATTTCCTTAAATATTATGTTTTTATCCTGATTACCGGCAGACGAAGCATGGAGGCCTCGCACCAGTTGGACCGACGACCTGGTGAAGGTTGCGGGCAATCAGTGGATGAGGGTGGCCTAGGACGTTATGGCAATCTTTGGGGCAAGCTTTTGTCCAGCAGTCTTTCGGCTGAATTGATGATGATGATTATCCTGACTGATGATTGTTTCGACTTGCTTATATTCTGACGACGAGACCTGGTTAATTACTTTGTTTTTTTTTGGGTAATTATTCTGACGTAATAACGCATTTAAGAGCGCGCATGGCCCCGCGGCTGGTGTAGATCGGAAGGGATCTACTCGATTAAGCGAATACGGGCGCGGTCGGGTGTGTGATGGGTAGCGGTCACGTAGTGGCAAATTAAAATGCGCGTTTCCTGGCTTCGGAGGGCACGTTAAGGCGTCGGTCCCGGTTGCTATCGATAGACAGGAGTCGTTAAACCTTGTCGAAGGCCTTATGGGCGGTTTGAAAACATCCGACAGCGGGATGGCCACTAACCTTATCTCCACCAACCAGCATTGGAGCAGCGTGGTGGAGTAAGCTCCAGGCCTTTTCCCAAAAAGGGGAGAGACTAGTGCCCAGCGGTGGGACGTACAATGGGTTGCCGTTTTAAATCGATGAACGACGGCTGCAAGCACGGGAAAGAATGATTCATTGTCACGTTTTTCCTGTGCCGAGCATGCAAGCGAGAGCGCAGAACAAGCGATAGAGAGGCACATAGAGCAACACTGGCCACCGGCCGACCTGAGGGAAGGTGGCCCAATGCAAAACAGTCTATCTTTTTTGCGAAGGGAAATTTGTGTGACATACACACAACAAAAATAGTCTATTACTATGAAACTCACACCATGACTTTAACAAAATACATAAAGAAAAATGGAAAGAAAAATTTGACTTCAGGCGAGACTCGAACTCGCGGCCTACTGGGAATCTAGTCCAGCCGCTCTTCCAATTGAGCTACTGAAGTCCTGCCCGATTTGTCAAATCTTTCCTTCACATTTATTGTCACGTTCATATAAGCAATATAATTAATAATTGTTACCCTGACCAATCATATAAACAAATATTTAATAAAATTAAGAATGCAAAAATTGACAGAGATTCAACTTTTATAATAATGTTGGGAAATAGCTCAGGTCTCAAAAAAAAGGACATTGTTGATGGTGTTGACACCTTATTAAATCTGAATGTTAAAAATATAATGGTTTGTGCATTTCCCTACTCAGAATCATTGACACAAAGGGAAAATAATTGTATTTATTATTGAACAATGTAATTCATACATTGACTTGTCGTCATAGTGACAAATTATTGTATTTTGACACTAGTTTATTAGTGGATTTAAATTGACACGGGAAACTATGTATCTTCCCAAAAAATATAGGAAATTACTGGCTACGCTGACAGCCTATAATATTAACAATGTTATATGTAATATAGCAAATGCTATTAGTAGTTTAGAGAGTAACATAATTTTATGAATGACGTAGAGTGTAATAGCATCCAACCCCTGATGACATCTGCCAACACCAGGGACTCTTGAGTATTCTCTGGCACAGGGGGAAATACAAACTGTACATCCTCGCTGACTGGTGTTGGCGGAGGCGTCATGGGTTGCACTCTCAATTATTTAAACTAGATTCTAAGACAGAAGAAGTTACCAATATTGAA
Source organism: Macrosoma leucophasiata (assembly GCA_036365455.1). Taxonomy (NCBI): domain Eukaryota; kingdom Metazoa; phylum Arthropoda; class Insecta; order Lepidoptera; family Hedylidae; genus Macrosoma; species Macrosoma leucophasiata. The sequence continues at coordinate 21,131,315 of JAWQUS010000003.1, read as the reverse complement.
CATACTAATAAACCGGTATCTTCTGGCATTTGCACTTTTAATAAAGCCAACAGTTTGGTAGTATTACACCAAAACATTCAAGGGTTGCATTCCAAGTTATTGGAATTAGACCTAGTTCTGGAGAAATTCCAGTATGACATTGTTTGTTTATCTGAACATTGGTTAAAAGAAAACCAAATCTTAATTAATTATAAGACTTATTCTGTTGTTAGTTGTTACAATCGAAAAGTTATGCAACATGGTGGCACTTTAATTTTGATAAAAAATTCAATTAAATCCAGGGAACGTAAAGACATAGTTGAGTTATCGATTGAACATATTGTAGAAATTTCAATTTTTTGCAATGGGGTCCTCATATTAAGCTGTTAGGAAAACGTCTAAGTTCTGATGCTTATGCCGTCAGGAAGATTAGACAGTTAACGGATGTCGACACTGCAAGAGTCGTTTATTTCAGCTACTTTCACAGTGTCATGTCCTACGGTATTTTGTTGTGGGGTCGGGCAGCTGAAATTGATTCAATATTTATATTACAAAAGAGAGCTATTAGAGCGATATATAACTTAAATAGTCGTGACTCCTTGAAAGAATTATTCAAGCAAATAAATATAATGACGGTCCCTTGCCAGGAAAAACTTGCACTTATTTAAGAAAATTAATGATATACATACTTATAATACCAGAAATAAAAATAAATTAGTATTTCCAAGTTTTCGCCTATCGAAAACACATAAATGTTTCTTAACATGTTGTATACAGTTTTATAACAAAATTCCGTCCAACATTCTTAAACTTACAGATAATAAATTCAAGTCATGTATTAAACGCACACTATGTAAAAATGCGTACTATAGACTCGATGACTATCTAAAGGATAGAGATGCCTCCACAAGACTAAACAATAATTTTGTGAAATGAATGTGCATTGTACTTGATATTGTAAAACATAGTTATAAGTGTCATATTGTGAAAATAGTTTTAAGGAACATATTTTGAAAAGACCCTACTGAGTTCTGTTTTGGCAGGTTTTTTCTCAGTAATGTGGGCTTTGGAACTCTGCCAGTGAATGACAAAGAATGTCCCATATTTTTTTGTTTAGTCTTTTTTTTGTTATCTTGCCATATGTAAAAGAAAGTATGGAACATTCTGTTGATACCTATTTTTATCATTAAGTATTTTTGGACTATTATTTATTTTATTTTGTTTACTTTGACATATTAATCTACGTATCAGTTGTTATTCGCTTTAATTTTATATTTGTAATTTGACCTATCACAAGCAAATTCTATTATTTCCAAGTGATTAAATGAATTTTTGAGTTTGAGTTTGAGTTTATTGCATTGCTTTATGGTAGCAGCAGCGCCATCTATTGCCAAAAATTCTTTAAATAAAAAGATATTTCACAAGTATATGTTAATGCGAAATAATATAAAACAATTATTAAGGATAAAAGCGACTTCTTTACGATATTCAATAAGCTGCAAAGTCTATTATATCGGTTGCTTAACTAGCATAGTTTGGCAATAGATGGCGCTGCTGATGACAGATGGCCCGTGTTCTCTATGGAGAGGCACGATCGGCCTAAGTGTTCGGTTTGCGATTTTATCAAGTCAACATTTTTATTTTGTATCTATAGATCTGTGATCTGAAATAAATGATTAAATAAAATATATAAATAAATATCTCCAATGTATTATATATTGAGGTGGTGGTGTCTTGTTAAACATAAACACGATGGTGATCAATAACATATTTATTGATTATTAGGTAACAGGCTTACAATGATCAGTACGGCCATTAAGACCAGACATTACAGATCGTAGACCTTGACGGAAGTGTGAGACGTAGTGAAGTGACAATGTAATAGGGCTGGGACATTTCCGTTATGACATTAGGTTTGTATTATATTAGGTTTGTACAACATCCCCTAAGCCAACTTTACAGACAACTTTTATTTCCAAATATTAGCATTTTAAAATTAAAATAAAGCTGAGGCTGCCGATAAACTGCCGAAGTTTTTAGCCGTGTGGTTTTTTGAGGTAAGCTCATAAAATGCTAGTGGTTATTTAGGTTAATTAGCGGTTTTACGGTTTACCCATTAACTGTTCGCTGGAAAATTACGTAGTATGGTAGTAACGAGGAAATTAAATATCTTACAAACTTTGCCAGTTGCTATCTACGACTTGATCATGATGAGGATGTTGCCGTATAAATCATTTTAGAAATCTACTTACTTAACTACAAACTATAATAAGGACCCCTTAGGTCACGCTATATATATGTGTGAAAAAAAGTCCCCTTTAAATCGAGGTAGTTGCTGCGTAGTGCCTCCTGCGGGACGGCACAGTATGCTGACGCTGATGAGGCTGCAGGGTAGTTAGGCGAGCGCGGTCTCTGCAGGCGTATGGAGTGATGAAGCCTCGCATGACTTGATTACCGCTCGATCAGGTGCTGGTGATGTGACGATGATGCTTTGGGGTCACCATTGTGGAAAGACGTGTGGAAAACTTCCTCCGACAAAAAGGGAGGACCTTCGACCAGGCAAGCTGATAGCGCTTGGCAGCCCGATGATTAACATTGGGAAGTTGTATTTAGGGCAACTCTTGCGAAAACTTCGTATGTGCGATGCAACTCGGTCACACGCCATCTTCCGTACTAAACAGGTACTTTGTTCCTTCAGCATTCCACTAGAGGGAGCCTTATGTATTAGACGCAACATATGTACCACTCAGATGAGACATATAAGTTACTAGCTGTAGACGGCGGCTCCGCCCGCGTGGATGTCGTTTAAAAATTAGCCTATGTTCTTTCTCAAGGTCAACTCTATCTCTGTACCAAATTTCATTAAAATCGGTTCTGTCGTTTGGACGTGAAAAGGTTCGCATTTATAATATTAGTAGGGATTGAGTATTTTTTATTCTCACAATACATATTTTTTTTTTTGAAAATATAATTTTCGTTGCGTTGCTTTTACAATAAAAAAACGAATGCAGTTTTTATTTTCAAAAATGGTTCATTGACATTAGTCTATTATTAAACCCTGATAAAGTCTAATAATAGTCCTTAAGCTGGAAATGGCTAAACCAGTAATTATAATTAAGTTTGGTTGTGAAGTGGTTAGATCCAGATTGGTTGTGGCTTTGTTAAAACTGCGGTCACACGCCTTAGTCTAAATTTAAGTACACCATTCATGAAGCTTCTATGTTACAAGCTTCAATATGACCGATGGTGCATGTATTTTAATAATAAAAGAGAATATTTATAACAGAGATTCATTTTTTCGAAGTTGAATCAATCAATAACGAACTATCGTTTAACATCAGTAAACTACAGAGACCGGTGCCGTCTATACTGCGTCAATAACTCCCGGGCGAATAACTCGGGAGCGAAGCACGAATATTTCAATTAATTAATATTCATGGTTGATTATGAAGGTGGGTGTTTGAAATGCGCACTTATTGGAATATCTGTACTGCCATTCATGTTATTCCATTATTGTTCCTCGTCTGATGCTGTGAAAACGATATATTGAAATGTTTCGTCTTTTCCTTTTGGTATTATGAATGTTCTAAAAGTGACAAACATAAAGCTGACGTTGCCCATTTGTGGATACTACAGTCGGTATATATCTACACAAACACTTTTAATTTGAATGAAGATATTTTACGTTTCTCAAAGGCCTAAGATAAATTGTGTCAGCGCCAGATATTTGAGGCTGTTCATTACCATTATAATGAAATATGATATTGCTGAGAATTGCCATTTAGCGACAGCCAAATTAAATAGCGAATTTGTAAGTTGATATAATAAGTCAAACAATGAGACTTCGTCAAATTACGAAGCTACCTACCTATAAATTAGTGACAACTGTGTACAGTTTAATATTAAAGTCGAATCAATCAATAATGTTTTTTAAGTAAGGACGGTGGCAAACAAGTATGCAGCTCACATTAATGTTAAGTGATGACTGCAGCCTATTGACATCTACATAAAAGCCAGAGGTCAAAATGCAGATGCGTTGCTACCCCTGAGACCTAAGTTTTTATGTCTCTATGATAGTTATTACTGGGCCATACATTATCATATAACCGGAAGACGATAGTGCTGAACACTACCAATTAGCGGCAGAGGTAATGCGGTGGTGCCTACGCCCGCAAGCTCTGCCACTAGAGCTCTATCACCAGTAAAATAGAAGCGCTGGACATCAGTGAATTTGAGACCATAACTTATATGTCAATAACTGCCAGACGAACATTATTTTTTAACAATTTACCTACATATAAGTAAGTAGACTACCAAGACTTACCTACCATGACCAAATAAGTCGAATTCTGTCTGATGGTGCGGTCAAAAGTCTTAGGAATCGGCGTGCATGTATGAAGAGAATTATGAAGGTAGATGAAGTTTTTACTGGTGGTAGAGTTCCAGTGACGGAGCTCGCGGGCGTAGGCACCACCGCATTACCTAATATACTTGCCGCTAAATGGTAGTGTTCAGCACTATCGTGTTCTGGTCAGGTGGTAATGTACGGCCCTGTAATTTCCGGCACAGAGGCATAACACCTTAGGCCTCAGGAGTGGTAACGCATCTGAATTTTTACCTCTGGTAATTGTGTGGATGTCTATAGGCTGCAGTCATCACTTAACATCAATGTGAACTGTATGCTTGTTTGCCACTTTTAAAACATTAAAAAAAAAATTAAGTACGGGAGGTGGGTCAGGACCGGGTTATCTGGCGCTCCACACTCACTGCCTTCCCCGTTAGAGACCTGGCGTGAAGATACATACATATAAGTAAGTGGATTGATAATATTACTAAAATACTTATATCATATTATGTAATTTTATAAGAATGATTGAAGACTGTTCAAAACACAATCACAACAAACTCGGAACAATCAACCATGTACTATCGTCAGATATCAGTAAACTAGAGATACCGGAGCCGTCTATACTAAGTCGATAACTCCCGGGCGAATAACTCGAGAGCAAAGTACGAATATTCCAATTAATTAATATTCAGGGCTGATTACGCTGAGGGGTGATTGTAATGAACGCTCATTGAAATATTTGTACACGACGTATATCAAGGTACCTTGGAATGTCATTACTGTGTTGTTCTTTAGAGATGATGACTAGTAGATGTATTCACTACTTTGAAAATTATAAAATATATTATAAAATACTAGCGGCCCGCCCCGGCTTCGCCCGCGCTGCTCTGCTCCTATTAGTCATAGCGTAATGTAAGCTATCCTATCTCTCAAGTTGGTTCGAATTGCACATGGTGTGCGAATTTTATTATAATCGGTTTAGTGGTTTAGGAGTCCATTGAGGACAAACATTGTGACACGAGATTTATATCGTCACTGGAAAAGCAAAATTACTAAAGCGCCAAAAGTGCATTTTACAGGAGAGCAATTTAAAGTTTTTATTTTTCTTCAAACTGGCATATCTCTGTTTCTTGTATTCCAATTGAAATATGTCTAAGGGAAAAAACCTTTGTTGTATTTTTATCTACGTTATGAAATAGACATATTGCCTAATATTCTTATTTTTACGAAGATAGTGTCGCTTTAGTATAAATGCTCTCACCACTTCGTAAGGCAAAAAGACTTAGTTCATAAACATATTCAGGTACAATAAAGCATAAATACTAATCACTTACATTCATGAAAATTTAGGAAAGGAAAAACGACTAACTTGTATTACAGAATGACATATAGTCTGGTCATTATTACTTAAATGTAATAACTAAGTATATTAACATTAACTTGTTTGACTAATTGTATTGTGTTGAGTCGTAAATTATTGTTTAATAAATGCTAAATTTTAATATACCCTCGCTTCATTAAACTGTAATAGTGTAATAACCTTCTTTGTAGTAGTAGTATTAGTTAGCGTAGCGTAGTGTAGCGACGAGTAGCGAAGCATAACATAGTGTGTTGAATAGTAGTTTATAGTAGCGAACCGTAATGGGGCGTACATTTGAGAAACGTAGCGTAGCGTACTATATAGTAGTAGCGGAGGGAAATGTAGCGTAGTGTAGTGTAGTGTTCGGTAGGGCAGGGTAGTCAAAGTTAGTGTAATGAAGCTGTAGTAATTTATATTTTCGGGTGAAACTAACTTTGCCAAGTCAGCTACATAGTTAGTTATAGTATACTTAGTGAGGAATTGTAGAGAATTGCAGCAAATACAGGGAAAATAAACATACATATTGCACCAAAAATCAACTTTTATTTGTTGTTTCCAAATTATCATAATGATTAAATGTAATCAACTTATTTAACAGAATAAACCTTTTTTATTGTTTTCTTATCTTTACTAAAAATAAAAAGCTGAAAAGTTTGTTTGAAGGTTGTAAAGAGTCTGTTGCAGCAGGAACTAGCGGTCGGATTTGAAAAGTTATTTTGGTCTGTCTGCCGGTTTAGCTAGTTTAGACTTAACAGTCTTCAACGTCTGTTTCTTGCAGGGTATCCTGGACATTCATAGCATTACACATACTTTGGAACTCACTGTGAAAAATGTCGGGAATGACTTTCATTGTACACAATTTCCACAAATCTTGGTATTTCTTGTGTGAAATAGGCAGACGAGAGTTATATATTTTCTTAAGATTTACATTTTTGCCCATTATAGGTATATCTTCAGTGGGGCTATTAGCCGCCATTGAGTATTTCACAACCACTTTTTGGGGGGCCGATTTCTTGAATATAGCCGTACGTACCTGTAAAATATAAATTAGCATTAATAATTTCAGAAATTTTCTCAAGTTTTATGCTTTCCAACGAACAGCAGTGTTTAATTTTTATTTATATAAACTAAATTATCTGAATATCATAGATAACACACGGAGATATTAGGACGTACTTAATAATTACTAATATTACCTTCGATATTTTTCCTGACAGGTTTCCTTTGAAATATCGATCTCCAACAATATCCCAACCGCAAAAATCTTTATGTGTCAAAATCTGTACGTGATACGGCTTTGGATTTTTTCGAGCTAACATAAATACTGTTGCCCATTGAGAGGGTGCCCAGATAATATTGTTTGCCACGCTTTTTTCTATTACTGAATGTATTGAATCAACTGGCATATACGTATGTCCAGGCAAGAGGTAGTTAATTTGTATACTAGAAATATTAGTGCATTTTTGCAAGCAGGAATGAATTGCTGCAAGAACAACTTTATTCTTGTTCTGGCCTGGGCATGCATCACTATATAGAAGAAGGTGTTTTATTGAGCCACGATTGTCTACCATACTAATATACTGATCAAGTATTGTGCAGATTTCGTTGGCCCCACGTTTTCCTTCTGTCTCATTCCATGAATAACAATAGCCTTCTCTAGTTCTTGACTCATAAAAAGTAAGATTATAAACAGCCAATTTGCGACTGTAGTAAAGTAACATGCTTTGGCCATACGGCGTGTTCAGTACTTTTTGTAAGTCAAATGTCACGCAAAGTATGTTCTCGTCTTGAATTTTTTGATGAACCGTTAATCGCTCGTAAGTTTCCTCTTTGTCTTTTAGATGAGTTAGTTTTTCTTCTCCTTCCTCCTCTTTTTCAAAACGTAGACATTTGGAACACTTGTCTTTGCGTGGGACGTGAAATCCTAAATTAAACTCATGGAAAATATTTTTAAAAACTTTCTCTCCCACTATCGGTTTGTCTTCACTTAACATTTTTTCTTTATACAATTTATACAAATTAGACAAGTTTAGAAACTCCTGAGGCAGATACAATCTTTTTGAGTTTTTGCGGCAATAATGTGATGGTAAGTAGGGTAATTCTTTTATGTAGCACTTTGCTGCTTCTATATTAATTTCAGGTGTTTTGTTGGCAGGAATATGTTTACCTCGGCCATCTTTTTTAGCTGAACCTTGTATAGCTGTAGAAATAACATTGTGAAGAAATTTTTGCTTAATGTCTAGTGTGTTTAGAATAAATTTCAAGCAGACTTTTCTCTTTCCCTCCCCTTCATTAATATAATAATCGAAAGTCCAATTCCTGCGACTATCGATACCATAGCAACGCTTTCTTTTAGTTTCTTGTCTTTTAGAGTTGCCTATTAGCCAATCTTTGCGTCTTTCTTTACAAAGGCTCCAATAATGATCAAAAATAGCCTGTCTTTTCTCGAAACTGATTTCATAGCAGTTATTATGACAATTTTCTGGTGTGCATGTACAACTCTTCACCTTTTTTTCTTCTATTACTTTCCCAGTTTTAGTAATGTATTTTTTTCCACTGTTCTTAAGATTGCTACTAGCTTTCCTCTTATTATTTTTTTGTTGTCTCTCTTCTATCTTTGTGTTCTCTTTATTATCATCTAGCACAGTTTCTTTTTTTTTTTTATCCTTTTTTTGTATTTTGGTAGTTTTCTTTTTTTTGTCTGTAGTATTATTATTTGTACTGTTCGTTTGATCCGAATCTGTGGAAGCTTCCCAAGAACTTGAGCTGCATTCGAAATCTTCACTGTCAGATAAAAAGTCAATATGCTTGTACACACTATTTCTCTTTCGTTTATCTTTCTTTTGTTCAAGAATAGTGTTTTCTTCTGGTTCTATATCAGTACTGATAGTCATTTCGATTTCTCTTGTAGCTACTTCTTTATTTATTTCTTGCATGCAGATTTCTATTTCCTGGAGCCGCTTCGCGTCTATCTTTCTCTTCTTATAAGGTTGCATCGGAGGTATTTCGGGAGATTTTGTTGGTAAAGATGTGCCTACTTGAACAGATTCCTTGATAGCAAGAGATGTTTGCAATTGATGTGGCTGTCCTGGTTGAGTGTACTTTTCTGATTGTGGAAAAGTCTCCTGTAATGCATGTATACCTTGACCAAGAGATGTGTCCGTGTATACAGTAAAGTCTATCTGTGAGATCGATGCCTGTAAGGGAAGTGTGTCTTGATTATGGACTGTTTGAGCGTGGTCTTCTATTTGAGGGATTGATGTGTCTGACTGCTGCACGTATTGGCTAGTTGATGTATCTGCAGGAATATGATAAGATATCTGTGAGATCGATGCCTGTAACGAAAGTATATCTTGATTTAGGCACGTGTCTGTTTGAGCGTGGTCTTCTATTTGAGGGATTGATGTGTCTGACTGCTGCACGTATTGGCTAGTTGATGTATCTGCAGGAATATGATAAGATATCTGTGAGATCGATGCCTGTAACGAAAGTATATCTTGATTTAGGCACGTGTCTGTTTGAGCGTGGTCTTCTTTTTGAGGGATTGATGTGTCTGACTGCTGCACGTCTTGGCTACTTGATATACCTGCAGTAATTTGAGAAGCAATCTGTGAGATCGATGCCTGTAACGGAAGTATGTTTTGATTCAGGCACGTCCCTGTTTGAGCGTGGTCATCTTTTTGAGGGATTAATGTGTCTGATTGCTGCAAGTTTTGGCTAGTTGATGTACCTGCAGGAATATGATGAGCTATCTGTAAAATCGATTCCTGTAACGGAAATATGTCTTGATCCAGGGACGTCCCACCTTGAGCGCAGTTTTCTGTTTGATCGATCGATGTGTTTGATTCCTGTATATCTTTCCCAGTGTACATCTCCGATCGATGTATAAGATATGATGGACCAATATGTGTGTCTAGTTCTTCCATTATAGCTGTAAGAAACAATTAGTTGTACAAGTGTAATACGCGGTTTACACACACACACACACGCACACACACACACATATACCCCGCTCCCTCTATCCTGATCAAAAATCTTACAGGTACATGAAATATAAAAGTCCTCCAGACCGAGTTGAAAACTCTTCGACGGCTTCTGTTGCTAAACAACGATCATTACACTGTCATTGCGAAGTAGTTAAATCGCAATGCTTACCTGTATTTGGTTTTAAAATGCTGTATTCTTCATCACGTGGATGCCGAAGTTTACACACGTAAGTATCAGATTCAGAATCGATTTCATGGTCGCTCTCTTCCTGAGTAAGTATTCTTCGAACGACATGGGGCTTTTCATTCTGATTACTGAGACCACGTGTGTATTTTTTTAAAAATGAAGATCTGCGACTTTCCATAATAGCGTTGGAATTTTTCTGTAAATATTAGTAATATAATATGTATATGTAACTTCACGCCTGTAAACCTCAAAGGGGTAGGTAGAGGTGAATGCATGCATTCAAGCATCCATTCACAGAAAAACTTCACTTATTTACTTTATTCACAGATTCCCAGGTCGGGGACTAAGTGATATTGGGATTTTTCTATGTTTAGAAGGTTTTTCTAATGATTAGAAGTTCCCAATGGCACCCCCGGAGTTTGGAAAATGTGCCCGGTGATGGCAATAGGCTCGCCCCCTATTACATGGGACCAAAATGTAACTGGCGGTTCGTGGGTGTTTGCATGCATGCATTCACCTCTGCCTATCCCTTCGGGGATTACAGGCGTGAAGCTGCATACATAAAACTTTATTTAATATACCATAAGGCAATCGCCTTATGGTATATCAAATAAAGTTTAAGATCATGAAGACCTAAGTTTTAATACAACTCTTAGAGACTTACACAGGCACAGTCCTTCCTACCTAAAGTTTAATGAAATAAACATGCAAATAAAACGTGATGTAATAAGATGTTTAATTAGGTACCTACCTATTACTAAATTAAAACTATTACTATTTACATTTTACAGAATTAAAGTTTAATTCCATAGAATATGGCACAAGCAAATAGAAAGAACAAAATGTACTTACGTAGTCACAGGTATAATCAATAACTAAATACTTCGATATCTTTGCACACAAACAAAACGTACGTCTCTTACGGCGGCACGAAGACGACTAAAGCGCCAATGGTTATGCACGACGTTTCAAACTTATGATCCTGAATAGTAACTATCATAACAAAATTGCTTGAAAAATAAAGCTGCAATAGACTAAACTGCCATCTTATCATAAGATTCAATAATTCTAATACTGAATGTACCACCATGTTTTTTTTTAGTATAGTTTTAACTACTACAAATACCTTTTCAGCAAATAAATAAAACACCAAATGAGCTTAATACTCATTTAAAAATGTAGATCACTATAGCAAAGTTACTAAAAAGAGTATTATCTCAAAAATCTCGAAGGGCAAAAGTACTAAGCGCTTATGTCCATCATTTGTCATGTATGGCAAATTTACTAAGTGACCTTTTTGTTACGATTTGCGGAAAGCAAAAATACTAAAACAACACAAATCGTCTGAATTGTGTATTTTAGGCTTCTAATCATAGCTCGACAAGCATATCTCAGTAAAGAAAAAAAGCTAACGGACAATATAAAAAATAAATACAATTTTTTTATTGGGTAAGTAAAAGAGACAGATCGAGAAAAACGAAAATCGTCGCTGCTAAAGCGCCACTATCTTTTTAATTAATCCTCAGATTGCAATGAGACCTAGACCATTTTGTAGAGAAAAAAAAACCAAACTCAACGGTATAAAAAACGCACTTTAGGTATTTTGGCGCTTTAGTCATTTTGCCTTTCCAGTGACGATATATATTAAGATAGATATATATCGATATCGACAATACGTACTTATCGATATATCAACATCGAAAAATTCGTATATCGTACGGAAATATCGAAAAAAATTCGCCCTTAAGATATAGTACTCCATCTGATCGTCATTTGCAAAGTTACTACCCATTTGAGTACGTTTTTTTTTGCTCGCGCAAATATCTACTATTGACCATTAAAAATGCAGAAATATCGCTATATTGGCTTAAAGACCGCTATATTAATATGTCAATATACATATAGTTCGATATATTTATTTATATCGATATATTGATATTTATAAAAACCTTGCATGCTTACCCAAGACAAAATCGAGACCCAAGGCGTGAATAATTTTGCCCTTTGTCGTTTGCAATTTCAATCAAAAAGGTTATTTCTTTGTCCCGTCCTACAAAATCTGTATTTGGATCTGAACTCGAGTGGATATTATTCTAAAATGAGATCAAGAGCAATCTCGGAGTGAAAACGTTGAAATTATTCGGGAATTATTCAAGTTGACATTTTCAGTGTATACAGATAATGAAATCGAGCACTGGATTAGCCTCAGACATTTGAAAAATCTCTGGTCCTGTATTATTTTATTTAAAATGAAAATCTAGATAGGATCTTACTCGCTTGCTGCGAAATATTTTGTCAGTTACAATTAGATTTAGGGCACAGTTTAATTATTGTCTATTGGAGACAGCAGCATTGTTTTCAATTAGTTTGTCATCTATATATTGAGTTTTCAACAAAAGTAAGCATGCAGAATCACGCCAAACTTTGTTTACAATAAACATCACATACTTCTATTTACGGCACCCACGGTCGCGTATTTTATTATAATGTTTTTTTTTTATTTATTTACTATCTTGCTCTTAGAATAACGATTAATCTATATTCATTCATTCCATCTTCTGTAAGTATCCATTTCATTTTTCTCCATTCTCATGCCCATATATTATATTTATGTCAATCAAAACATATTATACATCTACTCGTATATACCTATAATGTAATATTTTGGCGAAAATTCTGAATAAAGTTTTACTATTAATTTTAATCTAAAAAAAATCGTCAGAACCTAAAAACTCTAAGAAATCAATTTTATCTTTCCATTTTTAGGGTTCTGTAGTAAAAAAGGAACCCTTATAGTTTCGCCATGTCCGTCTGTCTGTCTGTTTGTCTGTCCGTCCTCGGTTTAGCGCAAAAACTATTGGTACTTGAAATTTGGCACAAGTATACAACTTCACCACGCCGACAAACTGGTAGAATAAAAACAATTTATTAATTAAAAAAAAAACAATATTATTTTGTTTCAATATTGTTTTTTTTAAAACGCTTACACTCACAGGCTTACAGTAGGTATAAACCTGCGTTGTGGGTGCCATTGTACACACACCACACATACACAAACACTCAGACCCGAAACAAATATCTGTAGGTCATACAAATATTTGTCCCGGTGCGGGAATCAAACCCGCGAACCTTTCGAATTAAACGGTCATCTCACACCCCTGACTAACCGGGTCGTCAAAGTTTGCGAGTAATAATCGATCAAATGTAATTTCAATTTTTATTTTATTTAATGAATACTTACAAAACATTTGTAATACAATGGCTCTGGTTTTAACAGTTTTTTCCACATTACCAGTGCAGAAAATTTAGTTACAAAAACGAAAGCTTTGACTACAAACACCTGTACTCAGTGAAACAGGTTCAACTGAAATGAAACCTATTAAATTAATATGAAAAACGAATTCATTTGATCTTAGCAATTGAGCAGCGTAGGTACTGTTTAATTCATAGCAACATGTTTGAATTTGTTACTTTGGATTTTTTTATTATTATTTATTTATTTATTTTTCATGTGCACAAGAAAATTGTTACATGAGGCGGATTTAGTGCTATATAGCATTCTCTGCCAGTCAACCTTTGGGTTGTAAAGAAAACATAAATGATGCAGAGCATTCAAGAAAATAGAAAAAAAACAAAAAAAAATAAAAGGTATAATTTTAAAATATATATACAGGTATATAAATATATAGGCATATACGACTATAATATTCTAATACATAATATAAGTTATATTATATACTACTACATATAAATAATACATAATATATAAGGTACTGCAGAAGATAGCTGTTAGGAAAGTATTAATAACTCAAAACATCCTCAGGTATTGATCACGAAGCTTTCTTTTAAAAATTATTTTATTACAAGTTTTCCTAATGTCCACGGGGAGTGCGTTCCGTTTATTTCATGAGACTCCATTTTATTTCATGTCATAAAACTGGTAATATATTATTTATTATAATATATTATTTTTTACTGGTAATAGAGTATTTTTCCCATTGAAGTTTTTTTAAAATTTTTTTTTATGTAATTTAAGTGGCAAACAAGCATGCAGTTCACATTGATGTTAAGTGATGACTGCAGCCTATAGACACCCACACAAAGACCAAGGTCAAAATGCAAATGCGTTACCACTCCTGAGGCCTAAGGTGTTATGCCTCTGTGCCGGAAATTACAGGGCCGTACATTACCACCTGACCGGAACACGATAGTGCTGAACACTACCATTTAGCGGCAAGTAAATCAGGTAATGCGGTGGTGCCTACGCCCGCGAGCTCCGTCACTGGAGCTCTACCACCAGTAAGTTAAGTGAACATTTCAGCCTATAGACATACGTAACTTCAACGTACTTAACTTCACGCTTGTAATTCCCGAAGGGGTAGGCCGAGGTAAATGCATTCATACATGCAAGCACCCACGATTAACCGGTTACGTCTTGGCCCATGTGACAGGTGGCGAGTCTGTTGACATATCCGGGCACATAACCAAACTTCAAGGTACTGGGAAATTTCCAGAATATGGAACAGTCCCAATAGAACCAGATATAAAAGACTTTACACCATTATCTCTGATAGCCCCCAACCCGGGAATCGAATTCAGGACCTCAGCGTAGTAGTAGTGGCCTGCTACCACTAGGCTACCGAGGCAGTTACATATGGCCTAACTACATTAAACTCATTAAATACAATAAACTGCCTCAGTAGCGTAGTGGTAGCAGGCCACTACTATTACGCAGGAGGTCCTGGGTTCGATTCCCGGGTCGGGTCTATCAGAGATAACGGTTAAAAATCCTTTATCTCTGCTTCTATTGGGATTTTTCCATTTTCTGGAAGTTTCCCAGTACCCCGGAGTATGGTAATGTGCCCGAAGATGGCAACAGGTTGGCAACCTGTTACATGGGCCAAAAACGTAACCGGCGAGTCGTGGGTGTTTGCATGTATGATTGAATGCATGCATTTACCTCTGCCTACCCCTTCGGAGATTACAAGCGTGAAGTTACGTTTTTTTTACGTAAATACAATAATTTTTACTGGTAGAGTTCCAGTTTCGGAGCTCGAGGGCGCAGGTACCACCGCTTTACCTAATCTCGTTATATACTAATACCTAATATCCAATAATCGATTAGGTCGCAAACTTGTAAGGCCAAGTTTTCTTTTTAATTTCGTTTTATGTAGCTACTATTGCCGAAACGTTTGAATTTCTAACAACAACCGTTAAGTTGGTAGATGGGGGGACACTTGACTCTACGATAATTGGCACTTGAAAGTTTTATAAGTCACGAACAGTTAACTAAATCGAAATTTGAAATCGCAAACCCCTATATACTTATATATATATATACCCCCGTATACTTTTGTCAATTGTGCCAATAGTTTTTGCGCTAAACCGCGGACGGACAGACGAACATGGTGAAACTATAGGGTTCCTTGTTTACTGCGGAACCCTAAAAATGTCATTCAATATTTTTTCTGAACTACATAGCATTAGAAGTTGGAGGCAAAAATGTGTTGATTCAAGTAAACAGTAAAAATCTAAAATCAACAAAGGTTGATTTTTTTTTTTTTTTTGTAATGATATTGGCAAACAAGCATGCAGTTCACATTGATGTTAAGTGATGACTGCAGCCTATGAAGACCGAGGCCAAAATGCAAATGCGTTACCACCCCTGAGGCCTAAGGTGTTATGCCTCTGTGCCGGAAATTACAGGGCCGTACATTATATTATATTTATTATTGGTTAGTGGTATACTTTTAAATTGTTTCAGTATCACGATAAAGATATTTGTTTGTTTGTTTGTTATTTGTTTCCATGAAAAGTTATTGAACTTCTGTTGTTAATGAAATTCTCCGGAGTATCGCAACATATGAGGAGCGTTGTGTAATTAGTGGCAGTGCAATGGAGTGCGGTGTGATTACTTGCAGCAGACAAGTCCTGCGGTTTGTGGACGACGCTTAATATACTCGTGTTTACTTTGCTGCAGTTTCTGGTTGCTAGCTTTCGAGTTTGTTTTTGTAGAAGTCAAATGTAATGAACTTAATTTTATAGGATAACAATGTAGAATTTAGATATATTACAACCAAATTATAATTTAAACTTTAACCCCCTTATTCATAAACGTATTTTATCTAAAGTGTAGCTAATCTCTCCTTTGTCTCTTTCTATCCTGCACATTTGACAATGCAACTGACAAAGACAAAGCATTCTATAGGTAAAACGTATCTAATATACGTTTATGAATAAGGGGGTAAAACTTTATATAGCTGTTTTTGAATTTGAAAAAAAAAACTTGACCCTAGAGTGCTGTAAATCCGTCAATGGAAGTTATGACAAACCACATACAGTAAGTACTCAACAATTAATAATGCACATCGAACCTGCGATAGAAATGATCGGCTCGTTTCGACTTCGTAGAGCGTTATCTCTGTTGCAAACTGCTTACGTAAGCACTGTCAGTCCGGTATTGATCAAAACTTGATCAAAATGGTCGACACACGTCAAATAGGTACGGTGCGAAAGAGATAACGCTCTACAGTCCCGAAATAAGCCGAAGTCTCCTTCCCAGGCCCGATGTGCATTATTTATTGTTGAGCACTGTAATAATATTATTGTCAGTACATCCGCCATTAGCCAACAGACAATATTTTGCCATCAGAGATGTGTTATTAAAATCACCGTTTTTAATTTGTATTACATGAGAGAATACACTCTAACATTTTTCTAATCTCTAAAAGTCATCGTATAAAAGGATTTCGCGGTTAATGAATTAACATCAAATTTCATGTTTACTTTTTTTAATGTAATGGAAGTGGTAAACAAGACTGCAGCATAATAGACACCCACACATAGACCAAGGTCAATGTATCGATGCGTTACCACTCCTGAGGCCTAAGGTATTATGCCTCTGTGCCGGAAATTACAGTGCCAATACTTTTAGCAGCTTAATGTTCTTATATTATTTTTCGTAATAACACATGCTAGTGAAATATATATTTTCTCACAATGAATGGAAAGAAAAATTTGACTTTAGGCAAGACTCGAACTCGCGACAACTGGGAATCTAGTCCAGCCGCTTTTCCAACTGAGCTATCGAAGTCCACGCCTGATTTGTCAAATTCTTCCTTCACATTTTATTGCATTGCCTTATGGCGGAAGTAGCGATATCTATTGTCAACAATGCTAGTAGGCAACCAATATAATATACTTTGCAGTTTATTAAATATCGTAAAGAAGTCGCTTTTATTCTTAATATTTTTTATATTATTTTTCGCTATAACACACGCTACTTTTATGTTCTTTTAAAACGTCGGACATACTAAAAATTTGTGAAGCAAATTCGTTTAAGCGTTGGATTTAAATTTCTGGAGCGGTGTGTGGTCGAGTGCGATTGCTTGTAGCAAACATGTTCTGTGGATTCCGAATGATCCTCAGTGGATCCTTGTATGTTGTGATGCAACCAAAATATAGTGGCTCTTGTGTTACTTCTTTCTTGTGTTTTTTAACTGTGGGTTCGAGTGAGCGCTACATGTTTGGGCTTCGATTTTTCTTGTTCAGTTTTATCTCATTTTTATAAAGTATTTACATTCTTTTTGAACAGGAATTTTAACCATCCCTATATTTTTATTGATTTAAGAGCCTATTTACATTGTCAAACTTTGAGAGAGCTAATGTGAGTAGAAAAAGTAAAAAATCAGTCCCAAATAGCAGTAGAAATATTACCAATATTAAAAATAGTCCCTATATATATAGATATACAAAAACCCTGTATATCAATGCCCTGACCAGAAGATTGAACCTAGGACTGGTGGCCTGCTACCATTACGCTATGGACGTAGTTAGTCAAGAGAGTAGATATTTTTTTTTAGTTCACACAGTCATAATTTTATTCAAAAACCTTCAAAACAAATTAGTACACAAAATATACAAATAATTTTCATTATTATATAATCTTAAGTAGCTTAGTAAATAAATTAAAATTATATGATAAAATTAAATATTATTATTGAGTTTAAAACCAGATTCTGTAGTCTCTTGGAGTAGATTTAATGACTCGAATTGATTTAGTTTTTCAATGAACATTTTATAATAATATTACAGAATAACTTTACTGTACAAAATTAGAATGTCTATCAAAGTAAACGAACGATGTTCCAAGAACAATGTTTGTGTTAGATGTGTACGTATTGAATAGCTGATTCAACTGAATATTAGTACAGCTTTCGATACTACTGCGAACCGTCATAATCACTAGGTATTGATTTAAATGTCGAAAGGAAGATGACATGCATAATATACCATCAGCATAGGCCAGTAAACACCGAAAATACGTCGAAGACATCGGTTAGAAAAGACCTCACGAGATGTCCTTTGTGATCTTCCACGTCTCGCATCCGTACAGCAACACAGTTTTCACGTTGGACTGAAATATCTTGAGCTTAACTCTCCGAGTCAATTTGTCAACGCGATTGCCATACAAGACACAGCCGTGCAAATATTTAACCTGTATTACTGTAAAGTTTCATCCAAATTCGTTAAGTAGTTTTTTCGTGAAAGAGTAACAAACACCCATCCATCAATATAGAGCTGGGTATGCAGGACAGAGCATGAAAGTAAGTTAAACGCGGTCGAGATGATATCTTTGCACAAGATATGCGGTGTATCACTCACCGATCGCGTTCGTATCGAAGATGTAAGAAAGAGGCTTTGTGTGAATGATAGTATCGGTGTGGAAATGAAATTAAGGTATGCTCCGATGGTTCGGGCATATAGAAAGAATGTTGAATGAGCGAATGACTAAACAGATAATGCGAATGTGGATGGTTGCAGAGGCCCAGGAAGACCAAGACTGACCTACCATGACCAAATAGGTCGAGTTCTGTCTGATGGTGGGGTCAAAAGTCTTAGGAATCGGCGTGCATGTATGAAGAGAATGATGAAGGTAGACGCACGAGAGGTTTGTCAGGACCGGGATATCTGGCGCTCCACTCTCTTTGCCTACCCCGTTAGGGACCTGGCGTGAAGATACACGCATCCATCTATCCATCTATACTCACAAACTTTCGGATTTATAATACTAGTAGGATTATAATATTAATAGGATAACTTTTTTTTTCTATCAGGTGTGCAATATATCCGCGACTGTCCCGCTGAGCCTCGCATCCCAGTGTACATGGTGGTGGGCGGCGCCGCTGGGGGTGCTGGTATCTGTTGGCTGCTGTGGGCGCAGTTAGCCAGCAGGAGCTCCAACTCCTCAGCGAGTGTGCCCGAGCGCGTGCTGGCGTATACACTCACTGTCTTCCTTATGGGCTGGTAAGTTTTTTATAGAAAATAACGTTTTTTATTAAGAATTTGACGTAGGGCAGGACCAAACCTGCGACCTCAGGATAACCAGTCCAGCCGCTTTACCAAATGGTAAAGTGGTAGCTAAATAGCTACCGAAGTCCCACACCGATACGTCAAATTTTGCTTTCCCTTTTTGATTTTTTACTGATGAAGTTACTTATAGTCATCATCATCATCACTCCAGCTGAATGACGTCCACTGCTGGACAAAGACTTCTCCAAAGACGTATACAACATTGCCGTGAGTCATAAGGGGAGAATATGCCATCTTACTGGAGGTATAGCTCCATTGACGGAGTTCGCGGGCGTAGGCATAACCGCATTATCTAATTTACTTGCCGTTAAATACTATCGTGTTCCGGTCAGGTGGTAATGTACGGCCCTGTAATCTCCGGCACAGAGGCATAACAGCTTAGGCTTCAGGAGTGGTAACGCATCTGTATTTTGACCTTGGTCTTTGTGTGGGTGTCTATAGGCTGCAGTCATCACTTTACATGAATGTGAACTGTATGCTTGTTTATCACTTCCATTATATAAAAATAAAAATCATAGAAAGTCTTAAACAACCCCAGTTTATGTGATTCCAGTTCAAAGCTTGCAAGTGTTCAAAACAACAAGATATGGATTGGAAATGCCTCTATTACTATCTTCGAATAAGATAAGTGGCCTTAAAATTAAAAGATCACTCTGAAAGCCATTTGGTTTTATCGTAAACATAACCATACTGGAGTCTTTCGCATCCAATATTTTTATTATCCTACCCAAACATATTCATAATATCATAACTTTGTAGCAAATGCAAAACGAAATAACCAAAAATATTTCTCAAAGTGGCCCCTTAAAATAAAATGTTGATAAATATCAAGCTGGCAACTTTGAGTATTTCGGACGAGTGACCCGTGGTATGTACATAATTAAATTTCATGGAAAGCCAGAGTCAAATAGGGTTGCCAGCTAAAAAGTTTAATCATTCAAATGTTACTTAATAACATGAAAATTTATGTTTTGGGATTATTAATAAGTAGTGGATAAATATATGCGTTAAAAAAAAACTTTCACTGTTTTGATAGGGCTTTTTTGAACTGCTGTTCGCATTATGGTTTACCTCTTTAGGTACCTTTCAAATATGGTTTTCCTTCTTGGAGCGATCGCCATTTAAGGGAGTAAGTGATAAGATCCTACCATCACATAACATTCGTGGTGGGTTGTACAGATTCGCTAATTCCGTGAAAGTTCCGTGTTACATGAGACTAAAATAATCGACAATTCATACATGTACGTATGAAAATAGGCATATTCATACGGATAGGCACACCGCGGACACTCCGCCAAAATTCCATAAAAACGCTTAATTTGCTTTCTATTACACAGACATCAATCAGTGACGTGTATTTACACGCGCACCTGTGTGCGTAGCACGTACAAAATACCAACCGTCGCCCATAAGAGGGGAAGGGGTTGAGTGATGCGGGCAAATCGGGCGGGACGTCGAAGTGTCCATTCTATAAGTAGTATTATTACATATTCTCTGGTACAGGTATGAATGTGCCTATCTTTTTTGGGATAAATGATAGATTTGAAGTTATATATATAGCGTTATTTTCATAATGTATTGGATGTTATCAGGTAAGTACTGTTCCATTAAGTGTTATTAGTTAATATTTATTACTATTTTTATACTCAATGTCTTTTGTACTATTTATTTTTCGCATAAACACATGCGAGTGAACATTTTTCTTTATTTTCTAAAGTTCAATGTCTTTTTTTTAAACTTCAACTCCGACATACTTTTCTAATTTGTTTATTTCTCCTTGCATTGATGTTTACGCCTGTAACGGAGGTTACAGCTTAGCATGAATGGTTTTTTATGTTTGTCTTATTAACATGTACCAGCGATCGCCTTATTGATGTGACAAATAAATAAAATAAATAATCGGAAAAAAAATTGCGACAACCCTAGCCTTAAGTAAGACCCGTTTTCATTAGCCTGGTTACTGCGCCCTTATATTTTCTTCGATGGGTTCCAATTCATTAATGACTTAATTAATATCGCTATATAATTTAATTTTTAGTGATGTTATAAAATTTAAGTAAGAACGGCATCCAATTTTTATTTGTATAAATAAGAAGAAAGGGTTCGTAGTCTACTGTTATTGCAGCTGAGTATTTTTTTTTGTCTTAATGTTGACAGACAAGCAAACAGGCCACCTGATGGAAAGTGGTCACCGTCGCCTATGAACATTTGCAACACCAGGAGAGTTGTCAACGCGCTGCCAGCTCTAAAGAACTTTTTGACGCCATTTTTGAAGAACCCCATATTGTAGCACCTAGGAACACCTCAGAGGGAAGCTCGTTCCACAATTTATTATCATTAAAATAATGAGTATTTGAAGATTGCGACTATCCATATTGGCATTGTATATCTGTTTAGTCATCCGCTCAACCGATATTCTTTCTAAATTCCCGAACCATCGGAACATGCTTATTTTTAATTTTTAAACCTATACGCTGATTCACACAAAAAGTCACTGGTGGTAGAGCTCCAGTGACGGAGCTCGCGGGCGTAGGTACCACCGCATTACCTAATATATTTGCCGCTAAATGGTAGTGTTCAGCACTATCGTGTTTCGGTCAGGTGGTAATGTACGGCCCTGTAATTTCCAACACAGAGGCTTACCACCTTAAGCCTCAGGAGTGGTAACGCATCTGCATTTTGACCTTGGTCTCTGTGTAGGTGTCTATAGGCTGCAGTCATCACTTAACATCAATGTGAACTGCATGCTTGTTTGCCACTTCCATTACATAAAAAAAGCATGCCTGTTTTCATTTTTAAACCTATACGCTGATTCACACAAAAAGCCATTTATTAAGTCGGCTCTACACTCGCGGTGCGAATAGCCGCGAAAGCCCACAACATGAGTGTAGATGTTGTTCATGCCTGCTCTTTTGACTCTTTTGACGCCATTTTTGCTGAACCCCATATTGAAACACCGAGGGAATACCTCAGAGGGAAGTTCGTTCTACAATATCAATATGCACGTTCTGGGCAGAAACGACCGCGAAATCTGCACCGTTGAACACTGCCAGATTTTCAGTCAGTGAGGATGGAACTTTTCTCTCTGGCAGGTGGTGTGGTGTAAGAAGTGAGACGGTGGCACCATGTCGAATAGTTCAGCAGAGCACTCACCATCGTAGTGACGGTGTAAACCGCATAGACTTCCAATGTCTCTGCGCATGCTCAGATGTTCGAGCCTGTTTGAAAGACAATTTTATCCTCCTGTTCTAACACTGCGTCATCTACAACTACATTCATTCTCTGATCATCTCTTTCAAATATTAATACTTTACTTTTATTAACAGTCAGTTGTAAGACTCTCTTCATGCAATATTTTTTCAAGACCGTGAGCTAGTCTAGATGGTGTAGAACTTATAATTACCGCATCTTCTACATTTAAGCCAAAACAATTCACCACTAAGTCACCCATATGCATTCCCATATCAATACTTTTTTACAGATATTTGATAAATAGCCTAGATGAAATCATGCGACCCTGTCTGAGGCCGATTTTGACAACAAAAGATCATAATTTATTTACCAAACTCATAATATTAAGTCCACCTTATGTACCTTTGGTGTGCATTAAATTTAAATAAATAAATATTGATGACTAGCCGACCCCGCAAACTTCTTGTTGCCTCAGAATGAAATAATGTGTCAAAGGTTTGATAGATACGGACTATTTGTATGGAAAAATTAAATTGTGGTTTTTACTATTTCCCTTCAATTTCTTAATATTTTCTTACCTTTTAAACCTTTTTTGAGCTTTCAGAAATCATTCAAAACCAAAATTAGCCAAATCGGTATACCCGTTCTCGAGTTTTAGCGAGACTAACGAACAGCTATTGATTTTTATATATAATGCTGTACCTTTTTTACAACGAGCATCTTCATGCATGTTAAGGAGAGAAATTCAAATGTGTCCCTTTCGACAGGTTCTCATTCGGCAACTATTGGACATTGGGCATCATGTGGCCGGACTACGCGCCGACGCTATTCGAGCCCAACCAGTGGTGTCACAAGACACTGTACGTGTTTGCACTGACACAGCTCGGCGTTGTTTGGGGCATCGTGGCGCTGTTGGTGTTGCTATTAATGGCACTTATAGTTTGCCAGGTAATATATTTTTCTAGGGTATCCACGCACAAACACTTGTGTATTCAGGCATACACACATACGTGCAGTTATTCGGCATACATAAATTTTCCGTACTAGTTGTATAGTTCCAGTGTGGTCCTAGGCACTACCTAATCTTTCTATCGCCAAATGGTAGTGTTCAGGATTATCGCTTGCCGGTTAGATGGTAATGTATGGCCCCGTAATAACTGCCACAGAGACATAACAACTAAGGTCTCAGGGGTACCAGCGCATTTGCATTTTGAACTGAAACTGGTTGTGAATCTACACATAATAGATGTCTATAGACTGCAGTCATCACTTAACATTCATGTCAACTGCAAGTTTGTTTGCCACCTTCGCTACATAAAAAAAACATCGTATTGCCTAAAAATGTACTTTGTGACGATTAATACGAATGAAGTTTTTCAAACTTATTGAGCAAACAACCAGAACAAACACATTGACAGCTGACATGTTGACATCCATAAAGTTATCACGTTTGGGTGGTCAAAACCTAGTATACAGTGATCTGTGGTCAAAACACTCAATAATGTAATTGAATTGACGTAGAGTAATGTTAACAACATTAGCTAGCGTCCTGCCCCGGCTTCGCGCATGTACTGGTAATTTGATGTAATTTTTCGGAATATTTGATTTATCTAATATTATTTTATTAATTCCTACCATTTGTATTTGAAACGATAATTGCAGCGCGCATGTTATTTGTACCGCCAACTATCAAACGACTGACTGTTATGTAAAGCGTCATAAAGTTTAAATTTAAAAAAACTTGACATGATCATTAAGTTAAAAAAAAATGTTTGTGAAAGGCGAGTGTCTTATAAGTTGTATTCATATTAATTTATATTCTCAGGTGTTCGGCTGTGGCTGGCTAGGTCCGCCGCGGTACAAGTAGCAACGGCGCAGCGTCGTGCTCGAGCTATGGCACAGGAACATCAACAACACAATGGACGTTGCAGGAGCACTCCTCCCATTCACCCAAGTCGTCCGCCCCGAACTCACCATACACGTACAGGACGTCCTCACACAAGCAGACAAGAAAATACCAGAGATCAACGAACCCAGCGACAAAAGTGACGACGAAGTCAAAAGTGTTACAGCGAAGTGATGGTTGTTGGTGGTCAAGCACGTGCATTTCGAGGCGGCAGACAAAGTGTATTATTTCTGAATTGTTAGCGTTAGTGTCGTAATCGAAGTGGAAAGTGTTTGCAAAGTGTTAACGAAATTTAATATTGTTGAAGTCGAGGATATCGCAGTCAGCTTAAAGTGTTCGTTGGGAAGCAAAACACTTTGGACTTATTTAAAGGTAAGTGATGTGCTTTGACTCGAACCAAGCTCAATATTATGTTCGGCATTTTTTAGATTACATTTTTAATTGTGATAATAGTAGTAAACTTATAGAATATCACTGCTGTTATAAACCAATTTCTTTTGCTATTTTTTACTAGGTGTAAAATTTATTGTAAACAACGAATATTAAATAGGAGCATTGATTTTTTATATGGTAATCGTAGAAGTATGTTCAATGTAAATAAATAAATCACGCAGTCTTAAAAATGTAGGTATAAATTATTTTAATCACTTATGATTAGTGTAATTATTTTGTGAAAAAAAAATGGCTATAACAAAACCAGTTTTCATAATTTAGTCTAGCTTAGTATTCCTAGTTAGTATTAGTTAGCGTTAGGTATTGGCAGTATTCTCTGACTAGTCAGACTAGATCAGATCTAGGTTTTGTTGTAGCCGTAAATGTAAATTACATATCCGAATATATACTAAAACTTTTGTACATATTGTATTACATATTGCAACATTATTTTGTAAAAATATGTGTACACGATGATTTTTATTTATTTGTGATTTTGAATGTGTTGTCCAATTTTATGTGATCGTGATTGAATCTCGAATAACTCTGACTTAACTAAAAGTATACATCATTTATTTTTATCATTTTCTATTTATATTCTACTTGTTTAAGTAAAAAGGAATCTCTATATAAATAAACCTGTATTTTAGAGTTTCATATTATAATTACAGCTGTTATTTTCTTTGTTAAAACTGAGTAAGGTTTGTTTATTATAACCTCAATTAAATTATTTAAGATAATTACTGAAGATGGATGGATCTTATACAATTACCTACTTATTACTTAGGTTCTAAAGTACGCTGCTACGAGGGCTCGATTTTTTTATTTTAACGGACTATTTCATTTTGAAAAAAAAACATATTTAGTTGTGATGCTTTATTATTATTTTTTTACATTGAATACTTTTATAGTATTAATTCGAGATTCAAATGCCAACGTCACAAAAGCGTGGAACAGGCTTTAATAGGATTTTTGAGTACATACTATATTTTTATAAAGAAATTAAACTTATAACTAAGGGATGTATGTATTTTGATGTGCTTTTAGATATCGATTCAATTTGAATGACGTTTTTATGCATGAGACTATCAACAGAAAATTTAAAAATAAATTTTTAAAGGATTTGAAAAATACAAGTATTCCAATTTGTTGAATCTTATGATATGCTTTTTAGTAAATATATTTTACAGTGTATAAGTACGTCATTTAAATTGAAATCGTTTGTAATTGTAGATTTGTAAAACAAACATAAAATACATATCCTTTCATATAACATAGAAGCTATATAACCCTAAAATCGTATAATATTAAACTTATTTAGTGAATATCAAGTAGCTTTAGTATTCTAGTTTTGAAATGGCTTTTAAAGATGTAATAGCACTGGATTTTCAAGCGACTTAGACTCTTTGCAAACTTGGACACTTTAAACTTGGTGTTCGTGCATTTTACAAGTGGAAGAAATTTTTGTAATAAAAAAGAGTCATTAAATGTTTTTAAAGTTTTTAATACATACTGTCGACACTATTTGAGAATTATGATGGAACCGGATGGATGTGAGCTACATTTGCTTGGACGATTCCATACGTTTGAAGTTCGTATGTTATTTTCAACTGGTTCAAATCAATTTGTTGTATGGCACCGTGATTTACATCACAGAGATAAACGTAAGGCATAAGAGTTGGGCAACTTCTGATTGAAATAATCTCTATAGCCACTATCCAGTACTTCGCTGTTTGAATGCAACGTTATGATCGCAATCATATTAGGATAAAAGCAATATACAGCAAAGTGGATTTCAAATTGATGGCCACCGAGTTACAGAATACGCCTACTGGTTTTTACGAAGGTGTCTAAAGGCTTCAATTGTCACTTAACATCCATGTCAACTATGTGCTTGTTTGCTGCATAAAAATGTATTTTTTTTTTCTACAACTGGCTGTAATATTATATATCAATAGACAGAGAGACTGACCGACAAACTCACTCGTAATTTATTATATTATGGTTCAATTTTTATCCACAACGCTACAATCAGGTTGGTAACAATCGAATAGACAAGACAATTTAACAATTGATTTATTAAAGTGACTATCATTTACACCTAAATGCAATGGGTGACGTCAAAGTATTTTTTGTATCGCCACCAAAAAGTGTCTATGTTGGCAGAACGAAAGTCGAATTAGGCTGAAATTAAATTCATACCAGATGTTTACGGTCTTCCTCTTATAATTTTAATGGATCATAACTTTCATAGAGTTCGCTTCAAAGCCTTTCATTGTTAATGGTCTAAGTGGTGAGCTTAATTCGAGGCTTATTTACGTTGATTGAGATAAAAGGATATTGCCCAAATTCAGTTAAGTGTGAACAAGATATCAAGGAAATGACGCCCAATTTTATTTCGTATTATAAGTGTAAAATGAGTATTTTTTTAACAAAATTATTTTCTTAGTATTTATATTCAAATATGCTGCCATGGCAGTGTCTCAGTGACGGAGCTCGAGAATTTAGGGACTACTATATTACCTAATCTAGGTGCGCTTAAATTAAAGTCTCCAGCGCTTTGTCGTTTTAGTATGGCCCCGTAATAACTATCACAGAGACATAACAACTTAGGTTTTAGGGGTGGCAATGCATCAGCATTTTGACCTCTAGTTTTTGTGTAGATGTCTATAGGCTGTAGTCATCAATGAACTTCAGTGTGAGCTGTATACTTGTTTCTCATCTTTTTTACATGGAAACGTCAGGCTGCAATGTATGGTCTTGTAATTTTTGACACAGAGGCATTTCAACTTAGGCCTTGGAGTGGTAATACATCTACATTAAAATCAGATGCATATGTTCATAGGCTACGGTATTATTTTACCATCAATGTACACTGTATGTCTGTTTGTTACTTTATGACGCAAAAAACTGGAACTCTACCACCTGTAGAAATTATAATCAAATTAAAATTTACTGTTCACACTCAGCTGAATCTCCCTTAACAATGACAATTTTCCTCTATTCTATTCATGTTTTGAAAATATTCGTCAAACTTAAAAAAAAACGATTTGAATACATTGATTTGTTTTACTCATCGAAATAATGGGACCAGATGACATTATCGTAACATGAACATTTTAATTGGTTATTCCATTTTCGCAATGAAAATTAATCAAACAATGTAAAAAGACCAAACATAAAAACATAAAAGGACGCATTTTAAATAATGATAAATAAACTGCATCATGATATAATTATCAACTCATTACGTCTCACAAATTTTGTTTCGTTACAATATTAATTTTTATATAAAATAATAATAATGGCAACCCATTATACGTCCCACTGCTGGGCACGAGTCTTTCCCCTTATTGGGGGGGAGACCTGGAGCTTACTGCACCACGCTGCTCCAATGCGGATTGGTGGAGGTGGGTGTGTTAGTGGCCAAAACCACCCCATAAGGCCTCCGGCAAGGTTTAACGACTACTATCCATCGATAGCAACCGGAACCGACGGCTTAACGTGCCCTCCGAAGCACGAAACGCGCATTTAATTTGCCACTAGCGGTCACGCATCACACTACCCGACTGCGCCCGTAGTGCTTAACCGAGTAGATCGCTTACTCAACTTTGGAAGTGTCGTGTACTAGGTCTAAAATTATTGTAAATATTGATAGTCTGCAATAATTGCGAATAACATGTTGAATTACTCTTATAATACTGGTAGTAGAGCTCCAGTGACGGAGCTCGCGGGCGTAGGCACCACCGCATTTAATAATATACTTGCCGCTAAGTGGTAGTGTTTAGCACTATCGTGTTCCGGTCAGGTGGAAATACGGCCTTGTAATTTCCAGCACAGAGGCATAAAACCTTAGGCCTCAGGAGCGGTAACACATCTGCATTTTGAACTTGATCTTTGTGTGGGTGTCTATAGGCTGCAATCATCACTTAACATCAATGTGAACTGTGTGCTTGTTTATCTCTTCCATTTCATTAAAACAAATACCTAATACTATCAATACAGAAACTATTTGTATTCATAAAACTAAAATCTTTTGAATCTTAATTCCTCAATCACCTTTATTTGCCAACACATCATTTTTGCGATCTTCAAAGCATTTTTATCTTTCATATTTCAGCATTTTCGGCATATTTTTCAACAAGCTCCGTCGGCTGATAAGCGGTCGGGACTAATTGCCGGGCTGGTGACATTTTCATTAAAAACTTTGACCTTTATATTGGTCTGTATAATATGGATACGCCCAGCAGACGTGCATCACATACAGATGTCCACAAATAGCTTGATACAGTGCACACTTAACGTAAAGATTTCTTTAATAATTTAATATGAAGATTTACTGGTGTAAGAGTTTTTGTGATAGAGCTTTAGAGGGTAGGTAATCCATCCTTTACTAAATGTGTTTAGTGCTACAGTTCCCAAATTAGATGCTGTAGGAAAAGCACAAGGGGAAACCCTTAGGCCTCAGAAGTGGCAATGCATCTGCATTTTGACCCTTGATTTTTGTGTATAGGATTATTAACTCAAACTCAAAACTCAAACTCAAAAATTAATTTTTTCACTTGGAAATAATAGAATTTGCTTGTGATAGGTCAAATTATAAAATTAAAAATGAAAGCGAATAACAACTGATACGTTGATTAATGTGTCAAAGTAAACAAAGTAAAATAAATAAAATACTAAATAATAAAAATAGGTATCAACAGAATTGCCTAACTAGCATAGTTGGTAATAGATGGCGCTGCTGCTACCATAAAGCAATGCAATAGATGTGAAGGAAAGATTTGACAAATCGGGCAGGGCTTCAGTAGCTCAATTGGAAGAGCGGCTGGACTAGATTCCCAGTAGGTCGCGAGTTCGAGCCTCGCCTGAAGTCAAATTTTTCTTTCCATTTTTCTTTAGAAATAAAATATATTTCACAAGCATGTGTTAATGCGAAATAATATAAAAACAATCAACAGAATGTTCCATACTCTCATTTACAAATGGCAAGATAAGACTAAACAAAAAAATATGGGACATTCTTTGTCATTCACTGGCAGAGTTCCAAAGCCCACATTACTTTATACCGCAGTATTCACATAATTATGCCAATGTGAACATGCTTAAATGTCCTCCGATAAAAGGGAAGATTGGTAGTTCGTAGCCCAACAAGCTGTCGATGGGAAGTTGAAAATTCAATGATTGTTTCTCTGCCTCAAAATTCATACTTTATGTATTACACTAAAATTAATGACTCGAACCCCCTTATTCATAAACGTACATTAGATACGTTTTAGCTACAGAATGCTTTGTCTTTATCAGTTGGATTATCAAATGTGCAGGATAGAAAGAGACAAAGGAGACAATAGCAATACTTTAGCTAAAACACGTTTATGAATAAAGGGGTTAGTTTTTTATTAATTCCAAAAAATGTAACAGCACGTTTTTATGAAGTGTGTAAAAGTAGGTATTTATTTTTGTTTGAAAGTTTCATGGTGCAGTTTATTTAAACAGAATATTGTTGACTATCTCTGAAGACAGAAAAGAAGAAGAAATTAAGAGATTTAAACCAATGAGGTTAATATTATAGAGAATACATTGAGAACAGACAGGCGGTTCCGTTTTAAAACTGATTTGACAGATATTAATTTGAGACGCTTCCACGTTAACTGTCATGTTACTGTGGGTAAGTGTGGCAAATTGTCTTCTTGAAACCGGAACCGTACTACCAAGGGGAGTGTCCTATCTAGCACTCTACTACATATATTTTTTACTGGTGGTAGAGCTCCAGTGACGAAGCTCGCGGGGTAGGCACCACCGCATCATCTAATATACTTGCCGCTCAATGGAAGTGTTCAGCACTTTCGTGTTCCGGTCAGGTGGTAATGTACGCCCCTGTAATTTCCGGCACAGAAGCATAACACCTTAGGCCTCTGGAGTGGTAACGCATCTGCATTTTGACCTTGGTCTTTATATGGATGTCTATAGGCTGCAGTCATCACTTAACATCAATGTGAACTGCATGCTTGATTGCCACTTCCATTACATAAAAAAATATATATATAGGTCAATGTTTTAAGCGGATTTATTTGTCCCACATTTGAAATTCGTCCTTAAATTGAACAAAAATGCAAAAGATACGAATTTATTACATTTTATGGCTTTATACAACTTACTGGAACCAATAAATAGGAATATAACGTTTTGATCGCAACTCGAAATAAATAATGGCTCATTTGCCACCCTACCTGCGGGTGTACCATGAACTTTTATTGCGAACCGATACTGTAGACGTGTGTAACACGAAAACGTATTAAGATTGTTGCGTAAACGTATCGAATTCTCCTTATAAACACGGAGCAAGATGAAAGTAGGGGGCATATTCATCATCTGCAATGGGCTCACTGGCAAGGTCATTTTAATGTGTAAATCTTCATTTCATGACCAACGTTTTGTAGTATTATTTCTACAAATATATAATTTCGCCAGTGTATCATTTCGCAACTCAACGTTTCGTATACATATTATTTCGCAAATATTTGATTATGTTAATGTATAAAATAATAATTATTATTAATACTGTCAGCATAAAGAAAAATACCTAGCACCGAACCCTTCGAACCGAACTTTTTAAACCCTTCGACCTAACCTGACTATGTCATAAAATTGGAGAATATTTTTTTGAACTAAATTATTTATGAAGTGATGAGTTGGGAAATGAATAGTTTTGTAATAATCTGTTTGCTAAGTGAATTATTTATATATAATTATTTATGTAGTGATGTAGTTGTGGAAAGTTGATATGTGAAACGAAATTGTTGCGAAACGTTGGTTTTTTTGGCGTGAAGTAAAATAATGTGAAGTGTACAATCTTTTGTCTTCTTTGTATAACGATTCTTTGTAAAAAGACAAAAAAATATTATACACAAGGTGCTGCTTTTTTATTTCTATAATTATTTACATTAACCAAATACCTTGCTGTTTCTTTTACATGATAATATTACAAATATAATTTATATAATTATATGAACAATTTTTCAATGATTTTTTCGCAGATTTTAGCGAGCTTCATACATTGTAGAAATTATATTTGCGGAATTTCTCGCGTATAGTCGCAACTTTCACTCTTCGTTTCGGTCCCTTTCCAGCAACCGTGGTGATGGGCAGAATCGTCGGGTTAGAGAGGCAGTTGGGAGTATTTAAAACGCGACAAAATCCTCATATATAAATTCTTCAATGATAAGTCATATTTTTAATACGTTTTTTAAATATTATTATGAGGTAGCTATTGAATTTGACGAATTTGTATCTTTTAAATTGAAGAGTTATTCGTTAGTGCGCTGTGTATAAGTATCGATTCATTTAAGTATTTTGTATAACTTTAGAATTTTTATAATGTATATTATTATTATTAGTAATTACTACATGCTATTCTAGATATAAATGAAAATGTAACAGCAATGCGGATAGAATTGAATTCTTTATTATATAGAGTAAGTAATAGAATATGCAAACATTAGGATGTCTTGTAAAATTATATTTGAACATTTTGAAAAATCTTAGTGGAGAACTGGGTTTGGGAACATAGATGAGGTCTTTTGTAGATATTTAAGAATATATTATTTATGTACTTATTATAATAAATTAGAAACATAAAAATGGTGAACGCATAAGATTTGGCTTGATAAAACTTTCATTTGTATAAGAAATGTATGTAAAAAAACGAAATACAAATATAAATAAAATTTTGCATTGTGATCCATAACATTTGATACATTTCTTACTGTTAAATTCATCACTCATATTGTATCTCCAAATTTCATGTAAACGTGCGT
The DNA here is from genome assembly GCA_036365455.1 of Macrosoma leucophasiata. NCBI lineage: Eukaryota > Metazoa > Arthropoda > Insecta > Lepidoptera > Hedylidae > Macrosoma > Macrosoma leucophasiata. Next base: position 21,098,736 of record JAWQUS010000003.1, on the reverse strand, counting down.
TGACCTCAACATATTATGAGTTCAGGGTACGCCATTGACTGGATAAAATAATACATCAAAAAATGAGCTGCGCTTGCGCCGAGCCTTTAACTTAACTTATCTTGTTAAGGTTTGATGTAAACTCACCAAAGCAGAAAGTAAAGACTTTGCTTGTAAAAAATGACAGTGAAAAGTTTAGATGAAAAGAATCACACAATAATATGAGTGACAATCTTGATACCTTTTGTTTGGGTCGCTGAATTATTTATAATACTCTGTAGTATTTTTGGTGCAAATTAATTTTATTTAACAATGTTGTTTTACTTTGGTGCAATTTGGGTCAACTTTCATTGCAGACTGTAATAAGAAACTTTGTTACTGTTTCGATCTACAGAAGCACAGCCCGACGTCCAAAAATTATGTAATGATAGGCATACCTTCCTTAATACTTTTTTGTAGATATGAATAGATAATAAAAATTATACTTTTTACCGAATTTGACTTTTAACACGAATTATTAGTGGTTTAGTAATATTTAGGAGGTTATGGAGTATAAACCAAACTGTGTTTTGTTTTAAAAACCAGTGCAGCTTTAAACAGGGTTAATTCTTTAGCTTTTTCCTAATTTGTCCGAATTTTCGTTCAATAAAAAGAAAATAGGTACAAAAAAAACAGCACTATAAGTACGTAAAACGAATCTCAGCAAAAAGTAAATTCAAAACGTTTCCGAGTGCAGTTTGCAAGGTTTTTTATTTATGAACGATTTAAAAGAGAGTTTAATTCAATTATGCTGTTTCGATCACTAACTGATTGAACCCAGAACGATTTTGTTAAACGCCGTCTTTTAACCGCTATGAATGTACAGTTTTGTACGTTAATTTATACATTTTAGTGGTTATAAACGTAACTGCACGCCTGTGTTCTATAAAGGAATGGGCAGAAATAAACTTATACATTCAAGCACTCATGCAGACAGTCACGATTCGCGGGTTAGTTGGCCTATGTAACAAATGGCGAGTCTATTGAGATGATCGGGAAAATTTTCAAACTCCATGTCGGAAAATTTTAATAGCACTAGAGATTAAGGGTAATACACCTTTGTCTTCGATAGTCCCCATCTCGAGAAGCGAATCAAGGTTAATTTTTTGTCTACCCTTTTGAGGAACACCGGAGTGAAATAACGTTTTAATAATGCTGTGTGGTTTTTACGAATTACAAAAAAGCCAGCACTCTTTAGCACGAAACTCAGCGAAAACAAATTCAATTTGTTTGCGAGTGCAGTTGCAAAGTCGTTTATTTATGAACGGTTTAATTAATTCAATTATACTGTTTCACTCACTAACTGATTGGATCGAGAACTATTTTATTACGCTCCGTTCTTTTTCCACACTGAATGTCCACTTTTGCAAGGTAATTTACAGTATAAAGTTTTAGAATTTTCATTAGAGAAATATTGTTTTGACGGGTGGTGCAGTTTTAATGTCCGCGCTCAAGGGCGTAAGCACCACCGCATTACCTAATATATTTGCCGCTAAATGATAGTGTTCATCACTATCGTGTACTGGTTAAGTGGTAATGTACGGCCTTGTTATTTCCGGCACAGAGGCATAACACGTTAGGCCTTAGGAGTGGCGACGCATCTGCATTTTGACCTATGGTCATTGTGTGGGTGTCTGTAAGCTGCAGTCATCACTTAACATCAATGTGAACTGTATGCTTGTTTGCCACAACCATTACATAAAAAAGATAGCCCAACTATTGATGAAGGACTTAAGCTATATAATATCATGCTTAGATGAATAAAAGAGGTAAGGTAACATTGCACCCGCGCGAAGCCGGGGTTGCCCGCTAGATATATTAAAATTCTACACTCATTTTACTGTATCATGTTACATCAATTTCAGCTTAAATACAAATCCCATACCAATATCGTATCGTATATTCCCTCACATGTGAGGTCGTGTCTTGATAGATTGTCCCCGCGTTTTCGTCGTCACATTATGTCATGTTACTGTTAAACTAGTGATTAGGGAAATGTGTGCGTAGTAATTTAGAATTAGCTTCATGAAGGTAGTTTTGGGAAATTATTAATCATGTTCACTTAAAAATACAATAAATCAACTGTGAAAATAAGAAATGTTATATCGATAATAAATACAAACATTTACCTTATTATTATGAGCATAGCGAGCCAGTACTTGAGAATCAAATTCTGATTAATCTTATTCATTGTTTTTTTTTTGCCCATAACCCATTATTGCCATGAAGTCATGATGTTTGCGGGACCACCAGCGGACCCGCAGTTCACAGTCAGTTGATTTTAACCGATCTATATATATCTATTTAGATAGCAGTAATAAGAATCGATTTCTAGACAAAAATATGGACATGTATTAGTATAACATGTCGTTATTCTACACTAATTTGATTATACCATGTTCCTATAATTTGAGCTTTATTTAATACTAATCTAATATTAATCATAATTTCCAGCGATTTTTTACAAATTGAATTAGTAATTAAGGTGCACGTAGAAAAAGTTAAGCGAAAGTTGACTAATTAGTAAAGGAGAATTTCCATTTCACTAAAACAAGAAAAGAGCTTAACGAGAACTAACTGAATTTCACTTTTAATTTAGACCAATTAAAATCCGTATTAACAGCTCTAAGGATTAAGACAAGAAATGAATAAAAAGTGGACGAAATGTTTTAAGAATGATAATTTCAATGCAAATACTGAACTACAACGATGCTTTCATAGAGGTTGGATGAAAATCGATTATTATCATTCAATGACGAATAAAGGCAATCGGCGTTCCAAAAGGGCACACACACAAACAAGCACGCGCGCACATTCACGCACACTCACAACACATACGCACAGCAAATATGATTAAGAGACATCAAACTAGTCGTGTATATTATTACAAAAGAAACAGGACGTAAACATAGTAGTGAAGATGATAAAAAAAAATACGCTTACACTCACAGCCCCACAGTAGGTATAAACCTGTGTCGTGGGTGCCGTTGTACACATACAACACATACACAAACACCCAGGCCCGAAATAAATATCTGTAGGCCATACAAATATTTGTCCCGGTGCGGGGATCGAACACGCGACCCTTCGAATCAAACGGTCGTCTCACACCGCTGGACTAAATGGGTCGTCTGGTGATAAAACATTAATTTGAACTGAGTACCAGTACCCGGCAGCAATCAAAGTATGCTTGCGAAATTAAAGTTGTTTTGAATAATGTTTTTTATTTATTAACAAAAACAAAACAGGTTTTGAATATCTATCTATACATGTAATATAACAAAATCCCTGTCTGTCTGTCTATCTATCTGCGATAAACTCAAAGACTACTTAATGGATTTTTTGCGGTTCACACCAATATACATATGTATGTATCTTCACGCCAGGTCCCTAACGGGGTAGGCAGAGAGTGTAGAGCGCCAGACATCCCGGTTCTGACAAACCTCTCGTGCCTCGTCTACCTTCATCATTCTCTTCATACATGCACGCCGATTCCTAAGACTTTTGACCCCACCATCAGACAGAACTCGACCTATTTGGTCATGGTAAGTCAGCCTTGGTCTTCCTGGGCCTCTGCATCCATCCACGTGATATATAAATCAATTACTGTTCGTTAGTCTCGCTACAACTCGAGAACGGCTAGACCCATTTGGCTAATTTTGGTTTTGAATGATTTTTGGAAGTCCATGGAAGGTTTAAAAGGTAAGAAAATATGAAGAAGTGGAAGGGAAATAGTAAAAATCACAATTTCATTTTCCCATGCAAATAATCCGTATTTATCAAACCTTTGACACATTATTTCATTCTGAGGCAATACATAGTTTGCCGGGTCAGGTAATAAACTTATAAAAGTCTTTTAGAATTTAACTGTAAGATGAACTAAGTTTCTATTGGGAAATGTCATGTTATGTATAACCTTGACCTGACCTTTATCACTACTTACAATGATAGGTATAAGGGAAGTTTCGTATGAGGTAGTTTTGAGTTGAGTAGAATGTACCTATTCGTTCGACAGTAAGTGCACAGTAAATATTATTAATATTTTGTAGAAATTAAACTTGCGGATTTTCTCGCGTATGCAACACTTCCAAACTTCTTCTTACACTCGACGTTTCGGTCGGAAGTTTAATTTCTACAATATATGAAGCTCGCGAAACCCTACGAAAATGTTATTATTAATATTATTGTTAGATATCAAAAAAAAAAAATGGAAAGAAAAATTTGACTTCGGACAGGAATAGAACCTGCAACCTCAGGATAACCAGTCCCGAATCGGTTAAATTAAAAAGGAAAAGAGAAACTCGACGCTCGGATGTGAGCTTCGGTAACTAAGAGGTAAAGCGGCTTGACTGGTCGCAATTCGATTCCGAACTACCTTTAATATTCCGACTACACTTATTTTAACAATGTAGATCAGGTAATGCGGTGGTGCATACTCCCTCGAGCTCTTACACTGAAACAATACCACCAATAAAAGGTAATGTGGTGATACGTAAAATGCTATGAAAATATAATAACGATCTGATAGCAGTTTTTAAAGCTAAACAAGATCTGCTATAATAAATGAAAAATAAAAACTATATTTTTTTCATTTTATTACTTACATAATAATAAATACAGGAACAAACAATTCATCCGACATTCACTATCAACACAAAATTCTGATCTCCCGAGAACAGTGACAATATTTTGACGTGTAAATGGGTTATTTTGTGTAAGCAACTTATATAATTACTTTACCTAACAATAACGTGCCTATTATAAGGGGACTTGTGAACTCAACAACAAACTGTCGCGAGCTAATGGGAGATAAACGCCTACGTATTCTATTTATGGCATCCGACATTAATTCCCCATTCTCGAAGTTGAATAATTACATTCAAATCATAACGCGTGATGTTATAAGGTTGGGGTGCGTCCGCCTAATCGACACTGCTGTCAAATTTTCATGTCAATTATCATTTTAACAGCGAAAACAATAATGTAAATAATCTAATCTACCATTATCGCTTGTATATCAGTTACGTAGTGAGATGGCATACCGCGGACACTTCGTCAAAATTCCATATAAACGCTTTATTTGGTCTCTATTGCACATGCATCAATCAGTTACGTGTATTTACACGTGCACCTGTGTGCGTAGCACGTACAAAATACCAACCGTCGCCCATAAGAGGGGAGGATGTTGGGTGATGCGGGGAAATCGGGCGGGACGTCGAAGTGTCCATTCTACACGTATTATTACATATTCTCTGGAGATGGTAAGAACAACAATCAGATTATCACTACTGCTTTTAAAGGAGCTACAAATCGACATGAAAATTTGACATCAATGACAATGACGACAGCAATGTCGATAGGCGGTCGCACTCCTGGATTTATTAATTTTTAGATCATAATCAATTATTGCTAAAAATCTACCATTTAAAATTATAGGCCTTTATTTCGGCTATGATGTGCAGCTGGGCTATGTACCAGTTCTTCCAGCTGTTTAAACTTCGTCTCCGTAATACATATTTTGATTTTCCTGGGCTCAGAATCTTTCTGTATTTTTTGTCTGTATGTCCATACATACACACTGAAAATACAGGTAAATAAAATAATAATTAACAGTTGTAAGTAACTCCAAATTTTGTTCTTCGATATTCTTGTAGTATTTTTATTTCTCTTGCTACGCTTAGGAGATTAAGTGAACCTATCTACAATCATGGGAAAAAGGTACACTTGCGAGCTTTAAACGGGAATCACATGAACTGGGGTAACAATATAAATAAAACAATAATAACACATTATTGTATAACCCTTGCAATTTGAAACGGATATTTTGTGACTTTTTGTTTAGCTTTCGCCATCCTAATTTTCGTGTCTGGAAGCAATAAAAAAAACTGGTCAAGTGCATGTCCGGCCACGCGTAGTGTAGGGTTCCGTAGTTTTTAGGTTTGATTAATGCAATGAAAACAATTTTTTTTTTCAACATTTTTTTTTAATAAGACCTGCTTTTTTGTAGCTGAGGATTGCACACGTCTTCTATGCTAATACTTATAATACTGGAAAGAGGTAAAGTTTCTTACTTTATTTGTTTGAAGGGGATAATCTTCAAGGGATAATTTTCAAGTGTATTAATATACCATCAACGATATTTAGTTTTCTGAGTTTATTTTTGGAAGAAGCAAATTATAGTCTGCAATCAAAGTTGAAACAAAATTTTAATAAAAATATTTACAAAATGGTACGGCAAATCTCTATATCTAGTTATTTATTGAATAACCCTACTTTTAAGGGTTTGACCATATATAAAACAAAGATATATAATAAGGTAATGTATACCTATATGTAGACATATACTTAGAGACTTAACTCGATTTTAAGACCTTATTTTCATCGTCCAAAAAAAAATCAAAAATTGTATTAATATACTATTGCGACTCGCTGGGAATATTTTATTTAAGGTTAATTGAAATTAGCGCATCACCTCTTGCAGGCAGCCTCTCTTCGTCAATCTCAACACCATTTGTTTTATGACTTTTTAAAACTAACAGTTTTTTTTAATTTAAGTTTTTCAATACAACATACAACATTTATTTTTTACCTCTAAACTGCCATTTATTCTGAGCATAGGTATGTCACGCACCTTCCGCAGGCAAAATATCGCCACACACGAGGCGCTGGTGTGCGGGGTGACGCAGTGGCACCATGACGCATTGTTATTTCAAACTTAAAAAAAAAAATGTTTCTAATTTTTTGTGTTATTTATCAAGATTTTTAAGAAGTCGTTGAACAAATGTTGTTGGGATTGTTTATATGTACCTAATGGAAGTGGCAAACAAGCATGCAGTTCACATTGATGTTAAGTGATGACTGCAGCCTATAGACACCCACACAAAGACCAAGGTCCAAATGCAGATGCGTTACCACTTCTGAGGCCTAAGGTGTAATGCCTCTGTGCCGGAAATTACAGGGCCGTACATTACCACCTGATCGGAACACGATGGTGCTGAACACTACCATTTAGCGGCAATTACATTAGGTAATGCGGTGGTGCCTACGCCCGCGAGCTCCGTAAGCCTGTCCCTGGAGCTCTACCACCAGTAAAAGCGATGTAGCGAGACTGCCCGTAGGAGGTAATGCTAATTAAAACTAACCCTTCAATAACAAGGATATTACAAGCTTTTCTTTATATGACTTAAATAAATTGTATGCATCTATACATATTTCATATAAATTATGCGTAACCAACATTGATAAAATCACTGAATGCAATGAAATAAACAAAATATAACACGTATAAATTATTTATATCAAGTAATGGGCTATGAAAATAAGGCTTTTAATGACCACTAAATAGTTAACTAGATTTGTGTCCACAGATTACACATATTATTATACATATACCTTCTATGTAGATTTATATGTAGATAATACCTATTTATAAAAACAGAATATCTTATGCATGTAACTGAATACAATTATTATAAAGACTATATTAAAAATATATTCAGAATAAATGTTTTGAACTATACTATAATATATGTACATGTAAGTAGAAAATGACTTATGCAAATTATGTGTATTTAATGATATACAAGTAAATGATTATATTGTTTAATTAAAAAAATGTAATGCGTGTCTTCGTTGTAACGAGAAGAATGAAATAAATGTGTTTTTGTAACATTATTTGTTTGATTTCTTTCTATATTACGTAACTTCACGCCTGTGATCCCCAAAGGGGTAGGCAGAGGTAAATGCATGCATTCAAGCATACATGCAAACACCCACGATTCGCCGGTTACGTTTTTGGCCCATGTAACAGGTGGCGAGCCTGTTGACATCTCCGGGCACATTACCAAACCTCAAGGTACTGGGAAATTTCCAGAAAATGGAAAAATCCCAATAGAACCAGAGATAATGGACTTTACACCATCATCTCTGATAACCCCCTACCCGGGAATCGAACCCAGGACCTCAGCGTAGTAGTAGTGGCCTGCTACCACTAGGCTACCGAGGCAGTTATATATTACAATTTGTTTTTATATAGTGAAGCTCTATATTTAGGTTTATTCGTAACATACGTCCGGATTTGGTACGGAGCGGATAGCTGATTCGGTACGCTCCAAACCCATAGAGCAACACGGGCCACCGGCCGCGGCGGATCGGAGGGAAGTAGCCATGGCGTTTATTACCGATGTTAAATAATCTATCATTTTTTGCGGGGGGAAATGCGTGCGATACACACACTACAAAAATCGTTAAATACTACGAAACTCACAACTTGATTTTGCACATAATACATAAACAATTTCACGCACACATTTAAACTTTTACCCCCTTATTCATAAACGTACATTAGATACGTTGTAGCTATAGAATGCTTTGTCTTTGTCAGTTGCATTGTCAAATGTGCAGGGTAGAAAAGGACAAAGGAGACATTAGCAACACTTTAGCTAAAATACATTTATGAATAAGGGGGCTAGGCGACAGGCATAGGCCCACTTGGGCTTGTACTTTCACAGAGGGGAAAGCCTGCATATGCGGTGGCCCGTGTTGCTCTATGTCCAAACCAAATCTGGCCGTGTGTAGCGACAGCGGATTGTCCGATGTGGTCCGCTCGTGCGTTTTTGGACGGCGAAGTCGGACCTCTGGACCGAATCCGGTCGTGAGTATCGATTTATTAGCTTCCGTGGCAGGTGAGATGACATTTATTTTGTCTGTTAGCAATTTGATATTTTAAATCTACCTCCATTGATATCGTAACCCCCAAATAATAAAAGCAAAAGGTCACTCAACACGAAATCTCAGTAACTACAAATTCTATAACGTACGGCCCTGTAATTTCCGGCACAGAGGCATAACACCTTAGGCCTCAGAAGTGATAACGCATCTGCATTTTAACCTTGCTCTTTGTGTGGGTGTCTATAGGTTGCAGTCATCACTTAACATCAATGTGAACTGCATGCTTGTTTGCCACTTACATTACAAAAAAAAATATCCTAGGCGTTTCGAATTTTGGGAGTAAGTGTACATTGTAAGTTCTTTTTAGGACATCCGTGCTCACCAAGCCAGGATAGGTAGATTGTACCCGTGCAAAGCCGGGGCGGGCCGCTAGTAGAGTGATAATGTAGAAAACTAATAACAACACGACATTAAAAAAAAGTTCACATATTCGTTCGTCGAAATAACCTTAAACTTGCATACATTGTCTAAGTTCAGCGACGTCATTATGAAAAGGTCACCCTGTCGTACTTAATTTGTAAGTGTCAGGGAAAATTTAATGTCATCATCCCTTCGACCCTTCCCAAGACGATACACCAAAGTTATTTTGTGAAACTTGATTATAAAGCGGGGTGGGAAAAAATGCTTTTTGTGTCACGAGAGTGGCGAACAAGTTCACATTGCTGCGAAGTGTATACTGCTTATAAACATTTTTATTATAAAAAGTAAAACGTAACTTCACGTCTGTAATCCCCGAAGGGTTAAGCAGAGGTGAATGCATGCATTCAAGCATACATGCAAACACCCACGATACGCCGGTTACGTTTTGGGCTATATAACAGGTGAGCCTGTTGACATCTCCGGGCACATTAACAAACTCCGAGGTACTGGAAAACTTCCAGAATATGTAAAAATTTAAATCGAACCAGAGATAAAGGATTTTAGACACTTTTCTCTAGCCCCCGACCCGGGAATCGAACCCGGGACCCCAGCGTAGTAGTAGTGGCCTACTACCACTAGGCTGCTGAGGCAGTTAGGAGCAGTGAAGAGATATTTAATTAAAAAGATAAGTTTTATTTTCAAACCTGCTATTACAAAATGAAAAGTGATGTCTCACATCACTTTTTATAACAATCTCAGCCACGTGTGCAATAAACTTTAAAAGAATGGTGGTAAATTGACTTGTCACGTTATCTGTCAAATTACTCAAGACAGTTGGCCTGGAGTTTAGAGGACTTATGTTTTGACGTTCGGGGTCGTTTGCTTGTTTTTCTATGTCGTATATTAGAGTTAATTGCCTTGGAGACTAACCCTAACGTGGCCACGACGAATAATCTTGTGGTCTCGGGATCGATTCCCAGGGCGAAGAGTAAATAGTATTGAGAATTATCAAAATATTAATGAACTGAAGCAAAAACTTTGGACCCCTTTTACGTAAATTGCGCCAACACAGGAATATGACATTTGGCACACTTATAGTTTATATGTGGGAGAAGTGCATAATGCTAACACATATTTTTCAATGATAATAAAAAAGACTAAATCAATAAATCAAACATTACAAGCACTGGTCACAGTCATGAAACAGGATTGTATGGAGAAAGGCTTACAATTGAATGGGGATAAAACTAAAGTATTAGTATTTGAAAGAGATGAACAGAGAACAAATGCAAGGGTAGTAGTAGATGATGCAGTGTTAGAACAGGTTGATGAAATTGTATATCTTGGATGTGCTTTTAGCAAGGATGGTAGGTACACCACTGACATAGAAATAAGAGTGCTTGCTGGGAATTGCGTGAATGGAGCGTTGGGTAAGCTGCTAGAATCTAAACATCTCAGCCAGCGGGCTCGACTAGCCGTACATAATGCTGTACTTACTCCAACACTTTTATATGGAAGCGAGAGCTGGGTATGCAGGAAAGAGCATGAAAGTAAGTTGAACGCGGTCGAGATGAGATCTTTGCGCAAGATCTGCGGTGTATCACTCACCGATCGCGTTCGTAATGAAGATGTAAGAAAGAGACTTTGTGTGAATGATAGTATCGGTGTAAAAATGAAAAAAGGCATGCTCCGATGGTTCGGGCATATAGAAAGAATGTCGAATGAGCGAATGACTAAACAGATATACAATGCGAATGTGGATGGTTGCAGAGGCCCAGGAAGACCAAGGCTGACCTACCATGACCAAATAGGTCGAGTTCTGTCTGATGGTGGGGTCAAAAGTCTTTGGAATCGGCGTGCATGTATGAAGAGAATGATGAAGGTAGACGAGGCACGAGAGGTTTGCCAGAACCGGAATGTCTGGCGCTCTACACTCTCTGCCTACCCCTTTAGGGACCTGGCGTGAAGATACATACATACATACATACATACACTACCATACTACCATGCTTTTGACAACACAATAAATTACGTTCACATTGTTCATGTCAAAATGTTAAATATGTATTATGTGCTGTGTACCAGTCTGTAGTAAAAAGGTTTCACCATTGTTCGTTATAGAATTCAAACTTAGTTATTTATATTTTATGCTTAAGTACATTAGTCCAATTTCGACAATTGGACGATTAATTAGGTTATGTTCCCACTGCAGAATCATTTCGTACATCCAGATATGCTGCAAACTTAAGTTTTTTACGCATATTTATAACCTATAATCTAAAGAATATATATCCACAAGGTTGCTTATAAAAAAATGGCCGCAAGTATTTTTTTTTCTTTTTTTGGGAAATAATTTTTTTATTTGTTTTTTTAATAAAATATTGTTTACCTCAAGGCAATATATATAAAGACTAAAAAATCGCGGTTGCCGTTAGGCACTTGGCCGCCCCTACGTATTTTCGTTCCGCCCCTATAACTTTTTACGTCCATGACGTACATGTATTATTTATATATCAAATTAAAGCTATGATTTTTCGTCATTATTGTGGTATACGGAAGCCAAATTAAATCAGCCGCAAATAACAGTTGCTGGCTGTGAAAGATAAAATAATTTAATAAAAAATAATTGCGGCCAAATTTTAAAAGGCAACCAATTGGATATATATTCTTTATTTAATTTCTTTTTTATAAGTGGGATCCTAGCATAAATAGTTTCAATCATAAGAAAAAAATTGTTAGTTACAGAATGATTTAAAATATAACACAAACTTTAACAAAATTAAATCAAGTCGGGCATACATGGTGACAAGTCAACCTGTCACGTTAGCTGTCAAATTACGCAAGACTATTGGCCTGGAGTATAAGGGTCATTCGTTTTGACTTTCAACTTAGGCTAGAAACACATTATATTGGACGTACACATGAAGTTTTCATGCCTTATATTGATGTTAAGTATCTCAAACTGTAATAAATAATGCTGCTTAATAGAATTCCAGTGACGGTTCCAACGGCGTAGGCACAAACGCATTACGTAATGTGAATGTCGTCAAATGGTAATGTTCAGCATTACTGTGTTTCAGTTAGTTGATAATATATGTCCCCGTAGTGCTTACACACACAGTAATCTGAGACGTAAGAAGTGGTAATGTATTTCCAATAAGACCTTTTAAATAAGCATGGATATAATAATGCAAAGTATGTTGTATTCACTTCTCATCAATGTGCTGCATAACTGGGCAATTAACAGACTTGCTTCTACAATTAGGCCCATGCCTAGTTGTAGAAGCAAGTCTGTTAATTGCTGTTGTTTCTTTACCCAAAGTTTTATTTTTATGTAATGGAAGTGGCAAACAAGCTTGCAGTTCACATTGATGTTAACTGACTGCAGCCTTTTGACCTATCACAAGCAAATTTTATTATTTCCAAGCGATTAAATAAATTTTTGAGTTTGAGTTTTGCCTATAGACACTTACACAAAGACCAAGGTCAAAATGCAGATTTTGACCTTGGTCTTTGTGTAAGTGTCTATAGGCTGCAGTCATCACTTCTGCAGATGCGTTGCCACTCCTGAGGCCTAAGGTGTTATGCCTCTGTACCGGAAATCACAGGACCGTACTCCTGACCGGAACGCGATAGTGCTGAACACTAGCATTTAACGGAAAATATATTAGGTATAGGTAATGCGGTGGTGCCTACGGCCTCGAGCTCCTACACTAGAACTCTACCACCAGTGAAAGTAGAAAGAACCTGAGAAATAAAATTTACCAATCAAAAATATTTCTATTCACTATTTTCTCGTAGTTTGAATTAATTACTGACGATGCGCAAGTTGCATGTTTGCCATTTTACTCATTTATAAAGACGATTCCAGGCTAAATACAATAAAATGGAGGACTTTTGAAACAATCAAGCGAAGTATGTCTTTACTGGGACGTGAAATGGTAATATTTATTCGAGTTCAAGAATATTACGAAACAGAATGTTTGAAGATTTTGTCGAGCCGCTTTTTATTACAAAAACCTTTTGAAACGATCATAAAAGCGTTCTTATTTTGTAAAAGCTTAATATTCTGGTAAAACAATATTAAAATATTGAAAGCGCAGTGTATTTAATATTTACAAAATGTCTGTAATAATTTATTTAAGTTATAATAATGACACATTAAAGCTCCATTCAGACCTGCGAGTTATTCGCTACCATAGAGCAACACCGGAGGGGAGTAGCCATATGCACGCTTTCCCCTTTGTCAAAGCACAAGCCCAAATGGGCCTACACCTGTCGCCTAGATGTTTAAATGTGTGCGTGAAATTGTTTCTGTATTTTGTTAAAGTCAAGGTGTGATTATCGTAGTAATAGACGATTTCTGTAGTGTGCGTGTGTGTCGCACGCATTTCCCCTCGAAAAAAATGACAGACTGTTTTGCATCGGTAATACACGCTATGGCTACTCCCCTTTGGCACACCGCGGACACTTCGCCAAAATTCCATACAAACGCTAATTTTGGTTACCTATTACACAGCCATCAATCAGTGACGTGTAGTCACACGTGCACGCACACAGCGTAGCACGTAGGGTTATGAGGTTATGACTTTAGGCCTCGGACCGACAATATAGAAAAAAATAATACTATGTACTTAGGTAGATATTTCTGAGGCAAATTTCTATTTATCAGTTTCACCCAGTTTACCAATGCATATTAAAACATAAAAACAGAAACACAACTTCTACAAATAACACAAGTTTGGAAAATAACACTCACTACCTACTCATTACGTCGACAAGTCACTTCAATTCAATATACTGAAACATTTTCATTACTAATGCAATGCAAATAGCGCAAAGGTAAGAAATTATGATATTAAAAAAGTTTTGTAATTGTGAACATATATATTTTTTTTTTTTTTATGTAATTGAAGTGGCAAACAAGCATGCAGTTCACATTGATGTTAAGTGATGACTGCAGCCTATAGACACCCACACAAAGACCAAGGTCAAAATGCAAATGTTACCACTCCTGAGGCCTAAGGTGTTATGCCTCTGTGCCGGAAATTACAGGGCCGTACATTACCACCTGACCGGAACACGATAGTGCTGAACACTACCATTTAGCGGCAAGTAAATCAGGTAATGTGGTGGTGCCTACACCCGCGAGCTCCGTCACTGGAGCTCTACCACCAGTAAAATATTATTTTACCTTAGGTATTTTTTCCTTCGGGAAACTGAAAAATGATCTTTTTTTGTCACAACTCGTTGTCAATACAGCCATACACTGTAGAATAAAGCACCATCTTAATGTTAATAAATAAAATATTCGATTACAAATTAATCAAAACTAGGCCGCTCGCAACCTCGCTGTAGAGTACCAACCGTCGCCCATAAGAGGGGAGAGCTCGGGCGAAGCGCGGCAAATGGGAGGAAATTCTATACGTAGTATTATTACATATTCTCTGCCTTTGGTCCGCCGCGACCGGTGGGCCGCGTTGCTCTATGTTCGCTTCCGACTTGGGGAGCGGATTTACCGAGCGGGTTTCGCTCGGGTATTTTGTATGAAGTTCCGTGACCAGAGCGTAACATAGTCCGTACAGCAGTATACCGCATAGCGTACTAATTCGGACTTAAGGTATTTGGATTGCAGTTTCGCCTGTCTTGCACGATTGCATAGTCATAAGGATATATATCTTATGCGAAGATTTTTTAAACTCATATACAAATATCACATAAGTTAACTCGTGGTAGAGCTCCAGTGAAGAAGCTCGCGGACGTAGGCACCACCGCATTACCTAATATAATTGACTCTAAATGGTAGTGTTCAGCACTATCGTGTTCTGGTTAGGTGGTAATGTACGGCCCTGTAATTTCCGGCACAGAGGCGTAACACCTTAGGCTTCAGAAGTGGTAACGCATCTGCATTTTGACCTCAGGGGTGCGACCGCCTATCGACATTGCTATTGTCGGTGTCATTGCTGTCAAATTTTCATGTCGATTTGTAGCTCCTTTATTCTTTTAAAAGCAGTTTTTAGTGATAGTCTGATCGTTTTTCTTTGCTTTCGTAGGTGAGAAATAAGCGATAATGGTAGATTATTTCGATTTTTGTTATTTAGCTAAACCAAAAATCGACATGAAAATTTGACAGCAATGACAACGACAATAGCAATGTCGATAGGCGGTTGCACCCCTGGTCTGTGTGTGGGTCTATAGGCTGCAGTCATCACTTAACATCAATGTGAACTGTATGCTTGTTTGCCACTTCAATAACATAAAAAAAACTTATTTGCTCGAGTTCGTCTAAAAGGAAATTTTGGAGATAAACTTTTATGAAATTTTCAATTTCCACTTTAATATATTTTTGTCATTAAAAAATCATGAACAATACAGCGAATTCATTTTATATAAACTGAAAGTGATGTCAACTCTCATAGGGACCGTATGATAAAACCAAAACTCGAGTCGGTATAGAGTAGTGAACGAATAAACGTATTTATGTGTTGGCATCCCTGAGGCGCAGTATACTTGGAATGAATTCGGACTTGAAGTATTTGGATTGCAGTTTTGCCTATGTTTTGCACGATTTCATAGTCGTAAGAATGTATATCTTATGCGCAGATTTATTCAACTCATAATAATACAAATATCATTTACAAAAAAAAACAAGTATTATTTAGTTTTTCCCATTTCGCCTGTTTTGCACGATTGTATAGATATAAGGATGTCCTATGCTGTTTTTTTTTGAACTCGTACAAAATCATTTACATATTCGCATTATTTAATTGCTCTAGTTCGTCTAAAAGGAAATTTTGGTGATAAACTTTTATGAAATTTTCAATTTCCACTTCAATATATTTTTGTCATAAAAAATCATGAACAATACAGCGAATTCAATTTATATATACTGAAAGTGATGTCAACTCTCATAGGGACCGTATCATAAAACCAAAACTCGAGTCGGTATAGAGTAGTAAACGAATAAACGTATTTATGTGTTGGCATCCCTGAGGCGCAGTATACTTGAAATGAATTCGGACTTGAGGTATTTAGGTTGCAGTTTTCGTCTGTGTTTCCCGCAACTTTTTTTTTTTTTTTTTTACTGTACATCTGATGCGAAAATATATCCATATCATAGTATTTAATTGATAACTCAAGGAAGGTGTGATAGCATTACCTTAGGAATTAGCTATTTTGAAGCGTGCATGGCCCCGCGGCTGATGTAGTCGTAGATCGGAAGCGATCTACTTGGTTAAGCGATACGGGCGCGATCGGGTGTGTGATGAGTGACCGCTAGTGGCAAATTAAAATGCGCGTTTCCGTGCTTGGGATGGCACGTAAAGCCGTCGGTCCCGGTTGCTATGGATAGATAGCAGTCTTTAAACTTTGTCGGAGGCCTTATAAGCGGTTTGAAAACATAGGACAGCGTGTTGGCTATTAACCCATATCTCCACCAACCCGCATAGGAGCAGCGTGGTGGAGTAACCTCCAGGCCTTCTCCCAAGAAGGGGAGAGACTCGTGCCCAGCAGTGGGACGTATCAAGGGTTGCCATTGTTATTATTTGCTATTTTGAATCCGTAACAGAAATAACACACCAAACAGGTTTACCACATGCTTGTGAAATATATTTTATTTTTAAAGAAAAATGGAAAGAAAAATTTGGCTTCAGGCGAGGCTCGAACTCGCGTAACTAACTAGCATAGTTGGTAATAGATGGCGCTACTGCTACCATAAAGCAATGCAATAGATGTGAAGGAAAGATTTGACAAATCGGGCAGGGCTTTAGTAGCTCAATTGGAAGAGCGGCTGGACTAGATTCCCAGTAGGTCGCGAGTTCGAGCCTCGCCTGAAGCCAAATTTTTCTTTCCATTTTTCTTTAAAAATAAAATAGGTTTACCACAACATACGCCCTAGGCCCTGAATCTCTATCATTAGAAGTTCCAGTAATCAATTTGAAACTGCACGCATACTTGCTATTTGAATCACATAAAATTTATTTACTTAGTACCTTACATTGAAGAAAGGCTGTAACCATTAATGATATCATCAATGTGAATATTTTAACCATCAAAAACCATTAAAAAAACCTCGAAACGATTGTTACTCCGAATTCATTTTATATGTAATTTAAGTCTTAAATCACATAGGGACCTTATTTTATCTTGAAACCGAGAGTTATGTCGGTATAAAGTACTAAACGAATAAAAGATTTATGTGTTAGCATCCCTAAGGCGCAGTTGTTCGAAATGAATTCTGTATTTAGATTGCAGTTTTCGCCTGTGTTTCAAACTACTGTAATAGTCTTATATCCCTACTTAATATTATAAATGCGAAAGTAACTCTGTCTGTCTGTCTGTCTGTCTGTAACCTTTTCACGTCCAAACGACAGAACCTATTTTAATGAAATTTGGTACAGAGATAGAGTTGACTTTGTGAAAGAACATAGGCTACTTTTTAAACGACATCCACGCGGGCGAATCCGCGGGCAAGAGCTAGTTAACTATATATTTTTTTCGAAAATTTATCACACATACAAATAGAATTTACATAATTACATTACTTATTTGCCCGAGTTCATCAAAAGGGAAATTGATCATAAACTTTAATTGAATTTTCAATTTATTTAAATACGCTCACACTCACAGCCCCACAGTACGTATAAACCTGTGTCGTGGGTGCCGTTGTATACATACAACACATACACAAACACCCAGGACCGAAACAAATACCTGTAGGCCATACAGATATTTGTCCCGGTGCGGGGATCGAACCCGCGACCCTTCGAATCAAACGGTCATCTCACACCGCTGTACTAACCGG
Organism: Macrosoma leucophasiata; assembly: GCA_036365455.1. Classification (NCBI taxonomy): domain Eukaryota; kingdom Metazoa; phylum Arthropoda; class Insecta; order Lepidoptera; family Hedylidae; genus Macrosoma; species Macrosoma leucophasiata. The sequence goes on along the minus strand of JAWQUS010000003.1, from coordinate 21,080,825 downwards.
GTCGTCAACTAAAATTTCAAACGTCAAATTTCCTGATATGTTCTTAGGTTTTCGCGAGCTACACTCATTGAAATAAAACTGTTTTTACGGATTTATCTCGCGTATATTAAACAAAAATGATTTTTAAATTCAACCCGACGTTTCGGTCGCTTTTCAGCTTCCGTGGTCCCGGGCAGACTGAGGTGACATTTGTCTGACAGAAGTTTGAAAAAATTATATGTAGCTACCTCCATCGATTTCGTAAACGCCTTGCGTAGCGTTCAGGATTAACACAATAATTACTTATGGTATCTTGAAGTCTTGCAGACTGCTGCGGCTGGGATTTAATCTTGCTAAGTATGGGATCCCATGATGTTGATAATCGCCAACCATCTTCTCTATTGAAATTTGGGTGTTTTTTAATTTCAATAGACTCGCGTACCATTCGTGGAATGGGTTTGTGTTCTATAGCGAGTATTTGAATTTTATCAAACCGTATGTAATAGTTCGGCTTATCCGCTATGTGTTCACAGACTGCAGACCTCCCTGTTCTTCGGTTTTTGACATCAGCAATGTGCTCTTTAACGCGGGTGGATACAGCTCTCTTCGTTTGACTTCGTTGACGTTGACGTTCGTCAAATTTCCTCTTCAATATCTTATAACATCAAGAAGAATAAAAAAAACCTCGAAACGATTCTGCGAATCCATTGCATTTATAATAAAAGTCATGTCAACTCTCTTAAGGACCGTCATAAAACCAAGAGCCGAATAAATATAAACGTATACCTTAACGTATTTATGTGTTGGCATCTCTGAGGCATAGTTGTGCGGAATCAAATTAGATTTAATGTTGCAGTTTTCGCCCGTGTTTGCGTATACATTTTAGGCGAATAGCTTTTTAGCGTGTTATCTAATAAAAACAATCTGTTAATAATACACTAAATAAATAAGAATATCTACAAAAAAACATGATTATATAAAAAAGGCGTGTTTAAACAAAAAAATTAGATACTAGCTCTCCTGGCAAACTTTGTATTGCCTCACAATGAAATAATGTGTTAAAGGATTGATATATACGGACTATTTGTATGGGATAATGAAATTGTGGCTTTTACTATTTCCCTTCAATTTCTTCACATTTTTTTACCTTTCAAACCTTTCCTGGACTTCAAAAAATCATACAAAACCAAAATTAGCCAAATCGGTCCAGCCGCTCTCGAGTTTTGGCTAGACTAACGAACAGCAATTGATTTTTATATATAACTAGCAGTTGCCCGCGGCTTCGCCCGCGTGGATGTCGTTTATAATCCTGTAATATAATAATTTCCCGAGACCTTTCCAACGAATGTAAAACCGTGGAAATCGGTTCGTGCGTTCTGGAGTTATAGCGTCAGGAAGGAAAACCCGACTTATTTTTATATTATAGACTAGCTGTTGCCCACGGCTTCGCCCGCGTGGGTGTCGTTTTATAAATATTTTTTTCTGAATTTTCTTTACTATAAACCTCACGGAGCCCGAGACCTTTCCAACGAATGCAAAACCGTGGAAATCGGTTCGTGCGTTCTGGAGTTATAGCGTCAGGAAGGAAAACCCGACTTATTTTTATATTATAGAGATAATATAGAATAAAGTTAGTTTCCGAAAAGTGCAAATTTTTACTGGTGGTAGAGCTCCAGTGACGGAGCTCGCGGGCGAAGGCACCACCGCATTACCTGATTTACTTGCCGCTAAATGGTAGTGTTCAGCACTATCGTGTTCCGGTCAGGTGGTAATGTACGGCCTTGTAATTTCCGGCACAGAGGCATAACACCTTAGGCCTCAGGAGTGGTAACGCATTTGCATTTTGACCTTGGTCTTTGTGTGGGTGTCTATAGGCTGCAGTCATCACTTAACATCAATGTGAACTGCATGCTTGTTTGCCACTTCAATTACATAAAAAAAAAAAAAAAAAAATATTATAAGAATCGACGACTTATGGGAATGCGGCAATAAATTCTGATTTAAACGCATTTTTCAGAGGCATAAAAGTTGGAAAGAATTTAGATTAAAACGGATTCTTGGTAACAAATTAGTAACAGTAAGACAGTCGTAGTACAGTATCTAACAAGAAATATTGCGCATCGGCCCTAGGAGGCTTCGGCTTATATCAGGTCTATAAGGCGTTATCTCTTTCGCATCATATCTATTTAAATATCGCATTGTCTATACAAATAAATAAAATTGGTGTGTCTGTTTTTTACTAAATGTAAATGTATGTATACACGGTACCTTTACCAAAACAACATTTTTATCAATTTTTGTCTGTCTGTTTGTTCCCGCTAATCTCGGGAACGGCTGGACCGATTTTGCCGGGTTTTTCACTGGCAGATAGCTTATGTAATAAGGAGTAACTTAGGTTACTTTTATACTAGCTGCGTCCACGACTTTGCCCGGGTAGATACTCAACGATCACGTAAAAAGTTTAGTAAAAAGCGGTTATTTTTATATTACAAACAGAACATACAATTTTATTTATTTCTATAGATGTATTATGTAACCAGGGTGGGAATCAGCATATAGTTCACATGGATGCTAAGCGATGATTGCAGCCTACAGACATCTACACTAAAACCAGAGGTCAAATGCGGATGCGGTGCCACCTCTCAGACCGAAGTTGTTATGTCTGTGTGATATTATCACAGAGACATAACGTACTTAATAATTATTTAACTTCTATTAAAAATGAAACATTTCCTTTAAAAGGCTATTACACGACACGGTATTCAGAGTCCGGCAGAAAGGGTGGGCGTGGCCTCGCGCCGGGTTACCGCTTATTACACTATCCGGTCGACAGCGCCATAACTCAATCTCAGTACACGGGCCGCTCCGGTCGCCCTAATTAGGGCCCTAATTCCCTAAAGGTTATTACACTACCCTGACCCTTGCTATGGTACCCTGAATCCGAGGTACTGTCATCTCATACCCCTTGGGGTATGGGGAACCACGTTCGGGGCGTTTGCCCCCTGCGAGGGGTTTTCTTCGCCGGCCGTTAATACGGCCGGGTCCTTGGGTTTACCATCTTTGGCTTGGTTTGGGTCAATTCAGGTGTTGAGGTTGCGCAGCTTTGCATCTGCGGCTCCTCGGGTGTCAGTTCCGGTGGTAGATCTTTGCGGCCACACGTCACTCCTCCGCTTGATCGGCGAGCAGCTCTCGCTGTAACCGCTTTCCGTCCGGAGGTCGCGCGTGCAGGGGCGCGATGTTCTTGATGTGGCTGAATTCCGAATGGGCTGCAAGCGCGAACATCGACGCGGCGAGGCGGCGGAAATGGTACCCTGAATACCGTGCCGTGTAATAAAAAGTCCTTTAGTGAAAAACGTTTACCGATAGCTACAAACTTGTTTCATAAACACGTACATAAAACATGTCACTAACGATAATTGTAACTGTAATTCATATTAAATGACGCGTCCAAAATGACATCGTCGCGTTGTTCGTCATTTTCCGATAGCCACATTGATGGCATGTAATTTATTAAATCGTTAATAAATGATAGGCGTCGGCTTCAGTTTACATATATATTTTTTATATATTCTTGCTTCATTAAAATTGACAGGTAGCTAAGTAGATCTACATCGGGTATACATCGGGTACGTTCCATTAATCGATCGCAACGACCGCGACCACGACCCCTGAAATTGCCGTTCCACTAACTTAAAAAGGCCGCGGGGCGTTGTCGGCGAATCTTCTATGTGGAACGCACATCTTGAGCACTGTGTTCTGTGGCATAGTGAAATCGTTTTTTTTCTTAATTTTGCTGAATGCCCACTGCGACTTACCAATATTTTGTGGGCGATGCGGTCGCGAACAATGACGTCATCTATGACGTCGAACGATCGCTCGCGATGACCACTGTCGGTGGAACGAAACAAAAGGGTCGTCAAGATACAATTAGTAACTTTTGTGTTAATCCTGAACGCTACGCAAGACGTTTGCGAAATAGATGGAGGTAGCTGCACATAATAATTTTTCAAACTGCTGTCAGACAAATACCACCTCAGTTTGCCCGAGACCATGGAAGCTGAAAAGCGACCGAAACGTCGGGTTCGATTTTAAATAATCATTTTAGTTTAATATACGCGAGATAAATCCGAAAACTAGTTATATTTCAATAGAGTATTTTATAAGTTCTCGCAACATTCAGACAATTTTATTACAAACACCGAAATGAACCAATCAACCAAAAACGCGAAGCGCCCTGAAGTAAAACTCAACCGTAAATGATGTGGCATTTGATGGGTAACTTGATTTTGATGTTGCTTAAAACTTCGTTCACTTGAACTTTTAAGGCATCGTAAGATAGAATTCTTACAAAAGTTCGGTCGAGAAGGAACGATGGGCGGTTCTTTCAATTTAATGCTACTACTTCTATGTATATTTTTTAAGTAATAAACTCTCTAACTGCCTCGGTAGCCTTTTGGTAGCAGGCCACTACTACTATGCTGAGGTCCTGGGTTCGATTCCCGGTTAGGGGGTTATTAGAGATAATGGTGTAAAGACCTTAATATTGGTTTTACAGGGATTTTTCCATTTTCTGGAAATTTCTTATTACCTCGAAGTTTGGTAATGTGCTCGGAGATGTCAATAGGCTCGCCACTTATTACATGGGCCAAAATGTAACCGGGGAATCATGGGTGTTTGCATGTATGCTTGTTTACCTCTGCCTACCCCTCCGGAGATTACAAGCGTGATGTCACGTTTTAAGTAACAAGCATGCAGCTCACATTGATGGTAAGTAATGACTGCAGCTTATAGATTTACACGAAAACCAGAGGTCAAAATGCAGAGCCACCCCTGAGACCTAAGTTGTTACGTCTCTGTGATAGATATTACGGGGCAATTTTTTTTCTGTCCAAAGCAAAATCTAGGAAGCAATAGCATACTTTTGGAGTGCACCCGTTAGAATCAGAATCAGAAATCAATTTGGAGTGACAGGCACCTCTTATGACACGTCAAAAACAAACAAAATAAATTAAAGTGAATAACAATTGTTAGACGTCAAACAAGCGAAGAAAAAATATATATACAGTCAAGAATATAACTAAGATAAAATTAAATATAATATACTAATGTAAATAAATATATCAGTAAAACGAAGTAAATAGTTAAAATTGAAATACAAACAGGAAAGACCAATTTGCCTCGACACGACATTTGCCAACTTGTAACAACATTTAACGACAAACTTGTCTTTAGTAACTTGATCAGTTAGTTCTTGGTCGTTTGTTTTGAATGTTAAAATTTGGGTAAGTTATTTTGGAAAATGGCAAATAAACTGTTGCAGGATTTTTTTTATAAACGATTTTTGACGACATATGCGTATAAAGAGTATTTTAAACCATAATAATTATCAGAGAATGCTATTTATAAATATAATAAGACATTAAAAATCGAGTGTCTGTATGTACATTAAATATTTTTCTAAAAAACTGATAGGGGGCGATTGAAAAAGAGTAACCGAAACCAAAAAAACTGTTTTTGGAATTTTTGACTGTCTGTCTGTCTGGTACGTTACAACTTGAAATTTACTCAACGGATATTAACGCGGTTTTCACAGACGGATTACATATAATAAGGAGCGTCAAAACTAAAAAAAAATAACAAAAAATCGGTTTAGGGAAAAAACAGTAATGGTCAATTGAAAATATTTATACTTCAAGCCCTGCTTCAAAACTTTTAAAAGGGTTGGATGCGGTTTACATAAACGTATTTAATTAGATAATTTCTTCTTTGTTTTTGGATATCAATAAAGACAAAAACACATTGCAGTTTCTATTGAATTTGAAAATAAAAAATAACACATTGAATGTGAGCAAGCGCCATCTATTGAGATTTTATGATAGTAAATTATAACAAATTAAATACATTAAATCTCAATAGATGGCGCTGAATTCCTATAATTTTAGATTCCACAGGTCACGCGAAAAGCGAAGCGCGGAGCCGTGGGCAACAGCTAATATGTAATAATATCACTCTAGGTTAGTTTAAAAAATTACGATGTAAAAGTGCTCTCCAGGAGCCTAATTATATGAAATAAACTGAATAAACTTTAAATAATGTCCCGGGCTGATGTGAAATGGCGAGATGTCAATAGGCTGACAATTTCCTCTATTTTGGTCCAGTGGTGTATGACGACCGTCCTATTCAAGGCTGGGAATTAACTGAAGTAAAAAATATGCTAATTGATCTAGGGTCTAAATGGTGGACTTGAATAATGTTTTTTGGTACCCTTGCTCGCCACATTCAATACGTAATTGCTATTTATGATTCTACACGTGTTGTTAGGTTGTTTATGATGCTGCGTTTTTACTATCAGGTTCGTTTTTATGCAATTAATTCTGGTAAATAAGCAAGTAGTTTACATTTAAGGTAAGAGAGCACTGCCTGTTGACATGTGCACAGAATCGGAGGAACAAAAACTGCTGACAAAACGTGACGGATACTACCACTTGGCAGCAGATGGGTTTGGTAATGCGATGGCGCCTACGCCCCCGAGCTCCAACACTGGTAGGTACTCTACCCCCAACTTTATATGATAATTATTACATAAGCATGAAACCTGAAACAATATATCCCAGCCATATATTATGCCAAAATGAAAATTTACGTAAAACGTAACTTCACGCCTTTAATCCCCGAAGGCGCAGGCAGAGGTAAATGCATGCATTCAATCATACATGCAAATACCCACGATTCACCGGTTAGGTTTTTTTGGCCCATGTAACAGGTGGCGAGCCTATTGACATCTCCGGGCACATTACCAAACCTCGAGGTACTTCCAGAAAATGGAAAAATCCCAATAGAACCAGAGATAAAGGATTTTACACCGTTATCTCTGATATCTCCCGACCCGGGAATCGAACCCGGGACCCCAGCGTAGTAGTAGTGGCCTGCTACCACTAGGCTACTGAGGCAGTTGAAAATTTTAACCTTGAATTTGCAATTATCTTCCCATTCTTCACAATTAACCATTTTACCAAAAGTCAGCGGCTGAGAATTAATTGAGGTAAGAATATGCAAATTGGTCTAGGGCCCAACCTTGAATAATTATATTAGCACCCTTGCTCGCGACATTTAATACGTTATTGCTATTTATGATTCTATGCGTGTTTTTAGGCTACTTGTGATGCTGCGTTAATTTGTTTCAGGTTTCAGTTCAATGTTGTTTTGAAGTTGGGAAATGGCATCTTGCGTCGATTGTTTGCTTAATTTCTTCGATGGCTCAGCAACGTGAGTGAGTCTTGGCTTCCAAAACGAGAGAATACCTCCTTCTTCTATCTTGAGTGATTTCAGACCACTCGTGGATCCGAATCAAATCAAATCATTTATTTACTAGAATGTAGTAAGTACATGCAGGTTCAGATGTTATGGTATTAAAATTATGAAAACTAAAAAATTCTACCATGACAATGGTGTATAAATATATATATTTCTAAATGTAATGCCTAACGGTAAACAATTAATATTCACTTTTTTACTTAGTCACATTAAAATTAAATTAAATAACAAATGCATATTAAATTATTATTACATTGTCGTCATATTGATCGATCAATGATATCATTGACGACCCGGTTAGTTCAGGGGTGCGAAACCACCATTTGATTCGAAAGGTCGCGGGTTCGATCCCCGCACCGGAACAAATATTTGTATGGCCTACAGATATTTGTTTCGGGTCTGGGTGTTTGTACGTATTGTATGTGTACAACGGCACCCACGACACAGGTTTATGCCTACTGTGGGGCTGTGAGTGTAAGCGTATTTTATTTTATTATTTTTTTTTAATATTATCATCATGTCATATGGATTTATTGGACTAGTATTAGAATATTACAATATGATTATTAGCTAATCATTATTTTACACATTAAAATTTATGAACACATTCACACCAGGGCAGCTAATACAGCTTTATAAGGCCCCAGTGCGGCCCCATCTGGAACACTGCTATCATTTGTAGGCGGGACCCCCAAATACCATCTTGGTCCACTTGTCTCCCTACAAAGACGCGCTGTTCGTATTGTTAACGATCCAGGTCTTACAGACAGGCTCGAACATCTGAGCCTGCGTAGAGACATTGGGAGCCTGTGCATCTGATACCGTCTCTACAATGGTGAGTGCTCTGTCGAACTGTTCGACATGGTGCCACCGTCTCTTTTCCTACACCGTACTACCCGCCGAAGTTTAACCCTCACCGACTGGACACCTGGCAGTGCTCAACGGTGCGGTTTTCTCGTTCGTTTCTGCCCAGAACGTGTAAATTGTGGAACGCACTTCCCTCTGAGGTGTTCCTTCGGTGCTTAAAATGGGGATCTTCAAAAATGGCGTCAAAAGAGTCCTTCAGGGCTGGCAGAGCGTTGGCAACTCTCCTGGTGTTGCAAATGTTCAAAGGCGACGGTGACCACTCACCACCAGGTGGCCCGTCTGGTTGTCTGTCAACTTAATGACATAAAAAAAAAACATTAGGCGAGATATCAGGTCCTACGCACTGTGAATCAATAAGAGTTAATCACCTACGGACTTGCGTGTTAGTTTAACAACTAAATCAACTAATAACAACAAAGTTAAACTCAAAGCAAACCTTCTCACAAATTTACAAGATTCCAAAAAAAATTGTATACTACTAATAATAAATAATACTCGAGTTTTTTTTTTAATCTTTATTTTAAGAGCTTGGTCGCTAATGCGACTACGTCGCTCTGTATAATACAACATTTGACCCTATTAACTATTCATACTTAAAGTTATAAGACATTTCATGTCATCCTACCAAATATCATTTAAAATTATATTTAATCCACCTGTAGATTGATATATATTATTTGTGTTAAACAAAGCTTTTCTCACGCTATCATTTCGGGCACACTCCATTAAAATATGGACAACATCTTCAAGAGTACCGCAGAGGGTACAATTGGGTGTTGGAACTTTACCCATTAAATAAGCGAACTTATTTAATGGAATGTGTCCAGAACGGAGACGTAAGGCAATGACTGTGTCATTTCTATTCATTGAAGTGTTTTGAATCCATGGCATTTTGAAAGGTTCATTTTGGATGGTCATAGACCAGATACCTTTTTCTTTCGACCTCTGGTCAAAGTATTCTTTCCAAAATACGTAACACTTTTTTTAATCAAGTATAAACAATCGGTATAGAACGGTTCAACTGATATTACGACACCTTCACTTGAAGCTTCTTTGGCTAATTGATCTACCATAGAATTGCCTACTATATTAACATGTGACGGAACCCATTGAAGAACCAATGCTGTAGACCGACAATGAATAGTACTCGAGCTTTCTAGTTCATATTTGTGGATACTGACACTGTCATGGGTTTACTTGACTGCGATATAACATACCCACACAGGTATATTCGTTTATATAGGAATTTGATTTCAATAATACTTGTTGTGTAAGAGTTTCACAAAAACAAAGAGATTACGCAGCTTGTTTTACTCTGTCGCGATATTTTGAGTTCTTAAGGCTTTAAGAGGATTTGATATCAAAACAGGCTTAAGTGGGTTTGCGGCTTCTTGTTGAGATTGTGAAATTAATTGAAAATAATGATGTTCATATATATATGAAAGCTGAAAGGAATGATAAATGTTTTTATGCTTGGTTACTAGAAATATTTTTTTATGTTATGTTATGAAGGAGATAAACAATAGAGTTCTGGTAGTGGTAGAGCTCTTGCCGCTAAATGGTAGTGTTCAGCACTATCGTGTTCCGGTCAGGTGCCGCAGCAGGCGGTGCAGGTCCGGCCCTGTAATTTCCAGCACAGAGTGTAACGTTGTATTTTTTCTGGTTTTAAAAATGTTCACAACGCCATCTAGTTAATCACCGCCGTACTAGGTCAACATTATCAATAGTATCACGTATTCCATACGACGCATAGTTTGATTACATAATTTATCTAACACTTATAATTTGTCTTAAAAATACAATTTCAATATTTCCAAATTAAATATTAGATATAACGACAAGAACATAATTAAAATATTATTCGGTGAATTTAATTGGCATTGTGGCTGAAAGTCTAAAAAAAGACACGAATCCAGGGCCGGTAAAGGGAAAGGTCTGAGAGGTTATTAGACGTCTCCGATCATTTGATTTTTCTCTGTCAAACTAGTTAGTGGTGACACACTCGAAATTATGAAAAGGCAGGAAGCCTTGAATATTTTAGCCATCATGGCCTAAATGCCTATTCAATAGGTATTTTTATCACCAATTGAGGTAAGATCTTCAAGAATCTTTGGATATTTTCTCGTTCACATGTCGATTTGAGAAATGGCGTGATGACTTCATGTTGGGTTGTTTGTTGCAGCCAGTTTCCCTAATGTCGGGAGGAGTTAGGATGCAGAGGCTTTATTCAGTTATGAAATTATAGCGAAAAGTCCTCGTAAGTAATAATTTCCACTTCCACAAGTTTTGTATAGGGAGGCTGTTTGATTCATGTTGAGTTTGGTACTAGATTCTTCATGAACCAAACAGAGATAATGCAGATTGTAACCAGTGTGATTTTGTTTCAGATGCGGGTTTTTATTTTCTAATTTTTTTTTTTTTTTCTATTTTCTAAATTTATTTTTATTAATTTGATCATACGTTTAATTTGTTCATTCGTTAATTGGTTAGGTCATCGGATCATTGTTAGAATATTTTTTCCTTCCCCAATGATGGTGTTAAATCTGACTGACCTCTGGGTGCGGGGTGTGACCGGTTACCCTAAAGCCTAGTGGAGTAGATAATACTGGACCCCACCGTAAGCTGTCTACTAAGGTACCATCTTAAGAATTTGTAGAAAGGATTAGGGTTACCGGCATTACCATGCCCGGGGACAGGTAATTAAGTAAAATATATATTAAATTAAATTAAAAGAATAAAGGAGCAGTAATCGTCACCACTCGAACCATTTCATATTCACGACCCTGTTTTCTTGATAGTTTGGTACTGGATCACATTGGTAGAAACATGTAATAAGAATTTGTAAGTTACAATTTTAAAACACATAGATTAAAGAACAATAATAAATAAATATCAGTGTACCAAACCAACAGCTTTTTATTCATTCTTCATTAACAGAACTGGGTTCAAGTAATAGAATAAATATTCTGAGAGTCCGGCTTGCAGTCCTCTTTCAAGAGGCATAACATCTTAGGCCGCAGGAGTGGTCTTAGTGTGGGTGTCTAAAGGCTGCAGTCATCTTCAGGCACTTAACATTAATGTGAACTGCATGCGTTTTCCACTTTCATTACATTAAAAAAATAAAACATTTTTATCTTCAGTTTAAAAAAATACTGGACCAATTAATAATATAATTAAAAATCTAACGAGAGTATAACATAGTGCTGAATATCACCAATTAACGGCAGGTAGGTATTTGGGTAGGTTTTTTTGTATGTTAAAAAAAACCCAAATTAATAAATCTATCTAATTCAAAGAACACATTCAGATATGTACATCTGTCTATTCTATGAGTATTAGGAATTGTAACGGAAAATGATATCCAATTATTATGCAAAACCAATAGGAAACTAAGTTTTCAAAGGCCGGGGACTCTCGACTCATTTAAAGTGCCGCCCGAGGGCTTTTTCTAGTGGATCAAGTAGTTTGAACAAAATTCTTATGAAACTTGACACTGATAACGTGATGTATTTCTCTTTCGTGACAAAACGAAAGTGCGTGCAAAATTTCCAAGTGTAGTGATTTGTTCTCTGACGACGGAAATATAACGTATCTTCACGCTTGTGATCCCCGAAGGGGTAGGCAAGGGTAAATGCATGCATTTAAGCATACTACACAACACCCACGACTCGCCGGTTACTTTTTGGCCCATGTAACAGGTGGCGAGCCTGTTGTCATCTCCGGGCACATTACCAAACTTCGAGTTACTGGGACATTTCCTGAAAATGGAAAAATCCCAATAGAGCCAGAAATAAAGGACTTTACATCATTATCTCTGATAACCCCCTACCCGGGAATCGAACTCAGGACCTCAGCGTATTAGTAGTGGCCTGCTACCACTAGGCTACCGAGGTGGTTACATTAATAACTTAATGTTAACATTAAATGTTAATTTTCTTTTTAACCGACTTCATTTATTTACATTGACCTCATTGGTAGTCTAATACTGTTTTGACTGAGTTCCCATTTCGAAATTTGAAATTTAAATTGGAAGTTAATGTTTTGATAATAGGCAGTGTGAGTATCCTTAGTAGTTGTTAGTTGTTAACGACCCGGTTAGTCCAGCGGTGTGAGATGACCGTTTGATTCGAAGGGTCGCGGGTTCGATCCCCGCACTTGGACAAATATTTGTATGGCCTACAGATATTTGTTTCGGGTCTGGGTGTTTGTGTATGTGTTGTATGTGTACAACGGCACCCACGACACAGGTTTATACTTACCGTGGGGCTGTGAATGTAAGCGTATTTAGTAGTTGAGTCCTTACAGATAAATGTTATTAAATTATTATGTAAAATTAATACGGAACTAAGTTCAAAACGCTGCGTGGACCGGTCACCGAGAAGACCCGAGGGCTCTCTACTCATTTCAAGTGTCGGCCGAGGGTTTTCACTAACGTATCAAGTAGTTTGGGCGAATTTCTTATGGGACTTGATATGATAACGTGATGTGTTTCTAAAAAAATCATTTCGTGACCCAATCAAAATGAGAAAGCATGCCAAAATTCCCAAATTTGGCACGCTTTCTCGTGTGAGATGATTTATTGTCTAGAAATTCCTGGTTTGACACTTTGAACATAAAATCATTTTGCAGATTTATAAATTCGACTGTTGTTAATATTAACGTTGTACGAGAATGTATATTTCAACAGTAGCAACAGCGAAATGAAACTAGTTTTCGAATTTATCTCGCGTACATTAAATTGTAAATTTTTTTTAAGAAAGAATCAACCCGTCATTTCGGTCGCTTTTCAGCTTCCGAAGTCTCTAACAGCCATTTAAAAAAATAACTAAAAAATCTAAAACTGTATATAAATATTTGTATTGTATACTGGTATACTGTTTATGATTTTAAATGTAGTGATGAACAAGGTATGCTTATCAATTTGTTATACAGATATACACCTACGATTGAGCTAACAACGATAAATCTTCAGGTGTCGTACCAATATAGTTCGTGTATTTATCATCATTGGTAACTAATCTCTCAACGGGGTGAAAGCTCCATCGATCAGTTTTCAATACACCCCGAAACTGTATATGCTTCGTGTTAAAAGGCGAGGCGCTGTTTTAACCGACTTGAAAAAGGAAGAGGTTTTTTTATGTTATGAAAGTGGCAAACAAGCATGCAATTCACATTGATGTTATGTGATGACTGAAGCCTATAGACACCTACACAAAGATCTGAGGTTAAAATGCAGATACGTTACCACTCCTGAGGCGTAAGGTGTTATGCTTCTGTGCCGGGAATTACAGGGCCGTACATTGCCACCTGACTGGAACCCAATAGTGCTGAACACTACCATTTACTGGCAAGTATATTAGGTAATGCGGTGGTGCTTACGCCTGCGAGCTCCGTCATTGGAGCTCTACCACCAGTAAAACTGGACTTGGACTTACGTGATTGTTTTTTGTTCGCTGTGAAGTAATTGCCATTTAGTCCCGTAAAGAATTAACTAGTTTGGCCCAGTAGTTTTAATTTTATGAGCATTTTTATTTACTACACATAATTTTCATGATTGCTTCAGTAGTCTAGTGGTACGAGTAGCAAGGCCACTACCAATACGTTGGAGGACCTGGGTTCGATTCCTGGGTCGGGGGCTATCAGAGATAACGGCTTAAAATCCTTTGTCTCTGGTTGTATTGCAATTATTCCATTTTCTGGAAGTTTTCCAGTACCTCGGTGTTAGGTAATATGCTCGGATATGGCAATAGGCTCAAAAAATAACCGGCGAATCGTGAGTGTTTGCATGTATGCTTGAATGCTTGCATTTACCCCTGCCTACTCCTTCGGGGATTACAGGCGTGAAGTTACGTAACATAATTTTCCTATTTACCAGGGGGCTCACCGCGAACAACTCGAATGCTTTCGTTTAGCCTTCGATTAAGACATCAACTTGTTAGTTTCGTACCGCCTAACTTTTTCTTTAAAGTGTTTTCGTGCGCAGGCATAATAATATACAGAGCAAAATGACAAGATAAACTGACAAGATAACATCCTAACGCAAGTATTAGAATTAAGTAGTCGACCCTCAGGTCGATATGATTTTTATGACTTGGGGCTTGTGGCAATCGCACTAAGAATTAAAAAAAAAAATTATCTTAAATATGCTTACTACAGAATGTCAACGTGACAATGCTGCCAGCCTTCTGGGAACTTTGCCGCAGTACGAGGGCGATGTGGAATTTTTTTTTTATGCATAATAACTTTATTTATTTATATTTTAAGATAGTTTATTACAGGTTTTTTTTATGTTTGTACATTATTACCTAAATAAATGAATTAAATATTTTTTTTATACAACTTACTACAGAATCAAGTTACCAAAACACTTAAAAGTGATAAATTAATAACAAAATACAGAATATACCTAAGATTTTGAAGTCGGTATATTTATTTAATTTCTTAGTATTGTCATAATTATAAAAATAATGTCGTTGATAAATCTTCAGGGTGTCGTACCATTATAGTTCGTCTATTTATCACCTTTGACAACTAATCTCTCAACGGGGTAAAAGCTCCATCGATCAGCATTCAATACAACCCGAAAGTGTTTATGGTTCGTGTCATGACGCGAGGCGTCGTTTTCCAGGCGATTTTATACGAAGATCAAACCATATTTTTCTATGTTGCTAGGATTTTCTACAGTTTTATTATTATTTTCTTGGATTTTACTACATCTTTCGCGTAGATTCGATTGCGTTTTGATTTTTTTTCTTGTAAGTTCATTATACACCAAAACTTATTTTATATCCAGTTGTAGTTTCGGATATAGGTACCTCATCATTATTCAAAGATTTCGAAATAGCTGACAACGGTTGATCCTGGACGTTCTTCATCCGCGGCGGAACGGGAGTGAGAAGATGACGCCCACTCCGCCCCAATAAGGCGCAGACGGCCAGGGCAGCGGCGGTTGGCATACGCCCACCATCTTCCACCCTAACAGGAACCTCCAGTCAATGGACTAGGGGACGTCCGTCGCCCGGGTTAAATTTGGTCTCGAGCTGTGAGGCGTGCGTGTGAAGCTTGCGTGGACGGGAGCCAAAGGACCTTTTCTTGAGATAGGCCTAGTTGCGGGTGGCCGCTGGTGAGGTCGCGGGTATGTGCTAATGCGTTCCCGTGACCCCGCCACTGAGGGCGGACGAATTGAAACATCCTGGGGTGGGCGTTCATCATCCAGCGCATCCCCCACCAGGTTGTCCGTCACGTGCAGGGTCTGCCTACGCTTAGTCTTTCGGTACGCGATCGCCACTCGAGAAATCTTCTACCCCGACAGTCATTAGTTTTTTGAGGCATTCACCATGCCCTCTCCAACTTGGATTTTGGTACTAAGTAGAGAGCGAAGCGCATTCTTAACTCAGAGCTATAGGAGGGCAAGCATAAGCATGGCGGACAACTCCTACAATATAAGGATGTGCTTAAACGCCATATGAAACGCTGTGACTTGGACCCGTCTCAGTGGGAAGCCCTTGCATATAATCGCAGAGAGTGGAGGTCAATAGTTCAGCAAAAAGTTCTTGACTTCGAGATTCGTCTACGCACTGAGTTAGATGTTAAGCGCGAAGAACTGAAAGCCCGACCACCAGCGGTAGTCATTTATAATTACGAGAATGGTGTTTTCACGTGTTCC
Organism: Macrosoma leucophasiata; assembly: GCA_036365455.1. NCBI lineage: Eukaryota > Metazoa > Arthropoda > Insecta > Lepidoptera > Hedylidae > Macrosoma > Macrosoma leucophasiata. The sequence continues at coordinate 21,064,999 of JAWQUS010000003.1, read as the reverse complement.
CTTTGTGTGAGGACTTTTGTCAATAAAGGCCAATAATGGAAAAAAACCCATCGCAGTAGCCGAAAGCGGCTCGGAGGATATTACTCGTATTTATTATTATTTCGGTGTCTTATCGGATATTGGATATTAGTGTGCTCAATTTTTTAAACTTCTGTTATACGATACGAATATAATTAAACCTCCCACTGAGGAAACCACAAACATGATAAATCTCCAAGTGTCATACCAATATAGTTCGTCTGTTTATCATCGATGGCAACTAATCTCTCAACGGGGTGAAAGCTCTATCGATCAGTGTTCAATACACATCGCATCTGTTTATGCTTCATAATAAGAAGCGAGATGCCATTTATGATGTGTTGGTTTTAAACGAAATTCAAATTGGTGGTAGAGTTCCAGTGTAGGAGTTCGAGAGCATAGGCACCCACACATTACCTAATCTAATTGCCGCCGAATGGTAGTGTTCAGCAATATCGTGTTCCGATTAGATGGTAATGTATGGCCCCGTAATAACTATCACAGAGACATAACAACTAAGGTTTCAGGGGTGGCAACGCATCTGCATTTTGAAATCTGGTTTATATTGTAGATGTCTGGATTCATCACTAAACATCATATAAACTGCTTGTTTGTTGAACACTTCTATTACATAAAAAACAGCATTTTTTGAAACCTTTGTAACATAATAGAGCAAAACAGTTGCAGTTTGTGTGTGTGTTAATTAATTAATTTATCGGCAGGAGGGCCTCTCCTCTCAGGACATCTAGGTAGTGTTGTCTGCGTGTCTTTACATAAGCCGATATGTTAGTCGTGTTTGTGGGCGTTTGTAGATAGGGTACTCTCTCCTTCGAGTGGGTGATGAAATAAAGCACATGGTTTGGCAGAAGATGAAGAAAGAGTCGTATATTGCCAAAGATCCGCCCATTCGATTACGCCGGCAGAGAAGAGCGGGCAAGAAACTCTTACGACCGGGAGATACAATTACCGGGATACAAATGTTCATTGCACAATATAAATCTCTTCTGCCAATCAATTCCGTACAACGCGAATCGTTACCACTATTACAAACTGTATTACTTGAATCTAGATTATTATATCGAGTTACAGAATTATATCAAGGAACCGCGGACGGCGCCTTCTCCATTTTCAACTGTCAAGTGTCATTGATGACACTTGTCAATCAAACTACTGGGTATGTTTAGTACTTTGATTAGGACTTTCTGTAATCGTTAGTTTAGTCAGCTCAGTACGTTTGTGTTTTCTATTCCCGACAAGTTCTTAATTAATTATTAATGACACAAAAATTATAAGACAACAGTCGCGCCGTAAATAGACATCCATTCAATTATTCAAACATCAGATTCCATCATACATTTAAGTACACATAACTCACAGTAATTTCGTATGTTAGCAATTGTAAATTGTAATCAACTGAATACAGCCGCCCACGTCACGTCGGTAATGAAGGTACGCCCACATTTGAATTTGTAATGACATGTGATGGTGTTAGTCTAGAAAGATGGATACAATTTATCGAATTTGCTGGGTGGCGTCTTGTGCTTTTTTATGTAATGGAAGTGGCAAACAAACATGCAGTTCACATTGATGTTAAGTGATGACTGCAGCCTATAGACACCCACACAAAGACCAGTCAAAATGCAGATGCGTAACCACTCCGGAGGCCTAAGGTGTTATGCTCCTGTGCCGGAAATTACAGGGCCGTATATTATCAGCTGACCGGAACACTCGGCGTAGAATAGGGATCGGAAGAATCAGATCGTATTCTATTTTGTCTCTGTGATAGTTATTACGGCACTATACATAACCATCTAACCGAAACACGATAGTGTTCAACACTACCATTTGGCGGCAGATATTGCGGTAGTGCCTACTCCCTCGATCTCCTCCACTGGATCTCTAACGCCAGCAAATACATTGGACATACTGTTGCGATATCGCCACTAGTACAAAACGTGCTCGGTGATATAGAAAAATCCATTACTATCACGCCGAATGCCTGTGAGGAAAAAAGGTCCGATTCCATTTACTTCGCAGTATACGAAAGTCCTTTCACAAATGAACATGTCCATTTCCGTCTTTACCTAATACTAACCCGTAACCCTATTCATATAATATGACACACTCAAGTCCCCGAATCCCGAATCAAACACATCGAGTCGCCCTAAAACAGGGATCCGGAGAGTTAAGACGTATTCCATTCGCGAAATGATCCGGGTTCCGTGTCAGGGGAATGATAAGCGAGTGGACGAGGGTTTCTGTTATTTTGAAGATTTCTCGGCTTTACGTGAGGTAATGTTATGAAGTGATAAAGTCCTATGCAAGTACTATTGGGAATGATCAAATTTTGTGGAAAAGTTTTTGTGTTAGTGGAACAAAATAATCCCTATTGTGTTCCACTATTATGAATGAACACCTTTGAACGTCTTCCATTAATTCAAATGTCTATTTCCTCCTGTACACATATCCCACTCAAGTCCTTAAATCTCGAATAAAATATCGACTCGCCGTAAAACACGAATCGGAAGAGTCAAGACGTACTAGACTTGCGAAACGATCTGAGTTTCGTGTCAGGGGGATAATAAGCGAGTGAATGAGGGATTCTGCTATTTTGAAAATTTCTCGGATTTACGTTCTTTTTTTATGTAATGGAAGTGGAAAACAACCATGCAGTTCACATTGATATTAAGTGATGACTGCAGCCTATAGACACCCACACCAAGACCAAGGTCAAAATACAGATGCGTTAGCACTCCTGAGGCTCCTCCATGCCGGAAATTACAAGGCCATACATTACCGCCTAACCGGAACACGATAGTGCTGAACATACCGTTTAGCGGCAAGTATATTAGGTAATGCGGTGGTGACTTCACCCGCGAGCTCCCGAGACACTCGAGTCCCCGAATCCCGAATCAAACACATCAACTCGGCGTAAAACAGGGATCGGAAAAGTCAAATCGTATTCCGCTCGCGAAATGATCCGGGTTCCGTGTCAGAGGAATGACAAGAGAGTGAATGAGGGTTTCTGTTATTTTGAAAATTTCTCGTATTTACGTGAGGTAATACTATGGAGTGATGGTGTCTTTTGCAATTATTTTTGAGTAGCTCAATGGGGTTATTTAGTGAAAGGTATTCTTAGTACCATTGAAGAGATGTCCGGTAGATCACGTCGGTCCTTTATTTTTATAGAGATAAAGTCTAATTTTCTAGATTTGGATCACCGGAAACTTCATAGTTTATTCAGTTTATTCATATATTTCATATAATTAAGCTCCTGGTGAGCACGTTTAAATAATTTTTTTTCAAACTACCTACCTAAAGTGAATAACCACTAATAATAATCAAAAACACAAATATAATACTTATTTACAAATTGTAGGTATTAGTAGGTATGTAGGTAATAGGTTTTAGGGGTGTGCTCATATCATATTTCGATTTAGTTAACGGTTTGTGATTTATTAAGCTATAAAGTGCCAATTTTCGTTAGAGTCAAGTGTCCCATCCTTTACCAACTAAACGGTTGTTGTTAAAAATTCAAACGTTTCGCCAATAGTAGCTACATATAACAAAATTAAAAGGAAAACTATCTTACTTAAGTTGGCTTTACAGCTTTGCGATTAATAGTCGACCAAATGTATTTTACTTAAAAATTTCGAACAACTCCATATAAAATATATATATTTATTTTTTTCATTACATCTTTTACTCTCACACTACGGAACCCTACAACGCGCGTGGCCCGACACGCACTTGACCGGTTTTTTTTCTACATATTTTCTCATTTTGTTAATTGCCTCAGACTCACTGATTGACATGGAGAATATAATTTTTGTCTTTAATTAAACAAACTTAACTCACTTGAATAAATGTGTTAATCATATCTTCTTGTTTCTCGCTTGGTAGTTCGAGATCTATCTAGACTTTCTAGACACTACAGTGGCGCAACTGGTCAGGCTACCAAGGTGTCCTTATGAATCAGAACTGAAATTTCACTTTTGCCCCAACATATAATTTTAATTACCGTACGGAATTCATTTGCACAAAAAATACATTCAACAAGCGCCCCACCCCGGCTTCGCACAGGGCGCTACATTACTTACAAATCCCGCACTATCCCGGCTAGTGAGCCTACATCCTAAAAGGAACCTACATATAAAATATATACTTTAACTTAAAATTTTAATAGTGTCTGAGATTTTGTGATGAGTGAGTGACCTTTCGCTTTTATATTATATTATACATTTGTCGGATATAAGTCAAACGTATTTTTTTTCAAAAACTTCGAAAATGTTTTCTCAAGCTAAATTACAAAATAAATTCACACCACGATAAATAAAGAAACTTTGCGACGCAAGAACTACGAAAAACTTTCTCAAACTAATCCATGAGAGTTTTAATTAAAAAACTGTTTCACTTTACTGCAGATTTAAGGCTATTCGAACTTTGCGGCGCAGGGTTTTCATTACTGAATGTATTAAACTGTGAAAAAAGTGTTACAAACATTTTTCCCTCTGTAAACATTTAATCATTTTGTAGAACCTGAAAGTCTCATATTGCAGTCAATAGCAGTATAGTATTTTGAACATCACAGTCACACACAGGTCACACTTTAATGTTGTGTACTTCATTGCAGACATAGCAACTATTATAAACCTATTTTTTTTCATCTAAAGGCAGATTGACGACCCGGTTAGTCCAGCGGTGTGAAACCATCGTTTGATTCGAAGGGTCGCGGGTTCGATCCCCGCACTGGGACAAATATTTGTATGGCCTACAGATATTTGTTTCGGGTCTGGGTGTTTGTGTATGTGTTGTAAGTGTACAACGGCACCCACGACACAGGTTTATACCTATTGTGGGGCTGTGAGTGTAAGCGTATTTAAAAAAAAAAATTTATTTTGGGCAGGTCAAAGGCACAAATAGATATCTAGAGTTGTAATTGAGCTCATCAGTGTTGTAAGAATAAGGCGCCAGGACTTTACGAGTACACCTGAATGGATAAGAACGCCGTATAGATGCATATTAATTATCAAAAAACATTGTCAGCCTCAAAAATATGAACTCTTCAAAGTAGTGATTGAGGAACACTCGAAAGTTGCTGACAATACCGTAAACAGGGTTAATAGGGCGCGCGAAGGGCACTCCAGTTTTGTTTGCCTCGCAGGATCGACAGGCCCTTGGTTTTGGCATTTCTTATCGTAAACTTCAGTAACACCTTCATTTTTAGGGTTCCGTAGTAAACAAGGAACCCTTATAGTTTCGCCATGTCCGTCTGTCTGTCTGTCTGTCTGTCTGTCTGTCCGTCCGCGATTTAGCGCAAAAACTATTAGTACTAGAAACTTGAAATTTGGCACAAGTATACACCTTAATCACGCCGACAAAGTGGTAGAATAAAAACGTGAAAAAAAAAACTTTTAGGGTAACCCCTATAAGTAAAGCGCGGATAATTTAAAAAAAAAAACTATTTTCATATAGTGTGGGTATCGTTGGATTGGTCTTTTAAAAACATTATGGGTTTGCGAACATTATTTTTCGATTTAGTTAACTGTTCGTGACTTATTAAGCTTTAAAATACAAAATTTCGTTAGACTCAAGTGTCCCCCCCCCTACAGACTAAACGATGTTGTTAGAAATTCAAACGTTACGGCAATAGTAGCTACATATAACGAAATTAGAAGCAAAACTATCAAACGAAAGTTGGCTTTGTAAGTTTGCGAGTTATAGTTGACCAAATGTATTTAACTCGAAAATTTCGAACAAGTCCATTGAAAATATTTATTTATTTTTTTCGTTACATCTCTTACTCCGTAACTACGGAACTCTACACTGCGCGTAGCCCGACATGCACTTGACCCGTTTTTCGAATAAGTTTATGACGAACGAACAAGGCGGTGAAGTTATGGGAAAAGATTGTATGGGCACTTAATTTTAAGGTTATTGCTATCACGGAATAGATAAATTAAGATGGAATGGTAATAAGGGCGTGGCAAGCGCACGACAACTATGCGTGTACACACACAGTTCGGCAGAACCATTCGTTCGCCGCTCGTAGTGTCGTGTAGACTGCTTCGAACGACGCATCTCTTGGTAAAATACCATGTAGTGCCAATTTTAACATGTAATATGAAATGTCAGACCTCAAGTATAAAGCGAGGAGGTATATCTTTTGATCGGTAAGTCACAACTAACATTTATTGTTATAATACTTGTAAAAACATATAAATATACAAAGGAATATGAATATTCGAACTTAAACTGCATTATTTAAACGTTACTGCTAGCGAATACATTACTCGCTAAGCACTCGCTCAATTAACGCTATTACTGTCTCCGCTGGCAATATACAGCATGTAATGCGTTCGCTACACTTCGACTTGTTTATTGGTGAGTATATTGTTGTGTGCGTGCGAGTGTTTATTGTCTACGGGCGTTACATCTCAGTATGCAAACTTACGCAAACGAATAGCTGCCCTGAGATTAATGTGTGGGTGATTGTCGAGATGGTGTTACATTTATGTAAGAAATTGCATGGTGGGAGAAAAGCGGCGACACTGGTTCTAATACTAAATTGAAGCAAAGGCCTTTCCATCCTTATTTATCTATTCCGTGATTGCTATCATGATTGAATTTCCAAGGATAAATTTATTTTGGGTAGCTTACGCTTGAAATATTAATTTATATGTATGTTAATTTTACCGACATTCATTTTACCGACAAACGTTTCAAAGCTCTTCATTACAAAACCAACGTTTCGCAATCGTTCGATTTCGTTTCACATCTCAACTTTCCACAACTTCATCACTACATAAATAATTCACTTTGCAAATAGATTATTACAACACTATTCATTTCACAAATCATCACTTCATAAATAATTGAAAAAAAGATTCTCAAATTTTACGACATGGCCAGGTTAGGTCGAAAACTAACACCGTTCAGTGTGAGGTTTTTTTTTTGCTGACAGTATTAATTATTATTTTATATTTACGTAATCAAATGTTTGCGAATTAATAAGTATACAAATCATTGAGTTGCGAAATGATACATTAGCGGAAATATATTATTATTATTATAATTGTGGAATTAATAGTGTACAAAACGTTGGTTTTGAAATTAAGATTTGCGAAACATTACAGAACCATGTTAATTTATTAAATGAATGGCGTATAATTTTAAAGTAATAAAAAAAAATTTTTTTTTAATTTTTTTGGAATTTATGAACACTCGAAAGTCGCTGACAATATCGTAAACAGGGTTACAGGACGCGTGAAGGGCACTCCAGTTTTGTTTGCCTCGCAGGATCGACGGGCCCTCGGCTTTGGCATTTCTTATCGTCAACTCAACGGCCATATTTTCCGAATAAGTTTATGACGAACAAAGGCGGTGAAGTTTTAAGAAAAAGATTCTTTGGACACTTCATTTCAGATAAATGCTATCTTGATCGACTTGAACAGGTTTTCGATAGGAAATTTTAATTAAAATCTGTATATATATAAGTCTGTTTTACTACATGAAAGAAATAAACCTTGTGTTGCTGAAAAGAAGTTTTATTGTTAGTTTTTTTTATACAGAGACTATTTTATTTAGGTAATATCAAACAATATGAACTCAAACCTGAAAAGAAGAAACGACAATGAAAGTTTATTCTTTCACTTTTAAAACATAAAATAATATAATATTAAAATTTTCATTGATTATGCAATTGACAATCAACTCGTATTTAAATCTGTCATCTGACATTCTGAATTCGTTTCTTCTTTAAAATCAGACAATTAAAAAGTTAAAAACTATAACCAAACTTCATGGTAAATAAACACACAGAGTGCGAAGAAAGAAATAGTATTTCTTTACATATATATAAAAATCTGAGATCTTATTGTTGATGCGTTATGACTTTTAAGGCTTTTATGCTTTTGTGTTGGAAATGAGGGAGCTGTGATTGACATAATCGAATTGCGCTTAGCACAGCCATTTAGACAGTTAGCTAATATTAAACAATATTCTGATAAAAACTAAATCCTTAAAAACTTAATGCAAAATTCCGGAGACATAATCTAACACGCTCTGCGTGCCCAAAGCAGTTAAAAAATCAATGTGCACATAGTAATAGTTATTCGTAGAACGTGTGTATTTGATTGGAATTTGAATTAAATACGTAGGTTTATGACCTATGTATTTAATTCATCTAAATATTATAGTCTCTCGGTCAATACTCATCTCGGTTTTCGATATTAAAATACAGTTTTTGCGTTAAACGTACGGACGTGACGTCATCCCGCCTCGTTCAGCTTAAGTTATTTAAGGCTTCGAAGGTAATTTTAGGGTACTTCAGGATTATAATAATAATATTGACCTTTACAGATTTTCACCTGAATTTGGTTTTATTTTGAGATTTCGTTGAACTTCCACTCAATTCTATCTTTAAACTTGTATTAACGTAACTTAGCGCTTATATTTGTATTTCAAGTAGTAGGTAGATATTAATTCAGAAATACAACTCGCGAGGATCGACGATTAATTATCTCTCAAAGTTCTCAAAAAAAAAAATAGTCACACCTTGAGTTGTAGACCAAACATGTCTTCAAACGTCTTATCATACTGAAATATAAAATTGAATAGTTAATAAATAATAATGGCAACCCATTATACATCCCACAGCTGGGCACGAGTTTCGCCCATTTTTTGGGGGGAGGCTTGGAGCTTAATGCGGATTGGTGGAGATAGGTACGGGTTAGTGGCCATCTCGCTGTCGGATGTTTTCAAACCGCCCATAAGACCTTCGAGAAGGTTCAACGACTGCTATCTATTGATAGCAACCGGGACCGACGGCTTAACGTGCTCTCCGAAGCACGGATACGCGCATTTTAATTTTCCACTAGCGGTCACCCATCACCCAGCCGACGGCGCCCGTTACGCTTTACTGAGTAGACCACTGATCTACACCAGCTGCGGGGCCATGCGCGTTTCCTTGTATACAGAAATTATAATTTTGTTTGTGTCCAGGGTAACATATTGTGTACCTATTGTCCATCTTCTCAAAACATGTATACTGCGTGTGGAAATATTTGCAACCTTGAGCACGTAATCCCCAACATCCCGACAAGGTTGAAACATTTCAGCTTACAACCCTAACAATTGCAACACAAACAATTTATCGTCAAACGCGCACGCAATAAAAGACGAACGCCCATAAAGTGTAATTGCCTGAACATAACTCTGGTACAGCATTAAGGTTGCCGCTTTTTATCTCAGAATCAGGAGTGGAAATACGCGTATTGCAATAAAACTATTTTTTATGGGACTATACCCCCGTTGATATAAAACTATTTTTACGGATTTATGTTGTGCATTTTAAACTAAAATGATTTTTAAAATCAATTTGAAGTTTCGGACGCTTTGCAGTTACCGTGGTCCCGGGCAGAAAAAAAAAACTAAAAATAGTTTTATTTCAATTTATTTATTGCATATATCATGATATGTTTAGTATAGGTGGTAATAATATATCTAAATGCATCATGAAACCTTCTTAGGTATAGCAATTATATTATACGCTCGTATTATACTGCCTCGGTAGCCTAGTGGTAGTAGGCCACTACTACTACACTGAGGTCCTGAGTTCGATGCCCGGGTAGGAGATAATCAGAGATATTGGTGTTAAGTCCTTAATATCGGGTTCTGATGGGATTTGTCCATTTTCTAGAAATTTCCTAGGACCTCGAAGTTTAGTAATGTGCCCGGAGATGTCAACAGGCTCGCCACCTGCTACATGGACCAAAACGTAAACGGCGAATCGTGGGTGTTTGCATGTATGCTTGAATGCATGCATTTACCTCTGCCTACCTCTTCGGGGATAACAGGAGTACAGTAAAGTTTTTTTTTTTAATTATACATAGGTATTTGTATTGCAAAAGGAATTCCAAAATTGTGTTAAAACTATTCAAAGGTATTTACCGTAATGCGGTGGTGCTTTCATCCTCAAATACCATTTTCTGTCTATACTAATAGTATTCACGACAAGTCCCTTGGGGTAGGCAAAGAGTGTTGAGCGCCAGATATCCCGGTCCTGACATGGGAGGTATGGCAGGATCGGGATATCAGTGCTTCTTTTACAATCATCATTCTCTTCATACATGCACGCTGGTTCCTAAGTCTCTTGATCCCACTCTCAGAGAGTACCCGTCCTATTTGGTCAAGGTCAGCCTTGGTCTTCCTGGGTCTCTGTAACCATCCACAATCGCATTCTATATCTGTTTAGTAATTCACTCATACTAATAATATTTTTTATATTTTAATATTTTTTTCATATAGTGACAACCCTAGATCCTAAACATCAGATGTTCAGCGAGGCTTATGTACTCAAGGTTCTTGTTATGACATGCGATTTTTCAGGAGGCCGGCGAATCTTCGAGCCCTTCAATAGGGCCTATTTGAGCTCATTCAACATCATTATGATTATCTTTTCATTGTAGACTTTGAGTCCATTTAGATCTTTTATGGAAGCGATGAACCAGATACAATAAATTTTGTAGGTAAGTTAAATTTGTTTTCTTATGTGGAGTTTTCGTTACCAAATGTCCCCTCTAGGTTGCAATAATGAAATCTACACAAATAAATAAAATAGGTGTGTCTGTTTGTAATATAAGAATAACCGCTTTTTACTAAATGCATATAACCATGTATACACGGTGCATAGGTATACCAAAACAATATTTTATGACAATCTGTCAGTCTATTTGTCTCAGCTAATCTCGGTAACGGCTGGACCAATTTTGACGGGACTTTCACTGACAGCTTATTTAATAAAGAGTAACTTAGGCTGCTTTTAATTGTGACGCATCTGCGTTTTGACCTCGGTCTTTGTGTAAGTGTCTTTAGGCTGCAGTCATCACTTAACATCAATGTGAATAGTAGTCTTGTTTACCACTTCCATTACATAAAAAAATGTGTAATTGTCGCACCATGACAAAAAATAAATGAAACTTTTTCGATTTTAAGTAGATGCCTTCAGGCTGCAGTTTTATATGGCATCAATGTGCAACTATATGCTCGCTTGCTATGTTCAGGACATAAAATAAACTCATATGTAGCAATTAGGAAGATATGATGTATTTTCTCCTACATTCTCTTGGTAGAGGTTAGGAATTTGAATACAAAAGCCAAGAATTCGTGCCATTTGCTTTCATGTCGTAAATGAATAGCTTACGTCGCGTACACCTTTCATTTAAACTAATAAACGTAAATGTGAAATAACTTCACTCTTGTATTCCTCAAATACCTAAGCAGAAGTTAATGATGTGGCGTGCATAGCATATAGGCAAATAGGTACAGGGTTTTGGCGGGAACCTTGAAAGATGCGTATGGTGCTCTTATTTTATTAAATTTTTCTTGGTGTATTTTTGATTTATATTAAATAAAGTTGGTGGTATTTTGTTTGATATAGGCTTATTACAGTGCTCGTGTAAAGTGAAATACGAATAGAATAACAGTGCGAAAACACGTTCTTTCGGGTTGCCTCCAAAACTTCATTGTAAATGTTCTGGTAAAGTAGCCATCGCTTTACTCGAATTACTGTGACTCTGACTGACGGACTGATAAATTGGCTGACTGACTCTGACTTTCACGTTGCTTATTACGAATACCGTTATACCGTATATCGTTTTACTTGACATTGGCAATTAGCAAAACAAGCGATGCCGTGAAATAAAAAAAAAGGTAGAGCTGATCTCACCACGTCATCAAAAAAATATATGTTTAATTAAGTTACTAGTGGTAGAATTCCAGTGTTGGAGCTCGAGGGCATAGGCTCCACTGTATTACCTAATCTTTCTGCCACTAAATGATAGTGTTCAGGACTATTGTGATCCAGTTACATGATATGGCCCCGTAATCTGCATAGAGGCATAACAGGCTCCTTAGGCCTCAGCAGTGGTAACGCATCTGCATTTTGACCTTGGTTTTTATGTGGGTGTCTTTAAGCTGCAGTCATCACTTAACATCAATGTGCTGTGCATGTTGCAATGTTGCATATTGCATGTGCAACTGCATGCTTGTTTACCACTTCCATTACATAAAAAAACTTGAACTTGCCATTCCTCACTCATTCATTTACATCACGAAGGTATTTGAAGCACGGTAAAATACCAAAATCAAAAATTCAGTAATAAAAGTCAGTTCACAAGACGCACGGAGGTAAACATGTACCTACATGTTGTATTTGAGAATGTTAACGCTTTTATAAAGCTTTGTTCATACTGCGATTAATATTTTTAATCGTGGCTCTTTCAACTTTCATTTTTCAATTTGTTTCAGACAGTTGGTTATACAATTAAGATTGAAAGTAAGTAGTTCACAAGGATGATAAGTAAACACTATGGCCTAAAGATATCTGAAAAAAAAAAACAAAGGTCAAATTGTAGATGCACTGTTACCTACCTACCTGCTTAGGCCTACATTATTTTACCTGTGTGATTTACCAACTAACCGAATCGCGATAGTGCCAAACACTTTTAATTAATTACTATTAAATAATTAGTATTGTAGAACTGCCTCAGTAGCGTAGTGGTAGCAGGCCACTACTATTACGCTGGAGGTCCTGGGTTCGATTCCCGGGTCGAGGGATATTAGAGATAACGGTCTAAAATCCTTTATCTCTGCTTCTATTGGGATATTTCCATTTTCTGGAAGTTTCCCGGTACCCCGGAGTTTGGTAATGTGCCCGGAGATGGCAACAGGTTCGCCACCTGTTACATGGGCCAAAACGTAACCGGCGAGTCGTGGGTGTTTGCATGTATGATTAAATGCATGCATTTACCTCTGCCTACCCCTTCGGGGATTACAGGCGTGAAGTTACGTATTATCAATATTAAATTTTTTGGCTACAACCTTGAACTTCGATACTACAATTCTACCCTTATTAAAATTAATTTTTGTATAGTCGTTCTCACTACAATTTACCTAAGCCACTTACCTTACCTATAATGTACGGATCCGTAATAACTTATCACAGAGACATACCAACTAAGGTGTCAGGGGCGGCAACACAAGTCATCTGTATTTTGACCTCTGGTCTTTGTGTGGGTGTCTAAAGGCTGCAGTCATCACTTAACATCAACGTGAGCTACACACTTATTTGCCACATTCTTTACATTAAAAAAAATCGTACTTAAATAGTACTTTTCAAGAGCCTGATATCTACAAACACAATTTTTTTTACTGGTGGTAGAGCTCCAGTAACGGAGCTCGCGGGCGTAGGCACCACCGCATTACCTAATTTACTTGCCGCTAAATGGTAGTGTTCAGCAGTATCGTGTTCCGGTCAGGTGGTAATGTACGGCCCTGTAATTTCCGGCACAGAGGCATAACACCATAGGCCTCAGGAGTGGTAACGCACCTGCATTTTGGCCTTGGTCTTCATGTGGGTGTCTATAGGCTGCAGTCATCACTTAACATCAATGTAAACTGCATGCTTGTTTGCAATGACATTACATAAAAAAAAAAAAACTATATGCTTATTCTATGATTCATGATATAAATATCCATTACTTATCACCGTGAGCATATCCTAACACTGCAGGAGGAAGCCTCGTTCCGGGTGAATGTGCGGATGCAGCCTCCGATATAGTCTAACTGCATAAATAGCTTTACACTCCACTGCATGGTTTTTACCATAAAATCTCTTTATATAAAAAGAAATGAATCGCTGAATGTGTTGTTAAGCGCAAAACTCAAGAACAGCTGAACCGATTTCGATTAATTCTTTTTGGGTTGTGTTTATAATTTGCAATTCAATTTGTTTTAAGGAGGTTTTTATGACAAAAAAATAGATAGTTGAGTTAAAAAATGGAAATTTTAAGAAAATATACTTAGCATAACATATAAACTTTTCTCGTGACTTTTCTTATGGAATCCTTATGGCCCTCGTCAGTTGTCAGTTATCGTTTTTAATAGATGACACTTACTTAATCCAATTACACTTACGAATACGTATTCTTGAATGCATGCGTTTACCTCTGCCAGCCTCAAATAGAAATATAGGATGGTAACTTCTCAATTCATTTTTTTTTTTTTTATGTAATGAAAGTGGCAAACAAGCATGCAGTTCACATTGATGTTAAGTGATGACTGCAGCCTATAGACACCCACATGAAGACCATCCAAAATGCAGATGCGTTACCACCCCTGAGGCCTAAGGTGTTATGCCTCTGTGCCGGAAATTACAGGGCCGTACATTACCACCTGACCGGAACACGATAGTGCTGAACACTACCATTTAGCGGCAAGTAAATTAGGTAATGCGGTGGTGCCTACGCCCGCGAGCTCCGTCACTGGAGCTCTACTACCAGTGAAAATTAAAAGCCTTTGTGTTTTTCCGCCAATTTAGAGTATATTTCAGCAAGAGTTATTTTATGAAAGTAATTTATTCATTTCCCATTATCTTGGTAAGACATCGAACACAAATTACTAAACCGATAATAATTAATGAAGGAATTTTTTTCGAGTCCTTCAAGTAAACAAATTAATCTATAATTACATTTGGTCGCTTTCCAATGTACGAGTACAATATATTTTTTTAATTACTACAACGAATCTTCTAAGTATGAGCCATCAGTATTCTATTATTTCCGCTTATTTTTATATAAGCAAGGTTCAAGTAAACAAGCATGCTATTCACGTGGATGTTATGTAGTTCATATGAATGTTAAATGATGATTACAGCTTATACAAAAACCAGAGGTCAAAATGCAGATGCCTTAGAACCCCTGAGAACTTAGTTGTTATATCTTTGAAAGTATGTATGTACCATTTTGTTCGATAACCTTTTGCCATCTTGTAGGTAGGGACATGATTCCATTGCTATAAACATTTTGGGACTTCTCATCAAAATACCGCGACAAGTGGATTTGGCAGTCCTCTCCTGATGTTAACCTAACATTGCATAAATAATTCTGAAGAGACCGAAACAGGTGGAAATCTGAAGGTGCAAGGTCAGGACTATATGGCGGATGCATTAACACCTCCCAGCCAAACTCTCTTCATTTTCGCTGAGTGGCTATAGATGTGTGAGGTCTAGCGTTATCGTGATGAAACACCACACCCCTTCTGTTGATCAATTCCGGCCGCTTTCTCTCAACTTCTTGCTTTAATCTCATCAGTTGTTCGCAGTAGAGTTCAGAATCGATAGTCCTGCCTAGTGGTAATAGCTCATAATGAATAATGCTCTTCCAATCCCACCACACACACAACATCACCTTATTGCGAGTTAACCCGGGTTTCGCCACAGTCTGTGAAGCCTGACCGGCCTTTGACCACGACCTTTTTCGCACGTTCTTGTCGTACGTGATGCACTTTTCATCACCAGTTATCAGCTTCTTCAAAAAATGATTCGGTTTCATTACGTCGTAATAAAGAATCACAAATGAGTACACGGTTCATTAGGTTTCTTTCAGTGAGCTCGTGAGGTACGCAAATATCGAGATTTTTTTTGTACCCAGCTTTTTTCAAATGCGCCAAAACTGTTTTGTGATCAATTCTCAGTTCTTCAGCTACGTCGTAACTACTAATATGTCGATCTTGCTCCACTTTTTCAAAAATGGCATCCATTTTATCCGTAATAGGGCGACCTGAGCGAGGTGCATCTTTGACATCAAAATTTCCGGATTGAAAACGCTTAAACCAAATTTGTGCTATTCTCACAGACACTGCACTAGGTCCATAAACATCGCAAATTTTTTTCGCGGCTTGCGTTGCATTTTTACCTTTTTTGTAGTAAAATTTTAAAATGTATCGAATTTCTTTATTTGATTCACTCATCTTGACGGTACGAAAAACAAATGAAAATCACATCACACATTTGCCGAATTTGAATTTGGAATTATGTTCTTTAAAATTTTAACTTTCAATGATACCAAAACCAGCCAGATACAAATACTACAGCCAAAGAGATTTTATTACAAGTTCATACATACTATAATGCGAAAAGACTTTTTCCCCAACCTATTATATAGTTGTTCATTACATCGCTCATGCAATCTTTGAAATATATTATATCACATACATTATACGTTGCTACACTAAGTGCTACGGTAATTCTACGGCGTAGACTAGCTCGCAAGCTACATGCTACGCTTCCAAGCTAAGTGCTACGAGAGCATTATGTTCGACCTACGAGAATGAACGTGTCTCTGGTTGAGTTATAAGATGGTGTGTTTTGATATGTTCTTAGGTTTTCGAGAGCTACACTCATTGAAATAAAACTAATTTTTACGGAGTTTTTATTTTTTTCTCAGTCTGCCCGGGACCACGGAAGCTGAAAAGCGACCGAAACGTCGGGTTGATTTTAAAAATCATGGTGTGTTTTATTTATATGTTTTTTTTATGTTTTATGACGGCCAACAACCACTTGTGGGTTAAATTATCGCTCCCAAAATAATATCCTATCCTGAACACATACCATAGATACATAAACATCCAGACCCGTAACAAATATCAGTAGGCCATTTATTTGTCCCGGTGCGTCATTCAGACGGTCATCTCACACCGCTAGACTAACTTTGTCGTCATTGTAATGAAAATGTACTAGAATACGCTTACACTGAAACCGTGAACAATTTAAAAAGTTCAAATAGTCCAGGAGATGTTGGCCACTTCGCTTGATCCCAATATATCGTTTCTCGATAGTTCCGACGATTCGCAAACAGAAGTTAACGTCTTCGGACACTATTGCGCTAGTCGTGCCTTCAAGCGATTTAGGGTTGCGACAAACTGTTTTACTGGTGGTAGAGCTCTAGTGACGTAGCTCACGGGCGTAGGCACCACCGCATTACCTAATAGACTTCAGGTCAGGTGGTAATGTACGGCTCTGTTTTTACAGAAGCATAAAACCTCAGGCACTGCGAAAACTATTGGATAAAATTGATTATGGCTCTGAGTGATTCTTTGAAATTAATACAATGCAACTTAGGGCGCAGTTATACATGGCAACATGTATTTTTATAATATGTCATATCACGTGATTATCATGTGTGAGTAACATCTCGGGCTATCAGATATTTCAATTTCCCACTGACAACAGAGTGAAAGGCAGTATTATCATCAAAAATGGTCTCGGAGCCGTCATAGGCCTCAGCGAATACTCCACACCAAATATGAGTGTGGTTAGCATAATGATAGGAGGACGTAAGGTATATTATATATAGAGCCAAACTTTGATCCCCACGGGACTCTAAATTACTTCGAATATTTTCTCCAACACTCGAAATCGAACTTACATATGTATCGGACAGTGTAAACTTATTCTAATCGTAAATGTAGTGTAAACGGCACTTAACTATACCGTATTATACCTATTGTGATGTATCAAGACGAAGCCAGTCTCGTTGTGACTGGCACTCTGATCGGTCATTAAAATATGTGTAACAGCAACTCTCTTTCTATGAAGTTTACCTCACACCTCAACACTAGATAGTTACAGTATAAACTTACATTGTAGGTACACCCATATTACTAAATCGAGAAAAAAAATTTTTTTTTTTCGGGTTACACACCATTTAAAATTACGTATTGTGCATTAATAAATCTCTACTTTGGTAGGGGGTTGGTCTTCGCGTTCGCGAGCTGTTTGCTCGCGGTCGCGACCTCGACGAAAACTCATGCGCGAAGCTACTACAGCTTCATATGCTTGCGTTTGCAATGAACGCATTTTGCCGAGGAACCACTCCTCGAACTTCGCCGTACATCTTTGAAACACGAAATATAATATGATCATCAGGACGATGATGCCCACAAGCACCCAACCGGCGCTACCCCAGGTTAAACTTGGTTCCTGTGTTTGAACGTTTGATCCGGCCTGTGAAACTACGACCCTTTTTTTGGTACTGTAATTCCCCATATCGAAACTAACACGTATATAAGCACTAAAAATGTCTTGCATGTAATGCAACTGTACCAGAAATAAAGTGACAAAAAGTATAAAATGTACAAAATAAAACATTAGGTATATTGGCCAATAACCTAATCGAATCCGAAGCGCACGGGCTTTTTACTGACGCGCCCACTGGACGTGGTTCTAGGCACGCTGCATGGGCGGCAGCGGTTTTCACGCTGTTCCGCTCCGCTCGTGACTTTCACATGGTTACTTTATGTAATACTTCTATCTAAATCCTCCGCCACAAACGCGGGTTTTAGTCTGTCTATTGAAATGTTCACAACACGGCCTGGTAATTGCAATTTGTAAACCTTATCATTTCTATTTAAAACTTTATATGGGCCATCATCAGAACTCTTGGCCATTGAAAAGTCAATAGCATGGATACAAAGCAGTAACACCTACAATGCAGCTATACTCTCTGATATTATGTCGGCACTATAAGAAATTTCTAATCCAAACTCTAACAACTCACAAGTCAACTCCATTCATAAATACTATAGCCAGCTTTCAGAAAATATATCTTTTATATGGATCAAAGCACACAACTAAATAATAGGCAATGAAGAAGCCGACACCGCGGCAAAGGACGCTGCATGTCTACATAAAGCCCTTGATTTCAAGGAGTTTCCGATAAGCTTCGTGAAGTGTATACTAAAAGATGGAACTGCATTATCAAGTAACAAAAATTTCACCGAATCACGAACTGGCGAACACACCCGAAAATGGTTACCCGACTTGAATGCAATAAACGAGTTACACAAAATATGCTACCCAAGTTTCCACCTCACTCAAGTTTTTACCGGGCACGGTTACCATGGTTAACTGCCTCAGTAGCGTAGTGGTAGCAGGCCACTACTATTACGCTGGAGGTCCTGGGTTCGATTCCCGGGTCGGGGACTATCAGAGATAACGGTTTAAAATCCTTTATCTCTGCTTCTATTGGGATTTTTAAATTTTCTGAAAGTTTCCCAGTACCCCGGAGTTTTTTAATGTGCCCGGAGATGGCAACAGGTTCGCCACCTGTTACATGGGCCTGAAACGTAACCGTCGAGTCGTGGGTGTTTGCATGTATGGTTGAATGCATGCATTTACCTCTGCCTACCCCTTCGGGGATTACAGGCGTGAAGGTACGTTACGGTTACCATAAACAATATCTCCATAGATTGAAAATCACTCCCTCGGACAAATGTCCCTGTGATGACACTTCAATTCAAAGCATCCACCATCTGCTAACTGATTGTCCTCGCTACAGTAACGCTCGCTTCACTCACATAAACACATGCAATATGCTCAATGTAGACCCATTCAAATTAGAAAGCATTCTACAAAAAGAAAGTACAATTAACACATTCAATCAGTTCACTAAACACATTGTCAACACCTTAAAGTAGTTCAACAATACATGAGATATCATCACATAATAACAAAAACTCAAAATACATACCTAACCCACTCTATACACACCTTTCATCTTGATATTGACTTAAGTCGCCCGTAAACCGTAGCGAGGACTTCTGTCAAGTCATCCACAACATTACTTACTCCTCTTGTTTAATTATACAAAGGAGAAAAAAAAAAAAAAAACACCTCAGGCCTCAGGAGTGGTAACGCATTTGCATTTTGACCTTGGCGTTTGTGTAAGTGTCTATAGGCTGCAGTCATCACTTGACATCAATGTGAACTGCAGGCTTGTTTACCACTTCCATTACATTAAAAAAAACAAAAGAAACTGTATCTTAAAAGTAGGTCTTTGGACAAATATATTGACCTCAAATCTTTTTTGAGTTCTGTGTGATGGTGTGTTCAAAAATCTTAGCATCGGCGTGCAAGTATGAAGAGAATGTTGAAGGTAGATGAGGCTCGAGAGGTATGTCAGGACCGAGATTTCTGGCGCTTCACACTCTGCCTACCCCGTTAGGGACCTGGCGTGAAGATACATACATACAAATGTCACCGATAACAATTACTTAGCTTTTATATTTCTTAAAATAAGAGAACACTAATTGTCCTATATATTTTTCGCAAAAACACATGCGAGTGAACTTTAGAAATTAAAGAAAAAACGGAAAGATACGGATATATAGTACAATAGTTAAGGGAACAGCGACATCTTAACGATATTGTATAAACTGCAAAGTCTATCATATCGGTTGTATAGCTATTAATTATTTATCAATGGATGTCGTTCACCGACCCTAAATCGGTTAAAAAAAACAAAAAGGGAAAGCAAAATTTGACGCATCGGTGTAGGACTTCGGTAGCTTAGTGATAAAGCGGCTGGACTGGTTATCCTGAGGTCGCAGGTTCGATTCCTGCCCAAAGTCATTTTTTTCCGTTTTTTTTTTTAATTTCTAAGAGAACACTAGCAGAGTCTATGAACGGCTTTATTTCCAGTATCAGCTAGTTTAATCAAGCCGGCATCGCAACGTAATCAAGTCGGTTACACCTCACTACAAATTGGTATTAGTTTGACCGACTTGTTTTCATTCGCTCACTACGTGTTCTATTTCTAGACTTTCGTAAGGTTAGGTAAAAATCACGAGGCAAAACATTAAATACATATAAGTCTGTTTTACTACATGAAAGAAATAAACCATGTGTTGCTGAAAAGAAGTTTTATTGTTCGTTTTTTTTTTATACAGATACTATTTTATCTAGGTAATATAAAACAATATGAACTCAAACCTGAAAAGAAGAAACGACACTGAAAGTTTATTCTTTCACTTTTAAAACATAAAATAATATAATATTAAAATTTTAATTGATTATGCAATTGTCAATCAACTCGTATTTGAATCTGTCTCTGACATTCTGAATTCGTTTCTTCTTTAAAATCAGACAATTAAAAAGTTAAAAACTATAACCAAACTTCATGGTAAATAAACACGCAGAGTGCGAAGAAAGAAATAGTATTTCTTTACATACATTTAAGGATTATATTGACACCAGTTTTGAAAAATCGCTACTGGCGCCTAGAGAATACCTTTAAGGGAAGTTCAAATGAATCAGACAGGAATTATATGAACTCACACTCACTCAAGTAGTGTGTCATCACATGTAGCTACTATTGATGTAACGTTTGAATTCATAACAACAACAGTTTAGTTGGTAGAGGGGGAGGGGACACTTCAAAGAAGGTCGAAATGCAGATGCGTTACCACTCCTGAGGCCTAAGGTGTTATGCCTCTGTGCCGGAAATTATAGGACCGTACATTATCACCTGACCGGAACACGATAGTGCTGAACACTGCCATTTAGCGGTAAGTTAATTAGAACTGTAAACTAAAGTGAAACTAACTGTGTCACAAGCAAATCAGCAAACCGTAAATAAGAGGGCCAGCGATTTGAACCCTGATCCTCGATTCAATCATTTATGACCGGAAGCGTTTCACTTCAATCTTGAGAGATTCCATCGCTTTTTACACTTAAAGTCTTGTTGATTGAGAAGAATTTGTTTTTTTCCATTTGTATGTAAGTATGTATGTATGGATGTATGGAGATAAGTGTAGCCTAAGTTACTTCTTATCACATCAGCTATCTGCCAGTGAAAGTCCCGTCAAAATCGGAGACACTCAAATTATAATTATTTGTATGTAGGTACGTATAATTATATGTATGGATGTATTGAGATAAGAGTAGCCTAAGTTACTCAACCTTGAAGACGAAAGTCTTTAATCAGTGCGTTTTACCGGTGATGACCTACGGTACCGAGACGTGGTCTCTCACTATGGGTCTCGTACGAAAGCTCCAAGTCACTCAGTGATCAATGGAAAGGGCTATGCTCGGCGTTTCCCTACTGGATCGAATCAGAAATGGGGAGATCCGTAGGCGAACGAAAGGCGCTGACATAGCCAAGGAGATTTCCAAGCTGAAGTGGCAATGGGTAGGGCACATAGCTCGGAGAACCGATAGCCGCTGGGGCAGAAAGGTTCTCGAGTGGAGACCACGTATCGGCAAACGCAGCGTAGGACGTCCACCTGCAAGATGGACCGACGACCTGATCAAGGCTGCAGGTACCCGCTGGATGCACGTCGCTTCCGATCGGTCGGCATGGGGGAGGCCTATGTTCAGCAGTGGACGATGATAAAGTTACTCCTTATCACATCAGCTTTCTGCCAGTGAAAGTCCCGTCAAAATCGGTAAAGCCGTTCCCAAGATTAGCCCCGCCAAACAGACAGACAGACCAAAATTGTAAAAAATGTTGTTTTCGTTTATGTACCATACATGTATACATACATATGCATTTAGTAGAAAGCGGTTATTTTAATACGAGTATTATAAACAGACACTCCAATTTAATTTATTTGTATAGATGTATAGATGTTTACAGTTTTATTATTAATTTACTAAGGGTATTTTTAGGAAAAACCTGTGGCAAGAGTTGCCATAAAAACGAATGTTTATTTTACTGTTTGTAGAGCTCCAGTGACGGAGCTCGCGGGCGTAGGCACCACCGCATTACCTAATTTACTTGCCGCTAAATGGTAGTGTTCAGCAGTATCGTGTTCCGGTCAGGTGGTAATGTACGGCCCTGTAATTTCCGGCACAGAGGCATAACACCTTAGGCCTCAGGAGTGGTAACGCATCTGCATTTTGGCCTTGGTCTTCATGTGGGTGTCTATAGGCTGCAGTCATCACTTAACATCAATGTGAACTGCATGATTGTGTGCCACTTACATTACATAAAAAAAAAAAAAATGTTACCCGCCTTAACAAAGATACAATACACAATTTTTCATCCAATTTATTTTCCATTCATTGAGATAGTGTATCATCTATCATAAACAAACCCGTGAACCGTAAACAAGGGTATCATCAAACTGGGATCCCAGAACCTCGAATAACCCATTTACCGAGCCCAGGAGCGTCTTACATCGACCTTGACAGGTGCCAGCGATTTTGATGCCGAAAGCTTAAATTCCAATTTGATACCATCTTTGCCGTATCCTTGAACGTGATCCATTAATTTTGAGTTTAATCTCTGAATGATAAATAGGAGTGTTTTGAAGCTTTTAACTTAATATACGACTAGATAACATAATTTATGACAGTCTTATTATGTTCTTAATTTTCACACTCTTTGAAATAAAACAATTTTTGATGGGTTTATCTCGCTTAATGATCTTAACCGGAACACGATAGTGCTGAACACTACTATTTAGCGGCAAGTATATAAAGTAATGCGGTGGTGCCGACGCCCACGAGCTCCGTCACTGGAGCTCTACCACCAGTGAAAAAGTTGTTATATTTCTGTGATAGTTATCACAGGGCCATACATCACCATCTAACCAGATACAGATAGTTTTGGTTATGCGGTGGTGACTACGCCCTCGAGTCCCTACACTGGTGCTCTACCATTAGTCAATACTTATAATTGGAATACAATACCTAATGTCTATATCACTAACACGTTTGTTTTCTTTAGACTGTGGTCTATATCATGTTAAATTACATTCCAACATCATGTGCCCGTCAGGTGGTAATGTAGGGCCCTGTAATTTCCGGCACAGAGGAACATCTAAGGCCTACACGGCGCACGGGGACAACGGGAATAAACCCTTAAAAGAGGTAACGCATTTACATTTTAACCTCTGTCTTTTTCTAAGTGTCTACAGGCTGCAGTCATCACTTTACATCAATATGAAATGCATGCTTGTTTGCCACTTTTATTACATAAAAAAAGGACAATTACATTTCATCAAAACAACCTAGGAACAAAATTATTACGAAATAAGGTTGTACATATAAGAGCATAGTATAATTACATTGAGAGTGCCAAGCAACAGGTTAGTCGAGTTTTAATTAAATTATTAATCTGTGCGCGTCACTGGGTTAATGGGAACAGGGTTAAAACTGCTGTAAGGGTTGATTACAGATTTTTTTTAAATTAGAAATTCCTGCGTGTCCCGTGCAGTGCAATGAGTGATATTTTCGTATATTTGAATATTTCGGCTTACAAGCAAACAGTTTACACGGATGGTAAGAAAATACTGACGTTGGACATCGATATAAAAACCTGGAATGTAACTTAGGTGTCACTCAAAAATTCGGTTCACATGGATGTTAAGTGATGACGGTTACACAAAAACCAGAGGTCCAGTTAGAGGAGGTTGCCACCCACAAGACTTTAGTTTCTATGTCTCTGTTATAGTATTTAAGAGGCCATCTGTAGTAACGGTCGAAGTACGGTAGTGTTGAACACTACTATTTGGCAGCAAATAAATGAGGTAATGCGGTGATACCTACGCCCTCAAGGTCCAATACTGGGTGGTAGAGTTCTAAATGTAGGACCAGGAGGGCGTAGGCAGCACCGCATTACTGCATGCTTGAGTGACACATTTATTGAATAAATAAAAACATACCATCCCGGGGATTTTCCACTGCGCCACCGAGGTTAACCTTCATTTTACTTTCGAATAATTGTTAAGCTCGGTAACTTATAAGCCAGCGGAGTACTTAGTAAGTTTGATCGTGAAGTCTTGTTCTTGATAAGCTAAGTAAAGTTTAGTCCAAATCTTTATTGTCAAACTCATTTTCAAGTTGAGTCTGCTTAGAAATTAAGTCGAGGTCAGATGTAATTTAAACACTTTGCATAGTTTAAATTTGAATAATATTTTAATTTGCTATGAGAATATCAAGTAGAATAAAATTACACTAAACTTTTATTTGGCAATAACCCTTTTTACGTTCCACTGTTGGGCACTATTCTCTCTCCTTTTTTGGAGAGAGAATAGTGCCCAGTTTTTTTTCCTGAAGCTTACTCCACCACGCTCCTCCAATGCGGGTTGGTGGAGATACGGGTTAGTGGCCAACCCGCTGTCGGATGTTGTCAAACCACCTATAATGCCTCCGGCAAGGTTTAGCGACTGCTATCTATCGATAGCAACCGGGACCGACGGCTTAACGTGCCCTCCGAAGCACGGAATGCGCATTTTAATTTGCCACTAGCGGTCACCCATCACACACCCGACCGCGCCTGTATCGCACAACCGGGTAGATTGCTTGCGACCTACACCATCCTTGGGGTCATGCGCGCTTCTTTTATTTATAACATTTATATCAATGTAACCCTCTCTAACCTGTAACCATATCATACTGGCATTCGGTTTCTGGTGGTAATGGTTTCCTACCGTATCACCGCACCAGTAAAGTTCACGCGCGGCATACATCATTTGTGTGATAATGTGAACACACCCATAGAAATAATATCAATGAACAATACATTACTGGCGAATCGTGTGTGTTTGCAAATTGTAAATATGCTTGAATGCACACATTTACCTTTGTCTATCCCTTCAGGGAATGCAGGTGTGAAGTTAAGTTTTAATTAAATAATCTGTTGGTATTTACGCTCTAAACGTTCCTTAAATTTGAACTGATCCAGGACTGAATCAGTAGAAAAATTAAAGAAAGCACTGAATCTACTAACATTTTTCCATCTCAGTAACGGTATGCTCTAGCAGTACTAGCACACAAAAGGTCTATAAAAGAATCGATACGAACGATTCCATTACCCAGATTGCAGAAACCACTTTCACATTACCTGTGCAAATATTGGACTGTGAATTTCCTTATATTTTCTAATGTGTACTCCAGCTGCATATTTCCAATAATTAATTACTGTATGCTTTATCTATGTATATGTATCTTGACACACCTCCCATGACTCATCTACATTCACCATTCTCTTCATACATGCACGCCGATTCCTAAGACTTTTGACCCCACCCTTGCTGTATCTATTTACTATGTATATTTTTTAACTGAGTTCAAAAAACGAGAAGGTTCTCAATTCAGCCGGTGTATTTTTTTTTTTTTTATTTATGTACGCCTTTTTTAGCCGAGATTTGTTGACCGATTTACGTAATTCTGATGATGTTTGATGCGGAATAGTTTCGAATTGGTCCCATATAAATTTCATTCAGATAGGCCTATCAGTTTTTATTTTATGAGCATTTTTATACTTACTTTCACCTCACACTAAAGAATTAAGAATAGACGGCGAGTTGTCATACAGTCCGTTGAATCCACTGACGTAGTCTTATTGCGCATTACAACAAGATGACAACAAGTGACAATGACACATTTACTCATCGACGACACAACACAGGTTATTTACTCCTTCGTAGATAATTTTTTTTCATTGATTTCGTATAGTTGTGTAATAATTTTGTATCGACACACCTAAACAATTTAAATAAGGTATCTAATTATCACAAAGCTAAAAGAGTCAGATTTTACAAATTTTCAACATTAATCTTATTGGCAATGCAGCAAGAAACTAAAAAGTATTAAATAAATATAACTACGTTAAGAAAAACCGACTTCAAAACTGAAAAGTAAAAAATAATAAAGATTTAATTGTAATTATATACTACCTATTATTTATATGTGCTATTTACTAATAGGTTTGAAGTCGGTGCCAAGCCAAAATCACTAAAGTAGGCATTTTATTGTATTCAAACGTAACTTCACGCCTGCAATCCCCGAAGGTGTAGGCAGAGGTAAATGCATAAATTCAAGCATACATGCAAACACTCACGATTCGCCGGTTACGTTTTGTTCAGTGTATTAATTTGCTCGTATTCATATTTAAGTGATTAAAATATAATTATTGGTTTAAGGCTTGGCACCGACTTCAAACCTATTAGTAAATAGCACATATAAGTAATAGGTACAGGACAATATTGGAAACTTTTCATATACTTGTATCATTTTGGATAGTTTCAAAAATTTGCTCCAAAATACGTTACGTAATGTACTATACATATATGTACTTTTTAAAAAATATAGCAGAGCCAAGCCGAATTTTCTTTGAGAAGAGCACTAAAGTACAATTTTATGGTCTTTTTATATTGTATGCTGTCTTAATAATAATAATATAATAAATAGGCATTCTGCCTTTCATTATTTTTACAAACTTTAAAACTATCTGCGTTTAGCCTGAGAATTTACCCAAAGCTTGTCTCTCAGTGGTGGACACCATTACCATTGTTAAGATCTAAACGTGAAACTGTGTGCGTGCTAAATGGTAGTCCATTTAGCGGGCATATTTTGTAATGTGGAGTAACCTCACAGTTTTCATTACTGCAGTTCTGTTTCAGTTTCTTAAGCTGTAATTCCGTGGGTCGTGACCGCGCGCGACTATATATGTGGTATGAAAATGTATGGAACCGCTTCCGTGGCTCGCGACAGACGCGCGCGGCCAATGACTGTAGCGAGCCGCGCGCGGCCGAGTTAGGTTAGGATCCCACTGCAGAATCATTTCTTTCATCCAGATATGCTGCAAACCTTTTTCTTACGCATATATATGATCCAGAGAATATATATCCACTAGGTTGCCTATCAAAAAATGGCCGCAAGTATTTTTTATATCTTTTTTTTGAAAAAGATTTTTTGTACATAAAATATTGTCCACTTCACGGCAATATGTGTAAAAACTCTGCGTAAAGTTAAAGATTAAATAATTTATTTAAAAATACTTGAGGCCAAATTTTGATAGGCAACCTGGTGGATATATATTCTTTAGATTATAAAGTTGCGCAAAAATTACACACGGAATTACAGCTTTAGTGTTTCTAAAAAAATTGGTTTTAATGTGTGACATTCAAGTGTCATCAAAATTGAATACAATAATATAAGCACTAAAATCCAGTAAAAACCAATGCACTCAATGCATTAGCCGGTGCCCGTAATTACGTCCTGACATGCACCCATTTGCGTCGCCCACGCTAGTCGACTGTCTGAAGTTCAGTGCATTATTTAACTTAACTATAGCTTGTATATATGTCTCTTCACGCCAGGTCCCTAACGGGTTACGCAGAGAGTGTAGAGCGCCAGATATCCCGGTCCTGACAAACCTCTCGTGCCTCGTCTACCTTCATCATTCTCTTCATACATGCACGCCGATTCCTAAGGCTTTTGACCCTACCATCAGACAGAACTCGACCTATTTGGTCATGGTAGGTCAGTCTTGGTCTTCCTGGGCCTCTGCAACCATCCACATTTGCATTATATCTGTTTAGTCATTCGCTCATTCGACATTCTTTCTATATGCCCGAACCATCGGAGCATGCCTATTTTCATTTTTACACCGATACTATCATTTACACAAAGCCTTTTTCTTACATCTTCATTACGAACGTGATCGGTGAGTGATACACCGCAGATCTTGCGCAAAAATCTCATCTCTCATATATATATATGTCTGTTTTACTACATGAAAGAAATAAACCTTGTGTTGCTGAAAAGAAGTTTTATTGTTAGTTTTTTTTTATACAGAGACTATTTTATATATAGCTAGTAGTTACTGATTATATTCGGAGTCATTCTGTGAGCATGTTTTTATGAAATAGGTGTAGGAGTTGTAAGGTTTTGCAGGTTTCAGTACTAAGTCTATTAAGAACTTGAAAAAAAAGATGTTTTTTTTTCAATTCTTACCAATGTTACTCGTACATTTAGACGCAGCTCGGGAGCGTAGGCACCACCGCAATACGGAATCTCTTTCCCGCTAAATGGTAGTGTTCAGCGCTATCGTGTTCCGGTTAAATAATATATATTTAAAAATCTATTGCTGTTCGTTAGTCTCGCTAAAACGCGAGAACGGCTCTACCGATTTGGTAAACTTTCGTTTCGAATTATTTCTGAAAGCCCAGGGAAGGTTTACAAGGTAAGAAAATATGAAGAAATTGAAGGCCAATAGTAAAAACCACAATTTCATTTTCCCATACAAATAGTCCGTATTTATCAAACCTTTGACACATTATGTGGCAATACGAAGTTCGCCGGGTCAGCTAATGTAAAATAATTAGGTAATAAGGAGGTGGTAATATACAGCTCTGGACCCACAGGGGACTCCTTTAGGCAGTTGATCTGACTTTTTTGTTTAGGCTGGAGCAACTTCTGCGCTCGCCGATTGCCCGGTAGACTAGTGCTGTCTCGAGACGTGCCGCCTACATAAGTATGTCCTTGAAAAAGCAATAATATACAACATGTAACGGGATTAATGGACACTCTGTAACACCCCGATTAGAAAATCGAGTTATAATCATAATACATGAACTGAAATAACATGTTTATATATATAATATTTTTTATTTAAGAAATAAGGTGTCCTCAATTCGTACGAACAATATCCACACCCTATGCATACTTACCCTACCTCTATCTACGGCCGCACATTGAAACACGAACCTACTTACACACGCACATTGTTGCAATGTGAAGTATCTAACCTGCGTACCCTGCGTACACTTGCTAGTAACAAAATAAATTTCCACAATTTTATTTCTTAAATTATTATTTATAATAAAAAGCACGTCTTTTAATAAACTTGTGAACTAAAACTTTATTTTGGATAAATGTAAGTCGCATTTTTGTTTGTATTGACTGTTCACCATATGGCTGATCATTATTTCCTTAATTTTGTGAAAAAATGTCTGAAATCGATTCAGTTATCGATTCTGAAAAAACTTTCCGGGTTGTATATTTAACTGTTACACGTTGTATATGTAACCATTTTACAAAAAGAACCAACCACGTTTCACCAAACTAACATATCGTACAGTATGTAAGCAAATTCAAATATAAAAAGGTTTTCTTTCACTTTTGTAGCACATGAACATTGCTTTACATTTTGCTCGTTCTTTTGGAATTCCTTCACTGAACTGTTCTTTAGAAGAACGACGAGGCGATTCAATTTGTTAACCGCCATTTAGGTCAATGGTGTGAGCCGCACAAATGGTATTTTCTATTAGCGCTACTCCGTTAAAGATTTCATGAGAATTCTAGATACAATTCTTATGTTCGGAGGAAACATAGAGTGAATGAGTTTAAACTTGACATATAATTAAGCACAGCTAAAAAAAATCGAGAATAGGTAAATAAAGAAAATAAAAAACTTATTTACCGTTGGTGCAGGTGTCTTATTAGGAGAGGTCAATTCAGAATCTCCTTTTATTATATTAATGTTGTGGTGCTATAAGACAACAAGACTACTTCAAATATAAGGTTTTGGTAGATACTTTTACTGTTAGACCAGGCTTCTGGGTTCAATTTATGTTAAAATAACAATTTATTGTAGGAAATTCGATTAAAATGGAGAAAAGAGATATAAATATTTGATTACCGTGCCGTTCCAATATGTCGGTCGAGGTCGTAGGCCATAGGTGAATGGTGGTTATTCACCAGTATCGTGTTGCAGTTATATGACACTGTTCTCTGAACTCTGTTTTTGTGTAGATGGGCTGCAGTAAAAACTTACTGTCCATGTGAATTATATTTTTTTTATATGTCATTAAGTTGACAGACAAGCTGACGGGCTACATTATGGAAAGTAGTCACCGTCACCTATGAACATTTGCAACACCAGGGAAGTTGCTAACGCGCTGCCAGCCCTGAAAGACTCTTTTGACGCCATTTTTGAAGAAATACTGTAGCACCGAAGGAACACCTCAGAGGGAACTTCGTTCCACAATTTACACGTTCTGGGCAGAACGAACGAGAAAATCGCACCGTTGAACACTGGCGGTGTCCAGTCGGTGAGGGTGAAACTTCTCTCTTCGGCGGGTAGTACGGTGTAGGAAATGAGACGGTGGCACCATGACGAACAGTTCGACAGAGCACTCACCATTGTAGAGACGGTATGACACGCACAGACTCCCAATGTCTCTGCGCAGGCTCAGATGTTCGAGCCTGTCAGTAAGTCCTGGTTTGTTAATAATACGAACAGCGCGTCTTTGTAGGGATTCAAGTGGACCAAGCTGGTATTTGGGAGCTCCCGCCTACAAATGAGAGCAGTATTCCAGCTGAGGTCGCACTTGTGTATTATAAAGCTGCAGTAGCTGCCCCGGTGTAAAATACTGCCACCCTTTGTTAAGTACCCCGAACTTTTTGGATGCCTACTTGGTCTTACACTCAATGTCTTACATGCTTGTTTTCCAACACTATAAACGATGGTTCACAATCCAAAGTTGGATAATGTGTTAAATGACTATCAATATATTCTCTACTCATTTCAATGTTACGGCCTCACAAGATATAACTGCGTTATCACGAGTGTATGAAATCTACAACCAATATCTTTGTCTATCCCCACAAGACAATAAACGTCTGAAATTTTATTTCCCAAATCACTCAGAGAAAATGTTT
The DNA here is from genome assembly GCA_036365455.1 of Macrosoma leucophasiata. Taxonomy (NCBI): domain Eukaryota; kingdom Metazoa; phylum Arthropoda; class Insecta; order Lepidoptera; family Hedylidae; genus Macrosoma; species Macrosoma leucophasiata. The sequence continues at coordinate 21,033,906 of JAWQUS010000003.1, read as the reverse complement.
ATTTTTATTCTCTATTTTAATCTGGAACACAGCGATTATGTTTTCACAAACCACTCGTATATCGAGTTTCCACCCCAAGGGAGGAATTCCTCGATTTGAGCCTATATAATGTATGAGAGGTAAGGATATAACGCCAGCCAGACGAACCGATATCAGTGATAACCTTTAAATGTCGCCCTAGGGACACGACACGAACGGATCTCAAGGATCTTGGAGCCCATCACGGATTCAATCTGTCTGATTGAGAGGCTTTTTTGCTTTATGTAAAAAACCACATTTATCGGAATTGGATTTAAATCGTGAAGATTTGGCTAAGCTTTTGATTTGGGCTGTTTTTGTGTAGATGTCTACGAGCTACAGCAATGATCCACGTGAAATACTATCTATGCTTCTTTTCCACTACCATTGTATCCAAGATGGTTCACAATCAAGTTAAATAACTGTCAATATGATATACACATATATACAAACACTGAGACACGAAACAAATTGAAATTTACTTTGCAGAATAAATTATCACACGCAAATTTACTGTTAAAGTGGATATCAAAATGATGTTACCTCGATACAAAATACGTCTTCTGTAGTGTGAGGATAAAACCCGTGACCCCAATTCCAGCGGACATCACACAACTTTTTTTACCACGGAAAAATTTGATACGCATACCCACCCTAGGTGAAAGGGGTGGGTTATGTGGGACTCCGAGGAAAGCACTCGACTATCCACTAAATACTCATTAGGTGTTCCGACTCGTCCGTTATTCCGGTCGACCACAAAGACGGCTGCTTTACGAGCCCTCCACGGACCCTTTGGGCTCCAAACGCTTAGTGGCGTGCGGAACACCTGCACGTCAGCCAGCCTAGGACCTCTCCATTCAAGCGACGGACATCCCTTAGTCGCGAAGGTCCCGGCCCCGACCACTTATAACACCAGGCGGGTTATGTGAGCGGGCGAGTGGCGGACACCGAAGTGGGCAAAGCCGCCGCAGCGACGCCACTCCACGTCGTGACGACGCCCCCGCCGCCGCAATACTAACCGCCGCGGCACCGCTGTCATCGTGGCACCACCACCCTTGGGAGGCGCCTACTTCGTCGCTGCGCCGTAATCTGCGACGCGGCGATCACCACTGTGCCACCCAGACAAGACGGCGCTCTCATTCATATGGGAGCAGAAGATGCCGAGGCAAAGGGACGCGTGCTTCGGAGCCTATAACGCGCCGCGCGTTGGCGCGAGCGACGAATCACTGGAGTGGGGATAACCACCGACTACTAAGCCGCTCCCCTCCGCTACGTCAAGGCGGAAACCCCCAAAGCGATCACCTAACGTCGGACCAACTGGGTCGTTTTCATTAAATTAATTTGCTCGTTTCATAATAATAAAGTACGTTTAGACATAAATATAAAATTCAGTGAAATCAAGCTGATAAGTTTGAAATATTCATTTGCAAACAACGTAGGCAGAGTGTGAGAGTTAGTAACTTTTAATGGAGGAAGTTGGTATTGCCTATTAAGACGTATCGCTTAATTCGTTGCTATGCGGCAAGGCTTTTTAAGATAATGACAATCTATTTAAATTTGAAGAAAAAAATATGGTTGCCTTTCCTTCTTGCTCATCTGTTATGCATATTCAAATCTTCTTTGTTTATTTCGTCTTTTTTCTGTTATGGAAGTGGCAAACAAGCAAGCAGTTCACATTGATGTTAAGTGATGACTGCAGCCTATAGACACTAACACAAAGACCAAGGTCAAAATGCAGATGCGTTACCACTTCTAAGGCCTAAGGTATGATGCCTCTGTGCCGGAAATTACATGGCCGTACATTACCACCTAAGGTGGAGCAGCGGATTCTACGGCCTGGTGAAGGTCGTGGGCAATCGCTGGATGAGGGCGGCCCGGGACCGTTCGTTGTGGCATTCTTTGGGGGAGGACTTTGTTCAGCAGTGGACGTGTTTTGGCTGAAATGATGATGATAATGACATTACTACCTGACCGGAACACGATAGGAATTTTGGCGGAGTGTCCGCGGTGTGCCTCAGGGGTGGCATCACATCTGGAGCTTGACCTTCTGGTTTTGTACTGATGTCTATGGGCTGTAGTATTCACTTACCATCAATAAGAACTACATACTTGTTTGCCACCGTTATTACCAAAAAAAGTGCTTTGAGCCACAATAAATTAGCACTCCCGTTCTGTATTATTCGGGCGTACATTTTTATAATAATACAACTAAGGCCATACGAGGGTCAAAGCATCAGCTGTGCAATAAACGAACTGCACGTAGCAGCCTCTATGATGGCGGCTCGTTTTAAAATAGAAATGCCAGTCGACGTGGAATTCAATTTATTACACCTTTGATGCCGGCATTATAAGCTGGGAGAACATTCTTTATTACATTTTAGAGTGATGAGTATATATTATACGTAGTACCGGGGATAGTGTAATAGAATTAACTGGTAGATAAGTTGACTGACTGTGGGACCGTTAATATTCAGCAGCCTCTCACTCTGTGTAAGCGCGCGCGACCGAGCGCCCGAGCCATCTAGAGTCGGGCGCGTCCACACGAAGCGAGAAGACGCGCGCGGCAAATGCCTCACGAGGCTGCTCGCTCTGTGTGGAATGACATTAGGTCTTTTGACATTAGGTTACCCGGGTCTCGGCACCCTGACAGTGAATGACAAAGAATGTCTCCTTTTTTTTCTGAACTCTTTGTTATATGGATGTAAGAGAGGACATGAGACATTCTGCTGTCCTGATTTGTCCTGATATTGCTATCTATCATACGAAATATCGTTTTACATGACACTGGCAATATGCGTAATAGCAATGCCATAATATTAAACAAAAAGTATAAAATAGTAATTAATTTAGTGACGTATCATAATCGATTCTTGTAATCCTAAATGATAAATAAACATTTTGATTTTTAAATTACCTTAATTGCTAATTTAAAAATCAAAATCGCTCTGTGTGTTTCAAACATGTAAATATGACATAACCCTTTCGTCAAAGTCCAGAGTTCCAATCTCTTGGTCGACAAGTAAGTCATTATGTTTTTTACATTAATAGTTAATCGAATATTGTTAGAACCACCTTCGGTGTTCGGAAATGCGACACTAAATACAGACAAATTTAGAAATTAAAAACGGAAAAACTCCAGCCGTTTATTACTAAGCTACTTACTGAAGTCCTCAACCCGAAAGTCGATTTTTATCCCCTTTCTGATTTTAACCGATTTAAGGTCGGTGAAACGAATGTAAAAACTCATGACGTAAGAAAAAATCAATTGTACTGTTTTTTTAAAAGATAGTTAATGAAAGAGGGTATCATTATAATATCTAAGCTGTTTGAGTAACACACAGTGACTGGCTTATTGAGTGAGCCACAGTATATTTACTACATCTATATATATAAAAATCAATTGCTGTTCGTTAGTCTCGCTAAAACTCGAGGACGGCTGGACCGTAATGGTAAGGTTTGAATGGTAAGAAAATATGAAGAAATTGACGGGAAGTAGTAAAAAACACAATTTTAATTTCCTATACCAATAGTTCGTATCTATCAAACCTTTGACACATTATTTTATTCTGAAGCAATACGAAATTTTCCGGGTCAGTTAGTCGTAAATATATCTAAAACCAAACGAACGAACTCAGAGCATCAGATGTGCATTAAATGAATTGCACGTAGCAACCTCCGTGATGCCAGTTCGTTTTAAATAAAAATGCGATGCTGTGTGGAATTCAATTTATTGCACCTTTGAAGTCAGACTGATGACCGTTATGGGTTAAGATCCCACCGCAGAATCATTTCGTTCATCCAGATATGCTGCAAACCTCATTTTTTCGCAACTATATAATCTAGAGAATATATATCCTCTAGATTGCCTATCAAAATTTGGCCGCAAGTATTTTTAATTAAATTATTTTATCTTTAACAGCCAGCAACTCTTATTTGCGGCCAATTTAATTTGGCTCCCGTATACCATAATAATGAGGAAAAATAATAGCTTTAATTTGATATATAAATAATACATGTAACCCATGGACGTAAAAAGTTATCGGGGCGGAACGAAAATACGTAGGGGCGGCCAAGTGCGCAACGGCAGACGTGATTTTTCTGAGTCTTTATACATATTGCCGTGAGGTGGACGATATTTTACTGAAAAAACAAATTAAAATAAATATATAACTGCCTCGGTAGCCTAGTGGTAGCAGGCCACTGCTACTACGCTGAAGTCGGTTCGAAGTTCGATTCTCGGGTAGGGGGTTATCAGAGATAATGGTGTAAAGTCCTTTATTCTATCTACTCTGGTTCTATTGGGATTTTTCCATTTTCTTGAAATTTCACAGTACCTCGAAGTTTGGTAATGTGCCCGGAGATGTCAATAGGCTCGCCACCTGTTACAAGGGCAAATATAACCAGCGAATCGTGGGTGTTTGCATGTATGGGTGAATGCATGCATTTACCTCTACCTAACACTTCGGGAATTACAAGCATGAAGTTACATAGAAAAATATTTCCCAAAAAAAAAACTAAAAAAATACTTGCGGATCTTTTGATAGGCAACTAGGTTGCCTAGGATATAATATTCTCTAGATTGTAAATATACGTTAAAATGTCGCATATCTGGATGAACGAAATGATTCTGCAGTGGGCTCCTAAGCTATTATAAGCTGGAAGTACATTTATTACATTATAGAGTTATACAGTGACAAATGTATGTAAATTATCTAACAATAAATATGGTATATCGAGCTTAGGAAAGAAACAATCGGCTAGTGTCGAGTTCGTAGAGCGTTATCTCTGTTGCTCACTGCCTACGTAAGCACTAATAGTCCTGCATTGGTCAAAACTTGATCAAAATAGTCGACAAACATCAGATAATTTTTAATGGTAATTTTTACTGGTGGTAGAGCTCCAGTGACAGAGCTCGCGGGCCTAGGCACCACCGCATTACTACTGTTATACATAAATACTAATATAGTTGCCGCTAAATGGTAGTGTTAGCACTATCACAGTTTATTAGGGTGTGATATGGGTAGTTTTAAATCTCATGTACCTCTTGTATGTCCTGTTTTTTTTTCCTGTGTTTTAATTAGGCGTCTTTAACCTTTATGTCTGCTAAATTCTTTTCAATTTCAATTTCAACTATCGTGTTCCGGTCAGGTGGTAATTTACGGCCCCGTATTTTCCGGAACAGAGGCATAACACCTTAGGCCTCAGGAGTGGTAACGCATCTGCATTTTGACCGTGGTATTTGTGTAGGTGTCTATAGGCTACTAACTGCATGCTTGTTTGCCACTTCCAAATATAAAAAAAATAAATTACGCCCACACTGAAAACACATTAGGTATAAATCTGTGTCATGAGAGCCGTAGTACATACGCAACACATACACAAACACCCAGACCCGAAACGAATATCTGTAGGCCATACAAATATTTGTCCCGATGCGGGGATCAAACCCGTGAACCGGACGGTATAAACGGTCGTCACACACCGCTGGATCAACTGGCTCGTCTCTTTTATAGTTATTGCGAGGCCTTACATTACCATCTAACCGGAACACGATAGTGCTGAACACTACCATTTAGCGGCAGATAGATAAGATAATGCGGTGGTGCCTATGCCCTCGAGTCCCTACACTAGAACTCTACCACCAGTAAAAACCTTACACATACTCGTACATACGGTATTTTGAAACCAATACTAAAACACTGAAAACCCAGTCCGAGTCACTGAAACATGAATTGATGTTAGCATTTGTGCAGCGAGCAGAAGCAGTGTCGTTCACGAGTCAAACGTGCTGATCTAACGAGGGCGGTACGTTATACGTCACGATACGACAACGACACGATTTAACGGAAGAACGAACATAACGTAACTTCACGCCTGTGATTCCCGAAGAGGTAGGCAGAGGTAAATACATGCATTCAAGCATATGTATGCTTGAATTCTTTCACTTATCTCTGCAAACACCTACGATTCGCCGGTTACGTTTTGGCCCATGTAATAGGTGGCCAGCCTGTTGACATCTCCGGGCACATAACCAAATTTCGAGGTACTGGGCAATTCAGAAAATGGAAAATTCCCAATAGAACCAGAGATTTATTTCGGGTTATCGGAGATAACGGTGAAAAGTCCTTTAACTTTACACCGTTATCTCTGATAACCCCCTACCCGGGAAATTAAACCCAAGACCTCAGCGTAGTAGTAGTGGCCTGCTACCACTAGGCTACCGAGGCAGTTCGGTTAGCAGTAGAATATTAAAAAAAGCTTCAAACGTACCGTGAAACCGTTATTTATCGTTATTTGGAGATAACGATAATGGTTGCTGAAGCAAAAGAGTTAGTCTCCCATGATGGCTGCAGACGAGGGCACACAATTTCACACACTACTGGTAGTAGAGCTCCAGTGACGGAGCTCGGGGGCACAGACACCACCGCATTACCTAATATACTTGCCTCTAAATTAGTCTAAATGGTAGTGTTGAACACTATCGTGTTCCGGTCAGGTGGTGATGCACGGCCCTGTAATTTCCAGCTCAGAGGCATAACACCTTAGGCCTCAGGAGTGGTAACGCATCTGTATTTTGACCTTGGTCTTTGTGTAAGTCTATAGGCTACAGTCATCACTTAACATCAATGTGAACTGCATGCTTGTTTACCACTTCCATTACATAAAAAAAAATATGACTGACTAAAATCCCGTGCATTATAAAACTGGTGTGAAATTGCGTGGCCGCTTCTGCAGTCCTCATGGGAGATTGACTCGCTCTCTATTGTTGGAGATAACGATAACGACTCTACTGTACGTTTGAAGTTTACATCATCGCTTACTTTAACACTTTAGGTGCTCTGGTTTTTTTATGTCGGGACATGACTAATGGTTATTTAAGTCATGTTAATGATGTTAAGTGATGACTGCAGCCTATAGACACCCACACAAAGACCAAGGACAAAATGCAGATGCGTTACCACTCCTGAGGCCTAAGGTGTTGTGCCTCTGTGCTCCGGCACATTTTTTTTCACAATTACAGAGCCGTACATTACCACCCGACCGGAACACGATAGTGCTGAACACTACCATTTAGCGGCAAGTATATTGGGTAATACGGTGGTGCCTACGCCCGCGAGCTCCGCCACTAGAGCTCTACCACCAGTAAAAATGTATGAAGAGAATGATGAATGTGGAAGAAGCACGGGAGGTGTGTCAGTACCGGGATATCTGGCGCTCCACACTCTCTGCTTACCCTGGGAGGGAGATGGCGTGGAGATACATACACACATATAGATTTTAAGAGTGTATTGCGAAAAATACAAGATCACCACTAAGCAATAATGCAAGACCAATTGCATTATATTGTTAAAGTTAATTTTTAATTTTTAATATATATATATATATTTATATATAATGTTACTATCCTAAAATGTGTCTGTTCGTAAAATTGTACTTACTTTATTTTATTTTTGTTTGTTCTCTGTTGCTGATATTAATTAAGAATGTATAGCCGTCTATGACGAAACTTGGTGGTCCTAACGGAAGACCAGCGCTGGTTGTTCCTCAACCAGCACATGCTGAGTTAAGACCAATTTGTATTAATATAATTTTTACTCATTGTTACTTAAAAAACTCTTCGCACATTGGTACAAATAAATGTTCTTTCTTCTTCTTCTTCGTCTAATACTCATAAAGTTGTATTACCACTTACTTCTATTTGAGGCCTGCGAAAGCGACTGTACCTTACAACATATTTTTAGTGCCTGCCAAGCCTATACAATTCGATATGGTAAACAAGTTTGTTGACAAGTAAACAGCCGATCCGATCGAAGGAGTACATCGTACCAAGACCCCGCAAAGGTTAAAAGTATCAATATACTAGCTGACCCGGCAAACTTTGTTCCGCCTTAACGGCAATAAATAAGCGGAAAAATACAAAAAAAAATAAATACCTACATTAATCATTCATAATTATTTCTGTATTTTAGTACATAGGTTGCTTTTCATTTAAGTACCTTGTGATACACGACATTTTTTGTTTTATTATCAGGCGCAAAAACAAACAACGCAGATGGTCTTCCGACCCGTGAACATGCCACGTATAATTGACCATGGGAAAAACATGAATGTTCTAGATTTAAACCACAAACTTTTAAGGATTGGCCTTGTGATTTGTTGATGGTCATGGCAAATGCAAGACGTATCGGAAATTGAAGTCTTTTAAATTCAAACAGCATATTGGTTGGGATCATATGCTGTCGAACGGGATAAAAAGTATCCTATGTCCTTCTCCTGGCTCTAAACTACCTCCCTGCCAATTTTCAGCTAAATCGGTTCAGCCGTTCTTGAGTTATAAGTGGAGTAACTAACACGACTTTCTTTTATATATATAGATTATTCAGAAACACCTTCGCGCTTATCTTGTGTTTCGTATTAAATCGCCAATAGCTGGGTCAACACCAGACGATCCAATTTCTTTCTTCCTTTCAAAGATCCCGCAATCCGCGATCCAAGATCGTAATTCGTGGAGCGTGGATCGCACTCAGCTGATACAGTTTGTTAAAACTACGATCCTACTTCGAGTCCCACACTTGCTGAAGATGGAGTTACACGTACAGCAGCGGCGTCGATTTGCTGTGGCTGCAGAGTGGCTGCAGAGAGAGAGTTAGTGTATAAGTCGTCCTTTGGGTCCCACAAACATTCATAATCCTTGTATAGGGTGGTAGAGCTCCAGTGACGGAACCCGCGGGCGAAGGTACCACCGCATTACCTAATATACTTGCCGCTGGATGGCAGTGTTCAGAAATATTGTGTTCCGGTCAGGTGGTAATGTACGGCCCTGTAATTTCCGGCACAGAGGCATAACACGTTACACCTCAGGAGTGGTAACGCATCTGCATTTTGGCCTATGGTCTTTGTGTGGGTGTCTACAGGCTGCAGTCATCACTTATCATCAATGTGAACTGCATGCTTGCTTGCCACTTACATTACATAAAAAAACGAAAAAGAGTGTTATTGTTATTTTTAAGTAACGTTTAAAGACTTAACTTTAATATAATACACCAAACGAATTATAAATCGACAGATCCCATAAATAAATAACCTGAAAGAACATTCAATAAATGCCGAAATTAAATCCGTGAACGGAGTTCAGTAAACTCATTCAGTCAATGTTTGCGGCAAGTTGATATGAGAAACACAAACATGTCTCCGCTATATATATATATGTATGGCCGTAATATAATGACTTGAGGGAGCGCGGGTCGATTGGACCAATAATTACATTGGTCTGTTTACCTACACACGTATAATTGGCATGTATGTGTGTAGCAATTAAGTACGTTGAAAGTAGTTCGTAGCATTTTTAAACTTCAAACCAGGCATGGATTTCAGTTTCGGTGTTTATCTTTAGTTCACTAATATAAGTTCACAGTGTCATGTTCTACCACAATCTAGCTCTGGCTTTAATCTTGAATTGTGAAAGTTATACACAAAAGTGAAGCGCGCATAGCCCGGTGGCTGGTGTAGATCTTAAGCGATTTACTCGGTTTACTCGGCGCGGTCGGGTAGTGTGATGGGTGACCGGTAGTGGCAAATTAAATGCGCGTTTCTGTGCTTTGGAGGGCACGTTAAGCCGTCGGTCCCGGTTGCTATCGATAGATAGCAGTCGTTAAACCTTGTCGGAGGCCTTATGGGTGGTTTGAAAATATCCGACAGCGGGTTGGCCACTAACCCTCCCACCTCCACCAATCCGCATTGGAGCAGCGTGGTGGAGTAAGCCTCCCCCCAAAAAGGGGAGAGACCCATGCACAGCAGTGGGACGTATAATGGGTTGCCATTATTATTATACCCAAAAGTTATTACGCAATAGCCTTAGTTTAAATGCAGAAGCATCGGAATAATGCAATGCATTTGATTAGCTTCGTATTATGTAGAGCGATATCTGAAAGGACGCGTTGTCAGGACCGATTAGTCTACAATAGTATTCATTGATTGAAATCAAACTAATTTATGGGATTATGGCGCTTATCATCATCATCGTATCAGCAGAAAAAAAGGTTTATTCCCGTTGTCCCCGTGCGCCGTGTCCCCGTCACAGGGACAACGGGAAAGGTATTAATAGACGTCCTATCCAGTGCTGTATCAAAGCCTCCTAGGCTTTGTCATAATCACCGCACTTGGCATACGAAACCAGTGAAAATGGCTGGATGGTTATCCACTGTCGCATTGTATATCTGTTTTGTCATTCGCTCATTCGATATTCTTACTATTTGCCCGAACCATTGGAGCATGCCTTTTTAATTTTTACACCGATACTCTCGTTCATAACAAGCCACTTTCTTACATCTTCATTACGAGTATATTGTATTTAGTTTTATCTGAGTGATTTTCTCCATTACTTATTATTTTTCTAATTCGTAATTTGACATGTACATCAATTGTTGTTCATTTTCATTTACAAATTTTGTTTGTTTTATATAACCAGTGCTTGTCACCCTAAATGAATATCTGATTCTGATTCTCAACGCGATCGGTGATCGATACACCGCAGACGTTGCGCAACGATCTCATCTCTATCGCGTTTAATTTACTTTCATGCTCTTTCCTGCATACCCAGTTCTCGCTGTATAATAGCGTTGGAGTAAGTACAGCATTATGTACCGACCGGTTAAAATCCATGAGAAACAATATGCTTGAACTAAGCCTAAATCAACCGTTATCTAAGACTGGATTCTAAATATTTGATTAAAGGATATCGACCTGAAAACGAACATCGTCTCACCTTCTCCAAGTGGAATTGTCAAAAAGGCGGGCATGAATAAATGATGGCACGAGACTCGAGATAGCGATGTAATACATTAGACAGTAAAGTCAGAGGTGTGTTTGTATTGTTAGTTGATAATTTTACTGTTTTCTTTTACAATCTGAGACCCAATAACAATTTGCAAGCAGTTAGCATTGATGTTAAGTGATCTGAGTGAGTGAGTTATAGACAGTAACACAAAGACCAGAGGCAGAGGTCACCTTTAGATTAGACCAATAGTTTTATTCAATATTTTTAATGAAATAGAATAGAATAGAATATTCTTTATTGTACACCAATAACTTTTACAAAAACAAAATTAGATGCATAGCAAATAGGCAATACAACCAGGCGGTCTTATCGCTTAAAGCGATCTCTTCCAGACTACCTGTAGGTGGAAGGAGACTTTTGATTTGGTTATGACGGTAGGGAAAAAAAGGGGAGGAAATACTATCAAACAAAAAAAAATCGCTTGCACTCACAGCCCTACAGTAGGTATACACCTGTGGGTGCCGTTGTATACAAACAACACATGCACAAACACCCAGACCCGAAAATATACAACATGTAACGGGGATAATGCACGAGAGAGCAGATTATCGATTTCTAATCGGCAGACGATCGATTTCTAATCGGTATGTTAGAGAGATCTAACATACCGATTAGAAAATCGAGTTATAATAATAATACATGAAATGGAATAACATGTTTATGTATTTAAATTTTTTGATTTAAGAAATAAGTTGTCCTCAATTTGTACGAACATTATCCACACCCTATGCATACTTACCCTACCTCTTCTTACGGACGCACATAAAACACGAACTGTGTGAGTAGGTTCGTGATCGCACACTGTTGCAATGTGATCTAGCCTAACCTGCGTATCCTTATATGATAACACTCGCTAGTAATAAGATTATTTTCCGCTATTTTATTTCTTAAATTATAATTTATAATAAACAGCACGTCTTAACGAGTTCTAATAAAGTTGTTGAGACTAGCATTTTATTGTGGATAGACGTAAGTTTCATTTTCGTTTGTAATGACTGTTCTCCAAATGGGTGACCATAATTTCGTTAGTTATTAATTTTGGGACAAAATATTATCTACATCAAACATGCCTGAAATCGATTCGGTTATCGATACTGAACAAACTGGTTTCGGGTTGTACATTTAATCCTGTTACACGTTGTATTTGCAGGCCATATAAGATTTGTCCCGGTGGGGGATCGAACCCGCGACCCTTCGAATCAAACGGTCATCTCACACCGCTGGACCAACCGGGTCGTCAATATTAACATTAATTGTGTCCCAATTCAATAGCCAAAAAAGCTTACAATGAATAAATTATGGTACCAAATTGATGGCAATATAATACATACAAGGTACAGTCTGGGTTTTGCATTATTAATTAAATATATTGAACGGTAGCGTGTCTTGATTCGATGTTACTGTTTTAATTAAATTATTCGTATGTTGATGTATCAATAAAGTCTACAATACTACAATGTGGCATAGGTTTTTGTTCAATCACGCTAAAGCGGTTGGGCGAATTTAGATAAAATTTTGTACACAGTAGTGTATACATATATATGTGGATGTAACTGACAGGATAGTGTTTATACCGTTCACAGGTTCCTTTGGGAATTTTTAAATAGATCTTCACGTTGACAAAAAAGTTCCCGCTTGCGATAGCTGATGCATGTGTCCGAACGTAGACTCGTAGACAGATGACAGCTGACGTAGTATTTATACCTGAAGTCCACGCATCATAATTGTCATAAATACGTACATGTAAACTAAAACACAATAGAGTTTTCAAACCGCCCATAAAGCCTCCGACAAGGTTTAACGACTGCTATCTATTGATAGCAACCGGGACCGACGGCTTAACGTACCCTCCGAAGCACGGAAACGCGCATTTTAATTTGCCACTAGCGGTCACCCATCACACACCCGGCCGCGCCCGTAGTGCTTATCCGAGTAGATCGCTTATGATCTACATCAGCGGCGAGGCCATGCGCGTTCCATGATGATCTAATACGAACCCTTAAACAAAGTTGTCTAATTGACACTAAAACATAATTAAGATTTTCCAATACAGATAACTGTCCTAGCCTTCAATCGGGTCAGTGTGGGGTCAGGCGGGTCAGGCCGATGTTCGCTCTGATTCAGGTCACAGTTCAATGTGCCCACGTATCTGATTTAAATGTCACGGTGTGTGACAGGCAAATATCTTGTCCGATGTCTATTTTTTTATGTCACGAAGGTGGCAAGCCAAAGATATGAAATAAAGATTTATCATGCAGTTTTTCGGAAGTTATGTGCAAACAAACATAGTAGTATCGCTACAAACCTCTGTGGTTTTTTGATACACTGTTATTATTTTCCAAGTGTATGTGCTCTCTATTTGATAAAAAAAAATAAAAAAGAAACATAATTCGGTAATGCATTTTTTTTATACAGATTACAAAAGAGATGTCAATTCCGATAATATTATCATAATCATCATTTCATCCAAAACACATCCACACTGCTGGACAAAGGCCTTCTCCAAAGATTTCCACAACGAACGGTCTTGAGCCCTCATCCAGCGATTGCTTGCACTGGTCGTCGGACCACTTCGTGGGGGGCCTGCCTACGCTTCGTCTTCCGATAATATTATGGGTTTCAAAAAACATTTTTTTGATTACAGAAACTACAGTCATTAAATCTCAACCTTAATCGTCCATATATTTTAATTACTGTACCTACAAACTTCAAGAAAATCTCAACAACAAATACAGTTACACAAAACTGGAAAATGTTATCGTTTATCCCTACATAGTGGAAACTTAGCGTTATTACTAAAACATCTCGATCGGTTTCAAACTTGCGACGTTAAAGTTTTAAGTTTTCATCCGCAACCTTCCGATACACAGAACGAAAACTTTAAAAGCTTGCTAAAGAGAATCCTGAAACTTTAATTACTGTTTTAAATAAGAAACATTTTATTTCATTCAAATATCCTTCTTCATTTAAGTTAATGGAAACAAAAGAGTTGAAGTATCAGATTTAATTTTGATACGTTTAGTATTTTTTTATGTACAGTGGAGTAGAAGCATATGGTATCCACAAGAAATAAAGAACATTATTGCTGATGTCAAAAACCGTACAACTGATGGGTCTGGACTTTGTGATCACTTAACAAAAAAAAACAAATCATTATATCAAACAAATCGCTACAAAACACAGACCAATTCCAAGAACGGTTCGCGAGGCTATTGATGTCAAAAATATTCAAATTTCAATACAGAAGATCCACATCATGGAACCCAATACTTAGTAAAACTCAATCCTAACATGAACAGTCTGTGAGACCTCAAGATACAATTACTAACTTTTGGGTTAATCCTGATCATTGTGGAAAACGATTGTAAAATAGATGGAGGTAGCTGCACAATAATAATTTTTCAAACTACCGTCAGACTTATGTTATTTTTCAGTCTGCCCGAGACCAATGAAGTTGAGAAGTTAAATTTGACATACGCGAGATAAATCCGTATAAATAATCGTACGATAAAAAAAAAAATATCGCATTCGTGCCTTTTTAAAAGCAGGAGGCTTATTTTACCTTTATCAATAATTATTTAGAGTAAAATTTCCTGGATTTTCCCTAGTGATTTTCAAATACAATGACAAACTCAGTAAATATCTCATTTGCTCACTATCACAACAATTTAAGATGTTTGTGTCTCCAAGAGACGGTTCATTAGAACAGTCGAGGATCGTTTAAATTATTTCCAAAACAAACATCATTATCCCTACGTTCACTTTGCCAGTAGGGCCATTAGATTTACGTTTTAGCATAAAATTTTTAACCGAGTTCAAAAAAACGAGAAGATTCTCAATTCGGCCGATGTATATATTTTTATTTTTTTTATGTATGTACGCGAATTTCTCCGAGATTTCTTGACTGATTTACCTAATTCTTGTTGTGTTTGATGCGGAATAGTTTCGAATTGGTCCCATAAAAATGTTATTCAGGTAGGCCCGTTAGTTTTCATTTTATGAGCATTTTTTACTTACTTTCACCTCAAACTAAAGGAATAAGATTAGACAGGGTGTTGTGAATCCATTGACGTCTTAGATAGTCCTAATGCGCATGACAACAAGTGACAATGACATATTTACTCATCGACGACACAACACACCTTATTTACTCCTTCGTGGATAAATGCATAGAGTTAACAGTCCATGATTACTTTCCCCAAAAATCAATTTTTTTTTTCATTGATTTCGTATAGTCGTGTAATAATTTTGTATCGACACATCTAAACAGTTTAAATTATGTACATATCTTATTTTCACGAAGTTAAAAGAGTCAGATTTTACAAATTTAACAGATGTGAACATTAATCTTATTGACAATGCAGCAATAAACTAAAAAGTATTAAATAAAAATAACTACGTTAAGAAAAACCGACTTCAAATCTAAAAAGTATAAAATAATACAGATTTAATATTAATTATATGTATGTATGTATGTATCTTCACGCCAGTCCCTAACGGGGTAGGCAGAGAGTGTAGAGCGCCAGACATCCCGGTTCTGACAAACCTCTCGTGCCTCGTCTACCTTCATCATTCTCTTCATACATGCACGCCGATTCCTAAGACTAATAATTATATACTACCTATTATTTATATGTGTTATTTACTAATAGGATTGAAGTCGGTGCCAAGCCAAAATCATTAAAGTAGGCATTTCATTGTATAAAAAGGTAACTTCATGCCTGTAATCACCGAAGGGGTAGGCAGAGGTAAATGCATGCATTCAAGCATACATGCAAACACCCACGATTCGCCGGTTACGTTTTGTTCATTGTATTAATTTGCTCGTATTCATATTTAAGTGATTAAAATATAATTATTTGTTTAAGGCTTGGCAGCGACTTCAATCCTATTAGTAAATAACACATATAAATATTAGGTAGTATATAATTAATATTAAATCTGTATTATTTTTTAGTTTTTAGATTTGAAGTCGGTTTTTCTTAACGTAATTATTTTTTTAACACAGCTATTTTGAGTATATTTCGTGTGTTAACCGACCGAGTGCGATTAGGACTCGGGTGGGTGCTCATGGTTTCGGACGATTAAAATATTGCACGACATGTGTTTCTTCAATATAAAGTTCAGGTTTCCCTATAATATTATCGTCCTATTTAAATTCCTAATTTTACGCGAACCCACCTGCGGGCTCTAACACAAGGTCATTTACGTAAACAAGTTATTTCACATTATCATAAAACACCATTAATTAACATTTGATTAGGATTATTATTTTTTAGAGATTTTTTAGATTTTTCTTTTTTTTTAATGAAGAATTGAAAAATTTGATGATTTCCATATCGGTTAAATATAATTATTTTGAAATAAGAAATTGAAAAGGACTCAGTTATCGGGGTATGTAGTCTTCAGATCACCGGCATTGTAATCGATTAGGGATAAACTGGCAGTTAGAGAAATAAATGAGATGAGATCATTGCGCAAGATCTGATGTCTATCGCTCACCGATCGCGTTCGTAATGAAGATGTGAGAAAGAGGCTATATGTGAATGATAGTATCGGTGTAATAATGAAAAAAGGCATGCATCGATGGTTCGGGCATAGAAAGAATGTCGATAAGCGAATGACTAAACAAATATGTGAATGATTGCAGAGGCCCAGGAAGATCAAGACCAAATAGGTCGAGTTCTGTCTGATGGTGGGGTCAAAAGTCTCAGCAATTGGTGTGCGTGTATGAAGATAATGATGAAGGTAGGTGAGGCACGGGAGGTGTGTCAGTACCGGAATATCTGATTCTGACGCTCCACACTCTCTGTCTACCTCGTTAGGGACCTGGCGTACAGATACATACATACCTACATACGTAGATAAATATACAATTTTTTTTAAAAGAATTATAAAAATAATAGATGTTTGTATGTTTTGTTCAGCAGAAGACGTCTTTCGGCTAAGATGATCATGATGAGGTTAGTTACGGAGTTACGGATTTTTTTTTTTAATAAATTTAGAGAAAAGTTTAAATTAACCCCAAAAATTATTATACAACATTTCGGGATGTATGATCTCTTGTATCATTTTATAATGATGCATTACATAATGTATCATCACGATGATTGAAAAATGTTAATTTGCGTAACTTAAAAAATAATCGCACGTCTCCTAGCCCCACAAAAGCTCGAGGCTGAGACAAACGATGTTGACGCCGCACGGGGATGAAGCAGGCAGGGTATTCACAAGTTTTTCACCTTTTCTCTCTGCTCTGTTTATATTGCCGCCAATTGCCATCATATGCGTGTGATTCGATCAACGCGTCTCGCTGACTCAACGTTCGGGAATGATTGGAAGATATAAATAAAGATGGAGAAAAATGTCTCTTGTATTCTTATCGAACTCAATATTTTATTTTTGTTGTATTTCTACTGCTTTGGTGGCTTAGTGTTAGTATATCAATCTGGTCTTTACTGGTGGTACGGTTAAAGTGCAGGGCATCAAGGGCGTAAGCATCCACAGCATTACCTATTCTATCTCCCATCAAATGGTAGTGTTCAGCACTATCGTGTTCCGGTTAGACTGTAATGTAGGGCTCCGTAATAATTATCATAGAGATATAACAATTTAGGTTTCAGGGGTGGCAACGCATCTGCATTTTGACCTCTGGTTTCGTGCAGTATAGACGGCAGTTATAATTAAATTGTCTGTTTGTAATATAAAAATAACCGCTTTTTACTAAATGCATATTATTATGTATGTAAGTATACACGGTACATATACCAAAACATTTTTTTTTACAATTCTTGACTGTCTATCTGTTTGTCTGTTTGGCTGGACTAATCTGAACCGATTTTGACGGGACTTTCACTGGCAGACAGCTTATGTAATAAGGAGTAACTTAAGCTACTTTTATACTAGCTGCGCTTACGACTTTGTCCAGATAGATACTGAACAATCATAAATTCTCACGCAAGCGAAGTCACGGGCACAGCTAGTAATAAAATAAAAATACTCATTCATTCACAATTCCTAAAGTCTATCTGAAATAAGATAAAATATACTACAGCATTTTTCACCTTTTAAAAATAAGTGGTGAAATATTTTCATCAACATAAATGGCTTAACAAAGTAAATGGAAAGCGACAAAACAAATTTGTAAGTCGCTTCACGAAAGAGTCGACTTAGGTTACCTAGTGTTTTGTCATACCTAAGAATAACAGAAATTAGAATTTTCAAGTAAGCTACGAAACATAAACATAGCTCCTGTTTTTATGTAGTAGTATTTTAGAGCCTAGTAGTATAGATAGTAGAGAAATAGTAGTATTTGATTGCCTCGTTGGCCCATGGTCGCAATCGCGATGGTGAAACCTGAGGTCCTGGGTTCGATCCCCAGGTCGGGAAATTCTGTTATTGGGTTTTTCCTGTGAGGAAATTCCCAGTAGTAGCCCGAAGTCTGATCGTGACTCGAAGAGCGCGTAAAGCCGTCGGTCCTGCGCTCGATCTCTTTCCGGTCGTGTCGGATTACCGTCCCATCGGGCTATGAGAGTGAGGGAATAGAGAGTGCATCTCTGTTTGCCTATACACTTGTGCACTATAATATCTCCCGCGCAGTTGGCCAGTCTCCGTTGAGATTGGCCGCCGTGACCGAAATTCGGTCTGGAGGACAATATTTTATAGCCTTATGGTTGGTATACTTATCAATACAGGTTAATTTTTTATGTCATGAAGTGGCCAACAAGAATACAGTTCAAATTGATGGTAAGTGAATACTGTTATCTATAAACATCTACATAAAGCAACACTCTCACAACAACAGCTCTCTGTGCAACCCCACAAATCTGAGGCATTTAGAGGCACCTTTCGATATGCAGCATCGAAAATCTGGAATGACCTACCTCCGCCGATACGCCAAATCAATACAATATTTACATTTAAAAAACAACTACGACAATTTTTTTTGAAACAACAATACATTGATAATATAGGTATATATCGGTAGGATGGCCCCGTAATTACTATCACAGAGACATAATAACTTACACTACTTATGAGGGTTTGTTTTATAAAAGAAAATTTTTTAAAGTTTAATTCCTTACCTAATAGGTACTATAGATTAACTAGCGGCCCGCCCCGGCTTCGCCCGCGCTGCTCTGCTCCTATTAGTCATAGCGTAATGTAAGCTATCCTATCTCTCAAGTTGGATCGAACTGCACATGGTGTGCGAATTTTATTATAATCGGTTAAGTGGTTTAGGAGTCCATTGAGGACAAACATTGTGACACGAGATTTATATATATTAAGATGTATGTAAGCATTTGCATTACCTCTAACTGTAAGCATCTCAGTGGATGAGAACACGTATTACCACCTCTGAATCTCGTTGACTCGTCATTCGCTTCATTTGGAGACCTGTAAAAAAAAAAAACAATGATTTTAATATGTTGAAGATGTTACGTATCTACGGATATCAAAATACTCACAAAAGAATTGGTAAAATATTAACCTATTATACATTGCAAACAATACTTTGATGCCTACCGATAAGATGTAGTCTTCGGACAAACGGATGACTGCATCGACACCAGGTGTGTATCATGTGCACCAGTAAGTAGGTATACAATTATATACATGTATATACAAGTAGGTATTCCTTACTTCTCGCCTGTTATTATATGTCTTTGATTATATGCCTACTCGTCTCCTGTGGGTATGTCCATAATGTCCATACAGGCTCGTGCACTTTAAGATTCATTGTCTGCAAAAGTATAAGATATGATTACTTAATGTAAATGAACATAATTACCTACTAATTAAACACCTTTTAACGTGACAAGATCAAGTACATAATACAATATAACTTTAGAGTTAGAAGTAGTAAGCAGGGAGGTACTTAAATAAAAGTACTTTTAAAAAATATTTTAAAAAGAAAAAGATTGTTATTTATATAGTAAATGATACTTACCAAAGTTGTGGATACTAATTGTTGAATATTAATTGTTAATTGTTATTATTATATTGTCATTAATTGTTTCGTGTTGGTATCGGGTGATTTGTTGGCAATGGAGATAGTGTTGCTCGCTTGGATACTTTCTTTTTTTTTTACGTTTGCGCACCGGCTGACAGCAGCACAGCTCACCACGCGACCTAATAATTAATATTTGGTTCCCACCTTTCGATCGGAAAAGTTCGATTGGGAAACGGCGGCTGAGCGTCGCCGTCGGCAGCGCTCGGATGAAGTCGGGGGAGGTCGTGTGGTGAACAAATATAGGTACCTACCAAACAGAGATGGAGATAGATGACATCTCGACGCACTTGTATGCGCTCGTATAAGTGTAATATAATTTATCTTAATATATATAAATCTCGTGTCACAATGTTTGTCCTCAATGGACTCCTAAACCACTTAACCGATTATAATAAAATTCGCACACCATGTGCAGTTCGATCCAACTTGAGAGATAGGATAGTTTAAATCTCAAATTATAGTCGAAATTTTAATTTATTGCTAATTATTTGTCTGTTATTATTTGACAGTCACAATTATCTGTTAACTCCAAATGATTCTAACAGATGTCGATACTTTTCGACTGGGTTGAGTAAGTAATCAATAGATGGCGCTGTTATGGTAAATCTACAAACGTGTCATATAAGCTACATTTTAACAGCATAATTACCACGTGTTGTTGACGCTATAAAATTAATTAAATTTATTTTGTAGTGAACGAAATACCGTATAATTCAATTATTACCACTTTTTAAATTTTTGGTGTTAGCATAGCCGGCCACGTCTATATATATAAAAATGCAACCCGTTTTCCTTGGTCACGGCATCACGCGTGAATGGCTTCACCGATTTGGCTAATTTTGGTTTTGAATGATTTTTGGAAGTGTAGGGAAGGTTTAAAAGGTAAGAAAATATGAAGGAATTGAAGGGAAAAAGTAAAAACCACAATTTTATTTTTCCATACAAATTGTCCGTATCTATCAAACCTTTGACACCTTATTTCATTCTGAGGCAATACGAAGTTTGCCGGGTCAGCTAGTATACCTATATATTTAAACATTTTTGTACGTTTTATTTTATATTATGTAATATTTTATGTAATTTGTTGGTATTCAAGTACGTATAATTTTTTATTTTTGTTTTTGTTTAGTTTAACCTGTTTTATCTACTTATATAATAAATATAATATAATTTATTTGCACTTATGTATCGGTTTATTCCTAGTAAGTATTTATTATATTGATATAGACTTTTAGGACTGATATCCGTGTCCCACCAACTAGTTTCCAGTTGAAAACCAGCGTCAGGCTCCGCCTTGACATTTTGCTGAACTGGGAACTATTTGGTGCAGCCGTGAGATCTTGTTTTATTTTTCTACTGTTACAAGGTACCTATTTCTTTTTATATTAACAGTGTTCTTTCTTTTTTTTTGTGTTCTTATGTCAATGATTTCATAAATGTTGTTTTTTTTTTGTCGTACCAAAATACTTATATTTTAAATGTTTAATTTTTTTTGATCGGCTGCGCCAATAAATGTTTTTTCTTCTTTTTTTCTTCTTTTCTTCTATAAAAAACATACGGGTCGAATTGAGAACCTCCTCCATTTTTCAATCAAAAACCAGTGATTTCGATTCTACTCCTGAGGTATAAGTTGTTATACTTCTCCGCCAGAAAACTGCAATAGCGTTGAACACTACTATATAGCAGCTACTAGATTAGATAATCTGATGGTACCTACGTCCTCGAGCTCCGTCACTGGAGCTCTACCACTGGTAAATTACTAATCACTATATAATTATGCCGTATCACAAAAAACGGTAAGCTTGTAGCACTGAAAATTTATGAATAAATACTTTTCAGCCGAGCGCAGCGGTACGTCAACTAGTCCAAGAAGCAACTACGTTATTTTAAGTGAGTAAATATAATTTCCCACGTTTTAGGGCTGATGAATATTATTTAGTACTAGCTGCGCCCGCGACTTCGTGTTAGAATTTATGATTGTTCAGTATCTACCCAGACGATTCGTGGACGCAGCTAGTATAGAAGTACCCTAAGTTACTCCTTATTACTTAAGCTATCTTCCAGTGAAATTACCGTCAAAATCGGTTCAGCCGTTCCTGAGATTAGCGGGAACAAACAGACAGACAGACATACAAACAGACACAAAAATTGTAAAAAATGTTGTTTTGGTATATGTACCGTGTATACATACACATGCATTTAGTAAAAAGCGGTTATTTTTATATTACAAACAGACACTTTTTATTTATTTGTATAGATTGAAAACATCATAATAATTGCTAGTTTTTATAACTAAAAAGCGATACGTATCACGAGGTTAGAACCTTTGAAACATTATTCGTTTACCATCGACGTGGTCAAAGGCCTGAATCAAATCCCTTCTTTATTAGAAGGGATTTGATTCAGGCCTTTGACCACGTTCTTTATTAGAAGGGATTTGATTCAGGCCTTTGACCACGTCGATGGTAAACGAATAATGTTTCAAAGGTTCTAACCTCGTGATATATATACTAACATAAACACGTTGTTTATATCCTTCAGATAAAAATTATGACGAGTTCGTTGTGCATAAAAGATACCCCCAAACATATTCATAGAATAGGCAGATGGCAAACGATAGACTTTTGTAAATGTATTTTTTTTCTGTATAATCGGGTACTCTTGTCACACAGTCGTGGTTGTGTAAATGAGATATTATGATATTTCGTTCATGTTGACTACTGTTATCTTGGTGATATGCTCACAATTATGCCTCGGTAGCCTAGTGGTAGCAGGCCACTACTACTACGCTGAGGTCCTGGGTTCGATTCCCGGGTAGGGGGTTATCAGAGATAATGGTGAAAAAGCCTTTGACTCTGGTTCTATTGGGATTTTTCCATTTTCTGGAAATTTCCCAGTACCTCAAAGTTTGGTAATGTGCCCGGAGATGTCAACAGGCTCGCCACCTGTTACATGGGCCAAAACGTAACCGGCGAATCGTGGGTGTTTGCATGTATGCTTGAATGCATGCATTTACCTCTGCCTACCCCTTCGGCGATTACAGGCGTGAAGTTACGTTTTTTTATGCCAGATAAAGTCGTTGCGTAGGACTATTATTGATAGCTATTTTATTTGGTCAGTCAGCGAATTGGTGATCCACCGTGTGCTCTTTTACCTTCCACTTGGCTTTAGTCCACCATTCTCCCCATAAAATTCTCGTTTCTAGAGATATGGATGTCAATAGGTATTCTCCGTTGCACAGTTAATTAAGAACGATATTTGGTCAACAATAATTAAAATTTACCTAAAAAAAAGCGTTAGAGTTGGCACGTGACGACCCCATCGCCAAGTGTTGTGATTGCATATTCCTCCAGTTATTGTGCGACTGTAAGCCTGGAGGATGCCATTGGCTGCAATTATAAAATAACAAAAATAATAAAATACGCTTACACTCACAGCCCCACAGTAGGAACCCGCGACCCTTCGAATAAAACGGTCATCTCACACCGCTGGACTAACAGGGTCGTCAAATGATTGATGATGGTACCTAAAAACGATTGTAACAAAAAGGCTCGATGAATGATTCGTGAAACAAATTAATGTCTTCAAAAAGTCGGACACGTTCAGGGAGCCTAATCCTGAGCAATTTTCATACGTCAGCAGCGATTTTTTCAGGCAGCCGAGAAAATGCGTTGTCGCCGCAATGACTATTTACGCAGAAGTTAATCAATTTTGTGACGCCGCCGCGTCGTTCGTGGGATGAGAATGGACAGCGCGGGGAACATAATAATATTTGCGGCGGGTCTATATTTTTATTATGCTTGAAACATGGCGACGATGTTACAGTGTATATGTGTATATACTAATATTATAAAGCGGAAAAATGTGTATGGTTGTAACGAATTAGCTTTTTAATTTTTAATATAAAAAATGAAATTTCAAAGTTTAGCGTCCATAGTCGGCTCGTATTTCCACGCAAGCATCCATGCACTATAAAAAATACGCTTTCAGTCACAGCCCCACAGTCTGTATAAACCAGTGAAAACATAGAACACATACACAACCACCCAGACCCGAAACAAAAATGTCTGTAGGCCATACAAATATTTGTTCCGGTGCGGGGATCGAATCCGGATTTCTTATAAAAAATCTGGTTATCGTAGAAATAAGCTGTCCAAGATTATACAATTTTGCCATGTCATATAAAGAGTAAAACATGGACTCCGAACCTTCCCGGAAATGTTGATTCATTCTCATCCGAAATCGCGGCTGCGTTACAAAATTGAATAACTTTTCCGTAAATAAACATTGTGAGGATATTTTCCTCAATCTATACGTATAAAAATCAATTGTTGTTCGTTAGTCTCGCTAAAACTCGAGAACGGCTGGACTAATTTGGCTAATTTTGGTTTTGAATTATTTTTGGAAGTCTAGATAAGGTTTAAAATTTAAGAAAATATGAAAAAAATCAAGGGAAATAGTAAAAACCACAATTTCATTTTCCCATACAACTAGTCAATATACTCGTATATCAAACCTTTGACACATTATTTCATTCTGAGGCAATACGAAGTTTGCCGGGTCAGCTAGTTATCTTATAAAAAATGAAGTATTTAAATCCTGGAACGTTTATAATAATATTTGTTTAGCATAAATCATTGTTGAATATACAGAGTTCAATACAATACACACGGAATAGATAAACATGTTTAATGTGTAACGATGTGAATTTTGAATGAAAATTATGATTAAGTAATTTCATCAAAGCCTAACGTTATGCCTTTGATCAAATTAATTTCTAAGTTGCTTTGTTTTCACATCTATTATGTATCTATCTGATTAAAACTCGCTTGGGAATGAGAGTGTAAAATTAAAAATGCATACTCCGATGGTTCCCGGTGCGGGGATCGCGCCCGCAATCATTCGACTCAACGGTCATTTCACACCGCTGGACTAACTGAGTTGTCAAAGGTAAGTAGAAGAAGAAGAAGAAGAAAAGTATTTATTTCTTTGGTCTCACACAACGTGCAACTGAATCCGTAGCGTAGTGGTAGAAGGCCACTACTACTACGCTGGGGGTCCTGGGTTCGATACCCGGGTCGGGGACTATCAGAGATAACGGTTTAAAAATCCTTTATCTCTGGTTCTATTGAGATATTTCCATCTTCTGGAAGTTTCCCAGTATTACCCCCCGTATTAGTCCCTGATTTTTGGTAATGTGCCCGGAGATGGCAACAGGTTCGCCACCTGTTACATGGGCCAAAACGTAAACGGCTAGTCGTGGGTGTTTGCGTGTATGCTTGAATGCATGCATTTACCTCTGCCTACCCCTTCGGGGATCACAGGCGTGAAGTTACGTTTCACACAACGTTTACATACAGATAAGAGAAAATAACGAGACAAACTAATATTAAGGGTATGGTTATGTGAAGCCAAGAAAAATGTCACCCATCTCAGCTATATGTCGCGGGAAATGCCGCAACGCTGATATTCTGATGGGCCCTGTGTTAGATAAACGTTACGAACTACAAGTTTGAAATAAAGTTTAGGTAAGGAGAAATAAACTAAACATAGTAAACATTTTTTAAATTTAACAGTAATAGGTACCCATATAAATGACTTATTTAATTATCAGTACAAAAAAATGCCTATCTAATCTAATACATGAGATAATACATAATATCTAATCATCTAATACATAAGAAATCCTATAAATTGCTAATTATACACTCCCTGTCTATCCCGTAAGGGACCTGGTGTGAAGTTATATACATACATAATATATATGCAAGTAATTATATTTATTTATTAATTTAAAAAAAATAAATATACATACAAATTTTATACATTATTGACATCATAGTGAACGCAAATATATATTTATTTATAGGTAATATGTAATATAGCTTGTAGGTATAAATAGGTATACGTAGGTATAAGTAAGTATATATAATGTATTATTATTATTTTATTATGTATAGGTTGCTAGTTTAATATATTTTTTCGTCTCGGACTTCGCGCATTTCGTTCCTGAGACATCTAATTTCATGTACTAAATCTACTGAGGTAGATCATATACAATATACTCGTACTTATGTGGTACAAAGCACCATAGAATCCTTCGAGACTGATAGGTACTTCTTACTGGTAAGGATCCCACTGCAGAATCATTTCGTTCACCCAGATATGCTGCAAGCCTAATTTTCATGCAAATTTATTATTTTGAGAATATAATATATCCACTAGGTTGCCAAGCAAAATTTGGCCGCAAGTATTTTTTTTTATCTTTAACTGCCAGTAACTTTTATTTGAGGCCGATTTAATTTGACTCCCGTATAACGGAATAATAACAAAGAAATAGCTTTAATTTGATACATAAATAATACATGTACGTTACGGACGTAAAAAGTTATCCGGGCGAAACGAAAATAGGTAGGGGCGGCCAAGTGCGCAACGGCAGCCGTGATTTTTCAGAGTATTAATACATATTGGCGTGAAGTAGACAATATTTTATTGAAAAAACAATTTTAAAAAAATTCTTGCCCAAAAAAAATGTACATAAAAAAGTTAAAAAGTGGCCTTTTTTTGATTGGCAACCTAGTGGATATACAACATGCAACAGGAATAATGCACACTCTCTAACGCGCCGATTAGAAAATCGAGTTATAATCATAGTACATGAATTGAAATAACATGTTTATGTATTTAATATTTTTTTATTTATGAAATAAGTTGTCCTCTATTTGTATGTACAATATGCACACCCTACGCTTCGCGTACTTATCATTATTCTACCTACGGACGCACATAAAAACGTGAACCTACTCACACACCCACACTGTTGTAATGTGATGTAGCGTAACGTGCATACTCTTATTTAACACTCGCTAGAAATAAGATTAATTTTTACTATTTTATTTCTTAAATTATTATTTATAATAAAAAGCACGTCTGAACGAGTTCTAATAAACTTGTTGAGACTAGCATTTTATTTTGAATAGACGTTAGTCTCATTTTCGTTTGTATTGTCTGTTCACCAAATGGGTGACCATAATTTCCTTTATTGTAATTAATTTTGGGACAAAATATTACCTGCATATTATATCAAAAATGCCAGAAATTGATTCGGTTATCGATTCTGAACAAGTTAGTTTCGGGTTGTACATTTAATCCTGTTACACGTTGTATATTCTCTAGATTATAAATATGCATAAAAATTAGGTTTGAAGCTTAACTGGATGAACGAAATGATTCTGCAGTGGGATCCTAACATATAAAATATACGATTATGAAACCATCAAACGACAAATTTGTTACATACGCCGCTCTTACAGGGATACAAATAAAGATCATTTTTCTATAAACAAAATTGAAGATTCATGTCGTTTCTCCATTAAATGTTGATCGTATTTCTTTTAAACGTAATAGTCATAAATTAAATTTCGTTTGTTCAGGCAATGTGAGTCTTGTGTTAGAAAAAATTGAGTTCATATTCAAAGAGTCTCGCTGCCTTTGGTAAGCGACACGGTTCTCGAAGGAACAAAATGCTGTCAGCGGTGTATCACAAGGCGGTATATTTGATCCGTATGGACTTTTTTGTTATAAGGAAAAATCGTATTCAATACAATGTACCAAAGGGAGTCAAAATTAATCTTTACGGTAAAATTGGTCACGGTATATTGTATCCTTCAGGGATATGAAATATGCAACACTGTATTTTGCATTGTAGATCAGTAGGTCACAACTTTGCCTCTCGCCTATAAATTTCTTACTAAACTTTGTGGAGGGTTATGAATTTCAAAGGCTTTGTACGTGATCGAATTAATTTGTTGCCTCGTTATCAAATTTTAACTTTGCACCTTATTGTTTGGATATAAGATATTCTTCGTCAGATTCATGCAGGTGTCTTTGTTTAACTTTTTAAAGTTCTTCCATAACACATTTTAAAAGAGCATAATATACCTATAAAACAGGTACAGGACACCCACACAAAGACCATAAGTCAAAATACAGGCCAGAGGTATTATGCCACTGTGCCGAAAATTACAGGGCCGTAAATTACCACCAAAGCGGAACACGATAGTGCTAAACACTACCATTTAGCGGCAAGTATATTAGGTAATGCGGTGGTGCCTACGCCCTCGAGCTCTGTTACTAGAGCTCTACCACCAGTATATTTTTTATGTAACGAAAGTGGCAAACAAGCATCACATTAATGTACGCTTGTTTACCACTTCCATTACATTAAAAAAAAAATCTGTGATAATTCATCCATTAACAAAAACGATTAATTCTTACAATGCTATCTGTAGGATTTTGCGAATTAAAACTTGTCGATACTAGCGACATCTGAAAACGGATTTTGTTCATTATATTATTTTTATACTATTGGATACTATACAGGGAAACTTGCTGGCGCATGCACACATTTACGATTCTCATTAGCAATTAACTCCACCGATTAGAAATATGTTTGTTGTACGTAGATAAGTGTTGTTAGTAGATATAATTTATAGTTTTACATCCGTGTCCCACCAAGTAGTTTCTAGTTGAAAACCAGCGTCGGGCTCCGGCTTGACATTATGCTGAACTGGGAACTATTTGGTGCAGCCCTGAGATCTTGTTTTTAGGGTTCCGTACCTTAAAAGGAAAAAAGGAACCCTTATAGGATCACTCGTACGTCTTTCTGTCTGTCTGTCTGTCTGTCTGTCCGTCCTTCACAGCCAATTTGCTCCGAAACTACTCGAAAGATTGAGTTGAAATTTGATAAATATATGTAAATTGGTGACCCAAAGATGAACACGTCAAGTATAATAATAAATTTTAAACAGGGGGGCCTCTTACGGGGGGTATATCAGAAAATTAAAAAAAAATAAATCGTAAACTGTGTCGTGTGATCGTGTGACATATCAAATGAAAGAAGTTGTTGTCAGAATCTCAGATGTTATTTTTATAATTTTTGCATAAACAAATTTGAAGTTATTTTAGAAAAACGACGAAAATTGACCATTCCCCCCCCGACTCCGAAACTACTTAAAATTTTGAAAAAAATGTGGAAAATAGTTCTTTGCCTATAGATTACTGGAAGACCTATAAGAAGTTTTTCATTACATTACTTACTCTGTAAATGCACTAAATACGGAACCCTACACTGCGCGTGGCCCGACACGCACTTGACCGGTTTTTTTTTCTACTGAAACAAGGTACTTTTTTTATGATATCAGAGTTCTTTCTTTTTTGTGTTATAATGTCAACCCTTTCATAAATGTTTTTTGTTTTGTTCGTTTTCTACTTATATTTTAATTGTTTTTTTTTCTATTATTTTTCTATGTTGTACCTGATATTCGTATTTCGGCTGCGCCAATAAATGTTTTTTCTTCTTCTTCTACTTTCTGTCCTAAATTCAAATTAGAATTATACCAAACCAACAAACATGATAATGATTTGTAGTTGAGACTTATAAGATCGTGTTCTCTTCAAAAATGTCAAATAAGAACATTAAATTTGAATTTTCATCCCCTATTTGAACTTTGCAAAGGTTGGTATTTAAAAAAATAGTAGTCTATATGGGGCCTTGGGTCGTAGAACAAATGTTGTCGGAATTGATGTAAAGAGGCTGACTGCAAGAGGTGACGCGCTAATTTAAATTAAGCCTGTATTTATTCTGAATAGTAATAATGGCAACCCTTGATTCGTCCCACTGCTGAGCACGAGTCTCTCCCCTTCTTGGGAGGAGGTCTGGAGCTTTCTCCACCACGCTGCTCCAATGCGGGTTGGTGGAAATAAGGGTCAGTGGCCAACCCGTTGTCGGATGTTTACAAACCGCCCATAAGGCCTCCGACAAGGTTATGTATCGACAGCAACCGGGACCGACAGCTTATCGTGCCCTCCGAAGCACGGAAACGCGTATTTTATTTTAATTCGTCACAAGCGGTCACCCATCACACACCCGACAGCGCCCGTATCGCTTAACCGAGTAGATCGCTTCCGATCTACACCAGCCGCAAGGCAGCATTTATTCTTAATTCATTCCAAATAGATGCAGTTGTTTATCTATGATAGCGTAACAGACAGACAGACTTTCATATTTATAAATTGGTATGGAACATGGTAATAGATGTTAACAAACTACCGTATTAATTTACCATGAATGTGAACTGTACCTACGCTTGTACAAAAAATGTAGCGCCAACGCTCGCAACTCTTTCACTAGCCAAATTTTTCATTCAAACACGTCGCCTGACGTACTGATTTTTTTCCAAACTTCACTATTCCCAACGCTTTGTGACAGAGCAAACACCGCACCTAAATACGCGATCTTTTTTTCACCGTTCGCAATCCATCAAAGGTCGACCATCTATTGTACTCGTCACTTAATTGTGCACCGAAAGGATTGTACATTTTTAACTGATACATGGAAAGGGATCTGATAAAGTTTTTTTTTTACGTTTTTAGGATTCCGCACGTACAAGGCACGAAAATAAGGTTTTGAATACTTTAATGTTATTTTCTTTGGCCAATAGTCCGGTAGAACGGAAAACAGAATCAAAATGAGAAATTCATTTATTCATTTAAGGTGACAGGAACCTCTTATGACACGTCAAAAACAAACAAATCATAACAATTGATATAAATTAGAAAATAAAAAAAAACGGAACGGAACGGAAATATCTTTATTCTCTAAAGTGCACTTGCGAAAATATAGACGGACAGACAAGTTAGTATCTAGTTATGGTCATGTTTGGTTAGGCTTTGTCGAGCTGAGGATCTTTTTTTATGTAATGGAACTGGCAAACAAGCATGTAGTTCACATTCATGTTAAGTGATGACTGCAGCCTATAGGTAGGTACTGACACTAAGACCAAGGTCAAAATGCGTATGCGTTACCTAAGGCTTAAGGTGTTTTGCCTCTGTGCCGGAAATTACAGGGCCGTACATTACCACCTGACCGGACTACGATAGTGCTGAACACTACCATTTAGCGGCAAGTATATTAGGTAATGCGGTGGTGCCTACGCCCGCGTGCTCCGTCACTGGAGCGCTACCACCGGTAAAAACCTTTGAAAGTTAAGATAGTAAGAACAGTGGTATATTTTTTTATACGATTACACTCAATACTTATCATTAGGTATTATATAAACCTGTGTCGTAGATGCCGTTGTACACATACAACACATACACAAACACTCAGACCCGAAACAAATATCTGTTAGGCCATACAAATATTTGTTCCGGTACGAGGTTCGAACTCGCGACCCTTCGAATCAAACGGTGGTTTCGCACCGCTGAACTAACCGGGTTCGTCGTAATGTTTTATTTATTCGCAGCCCTTGGTGCGCGTGTTCAAAAAGCACCGGGTCACAAATTTTTCAAAATTTATGATACTGATATCCGTTCAGGATTCGAAGCCGAAATCCGTTAATCAGAAATGAGTACCCATTTTGGCAAACAAATGTTTCCGCGATGATTCTATTGCTGAAAATCAAAGCCCGGCAACATTATATTTATTGGTGGTAGAGTTCCTGTGTAGGAACTCGAGAACATAGGCATCATCTAAGCCTGTATTACCTAATATATCTGCCGCCAAATTCAAAATTCAAATCATTTATTTCAAATTGGTCTACAAGGACGCTTTGCATTGGTTATAAGCTACCTATAGTGAATGACTTATAAAAGTAATCTAATAGGTATCGTAGGTACTAATAGGTATAGGTATTTTCAGAAAATACAAAAATTTCAACCGGGAGGATGGATATAGGTTGTCAGTTTCGTGGAATCCGGTTATCGGGCAATGTAGACGTCGGGATGTATCTTCGGATAAATCGTCGGATGATGTGAGTGTTGTGTGTCGGGACCTTAATGTATTGAATCAAAATAATGACGACCAACCGCGGGTAGTTCGAAGAACTGGCGCGGGTACAAGACGATGACACCATGGAGCAGCAGTCTTACTCGTGACCACGGCCGTCGCATTACGGCCGAAACGTCGAGTGTCGAGGTAAATACTTCGATTAAAATAGTACGCGATTAAGTCCCGTTTACAATATAAAAATATGAATACAAATCGTGTAAGTTTAAAACAATTAATCTAATAGGTATTAATGAATAGCAATTTAATAATAAAATTTAACCGATTAATATGTAAATCATCAAATTTCTTCATGGAAGATAGAGAAAAATCTGTTCGTCATAATCATAGTCACAGATTTTTCAAATGTACGACACCGATATCTGTTTAAGATTCGAATGCGAAATCCGTTAATCAGAAATGAGTACCCATTTCGGCAATCATGTTTCCGTAAAAACTAAACGTTAAAAATATCTTTCTTTGCATTTATAACTTGTACGTATGAATAAACAGATATACAATGCGAATGTGGATGGTTGCAGAGGCCCAGGCAGACCAAGACTGACCTACCATGACCAAATAGGTCGAGTTCTGTCTGATGGTGGGGTCAAAAGTCTTAGGAATCGGCGTGCATGTATGAAGAGAATGACGAAGGTAGACGAGGCACGAGAGGTTTGTCAGAACCGGGATATCTGGCGCTCTACACTCTCTGCCTACCCCGTTAGGGACCTGGCGTGAAGATACATACATACGTATGAATAAATGATAGGTTATGTGACAAAAGTGCCAAACATGCAGTAAAAACATAGAGAAAACTAGAGGCATAAATGCACATGCGTCCCTATTAAAATGTAAAAAATAATGTCTCGTATTCTTTTCTTGTCCGTTTGTATAGGACATTTGTATAGGACATTATAGGACATATGGAACATTCTGTTGATGCCTATTTTAGTTCTGAGCTATTTTTGGACCATTATTTATTTTGGGTATTATAATAGTAATAATTTGACAATGACATATCAATCAATATTATTATGTCAATTGTTGTTATTCACTTCATATATTTTTTTGTTATTTGACCTATCATAAGAATTTTTATGATTTCCAAGTAATGAAATTAATTTCGTAAATACTCGTACGACACCAAATAATATACAAAATATATATTTTAAAAAGATTTTTTTACGTCCCACTGCTGGGCACGAGTCTCTCCCCTTAGAAGTATCTATCTAATTTTACCTATGTTAAAATATTATTTAATATTATAAAGCTAAAGAGTTTGTTTGTTTTTTCAGGAACTGGTACGATTTTAAAAAATCTTTCAGCGTTAGACGGCCCATTTATTGAGGAAGGCTTTAGGCTTTAGGCTTAGCGTGATGTTATACATCACGCTAAGATAAATAGGAGAGGGTAGGTAACATTGCAACCACGCGAAGCCGAGGCGGGCCGCTAGTTAGAAATAATAATCACAAATATCCCATTGTCGGATCAGGTCAGACATAATCCGACTGTCAGCCATTAATGCTCTCTCCATTTGTCATTATCCCACTTATTAGGCAATGATTGACGTGCATTATACAAATGTCTTATTATCGGATAATCGGCACACGCCATTTTTTGGGGAATCAGGGAAAAATGGTATTGTTGCCGTTTTTGGGGTGATTCCGGGATAATGGGTGATGTTTAAATGGATTATTGTGGTCACCTGCCTTGTGAAATGAGCGTGGTGGAACGAGGGGTGGTGGGATCGATTTTCGAGGTGCGATAAATGATTGAAAAATGTAAAAATGAAAAAAGGCATGCTCCGATGGTTCGGGCATATAGAAAGAATGTCGAATGAGCGAATGACTAAACAGATATACAATGCGAATGTGGATGGTTGACCCAGGAAGACCAAGACTGATCTACCATGACCAAATAGGTCGAGTTCTGTCTGATGGTGGGTTCAAAAGTCTTAGGAATCGGCGTGCATGTATGAAGAGAATGATGAAAGTAGACGAGGCACGAGAGGTTTGTCAGAACCGGGATATCTGGCGCTCTACACTCTCTGCCTACCCCGTTAGGGACCTGGCGTGAAGATACATACATTTTTTTTTTTAAAGTGATGTAGTTTCGTAGCTTCGCGCCTGTAATCCTCGAAGGGCAGAGATAAATGCATGCATATAACCATACATGCAAACATCGTTGATTCGCCGGTTACGTTTAAGCCCATGTGTGTGGTGGCTAGCCTGATTACATCTCCGGGCACATTACCAATATTCAAGGTAACTTCCAGAAAATTAAAAAATCCCAATAGAACCAAAGATATAGGATTTCACACCGTTATCTATGAGAGTCCCCGATCCGGGAATCGAACCCAGGACCTCATCCTAGTAGTGGTGTTAAATTGTAGAAATTAAACTTGCGGATTTTCTCGCTTATAATATACAACACTTCCAAACTTTTTACACCCGACGTTTCGTCGAATTAGTCTGCCCGTGACCACGGTAGCTGGAAAGCGACCGAAACGTCGGGTGTAAGAAGTTTGGGAGTGTTGTATACGCGAGAAAATTCGCAAGTTTAATTTCGACAATGTACGAAGCTCGCGAAAACGTTAGTGGTGTTAAAGTTAAAGTTTGGCGATAAAATTGATTCGACAGTCTTTTTAACCGACATCGAAAAAAGAAGATGGTTATCAATTCCTCGCAATCTTTTTTTTTATCTTAGGTATATCTTCATATACGTATGGTTGATTTGAAATTAAAACATTAACCGATTGCACAATTAAATAATTACCCCCTTATTCATAAACGTAGTTTAGCTAAAGTGTTGCTAATCTCTCCTTTGTCTTCTTCTTTTCTCCACATTTGACAATGCAACTGACAAAGACAAAGCATTCTAAAGCTAAAACGTATCTAATGTACGTTTATGAATAAGGGGGATAATGTGTTATCCTATAATGACAAAATTGAAGTATAAGTAACAAGCATACAAAATAAAATATTAGAAATATTATTATAGACTTTTTATGCTATGAAAGTGGCAAACAAGCAAGCGGTTCACATTGATGTTACGTGATGACTGCAGCCTATAGACACCCACACAAAGACCAAGGTTAAAGTGCAGATGCGTTACCACTCCTGAGGCCTAAGTTGTTATGCCTCTGTGCCGGAAAATGCAGGGCCGTACATTCCATCTGGATAAGGTGTTATAATTAATTATTTATTGCATGTTACTTGCAAAATTGAAGTAGCAAACAAGCATACAATAGCATATACTGGTGGTAGAGTTCCAGTGTAGGAGCTCGAAGGCGTAGGCACCACCGCATTACCTAATTTATCTGCCACTAAATGGTAGTGTTCAGCAGTATCGTGTTCCGGTTAGATGGTTATGTATGGCCCCGTAATAACTATCACAGAGACAGAACACCTAAGGTCTCAAAGGTGGCAACGCATCTGCATTTTGACCCCTGGTTTTTGTGTAGATGTCTATAGGCTGCAGTCATCGTGCAAGCAGCATCCCCGGGTGCCGCAGTGGGCTCGCACCTTTACTCTACGTATGAACAAAGTGTAGTGGTACCCTGATCGAATTAAAAACTATACCTAACTTTGTAGAGCAGCCATAGTAAGAGAGATGATTGGTTTTTCACCCCGGGGCTTGCTTCGTGGAATATTTAATAGAGAACTATAAGAGCATTAGATTTTGCTTGTAATTTTGTTCACGTGAATGGAATTGGTGAGAAAAAGCTTAAATCTACCTGATTTGTAAAGTAATTTAGTCCAACACTCTCCAATTTCCTTGGTCTCAAATGATATTCTTAATACAGCAGATTTATTTTATGGTTCTCTTGCCTCTTTCAAAAACGCTATCAAATGTCATTAGAATAAATTATGTACCTTATAAATAAATGTAGCAAATGAGAATCTGTATAAATCAGGTATAACAGTTACAATAGTTTATTTTATAAGTAACTAGCTGACCCGGCAAACTTCGTATTGCCTCATAATGAAATAATGTGTCAAAAGGTTTGATAGATACGGACTATTTGTATGGGAAAATGAATATGTGGCTTTTACTATTCCCCTTCAATTTCTTAATATTTTCTTACCTTTTGAACCTTCCCTGGGCTTCCAAAAATCATTCAAAACCAAAATTAGCCAAATCGGTTCTTCCGTTCTCGAGTTTTCGTTAAAACTCGAGAACGGAAGAACCGATTTGACTAACGAACAGCAATTGATTTTTATATAGGTATATAGACAGATTGTAACTTGTTTTTTAAATGACTTTAAAATTATTTGAGTGCCATGACATAATAATTATTTCAAAAATACAAATCTATACTTATAATAAATCTGTAGAAGTGTAAATTCTGTACATTAAAAATATTGAAAAAATAAATACCAGGGGATGTTATTAGATCGATACCGAACACAAATATGTGATTAGAATTTTTTTTGTCTGTCTGTCTGTTTGTTCAAGCATCACATAAAGACTACTGGTCCGATTACAATGAAACTTGGTATGATTATACTTTAACCTTTGGCGCACAACACTGGGTACTTTTCATCCCGAAAAATGTCTGTTTGTATGTGTGTTTGTGCACGCTTATATCAGAAACGGCTTATTCGATCGGTTTTCACTAATATATTGTGGTAAGTTTCACTTAAACATTTAATGTTTGTTTCATGTGAATCGGTTCAGAAATAAAAAAGTTATGTCAATTTAAAGAATCGTATCGAATATTTTTAAGCTATTCTGTATCTTAGTTCTATCTTTTGGGGGGTTTCGTACCTAAAAGGTAAAAATGGGTCCTACGGATTACTTATCCTCCGCCGTCTGTCCGTCTGTCCGTCTGTCTGTCACGAAAGCTAACACTTTCACAAATTATGTATTTCTGTTACCGCTATAATGTAGACGCTTAAAATTTTCACAGAATTTTTAGGTCCTATGTTGTATTGTAGCTTCCATGATAAATCTATATAGATACAAATAAATAAAATTGGAGTGTCTGCTTGTATCTTAAAATAACCCCATATTACTAAACGCATATGTATGTATACACGGTACATATACCAAAACAACATTTTTTACAATGTTTGTCTGTCTGTCTGTTTGGCGGGGCTAATCTTGGGAACGGCTTGACCGATTTTGACGGGACTTTCACTGGCAGATAGCTGATGTGATAAGGAGTGACTTACGCTACTTTTATACTAGCAGCCCCCGCGACTTCGTCCGGGTAGATACTGAACAATCATATTTTTTCTCACGTAGACGAAGTCGCGGGCACAGCTAGTAAATAAATAATTTCTAAAGCCAACGATGTTTGGCCTTTGTGCCAGATATTACAGGGCTTTCTTTTTATTTTCCTTATGATAATAAATTACGCGATATTAAATATCGTACGACGGAGTTTCCTCTTATTCATTAAAATGAGACTTGATAGGACTGATCTTCAGCTTCAATGCCTTTTTTGAATCAATTTTGTAGAAATTTAATTCATGATAAAGAAAATATTTAGGCGTCGGGACATGACGACCCACCGCCCACTTTTAAACTAACGAAGGTGTCAAACAAGCATGTAGTTCACATTGATGTTAAGTGATGTCTGCAGCCTATAGACACCCGCACAAAGACCAGAAGTCAAAATGCAGATGCGTGATACTTTTTTGCTAGTGCATTTAGTCAACCTAACATTACCATTCGAATAGGGCGGTAGTTAATGCAATAACACTGGAAAGGCAGCAGCATCCCGCGATAAAAGTAGCACCACTGCGATCGGCAATCTTATAAGCGTTTTTGGGTAAGCTTTTGTCCCGCAGATAACGAATTTCAGAGGAATATGGAAACATTTTAGGGCCCAGTAATAACTGTCACAGAGATAAAACAACTTATGTCTCAGGGGTGGCAACGAATTCTGGCTCAGGTCTTTGCGTATGTGTCTATAGACTGCAGTTATCACCTGTTCTCACATCAATGTTAATTGCATGCTTGTTTTTTTTAATTTAACTTATATATGTATCTTCACGCCAGGTCCCTAACGGGGTAGGCAGAGAGTGTAGAGCGCCAGACATCCCGGTTCTGACAAACCTCTCGTGCTTCGTCTACCTTCATCATTCTCTTCATACATGCACGACGATTCCTAAGACTTTTGACTCCACCATCAGACAGAACTCGACCTATTTGGTCATGGTAGGTCAGCCTTGGTCTTCCTGGGCCTCTGCAACCATCCACATTCGCATTGTATATCTGTTTAGTCATTCGCTAATTCGACATTCTTTCTATATGCCCGAACCATCGGAGCATGCCTTTTTTCATTTTTACACCGATACTATCATTCACACAAAGTCTCTTTCTTACATCTTCATTAATTTAACTTATGAAGGTAAAAAAACAATGAAAAAACCTAATTTCCTCTTTACCTTTTTACAAATTAACTGGAAGACTGGCGGAATATGAACCTCACACAATATATATCCCAAAACGTTAATGGTGAACGCACACTTATCCAAGAACATTCGAATCTGTAATCCTTTCCATTTTATAATCTAACTATTTAACTCCCTATTGAATAAATTTATATCTCAAATAGATATGAAATCCTCGTGTTTGCACAGCAATATTTTACTGTATTAACATTTTAATGAAAAGCTTGTAATAATTCAATGGATATTACATCACAAAACTAAGCTTGGGGCTGCAATTGAAGTTTTAGGCTTAAAATATTGCCAGTGTTGGGCCATAAAGCAAGCGTTATTGTGTTAAAAAAAAACATGTTTTAGTAAACTTGATCGATAAAACTTGTACCTATGTATGTCCTGTATAAATGTGCTGGTAAGAAGGTCCGTGAGTTAAAAAATAATCACATCCTTTGAAATTAAATCCTATAAAAATAATATCCGAATGATATACGTGTATAGGTATGTATTAATTTTTAGAAAATGTGTTGTCTTTTCTCTGTTACCTGTTACGTTTTACGTCTGTTTTATGTGTCTAGCTGTGTGTCAAATAAATGTTTCTTATCTTATCTATCTTATCTTATATCCTATTTACGGGTGATAACAGTAATGTGTCCGTACAGAACTCGAGCTTAGATTACTTACTCATGTTCACATTTATTTCCCCTTATTTAATTTTGTTCCTAGTAAATAGTAAGTTTCTAGTCGATAATTAGGTAATACGCACATATTGTAATTGATTCATGATTTTGAATTAGCTGCTGCAATAATCCGTTAGTAGAAATCAACAATTAAGAATACGTTTATGTATCTATCATTCTGGGACTTATGTGTTATTCACTTTATAAGCTAATTATTTTTTTAAATAACGTAATGCTCATGCGGTCATTTTTCTTTTAAACATTTATATCATCTATGTTTTTTGCACTTAAAACGATATAACAAAATAATGCTTAATTTTAAATACTTCAAAAAAAATCCGCTCCCGCTACATCTCAGCCGGTTTTCATGGCCTCTCATCAACCCAAACATTATAAATATAGAGCGGATAGATCTGTGAGAAGAGTAAACAAAATTATGAGTTGATAATACCCCCGACGGATGTTAGTCTGTTGCGATTTTTTTTATGCTAAGTACGGAAGCGACGACGTGCCCTTTGGCATATTTTTTGTTGTAATAAAGGTTGTTTACAAGGAAGGATGAAGGTCTGAATGAGAATAATGGCTGGTTTGGATAAACTTTTGAAACAATAAGTGATTTTAAAAATGTTTATTTTTACCACAGTTATAGGGTTATTTTGGTATTAATTCTGGTGGTAGAGCTCCAGTGACGGAGCTCACGGGCGAAGGCACCACCGCATTACTTAATGTACTTGCCGCTAAATGGTAGTGTTCAGCACTATCGTGTTCCGGTCAGGTGGTAATGCACGGCCCTGTAATTTCCGGCACTGAAGCATAACACCTTAGGCCTCAGGAGTGGTAACGCATCTGCATTTTGACCTTGGTCTTTCTGTGGCTGTCTATAGGCTGCAGTCATCACTTAACATCAATGTGAACTGCATGCTTGTTTGGTACATTACCACCTGACCGGCACACGATAGTGCTGAACATTACCATTTAGCGGCAAGTATATAAGGTAATGCGGTGGTGCCTACGCCCACGAGCTCCGTCACTGAAGTTCTATCACCAGTAATGGATTCGAATCCCGATTCGAGTCGGTGGCTTTTAGAGATCAACATCAATGTGAACTGCGTGCCATTGTTTGCCACCTTCATTTTATAAAAAAACAAAGAATTTTGTCTAGTAGCCTATATATAACTTGAGAAAAGGTTTTTTATTTAATTAGTGCCACAATATGGCCTATATTTCACCGGATGAAAGAATCGCTCAGCGCAACTTATCCAATTTTCTAGACAAAGGTTCATTGTGGGATTCAACCAAAGCCATTCTTTTGAACACAAATTACATACATATTCATTAATTTGGTGAACTTTAAATGGATATCTTTTTAATCAAAAGGATTCTATACGAGTCTATTTTATTATTCCAACAGATTTGTGTTTTATAATCATTTAGGCTTCAACCCACCGAATACATTAGTTACGCGGGATGACAGCCAACAGAGGTTGAATGTATGAATGGTAAAAATGCCTAGAATTGCACTATAATTCCTCTCATATCATCCAAAGAGATAGAAGAACAGGTAGAGTGAATTAAGGCATACAAGATTTTGGAACCGTACGTGAATCGATTTTTTAAACACTTTTACATACCTATGCTTATAATAATATATATCATATAAATACATTTATGTTCCATTAAATAAAAAAAGTAAGTTTATGTTTTTCTTTTATGTATAGGAAGTGGTAAACAAGCATGCAGTTCACATTGATGTTAAGTGATGACTGTAGCCTATAGACACCCACACAAAGACCAAGGTCAAAATGCAGATGCATTACCACTCCTGAGGCCTAAGGTCTTATGCCTCTGTGCCGGAAATTACAGGGCCGTACATTACCACCTGACCGGAACACGATAGTGTTGAACACTACCATTTAGCGGCAAGTATATTAGGTAATGCGGTGGTGCCTACGCCCGCGATCTCCGTCACTGGAGCTCTACCACCAGTAATTTGAATAATTCCACATTTTTCCTTGTATAGGTATCTTTATCTAAGCAAGTAACAATACGAATTTGTACCGAACTGGCTGACCCGGGAAACTTCGTATTGCCTCAGAATGAAACAATGTGTCAAAGGTTTCAATACATACGGACTATTTGTATGGGAAAATGAAATTGTGTTTTTTACTATTCCTCTTCAATTTCTTCGTATTTTCTTACATTTTAAACCTTCCCTGGACTTCCCATAATCATTCAAAACCAAAATTAGCCAAATTGGTCCCGCCGTTCTCGAGTTTTAGCGAGATAAACGAACAGCAATTGATTTTTATATATATATATATATATATATATAGATAAACGGTAGAGTAAGAATAAACAGGCTCCGTAATTGTGGCTCATCTCCACTCATCTTTATTGAGACCTCAAGCACGCCGCGGACACTCCGCCAAAATTCCATATAAATGCTTAATTTGGTCTCTATTACACAGACATCAATCAGTGACGTGTATTTACACGTGCACCTGTGTGCGTAGCACGTAGAGAATACCTGGCGCCCATAAGAGAGGAGGAGGTTGGGTGAGGCGGGGAAATCGGGCGGGACGTCGATGTGTCCTTTCTATACGTAGTATTATTACATATTCTCTGCCTCAATTTTTTATGTGAATTATTGTCTGTATCTACCACGCATGCGTATTTATTATTTTCGTCACATAAAATATGGCATAATAACAATTTATAATGACCAATGCTATAAACCTATACCCACAGCCAGTTGGACCGTTACCGCAAATTAATTAACCTGGCTACATGGGTGTTCTCCTTCCCAATGACTCGGTTTGCACGCGGTCGCATTACCAGCTACGCTTTATGATCTTTTCACACTACACGGCCAACTTGAGCTATTATAACAATGATAATTAGGTGTTTATTTTGTTTCAGTAGAGTAAACTGCCTCGGTAGCCTAGTGGTAGCAGGCCACTATTACTACGCTGAGTTCCTGGGTTCGATTCCCAGGTCGGGGTCTATTAGAGATACCTAAGGATTTGAAATCCTTTCAATTCAATTCAATTCTCTAGTCTATTGGGCTTTTTCCATTTTCTGGAAGTTTCCCAGTACCTCGAAGTTTGGTAATGTGCCCGGAGCTGTCAACAGGCTCGCCACCTGTTACTAACCAGAAACGTAACCGGTGAATCGTGGGCGTTTGCATGTATGCTTGAATGCATGTATTTACCTCAGCCTGATTTGATTGACGCGATGCATGATGCCATCCACGACCAACAAGAACATTTAAAGTCAAGTAAACGCAGTGGACATTTACTTAAATCTAAAAGATGTTGTGTAGCACTATCAAGTTCCGATCAGGTAAATGAAACAAGAGACTTTAATGTGCGTTGTCACTCTTGAGGCCTAAGATGTTAACTTTCAGAGTCGGAAATTATGTACAGAGCCGTACGTTACCACCTGATCGGCACACAATAGTGCTAAACACTACCGTTTAGTGGCAAGTAGATTAGGTAATGCGGTGGTGTTTAAGCCCGTGAACTCCGCCACTGAAGCTCAAACTACCAGCACCAAGAGTAAAATGAAATGATGTACATTACAATTAAGAATATTTGCTCTCAAGTCCGTATAGTGTGAAAAGAGCTAACGCGCTACATTGTAAACGTGATCGAGTGCTGCTCTTGCAGCAATTGTCGTCGTGAAGGAACTTTTCTACAAATTATGTTCAAAATCAAAATGGATGGTTAAAAAGAAGAGGATTTTTGCAGGTCGTTAAAAAAACTGTTCGTGTCATTATCACATTCATCATCATCACATAAGGTGAAAGTTGTCAACTGGACCAAAGCCTCTCCATAGGGGATATGCCACCACGCTTGGCTTGCGGATTGGCAATCACAGTGGCGGCAGTTTTAAAGCAGGATGCTGCTGTCCATCTTGTGTTATTGCACTTACCACCCCATTGGAATGGTTTGACCGCCATTATTCGGTGGACTAACTGCACTAGCGGAAGAATTCTTGACCAGTAGAAGAAAATTCTTCCGCTAGTGGGCAAGGGGGGTCGTCACTTTCCGACGAAAGCTAAAAAACTGGGCACGTTCGTATCACGCGCGATGTGTTTTTGTATTCCAAGTACATCTATATATATAAAAATGCAACCCGTTTTCCTTGGTCACCCCATCACGCGTGAATGGCTGGACCGATTTGGCTAATATTGATTTTGAATGATTTTTGGAAGTCCAGGGAATGTTTAAAAGGTAAGAAAATATGAAGAAATTGAAGGGAAATAGTAAAAACCACCATTTCATTTTCCCATACAAATAGTCCGTATCTATCAAACCGTGTCATATTTTCATTCTGAGGCAATACGAAGTTTGCCGGGTCTGCTAGTATTTCATAAATTATTTTACTATTATGTCTCTCGTCAGCACGGGGTCCCATTTGAACTCCAGACCTTTGTCAAGCTTGCGCAGGGACATTGGGAGGTCCAACACCTAGAGGTTCTTTAGAGAATTTTGATCGACTTTGTAATGGGTTATATCCGGCGGGACCTAATCACCATGATATTTATTGCGCGTCCATTTGGACGTAAAATAGCAAATCTACTTTATATAGTTGTGTTGTAAATACATCTCTCTGGTCTGGTAGAGGGACACACACTTCTTAAAGAAAGTCTTGGAAAAAATTGCAACTTAAAGCTTAGGCTGGGTTGCACCAAGATA
The DNA here is from genome assembly GCA_036365455.1 of Macrosoma leucophasiata. Taxonomy (NCBI): domain Eukaryota; kingdom Metazoa; phylum Arthropoda; class Insecta; order Lepidoptera; family Hedylidae; genus Macrosoma; species Macrosoma leucophasiata. Next base: position 20,990,436 of record JAWQUS010000003.1, on the reverse strand, counting down.
TTTATCAAAGTTATTTTAACATTTCACATCCTTCTCTTACTTCAAGAAATCTATTAATGTTAGAGATATTGTAAACATGTCTGTGCTTAATCTATTTTTGTCATCCTGTATGTATACACCTTCAATGTAGGTATGTGTGCACTCGCATGTTTATGCAAATAAATATTATTTTATCTTATATTTCAAACGGTCGAGAAAATACATAAAATCTGTACTATATTATCTAAAGTAATATTATAAAGCTGAAGAGTTTGTTTGTTTGTTTGCTTGAACGCGCTAATCTCAGGAACTACGGTCCGATTCGAAAAATTCTCTCAGTTTTAAATAGTCCATTTATTGAGGAAGGCTTTAGGCTATATAACATCACGCTGAGATGAATAGGAAAGGTTAGGTAATATTACAAACGCGCGAAGCTGGGGCGGGCCGCTAGTAAATAAATACGCCTAAACTGTGTCGTGGGTGCACACACAATACATACACAAACACCCAGAGCAGAAACAAATATCTGTAGGCTACACAAATATTTGTCCCGGTGCGGGGATCGAACCCGCAACCCTTCGAGGTCTCACACAACTGGAATAACCGGGTCGTCGTAACTATAGTAAAAAGCTGCCCATAACAGTTTTTTTCTTATATTTACCATGTACAGACAGTGATCAATTACAGTTTTATTATATGTATTATAGATTAGGTGTAAGGGTATTCGTACAATTTAAAGAAAACTTTCTCTAAATTAATTTTGAGTTTGAGAGAGCGTGGGTACGCGTTATTCCCCGATACTTCTAAATTGAGTTAACAATTTGGTAATTCAATACAGTAGGTATTGTATCTCGTTAGCTATGGAGTTAAAACACGCTGACAGCTATAACACAGTTATTACTGGTACAGTGAGTATGAATTAAATATTTTATGCCTACCTTCGAATCTTGTAGGTAGGCATAAAATATTTATTAGTTTATTAACCTCAGTAGCCTAGTGGTAGCAGGCCACTACTACTACGCTGGGGTCCTGGGTTCGATTCCCGGTTCGGGGGATATCAGAAATAACGGTGTAAAATCCTTTATCTCTGGTTCTATTGGGATTTTTCCATTTTCTGGAAATTTCCCACTACCTCGAAGTTTGGTAATGTGCCCGGAGATCTCAACAGGCTCGCCACCTGTTACATGGGCCAAAACGTGGCGTGAATTTACGTCTATTAGTAACTACATAAAAATAAGGGCTTTTGCTAAATTATTTATCTATCTACAAGAATATTAATGCAGGGGAGTAGCCATATGCAGGTTTTCCCCTCTGTCAAAGTACAAGCAGTAATAGACGATTTTTGTGGTGTGTGTGTGTCACACGCATTTGCCCCCGAAAAAATGAGAGACTGTTGCATCGGTAATAAATGCTATGACTACTCCCCTCCGGTCCGCCGCGGCCGGTGGCCCGCGTTGCTCTATGTCGCCAGCCCACATGCCCAGCGTGGCGAATGTAGGATATCTCCAGCAATGAAATATCTTTAGGGAATATTGCCTAGCATTGGACGTCCTTCAGCTGCAATGATGCTGATGATGAAAACGAAAAATAATATCGAATAGCCTGAAACCAATCACAGCTGTAATTTGGGCATCAAAACGAAATCTATTAGGCAGCTGTCTGTCCGTGTTGTGCGCTCGGCGACCACTGAACCGATTATTAGTATCGATCTACTGTTCCACATATTCCTATACACTGTATTGACTGTACTTGTCTAGTTTATATTAGACTATCTGTGCCCGCGACTTCGTCCGCGTGAAAATTTATGATTCTTTAGTATTTACCCGGACAAAGTCGAGGGCGCAGCTAGTATAAAAGTAGCCTTAGTTACGCCTTATTACATAAGCTATCTGCCAATGAAAGTTCCGTCAAAATCGGTCTAGCCGTTCCAGAGTTTAGGGGAGATAAACAGACAGACAGACAAAAATTGTAAAAAATGTTGTTTTGGAATATGTACCGTGTATACACTATGCATTTAGTAAAAAGCGGTTATTTTTATTTTACAAACAGACACACAGACACTACAAGATTCATACAGGTTCTCGTATTTTTGATGTAAATACGTCGTTTTGTTTTGGAATTCGGTTTACTCCTTAAGAAACGATTTGAATTATAAGGCCCGGTACGAAAATTTATTGAAGAATAAAATCAAGTGTACTCACAAAAGTTGAGGCGTTACGCGCCAGTCCCCCGCGAGCGCTGCGACCGAACGGTCTTGTTTCACTCGGCCGCACACTAGCAATCTCCTTACGCACACCGAGTAAACGTCACGAGTCCCGTCGTGCATCGGAGCTGACACAAACACTTTTTTTAGAGAATTTAGAGGAATTCAATTCAAAAATATGATTAATAAAATGCGGGATATTTTTCTACCATTTTGAAGTGAAGCGCGCATGGCCTCGCGGCTGGTGTAGATTGGAAGCGATCTACTCGGTTAAGCGATACGGGCGCGGTCGGGTGTGTGATGGGTGACTGCTAGTGGCTAATTAAAATGCGCGTTTCCGTGCTTCGGAGCGCACCTTACCTAAGCCGTCGGTCCCGGTTGCTATCGATAGATAGCAGTCGTTAAACCTTGTCGGAGGCCTTATTGGGGTTTGAAAAGATCCGACAGCGGGTTGGCCACTAACCCGTGTCTCCACCAACCCGCATTGGAGCAGCGTAGTGGAGTAAGCTCCAGGCCACCTCCCAAAAAGGGGAGAGACTCTTGTTTAGCAGTGGGACGTATAATGGGTTACCATTATTATTTAAATATCTAACCGACAGGCATAGGACTATTTAGTCTTGTACTTTGACAGAGGGGAAAGCCTGCATATGGCTATTCCTCTCCGGCCCGCCGTAGCCGGTGGCCCGTGTTGCTCTTTGGTCAGAAATCGAATGCTTGTGTGAAAGAAGGATAACATTAGTTTTTTTTCTTCTATTTGTATCCAAAAACAAAAAGAAACCTGAAATCTGTCATACTAAAATTTCAAATTTGTAAAAACCTGAAATTGCATAGCCGTTTACTACAACTTTAACACGAAAAATTGTTTTTAATCTTATAGAACCCTGAAACCAATCACAGCTAGAGTTTGGCCATCAAAACGAATTCTATTAGGCAGCTGTCTGACCGTATGTGCGTTCAGGGACCACTGAACCGATTGATTGTGTCCTACTGTTCCACACATCCCTATACACTCATTGTTTAATGTATCGTCGACTGTATTTGTCTAGATTATGTTTAGGTGGTCTAATAAATTATTATGCAGCCACCAAATGGTAGTGTTCAGCACTATCGTGTTCCGGTTAGATGGTAATGTGTGGCCCCGTAATAACTATCACAGACATAAAAACTTAGGTCTCAGAGGTGGCAACGCATTTGCATTTTGACCTATAGTTTTTTGTAGATGTCTATAGGTTGTAGTCATCACTTAACTTCAATGTGAGCTGCATGCTTGTTTCCCGCCTCCGTAACATAAAAAATAAGGTGTTTATGGTAACGCAGAAAATGTCTCAATCGTAAATATAGCGGAAGTCTGTGTGCATGCATGTCCGACGCACACTTAACTGGTTTATTTCCCGTCTGAGTAACGAAACTCAAAAAATATCCATTTCCACTTCAACATTGAATACAAATCAAAGACCTTCGTTTCAACTGCATTGATTTAATAGTATCGACACCAAAACACATTCAGAAGACGCATGAATATGTATGGCTGTTTAAAATGGATGAACCCTTCAGAGTCTTTGTGGACGTCGATTCTATTTGATTGATTTTTGATTGGTTTTATATTTAGCTTTTGTCTGAGTGGACTATGCGTGGGTAGTTGATATACTTTGTAAATTCATAAGGGAATCGAGGACTAATTCGATAGATGGATTCTTTCGTAAAATACCTTATAAGTACTGTCTGAGGGTGGGGTCAAAAAGTCTTATGAAGCAGCGTGCAGGTATGAAGAGAATGATAAATGTAGAAGGAGCAAGAGAGGTGTGTCGGGACCGGGATATCTAGCTCCACACTCCTGCCTATCCCGTAAGGGACTTGGCGTGAAGATACATAATCATGAATTCGACAATCTCTAGTTACTGTGAATTTAAGTTTACTTGAGCGCGCTGGAAAGTACGGCTCTATAATTCCCGGCACAGAGGAATAAACCTTAGGTCTCAGGAGTGGTAACGCATCTGGATTTTGACCTTGGTCTTTTTGTGGGTATAGACAGGCTGCAGTCATCACTTAACATCAATGTGAACTGCATGCTTGTTTAACACTTCCATAACATAAAAAAAAGTGAACAACGTCTGGACCTGAATATATTACTCCTATTATCTAATCGAGAAAGTTTTAACAATATCATCTCGACCTTTCGGAACAACTTAGTTAGGAAAGCTTATTTACAATTTTTACCCGGTCCCGGCTAATCCGGGTAAACCAGACCGGCCAGCCAGTGAAATCACATAATGCTCGTACAAAACGTATTTAGATTTTATGAGATTATAAAAGGTTTTCCACATTAAAAGCAAATATTAGTGGATCACATTGCCGATTTCAGAATTTCATTTCGTTGATTGATTAAATTTTTTTGGCGGTGTAACGTGACGACACGTGACGTTTCTCAAATGTTATTTCGTTGAAGACTCAGGGTGAGATTCAAAGACCGCACTACGACTTTTTTTTCAGCAAACTACGCTTAGAACTGTCAAAACTCATACCTTACTGACAGTTCTAAGCATACTTCACTAGTGGTAGAACTCCAGCGACAGAGCTCGCGGGCGTAGGCACCACCGCATTATCTAATATACTTGCCGCTAAATAGTAGTGTTCAGCACTATCGTGTTCCGGTCAGATGGTAATGTACAGCCCTGTAATTTCGGGCACAGAGGCATAACACCTTGGGCCTCAGGAGTGGTAACGCATCTGCATTTTGACCTTGGTCTTTGTGTGGGTGTTTATAGCCTCACAGTCATCACTTAACATCAGTGTGAACTGCATGCTTGTGAAATGTTACATTAACTTTGACAAATATCGTGTTGCAACCCAGGCTTACCTAGAAGAACTGACGGGCGTTAGGGCAGAAGAGTAATTCTCGATTGGCGACTGCCTAACGGAAGACGAAGCGTAGGCAGGCGTCCTAAGAAGGTGGACCGACGACTTGGTTAAGGTTTTGGAGAGGCTTTTGTCAAACAGTGGACGTCTTTAGGCAAATGATGATGATGAGTCATTTAACACCAATAAGAACAAACCAATTTAATATGTTACGCACATATAGGCATTTTAAAATTACATGTATATGTGAAATCTAATAAAATGATAATATGCTTCGGTAGCCTAGTGGTAGCAGGCTACTATTACTACGCTGAGGGCCTGGGTTCGATTCCCGGGTAGGGGGTTACCAGAGATAATAGTGTAAAGTCATTTATCTTTGGTTTTATTAGTCTTTTTGCATTTTCTGAAAATTTCCCAGTACCTCGAAGTTTGGTAATCAGCCCGGTGATGTCAACAGGCTTGCCACCTGTTACATGGGCCAAAACGTAACCGGCGAATCGTGAGTGTTTGCATGTATGCTTGAATGCAAGCATATACCTCTGCCTACCCCTTCGGGGATCACAGGCGTGAAGTTACGTAATAAAAAGATGGGAAGAACTCAATTGAAATTGTACATAGGACTGGTGAGCAATTAAAGAAAACGCCGCAATCTGCAAATTAAACCAATGGTGGGCACGATTGGACGATGTAATTTATAGACAATTAGCTTCGGCAGCATTTAACGGTCTCGTGACCTTTACGAGTGTTTCGACATTACTCGTTGTATTTAGTGGGTTATCCAGCTGTTTTAGCTGTCTTTATTGCTGCCTTTTTTCCTTGCCGAGAAAGGGATTGAAAAAAGATTTTTAAGACAAGTACTTTCGATAGCCAGGCTTGGTCGAAGAGGCACCGTTCAGTGTTAGGTATTTTTTTGCTGATAGTATTTTTTTACAGACAGTAGCACTTAGTAATAAGTTTGTGTTAATAAGGAGGTGATTTGAGCGTCTGTGGTAGGTATTTAACGTCGGCGGACGCATACGCAGATGACGTCTGCAGATGCATCTGACGACGTGTAGTGCCGGTGGTTTAACCAACGGCTACCGGTCACAACTAGTTTTAGCCGGATGGAACTGAGTGTATCCGTACTTCGAATATTAGCCGCAACATGTATGCATTGTATGTGTGTGTGTGTGTGCTACGGCACCCACGACACAGGTTTATACTCACCAAGATTTTAGTAGTTCCGTTATTTAACTATGGGTGTATACGCGTCGAGTTGTTACATCTTTCTCAAAATACGACAGTACAAACTCGTATATTCTATGACACAAATGTTATTGTATATTTAATACAATATAATATTCTTTCAACTAAATTAAACTCAATAAAATAACTCTAGGCTGTTTTCAATCTACATCAAAGCTTGTTTCGTAATAAATGTATTTATTGGATTATCAAAGGTCATATCTTCGCTCCGATAGTCTTTTGTGAACTTCGATAAGATTAGAATTTGATCGTTTATTTTTATTAGTAAATTTATTCCAACAATTTGAGTATACAGAAATAGAATATCACAAGAGTAATGATATGCGATTAAATAATGCCGACAGTGAAGCAGTTGTAACAAAGATTATTCACTGAACAGAGTTTCAAGTACAATCAATGAGAAGAACTCCGCTACAGAACAGTGCCTTTAATAATTTTCACGAAACATAACAACTTAGATCTCAGGAGTGGCAACGCATCTGCATTTTGAGCTCCGTCTATAGGCTGCAGTACTCACTTAACATCAATGTGAACTGCATGCTTGTTTGCCTTCTTCTCTACATTAAAAAAAGTCAGTACGGCCCCTTTCAAATCAGGCTTATAATACAGTCAGTAATTTACCCCTTTCTTCATAAACGTATTTGAGCTAAAGTGTTGCTAATCTCTCCTTTGTCTCTTTCTATCCTATACATTTGACAATGTAACTGACAAGGACAATCTATAGCTAAAACGTATCCAATATGCGTTTATGAATAAAGGGGTAAATATACAGGGTAAATTTAAATAAACGCAACACTTCATGCAGGCCGCCTCTCTACAGTCCCAAGAACATTTGTTTTATGACATTTAAAAGAAGATTGACCAATTTTGTATGAGAGTTCGCCCTTCTTGCGTCTCGACGGGATTACTTGCAAAATATAGGCAATATCGCAAGTAATGCGTGCGCAAAAAAGAAAAAAGGTATCAATAGGTTATATAATAGGTTTTTAAGAAACTGCATTACGAACTTTTGGTTATTTAGAGGTTTAGTTTTGTGTGGTGTACCTGCCAGAGTTTACTAAAATAAGCGAAGACTTTTAAAAGTATTGTGTAGCATCTTAGCTGTTTTACTTACATTCAGTATTATAGTTTAGCCGCACGGCGTAGTCATGATTCTTCTCCAGGTAGTAATACCAGACAAACATTAAATACTTAAAAATTCATAAATAAATATCTGGTTTTCATGTGGGTGTTTTTATGCTATATATTCACTTACCATCAATGTAAACTGTTTTTCTATTTGTCGCTCCATGATAATAAAAAGTGAGACATTTATGATATAATGAATATGAGCTCAGTCAAAACTAAGGTGCTGTACAAATTGTATTCCCTAGATACCTAGTGATTTTACGAGACAAATAGTAAACATGAATAATCTATTCCGTTGAATATCAATAATAAAGCAATCGATGATTGAAATCGATTTTATTTAGACAAAGTCATAAAGGTCCTAAAATGACCAGTATCCAACGCAAAAAAGTAAATAATGCAATGGTGTTGACATTGGCAGCTTGGTTATTGGTCTGTGATTGGCAGTTCACTACAAAATAATTTATTAACTTTTAAAAAATAATCTCCATTCGTTTTAACGTTAAAAAAATGTGAGTGAAATCTAAATTCAAAAAACAATTTTTTACATACAAGTCGTTAAGACGCAATCAGGGCGACTTTTGGTCATTCTCCTTTAAGTTTTGCCATACAAAAATTTTTTTTTGGCTCTGAACTAGCATTTATTCTGAGCGTAGGTTTACCTCTGCCTACCCCTTCGGGGATTATAGGCGTGAAGTTACGTTTTTTGTGTGAATTATCAAGATTTGTAAAAAGTCGTAGAACAAATGTTGTTGGGATTGATGTAGAACCTGCAAGAGGAAGCGCGCATGGCCCGGCGGCTGGTGTAGATCGTAAGCGATCTACTCGGTTAAGCACTACGGGCGCGGTCGGGTACTGTGATGGGTGACCGCTAGTGGCAAATTAAATGCGCGTTTCCGTGCTTCGGAGGGCACGTTAAGCCGTCGGTTCCGGTTGCTATCGATAGATAGCAGTCGTTAAACCTTGTCGGAGGCCTTATGGGCAGTTTAAAAACATCCGACACCGGGTTGGCCACTAACCCGTATCTCCAGCAATCCGCATTGGAGCAGCGTGGTGGAGTAAGCTCCAGGCCTCCCCCCAAAAGAGGGGAGAGACTCGTGCCCAGCAGTGGGACGTATAATGGGTTGCCATTATCATATTATTATCTGCAAGATTTAATGCGCTAATTTAAATTAACCCAAAACATGATGTGAACGCCAATTGTATTTGTTTTCAAAACCACATAATAGCTCTTCTAAATTACGAGCGATTAATGACATAAAGTATCTATAGCATCAATAATACAGAACATACCAATGCTACTTCATTCATAAATAAATCAATTCAACCATTAAAGGTATGTTTAAAGTCACCTCAAAACATTTCACAAAGCAATCTCTTTTACAAACGAACCTACCTGCTCACACTTTCATTGAAAAATAGTAATAAATTACCAAAAATCGATTTGCCACAACCAAGGGCTCTTAGAATCGAAGTGAACAAAGCCTTAAACAGGATTTAAGAACCGAAAAAAATTATGAATGAACGTAGACCATGAATGAATTGGACATCAGACTAGCTGGCGTCGGCTCTGTGCATCTTTTTTTCTATGTCTGGCCTATTTGTAGTTATTTATTATAGGTGAATGTTAGAGGAGTAAATACATGAACTTGCGGCATCTTTTGGCGATTGTTGTTAGGTGCCAAATTCTAAATTTGAAGAACACTTTCAATGTTGATTTTTACTTGAAGTTGACCTTAAAGAAGTAAGTATTATAGTCGTAAGACGGGGCGGACAGCGGATTCGGTACGCTCCGAACCAAATCTAGCCGTGTGTAGAGGAGTCCGGCGGACAGAATAATTATTAAAAAACGTAAAAAAAAACGTAACTTCACGCCTGTAATCCCCGAAGGGGTAGAGGTAAATGCATGCATTCAAGCATACATGCAAACACCCACGATTCGCCGGTTACGTTTTGGCCCATGTAACAGGTGGCGAGCCTGTTGACATCTCCGGGCACAATACCAAACTTTGAGGTACTGGGAAATTTCCAGAAAATGGAAAAATCCCAATAGAACCAGAGATAAAGGCTTTTTCCCCATTATCTCTGATAACCCCCTACCCGGGAATCGAACCCAGGACCTCAGCGTAGTAGTAGTGGCCTGCTACCACTAGGCTACCGAGGCAGTTATTATTAATTAAGTCCGATGCGGTCCACTCGCGGGTTCGAATCCGGTCGTGTCTTACTACTATAATATTTATACACTAGCTGTACCCGCGACTTCGTCCGCGTGAGAATTTATGATTGTTCAGTATCTACCCGGACGAAGTCGTGGGTGCAGCTAGTATAAAAGTAGCCTGAGTTACTCCTTATTACAGAAGCTATCTTCCAGTGAAAGTACCGTCAAAATCGGCTTAGCCGTTCCGAAGATTAACACCGCCAAACAGACAAACATTGTAAAAAAACTGGTTGCCTGTAAAGTCGGTTTTACGGGCGAAGATTTTACGTGACAACGTCTTTATCTCGGTAGAAAGGCATTCGCCGGTCCGGCAGCCCTCTCTCTCGTTCGGTGACTCATCGTTACGTTACCGGGCGTTACACTTTTTCATGAGTGACTCCGAGCCGCAACCTAATTTAAGACGTTGTCACGTCAAAATGTTGTTTTGGTATATGTATCGTGTATACATAATAACATACATATGCATTTAGTAAAAAGCGTTTATTTTAATATTACAAACAGACACTCCAATTTTATTTATTTGTGTAGATGTATAGATATCAACTAAAATCTTACTTAATTTCTCTGATACCTCTGCACTCCTCAAGTTCAACTTTGTAACAGTTTTGTATGAGTGTTTTCTGTCAGTCACTGAGTCAGTTACGGAATAATAGTACAATAAAGCACCACAATCATAAATGTTAAAATGGGAGCCAAGATCAAGATGCTGTAGTTGTCAGCTCCACAGACAAAAGGATTTAGCCCTTAGAGGCCAAGATCTGTAGACAGCATAGAGGGGAGTAGCCATATGCAAGCTTTCCCCTCTGTCAACCTACCTGTCGCCTAGATGTTTAAATGTGTGCGTGAAATTGTTTCTGATTTTGTTAAAGTCAAGGTGTGAGTTTCGTAGTAAAAGACGATTTTTGTAGTGTGCGTGTGTGTCGCAAGCATTTCCCCCCGCAAAAATTGACAGACTGCTTTGCATCGGCAATACACGCTATGGCTACTCCCCTCCTGTCCGCCGCGACCGGTGGGCCGCGTTGCTCTAGGGTAGACAGTCCTAAAATATATATTATTATGACCTTTTTAATTTTAAGAGTACAATTATTTATACAAAGCAAATAACTATTGACTTATGAAATCTCAAACTTTAACTTTTTAGTTCCTAGACTAGTTTTTAGTACCAAATGAAATATTTATAACAATATAAATCTTACAATATTCAAGCAATGACTTGCAAGTTGCAAATCGTGTATAAAATAAAAATGTTTAATTTGCGTGAAACATTAGATGACTAGTTAATAAAAAGTAGCTCCAAATGGTTCGCGTACTGTAATATTACACACTTTGTTGCTCGCCAGTTCTCATGTAATTTCTTTGCTTGAACTTGGCTTCACACGCTACCGAGTGTATAAATAAACTTTTAAACATGTGAGTTTCCAAAACATAACCTAATTAAATCACAATTCATTCCAATGTGATATTTGTTTGCTACAATCGTCCGGGATTCTGCGTTTAATCCCGGATCCCGGCGAATCCCGATTGCGGGATCGTGTCACGTTCGCATCACATACGTATGTCACGGATTTTGTTTGTGTAAACTGTACATGCGATATTAAATTTTTTATTTATTGCAAACATTTTGTAACAGGAATCCGATGTTTTGGTTCGGATGCTTGATGTGATTCTACAATGTTAACGTGATATTATGATATTGCGTAAAGTGAAAGATTGAATCTTTGATTGGATGTGTGTAAGTTCCCGTTAGGACGTCAAAAAGGCTGAACCGATATTAATGAAATTTAATACGAATAATAAATAGTTCGAATTCTGAAAAAAGACAAATATTTTTTTTTTATGTAACATTTAGGCACATGTGGCCAACAAGCATGCAAGTGATGACTGCAGCCTATAGACACTCACACATAGACCAAGGTCAAAATGCAGATGCGTTACCACTCCTGAGGCCTGAGGTGTCATGCCTTTGTGCCGGAAATTACAGGGTCGTACATTACCACCTGACCGGAACATGATAGTGCTGAATCTTAGGTAATGCGGTGGTGCCTACGCCCGCGAGCTCCACCACTGGAGCTCTACCGCCAGTAATTAATTATTTTGAGACCATTACAGAACACGGGAAATAATGCCTACTTCTAAATTATACTCTTACACTTTTTTGCTTAACACCTATCTTGGGGCCATCCATAAATTACGTCACACGAATTTCGGGACTTTTGGACCCCTCCCCCCGTCCTTGTCACAGGTTGTCACATTTTTATAAGCCCCCCCCTCCTGATGTGACGTCACATATTTTTAAAATTTATTCATGTACTCAAAAATAATCGAGAGAAAACAGCTTTTTCCATTTTTTGCTTATTTTTATTAAATAATCTTATAAAATCAACATAAATTCCAATATTTCAGATAACTGAAAAAACAACGACTAGTTAAAAAACAATAAACGACTAATTACGTTAATTATATATATAAAAAACTTAATTATCTAGTGTCCATGGGCTTTGGATCCACTCTTTTATATCAGCAATTTATAATCTACGGTAGAGAATACCTAAATCTATCTTTTTATTCATTTTAAAATAATTTAATGATAAATTAAAAATATTAAAATAAGTAAACTGAGATAACTTTGACTGTCACTCGGCAAAAGACAATGGTCAAGTAAACAATAGGAACGTATTGAAGTCACTGCGCCGGCGCATGTGGCAGTACTTGTCGCAGGTCTCGCTAACAACCGACGCGCGGAACGGTAAAAAAGCGAGCGAGCACTCGCAGACGACTTAAACCTATTTAAACCCTTACCATTCAAAATTCTTGTGAAGTTGAGTCTCACTCGAATCAATAAATATAGTGAATTATTGATAAATATAGATCAAGTTCGTAGATTTTTAGAGTTTTTTATTCACATCTAGATTTCACGTTTCAGTATTTTAAATTTTAACATGTGACGTCACAAAACTTTCGACCCCTCCTGCCCCTTGTCACACATTGTCACATTTCGGTGATACCCTCCCTCCCCATTTACGTGTGACGTAATTTATGGATGGCCCCCTTTCACTGGATAGATAAGTGGGACATCTTAGTATGTAGCTGCTGCAAATCTCACGTTATTGTATTCACCCTGTTGCAATGTTTTGACCGCTGAATTAATGTCACGTCTACTTTGAGGATCCGGTTAGGCCAGCGGTGTGAGACGATCGTTTGATTCGAAGGGTCGCGGGTTCGATCCTCGTACCGGGACAAATATTTGTATGGCCTACAGATATTTGTTTCGGGTCTGGGTGTTTGTGTATGTGTGTTACAACGGCATCCACGACACAGGTTTATATAATACTAGCTGTTGCCCGCGGCTTCGCCCGCGTGGTTGTCGTTTTATAAATAACCAAGTAGCCAAAGTCATTCTTTCTCAAAGTCAGCTCTATCACTGTACCAAATTTCATTATCGTAAAATCGGTTCAGTCGTTTGGACATGAAAAGGTAACAGACAGACAGAGTTACTTTCGCATTTATAATATTAGTAGGGATCTAATGTGGAGCTGTGAGTGTAAGCGTATTTTTTTTGCTCTGTATCTGTAATTACTAACCAATCGTTTTCGCTGAATAAGAACGACAGTTACGATAAAATCCAAACCACACAAGTTTTTGAAACCAAATCTAAGTACTATAAGTACTCTTAACAACAAAAATGCCGTCAAAGCAAATGCCGCTAAATAAACTAAGGTGACATAATACGCCGCGTACCGAATTCCGCGTGTAGTAGACCTAGAGTGTCGATCGATCAAACGACAAAGCGCTTCCTTTGAGATGCCGATATCTCGTGATAAAAGCCGCTGACGGTAGAATGTTGTATAAAAAGTTTACTGTAAGTACTTGTGATCATAAGTTCGCTTACCCCATCATACTATAAAAATGTGTGCACTGATTTCAATGATTTATAAATATATACTAATCAGACATCTCGTACATACCTACATGTCCATGATGTGTGAGAAGGTATCAAGTCATAATAGATTCTATTATTATTTGATATTCTAGATAGAGTTATTATCGCATTTGTAAAATAATAATAATAAGGGGGCAGAGCAGCTTGCAGCACACAGAGGTACGATCGGACAGAGCATCAGGTCTCTCACCTCTGGCTTGCCTTCATTGGCCGGTCAGAGTGGGGCGCTAGAGGTATAATTTCTGCAAGAGCCATACACTCGGGGTGGAAGTGTCTAAAGGTTGACGACCCGGTTAGTCCAGCGGTGTGAGATGACCGTTTGATTCGAAGGGTCGCGGGTTCGATCCCTGCACCGGGACAAATACTTGTATGGCCTACAGACATTTGTTTCGGGTCTGGGTGTTTGAGTATGTGTTGTACGTGTACAACGGCACCCACGACACAGGTTTATACCTAATGTGGGGCTGTGAGTGTAAGCGTATTGTATTTTTATTATTTATTTATTATTGTTTCATTATATTTTTATTAAAAAAAAGGCATAATAGCGGGGAAGCCCACTCCGAGCTTGAGATTACTCGCTCGTGATGGTGAAACCGGTGCCACACCTCTCAACACCCCCAGCCTCTCTCGCCAGTGTTGCCCCCCGTCGACCATCGGGTTGGCTGTTTGAGGGGCCCACCAAGGAGAGGTGAGTCACCACCTGTCTAAAGTAGGATTCGATAATGTGAGATGTTTAATATAGGCAGGTGCCGGATCTCACCCCATAGGCCCAGCCAGCTAATCCCCCCAGTTCACCCACTCAAAGTTTGGCGAGTCATTTATTCACAATAGTCCTATGTATTCTGCTGGGTTTGTCTGTGTCTGCATTAACTATTGATGCAGACAGAGAGGAGTCCCGTCGAATATAACCCATTACAAAGTAGATCAAAATTCTCGAACGGGCCTCTATGTGTTGGACTCCCCATGTCCCCGCGCAAGCCTGACAAAGGTCCTGGGTTCAAATTGGACCCCGTGCTGACGAGAGACATAATAATAATAAGTATCTCAAAAACTATCAACCGACTGTGAATCGCGTGTCTGTCGGCATTACCGCGATGCCGCTAACACTGAATTGTGTATAATAGTTGTTGTGGGAAATCCGTTTAGATCAGAGGTCCCCAAACTATTTTTTCTTGTAGACCCTTTACAATTTTTTCTGGTTTCTGTGGACCCCGTCCTTGCTACTTTTATATCACATTCCCATATTTCCAATTTTTATTCACGCCTGCGTAGACTATCAAGTCTCCCATAGCCCACTTTGGGAATCACTGGTATGATGTAAGTAAATTGGTACTATCAGTGTATGTGTTGAGATCCATTATCGTGGCATTTTAATTTCATGGACTCCCAATTTTTTTTTGCTGACGCAGACCCCTTTCACTTTGTCATAGACTCCCAGGGGTCGATATAGACCACTTTGGGAATCACTGGTTTAGATGGTAATGTATCGTTCCGTAATAATTATCAGACAGACAAAGGCAACAACTAAGATCTCAGGGGTGGCAACGCATTTTCATTTTGAACTCTGGTTTTACATATATACATATTGTTGATATTTATTGTCATCAATTAACATGAAAGTGAACTGCATGCTCGTTTGCCACGTTTGCCTCAATTACATAAAAAGACTTAATAAAAATATATATTTGAATATCAGAAGCATCTATACATAACGCAATAAATGCCCGACAAAAGCGACCACCATTTTATGCCTCACAATAAAAAATGTCCTGGAAATAAAAATCCTTCTTGCAACAGAAAATAGAATAAATTGCTTCGTGAAATTAAAATACGATGGACGAGTGGCGGCGCCTGAATGAGGTTTTAAAAAACTGACAAGAAAGAAATAAATAAAATTACAGTATTAGGGTCAATGCAGATTCAACTTAGTGACGAAAACTGGACGGAAATGTGTTTCTTATTGGTGGTGGCAATCAAGCATAAATTTCACATTATTGGTTAGTGAACACTGCAGCTTATAGGTTAGGATTCCACTGCTAATCATTTCGTTCACCCAGATATGCTGCAAACCTTTTAGAATCTAGAGGATATGTATGATTTGTTTTTAATTAAATTATTTTATCTTTAACAACGTTCATTAAGCCTTATCGGAGGCCTTATAGGCGGTTTGAATACATCCGGCATCGGGTTGCCCAGTAACCCGTATCTATATACAACATGTAACGGAAATAATGCACACTATCTAACACCTCGATTAGAAAATCGAGTTATAATCATAATACATGATCTGAAATTACATGTTCATGTATTTAATATTTTTTAATTTAAGAAGAAAGTTGTCCTCATTTTGTACAAACAGTATGCACACCCTATGCATACTTACCCTATCTCTACCTACGGCCACATATAAAACACGAACCGAAAAAAAGTGATGTAGCGTAACTTGCGTACCCTTATTTAACACTCGCTAGTAATAAGATTAATTTTTATTATGCGCTATTTTATTTTTTTAATTATTGTTTTTATTAAAAAGCACGTCTCAACGAGTTCTAATAAGCTTGTTGAGACTAGCATTTTATTTTGGATAGACGTAAGTCTCATTTTCGTTCGTATTGACTGTTCACCAAATGGGTGACCATAATTTCCCTAATTTGAATTAACTATGAGACAAAATATTACCTATAACAAAAATGTCTGAAATCGATTCGGTTATCGATTCTGAACTAACTAGTTTCGGGTTGTACATTCAATCCTGTTACACGTTGTATACAAGTATATAAAGGTAGAGACTCGTGCCCAGCATTGGGACGTATCAAGTGTTGCTATTATTATAAACCATTAATAACTAAATGAATCTTAATTTAATTTGTTCTACATATTTAAACTACGACGATTCGTTAGATTTCAAATGATTTCTTTATTTAATTTCAGAAGTTTTTTCAGCACTCATGTTAATTACCTAATAATAAACCTCTTTTAAATACATTATGATGTAAATCGATGGATACGCAAAAATGAAATGTGCGATAACCTTAATTAGCTACATTAAATTTGGACACAGAACAAAATTGTAGGTACCTACTAAACGAAACTTCTATTGTTTAGCATCAACAACAACTTTGAAACTACCACAATTTTCGACTTTCTAAAAATTAATGTAACGTAACTTCACGCCTCTTACCCCAAAGGGGTAGACAGAGGTGAATGCATGCAATCAAGCATACACGCAAACACCCTCGATTTGCTGCTATTGCGCGAAAGCACCACCGCATTGGCTAATCTAGGTAATTACTATTAAATGTTTTTTTTGTGTTCAGCGCTATCGGTTACATCAAAATATTTGTTAAAGTTGTGGTCATTTTCGAATGCAACAATAACATTAAGGGGTTAAGTAGCCTGAATGACCTTGGCAAAACGGAGCTCATCAAATATTTGTCAAAATTTGATCGATCTAGCGGATACTCGCTGTACTTGGTCGAAAAGATCAAAGAATAAGTAATTGTAGAGGATCATCACCAAAAATTATGTAAATCGGTGCAGAAATCTCGGTGAATTTAGCGTACATACATAAAAAACAATTAAAAAAATATATACCGGCCAAGTTGAGAACCTTCTCGTTTTTGAGCTCGGCTAATTACTAACAATGCGGAAGAGTTCTGGAATCGTTCAGCCTTGATAATTTAAACTATCCTGAAAAATACGATGGTGCAACGCATTCTGTAGTAACTGTTAAAGTCAACTTTACTAAGCCTGGATTGCACCAAGATATTTGTTACAATAACTTTAACGAAATAAATCTCTTGGTGCAATCCAGGCTTAGTAAAGTTGACTTTAACAGTTACTACAGAATGCGTTGCACCTGCGTATTTTTTAGGATTCTTTAAATTATCAAGGCTGACCGATTCCAGAACTCTGCCGCATCGTTAGTAATTATAACATTACAATTATTACAATGGAATATAATCAACAATGTTTTCACTTCGCCGTAGCAGTATAGGGGTTGATGGATTGGAGTAAGAAATAAGGGACTAGCGATTAACGATTTAAATTTAATCAAAGTTTATTGATGTAAGTTTGTAATATTTTTCTTTTTCGCTATGTAACACAAACGTATGTTTAATTTTATGTGAGGACTGGCTGTGCCCGCGACTTCGTCCGCGTGAGAGTTTATGATTGTTCAGTATCTACCCGGATGAAGTGGGCGCAGCTAGTATAAAAGTAGCCTAAGTTACTCCTTATTATATAAGCTACCTGCCACTGAAAGTCCCGTCAAAATCGCTCAAGCCGTTCCTGAGATTAGCGGGAATAAACAGACAGACAGACAGACAGAAAGACAAAAAATGTTGTTTTGGTATATTTTATATTACAAACAGACACTCCAAATTTATTTATTTGTACAGATGTTGGCAAAGAAGCATACTGGTCATAGAGCTCCAGTAATGGAGCTCGCAGAGGACAGAATCAATGCTTTTCCTATTACCTTTTCTTTTTACCTACTTGGCGCATAGTGGTAGTGTAATGTCAGGCATAGACCTCAGGAGTAATAACGTATCTATCTATATTGGCATATTTGATTTTTATGTAAATATGTATAGACTACAGTATTTACATATCATAAATCTGAACTGAAAGCTTTGAAACCAATTTCATTACATAAAATATGTATTTTTTTAATCTACCTCATGTTCACCCCTAACATATTTTTCCTTTTGATTCATTTTGGTTTGCTAATTTAGTGTTAGTGAATATAATAGTAAATACTACATTTTCAATAATTTTTGAAAACCGTAGAAGTTTTAAAAATTATTTTTATGAAAAATCGCTGTCGCTCACAGCTTACACTGTATCCCAATTTAAATAATTTGTCATGAGGCGTGACGCAATACAGTACCTGCATTAATTGACTTTGTGTATCAAACAATTTGGTACCCGAGATACATAACAATTCTTAATTATAACTGTGAAGGGTTGTTGTTTTTTTCTGTACATTGGTTATTATTGTTCAATTCTTGTTTTTATGTTTATGGATTGAATACAACTTGTTTTTATTGTTTTTGAGTCAATTATGCTTTCATAATGGCACTGGTGATTGTGATTGAGAGTGGGTATAAATTTTCATTCTGACAGCTAAGAGTGCGTATTAATTTTCAGTGACGGCTTTATTTATTGTACTTTGTGCTACGTGCGTTTTCGGAAAAATAAAATCTTTTGCTCATGTTTGTGTTCAACAGAAAAATCTATGTTGTAAATTAATAACTAATGTAAAAATTGGTTTCATTTTTACGTCCCTAAAGTGGCTAGTATAATGGATTGTAGGTATCTATATTTTTTTTTGTACGTGATGGAAGTGGCAAACAAGCATGCAGTTCACATTGATGTTAATTGATGACTGTCGCCTAAAGACACCCACACAAAGACCAAAGTCGAAATGCAGATGCGCTACCACTCATGAGGCCTAAGGTGTTATATACTAACAAATACATTTATGTCTATAACACTGTCAAAATGAAGCCTTTAGCTATTACCGAGAATGACCAAAGCCTAAAGCAACATATGTGTGAAAGAACAAATTCAATAGACGAATATAAAAGTCCTTATTTTTGGCTGTCAAGGTATCCGACCTTGTGTCACAAAAGAAAATGATAACGCGCGAACGAGTCCCAGATGAAATCGGTTGGAGCGTGAAAAATCCAGATGGAACTGGCTTGGTAGAAACTTTCCTTAGGTACGACGTATACATGCCAGTTTATCCATATTCAAAGGTAATAAACTTTTGACGTGACAACGTCTTAAATTAGGTTGCGGCTCGGAGTCACTCATGAAAAAGTGTAACGCCCGGTAACGTAACGATGAGTCACCGAACCAGAGAGAGGCCTACCGGACCGGCGAATGCCTTTCTACCGAGAAAAAGACGTTGTCACGTAAAATCTTCGCCCGTAAAACCGACTTTACAGGCAACCAGTTTTTTTTTTATGTAATCAAGTGGCAAACAATCATGCAGTTCACATTGATGTTAAGTGATGACTGCAGCCTATAGACACCCACACAAAGACCATGGTCAAAATGCAGATGCGTTACCACTCCTGAGGCCTAACGTGTTATGCCTCTGTGCCGGAAATCACAGGGCCGTATATTACCACCTGACCGAAACACGATAGTGCTGAACACTACCATTTAGCGGCAAGTATATTAGGTAATGCGGTGGTGCCTACGCCCGCGAGCTCCTACACTGGAGCTCTACCACCAGTGATACCTAAGTATTTTTTATTGTTTTGTTTTATTATTCGCAGGATAGGAACTTTCAGTGTTCGATATTCCTTATTCGAGGTACACGATCGGTTTTTTCATAGTTCGTTGCGTAAGAATCTATCCCACATTTCGACATGAATGGTGCAGTGGCTTGGATTTATGTTGTGATTGGTCTTGGCTTAGTGATACTATATTATTTGTAGGCCTAGGATTTCAAGTTTGATCTCCGTGATGGGAATAGAGATATTTTTTTACTGGTGGAAGAGCTCCAGTGACGGAGCTCGTGAGTAGGCTCGTAGGCTCCTAATACCTAATATACCTACTTGCCGCTAAATGGTAGTGTTCAGCACTATCGTGTTTCGGTCAGGTTGTAATGTACGGCCCTGTAATTTCCGGCACAGAGGCATAGCACCTTAGGCCTCAGGAGTGGTATCGCATCTGCATTTTGACCTGTGGTCATTGTGTAAGTGCTATAGGCGGCAGTCATCATTTAACATCAATGTGAACTGCATGCTTGTTGGCCACTTTTACTACATAAAAAAGAAAGTTGTGTTAATTAATTCAATATGTTTAACATATTGAATTAATTAACACAGAGAAAGTAAAAAAGACAGAACCTACAATAAAACGAACGTAAATCTTGTCTTTGATACTCTGGATCCAGGCATCAAATCCAAGACCTTACCTTAGGTAGGGTAGTAGTGGCTTGCTATAACTGAGTTAGTTAAAAAAAATGCAAAATAGGTATATCATCAAATAATAGGATGTGCAAGAATCTCAAATGTAGGTAGGTTTACATACCTATGTATTTTTATGTTTACCTAAATTTATGGTTTTAAAGCTTTAAAAAGTTACCATTCGAAGGATCCTAAAATTAAAAAATATATAAGAAAAACAGTTATTTATCCCTAAATAACAGGAAAACTTATAAGTACCAAATAGGTAGGTGTAAGTATTTAGGGTACCCACCTACCTATATTCGGACATATCTCCATAGTAGGTACCTACGGAACCATGTGACCGCGAGTCTGGCGCACTTATGCTAAGTTTTTCTTTAAAAAAACCTACCTATAGTATTCTAAATGTCAAAGTTATAATGTAGGTCAAAATATTTCTTTTTCTTCTTCCTTCATAGTACCTATATAATAGGTACCTAAGTCCAAACTAGCTATTTAAAGGCTAGAATATTCAATTACCATGGATGAGGACTGTGCTTGTTTGTTCTCATGAAGACCTTTTAACCATAACATAACCATACAAAAAACAGCATTAACCCGTTATGGGTGTGGCTTGTCTCCATAGCGACGCCACGCCCACAAAGGGGAGGCAGATGCGCATGAGTCGGCGAAATGCAAGTTTTTTTTTATGCGCAACCAACCATATTCAGCGCAGCCAATGTGAATTTTATACGACTTTGTTTATTCCTACTTCAGCTTACCTAGTTTAAGCTTTCCCAAAGTAGGTATCAGATTCCAAATGTAAATAATAGGTAGGTACCTACCTACTTTGGGCAACGTTTTTCCTCCCAAAATAATAATTTGGGAATAAAACAGCTTTTCGTAATTTAAATCAAGGAATATTTACTGTTTTTAGAATGTTATGTTTATGAAAGAAAGAAAGCTTTTTTTTTACCAAGACAAGTACCTACTTATTATTTAGTCAAGTGTTTAAATACCTATGTGATAATATGGACTCAAGTTTCCTGCCTGAGTAGCCTAGTGGTAGCAGGCTACTACTACTACGCTAGGGTTCCGAGTCCGATTCCTGGGTCGGGGATATTAGAGATAACGGTGTCAAATCCTTGACTTTGGTTCCTTTGGGATTTTCTCCTTTTCTGCAAGTTTCCCAGTACCTCAAAGTTTGGTAATGTGCCGGAAGATGTCAATAGACTCGCCACCTGTTACATGGGTCAAAACGATAACGGCGAATCGTGGGTGTTTGCATGTATGCTTGAATGCATGCATTTACCTCTGCCTATCCCTTCGGGGATTACAGGTGTGAAGTTACTTTTTTACTCAAGTTTTAATTAATTTTTGAGTAGATCAACAGAATCGGTCTACGGAATCGGTGTATAAGTAAATCCAATTGCCAATTTCAATAGCCCTAACCCACGAAACCGTATTAAAATTACATCAACTCAAATTATAGCCCCGCAAAGCTCTGTCGTTTAGCACCTCTCACAATAGTTTCAAATTACGAATTGTTACACTGAGAATGTCAATGAATAGCTCTCATGTTTCCTATAGTAGCTTTGTGAATGTAATTGACGCTTTATAGCTGTTTAAACGATTAAAGATATGCCGCTGATTTTTATCGTTTGGCCTTGTAATTGTGGGTTTTGGAATTTTTGTCGACAAACGGTTGTGTTGCAGAACGGTTTAACTTTGATCTTCCGTGGCGTATTAGTATTACATATTCTCTCTTTTTATGTTAGTAAAGTGGCAAACAAGCATGCAGTTCACATTGATGTTAAGCGATGACTGCAGCCTATAGACACCGTCACAAGAGATCAAAATGCAGATTTTGGTAGAAGTAATGATGATTATAATGATGGATAAAGAGTTGAGTTTAAAGTTCAGCCACTACTGAGAGGAACTCACTTACAAAACAAACTTAGTATGCTTCCCATAATTAACAACTTAAACCTTATACAAACAGAAATTCAATAACAAGAAACATAAAGACAATTCAATTCATTTCAATTTATTTATTGCATAAATCATGAGATGTTTAGTACAGGTGGTAAAAATAATTACATAAGTGCATCGTGAAACCCTCTTGGGTATGGCAATATGGTAAGAGAGTAATTGAATTATACTATAGGTACCTACATATTTTAAATTGCAAAATTATATAAAACTATTTGAAACTAAATATTTGAACGTGAAGCAGACTTAAATTCATTTATGTATTACTATCATATCAAAATCAATACAATATTGGAAAACAGCATTGTTATTATATAATAAACACAATAAGGCTTAAGTTTTAAGAGATATTTTCATTTAATTATTATGAATTATAGTTGCAACATAAATAATAATTGTAATAGGTAAATATTCAAATTAATTACAAAAAGTCATAAATGTTTATCACTATAAAATTAATTGAGATTGTAATAACATATGTTGTTAAGAATGGATTTCAATTTATATAAAAATCGATTTGTGTTTTGCTCCTGTTTTAATTCATATGGTTATTTATTGAAACGGATATTCACTGTCATATGGGCTTTTCCCGAATAGGTCGATGCGACTTGGAGGTAATTTTAAACGATTTTTTGAGTTTTCCGTGCCTCATACAATCTGTTTGGTTGCGCATTAACAAATACAGCTGGGTTTTTCTTCATAAATTTACATAGTTCCAGTATGTACATGCTTGCCAGTGTTAAGATACCTATACAATATACAATGTATTTAGTATCTTCAAATCAGGTCTTTAAGGCTAAGTTCATAAGATCGCGCGGAGCCGCGCGGAACTTTCGACCGCGCGGTACAAGATCGAAGTAAACAGCTAGTATTGTCTACATACCGCGCGGTACCGCGCGGTATGTAGACAATATATGTAGACAATAGCGCGTCGCGCTCTAACCCGCGCGCTAGTACTTAAACCTCGAGAAACCGCGCGGCACCGCGCGGTTCAAGTTCTACATACTTGTACCGACCTGTTCAGTTGATACGCGCGAGTTGAGACGGTTCTTCTTCATTCTTCAGCAATGTTGATGCCAGACTGCCGCGCATACATTTGCCGTCATATGAATGCTCTTACCGCGCGACGACGCGCGGCTCCGCGCGGTCGTATGAACTTAGCCTAACGGGGTAGGCAGAGAGTAGAGCGCCAGATATCCCGGTCCTGACATACCTCTCGTGCCTCATCTACCTTCATCATTCTCTTCATACATGCACGCCGATTCCGATAAAGACGATAACTCTTACGAACCATAAAATTAGAACTATACTCACTGTGAGCTCAAGACAAACCACAACTAAAGTCAACTATAATCAAATAAGACCTAAATAAGGTTCACCTAACAGCCAACTCACACTAAACGGTGACGATAAACAAAAGTTTCAGTTAGTTGAGCAAACTGTAGTTGACTCAACTCCGAGTAAATACTTTGTCAAAAGTACCTACTGTTGATATTTGGTGCCGTGAGACATTTATATGATTCCACAAGAGACCAGGTATAGAAGTTGTGTGGGACGAACGTAAGAAAAGAGATTTTGAAGAAAATTGTTGATTATACTGATGGCTGTATCGCCAGACTGAACCCACTTTTACCTTACTATGAGCACATGATACTGTGCCGTCGTGCGGTGGAGCTAGAGAGTAAATGTCCACTACAAATACTTCAAAATGTTCGAAAATTGTGGACTATACTGATGGCTGTATCACCAGACTGAACCAGCTTTTACCTTACTATGAGCACATGATACTGTGCCGTCGTGCGGTGGAGCTAGAGAGTAATGCCCACTACAAGTACTTCATAATGTTCGAGGAGAGCAATGGCTGCCACATGCGTCATACTCGTGAACGGATGCTGATTGTGGGGACTAGTCTGTTGTGATTTGCGGGTGTTATTTTCTATCACGATATAAAGCTGTTGATGGGTATTTGCGTATGTGTTTATATGCAAATATTTATATGCCATGGACGTTCACATTATCTTTATTCTATTTATTATTTGTATTAAATTTAAGGTTTTGACAAAAGAGCAACACGCTGAGTTTGTTGGGTAGCGGAGTTCTTCTCAATAGTGCCTACACTTGGAACTCAGCTGAGTCAAAAGAAAAATCGGTTTTCAACAGATTTTTCTTATTCTTCTATGAAGGAATTGAAAAATTTGATGATTCACGTATTGGTTAAATATTATTATTAAATTGGTATTTATTAATACCTATTGGATTATTATTATAAGTCATGCTCTCTAGGTAGCTTATAACCCGACAATGCAAAAGTGTCCTTGTAGACCAAATTTGAAATAAATGATTTGAATTTTGAATTTTGAAATCTACTTCCTTAAAAATACCTCCAAAGTTAGTTTGCCTATTTTAACAACTGCGATTATTTTCATTTCAATTAAGGTTTGCTTTTCAAAAGATATTATGGACAACTTGTGTTTGTTTTTCTATTTTGGTGTTTTTGGCGTTCAATGTTTCGAACGGAGTTTTAATTTATTGTCACATGTTTGTACATTTCGGACAAATGAAGATGGGTAAATTACAAATTACCTTACACTGTAAGCAACAACCCTAGGCGGGTTGTAAGAAATTCCTCCTTAATTATTTATTTTTTTCAAAACCCGTTTAAAATCTTGGTTAGGTGGTAGAGCTCTAGTGACGGAGCTCGGGGGCATAGGCACCACCGCATTACCTAATATACTTGCCGCTAAATGGTAGTGTTCAGCACTATCGTGTGCCGGTCAAGTGGTAATGTACAACCTTGTAATTTCCAGCACAGAGTCACAACACCTTAGGCCTCAGGAGTGGTAACGCATCTGCATTTTGACCTTGGTCTTTGTATATAGCCTGCAGTTATAACTTAACATCAATGTGAACTGCATGCTTGCTTGCCACTTACATTTCATAAAAAAAAAACTAAACTTGTTTGATGTCTCAGGACTCGCAGTAGCATACCAACTGCTATGCTGTCAGAACAAACTACCTGTATAAACGAAGCCAGCTTTAATTATAAAGCTATTTATGTTAACTTGTTAAAAAACTGTCAATTCCATACATTAGTAAAGATGTGTCGACCGCACCAACGTCCCCAAGCGGCTGCCCGATGATTGCCACGGAGACTTGGGGACCGCTCGTAATGCAAGTAGGTTTGCGTGGTAATCAATGTGTGTGGTATTTGTTTGCGGCTTAAAAATGATCTATTTAAAAATAATGATTCGTTAAATGTGTTGCTGAGCACAAAACTGGTGAAAATACGAAAATGCACTGATTTGAAAATTTAAGACCTCTTAACAGCCATATTAGTTTTTCTAATATAATGAGTTTAATATATCAAACAGTTGGCGCAATTGACGGAATGCGCGCTGCAAATACCTATATGTAATTTCAAATAAATATAATGGTTGGTATCAAATTAGTACCTGCATTGCACTTATGCAGCGAAGCCGAGGCGGGTCATGAAATAAAGACAATTTTTTTTATAAAGGTGTTAATGTTAACTAGATAAAAAACTCTGAACTCCATAATATTTAATAATTTAATTAAAGATGTGTCGCAACCGCACCAACGTCCCCGAGCGGCTGCCCGATGATTGCTACGGAGACTTGGGGACCGCTCGTAATGTGAGTAGGTTTACGCGGTAATCAATGTATGTGATATTTATTTCAGGTTAAAAAATAATCTATTTAAAAATAATGATTCGTTAAATGTATTGCTGGGCATAAGACTAGCAGCATTTTGTCGTGCGTGTAAAAAAAAAGGTACCTAAAACAGAAATGAAACAAGAAATTGCGCAGATTATGTAATGAGTTTGCTATAACTGCCAGACAGTTTGCGCAATTGACGGAATGCGCGCTGCAAATATCGTTTCAAATAAATGCAACGGTCGATATCATATTAGTACCTGCATTGCACTTATGCAAAGCTGGGCGGGTTGCAAGTAATAAAATATTTTTTATTATAAATTAATGTTAACTATTTAAAAAACTCTGAATTCCATACATAAGTAAAGATGTGTCGACCGCACCAACGTCCCCGAGCGGCTGCCCGATGATTGAAACGGAGACTTGGGGACCGCTCGTAATGTGAGTAGGTTTACGTGGTAATCAATGTGTGTGATTTGTTTTTTTTTTTAATATATTTTTTTTTATGTAAGTAAGGTAAACAAAAAATCATTGTGAGCTACAGGATTATTTGCCGCCTGTAGCTCACAATTATTTTTTTTCATGTCTTGAAAGTGGTTAACAAGCATGCAGTTCACATTGATGTTAAGTGATGACTGCAGCCTATAGATACCCATACAAAGACCAAGGTCAATGTGCAGATGCGTTACCACGCCTGAGGCCTAAGGTGTTACGCCTCTGTGCCGGAATTTACAGGGCCGTACATTACCACCTGACCGGAACACGATGGTGCTGAACACTACCATTTAGCGGCAAGTATATTAGGTAATGCGGTGGTGCCTACGCCCGCGAGCTCCGTTACTGGAGCTCTACCACCAGTGAATGTTAAGTGATGACTGCAGCCTATAGACATCTATACAAAAACCGGTGGTCAAAATTCAGATGCGTTGCCACCCCTGAGACCTAAGTTGTTACGTCTCTGTGATAGTTATTACAGGGCCATACATTACCATCTCACCAGAACACAATACCTAGTGCTGAAAACTACCATTTAGCGGCACATAGATTAGCTAATGCTGTGGTGCCTTCCCGCAAGCTCCGTCACCAGACAGACCTCTACCACCAGTAAATAAGATTGAATTTAAATAAGATAAATGTGTTGCAGACAAAACTCGAGATCGGCTAGACCGATTACGTATTGTTTTCGTGAGTGTGAAGAAAAGGTTTTTGAAATAGAATTAAAAAAGAAAAATGCGTAGGTACAAGATTTGAAAATTTAAAGAAACTTTAAGAATTTAAGAATACAAACATACAAATAAAGTGCATAGTGAATATTAAAGCGCAGTACTCTAACAGGAAAAACTTTCCGTCGACCCATAATTCCGTTAGATAAGACGTTAATCCGTTTCTTTAACTACTTGATCTTAATGTTTTCCTTAATATTCCGTTCAGTCCACCTGTCTGAACTAACTTCGACTGTTTATTTTTGTAGAGAAGGTGGCCAACAAACATTAGTTCACAGTGATGCTAAGTGATGACTGCAGCCTATAGACACCCACGCAAAGACCAGAGGTCAAAATGCAGATGCGTTGCCGCCACTTAGTGCGATAGTTATTACGGGATCATATTTTTTTTACACCGAAACAGTTTATCTCTAAAAGATAGGTATTCATCCTCTCACATCGGTTTACTAGGTAATGAAGTCGAGAATTTAACCTCTAGTCTTTTTGTGCGTGCTGCAGTCATCACTTAACATTTATGTGAAATGCATGCTTGTTTGCCACCTTCATTACAGAAAAAAAAACAGTATAGGTATGTACTTATGTTTGCACGTACGAATTTGTACTTCTTTAGCGTAAAAATCCAATAAACCAGAAATAAACCAAACTGATAAAAAAGTTTACCAACTAATTGCACACTGTTGCTTTTACCTATCGGTGTGCACGCGCATCAAAAAAATTCACTCTCATATTTTATTCCAATCGCACGAAAAGAAGTTGTTGTTGTTGTTGTATCTTCACGCCAGGTCCCTAACGGGGTAAGCAGAGAGTGTAGAGCGCCAGATATCCCGGTTCTGACAAACCTCTCGTGCCTCGTCTACCTTCATCATTCTCCTCATACATGCCCGAAAAGAAGTATAATTTCAAAATTGCAGGTAGGTACTACATTTCAGCGAATTTTACATGATGTTTTTTAAATGAACAGATCGAGAATACAAATAAACTAAATAATATTAGAATATGCCAAACTAACAGTAGAATACATCAAACATCTTGAAATGGAAGCAATCTCAAAATCCTCAATCGATCACCGAATCTAACACATTTTATTCCTTCCCCTTTCAACTGCCATTGAGATTATTCTCGGTTTTTTATTTACTATTTTTTCCCTTGCCTCGTGTCACACACCTGGTCGATCCTTTACCTTCAACCACGCCTACACATTAAGAGCCCAGTTCGCAACTATTTATAAACGTTTGAATAGGCTTAGGTGCTTACATGGGACAAAATGGACCGAGCTTTGCTCGTATTTGACGTTCTTACCTATATAGGGTTTCCAAAATAAATCTCCTTTTCATGAAGTGACAACATGTTCTATGTTGGATGGAGGATAATATTATTTGTTTTATGAAAAGGAAAACGTAAATTCATGCCTGTAATACTCCGAAGACGGTAGCAGAGGTGAATGTATGGATTCAAGCGTACATGCAAACACGTACGATTCGCTGGTTACGTTTTTTGGCAAAAAGGATTTTACATCTTTATCTCTGGAAACTCCCGACCCGGGAATCGAACCAGGACTCCAGCGTAGCAGTAGGGGTCTTCTCCCACCAGACTAGTGAAACAGTTATATTTTTCTAATTTGCAATTATCTCTAAGTTCTTGATTCTATTTAAACAATCGTATAAAAGTCTGTCTAATAAACTGAAATGATATCATCGATGTGAAACAACTGTATGCTTGTTTGCCACTTGTATGACATAAAAAACATCAAGAATTCAACAACCGATTGTACAGGTGGTAGAACTCTAGTGACAGACAGAGCTTGCGGGCGTAGGCACCACCGCATTTCCTTTATCTGCCACCAAATGGTAGTGTTCAACACTATCGTGTTCCGGTTAGATGGTAATGCATGGCCCAGTAATAACTATCACAGAGACATAACAACTTAGGTCTCAGGGGTGGTCTTAACGCATCTGCATTTTGACCTCTGGTTTTCATGTAGATGTCTTTAGGCTGCAGTCATTACTTAACATCAATGTGAGCTGCATGCTTGTTTGCCACCTTCATTAAATTAAAAAAAAATACTTTTATTTTTTCTTTAAATTTAGATAAAGTACCTAATTACTTCTCCACTACTCACGATCACGAGTAAAGTCGGGAGTTATACGAGTTTTCAGATAAATAATTAACTTACTAGTAAAACACAAATGATCTTCATTAAAAAATCTACTTTATCAAAGGCAGATTTATCGAGGTGCTCATGAATAATGAATACCTGAACAAATTGGTGCCTTCCTTGCCTGCTGTCCATACTAATGGTTCCTTTGATTCTACTTATTACGTATTCAGTTAGCTCCTCTGATGTCACTCTAAACTTAATCTCAATAACATGATGTGTTGTCTTAGTCTGCTTAGTTCAAGCTGTTTTCGATTTTTTGTTTCTTATTATTTTTTTGCTCTTTAAGTTTTCACGAGGTCTGTTTTTATTTTCTTTGAATAAAGATAGCTTTATACTGTGTTACCTACAATCATTAGCATTCACTAAATTTCTAAAAGATTTCAGAAAAAAATAAAATATGTTAATAATAAAAATCTGACTACGATTTCTCATTGAAAAAAAATCAACTACTTAAAAAGCAGATTTACCAAAATGATCATGAAAAATAAACTTGTGAAAAAAACAAACTTAAAAATTATAAAAATCCAATATCCCTTCTCATTAAAAAGTCAACTACTTCAAAAGCAGATTTATCGAGGTGCTCATGAATAATTAATACCTGAACAAATTGATGCCTTCCTTGCCTGCTGTCCATACTAATGGTTCCTTTGATTCCACTTATTACGTATTCAGTTAGCTCCTCTGATGACGCTCTAAACTTAATCTCTTTAACATGACCTGCTCGTGTTGTCTTGTCTTAGTCTGCTATGTTTAAACCGTTTTCGGTTTTTTGTTTCTTAGTTGCTCCTTAAGTTTTCACGAGGTCTGTTTTTATTTTCTTTGAATAAAGATAGCTTTATACTGTGTTACCTACAATCATTAGCATTCACTAAATTTCTATAAGATTTCAGAAAAAATAAAATATGTTAATAATAAAAATCTGACTACAATTTCACATTGAAAAAAAATCAACTACTTAAAAAGCAGATTTATCAAAATGATCATGAAAAATAAACTTGTGAAAAAAGAAACTTAAAAATTATAAAAATCCAATATCCCTTCTCATTAAAAAGTCAACTACTTCAAAAGCAGATTTATCGAGGTGCTCATGAATAATGAATACCTGAACAAATTGATGCCTTCCTTGCTGCTGTCCATACTAATGCTTCCTTTGATTCCACTTATTACGTATTCAGTTAGCTCCTCTGATGTTACTCTAAACGAAATCTTTTTAACATGACCTGCTCATGTTGTCTTGTCTTATTCGGCGGCATTGGTAAAAATTTGATCAAAATTATTGACGAGCGATACATAGATGGTGCGCGAAAGAGATAACTCTCTACAGTGCCGAAAATAGACGAAGTCTCTTTCCTAAAGTCGATCTGTAATACTTCTTGCTGGGGACTGTAATAAAATTAAATTTCCCACAGAGTAACGGTCCGAAATCTGGGTCCATCGATATATTCCTAACAAGTTGTTCGCGTGCCGCAGTATTGCTATCAAGATACCATTCATTCTGTTCCCGACAGTCATTGACCAGGGTCACGCGAACTGGTGATGTAATGGAAACTTCGCCAATGGGGTGTTTATTCCGACTGTTATGGTAGGAATTACGGCACGAACAAAAAAATGCAGTTACAAGCTTTTATACATTTTTCATAGAGCAACACCGAGGGGAGTAGCCATAGCGTATATTACCGATGCAAAACAGTCTGTCATTTTTTGCGGGGAGGAAATACGTGTGACATACACTCATCAAAATGAATACAAAAATCGTATATTACTACGAAACTCACACCATGATTTTAACATAGTACATAGACAATTTCACGCACACATTTAAACATCTAGGCGGCAGGCGTAGGATCATTTGGTCTTGTACTTTGATAGAGGGGAAAGCCTGCATATGGCTACTCCCCTCCGGCCCGCCGCGGCCGCGGCCGGTGGCCCGTGTTCCTCTGTGTAGGGACCTATAAAAGTTATGATTTTTTTGTGTAAGCGTATTATTTTTTTAATGGTTTTATAGATCAACACTGAGCTTCATTAATTTCGAACTATACCTACCAATATTTATTTCAAACTAGCTGACCCAGGGCGGCGAACTTCATATCGCCTTAGAAATAATTAATGTGTCAAAGATTTGATAGGTACGAACTATTTGTTTTGTTGTGGAGGAACGGGTGGAAGTGTTCCTCCGGCGAAAAGGGAGGATCCTCCGACCAGGCGAGGTGATAATACCTGGCGGGCCGCGGCCCAACGGTTGACGTTGGGAAGTTGTATATATGCCAACTCTTGAGAAATCTTCGCATGTGCGATGTAATTCGAATGCACGCCATCTACCGTACTAGATAAGTACTGTGAGGTTTCGTTGTATTCCACTAGTTGGCGCCTTAATGTAGTGGACGCTACATTGTTTTATTTTGATACGAAATCAAGAACGTTTCCCTGTATTTAAAAGTTTTAAATGTGAAATTATACAACATTGTCAATATATAAAAAAAACAATAACTGTTAATCAAATCAACGTAAAATGTTTTGTAATTTGCATTCCATGAAAAAGAAAGCCAATATTTATTTCTACCCTCATCGAATTAATGACGACTGCGTATCAAATCGTCACATTCACAAATCAACACAACCGAATAGAATAAAGAAAACAAATTAAATGTTTAATTCAAATGTACCAACTGGCTTAATTCGTCACACGATGTCATCATGTTTTCTACAAATAACCCTGTTTCAGCTGAATATTATACACTACACCCTAACGCTAGGGTGTAAGGCAGAAAATCGCAAACATGAACTTTAGGAACTACATTTCATTCGTTTCTGCAGTTTTAGTGTTACGTTGCAACTAAAAACACAATAACGCAACATTTTTATACGTGCTATTCACAGTTTGCGCCTTATTGCTGTTGAAATACAGTGCAAAATTGAGTATTATTTACAAACAAGGGTGTATTTTTGGCGAAATTTGAAGAACGTCCTATGGTAATATGATGTATAAAATTAAAATAGTCCTTACTGGTTGGCATCAGAGATGATTTTACATTGGATTTTTTAAATAAAATCCTTACTTTAACAAGAAATCATAGAAACATATGCGCTACTTAACGCATAATGAAAAACCTCTGCAAACATACTAAGGGGTATATGAATGAATTGAAATGGCATAATGAGTT
This sequence comes from Macrosoma leucophasiata, assembly GCA_036365455.1. NCBI lineage: Eukaryota > Metazoa > Arthropoda > Insecta > Lepidoptera > Hedylidae > Macrosoma > Macrosoma leucophasiata. The sequence continues at coordinate 20,957,754 of JAWQUS010000003.1, read as the reverse complement.
GTCATTGTGGTTAAGAGTTTTATACTTTTGCACGTTTGGATAAATATAATTGGGTATAACATTTTGTTATTTTACAATAAGAACAATTGACAATGGGGACTTTAATTCTGAAGTGCTCCTTAAAATGTAAGGTATACCACGTGAATTATTTAAAGGGTGAATGTAGAAAAATAATAAAATTAAGGTTAAAATATTTTTAGTTTAAAGTCAATTTCAGTAAAATTAAGTCATTTTTATACTTATTTAGGTACATAAGCACCTAAAAAGGTGGAAAACAAGCATGCAGTTTACATTGATGTTAAGTGAGGACTGCAGCCTATAGACAGAGAATATGTAATAATACTACGTATAGAATGGACACTTCGACGTCCCGCCTGATTTGCACACATACACAACCCCTTCCTCTCTTATGGGCGACGGTTGGTATTTTGTACGTGCTACGCACACAGGTGCGCGTGTAAATACACGTCACTGATGGATAGAAACCAAATTAAGCGTTTGTATGGAATTTTGGCGGAGTGTCCGCGGTGTGCTTTAGACACTAACACTAAGGGCGGGATTCACAGATCACACTACGACTTAACTTTCGAGCAAAGTACGCTTCGAACTGTCAAAACCCATACATTTCTGACAGTTCTATGCATACTTTTCGCAACGTAAACGCCGCACTACGACGCGGCCTGTGAATTAGCTTATATACTTACCTCTGTGATAAGTTATTATGGGGCCGCTCATAAATCTTCATAATTCTAGTCTGAAATCTTTGGCACATTTTCTAGTCCTAATACTCGTACAATAATCACACTTTCCATGTCAATACTATATCCACTTTGTATGGAGTTTTGTTCCGCCCGAGTTAACCAAAATAATACGAACAACGCCGCAGGGCGTTAGTAATATAAACAAACTAATTAGCTACGTCCTAATCCGTTAAGAGGTCACGTGCACACTAGCAGCACCTCCGGGCTATGCGTGGGCCGAATTAGGGTTGTAACTTACTGGCCACAATTTCAGAATATAATAGGTACAGCTAAACTTTGACTTTATTTTTGGGTTTATGATTTTATAATGTGAAATGGATTTCATAAATAGCAGTTGTAATACGAGCCTAAAATGTGATCTATAATTTACAAGAAAGTTACTTTATGAAATTAAAAAAAAATGCGATGTGCTTATTGTACAGGGAAATGCAACAAATATTTTATTTTTGTTACATTGAATTTTTTCTTGGACGGACTTATGTCCAAAAAAAAGGAAGGAATCTCTTTGAGGGTTATATTATTATTGCAGTGCCGCATTGGATATTAGTTTTCATTAAATAATGTTGCTGAAAAACAATTACGAATACCTACCATAATAATTTAACTGCAAAAATGTTCTTTATTATATGCAAAATAATGTTTTACTATAAGATGTTTGGAAAGTCAAATCCAAGACACTTACTAAAACCGTGTTTACAATCTACAAATAATACGAGTATATTGTAACAAGCTGTGCCCGCGACTTCATCCACGTGAGAATTTATGATTCTTCAGTATCTACCCAGACGAAGCCGTGGGCGCAGCTAGTATAAAAGTAGCCTAAGTTACTCCTTACTAAATAAACTTCAAAAATGGCGTCAAAAGAGTCCTTCAGGGCTGGCAGCGCGTTGGCAACTCCCCTGATGTTGCAAATGTTCATAGGCGACGGTGACCACTTTCCATCAGGTGGCCCGTTTGCTTGTCTGTCAACCTGCAGACATAAAAAAAAAAGATAACTGCCAGTGAAAGTCCCGTCAAAATCGGTCCAGCCGTTCCTGAGATTAGCGGGAACAAACCGACAGACAGACAGACAGACAAAAATTGAAAAAAATGTTGTTTTGGTATATATGTACAGGGTATACATACATATGCATTTAATAAAAAGCGGTTATTTTAATTTCACAAACAGACACTCCAATTTCACTTATTTGTATAGATATAGATAATACATACATTTCACATTGATCTTTATTTCTCACACTAAAGTAAAACTTTAACTTTCAAAAAGTTTCGTGTTCGCACCTCCAGAGTTTGGACGTGTGTCACAATGGTCACAATGAATGTCTCAAGAACAAAAACGCATTGGCCAACGGGGACAGTACAGACGTTAGTGTTTTTTTTAACTATCGAATTTTTGAGAAACGACTACAGCTAAGTAATAGACATGAACACGAAAACTAGATGTGTCAAAATGCAAATGTGTTGCCACCCCTGAGAATTTAGTTACACGACACCATACGTTACCATCTTACAGGATCCCGATAGTGCTGAACACTACCATTTGGCGGCAAATACATAAGACCATTCGAAGTGCGCATGGCCCCGCGGCTGGTGTAGATCTTAGGCGATCTACTCGGTTAAGCACTACGGGCGCGGTCGGGTAGTGTGATGTGTGACCGCTAGTGGCAAATTAAATGCTCGTTTCCATGCTTCGGAGGGCACGTTAAGCCGTCGGTCCCGGTTGCTATCGATAGATAGCCTTATGGGCGGTATGAAAACATCCGAACACGGGTTGGCCACTAACCCACCCACCTCCACTAATCCGTACTGGAGCAGCGTGGTGGAGTAAGCTCCAGGCCTCCCCCTAAAAAGGGGAGAGACTCGTGCCCAGTAGTGGTACGTATAATGGGTTTCCATTATTGTTTATTTATTACATAAGACCATGTCTTGGTGCTTAAGCCTTCGAGTTTCATACACATGGAACTCGACCACCAGTAATAGAGTATAATTTGTGCGATAATGCCAAAAACTACATTTGGCTTCAACTACCTACATTGCACCCAAGCAAAGCCGGTGGGTCGCTTTTAATATATAAAATTTTGTTCATTCCGTCTACATTTACAAATGGTAGTGCTCTTTTAAAAAGCTAGAAGGTAAATTTTACCAATTTTTATATTATGTATCGAAAAAAAAAATATTTTTTTATGTAATAGAAGTGACAAACAAGCATGCAGTTCACATTGATGTTAAGTGCTGACTGCAGCCTATAGACACTCACACAAAGACAAAGGTCAAAATGTAGATGCGTTCCTACTCCTGAGGCCTAAGGTGTTATGCCTCTGTGCCGGAAATTACATGGCCGTATATTACCACCTGACCGAAACACGATAGTGCAGAACACTACCATTTAGCAGCAAGTATTTTAGGTAATGCGGTGGTGCCTATGCCCGCGAGATCCGTCACTGGAGCTCTACCGACAGAAAAAACACAGTACAATATATTTATCGTAAGAATTGTGGCAGCCCTAGCTCCAATTAACCCGGGCTTACTCGTATGCACTTAATAACACGACTGAGTGAACGGTGTTTGACTGGACATTATCCCACGGGATTCAATTTGCAAGCAAATATTAGGTTGTCTTCATTTTTCTGTTCGTATTAAAAGCTACGGCGTATTTAGAATTTAATTACGTGGAATTGTTGGTATTTGAAGAATGAGTGTCACAATTAGTTTAATTTTTTTAGTCGCCACTGTGACGCTCAATTGTGCTGTTGATAGACTTTTTTTTTAATGCTAGGACATCGCTATTACACATCTTGCCAGTGGCGACTAAAACGATATTTCGTATTCGTAATAAGCAGCGTAAAAGTCAGAGTCATCAGACAATTTATCAGTCCGTCAGTCAGTCACAGTTAGTTTTTTTTATATAATTGAAATGGTAAATAAACATGCAGTTCACATTGATGTTAAGTGATGACTGCAGCCTATAGACAGAGACACCCACACAAAGACCAAGGTCGAAATACAGATGCGTTACCACTTCTGAGGCCTAAGGTGTTATGCATCTATGCCGGAAATTACAGGGCCGTACATTACCACCTGACTGGAACACGATAGTGCTGAACACTACCATTTAGCGGCAAGTTTATTAGGTAATGCGGTGGTGCCTACTTCCGCGAGCTCTGTCACTGGAGCTCTACCACCAGATATTTAATACTTTCCTAAACACCCGCCGCTCATAAACTCTTAGAAGTTGTATTGTTTATACTAACCATTCCCCTAACACACTTTGATAACACTCGATTAGTAACAGACCACTCGACCACCCCACGGACAAAATTACAAGCGTAAAAACCACTAAATCTACACCGAACAATACATTATCACAAAATTTCATGCGAATAACACAAAAAGCATGTTTTTTCCATCGAGTATTCTTAACCAAGATGGGCGTTGCCTGGAATTTTATTTGGCATAAAATGCATTCTATGATATCATATAAAATATATAATATGAGGCAAGCGTGACACTTAATGATCTGATAAATAGACGGACAGATGTTGGGATACTTTGAATAGATTTTTATTGTTGTAATAAGTTATTGATAAGTGTATGATAGTTTAGATTAGTTTTCGTTTCAATCATATTCTTTTAAGTTAAGTTCTTTTAAAGATAACTACGATTACTTCCTAATTTGACTTGTGGTAGAGCTCCAGTGACGGAGCTCGCAGGCGTAGGCACCACCTTGTTACCTAATATACTTGCCGCTAAATGGTAGTGTTCAGCAGTTTCCAGCGTGTTCCGGTCAGGTGGTATTGTACGGATCTGTGGTTTCCGGCACAGAGATATAGCAACTAAGGTCTCAAGGGTGGCAACGCATCTGCATTTTAACCTCAGTCTTTATGTAAGTGTCTATAGGCTCCAGTCATCACTTAACATCAATGTGAACTGCATGCTTGTTTGCCACTGTTCTGTGTATCTTTGTATTTTAAACAATAGATATTTATTGTTTAAAACCACCATTAGTGATTATTAGGCCATTTGCTTTATATAAATCTGAGCTCACTCTGATCTGAAAAAAAGGCTGCCAAGTGCGAGTCGAACTTGCGCACGAAGGTTGCCGTAAAAAAACAACAAAAAGTCACGTTGTTTTTAGAATTAGTTGTTATAGGTGCTACTCGTACAAAAATACATAATTCGTGGAAATTTCACCTCTCTATTTATCACGGTTCATGGAACAGACTGTTGAATGATACATATTTATTAATTTTCTTTGTTAACTCTTCTAGAGCAACCGAATATTCGTTTCTTTATTTTTTTTAATGGGTTTTTAATGGTAATCGAGTTGATATTTTAGACATAATTTTTATTATATAGTTCATAATATTAAAATTATAAATCTGTTTCAGATTTTAATATCAATGTTAGTAAAAACATTTTGCAATAATTCAAAATGCACTTCTTTTTATAAGCAGCAACTAAGTACTTACTTTAGAGCATGAAATATCATATTTATCATCAAAAGAGACAGTCAAAAGCAATAAACTCTATTTCATTATATCCCCGATCCATTCTTATAACTTCAATTTATCTTTAAATTATCACTACCCGTAAAATTATACTCCTATATCAATGACATCTGTCGCATATCACAAAAATCCGCTAAACGATCCGAAATCGCAACCGACCCATTCATAATCATTCACCATGACAAATTTCATTCATTCATTCAAGTAGCTCTCTACGCGACAATGTATGACTTTTGAAAATCGGAGGCACGCATGAAATTTCTATACACAATGAAATAAATATAATAAGATAACTGCGTGTCCATTCTTGTAAAACTTACAATAGACTTGAAAAATCCTACTCAAAAACTGTCTTTTGGAACCTTATTTCAATTATAATAAGGTCCTAAATATATTTCACCGACAGCATTTTAAGGTTGTTGAATCACAAGAATGGAGTAGTAGAATTTGTCGCCGCGACAAATAACTATGAATGGATGCTTGTATGGATGTGTAAAACGGTTATGCAATCATTTAGAGGGGGCGGTGCAGGCTTTCAAGTGATTGCCTTTATCCAGCATCGTAGCAATGACACGGCGTTAAAGTAAAAAAAAAAATTGGTCAGTATTTTATGCTAGTGTGAAATTTAAGGTACGTATGTAACTTTACGCCTGGCTTCCCTGAGGTGGTAGGCAGTGGTAAATGCATGCATTCAAGCGTACATGCAAACACATTTTGACGCATGTAACAGGTGGCGAGCCTGTTGACATTTCTAAGGGCACATTAGCAAACCTCGAGATACTGCCAAAATTCCAGAAAATAGAAAGTAGAGATAAAGGACTTTACACCATTATCTCTGATAGACCTGTATCCGGGAATCGAACCCAGGACACCAGCGTAGTAGTAGTGGTCTGCTACTGAGGCAGCTAACAGTTAAATAAAAAACAAAATTCTCCTAATACAATTTTGATACGAAACCCCCAAAAAAGGTAAATTAGATATCAAACCCAAAACTTAACGTTAATGGAACACAAAATTAAATTTAAACGAACCGCCAAATTGAACTGTGACATCACATCCGGTGCGGCGCCCACTTCCGGTATCGGAGGGTCGTGTTTAGATTGGTATTTAATGCACTTTTACTTTTTTTTAACTTAAAAAAAACCTTTCACTCACTTTATATTGTGTGAAAGAATCAGGAATATGATAGTCTTATTAAGTGCAACGGTTTTTCTCATCGCAATTAAAAATATATCAGATTTTTTTTATTGGTATTAATGGTATGAAAGTAGCATTAATGGCCTCGTAATATCACAGAGACAAAACAATTTAAGCAATAAAATGATTGTATAGATAAATAAGTATATGTTATTGAATGTAGTTAAATTCTGTATACAAACTTTTTTACTGGTGGTAGAGCTCCAGTGACGGAGCTCGCGGGCGTAGGCACCACCGCATTACCTAATATACTTGCCGCTAAATGGTAGTGTTCAACACTATCGTGTTCCGGTCAGGTGGTAATGTACGGCCCTGTAATTTCCGGCACAGAGGCATAACACCTTAGGCCTCAGGAGTGGTAACGCATCTGCATTTTGACCTTGGTCTTTGTGTGGGTGTCTATAGGCTGCAGTCATCACTTAACATCAATGTGAACTGCATGCTTGTTTACCACTTCCATTACATTAAAAAAAAAAAAAAAATAGCATAGTATGATCATAATGCAATCAAATACATACAGAAAATCATACAATAATAATAAAATATTGGTACTGCAAAACAAAGATGAAAATTGAAAGAACATAGTGTAATTAAGTAATATATTATTAATGCATAAATTATGAGGAAAACCAGTCTAATTGAAAACATTTAGGGATAAAAGGAAAAATCATTTAATATATTAAACAAGAAATAAAATTAAAAATACTGCTAAACAGTGTCTCTGATCATGTCGCACTACGACTTTACTATCGAGCAAAGTACGGTTCGAACTGTCAAAACCCATACATTTCTGACAGTTCTAAGCATACTTTGCTCAAAGTAAAGTCGTAGTGCGGTCTGTGAATCTCACCATTAGAACTGTCAAAACCCATACTGTACTGACAGTTCTAAGCATACTTTGCTCAACGTAAAGACTAACTGACAGTTCTAAACATACTTTGCTCAAAGTAAAGACTTACTGACAGTTCTAAACATACTTTGCTCAAAGTAAAGTCGTAATGCGGTCTACGTATCTCACCCTAAATCTACATCTGTCCATCGACAATAGCAAATGATTTAGGAACTGTAGCGGTTATCCCGGATTTTTCGCAAACCCATATTTGCTTTACGGATCCATAAATATCCCGTTTGACATCCGGTTATATCCGAAAATAGCCACTGAGAGGATTATCCGGGTATCGGCAGTTTACCCACTTTTTCGCATTTTCTCTGGCATGCCTTATTACTTTTGGACAATCCTTCTTTATGGGCGATTACTTGGAGAAGTGGCGTACACATGCCTTTTGGAATCAGTGAATGTTTGAAACCTATGGTGGTAGAGTTCCAGTGTAAGAGCTTGAAGGCGCATCCACCGCATTACCTAATCTATCTGCCGTCAAACGATAGTGTTCAGCGCTGTCGTGTGTCGGTTAGATGGTGATTTGTGCCCATAACATAATAACTATCACAGAGACATTATACGAGTACCTAAGGTTTCAGGGGTGACAACGCATCTGCATTTTGACCTCTGATTTTTGTGGCAGCACTTAACATCAATGTGAACTGCACGCTCATTTGCTACCATTCTTACATAGAAAATCAGCTCAAAGTCACGTATAACATTAATAAATACCCACTTAGCATATTAGCTATTCCCATAAAATATAAGCACCTACGCTTTAATCGCGATACAACCGTGTACATTCGACCTAATTCCGATATTACACGAACAACCCCAATTTTATTGGCCCTAGAGTTATTTAATAGTGACCGACGGGAATCGAATTCCACTCCAATTTGCCCGACCCTCGTACCTCGTAATCAAGACCTTTGACAATAGCCTCAGGTCCATAGGAGATCATTTTTACGATAGTAAATTTTCGGGAATGTGATACGAAGGCAATTTATATTATATTTACATAACCTTCATACTTTCTAGGAGAGATAGGCAGAAGAACTCATAACCACTCATCCTGTATTAATAGCACATTTGCAAAAATTCAAATAGAGATTCAAATTCGATGACGACCCTGGTTAGTCCAGCGGTGTGAGATGACCGTTTGATTCGAAGGGTCGCGGGTTCGATCCCCGCACCGGGACAAATAGTTGTATTGGCCTACAGACATTTGTTTCGGGTCTGGGTGTTTGTGTATGTGTTGTATGTGTACAACGGCACCCACGACACAGGTTTATACCTACTGTGGGGCTGTGAGTGTAAGCGTATTATATTTAAAAAAAAAAAAACAAACGCATTGGCACTACTGAAGCTTGAGTGGTTTTACCTTTGTTTAGAAACTACCGGGTCATACTTAATTACTGGTGGTAGAGTCCCAGTGTAGGGACTCAAGGGTGTAGGCTAAATGGTAGTGTTCAGCACTATTCCGGTTAGAAGGTAATGCATGGCCCCGTCATAATTAACACAGAAATATAAAAACTTAGGATTCAGAGATGGCAGCGCAGCTGCATTTTGACCTCTGGTTTTTGTGTAGATAGGCTTCTGCTGCAGTCCTTACTTAACAGCAATGTGAACTGCATGCTTATTTGCTACCTTCATTACATAAAAATATCTTACTTCAAGCATTAAGGGGTATGAAGCTACAATAATTATCTTATAAAGTGTCGGGACGTACCGACCCCACAACCCGCTATAGGAGGAGGGTTCTTCCGTCTATTGGTTTGACCAACATTGTTCGATTGATTGACTGCAAAAACGGAAGAATTATCTTCCAATAGAAAACAATTTTTCCGCAAGTGCGCGGTAGGATCGCCACGTACCGACACCGGGCCGTTATATTATCTACCGTACACAAATCAGAATCAGAATCAGAAATTCATTTATTCATTTAGGATGACAGGCACCTCTTATGACACGTCAAAAACAAACAAAATATATTAAAGTGAATAACAATTGATATACATGTCAAATTACAAGCTAAGAAAAAAATATATAGTCAGGAATATCACTAAGATAAAACTAAAAGACAATTTAATATACTAATGTAAGTAAGTATACCAATAGAATGTTTCATTTCCCCTTTTAAAAAAAACTAACAACTACCGACTATTTTTCATTTCTCTCGCACGCAAAGGTATTGGTAGTTAAAAAACACGCTAGACAAATGTGAGTCGTTATGGTGAACGATCGCCTCTTCCACTTATTGAACACGAAGAGATAAGACAACATAGTATGTTTTCGATACAAATGCAGCAAAACAAACTAAGAAAGCAAACTTTTAAACTAAGGCTCGGTTGCACCAAAATATTTGTTAAAGTTACGGTTATTGTAAAATGTGACAATAACAGTTACGTACATTGATTTTACCAGTTGCTGAAGAATGCAATGCACTATAGCGTATTTCTGATATTTTTAAAGTCACCGGAGTTGTCGCCGCAACACCTGAAAGACCTGCTGAGCCCTGGCGCCGGCGTGGCTGGTGAGTCACTGCTGAGAGAGCTCACGGCTGTGATCAATTTGATGCTGGGCGACGGTGTGAATGATGCTGTCATTGAAGCATTATACGGTGCCAACCATTTTGAGGTTAACTTTAATTAGCCGCAGCGGCCAGTTATTTTTTTATTTCATTTATAGTTACGTTACAGTTAAGTTTTTGACGTCAGTTAACAATTCTTACTTACCGGTACTTTAACAAATTTATTAAAGTTTAAACAAGATATAAGCGTTGCGGGTTTTCAACGGCCTCTGTTGCTTTGTGAGCTACTGCTGATCCTGAGATCTCAGATTCAATCCAGTTAGGGTTGAAAGTGAAAATCGACTTTTCCAATGATAACGAAATAAACGGTAGGGTCGTTCACACCCCGAGGCCGGCATCTTCCAAGTGTTCCCTATTAAAAATATCTTCCCTATTAAAAAAGTTCCCTATTAAAAATTCTGATATATCGTTGGGCTTACATAAAAAGCCTTTGTACAGCCGAACATGAAACTAACTATTATTTATTTGAACGTTAAACTCCGACCAACTGAAAAACGTATTCGACCGATCCAACCGTTAAATATTTCTCACACAATACAATTTTTCATCGACTAAATCCGCCACGTAACATTGATCGGCCATGCATCACTAATCTGAATTGTAGGGTTACCTCTGAAACTGTACACGGTAATCTATATATATAAAAATCAATAGCTGTTCGTTAGTCTCGCTAAAACTCGAGAACGACTTGACTGATTTGGCAAATTTTGGTTTTGAATGATTTTTGGAAGTCCAGGGAAGGTTTAAAAGGTAAGAAAATATGAAGAAACTGAAGGGCAATAGTAAAAACCACAATTTCATTTTCCCATACAAATAGTCCGTATCTATCAAACCTTTGACACATTATTTCATTCTGAGGGAATACGAAATTTGCCGGGTCAACTAGTAATTAATAAGTACAGTGCTCAACAAGAAATAATGCACATCGAGCCTATGAAAGTGACAATCGGCTAGTTTCGGCTTTATAGAGCGTTATCTCTGCTGCACACTGCCTGCGTAAGCATCCGTAGGCCGGTATTGGTCAAAACTTGATCAAAATGGTCGACAAACGTCAAATAGGTAAGATGCGATAGAGATAAATGCTGGTCTAGCTCCACAAGACTACACAATAATTTTGTGAAATGAATGTGCATTGTACTTGATATTGTAAAACATAGTCATAGTGTCATATTGTGAAAATAGTTTTAAGGAACATATTTTGAAAAGACCGTACTGAGTTTTGTTTTGGCAGGTTTTTTCTCAGTAATGTGGGCTTTGGAACTCTGCCAGTGAATGACAAAGAATGTCCCATATTTTTTTGTTTAGTCTTATCTTGCCGTTTGTAAAAGAAAGTATGGAACATTCTGTTGATACCTATTTTTATCATTAAGTATTTTTGGACTATTATTTATTTTATTTTGTTTACTTTGACATATTAATCAACGTATCAGTTGTTATTTGCTTTAATTTTATATTTGTAATTTGACCTATCACAAGCAAATTCTATTATTTCCAAGTGATTAAATTAATTTTTGAGTTTGAGTTTGAGTTTTGATAACGCTCTACAGATCTGAAATAAGCCGACGTCTCTTCCTGAGGCGGATGTGCATTATTTCTTGTTGGGTACTGTACGTTCTTTAAACTGTGGTCGTACATCGTACTTTGTTAATTTTGTACTTGAAACGTTAAAATAAGTCAATGTCGGTCAATGGAAGGCATTACAATAATGGATTTGAAAAATCGATATAGTCTTAAAAAAAAATATGAAGAAGTTTGATAGGCGTCGGGACGTGACGACCCCTCTGCCCACTACATAAAATACATTTTAATATTGAGGTCACTTTCTGCAGACAAATTTGAAAATTAAAATTAACGTTTTATAACGTGTGATATTGCAGTGAGGACCCAAGGGTCGCGGGTTGGATCCCCGCACAGGGACAAATATTTGTATGGCCTACAGATATTTGTTTCGGATCTGGGTGTTTGTATATGTGTTGTATGTGTACAACGGCACCCACGACACAGGTTTATAGGCCTACTGGGGGGTTCTGAGAGAAAGCGTATTTAAAAAAAAAATGAAGTGACAGGTCTTATGATAAGAATTTCAAATAAGTTTTTGTCATAATTTTAAAATCAAAAGTTTGGAAGTTATTAAAGAAAAATTTGTCACCTCCAAAACAACTAGGTACAAAATTAAAAAAAGAACTATACATGTAGATCAGAGAAAAACCAGCAAGAAGTTTGTGGTATTTGAAAAAATTTCAATTATACGGAACCCAGTCCAGGTCCGACTTGCACTTAGCCAAACTTTTTGTCTTTTAGTCATGTATCATTACGCATTAACAATGTTACCTACTGTCTCTTTTATGCATAAAACCATCCTCACCCGGAGTTTCCGTAAATGAGATACAAATTAATAAATAACATCTCATTTCTAAGATGAGTAACTATATAGCGTACATTAATCACCTAGATCCCCACAACTATACATGACTCGACAAAACGAGTACGAAACAAATTGTGCTTTGGCGTGACACATCGGGAATTTAATTTGCCGTATCCCGGGCTGCACTTGGATCCCGGAATCCCGGGTTTGCGGGATTCAACTGCGTGTTCATTGAAAATTGGAAAACTTTTGTTCTTTAGTTCTGTTTATTTCTAAAACAATGGTATTACCGCTATTGTTACAATGCGATATTTTGTGGATAAAGAAAGCAATATAATAAATGCTTCCGAGCAACGTTTTCACAAAGTGAGGTTTGCGCAATGTTATATCATTTTGATAATTTATATGATTTAAAACTGAATCCTCAACAAATGAGCACATGGATATACTTACCAATTCGTTTGTGGGTTCAGTTCAATTCATTCATGATCAAACTCGATTTTATTACGACTACGACTTTATTTATTTCGTCATAATTACACTATTGTGTCAAACCACACTCATGAGATGTCTTACCAACGCCCACGAGCACCACTAAAGTACTTCATGAAATAAAGAAATCCCAAAACACTGGGATTATCGATTACCTACAACCCTATATCGTCAGACTGTTAGTACCAGGTATACCCATCAGTGATAATAGGCGTTATGTCGCTGCATTATGGGTGACAGTCGAATGAACAATATTGATATGCATGATCTGATACGATATTAAAATTATTTGGAATCCATGATACCATACAGATGCACAGCACAGGACTTATCGAACCAGCCCTGGTTCGATAAGTCCTGTGCTGTGGCTTCTAGTCACAAGCAGGAGGCTTACAGAACCTGGACTGCGGCTCACGCTTGTAAGGATCCTAATGCCTCCGGCCTTAAGAGAGCACTCAACGCTGCATCCAGGTCCACTAAGCGGCGCATGGCCAAAGCGAAGTCGAAGCACATCGGTAGAGTTGGCAGGAAACTAATGAGGCACCCTCCCGGGAGCCGTGCCTATTGGTCTCTTGCCAAAGCTATCGAAGGGAATTTTTGTCGGTCATCTTTCCCACCACTGCGTAAAATTGACGATAGCCTGGCCCACACGGCAAAAGAGAAAGCTGACCTTCTGGGCAGCCTCTTTGCCTCAAACTCGACTCTTGACGACATGGGTATCACAGCGCCTACCATCCCGCGCTGTGAAAGCTCTATGCTTGACGTCAAATTCACTCAGAAGAACGTCAGGCGAGCTCTTTTATCCCTTGACGTCAAGAAGTCGAGTGGGCCGGACTCCGTCCCTGCGGTGGTGTTGAAGATGTGCGCTCCCGAGCTGACCCCCGTTCTGACGCGCCTGTTCTCGCTTTCCTACGATCAAAGAACCGTACCGTCTGCGTGGAAGACCGCCCTCGTGCACCCGATACCCAAAAAAGGGGATCGCAGTGACCCGGCCAATTATAGGCCCATAGCAATAACCTCCCTACTCTGTAAAGTCATGGAGCGTGTGATCAATACTCAACTGCTGCAGTATCTAGAGGATCATCAGCTGATCAGTGACCGCCAATATGGATTTCGTCATGGCAGATCTGCTGGTGATCTTCTAGTATATCTCACGCACCATTGGTCCCACGCCTTGGACAAGAGTGGGGAGGCATTGGCTGTAAGCCTGGACATTGCTAAGGCCTTTGACCGGGTCTGGCACAGGGCACTCCTCGCGAAACTTCCATCCTACGGTCTTCCCGAGAGGCTATGCAACTGGACAGCCAGCTTTCTGTCTGAGCGTTATATACAAGTCTTAGTTGACGGTCAGCGCTCAGACAGACTACCTATCAACGCTGGTGTGCCGCAAGGCTCTGTGTTATCTCCCACGCTTTTTCTTCTGCATATCAATGAAATATTGGAGCAAAACTCCAATTTTCATTGCTATGCCGATGATAGTACGGGAGATGCACACTACACTAGCCGTGCAAATGCCTCTCGGACACTTATCGAGGAAAGCAGGACTAGACTTGTGTCTGAAATCGAGCACTCTCTGGAGCGGGTCTCGGATTGGGGTCGACTTAATTTAGTACAGTTTAACCCCTCGAAGACACAAGTCTGCGCGTTCACCGCAAAAAAAACCCCATTCATTGTAGCACCACAGTTCCAGGGCATTCCGCTCGCCGTTGATAAGAGTATCGGTATCCTGGGCGTTGACATATCGAACGAAGTGCAATTCGGGAGTCACATTGAGTGTAAGACCAAGTTGGCATCCAAAAAGTTGGGGGTGCTTAACAAAGCGAGGCAGTATTTCACATCGGGGCAGCTACTACAGCTTTATAAGGCCCAAGTGCGGCCCCATCTGGAATACTGCTCTCATTTGTGGGCGGGAGCCCCCAAATACCAGCTTGGTCCACTTGACTCCCTACAAAAACGCGCCGTTCGTATTGTTAACGATCCAGGACTTACCGACAGGCTCGAACATCTGAGCCTGCGCAGAGACATTGGGAGTCTGTGCGTGTTGTACCGTCTCTACAATGGTGAGTGCTCTGCGGAACTGTTTGACATGGTGCCACCGTCTCTTTTCCTACACCGTACTACCCGCCGAAGAGAGAAGTTCCACCCACACCGACTGGACACCTGGCAGTGCTCAACGGTGCGGTTTTCACGTTCGTTCCTGCCCAGAACGTGTAAATTGTGGAACGAACTTCCCTCTGAGGTGTTCCCTAGGTGCTACAATATGGGGTTCTTCAAAAATGGCGTCAAAAGAGTCCTTCAGGGCTGGCAGCGCGTTGGCAACTCCCCTGGTGTTGCAAATGTTCATAGGCGACGGTGACCACTTTCCATCAGGTGGCCCGTTTGCTTGTCTGTCAATCTTAAGACATAAAAAAAAAAAAAAAAAAAAAAGATTATAATAATAATATACAAATGTATGAAAACTGTAAAAGGCTTGTTGTTGGCGGATTTCATAATTGAATATGTTTTAATTCTCTTTTGGATATTTTAGGTTAATCCTACAAATGTGACCACATTGACAGATTTGATTATTTACGCCTGTATTAAATAATTAAATAATAACCCCCTTATTCATAAACGTCTTTTATCAAGTGTTGCTAATCTCTCCTTTGTCTTTTTCTAACCTGCACATTTGACAATGCAACTGACAAAGACAAAGCATTCTATAGCTAAAACGTATCTAATGTACGTTTAAGAATAAGGAGGTAGGTATTTATTTATGGCAATTCAGGCTCACTTGTTAATACTATAAAATGCTTAAAACTACGTTAGTACCTAATTATAAAAGTATGGAAACAGGATGATTATACATCAAAGCTGGCTTATCAAGACATTAACAAAATGTCTCAAAACAGGAGAGTCATTTTCTGTCTGATAATAAATTATAATAATAATGGCAACCCATTATACGTCCCACTGCTGGGCACGAGTCTCTCCCCTTTTTGGGGGAGGCCTGGAGCTTACTCCACCACGCTGCTCCAATGCGGATTGGTGGAGGTGGGTGGGTTAGTGGCCAACCCGCTGTCGGATGTTTTCAAACCGCCCATAAGGCCTCCGACAAGGTTTAACGACTGCTATCTATCGATAGCAACCGGGATTATTAATTTGCCACTAGCGGTCACCCATCACACTACCCGACCGCGCCCGTAGTGCTTAACCGAGCAGATCGCTTACGATCTACACCAGCCGCTGGGCCATGCGCGCTTCAATCTGATGGTGGGGTCAAAAGTCTTAGGAATCGGCGTGCATGTATGAAGAGAATGATGAAGGTAGACGAGGCACGAGAGGTTTGTCAGAACCGGGATATCTGGCGCTCTACACTCTCTGCCTACCCCGTAAGGGACCTGGCGTGAAGATAGATAAATTTTTAGCCGATAACGTGTTTAGAATGCTTTTTGAACTCGAACGCAATCTTGTTAGTAAGGACGCGGTCTATTTCCTTATTATAGCGAAAAAATCATGTGTCCGCGCTTTTGCAAACATATCATTAAGCTCAAACAAAGCATTAATTAATCCACAAAATCTTTTTATATTTTTAACCGACTCCAAGAAGAGTAAGTTAGTATTAACTTCAAAAGGAGGAGAGAGAAAGTATAGACGTAATCAGTTGATGTATAAAAAATGTATAGTAATAATATGAACTGGTATGCTGCGAAGATGTGAAATTTACGCTACAAAACAGATCCAGACGAATTGAGAACCTCCATTTTTCGAAGTCGGTTAAAAATATGTGACTGTTTTCCCCAATAGTATGTTGTGTAGCTGTACGAGGAAGATGCACTATGAAACGCATCCATAGCACGCATCTATAGCACACATCCTTCCATAAAAAACATATCTTAGCTGAATCCGTTTCCAGCAGTGCTAAGCTAAAAGCACCAATGAATATGTGGATATCAAACGCATCCATGGCAACGTAGCATAGCACATCTCTCGTGGAAAAGCACCCTAATCCCGTAAAATTCATGTTTCAATCCATTAACTATTACTACATCGGAGTATTGCCGGAGTATTGGCGGGAACCTTGAAAGAGGCGTATAGTGCTCTTATTTTATTTCATTTTCTTGGTGTATTTTTGAGTTATATTATACAAAGTTGGTGGCATTTTGTTTGCCAGAGGCTTATTACAGTGCCCGTGAATAGTGAAATTTACTGGTGGTAGAGCTCCAGTGACGGAGCTCGCGGGCGTAGGCACCACCGCATTACCTAATATACTTGCCGCTAAATGGTAGTGTTCAGCATTATCGTGTTCCGGTCAGGTGGTAATGTACGGCCCTGTAATTTCAGGCACAGAGGCCATAACACCTTAGGCCTCAGGAGTGGCAGCGCATCTGCATTTTGACTTCTGGTCATTGGGTGGGTGTCTATAAATAGGCTGCAGTCATCACTTAACATCAATGTGAACTGCATGCTTGTTTGCCACTTTTATTACATTTAAAAAAAAAATAATAATAATATTTTTTTAATTTTTTATATATATATTTGTTGTTTTTTTTATACATATATATGTAAAAAATTATTTAATAAATAGTTTGAATAAATAAGTGGAATAATAATAATAGTGCGAAAACACGTCCTTTCGGGTTGCCTCCAAAATTTCATTATAAATGTTCTGGTAAAGTAGCCATCGCTTTACTCGGATTACCTACTAACTGACTGACGGACTGATAAATTGACTGACTGACTCTGACTTTTATGCTGCTTATTACGAATACGAAATTTCGTTTTACTTGACACTGGCAATACGTGTAATAGCGATGCCGTAATATTAAAAAAAAACTACGATTCATCATTTCCCTCTCAAATCATTTACAGAGACAAGTGTTACCCCTTTAACAGTACAAACACGTGTTTTATTGCGATTACTAGCGTTACTAATCGTTAATGCAATCTGTATCATACGTTTGATATGCTGCTTGCATTATATTATGTTTATTTGCATCTATGCTATGGACGTTGACATTATTTGATTTTTCACGATAATCTGTACTAGATTTAAGCTTTCATTTAAAAGAGCTCTTACTGAGTTTGTTGGGTAGCGGAGTTCTTCTCAGTAGTGACTGCACTTGGAACTCTGCTAAGTGAATAACATTGATCTTGACGAATAAGTTTTTCTTTTTCTTCATTTATTATCATTGAAGGAATTGAAAAATTTTATGATTATTATGTTTTAACCAAATAGTTTAAATTTTAATTTTTAATTTACTATTAATATATGATTTTTCTTTACTATATGTAATGGTTATTCGCTCTAGGTAGTTTATGATTTATTGACGTTTTGAAAGTATCTGTAAAGATCTATTCGAAATAAAAATATTTTCTATTCTATTCTATTCGACGTTTGCACACCGATGATGGATTTCGCTTGATGTTTTATTTTTTATTTTAAGTAAGGCAAAGGCTTTTGCCGGGTTGGCTAGTACGAAGTAAAAAAACGCTTAAACTCAGAGTCCCACACCAGGTATACCTAAACCTGTAGCGTGGGCACTGTCGTTAACACGCCATATACACACAATCAGGGTCAAACAAGCATGCAGTTAACATTGATGTTAAGTAATGACTGCAGCCTATACACATATACACAAAAACCAGATGGCAAAATGCATGCGTTACCACCTTTGAGACCTTAGCTCTTACGAGTATGTCTCTGTGATAGTTATTAGAGTAAGAGCGCCCATTATGGACTAGTCTCGTAATATGGACTACCCTTATTTCTCAAAAACCGAAGGTCGTATTAAGCCATCGGTCACCACACGCTAAGGTCCAACCTTCCCGCCACCCGCCAGTCGTTTGCCGGTCAGCAGGGAGCGTGCTCTTATTCACAGCAGCCATTTTTCATTTTTGTTATCGCGCTATGTAATTTTTTACCTTACTTCGTAAGCTCACAATTTCAGCAAATACTACTGTTTGGGAAAGTGGATTTCACTAGGGGAAAGGTGAGTTATTTTACTATTATTCATATTAGGCTGCAATATCCAGTAGGTTTCATAATTTTCTTAACAACAATGTTAACCTAAAAATGTATATGTATTATAATATGGACCACCGGCATGTTTTGAATACGGATTAGTACCTAATCCATATTACAGTCAATTGTATTTAAATTTGATTGTTCTAGGATGGCATCTGCAAATTCTACAACCAAAAGAAAGACCAGATCAAAATGGGATAAAGATGCAATGACAAATGCAATCAAAGCTGTGCATGTGCATGAAGACTGTGCTGGCATATAAGATATGGTTGCATTCTGTGTGTGCAAATTGTGTACCAACAATAAGCTTAATCTTAATAATTGACTGATTTAAGTTTAGTTGCCTAAACTTAAAAACTAAATTTACTATGATACATACATAAAATGAAAAACCATGTGGTGTATTTAAATTTATCATCATGTGAAGCGCGCATGGCCTCGGCTGGTGTAGATCGGAAGCGATCTACTTGGTTAAGCAATACGGGTGCGGTCGGGTGTGTGCTGGATGACTGCTAGTGGCAAATTAAAATACGCGTTTCTGTGCTTCGGAGGGCACGGAAAGCCGTCGGTCCCGGTTGCTATCGATAGATAGCAGTCGTAAAATCTTGTCGGAGGCCTTATGGGCGGTTTGAAAATCATCCGACAACGGGTTGGCCACTAACCCTTATCTCCACCAATCCGCATTGGAGCAGCGTGCTGGAGCTAGCTCCAGGCCTCCCCCCAAGAAGGGGAGAGACTCGAGCCCAGCAGTGGGACGTATCAAGGGTTGCCATTATTATTTTTATTGTATGGTCATTTCAGCCAGAGGATGTCCACTGCTGGACCAAAGCCTTAACGGGGATATGCCATGATCGCCACTCTTGGCATGCGTTTTATCGGAGGATGCTGCTTATCAGCGTTATATGATGCCCATCTTACGTTATTACGGCCGCCGTTTGACCGCTATAGTTCGGGTGTTGTCATTTTTCGGTCATTCATTGTTATTTGACTGCAAGAAGAATTATGTTCCAGTAAAAGAAAATTCCTCCGCTAGTGGGTCATCACGTCCCGATATCAGCCATATTATTATATACTAGCGACCCGCCCCGGCTTCGCGCGGTTGTAAAGCTACCTACCCTCTCCTATTTATCTTAGCGTGATGTTATATAGCCTAAAGCCTTCCTCTATAAATGGGCTATCTAACACTGAAAGAATTTTTCAAACAGACCCGTAGTTCCTGAGTTTAGCGCGATCAAGCAAACAAACAAACAAACTATTCAGCCTTATAATATTATTACGAGTACCATCAAATTAAGAAAAAATCAAATCGTCAATCAACAATACTCAATAATTCAATCAAAAAGCGAAGAATGTATATCAATAACCACGAGCATTCAAAACAATTAATTGTTCCTTCATTAAAGGCAACCGTTAGCTGGCTTTCAAAGTCATTACCTCTAAGAAGGAGTAAGCCTAATAAATCCAATAAAGCACAATTCGCTCAATGGATGAAAGGCACAATTGGGATCTGGTAGAAAAAAACACAGTAAATGTCACAAAGAGTGTTGTATTGGTAAAAAATTAACAATGCTCGCGATTCCGTTTGTGGTTGGGGTGACATTGTGTTGTAAGTTATGGACTTATAGCGGGGCTTAGTGGTATCTTGTTGGTCATATTTGTTCGGTAAAGTCGATTCTATTAGTTTGATTTTGTAAATACATTTTTGTTACATAATATGATCTGATATTTATTAGGGTTACACTCACTGAAATTCAGATTAAAAATATAACAATATCCATGTTTAATATATACGAATTTGTCTAAAATCATTCGCTAATAGTTTAGTATTTAGCATGCTTTTATAATAATTATTATTTAAAAATATAAAAGTGGCAAAACATGCATGCAGTCCAAATAGACAAAAAGGACTACAGCTTAACATTTATATATTTTTTTATTGTATGAAAAATATGAAGCTTTGCTACTCCTAGGCATAGGTTGATATTTTCTTTGGTGAAAAAAATTACGGGCAGTAGGTACATTCGAACCGGAACGTAGACAACGATGATGTACCTGCGTCGGTGTTTCTGCCTGACCATAGTATCTACCTATTTAAGTATCCAACCTAAACTAAATAAAATTGTTTATTGCTAATTTAAGAATATGCCTTTATGGGCATATAAATAAAATAAATTTAGTTTCGACGCGATAATAGATAATAATAAATCATGCTACAATTTAGAACCAGAACCATAATCTAAATGCAGATGTCATGTCATTCAAAAGATTTTATGAGCTAGCGATAAGTTTTCTCACTGAAAATCTTAATTAAGTTTTGTCACATTTGTGTTTTATACTACCAACCAATCTTTTACAACTTGCACCACACCCCACTCGACAATTTGTCAATCTGCAAGAGAGCACTCGATTTGACAGCATCTTTGATTGTGCCGAACTCTCGCGTTGACCTGAACCGCTTACATGGGAACCGCTTGCTCGAGTATTGTGTGAAATATTTAAGTTTGTACAAATTTATGCACTACCACTACTATGTAGTTCTAACTAGTTTTAACATAAGTGTGGTTTAAATTCAATTCGAGAGCTAATTTTTTTATGTATTGGAAGTGGCAAGCAAGCATGCAGTTCACGTTGATGTTTAATGATGACTGCAGCCTATAGTCATCTGCATTTTGACCTTGGTCTTTGTGTAGGTGCACAGTGGGGTGGTTATGTACGGCCCTGTATTTTCCGGCACAGAGGCATAACACCTTAGGCCTCAGGAGTGGTAACGCATCTGCATTTTGACGTCAAGTCTTTGTGTAGGTGTCTATAGGCTGCAGTCATTACTTAACATCAATGTGAACTTGTTTGCCACTTTCATTACACGAAAAAAAACGGATTTAACGAAACTCAAGTGTTAGTGTGCAAGGCACATAGCTCGAAGAACCGACTGGCGTTGGAGCAGAATAGTTTTCGAATGGCGACAGCGTACCGAAGCGTAGGCTCCCCACGAGATGGACCGACAACCTGACGAAGGTTGCGCGCAATCGCTGGATGAGGACTGGCCAACCGTTCATTCTTGCAATCTTTGGAGGAGTTTTTTGTCTAAATGATGATGATGACTGCTCGCTAATAGCAAGAATAAAAAACTTGGATCACGAACGAACTTAAAATTTCCTAATGATTGCTTCATTTCTTCAGTTTATTCCAAACAGCATTAACCGCTGCTGCAGGCTGTGTACGCGGTCGGATGAGCCGATTTTAATTAACTTAATCAGTTCAGGTTGCTTTGAAGTGTTACAAGTATTTAGGGATCTCGTAAGAAGTTTGAATTGACTACTTGCCGCTTAAAGGCCTATTCAATTCTGCGCGTTATTTATTACCTCTGTGAGTAGAGTTTAGTATATTGTATTTTCATCTTTGTGATGATTCTTGATTATATTTTATGTTTATTTTGTGAATTGACATGTATATCAATAAAAATTGTTATTCGCATTAATTACATGGGCCAAAACGCCCAAAACGTAACCGGCAAATCGTGGGTGTTTGCATGTATGCTTGAATGCATGCATTTACCTCTGCCTACCTCTTCGGGTACTACAGGCGAAATTACGTTAACTTTAATTTTTAAAAAGAAGTTTCAAAGGAGGTACTTTGTCACCCTTTTTTGTTAAATGAATAAATCAATTTCTGATTCTGAAACAAACGTGTAAATCTGGATCAATATTATATTACACACTTATTTTTTGCTTCACTTTGGCCCTGTAATTCTATATTGTGTTCTTATTAAAACTGAGATAAATTACCCCCTAATCAAATAGTCTCCCTATAATCTAGTAGTTACTGCACGTGCGTCGGGTGGCGAATTTGGTGCTTGGTTAAAAGCATCCCTAATGTGCTTTATTAACTTCAACCGGTAAGGGCTTGGTAGGGGGTAAGTAACATATTTTTCTACTTTAGTTGTGACTAATTGAGAGACATGACATTTTGCTTTTTTATGTTATGGAAGTGGTAAGCAAGCATGCAGTTCACACTGATGTTAAGTGATGACTGCAGCCTATAGACACCCATAAAAAACCAAGGTCGAAATGCAGGTGCGTTATCACTCCTAAGGCCTAAGGTGTTATGCCTCTGTGCCGGAAATTACAGGGCCGTACATTACCACCTGACCGGAACACGGTAGTGCTGAACACTACCATTTAGCGGCAAGTATATTAGGTAATGCAGTGGTGCCTACGCCCGCGAGCGCCGTCACTGGAGCTCTACCACCAGTAAGTTCTTTTAAAGATAACTACGATGACTTCCTAATTTGACTTGTGGTAGAGCTCCAGTGATGGAGCTCGCAGGCGTAGGCACCACCGCATTATCTAATATACTTGCCGCTAAATGGTAGTGTTTAGAAGTATCGTGTTCCGGTAAGGTGGTACGGATCTGTGATTTCCGGCACAGATATATAGCATTAAGGTCTCAACGGTGGCAACGCACCTGCATTTTGATCTCTGGTGTTTGTGTGAGTGTCTATAGGCTGCAGTCATCACTTAACATCAAAGTGAATGCATGTTTGTTTTCCACTTTCATTACCTATATAAGAAAAATTCAATAGATATCTATTGTTTTATATTATTTCGCATTAACACATGCTTGTGAAATATATTTTATTTAAAGAAAAATGGAAAAAAAAATTTGACTTCAGGCGAGACTCGAACTCGCGGCCTACTGGGAATCTAGTCCAGCCGCTCTTCCAATTGAGCTACTGAAGTCCTGCCCGATTTGTCAAATCTTTCCTTCACATTTATTGCATTGCTTTATGGTAGCAGCAGCGCCATCTATTGCCAACTATGCTAGTTGGAAGTAATTGGAAGAGCGGCTGGACTAGATTCCCAGTTCCCAGCCGCGAGTTCGAGTCTCGCCTGAAGTCAAATTTTTCTTTAAATAAAATAGATATCTATTGTTTAAAATACAAAGATACACAGAACATTAGTGATTATTAGGCCATTTGCTTCATATAAATCTGAGCTCACTCTGATCTGGACGAAGGTTGCCGTAAAAAAACAACAAAAAATCACGTTTGTCATATGAAAAAAAATTGTTTAGTTTTGTTTTTCGAATTTGTCGTTTTAGCGGCTACAAAAATGCATTATGCGTGGAAATTTCACTTCTCTATTTATCACGGTTCATAAAACAGTCTGTTGAATGATACTTAATTATGTATTTTATTTTTAACTCGTCCAGAGCAACCGATTATTAGTTTCTTTAATTCTTCAAATGGAATCGAGTGAATATTTTAGATATATATTTTAATTAAGTTCATAATATTAAAATTATAAATCTGTTACATTACCAGCTGACCGAAACACGATAATGCTGAACACTACCATTTAGCGGCAAGTATATTACGTAATGCGGTGGTGCCTACGCCCGCGAGCTCCGTCACTGGAGCTCTACCACCAGTATCTTGGAAAGTATCTTTCATTGTTTGAATTTTAACGATGGTAGAACTTCAGGAGGTAGGCATAATTTCATGATGTAATCTGTATGCCGCTGAATGGCAATGTTTAGCGCTATGCCATTATGTCTAAATGGTATAACTTTTGACCAAACAGCTTGCACATGTCTTACGAAGGACGATACATCTATATTGAGAGTTTTATTTTGTTTGTAGATTTCTATAGGTAAACATTTACCATCAATGTTAACTGCATAATATTGTGCTACTTTTAGACCAGTAACTACTTTTTAACCACAGCATGTACAAAAATATGAATATGTATCTACACGCCAGGTCCCCAACGGGGTAGGCAGAGAGTGTAGAGCGCCAGATATCCCGGTCCTAACACACCCGCCGAGCCTCATCTACCTTCATCATTATCTTCATACATGCACACCGATTCCTAAGACTTTTGACCCCACCATCAGACAGAACTGGCCCTATATGGTCATGGTCATGGTCAGTCTTGGTCTACCTGACCATGGTTGTAGAGAACCATCCACATTCGCATTGTATATCTATTAAGTCATTCGCTCATTCAACATTTTCTGTACAAAAATATATTATTAATATGAGTACTTTCGCGTATTTACATGATTGAGAATAAGCATGTCGTCCTAAGTGAAAGTACTTTCCAAAAAAAAAAATTAAATATGTACTTACGTGTACCTATACACACATCATGCATCAATTTATGTTTAACCAAAAACAAACAACCACCAACCATAATGAAAATGAAAAGGTCGACTTACATTTATTGGGTACTTAGTGCAGCCACGTTAATTTTACGTCATCACGACTTAAATATTCATAAAAGAAATGTTTAAAGTTTAACGCGAAAGCAGATTTTGCCTTTCATCGCAATACATTAAAAGTTTATTATAATTTAAGCGCTATTTAATCAAGGGTATGAAACATTAACACTAACAAATTCAAATTAAGATTTCTGATTTCAGAATAAGATTAACTTACTATATAAAATTGAACAAATTAAAAATGTATTCGCCCACTTCCATTAGGCTACTAGAACGCAGGTCTTTGTGTGTAATAGCCAAATAATACACTTATTCTTGCTAAAACCAATGCCATTGTTGAAACACTTGTCCAATTCAAAACAACTTTTGAAAATCTTTCACTCTCACGGTCATTGAACATTGCATACGCTACACAAATCATTTACATTGACATTTTTAGCAATAAAATCAATATAATAGACTCCATACAAGGTCTCGCCTCCCAAGCGAGAAACTGCGAATGAACCGAAAATCACAAATCGGACAAACCATTGTGATCAAATAAGCTTGACTCCACAATGGGTTTCACAATGTAATGGATACCTTATTCATAACGAAGTATGAATGAACGTAAAAATTATGAATGGATGGACAAGTGTGTCCTGTTGAGACAGACAGACAGGCGACTCGGTTTCCGAGAAACTCGACAAACTCTTACGAGTGGACAATGCACAGGTGCTCATTAAATAGTTCTTCTGGTCTCATTTCCGTTCGACATTGTTGTGTTTGATCATTTACACTTGTATACGCTTAATTTTTTTCACATTCCTTCCAAATTAACTTTGTCCGGTCCCTCTGAAATAATTTAGTTTTGTCTTTTATTCATCAAGCAGTCAATGATGATGCGAATTTTGTTTGTATCGATATTAATTAATTTTATGCCTACTATTACAGTATTATGTACAGAAGTAGTAAGTAGTATTGCAAAAATTGATTTGATATTTCATCTTAAACTAATTGTTATACAGTATATTATAGTTAAATGACGTAATAATTAGCTTTATACTATTAAGGTATATTAAACACAGTAGCAGTATTTTAAAATGGATTCGATATTTTTTCGTCTTTAGCTCCGTGACCGCTCAAGTCGTTCGGTATATTTTTTTCTTAATATTACTAAAATGTCTGTGTATTAGGACCTTATTTTGGAAATGATTCCGATAATTTAAATTTGATTAAACAACTTATTAATAATCATCATCGAAGTTAAAAACTATTCATGTCAAACAGATTTGTAACTCACAAATAATTTATATCGACGCACAATAAATGTAGATATAATTTAATATGATTCCAAACATAATCGACGAACCGAATAGCAAAATAATTATTACAAACCAGCAAACAGTAGCTAAAATTGATAATGAAACAAAATTACATCCCACCTGGCAATCTTGCCGAATTACAATCCCTTGACACGAGTCCTTTGTCATATGCGAGGGTGGTATCAATACAACCCTTTACAGGTTCGCAGATTCGCATCAGAACCATGTTTGCAATATATTGTTATTTCGATCCTTTGTGTGCGATTCCATCAAACAACTCCGTGATCATATTTGGGATAGCCAGATTTTAACAATAGCTGGAAAAAATGCGCGTCTTTTTGTTATCGTTCGCTTAAAAGACAGGATGCCCTGGAGGATACCTGGGTAACATTGCAAATGTGTTTTCATATAAAAGTTATATTCAAAGCTTCTCGAGCTTGGAGATTTTGTTTTATCGTTTTCTTAGCTTTATTCAAATATGTTCGGATTGAATTTGCTCGGTTCAAAATTTCATGCAAATTCTTGTGTCCGTCGTGATTAAGCTGGCCAATTTTTATACAATCAAGATTTGGTTAAGTGCTTTTGTCTGTGATAAAAGCGATATCTTTATTAGATACGAGAGATATTATCTTTTATATCCTTGACATTATTATATGTGAAAAGACGACGAAATTAGGGCATAGCTGGCAAATCCGTAAATAAGTGTTTTAATTTATTAAGGAGCAAGTTTTAAATTTTTGTATGTCACAAGCGCGTAGACACTTTCACACTACCTAATGGTAGTCTTTAGCGCTATCGTGTTTCAGTCAGGCAGAAATGTATTTTTGCACAGAGGCTTATCAGTTTAGGCCTCGAGTATTGGGGAAGACGTTTATATGAAAGCTACCGTGGTCCATGCTCATTAATGTGAACTGTGCCCCGAACTAACATATTATTGCAGATGAGTTTAGAAATTGTTAAATATTTGATATTATAAAATGACAGCCCCTTTAAAAAAAGAGACAAATCATTAGCGTTTTAACTTGGATGGTAGGTACGCCGCTGTATGCTTGTTTGCCGCTACAAGATTGCTGATTAAAACCTGACAGAATTTTTTTGCTAATGCCTCTATCATTCACCTCCACAGTGATACTCACGCAAAATATGAAACTTGATATGTTAGAACACAGTTTTGCTAAATAAAAAAGATTGGTATCGTGTTCAAATTAGCTGGTAACGTAAAACCTTGCTTTTCTATCAAAATCACAAATAAAACCTGTGGTTTAAAAAATAGTAGCACAACTAAATCCAAGCTTCTATACTTTTTGTGAAACACATGAATATCTACAAAAGTATAACAGCTTCGTGATTCGATTAATCTTGGTCATTCTGGTGCACATTTTTATTAGCTATTTTGATGCTATGAACATAAAGTTTAAATAATAAATCCATACAAGACAACATTTAAAAATATATAATAAAAATAATAAAGGACCCAGCAAGTAACCCTGAGGCACCCTTAAATCTCCAACTTCATCTTACATTGAAACATCACTAATAAACATATTACACTACCCATCATAAAACACTTAACATTGAACGGGAGCAAAGAGTTACTTTCAAATTGGAAGTGACATGATAATAACATGAATTGATTCACAATTATTGTGCTCCCAAACAATGTTATTCATCCCTTTTAATATTTCATAAACTGGTTCTGAACTAAAGGCCAGCACTTTTAATGGGCGGGGCCAATGTATACCCTCCCTTGAATTTCTTTTCGGATCAAAATCACATGTAGGCATACGGTTCATATTATAGGGTATTCATACCTAATTAATGTTCAGGTTTAGGAGCAGATCAAACGGTTTTGATACTTGAGGGGAGTTTGATTATAGACTCGCCGTTGAAATGCAAATTATACATTTTCTTAGTGACATTCAGTTTTGATTAATTTATAGGATCGTGTTAATTGCTTCACGTGATATTTGCGTGTTTTGTTTCTGAATTGTTTTTTAACTCATATCCTAGAGGATATTATTATTGATAGATGAAATTCCAATTTCATAAAAAAAAAATCTATGAATATGGCATAAGCATATTCAAGAATGATTTTGTCATAGTAACACATAGACATCATACCATTATTACTGTTTCAATAATATCAACAAGAATAAAATACCATCCGATTATTTTTATGAAAACAACACAGCGTTATACCTCTATGAGTTACTACCCTTAATTACAAAATCTGCTTATAAAAGCAATCTTAATTAATAAATAAAACGTATTAAACCTTAACAAAAGGGAATGCAACTATAAAACAGTATCCAAATTGGATTTAATGAGAGAGATATTAGGGACGTAGCATCCCATACAATATTATTCATAGCTACTAAAACGTTCCATTCATAATAATACCATTTTTTTTCTCTAGCACTGGGGTTGACGGCTCGCCGACAAAAGGGTGGGACGGGCCACATAATTGCCAAAACGCTTCGAGTGAGGCCCATTGTGTTTATTTACAATGGGGTGCACTAAGTGGGGGTAGTTTTTGTAATTGTTACTTTAGGAGATCTCACCCTTCGAATTCAGTCGTAGTGCATTCGCCAGAGCAATAGCACGAGCAACATGTCTCGATCGTTCCTAGTTGATACGTTGATCAGTGAGCCGAAAGACCGAAAGAAGACGGAGACCAGTGACTCTTTACACACATACACCAGTCTTATGAATCACCATTTGGATACGAGACCCAAGTTTTTACCGTACCCTTACCCGGGTAACTTGAACAATTTGCTGACGTTAGGCCTACAGCAACAACATCGGACACCAGATCTCTTCAGACCGTTTCTTGAACATCTCAACTTCAGATACCCATTAATGCATCAGCTCCCACGTCAACCAGAATTCTACGAGCCATTGCAGAGTGATACGAGACCGTTTGAGGGTTACATGAAAACAGAAGAACAAGAACCAGTGAATTTTGTGAGCAGAAGAAAAAAGTCTGTTTCACCATATCTGCATCATCCGTACAAGTCCACAGCAACATCACCTTCGAAAAGCCAAGGGCAGCGATCACCATCAATTTCAAGCGAAAGCAGAAATGGAACGCCGAGTCCACCTCTGGCGCACCCAGAAGAGCTATTACCAGGGTACTCTAAAGATTTGAAGCGCATGCCTTTAAAAGAAGACTCTAGCAAGCGTATCAGGACTGCATTCACAGGTAACCAACTTCTTGAACTCGAAAGAGAGTTCTCAATGAACATGTACCTTTCAAGATTGAGACGAATTGAGATAGCTTCTCGTCTGAAACTATCGGAGAAACAAGTGAAGATCTGGTTCCAGAATCGTCGCGTCAAGTTGAAGAAGGAAGAGAGTCCTGCCTCTACTGATGGAAGGACCAAGAAGTGCTGCTGTTCTAAATCGTCTTGTTCTTCTAAAAACGAATCATCTTGTGATAATGACCAGGAACAAATTGATGTAGTCAGTGATCACGATACTAGTTATGAAGCTCAAAATTTATCGCGCTACTCCTGATAATAAGTACTGATATACTTTTAATATCAAATTAATAAAACAAATTTTATTCGGAATACAAATTAACAAATGAATTTCAAAAGTCGTTTAAAATTTAACTTATGTAAATAGCAGATGTGACAATAATGTAGACTGTAAAATAAAAAAAAAACTAAGTGATACGAAGCTCGTGGGAAGAAAATTTACATTTTAAATAATTTGCTCAACATTTTCCTGAATGAGTTTGTAATACGCTAAACAATTCGAATTCTGATGAAGGTTACACGTATCTAATATTTGTATAGAATTATCTTTAAGGCAGTCTTGAACTTTGTATAAACATTGTATATTGTTAGGTTTGTAAATAGAAAATTAATTTATGATCAAGTTTGGATGGTGATATAAAATATATTTTCTTACAGATTTACAGTTTGTTAGATTTAATAAATTTTTATGAATGAATTTTATTCTCTTTAATTTCCCCTTGCCTAATAGAATTTTTGTGCGGATTCTTGTAGGGTTATTTAATTAAATGACAATACTGATTTTATTAGGGGACACATGAAAATTCGAGTAATCCGTGGCCTGGAATTTGAGGGTCCCTGTCATATAGCTTTAATAAAACATTATTGTTGGAAATATAATTCACTTATTTTTTGATCATAAATATTGTCCTTGTTTTTATAAGACATTTTATTGAGCATATATTTTTATTACTTTGCGTTTTATAACAATATGAGTTAAGATCAATATTTAACGTTTGATGATTACACAAGTAGTGTTATCAATTTATTTATTGACAATTCTTCTCAGGCGGTAAAGTTACAAAGACAGAGTGTCTGTAGTCTCAGAGTAGATAACACCATATTATATATACTTGCCGCTAAATGGTAGTGTTCAGCACTATCGTGTTCCGGTAATATGCGATAATTTCCCTGTAATTTCCGGCACAGAGGCATAGGGGTGTATCTCTAATATTATAATTTTGGGAATTTTCCATTTCCAAGAAATTTTCCAGTGCCTCAGAATTTGGTTATGAGCATGGAGTAAGTATGTCAATCTATTGACAGATTCGCCAAATATCTCTATAGTATAAAAATGAAACGCAAAATGTGTTGGTAAGGGTATACCTCAACAACGCCTAGACCAATTTGGCCAATTTTTTTTTTTATGTTCTCCGAATTTCAAGGATGGTATTTACGGCGAGAATAAATCGAATAATTCTAAAAACCCTCAAAACAGCCCTTTTTTGCCATACAAACGTTTTATAACTAAAACGTAGAGTCTATTTACAAGCACTCACTGTTGTCTAAGCAATGTAAACAATGTAGGAGTGTTCCTAACGTCAAAGAGTGAACTTGTACTTTATTACCGCTTTACAAAGTTCATACTAAAGGATACAAAATTGAAATGGAAAAAAGGAGAAAAATGACGTGGTAAAATTTGTATGGAACGTTTCTCATTCATGAACTTAACAGTATAAAAATTGGTATACAGGCTCATGATTAGGAATAGTAAAAATGATCTGTTTAAATGAAATGGACAAAATTTCCCCCTAATGTGGTAAAATGGGGGGGTATTGTTGCACGAAATTAGGGTTAAAATTTGTGTGGGATTTTTGGTAGTTTCCAGGAAAAGTGATGTCCAGTCTTTCTGTTTTCAGTCTGTCCAGGTTTTTTGTGAAAATCGCCCCTAAACTCTTACCCCCTTATTCATAAACGTATTTTAACTAAAGTGTTGCTAATCTCTCCTTTGTCTTTTTCTATCCTGCACATTTGACAATGCAACTGACAAAGACAAAGCATTCTATAGCTAAAATGTATCTAATGTACGTTTATGAATAAGGGGGTTAAATTATAAGGGGTTAAAATTAAATAGAGATTTTTTAAATTAGATACGTGAATAATGCTATCAGTACTTTACAAATCTATGCTTGAATGTAATTTTGGGAATTTTCCATTTCCAAGAATACAAAAGAAATACAAATACCTACGATTCGCAGGCGAATGTAGGTAATATTTTATTTTATGTGTAACTAGCTGTTGCCCGCGGCTTCGCCCGCGTGGGTATCGTTTTATAAATTATTTAAATTTTACGATCCCTATGTCCTAATCAAGATTCCCGTCGCGTACCTCTTTGTAAAGTACTGATAGCATTATTCACGTATCTAACTTAAAAAATCTCTATTTAATTTTAACCCTTTATAATTTAAGAGTTTAGGGGCGATTTTCACAAAAAACCTGGACAGACTGAAAACAGAAAGACTGGACATCACTTTTCCTGGAAACTACCAAAAATCCCACACAAATTTTAACCCTAATTTCGTGCAAACAATACCCCCCCATTTTACCACATTAGGGGGAAATTTTGTCCATTTCATTTAAACAGATCATTTTTACTATTCCTAATCATGAGCCTGTATACCAATTTTTATACTGTTAAGTTCATGAATCAGAAACGTTCCATACTAATCTTACCACGTCATTTTTCTCCTTTTTTCCATTTCAATTTTGTATCCTTTAGTATGAACTTTGTAAAGCGGTAATAAAGTACAAATTCACTCTTTGACGTTAGGAACACTCCTACATTGCTTACATTGCTTAGACAACAGTGAGTGCTTGTAAATAGACTCTACGTTTTAGTTATAAAACGTTTGTATGGCAAAAAAGGGCTGTTTTGAGGGTTTTTCGAATTATTCGACTTTTTCTCGCCGTAAATACCATCCTTGAAATTCGGAGAACATAAAAAAAAATAATTGGCCAAATTGGTCTAGGTGTTGTTGAGGTATACCCTTACCAACACATTTTGCGTTTCATTTTTATACTATAGAGATATTTGGCGAATCTGTCAATAGATTGACATACTTACTCCAGGCTCATAACCAAATTCTGAGGCACTGGAAAATTTCTTGGAAATGCAAAATTCCCACAATTATAATATTAGAGATACACCTTTATCTCTGATAGCCACCGACCCCGGGGAACGAATCCAGGATCCCAGCTTTGCAGTACTGATCTGCTACCAGTTAGACCTATGATATTAAATACGAGTACGTTATTTTTCACTTTTGAGTGTCTAAACGATTTTATAAATTTTATTTTTAAAGAAAAATGGAAAGCATGTGTTAATGCGAAATAATAAAAAACAACGATTTTATAAAGTACAATATTGTCAGCCCAAGAAGACCAAGGCTGACCTACCATGACTAAATAGGTCGAGTTGTCTGATGGTGCGGTCAAAAGTCTTAGGAATCGGCGTGCATGTATGAAGAGAATTATGAAGGTAGATGTATGTCAGGACCGGGATATCTGGTACCCCGTTTGCGACCTGGCGTGAAGATAAATACATACAATATTGTGCCAAGTCAGAATATGTAATTTTTTTAAAGTGAATCAGTGGTCATGTGGGCAGCACTAGTCTACCATACCGGGCAATACGAATATGTGTTCGATTTATAAACGAATTAGGTAATAAATGTCGGGAGTCATGTTATTTTCTCGTTTGTTTTGATTTACGCTTCCTCGTCAATTACCGATTTATCGATACGCAACTTTAAACTCCACAAATCTCTTCCATGACGTGTTTGGTAAATACCCTTTGTATTTCCCAAAGACGTCCCTTCATGTCTGTGTGTTTCCTGAAGGGGTAGGCAGAGGTAAATGCATAGATGCAAATATCTATGATTCGCCAGTTACGTTTTGGCCATTGTACCTACCTAATAGATGACGAATATATTGACAACTCCGTGCACATTACCGAACTCCTAGGATAGTTCTGCAAAACTTATGGAAAATGGTAAATACCCAAAATCATTACAAATACAGGATAATACAACTTTATCTTTGACAGCTACCGGCCCGGGGGAACGAATCCAGGATCCCAGCTTTGCACTACTGATCTGCTACCAGTTAGACTTTTTTATATTAAATACGTCATTATTAATGAGTGTTTAAAACATATTGCAAATAAAATATTGTGCCTAACCAGAATACGTTTTCGATTTTGCACTAGTCTACTTCTTAGGGCAATAAGAATTTGTGTTCGATTTATAAACGAATTAGGTAATAAATGTCGGGAGTCATGTTATTTGCTCGTTTGTTTTGATTTACGCTTCCTCAAATCGTTCTCGTTCCTCGTCAATTATCGGTACGCAACTTTAAGCCCCACAAATCTCTCCCACGAGAGGGTATTTGCCATAGACCATCATCCATCTAAAATCAAATAACGTAATTATTTGTCGAAATCATTTATTATCTATGGTGGGACGCACAGTCGCGTGCAGACTTGCCCTTACAACATTGACTTGTATATCGCAAAATAGCTCTGCACCCTTATTTTGTTAATGGATAGAGTGCATTTTTGATTGACTTTTCATTATTGAATTAAACATTAATGCTTTTCACTATAATATTAATCCGCGTGTGCACCCTAGTCCAATAAAATATCACGTGCAGTCATGTTAGTTAACTCAACTCTTAGCTTCTTATACATAAAGTCAAATTTCCTTTGCTTTCAAAATTTAAGATTGAATTTAAGTTTGCGAACCCATAGAACGCCACGCGGCAGTTCATTGGTATCTATTTGAATTTGGAAACCATTTTGAGCACGGAATTTGTTTTTCATCAGCCAGTTCTCTTTTACATCTGAACTGTCATTAACTGTGTTTTCATTGTTGATCTGATTTATTTGCTAGAAAGATTTTTGGGTCAGCGTTCGAGTGGGGAGGGAAAAGTTTATTTGTTGTTAATTTGCCAAATGATTCGGAAATAAAAAAAAACCAAAGTGTGTTGACTTACGTGCATCCAAAAGTATACACACTCTTTTTTGTAGAATTATGATGCTACCAACTGTTTTTAATAATATTATATCATGAAACAGATACTTATAAGGTACTTAACAGGTTAAGAATAAAGACCAACTACTCAAAAGTATTTCTAATATAGTTGTCTTGTTTGTAATAATATGTTTTGTGAATAAAATTTGTCAATGTATGCTTATGATATTTTCAAAAGTAATGAAGGTTACAAAGTTGTATTGAAAATGATTTTCTATACAGTTAACAATTGAAATACATCTGTTGCACTTCCTAAAGTGCCAAATTCCATTAATGTATGCTAATTTCACGACAATGACATATCAAAACGCCAGCAAAATCTGCATTACCAGTAACAATAACGAATCAAATCACCACTCGTCACGCTCTTCCTAATTATTTGTTATTATAAAACGACATTTTGCAGTTGCAAAACTACAAACTTTACAAACTCACCTCTATGATTCCCATGTTAAGGTTCCATTGTTTCATATCAACTTCTGTTTCCCCCAATAATAAATCCAACATCACGCTGACAACCGTATGTTTTGTCATTGCTAATAGGTCACGGTCCTCAAATCGTACGTTATCTTCGACATTGAAGATTTCATTTAAATATACACTTTAACACCCTTCATTTAAATCTCACTTTTAACTGTGGACAGCGTCATCATTTATGTCATTTTCAGTATCGCTAACAGTTTTATTAGCTTCATCTTCAGTGAATTTTCTATTTTGTTCTTTAGCAGCTAAAGTTGAATCCAGATTATCAATCTCTAAATGAGTTAGGTCGTTTTATGCATTTAGTTTAGTATCCAGATGGGATTCGCAATACAATGCAATATCATTTGCTGGCGGAACGAACTGATCGGGTTTGATCCTTGATAAATGGAAATTTAAATTTGTTTCGAAGTGTATTTACTAAACAAAGTTGGAGGTGATTCGATACAGCTATAATGTTTTTCACACAGTTCATCTAGAATTATTTGTTTTCAGATAATAATAGTCTATGCATTTGTGTATGTATTTTGATGAATATGAAATTCTAAATTCTCGTGTCGCAGTGCTTGTTACAATAGTCCTCCGAAACGACTTGACCGATTATCATGAAATGTTGTGTGTGTGTTTGTTAGGTATGAGAATCGGTTGTAGAAAATTTATTTTACCCCAAAGTGTAAGTAAGAGTGGCTCTTCCTAAATTTTGTTTCCAAATTTTTACGACGGATCTTTTTATGTTTTACACTTTAGATAATATTTATTATTATAAATAAAATTAAAATTTAAGTACAAACTACGTATACACCTTAATTTTCACATTTACATTATAATTTTTAAATTACAATGTAAATAAATTATACATAGTTACAATTAACCTCAAATCTATGTATAAATGCACTTAAAACAGTAGGTAGAAGTACTCAAAATAAATATTTTTACTGACGAAATATCAATAAATATCTATCACTGTCGTATATACGATTGAATTAATAATTCGTTCAGCAACTAACTTCAGACTGTCTTATCTTTCAGTGTGCGCGCGCATCGTGAAAATTCACTGTAATCTTTTTTTCCAATGGCACCAAAAGAAGGAACACTATAGCGCTGAACACTATAATTATGGGGCAGATAGATACACACGTAATGCCGTGCTTTGCCTACCTACGCCTTCAAACCACCAAAATTTTTTTTTGACATTCTAAATGTCTGTATAGAACGATACTCTCTTCAATACCACGGAATCTATAACTCTATATATCTGTATGTATGTATGTATCTTCACGCCAGGTCCCTAACGGGGTAGGCAGAGAGTGTAGAGCGCCAGATAACCCGGTTCTGACAAACCTCTCGTGCCTCGTCTACATTCATCATTCTCTTCATACATGCACGCCGATTCCTAAGACTTTTGATAACACCATCAGACAGAACTCGACCTATTTGGTCATGGCGGTCTTTACGCCTATATATCTGTACATCTATATAATATTAAATAAATAAAATTGGAGTGTCTGTTTGTAATATAAAAATAGCCGCTTTTTTCCTAAATGCATATAGATATGTTTACACGGTACATATGCCAAAACAACATTTTTTACATTTTTATTCTGTCTGTCTGTCTGTTTCTATGTCTGTTTGTTGGGGCTAATCTCAGGATCGGCTTCACCTATTTCGACGGGACTTTCACTGGTCGATAACTTATGTAATAAGGAGTAACTTAGGCTACTTTTATACTAGCTGCGCCCACTACTTCGTTCGGGTAGATACTGAACATTCATAAATTTGTGTGGGTGTCTATAGGCTGCAGTCATCACTTAACATCAATGTGAACTGCATGCTTGTTTACCACTTCCATTACATAAAAAAAAAAAAAAAAAAAAAATTCTCACGAAGACGGACGAAGTCGCGGGTGCAGCTAGTAGATAAATAAAGCTATTCTGTGTTTAATACACACTCCGCTCTAACTGAGAGCAAACGTCTGCAAACGTGTTCAGTTTTTTCATTTAGGTTCACACATCATCAAAACACCTAAATCTTCCAATAATACATTATTGATAGACCGTGACTACTAAAAATGTTTTTACATTTTATTTTGATAACCTCATAAAATGTGTTGAACATAAAACCAATAAAACAGTCAAGTGCGAGTCGGACTTATTCACCAGGCCACGAGTATAATTTGTTTATTTAACAGAACTTATATAACATAAGCCCTGTAATTTCCGGCCCAGAGGCATAACACCTTAGGCCTCAGGAGTGGTAACGCATCTGCATTTTGACCTTGGTCTTCATGTGGGTGTCTATACTTAACGTGTCATCACTTAACATCAATGAAAAAAAAAAAATAAAAAAGGAAAACCCAAAAAAAAAAAAAAACATGAATCCTTTTAGCCTGGGCTGCAACAAGATATTTGTAAAAGTTAAAGTTATCGTAAGATTTCACATAACTTAAAAAAATCTTTAGAAGTTAGAGAAGGATGTGATATGCTTTAACTTTAAAAAATATCATGGTGCAACCCAGTCTTAGACAAACACACAAAGATCTGTCAGTTACGGACAGATGGACAGACAAACAGACAAACAGACAAACAGATATACAGACACACAGACAAACAGATAGACAGACAGATTAAGTAGACATGACGAATCCGAAAGACGGATTTTAGCAATTTGTCTACAAAATATAACATGGAAATTTTCAATATAAAAAAAAACGATACAATAATTATTCAAACATGACAAGTAATATCGAAAATGTCTTGTAGTTACGAAACAAAAGGTACCTATATTATGACTCGTATGTGTATTATTTTTATGACAGACAAGTGAACAGAAGACCATTACTAAAAAGAACCCTTCGGCATCCTTCACGGAACCCTGAAAAGCTCAGCGAAACCAATAAAACAAAGTCTAATATGCTATATGATCAGAAATCTCATGAAAAACCTCATGAAACAAGATATACGCCTCCTAAAGTTTCATACGTTATAAACTGAAGCCCTCTAAGTCGAGCAGACTGAATGAAATTTTATTACGAGCCAATAAAGTTGAAATTGCTTTATTTGTGCACGTTTGGAAGACAGTCTATAATTAAAAATCAAATTCAGTTATATGGTTTCGATTGAACGAATACGAACAATGGTTGATAGCAAAATGGCGGCTCCAATTTATAGTATCTCAAGCGAAAAGAATTGGTATATCTCTTTGTTATTGTATTGTACATTAATACAAGCTGTAATATCAATATATTTTTTATAATAATGACTGATAGGTTAAAATAATTGTAAATATGAGTCGAGTGATACGATACGCGATCGAATCGACAACACATATAAGTACCTACACTTTTTTATGTTATGGAAGTGGTAAGGGGGAGGCCTAAGGTGTTATGCCTCTGTGCCAGAAATTACAAGGCCGTACATTACCACCTGAACGCAACTTAAGTGATGACTGCTGCCTATAGACACCCAGACAATGACCAGAGGTCAAAATCCAGATGCGCTGCCACTCCTGTGGCATTAGATGTTATGCCTCTGTGCCAGAAATTACAAAGCCGTACATTACCACCTGAACGGAACACGATAGTGCTAAACACTACCATTTAGCGGCAAGTATATTAGGTAATGCGGTGGTACCTACGCCCGCGAGCTCCGTCACTGGAGCTCTACCTTTATGTAACAAACATGGCAAACTTAAATATAGTTCACATGGATGTTAAGTGATTATTACAGTCTATAGACACACAAAACCCTGAGGTCAAAATGCAGATGCGTTGCCACCCCGGAGACCTGAATTGTTAAGTCTCTGTCATAGTCGATTACGGGGCCATACATTACCATTCGCAACACCGTCATTGAAAGAAAACTATGTTTATGGATTTATCACGAGCTATACTAAAAATATTTTTAAAATTAATTGAACGTTACGGTCGTTTTTCAGCTTCTGTGGTCCAGTAACGTCGGGTTACGTTTAGTTTAATAGATATACGCGAGATAAATTCGTAAAAAAAATACTTACTGAGATAAACAGTTTTATCTCAGTAAGTAATTTTTTTAATCAAATCCATTTCATTCATTGAAGCGCGCATAGCCCAGCGGCTGGTGTAGATCGTAAGCGATCTGCTCGGTTAAGCACTACGGGCGCGGTCGGGTAGTGTGATGGGTGACCGCTAGTGGCAAATTAAATGCGCGTTTCCGTGCTTCGGAGGGCACGTTAAGCCGTCGGTCCCGGTTGCTATCGATAGATAGCAGTCGTTAAACCTTGTCGGAGGCCTTATGGGCGGTTTGAAAACATCTGACAGCGGGTTGGCCACTAACCCACCCATCTCCACCAATCCGCATTGGAGCAGCGTGGTGGAGTAAGCTCCAAGCCTCCCCCCAAAAAGGGGAGAGACTCGTGCCCAGCAATGGGACGTATAATGGGTTGCCATTATTATTATGACACTCATTTATTAAAATTCACATTTTATATTTTTTTACATATACATTAAAAAATAAAAACAAAACATATATTTAAAAAAATATAAAAAGGTTGCCACCGGTAGCGGGAGCAGGGTCCAAGCTGTCGGTGGTTAGGGGCTCAGAGAGAGGAATCTCCTCACAATACGTGCCGTGTCGAGGAGTACCGCTTTCTGCACCAAGCCCTTGATCCAACTTCCCAGCGAGAGCCTCTTAAGGTGGTGGTCGAGGCTCTTCGCCATGAGTCCGTTTACCGTAACGACTATCGGTACAATTACAGCAGAGTCCACATCCCACATGGCGACAATCTCGTGAGACAAGTCGAGATACTTAATTT
This sequence comes from Macrosoma leucophasiata, assembly GCA_036365455.1. Lineage (NCBI taxonomy): Eukaryota > Metazoa > Arthropoda > Insecta > Lepidoptera > Hedylidae > Macrosoma > Macrosoma leucophasiata. The sequence continues at coordinate 20,917,831 of JAWQUS010000003.1, read as the reverse complement.
GTTTGTTGGCTCAAGTACCTGGAACAGAGAGAGCATACGACTGCGGTACGCAGTGAGGTTAATTCCTCCCTCTGTAGCCCCAAAGAATGCGCGCATCACGTTTTCATTTTTGACGACCCGGTTAGTCCAGCGGTGCGAAACCACCGTTTGATTCGAAGGGTCGCGGATTCGATCCCCGCACCGGAACAAATATTTGTATGGCCTACAGATATTTGTTTCGGGTCTGGGTGTTTGTGTGTGTTGTATGTGTACAACGGCACCCACGACACAGGTTTATACCTACTGTGGGGCTGTGAGTGTAAGCGTATTTTTTTTTTTTTTTTTTATTTATTGTCCGTGTCCATTTCATGCGCTGCACGTTACCATCGGCAGCGGGGACCCTGCTCGGGGCCGGTTGGCCTCGAGGTCCCAAGCCGGCCGGTAGCCGGGGTCTTCCACGCCGACGCGCAGGTGTTGGTGTCGACGGCGGGGAGTGGTACTCGTCGCTGGAGCTCGACGCGGCTGCGGTGGCCGGCGGCGATGCACTCACGGAGGAGGCGGCGGCCGGCGGTTGCGAGGCGGAGCTCAGCGGCGAGCCCGGAGCTGGTGTCTGTGCTTCTAGATGTCTGGCTTTTGCTCTAGTGATCATCTTTCCATTTCTTTCTTGGTATCATTGTATTTATCGGTGTAAGTTACATAATTTCCTTTTCTATTGTATTTGTTGCTGACAGTGGTGACATTTCTTTCTTGTCAATTTGTACATTTTTATGTTTATTTCATTTAAAATCTCTATTAAATTGTAAAATGTATAGTAAACCTTTTCACTATATTGCTGTTTATTTTAAATTTATATTCGGGTTTGTTTGTTTGAGCAGATTTATATTTTTTAGAGTTGCGAATATTCGGAGAAAGGAATTTTGATGTCACTTAGTTGGAGGGTTGCCATATTATTATTATTATTATTATATTTCATTCAGGATAAAATTATTCATTATGGAATGTAACTAATACTATAAAAAGTACTTAACATTAATTCATATAGAACAAATATCTATAATATAAAAATAAATCGGGTTTTCTTTACTGACGCTATAACTCCAGAACACACGAACCGATTTCCACGGTTTTGAATTCGTTGGAAAGGTCTCGGGCTCCGTGAGGTTTATAGCAAAGAAAATTCAGAAAAAAATATTTATAAAACGACAAACAACAGCTAGTTTTCCATAAAAACCTCAAACAAACTATCTTAAAATTCATTAATGAATGTAGTCTGGAAGAAATCCTGTAGATCTTGAAGGAGACAGACAGGAAGAAGAAAGGCTCAAAAAGTTTCAAAAAAACATTACATGATGATTAATACACGACCTGCCTATATTATGGTGGTGGTTAGAAAGCGTGCAGATCAAAAACCGGAGGTCTAAAATGCTGATGCGTGGCCACCCCAAGGTGGCCACCCATCACCTATGTTGTTTTGTCTTTATAATAGTTGGATCGGACATAGTATTCATTCAATATTCACTACCTTTGAACAGCTTAAATCAATATTATTATAATATGAGCTACAAGTTATGATTCCAACTACCCTAATCGTTTAAAAAAATATGTATAATTTTACGTATATTCATTCATTTTATTTATTGGACAAGCACCTGTTTCTTTTTTAAGACACTCGTATTTAATCAAAAATTTACAAAAACACATGTTTTAAAATGTTCAACTCACTGTGTAGATTGACGGCAAAACGAATTGTTCACATCACTAAGTCACAACAAATAGTGTTGTGTTGCGAGTTTTATCGATGCCAACATTTTGATATATCGGTGGTAGCAAACCACAACTATTGTTGTAATACCTACGTCTGATTTTTCGAACGATTATTAACAGTCTCGGAATATGGTCCGATGTGGTCGCAAACATAACCGGCGAATTTATCTGTCCACTCTTCTCTTGAGCGTTAGTTTCATAACATCACTTCAACCAAAATTCAACTTCCTTCCGTGTGCGAAATTGCCCCAGGCTTGGCATGCGTTTGGTGTAGTTTTATTACTGAACGCTGCTATTTACTATATCACCCTATTAGAAGTATGTGTGAATGTATGAAGAGAATGATGAAGGTAGATGAGGCACGAGAGGTATGTCAGGATCGGGATATCTGGCGCTCTGCACTCTCTGCCTACCCCGTTAGGGATCTGGCGTGAAGATACAAACATGCCCTATTAGAATGGACTGAAAACTAAATACATGAAACTAATAGAATGCCATTAGTTTCTCTTAAATGCTGGAGCTTGATGACGTAAACATCTTCACGTTACAATTTTTTTCTCTATCTTGACATAGAAATAAATCTCCACGTAAGGCGATTTACACACGGGACCGCGCGCCGCCGCTGATTGCGGTGGAGGTGAGTAAACTAGTCCGCGCGGTCGGGTGGTGTAAGTGTGAATGTTATCAACGTATTTAATAGAAAAGCCAAGCGACATGGAATCTGCTTCACCGGCTATCACGGCGGCGCGCGGACCCATGTGTAAAACGCCTACTAAGGCCTTAGTAATGACAGTGCATATGAATATCTTTTTATTGTAAATCTATGATGAACAGTTGTCATAACATTTATTATGTTTTTTGTTTTATCCAGTACTTATAACTATTCATCCTTTCGTTTGCTATTGTGAAATTAGCAGATTGAAAATTATCGACATTCACATGACCAACACTATTCCAAGCCCTTTTTGAAATCAACTGCGAGCCCATCAATAAAGGTTACATTAGCGTTACGCGACATTAAGTTCTCGATTCTCACCTGCCGGACGAAAATTAAAGTGTTTACTCTGTTTTAATAGAATAAGGGTGATTACTGTGCGGTTTTTATTGATGAGTTCTAAGTTGATATTGACGAACCAGTTTGTCCAGCGGTGTGTGACGATAGTTTAAGGGTCATAGCTCACTACAGCCACCCGGCACCCGACCAGCACCGCCTCGTTTTACAGCGTCCACTCGTTGACGACGGGTGGTCCACGGGTGAACGACGCGATGTTACTTGTGAACCACACGTGGACCGTGCGCGCGGCATGCAGGGGATGAAAAGAATATGCCCTTAAAAAAAGAAAATAAAAAATTTTTGAGAAAAAAAAATAAAATAATAAAAATTCTATTACAAAAAAAAATTAAATAAATAAAAAAAAACGGTATACAAAACACAAAAAAAATGTTTATTATATTATTTCGCATTAACACATGCTTGTGAAATATATTTATTTTAAAGAAAAATGGAAAGAAAAATTTGACTTCAGGCGAGACTCGAACTCGCGGCCACTGGGAATCTAGTCCAGCCGCTCTTCCAATTGAGCTACCGAAGTCCAGTTGGAAGAGCGGCTGGACTATATTCCCAGTGGCCGCGAGTTCGAGTCTCGCCTGAAGTCAAATTTTTCTTTAAAATAAATACAAAAAAAATATTACAAAAAAAAAATTGGCCCCCCTTCAGCGAGTCTCCCTGCATGCCACCATCCCCCCAATTCGCCCACGCCCCCGACGCTTCGGGAGCAGATAGGCCCGGGGAAGGAGGGTTGCAATACCCCCGAACCATCCACACACTATTATATGAAGCATATAATAGTGTGCGTTTACAGACCACCAAATTACCAAAACATTAACGTATTTGACTCCACTATGGAGGATGTGTTGAAAAATGCTTGTTCTAGTAAAAAATCTGTTATTGTATGTGTAGATTTCAACATTAATATTTTAAGCATTAATACATTAACATTTTATTTTATTTGAAAATAGCTATAATAGTTGTAGACTATTGAATCTTTTTACGTCGTTCAATCTAAGTAATGTTTTCTTGGAACCCACCCGAGTGAGTCCAACCTCAGCAACTTGTATTGATAATATATTTTGTGATCTTAAATATTTAGATAAAAATATTATTAACTGCATGCCTTCGGATCATAGCGGGCTAATAATGACTTTTGCCACTGTTAATAGTAAAAATATAACACAAAAAACATACAGACAAATAACTTCTGCTAAATTAAACCATTTAAATGACATGTTAATTAAAGAGTTATATTCTCAAAAGTTTGATTCAAATAGTGCAAATAATTGTTATGAGCAAATTTTTAAGGTACTTAATACACAATTTAATAAAACATTTAAAATTAAAACCAAATCTACCAAATATAAATTTAGTTTCTGTGATTGGGCTACAACTGGCATTTGTAGAAGTAGGGAGAGATTATTCGAATTATATGGCCTTCAGAATTGTATGCAAAATGAAAAACTTAATAAATATATTGCTACATATTCAAAAATTTTCAAAAATGTATGTCAAAAGGCAAAGTCTATATATTTGAGTAGGAAAATAATAAATGCAGACGATAAGATGAAGGCTACGTGGAAAGTAATAAACAGTGAAGCAGATAAAAATAAACAGAGTGATGTTCGCGTAATTTTGGAGACATTCCAGGGTACTGTGAGTTCGAATCCTGACATTGCTCAGCACTTTGTAGAATACTTTGCTAATATTCCCTTTGAAATTACAAAACCCTTAAACTCATCCTGTTTATTATCCATTGATATTCTGAAAACTAACGTAGAAGCTTGTACTATTCAATTTAGGTTTAAGCATGTTAGCCCACAGTCTGTAAGATCAGCTTTCCATCAACTTAAAATAAAAGCTACCGAAGATATTTATGGCATGTCTGTTATGGTGTGCAAGTCGATTATAGATACCTTAGCTCCTTACTTAGCATCAAATTTTAACTTATGTATTGATCAGGGAGTCTTTCCAGATTTATAAAAATTTAGTAAAGTTATACCGTTATTTAAATCAGGTAACAATAAAAACCCAAATAATTATAGACCGGTATCTATTCTGCCCGTTCTCAGTAAAGTGTTCGAAAAACTAATGCTTACTCAATTGCAGCAAACATTTCAATACAAATAACATCTTACACGAACAGCAATCTGGTTTTACAAAAGGACGTTGTACAACCGATGCCGGTGTTGCTTTATTAAACATATTTTTGAAGCTTGGAAGGATTCACAAGACGCTATAGGTATATTTTGCGACCTTTCAAAGGCGTTTGACTGCGTGGATCACAATACATTAATTGGCAAACTTGATCATTATGGACTTGAAAATAAAGCTCTTCAACTTGTTCAATCTTACCTTAAGGATCGGGAACAAGTAGTTCAAGTGAATGGAGTAAAATCTCAAGGTGCAAAGACAGGAATGGGTGTCCCACAGGGCTCAATATTAGGACCATTTCTGTTTTTAGTCTACGTTAATGATTCATTTCTTCATTTGATGCCTAACAGTATGCCCAAAACAATTTAATTTGCAGACGATACTTCAATAGTTTTTAAAGTGAAAGACGAAAGCCAGATTACGATACTGTAAATAAGGTCATAGGAGAAGTACATAAATGGTTTACTGTCAATAATCTTGCACTGAATAGTAAAAAAACCAAATGTAACCGTTTTACCCTCCCTAATGTTAAAAGTAAAGAAGGAGACATTTTTATAAATAATGACAAAATTCAATTTGTTGATGACGCTACCTTCTTGGGAATAACGCTTGACTCGAAGTTACAATGGGGACAACATATTAGGCAGTTAGCGAAACGTCTGAGTGCCGCAGCTTATGCTGTTAGAAAAATTAGGCAATTAACTGATATAGACACTGCAAGACTTGTTTATTTTAGCTATTTTCACAGTGTCATGTCCTATGGTATTTTATTATGGGGTCGAGCGGCTGACGTACAATCAATTTTTATTAAACGCACTCTATGTAAAAAGGCTTACTATAAACTAGAGGACTATCTCAAGGATAGAAATGTTTGGCTAAATGCTGATCTAGCTCCACAAGGGTGTTGAACGTAATAATCAAAGTGTAATGTTGATATTATATTGTTCATTTTAAATTTGTTTAAATTATGGAAAATTGTAAAAATATGCCTAAGAGATATTTTTAAAAGAGCCGACTGAGTTTTTTTCGACAAGTTTTTCTCAGATTATATTGACCTTTGGAACTTTGCCGGTGAATGACAAAGAATGACTCTTTTTCTTTTCTTTTTACTCTTTGTTATCAGTTTGTAAAAGGGAAATGAGACATTCTACTGATATACTTTTTACATTAGTTTATTACATTTAGTTTTATTTTAGTGATATTCTTGACTTTACAAATATTTTTTATCTTGTTTGACATGTATATCAATTGTTGTTCACTTTAATTTATTTTGTTTGTTTTTTGACGTGTCTTATGAGGTGCCTGTTACCCTAAATGAATAAATGAGTTTCTGATTCTGATCCCCTTACGCTTCACGTGCGAAGGGAAGGATGATGATTATTAGTAAAACACCGCGCGCGGTCCACTTGGGAACAGCGAGTTGGCAATGCGAAGTCAAGATAAGACAAGCTAGTGATCACCGAGTGCTCGCCGCCCGCGCGTTGTCGTCTTGCAGTAGAGGCGATACGGAGCGGCGTTGATTACATGTATTGTAATGAGTGCAGGCGGTCGGGTGCTTGGTAGCCGTAGTGAGCTATGACCCTTAATCGACGCTCACGGGTTCGATTCCCGTACTGGAACAAATATTCGTATCATCATCATCACTTCAGCCGAAAGACGTCCACTGCTGGAAAAACCCGTCCACAAGGATGCCCATAACAGTACTTATTGTGGGTCATTAGGGGAGAATATGCCATAGGTCGAAGTCGAAACTAGCCGATTGTCTCTTTCGTAGGCTTTATGTGCAATATTTGCTGTAGGGTATTGTACTGAGCTATGTCTAAGGTTCGAGTAATGTTTCTATTGAGCCATCGATGTATAATAATTTCTTACCAAATATTATTTGCATGACTATATTCTCGGCTTATCAAAAATTATACACCCCATTTAATATCGGTTCTATTACCGTTAAACGGTAAATTGTAAACAGGGTTTATATCCAAATATAAAATAACCGACAATCACTTATGATTAACCAATATCACGGCTACTGGAGCGCGTAATGCATAATTTTATTTTTACCATCCCTTTATGGTTCTTATAATAAAATGCTGAAGTGATTACAATGTACTGTTGGGGATAATAAAACCTACGAGCGATTTTATACCTTATGGTGTTATTGTTATGTAAAAATTATAAATTTAAAAGTGACTAATTATTTTCTATAGCCCGTGGGCGATCAGGTTAGATCAGGTTCTTCTTCCTTTCTGAAAAGTCCTGCCATCTTTTATCTTGCACTACGCATATCCGGAACAGTCATAGACGCTTTTTTAAATGTTAGTTTCATGTCTCAGTTTCTTTTGAAATGGGGAAATGGAGGAATTTGATGCGTTCCATATTATACATGCAAAAGTGTTTAGTTTCTATTTAATTTATTATGTGTTTTTGATTATTATTAGTGCTTATTCACTCTAGGTTAGTTTAAAAAAATGACGATGTAAAAGTGCTATCCAGGAGCCTAGTTATATAAAAATAAATGATTAAGCTGAATAAACTGTCTTTGCCTTCGGCGGCGTCGTATGGTGAGTTGCTCACTTCCCTATAAAATGGTCGAGGAGGACAATGGCTGCCACATGCGTCATTTTTTTTTTTATATAATGGGCGTGGCAAACAAGCATGCAGTTCACATTGATGTTAAGTGATGACTGCAGCCTATAGACACCCACATGAAGACTAAGGTCAAAATGCAGATGCGTTACCACTCCTGAGGCCTAAGGTGTTATGCCTCTGCGCCGGAAATTACAGAGCCGTACATTACCACCTGACCGGAACACGATAGTGCTGAACACTACCATTTAGCGGCAAGTATATTAGGTAATGCGGTGGTGCCTAGTCGTTATGGTGTCGTTGTCGTCGTTATCGTGACCGGGTGCTGATGGGGCGGGACTGATCTGTTCTGGTTAGCAAGTGCTACTTTTCATTAGTGGATAGTAGTTGATTTGTATTTATACTAATATGATAACATATATTATTATGCTATGGACGTTCACATTATCTGGTTTTGATGTACCTATTAGATTCATTCAAGCTCACATTTAAAACAGCTTCTACCAAATTTGTTAGGTAGCGGAGTTCTTCTCAGTAGTGACTGCACTTGGAACTTTGCAGTGAATAACTTTTTTACTGGTGGTAGAGCTCCAGTGACAGAGCTCGCGGGGGTAGGCACCACGGCATAATATACTTGCCGCTAAATGGTAGTGTTCAGCACTATCGTGTTCCGGTCAGGTGGTAATGTATGGTCCTGTAATTTCTGGCACAGAGGTATAACACCTCAGGCCTCAGGAGTGCCAACTCATCTGCATTTTGACCTCTGGTCATTGTGTGGGTGTCTATAGGCTGCAGTCATCACTTAACATCAATGTGAACTGCATGCTTGTTTATCACTTCCATTACATTAAAAAAAATATGTTCAATGTTTTCTACCCACCTCAGAAAAATCGCTAATTGATATTTGCAAATATTAAGTCTATAGGCTGCAGTCATCACTTAACGTCAATGTGAACTGCATGATTGTTTGCCTTTTTATTCCTATTTTAATTGATTATTACATACCTAATAACTATTTTTACTTTGACTATATGTAATAGTTATTAACTCTAGGTAATTTAAATTTCTAGACGTTTTGAAAATATCTACTTGAAATATAAAAATATTTTTCTTTCTCTCTTTCAATCTGTCGCCAATATTTTTGCAACTGATGTTTTGAGAATATTTCACATATCCGATATAAGACAATTCTCAACATTTTAATGAAAATATTCAATTGAATAACAACTTCATAAACTGTATCCATTACGAAAGAACTTATATACCATATCATATTGCAGTTTTTCTTTGTCAGTTTATCACTGCGTACCGTAAGCAGACGTTGTACGTGATAGACATACTGATATTTAAATCTATGGATACCTATTCAACTCCAGCTCAAGGCTGTCGGTGATTTATGGTGAAAAAAATGTCCTTCCTGACACAACATTTTTTTTTTATGTACTGGGCGTGGCAAACAAGCATGCAGTTCACATTGATGTTAAGTGATGACTGCAGCCTATAGACACCCACAAGAAGACCAAGGTCAAAATGCAGATGCGTTACCACTCCTGAGGCCTAAGGTGTTATGCCTCTGTGCCGGAAATTACAGGCATCTATTGGTTTTCACTACAAACCGTTTGTACAAAAGAAAATCAGTAAATCTATACATCTATACAAATAAATATAATTGGAGTAACGTAACTTCACGCCTGTAATCCCCGAAGGGGTAGGTAAATGCATGCATTCAATCATACATGCAAACAACCACGACTCGCCGGTTACGTTTTGGCCCATGTAACAGGTGGCGAACCTGTTGCCATCTTCGGGCACATTACCATACTCCGGGGTACTGGGAAACTTCCAGAAAATGGGAAAATCCCAATAGAAGCAGATATAAAGGATTCTTAACCGTTATCTCTGATAGACCCGACCCGGGAATCGAACCCAGGACCTCCTGCGTAATAGTAGTGGCCTGCTACCACTACGCTACTGAGGCAGTTAGGATATTATTATAATTGGAGTGTCTGTTTGTAATATAAAAATAACCGCTTTTCACTAAATGCAAATGTATGTACACACGGTACGTACATAATTATACCAAAACAATATTTTTTACAATTTTTGTCTGTCTGTTTGTTCCGGTTAATTTCGGGAACGGCTTTACCGATTTTGACGAGACTTTCAATGGCAGATAGCTTATGTAATAAGGAGTATTGGTAACTTAGGCTACTTTTAAACTAGCTGCGCACACGACGACGTCCGGGTAGGTACGCGGACAAAGTCGCGGGTACAGCTAGTTATTAACTATGCAATTCGTCATGCTGTCAAGAGGGGGTCCATCGCCAAGTGGAGGAGAATTCCTCCACTGGTGTAGTCAGACAACCGAAGAAATACTGATCAAGCTGATAGGCAAAAATACCAATAGGGCGATAGGTAGGTAAATAATGTAACAACGCGGGATGGACAGTAGTGACCCGCGATAAAACGACTAGTTTAGCTAGCTTTTTACTGGTGGTAGAGCTCCAGTGACGGAGCTCGCGGGCGTAGGCACCACCGCATTACCTAATATACTTGCCGCTAAATGGTAGTGTTCAGCACTATCGTGTTCCGGTCAGGTGGTAATGTACGGCCCTGTAATTTCCGGCACAGAGGCATAACACCTTAGGCCTCAGGAGTGGTAACGCATCTGCATTTTTACCTCTGGTCATTGCGTGGGTGTCTGTCTATAGGCTGCAGTCATCACTTAACATCAACGTGAGCTGTATGCTTGTTTGCCACTTTTAAAACATAAAAAAAAAAAAAGCATTGCGATCGCCAATCCACCTGCCAAGCGTGGCGATTGTGGCATATTCTCCGCTAATCACACACAACACTGTTGTAAGGTTCTTTGGGGAAAGCTTTGTCCAGCTGTGGACGTCTTTCGGTTGGAATGATGATGATTATTTCACTTTTTAGTGATGCGATTATCTAGTTTGAAGTCGGTGTTATTTTGTAAAAAGTTTTTTCATTACACTAAAAATTACTTGACAATAATAGAATGATCTCGCAACAACAATTCGCATGTTTCAAGTAACATTTCAATATAATTTCTATTTGTTCTCTTTGATTGTTTTTACAAAAATATGAAGTGAAAGTAATTTAACCTTCCAATTCTGACTTAGATTTACAAAGTTTCACGCCTCACGCAGGCCTCGCGGCTATATGAGATAGACCGTTTGAAACGCCACATAAGTAGCGTTTTAAACGCTCTTCTGTCAGTTTAGTTTTCTTTCTGTTAGTTTTACCGACCTGTGTAAGTTGTTTTGCCTCTTTGAAAATATTTTTATTTCGAATGCATCACACAGATACTTTCAAAACTTCAAGAAATCATAAATGACTTTCTGGGCGACAGGCATTTAAATGTTTGCGTGTTTGTAGGTCTTGTACTTTGAAAGAGGGGAAAGCCTGCTTATGGCTATTCCCCTCCGGTCCGCCGCGGCCTGCGGCCCGTGCTGCGCTATGGCCATCAGTGATATCTATCGGCCTATAAATACCTCACATTTAAAATAGCACCGTGTCCGATGTGTAGAGCCCTTTACACGAAAGATCTTTTCGCGTCTACAACTTTTCCATGAAGTTTCAATTCTTATATTTTATTGCGATCCCCGTCCAAATTGTTCTAAAGTTCCAAATTAATTGAAAACACGTTGCAATTAAACTGTATTGTCAGTTCTCAGCGCATTAAAAAAATTTAAAAACTTGGGGTTCGCTAAAATATTACATAAAAATTATGAAGTAAGTATTTAAATGCGTAAAGGAATGTTTCGTTTATTGTCTTTCACTTTTATATGTAACTAGCAGACCCGGCAAACTTCGTATTGTTTCAGAATAAAAATATGACATGTGTCAAAGGTTTGATAGATACGGACTATTTGTATGGGAAAATGAAATGGTGGTTTTTACTATTTCCCTTCAATTTCTTCATATTTTCTTACCTTTTAAACATTCCCTGGACATCCAAAAATCATTCAAAATCAATATTAGCCAAATCAGTCCAGCCATTCACGCGTGATACCGTGACCAAGGAAAACGGGTTGCATTTTTATATGTATAGATGAACTGCAGCAGCTATAGTATTTTTTTAAAGTAATGGTAAACAAACACGTAGTTCACATTGATGTTAAGTGATGACTGCAGCCTATAGACACCCACAGAAAAACCAATGTCAAAATGCATATGCGTTACCACTCCTGAGGCCTCAGGTGTTATGCCTCTGTTCCGGAAATTACAGGGCCGTACATTACCACCTGACCGGAACACGATAGTGCTGAACACTACCATTTACCGGCAAGTATATTACGTAATGCGGTGGTGCCTACGCCCGCGAGCACCGTCACTCTACCACCAGTAAATGCTTCAAATGTACATGCTTCTTTGGCATTTTCCTTACAAAAAAAAAAAAAGAAAAAAAAAACAATTTTAGGTTGCCAATGAAAGCAGATTATAAATAATCGACATCAAAATAAAAACCATTTCGCTTAATAACACGTGCACCAGTCACAATAAAACATCTGCTAAAATGACACGAGCATCGAATTTTTCGGACAGACAATTTTACGGACCATTACCCTTAAGCCAAACCCGAGTGGAGCTGTTGCTATCCCGAAATTAACACTAATGTATTGAATATTATGGAATTTTGGTGATGAAAAAATCTATTGTTGGCCAAAAATACGTTTAACTCGAGTTAAGCGTTGTTGTGTTAGGGCTACACCGATGTCAGCTATTTAGGTTTGTACCTATATTGTGTTTCACTTAATATTTGCAAATATCAATTAGCGATTTTTCTGTGGTGGGTAGAAAACATTGAACATATTTTTTTGAATGTAATGGAAGTGATAAACAAGCATACAGTTCACATTGATGTTAAGTGATGACTGCAGCCTATAGACACCCACATAAAGACCAAATTCAAAATGCAGATGCGTTACCACTCCTGAGGCCTAAGGTGTTATGCCTCTGTGCCGGAAATTACAGAGCCGTATATTACCACCTGACCGGAACACGATAGTGCTGAACACTACCATTTAGCGGAAAGTAGGTATATTAGGTAATGCGGTGGTGCCTACACCCGCGAGCTCCGTCACTGGAGCTCTACCACCAGGAAAATAGCGTAAAAATGTGTAGCGTAGTAGTTTTAATTTCAAAAACTGCGTCTTTTATGTGACCCAAATGGTTGCATTTAAAGGATTTTTTAATGTGAAAAAATGGATCAAGCAAACTGTCGCCGTCGTCTTTGAATAATTGCAACACAGGGGTGTTGTCGAACGTTGAGGGTCGTCCATTAATCACGTGAGGCTCGGAAAGGGGAGGGGGGTTCAGTAAAAATCACTAAACATCACGAGGGGGGAGGGGGGAGCATATAGAGATATCACGTGTATTTATTTCTTCTTTGAGTGCCCAATTTCAACAAAAATTGGTGCGTGATTAAGGCAACAATTAGAGACATTTTCGTCATGACACATTTTCACGCCAAATACATGCTTAGTATTTTTTTTTTTGCATTTGCGCGAGTCTTATTCCCGATGCCTTATTTTCAGATATATTTAAAAAAATATACCAAAAAATACACGTGATGTTAGGTGGGGGGGTAAATCTGAAACCTCACCACGTATCACCAAGGAGGAAGAGGGGGGTCAAAGTGACGCTAAAAAACATCACGTGATTAATGGACGACCCCTTAGGACAGTAAAATAATTATTCAAATGCCAACGCGCTGCCAGCCCTGCAGGACTCTTTTGAGATCTTGAAGAATCCCATATTATAGCGCCAGTGAAATACCTCAGAATGAAGTAGGTTCCACGATATACACGTTCTGGGCAATAATGAACGCGCGACTGTTGTATTGTTGAGTTAAATTATTGATTACTAGCTGTTGCCAGCGGCTCCGCCCGCGAGTAGGTCGCTTTTCCCGTAGCCTGTGGAAATTACAATTATCCAGACCTATAATAGACTTATAATTAATTCTATTGTTGTACTATTTATCTTTCGCAATAACACATGCGAGTGAACTTAAGAAATTAAAGAAAAAACGGAAAGAAAAAATTGATTCGGGCAGGAATCGAACCTGCGACCTCAGGATAACCAGTCCAGCCGCTTTACCACTAAGCTACCGAAGTCCCACTTAGTTAGGCTTAGTGGCAAAGCGGCTGGACTGGTTATCCTGAGGTCGCAGGTTCGATTCCTGCCCGAATCAATTTTTTCTTTCCGTTTTTTCTTTAATTTCTATAATACTATAGTATCCTATTCCCGTATCAATTTTGTATAGCCGTAATGGCTTGGTCCGAATTTTTGAAAAATTTGGTGGTATTGGTTCGAAATCAAACTGAAAAAAAAATCGATTGACAATATTTTTTTTCCCCTTAACCGATTTTAAACCGAAGCAATGTTTTGACAACGCTCCTAATTATATGTAATCCACCTGTGAAGACCATGTTCAAATCCGTTGAGTAGTTTCGAAGTTATGACGTACCAAACAGACAGACAGAAATACCAAAAAAGATTTTTTGGTTTCTGTTACTCTTCTTTAATCGCCCCCTATCAGTTTTTTGGAAAAAAAATTAATGTACAGACACCCGATTTTGAAAACTTCGGATGAGTCGACTCCTACTATTTGTAAAGAGTGACATTTCATCCGCGGATAAGATACATTTGCGGATGAATTGTCACCTAAGTCTTTTTACTGTCTTATTTATAAGTATTATACTTATACATATAGTGATGTGTACATATAGTTGATACCTATTTATATTATTAAGTATTTTTCGACCATTATTTATTTTATTTTATTTACTTTGACATATTAATCAACGTATCAGTTGTTATTCGCTTTAATTTTTAATTTTGTAATTTGACCTATCACAAACAAATTCTATTATTTCTAAGAGATTAAATAAATTTTTGAGTTTGAGTTTGATGATTATGAGACTGTTTGAAGTTTTAATGTAACCTCCTTATTTACAGAAAAGTAATATAAAATACTAAAAGTCTAGTTTACATCGTATGGAAGCTGGGAAGGCTAGCTTGCAAATATAATGAAATGGTAAAAACGCGGTCCGTCCTGTCTCATGTCACCGAGTTATGTGAATATTTGAACAGTGTCTGTCTACTTGGGACATAAAATGTAATTTGAGAAAGAGCAAATAATAGTGGAAAAATGGAAAGAAAAATTTGACTTCAGGCGAAACTCGAACTCGCGGCCACTGGGAAGCTAGTCCAGCCGCTCTTCCAACTGAGCTACTAAAGTTCTACCCGATTTACCAAATATTTCCTTCACATTTATTGAATTGCCTTATGGTGGCAGTAGTGACATCTATTACCAACAATGCTAGTTTGCTAGTTAGGCAACCGATATAATAAACTTTGCAGTTTAATAAATATAGTAAAGAAGTAGCTTTTACCTTTTAATAATTAATAATTCATATTTTCTTACCTTTTAAACCTTCCTTGGACTTTACCAAACATTAGCCAAGTCGGTCCAGCCGTTCTTGAGTTTCAGCGAGACTAACGAACAGCAATTGTTTTTTATATATCTATACTAATATTATAAAGCTGAAGAGTTTGTTTGTTTGTTTGTTTGAACGCAGTAATCTCGGGAACTACTGGTCCGATTTGAAAAATTCTTTCAGTGTTAGATAGCCCATTTATCAAGGAAGGCTTTAGGCATAACAACACTAGGCTAAGACAAATAGGAGAGGGTAGTTAACATTGCACCCGCGCGAAGCCGGTGCGGTCCGCTAGTATAGATGTATAGATATAGATAGATTCGCTCAATGTCTTATTGCACATAACATTACACTGTATAAAGTCGAAAAGGCTAGTTTGCACATAGTATAATGAAATAGTAAAAAAACAGCAGTCCCGTGTCACCGAGCTATGTGAATATTTGAACAGTGTCCGCCTACTCGGGATATCAAATGTAATTTGGGAAAGGCCTACCTTACATATTTACATTGAGGTCAGATCGTAGGGCTAGCGAATAATTGTGGAAAAGAATAAGGTTAATACGAATGTGGTAGTATGGGTAGCATGTACCTAAGAGTCAACATTTTTTTTTTTTTGTAAAGTTGTATACCTAGTATTTTTTAATTACAGCGGAACTCAGAACTTCCTTCTATTTTGAACACAGACCAATCAGCCTTCACGATTTTGAACATAGAGCAACACGTGCCACCGGCCGCGGCGTACTGGAGGGGAGTATACCATAGCAATTTTTACCGATGCAAAACAGTCTGTCATTTTTTGCGGGGGCCAATACGTGCGACACTCACGCACACTACACAAATCGTCTATTACTATGAAACTCACACCTTGACTTTAACAAAATACAAATTCACGCACACATTTAAACATCTAGGCGACCGGATAGGCCCATTTGGGCTTGTACTTTGAGAAAGGGGAAAGCCTGCATATGGCTACTACCCTCCGGTGTTGCTCTATGATTTTGAAGTACGTTATAATGAGTAGTAGCACTTTCACTGATGGTAAAGTCACTCGAGGGCATAGTATCACCTAATCTTTCTGCCACCAATTTTTTTTTTTTAATAAAAGTGGCAAACAAGCTTGCAGTTCACATTGATGTTAAGTGATGACTGCAGCCTATAGACATTTACACAATAGGTATAGACCAGAGGTCAAAATGCAGATGCGTTGCCTGAGGCCTAAGGCACACCGCGGACACTCCGGCAAAATTCCATACAAACGCTTAATTTGGTCTCTTTTACACAGACCTCAATCAGTGACGTGTATATACACGTGCACCTGTGTGCGTAGCACGTACAAAATACCAACCGTCGCCCATAAGAGGGAGGAGGTTGGGTGATGCGGGGAAATCGAGCGGGACGTCGAAGTGTCCATACTATACGTAGTAATATTACATATTCTCTGCCTAAGGTGTTATGCCTCTGTGCCGGAAATTACAGGGCCGTAAAATACTAGTGAATTTGTGAAAGTGTAAAATAGTAGTGTAGTGAATTTGGTTTAGATAATGAATTTTCTGATTGGAGAAAATCAAATAAGACTTACTCAAACAAATTTGGGTAAGTTTTATTAGGTAAACCTAACACCTAGATGGAGAGTTTTGACGGGAACCTTGAAAGAGGCGTGTGTGAGAGGTGCTCTTATTTTATTTAATTTTCTTAATGTATTTTTGAGTTATATTAAATAAAGTTGGTGGCATTTTGTTTGATATAGGCTTATTACAGTGTTCGTGTATAGTGAGATAGAATAAAACTGCGAAAACACGTTCTTTCGTGTTGCCTCCAAAACTTCATTGTAAATGTTCTGGTAAAGTAGCCATCGCTTTACTCGAATTACTGTGACTCTGACTGACGGACTGATAAATTGACTGACTGACTCTGACTTAAACGTTGCTTATTACGAATACGAAATATCGTTTTACTTGACACTGGCAATATGCATAAAAAGCGATGCCATGAAATTAAAAAAAAAACACCTAGATGTAAGTAGTTAGTTATCTAATATTATTTATAGAGAACTAGTACGTTCTTTATGAGCTCTGGGAGTGCCAATAAGAATCCTTCCAATATGGAAAATCCAATATCACTCGTTCTGTCACTAAACTCGAAATCCAATAGATGTAAGATCCTTCTACGATAGGGATGTAGACTAGGTATGGATTAAATATTTTTATAATATCAAATGAAAATAATTTATAACTACTTGCTACTGCCTCGGTAGCCTAATGGTAGCAGGCCACTTCTACTACGCTGAGGACCTGGGTTCGATTCCCGGGTAAGGGTTATCAGAGATAATAATTTAAAGTCCTTTATCTCTAGTTCTATTGGGATTTTTCTATTTTCTGAAAATTTCCCAGTACTTCGAAGTTTGGTAATGTGGATGGACTCCTAAACTACTTAACCGATTTTAATCAAACTTGCACACCATGTGCAGTTTGATCCAACTTACCAGATAGGATAACGTACATCTCATAGTCGCGATAAAGTTTACATAATTTTAGTTTTATTTCATAAGAAAACTATTTATTATAATTGACAATCCGCCATTATGAACCTAAGCACAGACATTACATATTTTCTGCCACAGATCTACGGTAGACCCGATCGAAACCTATACAGCTAAAGATCGTAAAAAAAAAATATTTTGAGTCGAGAACATAATCCGCAAAATTTGTATTATTTGATAATTCGGGAAATAAAATCAATAATTTTATAAATTCAAACGTAAATTCCCGTCATTATGACGTACACATTTCAATTTTAATCACAGGCCAATCAGCCTTCCCTCTTTAATCGATGATTTTAATAAATGTCATTGATGTATTACTGAAATCATCAATCAATCAATTACTCGCTAAAACCACAGTATAAGTACATATAACACATTCGTTTTCTTTAGACTGTGCTAAAACTGTACCTGAGTGTATTTTTTTATTTTTAATTTAAAGCGAAACGAAGTTCGCCGAGCCAGCTAGTATCTATATTATTTTATTTCGTCACTCAAAACCGTTAATGGAACTAATCTTTCTATCCATTACCAATCGTTACGCATGAACGGTACACCACCAATAGCTGTATAACCGCTAACATATTCCATTATACAAAACAATACATGCGATACCCACTTCATTAGGGGAACAATTTCATGGTGACCACGACAGGTGAACTTACCCTACCATAAAATAACTAATAGAGTAAATGGTGCGATTGAAGTTTTGGCGGAAACTTGAAAGAGGTGTTTGGTGCTTTTTCTTGGTGTATTTAAAAGTTATATTCTATGAAGTTGGCGGCGTTTTTATTGATATAGGTTTATTACAGTGCCCGTGTATAGTGAAATGGAATAACAGTGCTAAAACGCGATTGTTCAGGTTGCCTCCAAAACTTAATTATTGACTGTTACTCTGACAGACTCTGACTAACTGACTGACTGGCTGATAATTGACAGACCATTTCTCACTTTTACGCTGCATAAGAATACGAAATATCGTTTTACTTGAAACTGGCAATATGCGAAACAGCGATGACATGATTAAAAAAAAAATTAAAAAAAGGTTCAATTGGTTTCTTTCTAACAGGTTATCTGTCCCAAGAATTTGCATTTGCATTCTTAAAGCTATTGTGTTTAAAATGGTTTAGGGAATGGATTAAAATTAAATAAAATCATCACTCCAGCCGAACGTTGTCCACTTCTGGACAAAGGCTTATCCAAAGACGTCCACGACAGTGCTGTGCGTCATTAAAGGAGAATGTTTTTGCATTTTTTTACTGGCGATAGAGCTCAAGTGATGGAGCTTGCGGGCGTAGGCACCACCGCATAACTTAATAATCATAATATACTTGCCGCTAAATGGTAGTGTTCAGCGCTATCGTGTCCGGTCCGGTGTGTATCCGGTCAGGTGGTAATGTACGACTCTATAATTTCCGGCACAAAGGCATAACACCTTAGGCCTCAAGAGTGGTAACGCATCTGCATTTTGACTTCGTGTCTATAGGCTGCAGTCATCACTAAACATCAATGTGAACTGCATGACTTGTTTGCATCTAAATTTCATTAAAAAAAATACTAAACGCTCAAAGTTTCAGTGTGTACACGTTAACAAAAAAATAAATATGGAAGCTAACATTAAAATGGTATAATTATATGTTACGAATACCATACAAATCCCCAATTACAGCGAGTGTCGGTCACGTGTCTTGGACGAGCGCAATCCAAACACAGTTATTAATTTGTTTTGTTATAATTACGGACCCCCAAGGCAATGTATATTACTGTCAGAAAAATACTGTATTACCAACGATATTATGTATGTTCTCACCGGGATTGTAGGTACACATATACACACGTATTTAATTACTAGGATTGTATGTTGAGTAACACCTACCTACGTTATAAGAAGGCTGTGCCGGAATAAGAGTCTATGGCCCAGGCAGGGCTAAAAGTCAGAAAAAAAATCCAACCATACCATATTTTGAAAATTATAGGCACTTATTAACCACAGAATTTTGGTCATTTTGTAACCATTTTCGGTTACCGTGGTCAAAGATATTAGATGAAGTTTGATTGACAATGCACACGCTTTTCTATGAAAACTGCTTCAAAACCACTGTAAGTGAGTGGAGCTTATCTTGGCGCGCAAGTACCTATTCGTATACCAATGAGGCGCGTGGCCAACACACCTGACTTCACCTGATTAGTGTTTGATCGCGCCACAATACGTCACAAAAATTAATATCTTTGGGTTTAAGTTATATTTCTAGGAAACTGAGAGCAGTTGTGTTATTATCTCTGATCGTAATTGAAGATACTATGTCTATCAGGGTTATGATTACAAAGTTTAAATTAACAAAATTACCAACTAAATCTTAACCACAGTTATAAAAAACGTAAAAGGTATGAAGTCGGTGCCAAGCCTTAAACAAATAATTATATTTTAATCACTTAAATATGAATACGAGCAAATTAATACACTGAACAAAACGTAACCGGCGAATCGTGGCTGATTGCATGTATGCTTGAATTCACCTCTGCCTACCCCTTCGGGGATTTCAGGCGTGAAGTTACGTTTTAATACAATGAAATGCCTACTTTAGTGATTTTGGCTTGGCACCGACTTCAAACATATTAGTAAATAGCACATATAAATAATAGGTAGTATATAATTACAATTAAATCTTTATTAATTTATACTTTTCAGTTTTGAAGTCGGTTTTTCTTAACGTAGTTATATTTATTTAAAACTTTTTAGTTTACTGCTGCATTGCCAATTAGATTAATGTGCACATCTGTTAAATTTGTAAAATCTCTTGATTTGATTGAATTGACTCTTTTAGCTTCGTGACAATTAGATACCTAATTTAAAATTTGGTAAAATTAGGTGTGTCGATACAAAATTATTACACGACTATACGAAATCAATGAAAACATTTTATCCACTAAGGAGTAAATAAGCTGCGTTGTGTCGTCGATGAGTAAATGTGTCACTGTCACTTGTTGTCATGCGCATTAGGACTACCTAGGACGTCAGTGGATTCAACGCACTGTATGACAACTCGCTGTCTATTCTTATTCCTTTAGTCTGAGGTGAAAGTAAGTAAAAAAATGCTCATAAAATAAAAACTGATGGGCCTATCTGAATCAATTTTTTATGGGACCAATTCGAAACTATTCCGCATCAAACAAAAAAAGAATTACGTAAATCGGTCCAGAAACCTCGGCGAAATTCGCGTACATACATAAAAAAAAAGAAAATACCGGGCGAATTGAGAACCTTCTCGTTTTTTGCACTCGGTTAAAAAATGGTTACAAAATGACCAAAATTCCTTTTTTTTAAAATGCTTATAATGTTCAAAATACGTGGGATGGATTTTTTTTCTGATTTTTCTCGTGATAGTTACTTACCATCCATCTCTTATCCCGGTTTCGGCTTGACGTTGAGTTATGGGACACCCTTTTTTTTATGTAACTAAGATGGCATACAAGCATACAGCTCACCTGGATATTAAGTGATAACTGAAGCCTATAGACACACAAAAACCAGAGGTCAAAATACAGATGCGTTGCCACTCCTGATCTCATTGTTATATCTTATCTTACTACCTTGGCGGCAAATAGATTAGGTAATGCGGTGGTGCCTACGCCCTCGAGCTGCGACACTGGAACTCAACCATGTATGGCTGGTTGTACCCAGACATACCTACATAGGCTACTCTGTGTAACAAAAACAAAAACCATGGGTATGAAGCATAGAGCAACACGGGCCACCGGCCACGGCTGACCGGAGGGGAGTGGCCATATGCAGGCTTTCCACTCTGTCAAAGTACAAGCCCAAGTGGGCCTATGCCTGACCCCTAAATGTTTAAATGTGTGCATGAAATTGTTTATGTGATTTGTAAAAATAAAAGTCAAGGTGTGAGTTTCATAGTAATAGAGGTTTTTTGTAGTGTGTGTGTGTGTGTGTGTGTGTGTGTGTGTGTGTGTGTGGCTTGCATCGGTAATAAACGATATGGCTACTCCCCTCCGGTCTATGGTATGGAATCGCAGAAAACAGCATACACTACGTCATACATTATTTCACATAATAGGTTTTTTTATGTAATGGAAGTAGCAAACAAGCATGCAGTTCACATTGATGTTAAGTGATGACTGCAGCCTATAGACACCCACACAAAGACCAAGGTCAAAATGTAGATGCGTTACCACTCCTGAGGCCTAAGGTGTTATGCCTCAGTGCCGGAAATTACAGGGCCATACATTACCACCTGACCGTAACACGATGGTGCTGAACACTACCATTTAGCGGCAAGTATATTAGGTAATGCGGTGGTGCCTTCGCCCGAGCTCCGTCACTGGAGTTCTACTACCAGTAAAAGGTGAAATAAAACCTACAAAATAAAAGCTTAATAACAATACCTACCTACGTATTGTTGTATTGTATCTTCACGCCAGGTCCCTAACGGGGTAGGCAGAGAGTGTAGAGCGCCAGATATCCCGGTTCTGACAAACCTCTCGTGCCTCGTCTGCCTTCATCATTCTCTTCATACATGCACGCCGATTCCTAAGCCTTTGACCCCACCATCAGACAGAACTCGAACTATTTGGTCATGGTAGGTCAGTCTTGGTCTTCCTGGGCCTCTGCAACCTACCTACGTAATTTCATATTAGCAGTAAATTCACGTAGTATTACCGTACACATTAGTTATTTAGCAAGAATCCGGGGAATCGTGTGTAGTCTACAAATCAAGATGGCTGAATCATTGCCGTATTTCTTTTTAAGTACCAACCTACCATTATATTACTGACAAGTGTTATTTCTTCTGTTATTTCTCATTATTGTTACTACGTGGGAAGCTGGCTACTGTCGGGTGTAGATTTTTGTTAACTTATGACAATATGAGTCAGTTTGCCTTATTTTTACGAACAAATAGGTATGTGAAGTAACTTCAGACGTGTAGGTATTATTCGAATGTATAAGTAGGTAATAGTTCGTTTTTTTTAATGCAGGTAATAAAGGTGACAAACAAGCATGCAGCTCACATTGATGTTAAGTGATGACTGCAGCCTATATGTAGACATCTACATAAAAACCAGTGGTCAAAATGCAGATGCGTTGCCACCCCTGAGACCTAAGGTGTGCGTGTCTCTGTGCCCTGCCCACTGCCACTTTAGTTTCGCTATTCAGTTCGGTAAAAAGTAAGTACCGTTAATTATTTCACCAAAAAATGTGGAACGCTTCACGATTTTGCGTGTCATCCTTGCGCAGGGGCCATGCTAATCTTCTCTGTATCGTTCCAATTTTAGTATATGTACTGCCGAAGCAAGTACATTAGTACTAGTGAAAACAATTATATATATACCGAGTGCAAGAATAAATTCCAATAGTGTGATTCAGGTTTTCAGCACTTTTAACAAATATGGAATGTTTTAACTACAATTTTTCTTATTATCTGTTGAAATTAGTATTGAAAAACAATAAATCAATTTTTTCTACAAAATTTACGGTAAATTAAATTAAATATTTGAAGGCGATACTTTTTCAAAGAAATATGATGAAATAGCGCCATCTAGTAATCGATTTAAACGATAATGATATGAGGGCAAAGGAAATAAATATATATAGGACCTTAAAAAAAAATGTGATTGGGAAATAATTAGATCGTTATCTCTAAATTTCTCGTGCTTGATGTGTAGCGTCTTAAAGTTTATATCTGGCTAGTCACACAAAACACGTCAAATACACTGACATCTAGCGTTTTATTTGCAAACTACTTACGAATGCAACATTGCAGAGTATGTAAATAGTACAAAGTGCGGGGCAATAACGATAGATGGCGCTGTACTAAGTAAAGACTTAACTGTGTTAGGAATCTATAGATTAAGTTTCTCTTATGACTGCGATAATTAGAACAGTATACTAATTACTAATGTAAATGTTTTTCTTACATAATGAATTACAGATGATTTTGGTAAACATTTGAAGCCTCCATTTTAAACAGAACACGACGATACAGCGCCATCTAGTAATCAAATAAAACGATAATGATAAAACTACGCATAACCAACATAATAATTGACCAAAAATAAACCTAATTGAAAATTTAATATTTGTATGTAAAAAATACATGTTTTTTTTACATTTACTTCATAAGAAATTTATGGTCCTTAAAAATGTTAAACGAACCGACACCTAGCGTTTTATTTGTGAACTACTTATTATGATGATATCGCAGAGTTTGTGAACAGTAAAAAGTGCGTATCAGTAACAATAGATGGCGGTGTATTAAAGTATCAAGGGTGATGACAATGATGTGACCTATTAAGATTAGTTCAGGATAAAGCTTAAAGATAGTTTTCTGGCGGGAACCTTGAAAGAGGCGTATGGTGCTCTTATTTTATTTCATTTTCTTGGTGTGTTTTTAAGTTATATTGAATAAATTTGGTGGCGTTTTGTTTGATATAGGTTTATTACAGTGCCCGTGTATAGTGAAATAGAATAACAGTGCGAAAACACGACCTTTCAGGTTGCCTCCAAAATTTTATTGTATATGTTCTGGTAAAGTAGCCATCGCTTTACTCGAATAACTTGACTGACATATTATACTTGTAACTTATATACTTGATACTTACTTATTATACTTGAAGACTATATTATACTAACTTTTACGCTGCTTAAATAAATACGAAATATCGTTTTACTTGACACTGGCAATATGCGTAATAGAGATGCCATAATTAAAAAAAACTGGTTGCCTGTAAGGTCGGTTTTACGGGCGAAGATTTTACGTGACAACGTCTTTTTCTCGGTAGAAAGGCATTCGCCGGTCCGGCAGGCCTCTCCCTCGTTCGGTGACTCATCGTTACGTTACCGGGCGTTACACTTTTTCATGAGTGACTCCGAGCCGCAACCTAATTTAAGACGTTGGCACGTCAAAAAAAAAAGCTTATAGACGACAGTATTTCAATAATAAGTTCTTTTTTTTCCGGCAGGTCTGCGTTTGTGAACACAGTTTCTGTTATAATGGGAGGAATTGAGACACGGGTGCTGCGTTATAATAAAATTAATACTCTTTACCTGTTTATTAAAAAAAATAATATCGTCTTACTTTATTTGGTTATTCAAGTGTTTACATTTTATTGCCTTCCAGTGAATTACGTAGGTATATTTTTGAAGGTAGACGAGGCACGAGAGGTATGTCAGGACCAGGATATTTCGGGGCTTATGCCTACCCCGTTACGGGAACAGGCGTGAAGATACATACGATGTTTTTCTAACTTTTTGTTATTAGTTTGTCGAAGAGATAATATGATGAGATAATCTACTGATATACCTACATAACAATAAAATATAATATGTTATATATATATTATTATATTAATTGCACTGTGTGAATTTCTTGACAAAACATTTTTGTAATTTGTGTATCTAATTTGTGTTTGTAAGTAGGTATAGAGATTTACCAAAGTTCAAAAAAGGTTATTAATTAATTGTTGACTTATCATGGGCGATTCTCGTGATCCCCAAATAATAAATTGAAAATTGAATATTTATGAATTTGATTTATTAAAAAGTCTTCTAAATTAATTACAAAATGAGTCCCTGCAAATGATTACATATATTACAGATTAAGGATACCCACGTCTCTACTTATTCGCAGTGAGCTGAACTTCAAACTTCAAGCTCTTCAGACACGCTAATCTGTCTCAATGGCTGGTGGAATTAGCAACCTGAGTCCGTAATAATGACACAAGTAGGCAATAAGCAGCTAAGAGTGACGTAGATTATTGCAATATACGAGTACATGCGTGTGACACACACACGCACACAACAAAAAATTGAAAATACATAAACAATTTCACGCACAAATTTAAATACTAGGCGACAGGCATAGGAACACTTGTGTGCTTGTACTTTGACCGAGGGGATAGCCTGCATATGGTTACTCCCCTCAGGTCCGCCGCGGACGGTGGCCCGTGCGTGTTGCTCTATGTTCAGACGCACTAATTTGTCTCAATGGCACGGCTGGTGGTATAAGAACCAAAATTCTCCATAAGAACGACACAAGTGCGCAATAATGTCCTCCAGACCGAATTTCGAATAAACGAAGACTAGTCAACTGCGCGGGAGATATTATAGTGCACAAGTGTATGCGTAAACACAGGTGCACTCTCTATTCCCTTTCTCTCGTAGCCCGATGGGACGGCAATCCGACACGACCGAAGAGAGATCGGGCACAGGACCGACGGCTTTACGTGCTCTCCGAGATACGGGCATTTCCTTACAGAAAAAACCCAATAGCAGATTTTCCTGACCTGGGGTGCTACCGCCTATAGAAATTGCTGTTGGCATTGTCATTGCTGCCAAATTTTCATGTCGATTTGTATCTCCTTTAAAAGTAGTAGTGATAATCTGATTGATGTTCTCGCTTCCGTAGGTGATAAACCAGTGATAATGGTAGATTATTTCGATATAGGTTATTTAGTTAAAGTAAGAATCGACTTCAAAATTTGACAGCAATGACAATGTCAGCAGCAATACAGATAGGCGGTAGCACCCCTGGGGATCGAACCCTCAGGCTTCACCATCGCAATTGCGACAACTGAACCAACAAGGCAGTTAAGTACGCTCGCGGGTGTAGGCACCACCGCATTACCTGCCGCTAAATGGTAGTGTTCAGCCCTATTGTGTTCCGGTCAGATGGTAATGTACGGACTTGTAATTTCCGGCACAGAGGCATAACACCTTAGGCCTCAGGAGTGGTAACGCATCGGCATTTTGACCTTGGTCTTTGTGTTGTAGGTAGGCTGCAGTGATCACTAAACATCAATGTGAACTGCATGCTTGTTTGCCACTTCAATAACATAGATAAGATAAAAAAAACAATGCAGAATAGGCAGCAGCGTCCCGCGATAAGACTACCGCAACCTCGATCGCCAATCCGACTGCCAAGCGTGGCGATTATGACATATATTTTCTTATCCCTAATGATCCAACGAACCGAAGTTTGATTCGAAGAGTCGCGGGTTCAATCCCCGCACCGTTACAAATATTTGTATGGTCTACAGATATTTGTTTCGGGTCTGAGTGTTTGTGCGTGTGTTGTGTTTAGCACCCACGACACAGGTTTATACCTAGTGTGGTTCTGTGAGTGTATGCGTATTTATTTATTAATTTTATTTATTTTAAGTTGAAAAACTTAATTCGTGTCTACAAGGGTTTTCCTTCTAGAGGTAGAGGAAAGTAAGCAAATATGGGCTACCATTTTGTTTTTGCCTCAAAAATAAAAAACTATTAAAAAATTAACCATTTTTTGTTGTCAAAATAATCAGATCTACGTTTTTAAAGAGCTAAGTAACAATGATATGTTCTTAATATTATAATATATTATTATATTGAGAATTAAACAAAATATTATAGTAGATGCTAAATATGGAACAGGTACTCAAATATGGGCTACTAACAGAAACGTATAATATCTACTACGAAAATAACAATTATACATTTTTATCTTAAAAGAGATCAAAATACTTTAGTAGATGGAAGAAATCACATAATTTACTTACGAAAATCACTTAATTTACTTACAAATACCACTTTATTTACCTACTTTAATCATTTGTTATTTATCCCAAGTTTTCCTTGGTGCTTTTGAATGTGTTGGCGCCATTCTGAAAAAATATAAGTAGGTACCTTTAGAACGACATAAACAACCACTTAAATACTATACATATACAGGTAATACCTAAATATGTATATTTCTAAATTTCTTAATTATAAAATTCTAAATTTGATCGTGTACTTTACAAATTATATATAGCAAGCAGTAAATTGAGCGAAAATCATAAAATTAAACTTATATTCAGCAATAAAATACATAGTTACAATGCTTAGACCCAATTTTCTTTAATCAAACAACACATTAATACGTACCTCAGAAAATTTTTCGACAGCAGCAACACAAGAATGGCCGACACTGGCGACAGCTCGCGCGCAATTGACGAGAGTGAGTGAGTGAGATGTTAGAGCGAATGAATGCGATGGACGATCGTCGTTTTTGGCGTCCTCCGACTGTAGGTTTTCGAGAATTGCTTGTAGGCCATATTAAAGCACTAGCCCACATTTACTTACTTTCCTCTACGGAACCCAAAAATAAAATTATCTAATTAATTTTGATAATGAATAACGGAAACATCGTAAAAATGTCGCAATACAATCTCACGACAAATAGAGATGACCCCAAAAACAGACAGCTCCAGGCATATTTTATTGTTAGGAACAATGCAATTTTCTGTATCGAGTTAAACAATTTGTCATGTTAACGGCTTTTTGTTTTACGTTGTTTATTGTGCCATTTGTTCTTCGGAGAACAATTTGCCCGTTTAATCTTTTGTTCATTATAATTAACTTGCAGTGAAATTTGTTTGCTCCCGTCGTTTTGGGGTATCTATTAAACACGGATGCTTTATATTTTACACTAGCTTGCCCGCAACTTCGTCCGCGTGAGAATTTATGATTATTCAGTATGTACCGGACAAAGTCGTGGGCTCAGCTAGTACTAAAGTAGCCTAAGTTACTCCTTATTACATAAGCTATCTGCCAGTGAAAGTCCCGTCAAAATCAGTAAAGCCGTTCTCGAGATTAACGGGAACAAACAGACAGACAGACAGACAGACAGACAAAAATTTAAAAAAAGTTTTTTGGTATGTGTACCGTGTATACATACTTATGCATTTAGTAAAAAGCGGTTATTTTTATATTACAAACAGACACTCCCAATTTAATTTTTTTGTATAGATTTTGTGATTGTGCTTATTTGATTAAAAAAAGCATACAAGTACCTACTTATATAATTAATAATAATTTTAATTGTTTTTTTATTTCATTCGTTATCTGGCGTTTTTCGATTATCATGTATCAATCAACTCATATGGGACTCAAAGGCTTTGGTTTTTTTTTTAAATGATTTATTTAATTTTCTGGTAAGTACGCGTGACGTGCTGCAGTTTTTTTACGATATTTCCTAAGTTTTTACAGCTTTCTTTATTCTTTTTGTTTATTGTTACTAACCGACACCATGGTTTATCAATTAACTTATAGAAATTTGTTAAAATTAGAGAAGGATGTAAAATATAACAATGACTTTAACTTTAGCAAATATCTAGGTGCAACCCAGGCTAAAATACACTGATTGAAGGTATCGGGACGTGACGATCTCATCGCCTTCCACTGGAGGGGAATTCTTCCGCTAGAGCAGTCAGTCTACTGAACAATGGCGGTCAAAGCATTCCAATAGGACGATAGTAAAAATAACAACACATGTTGGGCAGTTGCGATCCGCGATAAAACCACTGCCACTGCAATTCCAATTCAAATCATTTATTTCAAATTGGTCTACGAGGACACTTTTGCTTTGTCGGGTTATAAGCTTCTTAGAGAATAGCCAATCGCCAATCGGCCTGCCAATCGTAGCAATTAAGGCATATTCTCTCCTAATGACGCACATCACTTACGGGCGTCTTTAGGGAAGGCTTTGTCCAGCAGTGGACGTCTTTTAGCTGGAGTTTTTTTTTTCTTTTTTTTATGTAATGTAAGTGGCAAACAAGCATGCATTTCACATTGATGTTAAGTGATGACTGCAGCCTATAGACACCCACATGAAGACCAAGGCCAAAATGCAGATGCGTTACCACTCCTGAGGCCTAAGGTGTTATGCCTCTGTGCCGGAAATTACAGGGCCGTACATTACCACCTGACCGGAACACGATACTGCTGAACACTACCATTTAGCGGCAAGTAAATTAGGTAATGCGGTGGTGCCTACGCCCGCGAGCTCCGTCACTGGAGCTCTACCACCAGTAAAAAGAATGAGTGATGAGAATTTTTGTTTTTATGTAATGAATGTGGCAAACAAGCATGCAGCTCACATTGATGTTAAGTGATGACTCCAGCCTATAGATATTTACATAAAAACTAGAGGTCAAAATGCAGATGCGATTCCACACCTGAGACCTAAGTTGTTGTGTCTCAGTGATAGTTATTACGGGGCCATACATTACCATCTAACCGGAACACGATGTGCCTACGCCCGCGAGCTCTATCACTAAAGCTCTAGCACCAGTAAAAAAGAATGACGATGACACTGATTTAATTTAGTAAGGTATAGTAATAATCGGTCTCTATTTGAGCTGCTGTAATATTAATGTTGCTCGTTTTATGTAGGTATATCTGAAGGTAGGCAAAGATCAAAATTAAGCATGAATAGACGTATACATAATACAATTAACAAATTAATCGTGTTTCTAATTGAATCGGTCTTTCATTCGAGTCCTGAACGTTGTTTATTTAGGGCACGGTCTTAAATAGAATCCCAGTAAATACGTTTTGCATAATACCTCCGACGATAAGTTCTGAACGAATGATTATGTAAATTGAAATCGATTTATTTAGGTACAACTAAACGGTGTGGCAACAGGAAATTTGAATCGGAAAGGTGTTTAGTATTCTTCAGGTGGAAATATTTGAATTATTGGAGTTTACTCTTAAGAAACGATTTCATAAATCATAAATCATTTATTGCATCCACAAAGACATGCATATCTTTCTGTATTATACATATTTAAAACTAAAGGAATACAGGATTGATTTTTCTTATGCTAATTAACCATCAGACCCGAAACTAGGCAGAGCCTGTACTCGTATTTGGGCGCCCTGAGACCCAGTTTACAAAATCCATTAAGCGTCTAGCCTTGTACCTACACATCCGCAGATAAAGAAAGTACCTATACGCTGAGTTTAATGCATTCTTTAGAAATCAATAATTCGTAAATCTCAATTGAATACAAGAAGACAATAACATTTACTGGCGGTAGAGCTCCAGTGACGGAGCTCGCGGGCGTAGGCACCACCGCATTACCTAATTTACTTGCCGCTAAATGGTAATGTTCAGCACTATCGTGTTCCGCTAAGGTGGTAATGTACGGCCCTGTACACTAACATGATTTCTGTGTTAAATGTGGATCTATTTTAATAACTAAATAAAAGCTGGAGACCTTTCTAAAGATGCATGGCAACATTATAAAATAACAAATAAAAACTTAACTTCACGGCTGTAATCCCCGAAGGGGTAGACAGAGGTAAATGCATGGCATTCAAGCATACATGCAAACACCCACGATTCGCCAGTTTCGTTTTTGGCCCATGTAACAGGTGGCGAGCCTGTTGACATCTCCGGGCACATTACCAAACTTCGAGGTACTGGGAAATTTCCAGAAAATGGAAAAATCCCACTAGAATTAGAGATAAAGGACTTTACACCATTATCTCTGATAACCCCCGTCCCGGGAATCGAACCCAGGACCTCAGCGTAGTAGTAGTGGCCTGCTACCACTAGGCTACGAAGGCAGTTAAACAAACTTACAAAAAGTGTGAATATAAAACAGACTAGAGTCAACTTCAAATAGAATAAATGTCTTCTAATATTTTTCTATTTGATTTTTTCTTTTTCTAAAAAGAACAAAAAAAACTCACAGCGGGACGCCAAAATAGGTACAACCCACCTGTGTCGTGGGTGCCGTTGTACATCCACAATACATACACAGACACCCAGACCCGAAACTAACAACTGTAAGCCATACAAATATTTGTTCTGAAACGGGAATCGAATCTAATAATAGAACACATTGTTGCGAATTCTATTTCAAATATAAATAAAAATGTATTCTGATAACAAGACGTGGTGTCTTTTTACCGAATACAAAAAATGTTTTCAGTAATAAGAACAGAAAATTATTATTCGTTCATTCCGATAATTTGATTCCGTGCATTCCTTTGTTTCGGATCAAGTTCCAATAAACCAGACACACTCCGCGGAGGCCTGATGAATGTCTGTTCAGACAACGAGGGGAGGGTAATGATGCGGAATCAAAGACAAAGGAACAGCGAATGAAAGTATTGAATGAATTTCTTTGTCATGTTTATTCAGGTTTGAGATTTTATCTGTGGAGTTCCGCCTTTGACATGATTTCTGTGTTAAATGTGAATCTATTCTAATAACTAAATAAAACAGCTGGAAAACTTTCTAAAGATGCATGGCTTATGAGTAGTCAGCCTTAAAAAGTAAAACTGTAGCAATGAATAACCACAAAAAATAGAAAATATTAAAGGATAACAAAAAAGTTTATATTTACAACAATCTAAAGTCGACTTTAAATAAGAAATATGTCTTGAAAAAAGTACAAAAAACAAACGCTTACACTCACAGCCACCTCTTGTGTGGTGGGTGCCGATGTACACACAACTCATACAAAAGCACCCAGACTCGAAACAATACGTCAGTTTTAAAAAGAGAAACTACAGCATGAATCTACCCAATCACAAAAAATAAGAATATAGGTAGTAGAATATACCAATAAGTGTGAATATAAAACAATTCATCAGTGGCTGGGTCTCGGCCGTCACGGACGACACGAAGCAATCGTGTCGCACCAAGGATTATATATTTCGATGAGCAAAAAAAAAATTTGCTCATTAATACACTTAAAAATGATTGTTTTATATTATTTCGCATTAACACATGCTTGTGAAAATTCATTCATTTGTTTCTTTCATTTCTTTAAAAATAAAAATACACTTAAAAATGGTTAGTGTTTCTTTTTTTTGCACTTTTACTCATCAATGAGAAAACTAGGATAGGGGCCCACAGACG
Organism: Macrosoma leucophasiata; assembly: GCA_036365455.1. Classification (NCBI taxonomy): domain Eukaryota; kingdom Metazoa; phylum Arthropoda; class Insecta; order Lepidoptera; family Hedylidae; genus Macrosoma; species Macrosoma leucophasiata. The sequence continues at coordinate 20,885,599 of JAWQUS010000003.1, read as the reverse complement.
GATTAAGAAATCAAAAAGCCTTATTTCAGCACTATACAGGGTTATTTGTAACTAGCGCATAATTCTTAAAGGGAGGCTTTGGCTCATCAAAACTAACACTTTTGTAATACAACTTTTTCTAATTCAATATTTTTTTTACCATACAAAAAATAATAAATAGAATTTGCAGTTCTAATACTTCTTAACTTCACGTTACGTAGACAGCTGACGTCTGTAGCTATGTAAAAATATACCTATGAAACGTAGTGCTAACAATTGATAGAAGTCCCATTTGAAACAAATTTTATTTCTTATCATGTGATGTACTGCGTTTTGGCAAAAGTCATAGAACAAAAGTTGTTAGTCTTAACGTACCTAACTCACCTTTGACGATTTATGCGTTAGATATATTTAACACTCGTCTATGGTAACAGGAAATATCTCAATTCTACGGAACCCTGTGGAACGCCGGTCTGACCCACACTTGGCCGGTTTTTTTAACTGTTCTGTTGTTACTTTAAATCTGAAAAGGCAGTAAGATTATAAGTTTTCTCTTACCTTTACTTATTACGTCACACTTCGGCAATGGGTAGGTAGGTATTTATATTTCACTTCGACTTAATAAATAGGTAGTGCGGTTAAGCCTACGACCTATATCTTCCGTTAAAGCCTCCTTAGCAAACAAGGCCCATTTGTTAAAGTTTGCTAAACAGACACAAGTTTGAGATGACCTAACAACCTAAGTAACCTTACCTTAGGCCATTTTGTAGTCATGACTCTTATTACACTTGCTAACTAAATTGGTTTAAAATACGGCATTAATTTAGTTTGGGTGATTAATACGGAGAGTCCCATGTTGAGAAAATAAGACTATTATGGTTTTTGAATAAAATTGTAAACAGTTGGCAAATATTGATCGAGTTGATTTCCAATATACCAATATAGATGTTGAAAAATATTAAAAATTATATAATAAAAGTGTAAGTCTATGTGAATGTTTGTGTGTGTGTGTGTGTGTGTGTATGTTTGTGTGTGTATGTGTGTGTATGTGTATATGTGTGTGTGTGTGTGTGTGTGTGTGTGTGTGTGTGTTTGTGTGTGTGAGTGTTTTTGTGTTGAGTAATTAAACTATTGGTTTCAAAACAATTTTTATTTAGGTTTTCTTTTTCAGAAAGTCATTAAAAAATCTATAATTACCTGGAGTAAAAAACTACTTGTTCGAAATTTTCGAAACACATTTGGTCGACTATTACTCGCAAACTTGTAAAGCCAACTTTCCTTTTAATTTCGTTATATGTAACTACTATTGCCGTAACTACTGGTCGGATTTGATAAATTCTTTCAGTATTAGATAGCCCTTTTATCTAGAAAGGCTTTAGGCTATATAACATCACGCTAAGACAAATAAGAGAGGGTTACATTGCACCCACGCGAAGCCGGGGCGGGCCTATAGTCATTTATAAAAGAGCTATCATAAGCAACATTATGCCACCATTCAAACCAGCACAGAAAGCATTAAATTATACAAACCTTCCATATATTGCTTTACAAAAGCAGTAAATTATGATATAAAGGTGAGATATCATATTAAAATGGTGGCATAATACGCTAGGAGAGCGGCGTTAATAAAAAAACCGATTCGAGGTATCCGGACTGAGTCCAATTTGGTGGGATCGTAAATTTTAAAGGGTTATAAAATTTTCCCGCGCAAGTACCGACGTATTTCCACTTTCGTGCTGATGTGTACTAGGCTTTACGTGACCATAATTTGAATAGAGGAGATATGGAGTAAAATGTGTGGAAAAATAAATAATTTCCTCAACCTCAAAAATCAGAAGTTAAAATGCAAATACGTGGCCACCCCAGAGATCTACAGTACCCAAAACGAAATATTGGATATCGATCTAAGGAAGGAGACTTCGGCTATTTCGGGTCTATAAAGCGTCATCTCTTTCGCAACTTAACTATGTTTTTTTATGTAATGGAAGTGGCAAACAAGCATGCAGTTCACATTGATGTTAAGTGATGACTGCAGCCTAAAGACACCCACACGAAGACCAAGGCCAAAATGCAGATGCGTTACCACTCCTGAGGCGTAAGGTGTTATGCCTCTGTGCCAGAAATAACAGGGCCCTACATTACCACCTGACCGGAACACGATGGTGCTGAACATTATCATTTAGCGGCAAGTACGAGTATATTAGGTAATGCAGTGATGCCTACGCCCACGAGCTCCGTCATTGGAGCTCTACCACCAGTGAAACGTTTGTCGACCATTTTGATCAAGTTTTGACTAATACCGGACTACGGATGCTTACGTAGGCAGTGTATTTCTTGATATTATTAAAGAAGAAAGAATTGGTAGAGAATACCACTTGGTATTAAGCACGCCAGTACATCAATTTGTTTTTTTTTTTTTTAATGTATTGAAAGTGGCTAACAAGTGTGCAGTTCACATTGATGTTAAGTGATGACTGCAGCCTATAGACACCCACACAATGACCAGAGGTCAAAATGCAAATGCGCTGCCACTCCTGAGGCTTTAGGTGTTATGCCTCTGTGCCGGTGCACAAAATAATATATAAATAAATTATTGTGTATATATTGCACATCGAGCCTAAGAAAGTGACAATCTCCTAGTTTCGCCTTCGTTCTCTGCTACATACTGCCTACTGTATTGGTCAAATCTTGATCATAATGGTGGACAAACGTCAGATAAGTAAGGTGCGAAAGAGATAACGCTCTACAGATCCGAAAAAGCGGAGTCTCCTTCTTAAGGTCGATGTGCAATATTTTTTGTTGGATACTGTAAGTTGTAGTTATTGTAGTCTGTGGCAGTTATTACGAAGCCATACATTACCTTTCAACCGGAACACTTCCATTTGGCGGCAGATAGATTACTGGAACTCTATCAGTGAAACATAATTTTTAAAGCCTAATATTATAATCATAATCTACACTAATATTATAAAGAGGAAAACTTTGTTTGTTTAACTTTATTGAATAGGCTCAAAAACTACTGGACCGATTTTAAAAATTATTTCACCGTTCGAAAGCTATATTATTCACGAGTAACATAGACTATATTTTACTTTGGAAAATATAGGGTTTCGTAAGATATTTGGCTATTTCGGACACAAGGTGTAAGGACAGAAAGCCCATTTATCGAGAAAGGCTTTAGGCTCTATAACATCACGCTAAGACGAATCGGAGAGGGTAGGTAATATTGCACCCGTGCGAAGCCAGGGCAGGCCGCTATAATTTATAAAACACTAATATTAATGTAATCAGAAAATATGAAAATCATTAACCACTGCATTCACGCCGCTGTTCTTTCGTGTCGTGCTAGTGCTGCGGTATTTAAGGGTTTTAATAATGAGTTAGCACGTCTAGACACAGGGAAGGCCACCTGGTTCAAAATTAATACGCACTTGAATTTCACTTCAATTTATCGACAATAAAGTTCATTTTCCTAAAATACTATCAAACCTTAAAAAATACAATGACGAGATTTGCATGCAAATGTGGTGATATGTAAAATAGTCATAATATTTCTTTTTTAATTATTAACATGTTTCGTGGTTGGTCCTTTAGCTCAGCTTTTAAAACTGTATGCAACAATATTCTGTGTGATAAATATTTTAAGATAAGATAAGATAAGATAAGAAACATTTATTTGACACACAGCGAGACACATAAAACAGACATAAAACGTAACAGGTAACAGAGAAAAGACAACACATTTTCTAAAAATTAATACATACCTATACACGTAATATGTGTCTCACGGCTGCCAAAAAGGTGTCCTGTTCAGCAAATGTCAGGTACCTTCATATAAAAGGTACCTGACGCTGGTTTTCAACAGGACCCTTAGCGAGTGAACCACGGATGTCAAATTTATAATAAAGGATAATTGTACTAATACTTATACAAGGTACATACATACGGATATAAAACAGATAATAAGCCATTAAAATAACATACTTAATTAAACGATAAATGTAATACATACTAGTAGGTACAAACAATAATAAACAGATTAATACCAATATTTTATTATTAATAATATAATTTTACTGGTGTAGAGTTCCGGTGTACGGACTCGAGTGCGTAGGCTCCACTGCATTACCTCTATCTGCCACCAAATGGTAGTCTTTAGCACTATCGTGTTCCGCTTTGTATGTATGGTCCCGTTATAAAAATTACAGTGACGTAACATTATAATGGCTTTTAACTAACTGTATCCTAGCTTTTTTAATGCACTACCAGTCTTCGTTTTCTACACAACCCTAAGGTTGATTAGTAGAGAATGCTGTCTAGCATTAAGTCCACCTCTTCTAAGTTAATTGTGAAGAAACTTTAAATTAATAAACAAATAACAACTTTGTTCTCAAAAGTTGCAACGCATCTGCATTTTGACTTCTGGTTTTTGTGTAGATGTCTAGACGCTGCGGTTCTGCTTGGCTTGCAGCTTGCAGCATTCATGTTAACTGCACGGATAGCCAGTATTGCCACCTTTGTTACATAACAAAAATAATGTACTAGAAATATAAAAAAATACAGAAAAATTTGACTCATTTCCTTTTTTTTTTAATCTCTATATTTACTTGCATGTGTTATTGTAAAGAATAAAAATATTAGAAGAATCTACTAGGCACTTAAAGATATACACAGATATTCATCAAGATAAATCACGAATAAAATATAGAACATGCAAAATCAAAATAATTCTGAAAGCATTTTTCCACTTTCAACCTAAATTGTACAAAATTCACAAAAGCACCCTCAGTACTTGAGACAAGGGTTTCGCAGATGTTTACGAAATATAAAAAGATACAAATTGCAAATACAGACATTTCAATATGAGAGAGTCAAAAGTTAATTTGTTAAAAGGTTTCTTATGTGTTCGCAACGCGTGAACGCGCAAACAAATTCTTTAATATTAAGGTTTTATTATAACTTAGACATTTTATATTTTTTGGTGAATTGAAACAGACGCTACTGAAAAACCAAATGTCAAAAAGAGTTTTATATGTAATGAAAGTGGCAAACAAGCATGCAGTTCACATTGATGTTAAGTGATGACTGCAGCCTATAGACACATACACAAAGACTAAGGTCAAAACTTGGCGAGAGAACAAGTATATTAGGTATTAGGTAATGCGGTGGTGCCTACGCCCGCGAGCTCCGTCACTGGAGATCTACCACCAGTAGCCAGATTCATTGATAATGGATCAAAAATATTCTTCAATTTATAACGAAGGTTGTACATTTGTGATTTGAAAGTTGATGAAAAAGCGACAGTAAAGAGAAAGATACATAAATTCATAAGATCTACCGTGAGAAAAAATAAAAACGATAGTGTCTTGAATGCAATTCACTACTTGCGCATTTTTGAAATATAAATGTAATAAACTTTCCACCTAGCTCCTCAAACAATAATATCTGGAAAGCCTATCTCCAATGAGAAAATACACGCGTGAAAAAACAGTATGATTCTTTTTTCTTTTTTTTTTGCATATGTTTAAAATGCGTAGTTGCATACCGCTGCAACAACAAGGGGTGATTTAGCGGAAAATACCGACGGACAATCCACCCCAGGCGCATTAAGTGTGCAACTAAGTGCATTTAATGAGATAGTGTAACGTGTGCATTTGCTTTGGTAAGTCTGGTAGCTAGCTTTTATATTTGAACATGTACTAATATGCTGAAGCTATACTCCATATTGTTGGTAAATTATTGCTATAAGCTATTTAACATATAAATTTGCCTTTTAATTGATTTTTTTCAGAAAAAGCATCAGCATCGTGATCTATCTGGATAAAAGCGTTTAAGATTTTTTAATGTCATTAGTATGACAGACAAGTAGACGGGCCATGTGATGGAAAGTGGTCACAGACGCCTTTGGACATTTGCAACACCAGGGGAGTTGCCAACGCGCTGCCAGCCCTAAAGGACTCTTTAGGCGCCATTTTTTAACAATCCCATATTGCAGCACCTACGTGCTACAATACAGGATTGTAGGAAACACCTCAGAGGGACTCTGAGTACTCTAGTGGGTGGGTAGGATGAAATGCACTTCAAAAGTGTAGTTCAGATCCCCCGTCGGACGACTTGGTGGAGATTGCATGAGGTAAGCGCTTGATGAGAATGGCCTATTCATTGTGGGCATCTTTGAGCGAGGCCCTTATTTACGTCTCTCTGCTGAAATATGAAAGCCTCGTACACTGATGTTGCGAGTGGGCAACTGTTTATGTGCGTGTAAAAACACGTCCTAATTGATGTCTGTGTAGTAAGTAACCAGAAAAAGCGTTTGTATGGAATTTTATCCGTATGTTCGTACTTCCAAAGTTTTCATATCAGTTTTCTATAACCAGTTCTCTGCCGTTACGCCCAACACAGTTGCTTTAATAAAGAAACTCATAATATTAAGTAGGCCGTCAAATTGTAAACCTGATATACGTCAAAGATCTTCCCAACATTAATTAATTATTAGCGATATTTCATCGTCTGGTCGGAGGAGCCTTCCTTTTAGATAGGACGAATATTACATCATGTTCCTGCACGCTTACATCCTGTTAGCGTTCTTTAGTGTTTATTGATGAGCATGCTGCTCGGGGCCACAGAATTCTTAATAGTGCTGATGCAGAAGCTTCATAAAAACGTATATTTTTATGAAGCTTCTGCATCAGCACTATTGTGTTAACCTTTTTCGATGAATTCGTTTCTGAAATATTTAGTTTTAAAGTGCCGATTTTTATTATACACAATGGTTCTCACCTTACCAGCCAAATGATCCAATCGTTTGGATGTGTAAAATATATTTTGTGAAGTAAACAACATATTATTAAGGATAGAATAAAAATAAAAGAAGAATAATTACAACAAATAAGAAGCAATGAATTGTTTGAATATGAATAATTGACAGCAATGACAATGACGACAGCAATGTCGATGGCGGACGCACACGTTTGGTTGCGCAACCAATTTGGCAGCGCGACCAGCTCGGACGGCGGCACAAAATGTACTGGTCGCGCGACCACTAATTACTATAGCGCTATATGGTGTCTTACTCACTCGGACACCAGTCCGATCACCAGTGACGTCCATTTTGGTACAGTCGCTATGGTATCCAGTTTGGTAGCTTACGGACACTACAATTGTGCAACTGGTTGCGCCGCCATGCGCCGTCAAATATAGTCCTAAAAGTTTCGAGTAATAGTCGACCATATCCATTGCGCATGGCCCGATACACACGTGGCCAGTTTTTTTGAGTTAAAGAAAACGCGTAACTTACTCGCCCTCATGGTGATGTGGAAATGAGTTATTTGGCCGAAACGCGTGTTGTAGTAGACTTTGCGGCTTTCGTACGCTGATGCTATTGATTTTACAAAAAAAAGATTAAGAGATAAATGGTAGAAATTTTTCTATAGTTTAATTTATTACATAACTATTGTTATGGTAACATGAGTAGGAATGGAGTTATTCTCAAAAAACTGACCGCCATTTTTCCAATATGACGGCGCGAGCGGCAAAGTTACGAGGTGGTAAAGTATAAATTCGAAAACAGCACTTCGAAATCTATTAAACCATAAATTTGCAAAACTCTAGGTAAACTTTCTAGGTAACCCCTTTTTTGAGCACCAAATGACTGTACTACCAGGCCTACCGTGACTTCAGACCTAAGTACAACAAATATCTGCTACGACTTAGCCACTACGTATAGTTCATTACTAAAGTAAACAGTATCGACGAAAATGAACGAGGGAATACACTGCAAATTTCATTTCAAATAGGTGCTCTAATTTTTGGGGTTTAATTGAATAAATAATTCTGTAGTGGGTAAATTCGAAACCGTTTAGGAGCATGATAAAGCGCAGGTCTACTCCACTTGGTACTCTGATTGCGTCCAAACTGGATGACAATTTTGTTGGAAAGTACAACCATTATGACATGTATGAAATGGTTAAATTGAGGAATTTGTTAATAATTAATTATTCTCATATTCTAAACTATTATTAGTTGTTATTCACTCTAGATAATTTAAAAAAAGGTGTCTTAATGAATTCAGAATTGGGCACATTTCATGTTTTGCGGTCAAATCTTTACCATTGGGCGATCAGTAGTATCTAATAAATATGAGTGGAATTTATTATTATTGTATGTTTATTTCAATCAACTTGGATCATACAAACTGAATAAAATTATACAAAATTATGTGATTACAATTGTGTTAGTAAAAATCATTACAAATTATAGTTATGTCACAATCATTTTTAATTTACATATCCCGATTTCGAACAGCCTGTACCATATCGCAATGATTTAGGTAAAAGCAATCAAACCTTGTAGCAAATACGCTCAGGAGTCCGCCGGCGCCATCCCGCACTCGACGCACCAGGGATGCGCACCGCTTTTGCATGGTCGTGTAAAAACAATCTACACGATTTTCAGCAAACATCTCTGATGCGCTGCAGAAACGAGGCAGACCCATCAAAATCCTGAATGCATTGTTATATTGAACCCTCAATGTGTTGAGAGCTCGTTTCGTGTAGCTAGCCCACAGGCCGCTCGTGTAAAATGATGTACATGTGATGTGATGTGATGTGAGTACGGGGACATCGGGAAGTAATTTTAATTATTTTATTAAAGTACCGTTGTCCCCGTGCACGGTATAACCGTCACGGGGACAGCGGGAAGTCTATAAATTGACAACAAACATTAATCGAGCCCAATTAAAAAGAGGTCGAAGTGGAATAAACCGGGAGTGGTTAGGACGCCCATCTATTAGTTTGGGATAAAATTCCAGCGCACTATCGTCCATGAAAGATTAATGAGCTTTTGTACATTTACTTTGTTATTTTCAGGTACCTATTTAGGGATATATCTATGTTATTTTACTATACGGATATACAACATGTAACGGTAATAATACACACTATCTAACACCTCTATAAGAAAATCGAGTTATGATCATAATACATGAACTGAAAATACATTTTTCTGTATTCAATATTTTTTATTTAAGAAATAAGTTTTTCTCATTTTGTATGAACAGTATGCACACCCTATGCATACTTACCCTACCTCTACCTACGGCCACACATAAAACACGAACCGAAAACAAGTGATGAAGCGTAACTAGCGTACCCTTATTTAACACTCGCTAGTAATAAGATAAATTTTTATTTTCCACAATTTTATTTTTTTTTAAATTATTAAAATAAAAACCACGACTCAACGAGTTCTTATAAACTTGTTGAGACTAGCATTTTATTTTGGATAGACGTTAGTCTCATTTTCGTTTGTATTGACTGTTCACCAGATGGGTGACCATAATTTCCTTAATTTTAATTAACTTTGACAAAATATTACCTACATAAAAAATGTCTGAAATCGATTCGGTTATCGATTCTGAACTAACTAGTTTCGGGTTTTACATTCAATCCTGTTACACGTTGTATAGTAGGTACCGACAAGGTTATACGAAGGTATGTAATTTAGAGTACCTACCAATAATAATATTTGTAAGTCCTTAGTAATCGGTATCTGTACTGGGTATCTAGTGAATGACAAAGAATGTCCCATATTTTTTTGTTTTGTCTTATCTTGCCGTTTGTAAAAGAAAGTATGGAACATTCTGTTGATACCTATTTTTATTATTAAGTATTTTTGGACTATTATTTATTTTATTTTGTTTACTTTGACATATTAATCAACGTATCAGTTGTTATTCGCTTTAATTTTATATTTGTAATTTGACCTATCACAAGCAAATTCTATTATTTCCAAGTGATTAAATGAATTTTTGAGTTTGAGTTTGAGTTTGAGTGTACTGAGTACTGTCTGGATCTGATGTTTGTGTGTCATCAAATAGCTTTCAGATTGTGTGCTTGTTTGCCACTTATGGGCATAAAAGAAGATGTCACATTACAGCCACATCGTTCATAACCCGAATAAACACAAAAGATAGGTAATTTTTATCCCAATAACCATCCACGAAGGTGAAGTCGAGGGTAAAGCTACTGCTTATAACAAAAGATTAATCTAAAACGTTTGTGGTATGTGTTATCGACATCGAACAACTTTATATAGGAATTCACTTTACATTTGAAAATGTTGAACTTGGAAAGCAATTTCCGGATGAAGTCCGCTTCGTCTGCCATCCAACTCTGTTTAGTAAGAGTTGAGGTGGTAGAAAGAAGTCGTGTTATATATTTTAAACCTTTCTTATGATAAATATTTCGATGCATTTCTATAGAAGTATATTATAACGTGAGCCATGTTCGAAACTCGACCAAACTTCTAAAAAACTACAATTATATAACAAAATGTCATTTTCTTACATCAATTCTAACACAAGCTACTAATTACATATATGGAACATTAATGCATGTCATTTTGTGGAAAAGCGCAAATCCTGAGCGGGAAAATAGTCACTTAATTTGTTTATGACTCCTAATGAGGTCGTGATCGCTTACTACGTTTATCCGGGTATAAACATAAGACGGTTATTAATAATGATGTTTCTTTTTTGTGTATAGCGAAAAATCTGGCTAGGGAAAAGCGTAATTAAATTGTTAAGACTTCTAATGAGGGTGTGATCGTTTGCCGAAATGCGATAAATACGAGACGGTCGTTGGCGACTGTTGCTAGAATTTGGGTAAAAAGACTGGATTTGGTAAGGTGCTGCTTTCGATGACATAGCCTGATTAATAACGTTTTCGTAGGTTTTCGCGAGCTTCATACATTGTAGAAATCATATTCGCGGATTTTCTCGCAGTCTGCCCGTGACCACAAACGTCGGGTAAGAGAGAGAAGTTGGGAGTAGTATACGCGAGAAAATCCGCATATATGATTTCTACAATAGCTTGATTAGTCTGTGGATGCTGCATTCAATTTTTTTTGACCTGATTTTTGTGATTATGTGTTTTTATTGCAAGTGAAAGTTTCGAAAATGTTTATTATTAACCTTTTTTGTCATGAAACTCTAGGAGCTAGCTAGATGTAGGCATAGCATAAATCTAAATAGTTTTTAGTATTGCTTTGAAATCTATCCAAAGGAGCTATACTGAAATATTAATAAATAAATAATATTCTATTGCTAGAAGTCTATACTCTGTAACATTGTAAAGAAAAGTTAAAAAGGTAATTCTGGTTTAATCAACAACTTATTTTGATGCACGAGAAAAATAAATCCATCATTGAAGACATTTCCTAAATTCCACAAGTTATTAATTACATACGAGAAACATTAGTTCACGTCCTTAATTTGTTAAGACTTGTAATGAAGGTGTGATCGCTTGCCACGTTTATTCGGGTAGATATAAACATGAACCGGTTATAACTGCATTTTAGTAGAATTACGTGAGTTGTTGTTGAGGCTTGATTTAGTGTTTCTATAGAAATCTCGTAAGTCCGGGAATTTTTCTATATTCCCGGACTAGCTAGGTGTAGGTTAAGACATTGCAGGTAATTCCTTCTTAAACAGATGTTACTTATCAGGATCTCTACAAGGCAAATGTGAAAGAATTGCAAGTGACAACTGTTTATATAATATATATATATATATATAGATAAGTTATGAATTGAAACATCGTCGAAGAATGCAAGTTTTACATTATTTAATTAAACTTTTGATGATACGTAACTTCACTCCTGTAATCCCCGAAGGGGTAGGCACAGGTAAATGCATGCATTCAAATATACATGCAAACACCCACGTTTCGCTGGTTACGTTTTTGGCCCATTTAACAGAATCAGAATCAGAAACTCATTTATTCATTTAGGGTGTCAGGCACCTCTTATCAATCTACAAAAACTAACAAAATAAATTAAAGTGAATAACAATTGATATACATGTCAAACAAGATAACAAATATATGTAAAGTCAAGAATATCACTAAGATAAAACTAAACGTAATGAACTAATGTAAAAAGTACATCAATAGAATGTCTCATTTCCCCTTTACAAACTGATAACAAAGAGTAAAAAGAAAAGAAAAAGAGTCATTCTTTGTCATTCACCGGCCAACAGGTGGCTAGCCTGTTGACATCTCCGGGCACATTACCAAACTTCGAGGTACTGGGCAAATTCCAGAAAATGGGAAAATTCCAGAAAATGGAAAAATACCAATAGAACCAGAGATAAAGGACTTTACACCATTATTTGTGATAACCTCCTAACCGGGAATCGAACCCAGGACCTCAGCGTAGTAGTAGTGGCCTGCTACATCTAGGCTACCGAGGCAGTTCATGAATCAGGGAAAAGAAATTGCGTTCAAACATGAAAACGGTTCCCTAAATAAAATACCCACATGCGCTACTAATTACATATGAATAACACGAACAACATTAGCGAATATCTTTTTGCGGAAAAGCGCAAATTTGTGAGCAGGAAAAGCATCACTTAATTTGTTAAGACTCGTATAATGAGGGCGTGATCGTTTGCCTAAACGAGATAAATGCGAGATGGTCGTTAATGGTTGTAACTAGATTTTCAAAGGATTGTTACTTGTATACTTGTGGTAGAGCTTCAGTGTTGGAGCTTGCGGGCGTAGGCACCACCGAATTACCTAATATACTTGCCGCTAAATTATAGTGTTCAGCACTATCGTGTTCCGATCAGGTGGTAAAGTGTGGGTAATTTTCAGCACAAAGACATATACACAGATAACACCTTAGGCCTCAGGAGTGGTAACGTATCTGCATTTTGACCTTGGTTTTTGTGTGGGTGTCTATATGCTGCAGTCATCACTTAACATCAATATGTTTGCCACTTCCATTACATAAAAAAAACTAGTTTTGCAAAGTCTGGGCTGAGTTTTTTTGGTATTTTGTAAACATTACACGGGCTCCAGTCCTTGTGAGATTTGGTTGCTAGCATATTCTGTTGTTTATCCTTTCAAGAAAATATACCAGAAATATTTTTTATAGCATTTTTCATCCGTACGCAACACCCGGGTACACTTGAGCTGACGTTGAGTGCTGAGCAAATCGAGAGGCTCGCTCGTCAAACACCGGCTTGAGACACCCGGTCATACCCGGCTTGAGTGGTGAGCATTGAGCAAATATCGTAGTTTGTTACGCTTCTATCCTGCGTAACTGTATCGTGATATCCAAGATTTTAAGAAGTATTTTCTTTTATTTTGTAATAGGTAAACTGTAGGTACATACCTACCGTTTATCTATTATCATTAAACATGCACATGTGTACATGTTAAAGGTACATAGTAAATGGTACATGTGCCCACAATTCGACAGATAATCGCAAATAAGTTTTATGTGACTATACAAGATACATAAAAAATACGCTTACACTCACTATCCCACTCTAGATATAAATTTATGTCGTGAGTACCATTTTTCACACACAATACATACATAACCAAATAGGTTTAGTTCTGTCTGATGGTGCGGTCAAAAGCCTTAGGAATGGGTGGATCTTGAAGCCCGAGAGTTATGTCCGAGATATCTGGCGGTCTACACTCTCTGCCTACCCCGTGAGGGACCTGGAGTGAAGATACATAAATACATACATCAGAAACTCATTTATTCATTTAGGGTGACAGGCACCTCTTATGACACGTAGAAAACAAACAAAATAAATTAAAGCGAATAACATTGATATACATGTCAAACAAGATAAAAAATATATGTAAAGTCAATAATATCACTAAGATAAAACTAAATGTAATAAACTAATGTAAAAGTATATCAGTAGAATGTCTCTTTTCCCCTTTACAAACTGATAACAAAGAGTAAAAAGAAAAGAAAAAGAGTCATTCTTTGTCATTCACCGGTAAAGTTCCAAAGGCCAATATGATCTGAGAAAAACTTGCTGGAAAAAACTCAGTCGGCTCTTTTAAAAATATCTCTTAGGCATATTTTTACAATTTTCCATAATTTAAACAAGCTTAAAATTAACAATATAATATCAACATTACACTTTGATTATTACATTTAACACCCTTGTGGAGCTAGATCAGCATTTAGCCAAACATTTTTATCCTTGAGATAGTCCTCGAGTTTATAGTAAGCCTTTTTACATAGAGTGCGTTTAATTAATGCTTTGAATTTACCATCGGTGAGTTCAGCAATCCCGGCTGGGATCTTGTTATAAAATTCTACACTATATTTTAGGAAAGATGTATTAGTTTTCGTCAATCGAAAACTTGGCAGAGACAACTTGTTCTTATTCCTCGTATTATAACTATGCCTATCGGAGATTTTATCAAACAGATGTAGAATTTTCCTCGCGAAAAGTATATTTTCATAGATGTAATGGCAAGGGACTGTCATTATATTTATTTCTTTAAATAGTTCTTTCAAAGAATCACGACTACGTAAGTTATACACCGCTCTAATGGCCCTCTACTGTAATACAAAAATTGATTGTATGTCAGCCACTCGACCCCACAATAAAATACCATAGGACATGACACTGTGAAAATAGCTAAAATAAACAAGTCTTGCAGTGTCTATATCAGTTAATTGCCTAATTTTTCGAACAGCATAAGCTGCGGCACTCAGACGTTTCGCTAACTGCCTAATATGTGGTCCCCATTGTAACTTCGAGTCAAGCTTTATTCCCAAGAAGGTAGCGTCATCAACAAATTGAATTTTGTCATTGTTTATAAAAATGTCTCCTTCTTTACTTTTTACATTAGGGAGGGTAAAACGGATACATTTGGTTTTTTTACTATTTAGTGCAAGATTATTGACAGTAAACCATTTATGTACTTCTCCTATGACCTTATTTACAGTATCGTAATCTGGATTCCGTCTGTTCATTTTAAAAACTATTGAAGTATCGTCTGCAAATAAAATTGTTTTGGGCACATAATCACCCAGACCCGAAACAAATATGTGTAGGTTATTCAAACATTTGTTCTGGTACAGGGATCGAACCCGCTTGATCCAATGAGCCTCGAAGCAACGGTGATCACATACCACTGGACCAACTGGCTCGTCACATGAACGAATTTCTATCCGTTTGTCTCAACATCAAGAAATACAAATACAAACTTATGGTCAATATAATTATTATCCTTTGTGAGCCATAAACCTTTTTTCATAGCATTTTTCATGTGTGGGCAATAACCGGGTCCAATTGAACTGACGTTGAGTACTAAGCAAACCGAGAGGCTTGCTCGTCAAACATCGGTTGGAGATAACCGGCCTTCCCCAGATTGAATGGCAAGCTTGAAACAAATACCCTCGTTTGTTACGCATTCATTTCAGACGGTAGAACTCTAACAGCCATATTCTAAGTCGTAACCTCGACCTTAACTCAACCTCACTCAATGGAATTGGTATTCTTAGTTGTTAGATACTAATAACGTAAATTCGACATTCTGCCTCCGTTTGAGGTAAGAAAGCAATTGTCAAACTTGATGAGTATTAGTACAGTTACGTTTACGCCATATTCTTGCGCTCAATAAGTTTTTCGTACCGGAACTGTCTGGAAATATAATAAAATACCATATTTTTCTATAAAAATGGATTTTCAATATTTTGTGAATTATCTATATGATAATCCGTATATACATATCACATGAGTTACTGTCGAAATACAACTAAGAATATGGATTTCGAGGCGTCCTCATAAAGTGTCCTCAGCTGAGTGTGAGTCAAGGAATGTTTCGAGTAACGTCTTAGAACTTGGGTGTAAGTGTCGGAGATAGAAAGTATAAGGTTCATACAAAGGCATAAAAATAAATTACAACTTACAAAGTTTTCACCCCTACGAGACACTAAGCTGCATCCAGCTTAATCCGTAATTACGTGACGAGGTAAGGATGCAATTAGAGCTTTTCGTACCGTTCTGACTCTTTACCCCACCCCCCTCTCCAACTCTTTACCCCTACTTCCGTTTCCGTTTCCAGGAAACAGTCGGAGACAAAAGCGTGTGCTTGGGAAGATGCGGCTGTCGAGTACAAACTTATATGTTTGTGTCTTCATCAATCAAGCGGTCGTCTCACACCGCTGCTAGCAGCGGCACAGTACACATATGAACAGTACGGAAACTACGAACAAATCGTTCGAAACGGCACACTCACACAAACATGCGCATCTACGAGGCCTCTAAGCGGTTCTCGCAGTGCTACAGTAGCGAGTGTCGCGGACTGTCGCGTCGAGACGAGCGGTCACGTTGCGATTTGTTTTTGCTTCCACGAGTGTTTTAAAGATGCCACGAGCGTATTGTGTGGTATACGACTGTTTGAACTCTGCATCATCAAAACCGGAGGTATCGTTTTTTAAGCTTCCTGGTGATTTTGAAAGGCAAGAATAATGTATTGTTATAATAACTAACATATTTTAAAAATTCTCGTGTGGCAGTGTTTGTAACAATACTCCTCCGCAGCGGCAAGACCGATCAGTATGAAATTTTGTGTGTATAGTTGGTAGGTATGAGAATCGGTTGTAGTCTTTTTTTATATCCCTAAATGGTGAGAGTGATTCTAACCAATTTTTTTTCACATTTTGGACATTTAATTTATTTATAAGGCGATACGAAGTTCGTCGGGGCAGCTATTTATTAAGATTGTACTGTCGTAAGAACTATAAAAATCACCCCCCGTCGACCATCGGGTTGGCTGTTTGGGGGGGCCACCAGGGAGAGGCGAGTCACTACCTGCCTAAAGTAGGATTCGATAATGTGAGATGTTGAATATAGGCAGGTGCTGGATCTCACTTCATAGGCCCAGCCAGATAGTCCCCCCTAGTTCACCCACACAGCCCAAAGTTTGGCGAATCACATATCATTACAATAGTCCCATTATATTCTGCGGGGTCTGTCTGTGTCTGTATTAACTATTGATGCAGTCAGAGAGAAGTCCCGCCGAATATAACCCATTACAAAGTAGATCAAAATTCTCGACCGGGCCTCTACGTGTTGGACCCCCCATGTCCCCGCGCAAGCCTGACAAAGGTCCGGGGTTCATTGGACCCCGTGCTGACGAGAGATATAATAATAATGGCAACCCATTATACGTCCCACTGCTGGGCATGAGTCTCTCCCCTTTTTGGGGGGAGACCTGGAGCTTACTCCACCACGCTGCTCCAATGCGGATTGGTGGAGGTGTTGGGGGTTAGTGGCCAACCCGCTGTCGGATGTTTTCAAACTGCCCATAAGGCCTCCGACAAGGTTTAACGACTGCTATCTATCGATAGCAACCGGGACCGACGGCTTAACGTGCCCTTCGAAGCACGGAAACGCGCTTTTAATTTGCCACTAGCGGTCACCCATCTCACTACCCGACCGCGCCCGTAGTGCTTAACCGAGTAGATCGATTATGATCTGCACCAGCCGCCGGGCCATGCGCGCTTCTGTACGATACGATTGATTAAAGGTCAGTAAATGCTAGAATAATAACACCATTATTTAAAAATATAGTGACATCCCTATTGCTTCAATGGAGTGTAGGTAAATATTTTATAAAATGGACTTCGTTTCCATACTGTTTGTATCTATATTGTGGCAGCGGTGTGAGACGACCGCGACGAGTTATGTCATTGACAGAGAGGTGCTGGTAATATGATTCTGTTTTCACCCTGCTTGTACTAAACGTAAAGCATTTTTTTATGTAATAAAAGTGGCAAACAAGCACGCAGTTCACATTGACGTTAAGTAATGACTGCAGCCTATAGACAAGTAAAAATGCAGATGCGTTACCACTTTCAGAAGTGCGGCCTAAGGTGTTATGCCTCTGTGCCGGAAATTACGTACAATCGCAATGATAAGTTAATTTGGGTCATTTAACATACTCGTAAAACTGACACGTATCACCCTTACTTCCGTGTCACAGTGAAGGTTTAATGCGAAATCGATGGTAACGAGCAAACCCGCCGTCGAAGCTAGCGACAAAACTTCTAGTGCCAACTTTGATTTACGTAATCAAACTGTGAAGTCCATTAACATGCTATAATGTGTGGTGTTTGCATGTTGACGAGAACCTATAGAGTTTTAGAAGCTGTGAGTCTTATTTTTATGTAGAAAAAACGTAACTTCACGCCTGTAAACCCCGAAGGGGTAGGCAGAGTAAATACATGCATTCCAGAATACATGCAAACACCCACGACTCGCCGGTTACGTTTTGGCCCATGTACGTAACAGGTGGCGAACCTGTTGCCATCTCCGGGCACATTACCAAACTCCGAGGTACTGGAATACTTCCAGAACATGGAAAAATCCCAATTGAACCAGAGATAAAGGATTTTAACCCGTTACCTCTGATAGTCCCCGACCCGGGAGTCGAACACAGGACCCCCAGCGTAGTAGTAGTGGCCTGCTACCACTAAGCTACCGAGGCAGTTAATATTTTATGTAGTTATCTTTAAAAATCTATTTTACGTAACTTCACGCCTGTAATCTCCAAAGGGGTAGGCAGAGGTAAATTCATGCATTGAAGCATACATACAAGTATTCACGATTCGCTAAGAATCCCAGATTGGATGAAATTAAGAATGCGCATTTCCGTGCTTCGGAGGGCACGTTAAGCCGTTGGTCCCAGTTGCTATCGATAGGTAGCAGTCGTTGAACCTTGTCGGAGGCCTTATATATATATATATATATATAGACTTACTAGCTGTTGCCCGCGGCTTCGCCCGCGTGGATGTCGTTTTATAAATATTTTTTCCTGAATTTTCTTTGTATAGCAAAGAAAATTCAGAACCTCACGGAGCCCGAGACCTTTCCAACGCATGCAAAACCGTGGAAATCGGTTCGTGCGTTCTGGAGTTATAGCGTAAGGAAGGAAAACCCGACTTATTTTTATATTATAGATAGTTAACTTTTTACTTTATGTACCACTCCTGAGGCATAACACCT
Organism: Macrosoma leucophasiata; assembly: GCA_036365455.1. Lineage (NCBI taxonomy): Eukaryota > Metazoa > Arthropoda > Insecta > Lepidoptera > Hedylidae > Macrosoma > Macrosoma leucophasiata. The sequence continues at coordinate 20,866,788 of JAWQUS010000003.1, read as the reverse complement.
TAGGCCTCAGGAGTGGTAACGCATTGATCTTTGTGTGGGTGGTCTATAGACTGCAGTCATCACTTACCATCAATGTGAACTGCATGCTTGTTTGCCACTTTAATTACATAGGCTTGCGCTCCTGTGATCGTAAGCATATTTGTCTGGGGCGCTGGGCTGTCCCCACACTAGATATAAACGTGGGTGACGTTGTACACATACACCCAGACTCGAGACAATTATCTGTAGGCCATACAAATTTTTGTCCCGAGGCGGGGATCGAATCCGCCAACCTTCGAATCAAACGGTCACCTTACACCACTGTACCAACCGGGTCGTCAAAAGTAAAGTTATTTGACAAAATTTGTTTATATTTCGTTGCTAAGGGCCTTTGTTCATAAAATTTTATTATAGTAGTAACACACGTCCGAATTGGGTACGGCGGACCGAATCTGCCGACCAATACCGCGCGAGTCGACCGCATCGAACTTGATCTAAACTGATCTAAACTAATATTATAAACAGGTAATATTTTTTTGTTTGTTTGTTTGTAATGAATAGGCACAATAACTACTGGACCGATTTTAAAAATTCTTTTACTATTCGAAAGCTACATTATCCACGGGTAACCTAGGCTATATTTTATTTTGGAAAAAATAGGGTTCCATAAGATATATTGGTTTTTCAGACACAAGGTGTAAAAAATCAACCAGAAAAGTTACTTATTTTGCGTACGCTGCCTAAACTATAAAAGGTATCGAGGAAGACTTTAGGCTATATCTATGTATAATCATCACGCTAAGACGAATAGGAGAAGGTAGGCAACATTGCAAAGCGCGAAGCCGGGGCGGGCCGCTAGTTAATAATAATTTTGTCCGTCGGACTCTACACACGGCCAGATTTGGTTCGGACCATACAGAATCCGCTGTCCACTCCGTACCAAATCCGGATGTGTGTTACTAAGATTTATAGTGGTGGTAGGTTCATACTGGTGGTAGAGCTCCAGTGACGGAGCTCGCGGGCGTAGGCACCACCGCATTACCTAATATACTTGCCGCTAAATGGTAGTGTTCAGCACTATCGTGTTCCGGTCAGGTGGTAATGTACGGCCCTGTAATTTCCGGCACAGAGGCATAACACCTTAGGCCTCAGGAGTGGCAACGCATCTGCATTGTGACCTTGGTCTTTGTGTGGGTGTCTATAGGCTGCAGTCATCACTTAACATCAATGTGAACTGCATGCTTGTTTGCCACTTCCATAACATAAAAAAAAAGTATTATAAGTATATGTAGTACCTAACTGTCAATGTTAAGCCCATAGCAACGAGCCCTTGTGCCACTTTTTAACGTACATTGACTTTCTATGAGAGTTGCACTTCTATAGAATTACTTATTCGTAAGCTGCCACCAGCATTATCTGGAATTACGTGACCAGGTGAAGGATGCAATTAAAGCTTTTCGTGTCCCCATCCCTCCTTCCGACCGCTTTCCCCCCCCTTCCGTTTCCGCTTCCAGGAAGCAGTTGGAGACAAAAGCGTGTGGTTGGGAAGATATTCGTATTGCATCTGTTGAGGACAAACTGTATGGATTTGTGTCTTTATTTTATTATTTGGGATGGGTACGTATTGGTTTATTTTAGTGTATTGCTTTATTAGGATTCCACATCTCAAGTAACTGTAAACTGTTTCTTACTGGTGGTAGAGCTTCAGTGACGGAGCTCGCGGGCGTAGGAACCACCGCATTACCTTGCATAATATACTTGCCGCTAAATGGTTGTGTTCAGCACTATCGTGTTTCGGTCAGGTAGTAATGTACGGCTCTGTAGTTTCCGGCACAGAGGCATAACACCTAAGGCCTCAGGAGTGGTAATGCATCTGCATTTTGACCTTGGTCTTCGTGTGGGTGTCTATAGCCTGCAGTCATTACTTAACATCAATGTGAACTGCATGCTTGTTTGCCACTTCCATTCAATTAAGAAAAAAAGAAATGAAATCACAACTGGACTCTCGGACACAACTGACTCAACTGCCTCGGCAGCCTAGTGGTAGCAGGCCACTACTACTACGCTGAGGTCCTGGGTTCGATTCCCGGGTAGGGGGTTATCAGAGATAATGGTGAAAAAGCCTTTATCTCTGGTTCTATTGGGATTTTTCCATTTTCTGGAAATTTCCCAGTACCTCAAAGTTTGGTAATGTGCCCGGAGATGTCAACAGGCTCGCCACTTGTTACATGGGCCAAAACGTAACCGGCGAATCGTGGGTGTTTGCATGTATGCTTGAATGCATGCATTTACCTCTGCCTACCCCTTCGGGGATTACAGGCGTGAAGTTACGAAGTTACGTTACCCAATCAATATCTAGCTGCTAGCTGGCTAACAACGCTACTTCAGGATTCAATTTAATAGTTGTTATTTCTCTCAAACCAAGCGTGTAATCTTGCATGAAACTCGTAAGTAATTAAAGCGGCATCACACGAGACCAGACTCGCTTCAGGGAAGCCGCGGCAAAGACCCAACTTAACAACTTCGTTAATTAGTATTAACGAAGTTGTTAAGTCACTGTTTTTGAATTGTTATTGATGTTATGATCGCATCGAGCGGTTTCGATTTGCGGTTCGATTTCGATTTTCATAAGGTTCACATTATCAATAAAGCAATTTCAGTTGATGAGTGAGCAATAACTGATCCTTGCAGTATGTTGTGCTCAGTAGGCTTTACAGTAGACCTGTGACCGATGATGCCACTCCTTTCACACACACTTCCATAGCGAAAGTTAAATCTGAACTGCAGACCTCAAACCATAGTGTAAATATAAATCTTAAGATGAAGCCCACTGTGTTCAAACATAATAGTAGGTACCTACAAGGTGAATATATATTAGAGCATGTATGTATGTATCTTCACGCCAGGTCCCTAACGGGGCAGGCAGAGAGTGTGGAGCGCCAGATATCCCGGTCCTGACACACCTGCCGTGCCTCATCTACCTTCATCATTCTTTTCATACATGCACGCCGATTCGTAAGATATTGGAGCCTATAAATTTTTAAAAGTCTAAAGAATTGATGTTGTTGGAATTGACTTAGAGAGCCTACCTGCAAGAGGTGTTGCGCTAATTTCAATTAACCCTTTATACGAGTATAAATTATAGTATGTGGTATTTACCAAACAGCCATTATACCTTAGCCATAGACAGGCTGCGGTAATCGATTTTATGACTGAAAAGCAACATGGAATTGAAATGAAAGGAGATGTTGCAAAAGTGTGTGGACCTCCGGCCATGTACTGAACACAATATCATTAACAGGTAAAATCAATATAATCACGTTTTTAACTGCATATTTTCACTTTATTAGCTTATTTAGCTTTGTTTGCAGCTACAAAACATTATTTGCAGTTAGAATTGCAACTGAAAACCAACATGGCGAATGTGGCAAGCGATGTCATTTTGACAAATGCCACTAATAACCGATACTAATCGATTTCCAATTTAAAGAAGTTTATTGGAACTTCTTTAAATTGATCGATTCGATACATCGTTTTTTTGTTAAGTGATGCACTAGTAAGATACAGATAGCATTAGTTTTGTATTATCTACATAGGTACTATCCCAAGCGTAGGCTGTATCGCCGCCATGTTGAACATGGTTGAAAATGATAAAATCGTTTGAATTAAATGTGGTTGTATCTCTAAAAAGTATTCTTGAATATATTAATTGTTTTTTTTTCGGATTCTTCTTTAATTAACCCATGTTTTGAGGTAGTGTACGAACGAGAGCCGAGCTCGCAACATCTCCTTTCAAAGAAATGTCAACACTAGGAAACATAGACATGGGTCACAATGAATAAACATTTCAGTCCCAAACCATAGGTCAAAGCTAAGCTAGATGAAACGTTAGTACCCTTATCGTGGTTGCCAGTGGATCTTACTTAATATTTATAGCGATGAAACCTCAATCCCTGTGATGGTTAAAACGATCTTCTTGCATTATGCTACCTAGTTTTATGTACGGAAAAAACTCCTAAACAAAATGGATAAAGGATTGATATACAAACGCCTAGATATGGCCTTAATTATTTAATTAATTATTATACCTTTACTCGTAATTTTGCTGATAGGAGTTTTGGACGAAATGTTGAATATTGTTTTTGATGGCCATATAAATGTATTAATCGGTGTTTCCCTAGTTTTGCCTCAGACACCGCTTGTGTGACTTAATTCGCTGAACAGCGTTTATGATTGGTTATATGAAGAGATAGGGAATGAAAAGGTAATCTTTTATAACATATTCTAATTCAACTTTTTGTTCCCCTATTCCTTTTTTTCATAAAAGCAGTATAGAACAAAACTGAACTATGTTATATTGTCTGAAAAAATATCGTTTGTAATGGAGGTCCATAGAATTAGCGTTACACCTCTATGTGGAGGTCATACAAATTGTCAACAAGCTTGCACAGACACAAAATACCAGATACCTCAAAAGTAGTAATCGTTAGTAAAGTATCAATCAGATCTTTACTTTTTAGTAAATATTTTATCGGACGCTACTTTTTGCCATCTACATGGACAGCATCATTAATCATCACAGGGCCGTACATTACCTCCTGACCGGAACACGATAGTGCTGAACACTATGGTAGTGTATGGAGTAGAATATTACAAATGAATATCGTAAAGTATATTTAATCGGTTGCCTAACTGCATAGTGTGGCAATAGATGGCGCTACTGCTACCATAAAGCAATGCAATAAATGTGAAGGAAAGATTTGACAAATCGGGCAGGACTTCAGTAGCTCAGTTGGAAGAGCGGCTGGACTAGATCCCCAGTGGCCGCAAGTTCGAGTCTCGCCTGTAGTCAAATTTTTCTTTCCATTATTTTTTAAAATATATTTCACAAGCATGTGTTAATGCGAAATAATATAAAACAACTATATTAGGTAATGCGATGGTGCTTACGCCCGCGAGCTCCTTTACTGGAGCTCGACCACCAGTATACAAAATAATTTTTAAAATAAAAAATCGGTTTCGGTTGCTAATCAGCTTCAGCGGTCAAGGGAAGTCTGCCCACGACCACGGACTACCGATATTACCGTTGCAATCCGTAAAAATAATTTTATTTTAATGAGTGTAGCTCGCTAAAATCTAAAGACACATCATATTCTATTTGTTTTGAATGAGATAGTGACAGGGCAAAAGATATCAACTTTAATCAAAACCGTCTTTGACTATTTCGATTACAAAACGGAATATACAGCATACAAACACACATTTATAATACAAAAGTAGAAAGAAAGTATCACACCAACTACGCCCTGCCACTTTCAGTTCCATATATCTTAGTTTTTCTCCTATAGACGTTAATTTAGAGGATCGTCCATCTGGAGAGTCCACACGAATAGTTTCAAGCTACTGCTGTTGAAACCACTAAAATAGTGTTTTGTTACAATGTGTTATAAATTCTTCCACGCCATAAAATTTAGTGGTCTTATGCCTTTAAATTATACTTATGGTAACTTTTAATTAGCAAAAATGGTTCTATGAACTGTAAGGAGCTACCAGTAAATGGCTATGCACTCGTAATGGGAATGGCTAATCCTAAAAAAAATATATATCTAAATATATATCCCATGTAGAATTTTTATATTATATGTAGCAAATATAAGCAATTATGCCGCAATTTTCGAATCAGCTTTCATTACGGAATAGATAAATAAAGAGGGAATGGTAATGTGGGCGTGGCAAGCGCGCCGCAACTATGTATGAACAAACACAGTTCGGCCGAACCATTCGTTTGCCGTTGTAGTGTCTTGTAGACTGCTTCGAACGACACATCTCTTGGTAAAAATACCGTGTAGTGCCAATTTAAAGTTTTATTATGAAATGTCAGACCTCAAGTGTAAAGCGAGGAGTTATATCTTTCCATCGGTAAGTCACAAATAACATTTATTGTTATAATATTAGTAAAAAACATACAAAGGAATATGAATTTTCGAACTAAAACTGCATTGTTTAAACGTAACTGCTAGCGAATACATTGCTCGTTAAGCACTCGCTCAATTGTCGCTATTACTGTCTCCGCTTGCAATGTGCAGCATGTAATGCTGACAGTACGAGCTCATTGTGAGTATGGATGTAAATTTATAAATTCTATAAATATTTTCAATATACTATGTCTCTTTCGTTATTCGTCATACGATTAAATAAATAAAATTGTGAGTATATTGTTGTGTGCGTGCGAGTGTTTATTGTCTACGGGCGTTGTCATATGTATGCAAATTTACGCAAACGAATAACTGCTCTGAGGATTTATGTGTGGGTGATTGTCGAGATGGTGTTACATTTGCGTAAGATATTGCATGGTGGGTGAAAAGCGGCGACACTGGTTCTAATACTAAATTGAAGCAAAGGCCTTCCCATCCTTATTTATCTATTCCGTAATCATATCCAAAAAGAAATAGAAAGACCAAAGGGGGATTTACCATAATCACCTCGCTTGGCATGCGGATTGTCGATCGCATTGGCGGTAGTTTTATCGCAGGATGCTGCTCATTTATCGTTATCGCACTTACTACTGCCCCATTGGAATGGCAGCACCATTGCTCGGTTGACTGACTGCACTCCTGGAAGAATTCTTGGAGTAGAACAAAATTCTACCGCTAGTGGGTGGTGGGGTCGTCACGTCCCGACGCCAGAGTTGAAAATGCAACTGAATAAAACTAAAGTTTAATAAAGCTAAACTTTAATAATGACAACCCATTATAAGTCCCACTGCTGGACACGAGTCTCTCCCCTTTTTAGGGGGAGGCCTGGAGTTTACTCCACCACGCTGCTCTGATGCGGATTGGTGGAGATACGGGTTAGTGGCCAACCCGCTGTCGGATGTTTTCAAACCGCCCGTAATGCCTCCGACGAAAGGTTTAACGACTGCTATCTATCGATAGCAACCAGGACTGACAGCTAAACGTGCCCTCCGAAGCACGGAAAAGCGCATTTTAATTTGCCACTAGCAGTCACCCATCACACACTCGACCGCGCCCTTAATGTGTAGATGGCTTACGATCTACACCAGCCGCGGGGCCATGCGCGCTTCAAAGCTAAAAAATAATTAATAAAAAATAAATTCCCCTACGTATGAGCCATTTCCAAGTCATCTTTTAGTTACTCTGCCTCGCCGGCAACATTATAATAAATTGGCGTTTACAACCCTACAGACCTATGAAATACCCAAACATACTTATCCCAAATGACTACAAAGATACGTCGAGAACCGTCCAAAGGGGTTATCCATTACCCAATTATAGCTCTTTGAGTATTTCTGGTGACCCGCACATGCAAATCGAATAACGTATATAACTGATTGTGGGTAATTTATTCGGTAAAAGGCTAATCTGGGTTAATTGGAACAACTAGCCCCTTCAGCGATCAAAGTATGAGCACCGCTGCAAAAACATTTAGACGGTAGGTATAATCATTCAAAATAAACGTCTGTTTGATGTAATGTAGGTATTAGAAAGAAAAAAATATCTTTATTGGCACAGTTTCAAGACATCAGGTGTAGGCACATAGAATAAAAAAACATAAAATATGAAAAAAAAAAAAAACAAAACATACCGTTTAGATTAATACAAAAAAAAAATGTAACAGGTACTTACTGCAAAAAGTTACAGTTACATTAACAAAAAAAAAATAAGTAAAAAAAATATAAATATACGAAAGTGAAATTAAAAAAAAAAAAATGTGTATTGGTAAGTAAGTACCTTCTACGATAATACCCAGTGTCTCACGGCTGCACCAAATAGATTCCAGTTCAGCGATGTGTCAGGTTGAACCTGACGCTGATTTTCAACTGGAACCTATTTGGTCAATCACGGATTTTATGTCCAAAATAAAAGAAAGTTTTAAATCTAATTTATGTAAGTATGATATATAAAATTGAAGTTATACCTATTTTGGCGAGACTGGAAGAAATTATGAGAGTGAATTTTACGATGCCCACGAACACCGACAATTGGTGTTAAGTGATGACTCTAGCCTATAGAAACCCACACAAAGACCAGAGGTCAAAACGCAGATAACACACAAGTTGTCTGTGCACACAACACGACTGCATAGGGTGAGTAATTCTTTTAGAGGTCAATCAATGTATACGCTTCTTTAACAAAATACCTGAAGATGTTCAAAGTCTTTCGATAAATAAATTTAAGGAAGTTATCAAAAAACGCTTATACATGTGCAACTATTATAAAACATGTGATTATCTTAATGACACTACACCATGGGATTGAAGCGATCGCTCCCAGGCTATTTCGAAAACCTGTACTTTGGATTTACAAACTGTATTAGATTTAAGTTTATATTCAAAAGAGCTGTACTGAGTTTCTTGTGACTGTATTAGATTTAAGTTTATATTCAAAAGAGCTGTACTGAGTTTCTTCAGTGTGAAATGGGGAAATGGAGGAATTTGTAAATAATTGATGCTTTACATATTATACAAAATTGTTCAGTGTCTATTTAATTTATTATGTGTTTTTGATTATTATTAGTGGTTATTCACTCTAGGTTAGTTTAAAAAAAAATGACGATGTAAAAGTGCTCTCCAGGAGCCTAATTATATGAAATAAATGAATAAACTGAATAAACTGAAGATGCGTTACCGGCTCTAAGGGCGAGATTCACAGACCGTACTACATCTTTACTTTCGAGCAAAGTACGCTTCGAACTGTCAAAACCCATACATTTCTGACAGTTCTAAGCATACTTTTCTCAAAGTAAAGTCGTAGTGCGGTCTGTGAATCTCGCTCTAAGACCTTAGTTATTATGTCTCTGTGATAGTTATAACGGGGCCTGGGGTGCTACCGTCTATCTGTATTGCTGCTGACATTGTCATTACTGTCAAATTTTCATGTCGATTTGAAGCTCCTTTAAAAGTAGTATTGATAATCTGATTGATGTTCTCGTTTTCGTAGGAGATAAACAAGCGATAATGGTAGATTATTTCGATTATTGTTATTTAGTTAATGTAAAAATCGACTTTAAAAAATTGACAGCAATGACAATGTCGACAGCAATGTCGATAGGCGGTCGCACCCCTGGTGTTAAAGTCCCAGTTATAGAGCTGATGGGCGTACCACGGTGACGTCACTTATCTGCCACCAAACGGTACTGTGTAGCACTGCTGTGCCATTGTTATCGCACATTTTTTTTTTTATGTAATAAAAGTGGCAAACAAGCATGCAGTTCACATTCATGTTAAGTGAAGACTGCAGCCTATAGACACCCACACAATGACCAGAGGTCAAAATGCTGTTGCGCTGCCACTCCTGAGGCATTAGGTGTTATGCCTCTGTGCCGGAAATTACAGGGCCGTACATTACCACCTGACCGGAACACGATAGTGCTGAACACTACCACTTAGTGCAAGTATATTAGGTAATGCGGTGGTGCCTACGCCCACGAGCTCCGTCACTGGAGCTCTACCACCAGTAAAGACATAATACAAGACATCTTACGCTTCAAGAATAATTATGACCACTGATTTTCGTATTGTTGCTAAGTTGCAGTGGACCAAAAAGATCAGATATTACCCAAAGGTAAAGTGGAATTGATGCTTCATTCAGCATTAGCAGCATTCTGCAGCAGTGGTTCTACATTAAATCAATGCTTGATGATTAGTGCGTAATTAGTGGGGTCAGTAATCAATCGTAGAAACATATAATGTTTTATTGGATATTTTTCATTGCCATCTAGGTATTATGCTTCAAATTTTTATTTTAGCACGAGTGAATTTAGAAAGTAAAATAAATGGAAAGATAAGTTTGACTTCAGACAGGAATTGAAACTGCGAGCTCAGGATAACCAGTCCAGCCTATATGCCACTAAGTTCGGTTGCTCTTTGAGAACTCTTTGAGTATTTCTCACAACTCGCATATGATCAAATCAAATAACGAATAAAACTGATCGCTTAATTTATTCACTTGGAGCTTTGTATCGATTTAACTTAATTGGAAGGAGTGGTCCCCAAAGTGATCAAAGCGTATAAACATAAAAGCACCGGATCTCACAGATAAGACAGTTGAAGATAAGCGCCTGTTTGAAACGTAATTATACTCGTCAGATAAGTTTTGCTATTAAGTTTTTACAGGCGCTTTCTAAATAGATCATGTAATTATTTAAACTGATATTATCTATCTAAATAACAATCAATATCAAGTACTAAGTTGATCTACAAAAAAGAGCACTTTCCAAAGTATCAATCAAGTGCCCGATAGGAATTTAATATCTCTGCTAGTATGACGGAAGCTTAATTAGGTTGGATGCCGACGAGCACGATGCTATCGATCGCGCATGGACTTACTTGTACATATCTCGTAGAATGACCTAGCTTTCCATAATGTTAGCCACTATGAAGTAATTTTTTGTCACTAATTTAGTGGTGGTAGAGCTAATTAAGTTTGCGGCAACCGAACTTTATAAAAAAATATATTTATTCAAAACAAACGGACAGAGTGACAGTATCGTACAAAATCAAAATAGGAATCATCTAATTATCATAAAAACAATCTTTATAAGGAAGCTAAATGCTTACTTGCCCTTTACCCTGTGACGTCAGTAAGTTTATCAGATTACCTGTAATCTATCGGTTCCCACGCTGGGTAAAGGGCTTATTAAGCGAATTTGGGGGGTGTTGGTACACTTAACTAGCTCCAGTGGTGAATCTGACGGGCGTTAGATACCACCGCATTACTTAAAATAATATGACCTTGCTTATTTCATTCATTTAAATTACTTATTGCTAAATGGTAGCCTGCAGCGCTATCGTATTCCGATTATTAGAACAACTCAGCTCAGTAGTGGCAACGCATAGACATTGAAATCTCTGTGTCATTTTTATTTAGATGTTTTTATGCTACAGTATTAACTTAGCATCAATTATGGTATCGGAGAGACACCAATTTGTGTGTTGATAAGTGCATGTGATTGTGGCATTTCTATTGTTTTATTTTTTTTCTTTAGTTCTGCCAGATCTGTATCGCAGATGTAGAAATATAGGCTTCATGAAGCAAGCAGCACAAATGGTCGCTTACTTAAACGAAACAATGATTAAGTTGTTTATATTTAGGCCGTTATCTCATTTGAAAGTCAGAAAAGTTTTCTCCATGAAAATGTTTCGCAGACAATACAGCCGGTGGGGATTTCCAACTATCTGCGTTCTTTGAATTTATGCTCGCCTGGTATCTTTTATGGTTCAGCGAATTCCTGTTTTATGGTGACAGTTTTAAATGACCCCGTAATGTATGCTTGTTTGTTCGCCGATATCCGTTCCAATTTGAAATAATTTTCAAAGGAAAGTGCGGGTTATCTTGGGTTATACATTCAAGCTAGTTTACTTAATGAAAACTTGGAGATAGTTCGTGTACGTGTTAATCATAAAATATTTTTGCTTCTGGACTTTCTTGGTAGCGCGCGAAGTCTTTGAAAGAAATATTTGAGTTAGGCATGCAGGATATTAACTTTGCACCACTGCTTATAACACATATTTTATCTACCACTTAACGGTAGTGTTCAGCACTATCGTGCTCCAAATAGATGGTAATGTATGCCTATGCTCCAAATAGATGGTAACATTTGCAACACTAAAGAACTTGTCAACGCGCTGGCACGCTAAAAGACTCTTTTTCACTTTATTTTTGGAACAAAGTTCCTTGTCGTGCGGTTTGCTGGCTAAGGGGCTAAGGGGCTAGGCGAGCGTCACGAAAAATCCTCACAACACTTTTGCTCTATTATTTAGGATTCGACTTATTAGTTCTCTCTCTCTCTCCCTCTCGACAGTGACAAGCCACGCGACGCGCGTGTCTGCTGTGTATGTGTGCGTGTCTGCTGTGTATGCGTACATTGTTTTTATTGTGTTAGTACGTTGTATTTATTGTTATCGTGTTTGTGTGTATCTTGTTTCAGTTATTTTTAATATTTTAAAAAATAAACAATGGATTGTGAAAGTGATAGAAGTTGAAGAGGAATTTCGTTCCAATCGGGTGTCGGGTGACACCTCAGACAGTTTTTTGATGTATTACGTAATTTTTAAACTATACGTACAGATATTTGTTCATAGGATTTGAGTGACATGTAAAGAAACTATACTCTGTGCTTTGGCTATACCTATTGTGTTTAGTGTGCAATACGATAAGTGTTAACAGGGCGGATTGTTAGGTCCATTTAGTTTTCAATTGTTGCATACCCTAGAGAGGCAAATTCAAAGTCTAGCTAGCGGATAACGATGCTCTGAAATATGGAAATATATTTTTTTAGGCTGTTACTGCAATGTAGCATGCTACTTAAAATAGCAACTTTATTTTATTTTAAACAGTCAAACATGTTATTTATGTAGTAGGTATGTTATGAGTTTTTAGGGTGGAACAATTTGGTCAGTTATTGCCAACTCAAGGGTATATACATACTTATACTGGCGGTAGAGTTTCAGTGTACGTACGTATAGTACGTACACTGTATGTAATGTATGTCTCTGTAATAACCATAGATTTATTATCTACTTGTAATAACAATAACAGAGACATCAAAACTTAGGTCTCAAGGGTGGCAACGCATCTACATTTTGATCTCTGGTTTTTGTGTAGATGTGTATAGGCTGCAGTCCTAACTTAACATCCATGTGCGCTGCATGCTATTTTGCTGCCTTGTAATATAAAAAAAATCTTTACTTACCGAGAACATCAAATTCTAATAAAGAAGATAACAATATAGGTTTACTTTAATTCACTCTTCTTTCTTATTAAATATCATTTTAAATAACGCCATTAGGTACATTGCGAAATACACATTATTAAATAATATGGTAAGTGTTCACAGGACGGAACTGTTAGTTCCATTTAGTCTCCGTCTGTTTATACCCTTGAGGAGCAAATTGAACGTCTCGTTTCTAACCTTGTTTGTAAACCAGCTAAGTGGGTTAATGCTGGCGCACACCAGAGAAGCGATGCGACTTATGGACTTAGTACGACAAAATCATGCTGAGTATTGTAATTTTCAGCTTCAAATGCTACGTTAGATGCTGAAAAACTAAAAACACAGCGTGGACTAGATATAGTAATAATGAAAACTGAGTTAACCCTATAGCATTCCAAATGAGATTGAAGAAATCAAATTGAGAATATCTCCATTTAATTAGTAAACATTTTTGTACAATATAAGAGGGACGATTTTCATCTCGTCCCCTCAATTTCTATCTCCCTCAAATATTTTCTTACCTTTTAAACCTTCCAAAAATCATTCAAAACCAATATTAGTCAAATTGGTCCAGCGAGTCCATGGAGTCTTATCAACATAGGAAGGTAGTGATTTAAACAACATTATGAAATACAAAATAAAAACGCCTTTATTTTATATATATTGAACAAAATGTATGAAATAACTTCACTTATACACTAATTCATTATAAATAGTCCATTCATTTTCATACAAAATAAAACATACGGTAGGTAACATACATTTTTTTAATAAATACGATTTAATACAAATTATGATACAGACTACATTTGGTGTGATTATACTAAAAAAGTTGTTAATAAATAATGCAATGTATGAAAATTTACTGAAATGAATGGACTATATCTTTAGTTTAATTGCTATAATTACTTATACTATTCTAATAAAACAATAGTTATGTTAATAAATGCATAAAATATTTAGAATAAATTAAAACAAACCTAAATACACAATTTTAATAATACAAAATTAAATAATGACTAGAAATAAATTACTTTGGCATATGTTAGTAAATGCATTTTGTGAACTTGAAACAATATAATCAAATGCTCAAAACACATTTAACTGCAAAAACACTTTTCATATTCAATATAACATATTTAATTATGTAGGTAGGTACGTATAAAAAATTGTGTGGGAGTATGATAATAAATCGAAAGAAACCTCTAAGTTGCTGAAGTTGTTGAACCAATCCAATCTAAAAATACGTATTACAATCGATCGATCGACGAAAGTAACTCTAGTTATTGTTAAATTAATTATTAACTCAGAAATATAATAATTTTACTGGTGGTAGAGCTCCAGTGACAGAGCTCGCGGGCGTAGGCACCACCGCATTACCTAATATACTTGCCGCTAAATGGTAGTGTTCAGCACTATCGTGTTCCGGTCAGGTGGTAATGTACGGCCCTGTAATTTCAGGCACAGAGGCCATAACACCTTAGGCCTCAGGAGTGGCAGCGCATCTGCATTTTGACCTCTGGTCATTGTGTGGGTGTCTATAGGCTGCAGTCATCACTTAACATCAATGTGAACTGCATGCTTGTTTGCCACTTTTATTACATAAAAAAAAAAAAAAATACATATTTGCCGACCCGGTTGGTCCAGCGGTGTGAGATGACCGTTTGATTCGAAGGGTCGCGGGTTCGATCCCCGCACCGGGACAAATGTTTGTATGGCCTACAGATATTTGTTTCGGGTCTGGGTGTTCGTGTATGTGTTGTTTGTATATAACGGCACCCACGACACAGGTTTAGGCACCACCGCATTACCTAATTTACTTGCCGCTAAATGGTAATGTTCAGCACTTCAGTGCTCCGGTCAGGTGGTAATGTGCGGCCCTGTAATTTCCGGCACAGAGGCATAACACCTTAGGCCTCAGGAGTGGTAACGCATCTGCATTTTGACCTTGGTCTTCGTGTGGGTGTCTATAGGCTGCAGTCATCACTTAACATCAATGTGAACTGCATGCTTGTTAGCCAATTCCATTACATAAAAAAATAATTCTACATGGTTAGTTTGTAGGTGAGTTGACTGAAATAATATTGGATTGTTTAACGGTAGTCATATCCAAAATATCGTACATAAGAAAGGAATTAATGATATTATAGTATAGATGAAAAGTGTTTTTAACAGAAATATTTGACAATGCGTAGGTTTTTAAATAATATATATATAACACTTAACAAATTTATTTTAAAATAAATATATCACAAGGTATAAAAATCATTGTAAAAATAAATTAACAGTAAATAAAAGATTAAGCGGATTAATTTCGAAATATTGCACTGCCCGAATACGTCAGTCTTTCTAAATTGAAATAACAAATATTTGATGTAATGATAATTACAATGTACGGTGAAATAAGTTATTATTCACAAGAAAGACATAAAATAGAGAGGGCAGGTCTTTGGTAGTAAATATGCAATCACTTGTTGCTATTCAGGTAACAAAAGAATGAAATTTTACTCATAATTTTAATGAAACATCGATCACTAATCAATTTTATATAACTGATCCAATTGTAGATCAGAATCAGAATCAGAATCAGAAACTCATTTATTCATTTAGGGTGACAGGCACCTCTTATGACACGTCAAAAACAAACAAAATAAATTAAAGCGAATAAGATACAAATCCAATCATCCAATCGCAGTAATGGAAGTGTAAACTCAATAGAATATAGTTTCTCTTATTAATACGAGTAGTTCTGATCAGTTTCTAGCAACTACAATTTAGTTTTTTTGTTTGAGAAATTGAAAATGGATCGGAAGTAGACATGTTCATTAGACCTATAACTATATTTTCTTATTTTCAAATCATAACCACAAAAAAGGTTTGCGATATACCAATTAAGTACAACAATTAAATACCTACTAATTTTAGTGTCAAATTAAATATATGTGCAGTATGATTATATTCTAATTTAATATGAGATGACACTAGAGTGTTGATTATTGGATGAAAATCGTCATGAAATATCTTGAAAAATATACTATAGTATGAAAATGATAAAGATATGAATGTCTACACTCCATTTTGGTCCTTAAATATTGCCTTGCTATTTAGAAAACTTCTTCTTAAGACCCTATTAAGTAATGTAGTCATGTTCTTAATTAGAATGTCACAGAATATTTATACTGCCACTGTCTTATTTCTACAGAAATTGAAAAGGATTTCAGGATCAGAAAGGAAATGTTTTCAATACACTCATTTCAAGAAATTTACTATTATTACAAGTATGCATATCAGACTCAAATTATGTAAGTACTTCTTTATCGTGGGATTTTGTAATAGAAGTTTATTTTGGTGATGATCAGCGTTTGTGCTGTTCTTACCACAATAGAATATCATCAGTATAATTTAAACGAAGTAATTTTTGCACGTTTTACTAAATTTACTATAGTAGCCATTGATCTATAGTTACAGAATGCGAAACTATGATTTATCACAAAATTCTAATTCACATCTTATATATTTTTATCAATTTTATACACACTCTTTCAGAATGAATCTAATCCGTCTTAAAAAGTTTACGACGGTAGAATTTAAGCTTTCACATCGAATTTATCAACTAGACGATTGCTATCGGGCGAATCATCCGCAAATTTAATTTCATTAGACGAGTCTGAGTTTTCGTCCGCGAATTTAATGTCACTTAAATCTGTCGTCCTTTTGAGCGTATCGTCTTTCTCTCGTGAATCATTGATTCTTTTTAAAGTGGACGAATTATCTACATCTTTCCTGCTATCCCGTCTGTGCACTTTGACCGGAGAGTTCGTAAGAGTTAGATCTTTCATAGCTATAACAACTTCGTCTCGTTTCTTTTTGTTTCGTTTTGATAATTTTGGTGAGTTTTGGAGGTCGCTTATACTGAAATTGAGGGGGTGTATAATATTTCCCCTGTCTATAACTTTTCTAATGGATTTTATTGATTCATTGGATTTGTTGCGATTGTCAGCGTTCCTCTTTAACGTGCTGGAAGAGGGGATATCTTCAGGCGATTCAGTGTTGCTTCCAGGATCTGGGCGCAGATTCTTCGGTAATACTTCCTGTAAAAGAAAAAATCCTTATCGTGTGATATTGAACAGCATGTTAACATCTTACGTGAAATGTTGTACCGAGTACGTATTACGAGTTGTACGAGTATTTAGTAGAAAACGGATAGGACCATTTATTTTCCACATAAATATCTACTTCTATTTTATTAGAAGTATGTAGGAATTAGTGTTTACGGATTTCAAAATCGCCCTTAATTGGTCGTAGTTAACCCTAAGGCAAAGGCTTCTTTCTACGTGTCTAGTGTAAAATATCTTAGGCCTCACAGAATTATTTTTTTGTAAGTATCTATATCACTAATGTGAACTTTTAGTATTAAACTCATTGGTAAGTCCATTACATACATTACTTTCTAATTCCTGTGGTTTGCTTGATTTGATTGTATCGAACATGTCATTTCTTGATTATTGTAAGAATTACCTCATAATTAGGTGGCTTGTTTTCGTCCATCTCTTTAATGATGTTTCCCTCTTCTAGCGGCGGAATCCACACTAAAAAAGCCGGATCCATGCCTAAGTAGGAACCAGGGACCGAACCTGCAACAATGATTTACATCAGTTCTTTTTGACACGTTAATGCTTTTAACACAAAACTCGCAGTTGGGTTTTTATGTGTTTGATCGCAGCTCACTCATACAGATAGATAAGATAAAGTATTGTAGGTAATATTTTTTATTGTTTTTATATTATTTCGCATTAACACATGCTTGTGAAATATATTTTATTTTAAAGAAAAATGGAAAGAAAATTTTGACTTCAGGCGAGACTCGAACTCGCGGCCTACTGGGAATCTAGTCCAGCCGCTCTTCCAATTGAGCTACTGAAGTCCTGCCCGATTTGTCAAATCTTTTCTTCACATTGGCAATAGATGGCGCTACTGCTACCATAAAGCAAGGCAATAAATGTGAAGGAAAGATTTGACAAATCGGGCAGGACTTCAGTAGCTCAATTGGAAGAGCGGCTGGACTAGATTCCCAGTAGGCCGCGAGTTCGAGTCTCGCCTGAAGTCAAATTTTTCTTTCCATTTTTCTTTAAAATAAAAAATATTTTTTATACTTAACAATTTTATCAACGGCCTTGAAAGCTCTGTATTAATTAGTAAACGAAGTTTTTTACGCTTGAAAACCCAGGATCTGTCTCTAAGTCAGTTCTTCTGACTAAAAAGCATACCAGCTCGAGTGTTATAAGAAATCATGCCTTTATATTGACCTCTCGAGCTTTGAGTAGATGTCAATGTTCCGCAGTAAAACAGAATTTGTCTTTGGCGAGGTTAGGATACCTTTTTAGTACTTCAATCACAGAAAAAGAGTTTTTACTGGTGGTAGAGTTTCAGTGCAGGAACTCCAGGGTGTAGGCACCACCGCATTACCTAATCTATCTGCCGCCAAATGGTAGTGTATTTTTATGTATTGGAAGTGGCAAACAAGCATGCAGTTCACATTGATGTTAAGTGATGACTGCAGCTTATAGACACCCATATCAAGACCGAGGTCAAAATGCCGATGCGTTACCACTCCTGAGGCCTAAGGTGTTATGCCTCTGTGCCGGAAATTACAAGGCCATACATTACCACCTGACCAGAACACCATAGTGCTGAACACTACCATTTAGCGGCAGGTATATTAGATAATGCGGTGGTGCCTACGCCCGCGAGCTACGTCACTGGAGCTCTACTACCAGTGAAAAGTTCAGCACTATCTTCCAATTAGATGGTAATGTCCCCGTAATAACTATCGCATAGACAACAACTTAGGTCTCAGAGGTGGCAACGCATCTGCATTTTGACCTCTGCTTTTTGTGTAGATGTCTATAGGCTGCAGCCACCACTTAACTTCAATGTGAGCTGCATGCTTGCTTGCCACATTCCTTACACAAAAAGAGGTAGGTAGATCATAAGATCAAACATAAGATCACACATAAGTTCTTCATTTTTTAAATCCTGAACGCTACGCAAGACGTTTGCGACATAGATGCAGGTAGCTGCACATAATAATTTTTCAAACTGCTGTCAGACATATGCCACCTCAGTCTGCCCGAGACCACGGAAGCTTGAAAACGACCGAAACGTCGGGTCCGATTTTAAATAATCATTTAAGTTCAATATACGCGAGATAAATCCGAAAACTAATTTTCTTTCAATGAGTGTAGCTCGCGGAAACCTAAGAACATACTATACATTTATTAAGTTTTTAGATCAAACCAAATCTTAAAGAGTTTGATAAAGACTGATCACACCTACTGATCCACACTCTCTGCCTACCCCGTTGGGGACCTGGCGTGAAGATACATTCATACATAAATTAGAGACTTTGTTAAATGTTTATTATACAGAATATGTTACCAGCATTATTAACTTCGTAGTCATAATAATCGATCTCCATTTCAGGATGCGACGTGAGGCTGAGGTCGGAGCGCAACAGCCTTCGGTTGCAGGTTTCCTTAGTGTGCTTAGGGTTGTCACGGATTCTGGCTGCTGATACGCCACTCAGTGCAGGGGAGTACCAGCCCTGAGGAATGTTTTCGTTTTAAAGAAAATTGTAATAGAATATTACATATCCATTAAGTACCGTTAATTTTTTCTCCCTTTCTACAATTCCTTAATAATAAACGTAGATAAGCGAAGAAGTAGGAATAATTTATCTGTTGAGTTTCACAAAGGGCGCATGGCCCAGCGGCTGGTGTAGATCGTAAGCGATCTGCTCGGTTAAGCACTACGGGCGCGGTCGGGTAGTGTGATGGGTGACCGCTAGTGGCAAATTAAATGCGCGTTTCCGTGCTTCGGAGGGCACGTTAAGCCGTCGGTCCCGGTTGCTATCGATGGATAGCAGTCGTTAAAGCTTGTCGGAGGCCTTATGGGCCTTATGGGCCAACCCACTGTCGGGGGTTTGAAAACATCCGACAGTGGGTTGGCCACTAACCCACCCACCTCCACCAATTCGCATTGGAGCAGCATGGTGGAGTAAGCTCCAGGCCTCCCCCCAAAAAGGGGAGACTCGTGCCCAGCAGTGGGACGTCCAATGGGTTGCCATTATGACGGCTATCAATGATAATTAGTTATAATTTGTCCCCGTAATTACTATCATAGAGACATAACAATAAAGGTCACAGGGGAGGCAACGCATCTGCATTTTGACCTCTGGTCTTTGTGTAAGTATCTATAGGCTCCAGTTCGCACCTAATATCAATGTAAACTGCATGCTTCTTTGCCACTTTCATTAATTTATTATATTAAAAAAAAAACATTTATTCGACTAAAACTAAAATAAACACATACATTTCTCTTTTTGCAAAGATTTTTGCATACACAAACACCTACTCGCCTATTGGCTAGTTAAGCCTCTTGTGTGCAATGTAAGAGGTGTCGAGCCTATTTACACCGGGCACATTACCAAACTCCTAGGCTATCAATAAGATAATAGTTAGTAGTTTGTCTAGAGTCTAGTCTCCTAGTCTGGTCTTTTCCTAGTTATATTGCAACACTACTCACATTAGTAAGCGTAGCAGCCGAAGTAGAAGACGAAGCTCTGCTCTCACTTCTGTCCTTCTCCCACGCGCTGTCCCTGTCCTTTTCGCTGCAGCTGTCTCGCTCACTCACACTGGTAACGCTTGTGCTTATATCAGCTGTCTCCGCCTCACTTGTTGATTGTTGAGGTGGAGATGTGATCTGAAGAAGTGGAATTTTGGTTATTTCAAATGATGAATAGTTGCTGACGTGGCGACCCCACCGCTCACTAGCGGAAAAAAAACATCTTTCTTCCCCTAGTGCAGTCAGTCAACCGAATAATGGTGGTCAAACCATTCCATTGGGGCAGTAGCAAGTGCAATAACGCAAATTGGGCATCAGCGTCCTGCGATAAAACTAGCGGTAGTTTTATCACAAAACGCTGCTGCTTATTCTGCGAATGCCAAGGGTAGCGATTATGGCATATGCCCGTTATGGCTCTCGCCGATTGCCCGGTAATGTAGACAAGAAAAAAAACTCCAATGTACATCAGCCCCGATAATAATTTCTGATATAAAAAATTACTTAAGGACGCAAGGTCACAGCTCACTAAAGCCACTCAAGACCTGACCAGCACCACCAGCAATCCACGTCGGAACAGCGCGTTGGCAATGCACAGTCAACGCAAGACAAGCAAGTAGTCACCGAGCGGTATCTTGATTGGTCACGCGCGTTGTCGCGCGGCGCGGTATAGGCTTCGAGGCACGTGCCCCTTTCCCTCGGCATCTACTGCTCCCATACAAATGAGAGTGGTGTCTTGTCTGGGTGGCGCAGTGGTGAGCGCCGCGTCGCCGATTACGACGCAGCGACGGAGTAGGCGCCTTCCAAGTGTGGTGGTGCCGCGATGACAGCGGCGCCGCGGCGGCGGCTTTCCGTCGCCCAGCGTCGAGTTTCAGGGAAGCCAACAAGGGCGAACATCCATCACTTCAGTGGCAACGCTCACAGATATTGCGCGGTCATAGCCCGGACCGTAGACGGACCCGCGACCGCATCCCCGATGAGAGTCCTCACGTCGAATCGAACCCGGGTCGGGCGAGTTGCGTAACTTCGTCACAGAGCTCTGCATTTAATGGTCCGAACCGAACTCACTCCGTTCGGTTCACACGCCGTACGCGCGTAGACCGCGCGCTGCTCGCGCGTTTACGGCTTGTGGTCGAAGCGATTTCGGCTCGAGGCGGTAGGGCGCTGGTCGGGTTCCGGGTGGCTCTAGTGAGCTATGATCTTAGGCCTGTCATACACAGTAGGTATACCATCTTTTATATCATTGAATACCGATGTTACAAGTTTACGTCGTCATATCGAAGGATAAAGCTCTCCCTAGACTTCGAATACTTCGTCGTTGTATTAAGTCGGTATCTGCATACGAAATGTAATATGCATTCATCTCAACATGCAAATTAAATCCCTGGAATTGTTTACAGTACGAAATATATCTCTTTGGATAGTTCAGTTGTTGATATCTTGTTGGATATTACTGTATCTAACAAGATATTGGCCTAAGGAAGGTGGTTAGGAAGGTTGGATGCAACAATCGCACTGCTAGTCTCCGGCTTCACTGTCAGTGAACATCGACGCCAGAAATAACGCTTATATTGATATAGACTTTTAGGACTGGTATCCGTGTCCCACCAACTAGTTTCCAGTTGAAAACCAGCGTCAGGCTCCGGCTTGACATTTTGCTGAACTGGGAACTATTTGGTGCAGCCGTGAGATCTTGTTTTATTTTTCTACTGTTACAAGGTACCTATTTCTTTTTATATTAACAGTGTTTTCTTTTTTTTTCTTTTTGTGTTTTAATGTCATTGATGTCATAAATGTTGTTTTTTTTGTACCGACCTACTTATATTTTAAATGTTTAATTTTTTTCTATTGCTTTTTTATGCAGTACGTGATCGGCTGCGCCAATAAATGTTTTTTTCTTCTTTTTTCTTCTTTTCTTCCAGAGAAAGTGCTTCAAGTATTCCTTACCAAGTGGTAAGCAATCTTTTAAGCATTTATTTGTACTTACTGCCTAGTATTGCGCCAAAATAACTTCAGCTGTAGACACATGAGTAGACACATTAGGTATTTATGTGATTTCTGTATCAGGGAAGGCGCTACAGCATCGGATATAACAAGCGCACTTCTAGACAACACTCACGCATAACCAGCACATGGCTAGTGATGCGTAAGTAAACAAAACTTAATTTCCTTAAGTTTCGTACTAATATTACCTGAGCCGTACAGGCAAGATTAGACACAGTATGCGATCTTCTCAGCGCAGAGGAAATTAACTACAGCGTTGGATGCAACAAACACACTGCTAGACGACACTTCTCCCGACTATTACTTAAGTCGCAGCGCTGCAAGTACTTATAAATATAATGAAGATGGCAAACTAGCATGCAGTTAACATTTATGTTAAGTGATGACTGCATCCAATAGACACTTACACAAAGACCAGAGCTCAATGCAGATGCATTGCCAGCCCTGAGAATTAAGTTGTTATGTCTCTCTGCTAGTTATTACGGAGCCATACATTACCATCCAACCGGAACACGATAGAGTTGAACACTTCCATTCTACGGTGGATAGATCAAGTAATGCGGTGGTGCCTACGCCCTCAAACTCCGACACTGTAACTTGACCAACTCTATCTGGTTGCTTTCATTCTTCTTCTCTTTCGTGTCACTCTTGTCAGAGTGGTCGTGGTCACGTTAAGGCGTCCGCGTTGGTGTTGGAGGCAGACACAGCTCTCTTCACGATCTCCCGTTATCTTCCTCGGTTTGTGGACTGTCATTAGAATTCTTGAAATATTACCTGAGCCGTAGATACGTGAGTAGACACAGTATGCGATCTCCTCAGCGGAGAGGACATTACAGCACTGGATGTAACCGGCGCACTGCTAGACGACACTGTCTCCGGCGTCACTGTCGCTTGGCTTGCTGCACTGCAAGCGCTTGCCACGCTCACGTTATCCGCTTGTTCTGCTTCCGCATCAGTGTTGTGGTCTTCTTCTTCTTCCCTATTATCGGAACGGTATTATTTTGCATTATTTATTTGTATTATTACGCAATAATTTATACTATTACTTTTTATGTAATGAAAGTGGCAAAAAGTATGCAGTTCACATCGATGTTAAGTGATGACTGCAGCCTACTTACACAAAGACCATAGGTCAAAATGCAGATGCGTTACCACTTCTGAGGCCTAAGGTGTTATGCCTCTGTGCCGGAAATTACAGGGGTACATTACCACCTGACCGGAACACGAGAGTGCTGAACATTACAATTTAGCGGCATGTATATTAGGTAATGCGGTGGTGAAATGCAATGCCAATGAAAGTGGTTACCGTCGCCTATGAACATTTGCAACACCGGGGCAGTTGCCAACGCGCTGCCAGCCCTGAAGGACTCTTCTAACGCTAGTTTTGAAGAACCCCATATTACTCTCATACGATTATCGCTTCGTTTTTGGTTCCATTTACGCAAACAAACTATATGCAATCATAACAATCACTCACACATACAACATAGACAATGCTGGTATTCGATTGGTCGCAACAACGTCATTTCGCCGAGCGTCATGGAAATATCCAATAAACTGATGCGCTGGGGTGGACCATATTTAATCTAATGATTGAACAAAAGGAACTTCGGTAGCACAGTGGGTAGAGCTGGGTGTGTAATCCAGTGGATACGGGTTCAAATCCCGCCTGACGTCAAAATTTTCTTTCCATTTTTAATTGCCAATAAAATAAAACAATTCTTCATATTTATCACTTGTTTTACTGTCGACATCTCCGGGCACTCCTGCAACTTTAGTACTGGGTTTGATCCTCAGTTCGGGGAGTTCGATGTTTGAGAATCTTAAAATTTTCGACAGTTTCCCACTACTACCCTCCAAGTTTGATAGCGTGCCCGGAGTATAGAACAACACGGGCCACCGGCCGCGGCGGATCGGAGGGGAGTAGCCATGTTATGCAGACTTTCCCCTCTGTCAAAGTACAAGCACAAGTGAGCCTATGCCTGTCGCAGAGATGTTTAAATGTGTGCGTGAAATTGTTTATGTATTTTGTTAAAGTCAAAGTGTGAGTTTCGTAGTAGTAGACGATTTTTGTAGAGTGTGTGTATCAGTCACACAAATTTCCCTCCGCAAAAAATTACAGACTGTTTTGCATCGGTAACAAACGCTATGGCTACTCCCTCCGGTCGGCCGGTGGCCCGTGTTGCTCTATGGCCCGGAGAATGGGCTCGACACCTACTACATGGGACAAAACGTAATTGACGAATAGTCATACATTTACTTTTGTCTTCCTCTTCGCGAAAAACAGGCGTGATGTTACGTTTATTTTCATAGGAAAAAAGTTGAGTTTTTAATAAAAATACGGAACAGTAATAAACTAACAAGCAATCAACACAAGTCCCCTTTAACATACGTGCCTTGACAATACCACTACAACCTCTTAGTAATTAAACTCATAGTTTGCGTCTACAGCCTCAAGTGCCTTGTTATGCACCCTCCGATTATAATTTTGACTGCAATTACGTTTTTCACCTTATAACTTTTAGCGCGATTTTGCATTTAGTCGGGAACTCGTTAATGTGCCAAACGTTTGGTAAAGATCTCGTGAAATCAAACATTTTACTGAAACGGCAGAGTTCCAGGGTAGGAGATCGAGGGCGTAGGCACCACCGCATTACCTAATATACTTGCCGCTAAATGGTAGTGTTCAGTATTATCGTGTTCCGGTCAGGTGGTAATGTACGGCCCTGTAATTCCCGGCACAGAATCACAGAAGCATAACACTTTAGGCCTCAGGAGTGTTAACGCATTTGCATTTTGACCTCTGGTCTTTGTGTAAGTGTCTATAGGCTGCAGTCACTTAACATCAATGTGAGCTGCAAGCTTGTTTGCCACATTCATAACTTAAAAAAAAACTATCGTGGGCCCGATTAGATGGTAATGTATGGCCCCGTAATAACTATCACAGAGACAAAACAACTAAGGTCTCAGGGGTGGCAATGCATCTGCATTTTGACCTCTTGTAAGTGACTGCATGCTTGTTTGCCACATTAATTACATAAAAAAACTATGAACTAAATAAATCTACAAAAATTGTAATGGAATTTGAAATCAAGGAACAAAACCTAATCATTATAAACTAATAACTTTTAAAACCATTTTCATGAATACTTGAATGTTTCACACAACAGGTACGTTTTATTATTACCCATTACATACAAAAACAAAAAACGAAATAGAACTAAGGGTCCAACATAATTGAGATTCTAGGGTAACTGCCTCGGTACCCTAGTGGTAGCAGGCCACTACTACTACGCTGAGGTCCTGGTTTCGATTCCCTGGTCGGAGATTATCAGAGATAACGGTGTAAAGTCCCTTATCTCTGGTTCTATTGGGATTTTTTCCGTTTTCTAGCAATTTCCCAGTACCTCGAAGTTTGGTAATGTGCCCGGAGATGTCAACAGGCTCGCCACCAGGGCAAAACGTAACCGGAAAATCGTGGGTGTTTAGGTGTGTTACGGGCGTGAAGTTACGTTAGTTTTAATGTAGGGATCCGAATTATGTGAACAGCATACTTGTCTGCCCCCTTCGTTCCATTAAAACGATCAGCTATTTAAAACTAATACAACCCTACTTGCTAGCTTCAAATTTTACTATACCTTTGCTCAACATTTTCCGAAGCGCGATCAGAATCTCTCAGTCTGGTGTGTTTAGTCCTGCCCGGCAGAAGCCTACGTAGGGACACTCCTCCACCGACCACCTCCGATAGCAGAGTGCTTCTTGAACCATGCGCCGCGCCCAGTTCCAATGATGCTGAACATGCTGGTGATAGGATTGAATATTATTTTGAATACTTTGAAAGTTTTAAGAGCAATAAGGTAAGGTAAGATTGATGTGTTAAAAATTTGTTTTAAGGTAAATTTTACATTACATCTTACATTACATTACAGTTCACTCACTGTAATGCGCATGGCCCCGCGGCTGGTGTAGATTGGAAGCGATATACTCGGTTAAGGCATACGGGCGCGGTGTAGTGTGTGATAGGTGACAGCTAGAGGCAAATTAAAATGCACTTTACCGTGCTTCGGAGGGCAAGTTGAGCCGTCGGTCCCGGTTGCTATCGATAGATAGTAGTCGTAAAACCTTGTCGGAGGCCTTATGGGCGGTTTGAAAACATCCGACAACGGGTTGGCCACTAACCCTTACCTTCACCAACTCGCATTGCAGCAGCGTGGTGGAGTAAGCTCCAGGCCTCCTCCCAAGAAGAGTCTCAGCAGTTGGACGTATCAAAGGTTGCTATTATTATTATTATAATGCTCGGTTGTTCTCCCTCACTGATGTAATTCTCGACTCTTTCTCCATTCTTCATTACCTAATGTTTCTGCCGCTGTATGGTAGTGTTCAGGACTATCGTGTTCCAGTTACATGAAAAGGTATGGCCCCATAATTACTATAACAGAGATACAACAACTAAAGTCTCAGGGCTGACAACGCATCTGCATTCTGGTATTTGATTCTCTATAACCTGCAGTCATCACATAACATCAATCTCAATTGCATGCTTGTTTGCCACCTTCCTTACATAAAATATAGTCAGAGATTCCTTGGCTGCGTGGATTCCGTACACCGCACTTGATTTCTAAGGCAAGCCTGAAAACTACAGATACCGCGTTCTTTAAAATCTTACCATCGCTATCAGTCAATGACTCCTTATCAGCGGCTCTATGGTACGCTCTAGTGCGATGTGCGGAATGCGCGGCTAGAGCTAGTGCTGCGACTGCAGCTAGCGCAGCGAGCGCCCCCGCCGCCACTCGGGCTCCTCCGCCGCCTCGCCACCACGCACCACCGCTTACTGACGCCCACGCCGCTGATACGTTCCTTATTGGTTCTGGCAGACAAAAAGGGTTGCAAGTAATCACTGGTGGTAGAGCTCCAGTGACGGAGCGGGCATAGGCACCACCGCATTACCTAATATACTTGCCGCTTAATGGTAGTGTTCAGCACTATCGCGATTGGTCAGGTGTACGGCTCTGTAATTTCCGGCACAGAGGCATAACACCTTAGGCCTCAGGAGTGGTAACGCATCTGCATATTGACCTTGGTCTTTGTGTGGGTGTCTATAGGCTGGAGTCATCACTGAACATCAATGTGAACTGTAAGCTTGTTTGCCACTTCCAAAACAAAAAAAAAATGAATAGCGTGCTTGTGTTCCATTCTCATCACAGAAAAAATGGCCTTTTCAAAAAAAAAAAATTTTAATTGCTGTAGGTTTAGCCGGTAAAGAACTTACCAATCTGTGTAGCATGCGCCAAGAAGCCACCAGTGCAGTGTTCGCTGGTGTCTCCCGACCGAAGCTCCACGAGGATATGGCGGCCACCAGCAATTTCTACTACCCCACCATCTGTCGTTGTTTCGACATCACCAGCCTTCAACATAAAAATTGCTGTTGCAATCCAAAACACGACAAAGCGTTGGTTGACTAAATTTTTCAAATATTAAATTCACAACTTTGACACATATTCGAAAAATCCAACATTTTTCTTCCACATTATAAGGCGATTCACACACGGGACCGCGCGCGGCCGCGGTATTTGGTGAAGCAGATTTTATGTCGCTTGGCCTCTCTATTAAATACGTTGATACCGTTCGAACAGACAGATTGACGAACAGATTTTCTTTTTCTTCTATGAAGGAATTGAAAAATTCGATGTTTTCCATATCGGTTAAATATTATTATTAAATTGCTATTTATGAATACCTATTGGATTGTTATTAAAAGTCATTCTCTCTAGGTACCTTATAACCCGACAATGCAAAAGTGTCCTTGTAGACCAATTTGAAATAAAATATATGAATTTTGAATTGTTCACACCGCACCGCCCGACCGCGCGGACTAGTTTACCAACTCACCTCCACTGTAATCTGCGGCGGCGCGCGGTCACGTGTGTAAATCGCCTAAGAGATAAAGGATATTAATGTGCTCATATCTACGCATATTTTAAAACTAAATGGATTGACAGCCACTGTTCGGTTGACTAACTGCAATAGAAACAGAAGTCTTTTCCACTATATGGGTCTCGTCCGAACACCTGAGACTTGTATAAACAGTCTCAGGTGTTCGGATGAATGAATCTAAAGACTTATTTACAAAAATACACAGATCTCTGCCTGACAATCTGTAGATATAAAACTGTATTAAACATACCACAGCAGAACTGTCAGGGCCATCCCACGATGCCAGAAGGGGAGAGCCCAAAGAGTCTCCATCTCTTGCTCTCAAAGCTTGACCAGCGCATGGCAATCGAACTGCTTCGAACCTCAACCGCACCACTAAGCCTTCTTCGGCCTGCCAACAAAAATATGATTCAAACTAAAATATTTATTACCTTACCTTAGCTCCTTACTTAGCATCAATTTTTAACTTATGTATTGATCAGGGAGTCTTTCCAGATTTATTAAAGTTTAGTAAAGTTATACCGTTATTTAAATCAGGTGACAATAAAAAACCTAATAATTATAGACCGATATATCTATTCTGCCTGTTCTCAGTAAAGTGTTCGAAAAACTGATGCTTACTCAATTGCTGTAACATTGCAACACAAATAACATCTTACACGAACAGCAATTTGGTTTTACAAAAGGACGTTATACAACCGATGCCGGTGTTGCTTTATTAAAACATATTTTTGAAGCTTGGGAGGATTCACAAGATGCTAAAGGTATATTTTGCGACCTTTCAAAGGCGTTTGACTGTGTGGACCACAATACATTAATTCACAAACTTGATCATTATGGACTTGAAAATAAAGCTCTTCAACTTGTTCAATCTTACCTTAAGGATCGGGAACAAGTAGTTCAAGTGAATGGAGTAAAATCTCAAGGTGCAAAGACAGGAATGGGTGTCCCACAGGGCTCAATATTAGGAACATTTCTGTTTTTAGTCTACGTTAATGATTCATTTCTTCATTTGATGCCTAACAGTATGCCCAAAACAATTTTATTTGTAGACGATACTTCAATAGTTTTTAAAGTGAACAGACGAAATCCAGATTACGATACTGTAAATAAGGTCATAGGAGAAGTACATAAATGGTTTACTGTCAATAATCTTGCACTGAATAGTAAAAAAACCAAATGTATCCGTTTTACCCTCCCTAATGTAAAAAGTAAAGAAGGAGACATTTTTATAAACAATGACAAAATTCAATTCGTTGATGACGCTACCTTCTTGGGAATAACGCTTGACTCGAAGTTACAATGGGGACCACATATTAGGCAGTTAGCGAAACGTCTGAG
Organism: Macrosoma leucophasiata; assembly: GCA_036365455.1. Classification (NCBI taxonomy): domain Eukaryota; kingdom Metazoa; phylum Arthropoda; class Insecta; order Lepidoptera; family Hedylidae; genus Macrosoma; species Macrosoma leucophasiata. Next base: position 20,837,175 of record JAWQUS010000003.1, on the reverse strand, counting down.
TGCCCCAGCTTATGCTGTTAGAAAAATTAGGCAATTAACTGATATAGACACTGCAAGACTTGTTTATTTTAGCTATTTTCACAGTGTCATGTCCTATGGTATTTTATTATGGGGTCGAGCGGCTGACATACAATAAATTTTTGTATTACAGAAGAGGGCCATTAGAGCGGTGTATAACTTACGTAGTCGTGATTCTTTGAAATAACTATTTAAAGAAATAAATATAATGACAGTCTCTTGCCATTACATCTATGAAAATATACTTTTCGCGAGGAAAAATTTTCATCTCTTTGATAAAATATCCGATAGGCATAGTTATAATACGAGGAATAAGAACAAGTTGTCTCTGCCAAGTTTTCGACTGACGAAAACTAATACATCTTTCCTAAAATATAGTGTAGAATTTTATAACAAAATCCCAGCCGGGATTGCTGAACTTACCGATAGTAAATTCAAAGCATTAATTAAACGCACTCTATGTAAAAAGGCTTACTATAAACTCGAGGACTATCTCAAGGATAGAAATGTTTGGCTAAATGCTGATCTAGCTCCACAAGGGAGTTAAATGTAATAATCAAAGTGTGATGTTGATATTATATTGTTAATTTTAAGCTTGTTTAAATTATGGAAAATTGTAAAAATATCTGTTTTTTCCGGCAAGTTTTTCTCAGATCATATTGGCCTTTGGAACTTTGCCGGTGAATGACAAAGAATGACTCTTTTTCTTTTCTTTTACTCTTTGTTATCAGTTTGTAAAGGGGAAATGAGACATTCTACTGATATACTTTTTACATTAGTTTATTATATTTAGTTTTATCTAAGTGATATTCTTGACTTTACATATATTTTTTATCTTGTTTGACATGTTTACAATTGTTATTCACTTTAATTTTTTGTTTGTTTTTGACGTGTCATAAGAGGTGCCTGTCACTCTAAATGAATAAATGAGTTTCTGATTCTGATTCTGATTATTAGTGTAGTAGTAGTGTTTTACTGGTGGAGCTCCAGTGACGGAGCTCGTGGGCGTAAGCACCACCGCATTACCTAAGATACTTGCCGCTAAATGGTAGTGTTCAGCACTATCGTGTTTCGGTCAGGTGGTAATGTACGGCCATGTAATTTCCGGCACAGAGGCATAACACCTTGCCTCAGGAGTGGTAACGCATCTGCATTTTGATCTTGGTCTTTATGTGGGTGTCTATAGGCTGCAGTCATCACTTAACATCAATGTGAACTGCAAGCTTGTTTGCCACTTCCATTACATTAAAAAAAGTGTGGACGTGCTTCGGCTAGCGCGCGCGACCTAGCGCTTAAGCTATTTAGTGTCGGGCGCGTCCAGACAGAGCGAGCAGCCTCGCGCGGCAATTGCCTCGCGAGGCTTCTCGATCTGTATGGATGCGCCTAATGGCATATGCATATACATATATAAATATATGTATAAATACACACATAGATATACTCATCAAAAACTTAACACTGAGAATACCGTGATAGAAGATATCACCCGCATACCACAAGGACCAGTCCCTACAATCATGACCCGTTCACGAGTATGACGCATGTGGCAGCCATTGCTCTCCTCGGCCATTTTGAAGGGAAGTGAGCAACGCGTCAACAGTCCGATCATCCGATCAAAAACAATTTTCATTTACGAATAAACGTAGACAATGTAGTAGTCTAACAATTTTCAAATGATTCAACACATTTTTTGCTTAACCGGTACCTTAACAAATTTGTTAAAGTTAGGTAGATATATGATGAAATCCAGCGTCAGATTCATACAACTTGACGTATAAATAATTTCAGTGCATTTCTCAGTTCGCAATGGTTGACATTTTAGAGCGAAGCGAGCTTAATGCATTATGAGCACTATAATTGTATCCGCCTTTTTTCAAATGGAAAATTGTAATATATAAATTTTAAAATATGATCAGGATGAGAGTAGTAAACAGAATTCATGTATGTTTTTAGTTATTAAAGAAACAACAATGTTGTAGTTAAAACTAAAAAATCAGGTATTTTTCAGAATTTGAACTCGATACCTCTACCCTAAAAATATTGTCTGGCTACCATTTTTTCATTCAGGTAGTTTACAAAATCTAAATAAATAAAGTTAATAAATAAAAGTGTCACACAAAATTTCATATTTTGTATGTAATTTAACTTGTCGTATAAAAATAATTTCAGTGCATTTCATAGTTCGCGACGCTTGACATTTCACAACGACTGAGCGAACCCAGTTTAATACATTATGAGCACTATAATTGTATCCGGCATTTTCCAAATGGAAAATTGTGATATAGGAATTTTGGAATACTTATGATTAGGATGAAAGTAGTAAGTAGGGCTCGGGACGTGACAACCTTAGTGGAGGAGAATTATTCCGCTAGTACAATCAGTCGCCTCGGTAGCCTAGTGGTAGCAGGCCACTACTACTACGCTGAGGTCCTGGGTTCGATTCCCGGGTCGTGGGTTATCAGAGATAATGGAGTCCAGAGAGTGAAAGTCCTTTATATCCGGTACTGTTGGGATTTTTCCATTTTCTGGAAATTTCCCAGTACCTCGAATTTTGGTAATGTACCCGGAGATGTCAACAGACTCGCCATCTGTTACATGGGACAAAACATAACCGGTGAAACGAGGATGTTTGCATGGATGCATCTCTGCCTAACCCTTCGGGATAACAGGCGTGAAGTTATGTTATTAAGATTATCTTAGAAAGTTAAAAGTACTTAGTGGGGCACGATACCAACGACTACAATTTTCGCAAGATCTTAGCGCAAGATTTGCGGTGTATCACTCACCGATCGCGTTCGTAATGAAGATGTAAGAAAGAGGCTTTGTGTGAATTATAGTATCGGTGTATAAATGAAAAAAGGCATGCTCCGATGGTCCGGGCATATAGAAAGAATGTCGAATGAGCGAATGACTAAACAGATAAACAATGCGAATGTGGATGGTTGCAGAGGCCCAGGTCGAGTTCTGTCTGATGGTGGGGTCAAAAGTCTTAGGAATCGGCGTGCATGTATGAAGAGAATGATGAAGGTAGGCGAGGCACGAGAGGTATGTCAGGACCGGGATATCTGGCGCTCTACACTCTCTGCCTACCACGTTAGGAACCTGGCGTGAAGATACATATACAATTTTATAACTTTCCGTGCCAGAAATTGTTTTAATTTACCCAAACTCAATGGATTATTAACTACGCGACTATACTGATGTCTTTTTTATTGCTGCCATTTCAATAAAATTGTAAAGACAAAAATTCAGAGCACGTGTAAAAGGTACAATCAATACAGCTCCCTTATTACCATATTCCTTTTGACTGCCAAAAAATACCGATATCAGGAAAGGCCAAATATCATGAAAGGCCAGAAAACACTCTTTCATTGGACCCGATGAGTCAGCAAATATCACGACCCTTCCGCATTCCACCCAATGTTTAGAATTGTGAAATTGAAAATTACGTATTCAGCTGAACTGTTATCGAACTCGATCGAACTATTTGTATTTGAATATGAGATTTGCGACGGCGACGAAACTGTGTTAGTGGAGGTGGATTTGTTATTCATGGGTATTATTGTTATTCAACTTCGAGGGACTGATTATTGAGAAATGTTGGGTCGAAACTGATCTGCCGTATAACATAAGTATTAGAGGCTAATAATAATTATATTTATGTGAGAGGGTTTCCAAACTTAGAACTATAACTATAAATACTTTTTTCATCAAATCTATTCAAGTGCGATGTGTATAGATATTTTTGTGAAAATTACGTTGACGAATGGTTGCCACACCCAGGAAGATCAAGACTGACATACTTACTATGACCAAATACGTCGAATACTATCTGAGGGTAGGGTCAAAAGTCTTAGGGATCGGAGTGCATGTATGAAGAGAATGATGGATGTGGAACAAGCACGGGAGGTGTGTCAGGACCGGAATATCTGGCACTCTACACTCTCTGCCTATCCCGTGAAGGACATGGCGGGAAAATACATCCAAAGCGATACATTGAAGTTCAAGGTAAACCATTATTTCTGAAAGTCAATCATTCGAAAGCTAGACACATCCAAAGTGTTAAAAAGAGTGCCGCTCCCCCATATACCTACGAGATATTCTTAACCGTTTTGTTATATTCTATATTTTAAAACGGTCAATAAAACTTTCAAAACCGGTTTCGCGGTCGAGCCCGACTCGCACTTGGCCGCTTTTACATCACACTTTGTGTGACAGCTACTCTTTTTCTCAATGACTTATTCGGGGCTATGCAATCAAAGTTCCATCTCGGAAACAGATTTTTTTATGTCACTTAGGTGGCAAACATGCTTGCAGTCCACATGGATGTTAAGTGATGACTGCAGCCTATAGACATCTACATAAGATTCAGAGGTCAAGAAGATGCGTTGCCACGTTGTTGATGTTACCAACTAACCGGCCCGCGATCATTTAGCGGCAGATAGATTAGGTAATGCCAAAGAATATGTAATAATACTACGTATAGAATGGACACTTCGACGTCCCGCCCGATTTCTCGCCTCACCCAACCTCCTCCCCCTCTTATGGGAGACGTTTGGTATTTTCTACGAGCTACGCACACAGGTGCAAGTGTCACTGATTGATGGTCTCTATTTCACATATAAAGACCAAATTAAGCGTTAATATGGAATTTTGGGCGAGTGTCCGCGATGTGGTAATGCGGAGGTGCTTACGCCATCGCGTCTATGCACTGGAACTGTTTAGACGACCCGATTTGTCCAACGGTGAAAGATTACCGTTTGATTCGAAAGGTCGCGGGTTCGATTGCCGCACCGGGACAAATATTTGTATGGCCTACAGATATTTGGTTCGGGTCTGGGTGGTAGAGCTCCAGTGACGGAGCTCGCGGGCGTAGGCACCACCGCATTACCTAATATACTTGCTGCTAAATGGTAGTGTTCAGCACTATCGTGTTCCGGTCAGGTGGTAATGTACGGCCCTGTAATTTCCGGCACAGAGGCATAACACCTTAGGCCTCAGGAGTGGCAACGCATCTGCATTGTGACCTTGGTCTTTGTGTGGGTGTCTATAGGCTGCAGTCATCACGTAACATCAATGTGAACTGCATGCTTGTTTGCCACTTCAATAACATAAAAAAAAAAAAAAAAATACATTGTACAATACGGGGTTCTTCAAAACTTGCGTCAAAAGAGTCCTTCGGGGCTGGCTGCGCGTTGGCAACTCCCCTGGTGTCGCAAATGTTCATGGGCAACGGTAACTACTTTCCATCAGATGGCCCGTCAGCTTGTCTGTCAATACTTTGACATCAAAAAAATCTACAACGGCATCCACGACATAAGTTTATACCTAGGGTGGGTTGTGAGTGTAAGCGTGTTTTTTTTATTTTAACTGTAGCACCAGTTAAAGTCTAGTGGTAGAGCTTTATCGGTAGTTTCCGTATTTCGCAAAGCACTCAAAACAAATTGAACTGGGTACATAACCATTAGCAGTACATTACACGAGGGTCAGTCTATCAGGCTTCGATGGGTAAGTTTTAATTGGTACGTAAACGGCAACACCCAGTTCCGTTGGAAATTCAATCTGAACACAAGTTGGGGACATTTGAGTAATTAGTTTCGGGGTACTCAATGATCTTGAGTTTGACGAGGATCTGTGTAAGGTTGGGAGTCGTAATGAATTAAAATAAAGTTTTAATACAATAGTCATATTAGCTTTCGGGTGGTAGTCTCGGCCAAGAAATCATAAGTATTAAAATAGATACCTATTTTAGCAAGCAGGGAAGCAGGTTTTTTATGTAATGAAAGTGGCAAACAAGCATGCAGTTCACATTGATGTTAAGTGATGACTACAGCCTATAGACACCCACACAAGACCAGAGGTCAAAATCCAGATGTGTTACCACTTCTGAGGCCATTGGTATTATGCCTCTGTTCCGGATATTACAGGGCCGTACATTGCCACCTGACCGGAACACGATAGTTTTTTTTATGTTATGAAAGTGGCAAAAAAGCATGCAGTTTACATTGATGTTAAGTGATGACTGCAGCCTATAGACATCTACACAAAGACCAGAGGTCAAAATGCAGATGCGTTACCACTCCTGAGGCCTAAGGTGTTATGCCTCTGTGCCGGAAATTACAGGGCCGTACATTACCACATGACCGGAACACGATAGTGCTGAACACTACCATATAGCGGCAAGAAAATTAGTTGTCACACAGATAAAAAAAAATTAATTGCAGAGAGTGACACACACAACTTTAAAGGTACCTCACAAAATATTTTGAAGGAGTTGTATCCGCACCACACTACTTATTTTTTAAGGCGCTAATTTTATAGGCACACATAAAAATCACTTTTACAATTTAATGAATATTATATTGTAATTTATTTCGTTACACAATAACGAAAAGAAAAACGCGCGACTTTTTTCCGCTATGCGCGTTAGGCCTTATTTGCATCGACTATTCAATTTGTATCACCCGCCATAACAACACACAGAGCCCGGTAGCACTATTTACTAACTATAATGGCTTCGATACAAGTTTCAAAGTTATTTAACGTTTAAGTTTCCATTGGCGTTTCAATCAGCTATTGTTTGGTGTACATGGCAAGTTCTTAAACTTTGTATAGGTCGCGCCAGGTAAAAAGAACGCTGGCGGTCAAGCTGCGCGTCATGTGTTTTTATTTCATTTTATGTTTTTCTATGTAATATAGTTTTCAATCTGCCTACCAATACACGAAACCGCAAGCGAAAGCTAGATCAAAAATAAACCAATAGGGCTAGTACTTTCGTGCGCGAGTGTACCGATGCGCGAACACATCCCTTCTACTTTCTTCCAGCGTTTTTTTTACGTGGCGCGACCTATATGACTAAACATATTGATGCTTTGACCATTTTTTGACGACCCGGTTAGTCCAGCGGTGTGAGATGACCGTTTGATTCGAAGGGTCGCGAGTTCGATCCCCGCACCGTTACAAATATATGTATGACCTACAGATACTAGTTTTGGGTCTGGGTGTTTGTGTATATGTTGTTTGTGTACAACGGCACCCACGACACAAGTTTATACCTTGTGGGATTGTGAGTGTAAGCGTATTTTTATTTTATTTTGGCCTTTGTTTCTGCTAAAGCTGTATTGTATGGCCCTGTTATAACTATCACAGAGGCCAAACAACTATGGTCTCAGGGGTGGCAATGCATGAAAATGTATTGCCACCCCTGAGACCTAAAAATCTGAGGTCAAAATGTAGATATTGACCTCTGGTTTTTGTGTAAATATCTATAGGCTGCAGTCATTATTTAACAGCCATGTGAACTGCATGAGTCATTGCCACTTTTGTAAAAAAAAAAAAAACTAAAATAGTGTGTGAAAAGTGAAATAAAGCACACAGCACAGCGCTGCTCAATGCTGATTTGTCCCTATTCTTGACGAGTCTAAGTTAAATAAGACTGCACAGTATCCAAAAATAAATATTGCACATCGACCCTAAGAAGGACACTACGGCTTATTTCGGGTCTGCAGAGCGTTATCATTTTCGCACCTTACCTATGTGACGTTTGTCGACCATTTTGATCAAGTTTTGACCAACATCGGACTATCGGTGCTGACGTAGACAGTGTGCAGCAGAAATAACGCTCTACGAAGTCGAAACTAGCCGATTGTCTCCTTCGTAGGCTCGATGTGCAGTATTTGTTGTTGCGGAGTACTGTATAAGAGATAAATTGACATGTGTATCGATCAACAATCTTTTTTTTGTTACTATTTATGTAGAATAGAATAGAATAGAAAAACTTTATTTGTAACAACAACAATAACACATAAAAAAAAAAACTAAAACTAAAAAAAAAAAAAACGTAACTTCACGCCTGTAATCCCCGAAGGGGTTGGCAGAGGTAAATGCATGCATTCAATCATACATGCAAACACCCACGACTCGCCGGTTACGTATTGGCCCATGTAACAGGTGGCGAACCTGTTGCCATCTTCGGGCACATTACCATACTCCGGGGTACTGGGAAACTTCCAGAAAATGGAAAAATCCCAATAGAAGCAGAGATAATGGATTTTTAACCGTTATCTCTGATAGACCCGACCCGGGAATCGAACCCAGGACCTCCTGCGTAATAGTAGTGGCCTGCTACCACTACGCTACTGAGGCAGTTAAACTAAAACTAAGAACATAAAATCAAGGTTGTTACAAAAAGGTCCCCAATTCAGCATAAAACCGATCTTACGAGCGGCGCTGGTCTTCCATTGCTGCCGATTTTGTGACATATAGGACCTAAATTATGTGTATTATTGTTAAATAATTGATAGAATTCCATATGATAAAGTACAATGTGGCTTTTACCAAGGTCAACACCTAGACGTAATACATGTGTAGACCTTAATCCATTTATGTATCATCAATGTATGAATATAAATTGTTCCAAAGTTCCATGCATATAAATAAGTGATCTACATAATTTCAGTTCCCACAGGAACTTTCTGGTGATCCACAGTAATCTTTATTCTTTTATCAAGGGACATTATTATATTAAATTAATAAAATTTCGTATAATGATCTTCTGAAACAAACGAATTAAGCTCCACCGGACTTGTAATTGAAAAAAACTGACTATCGTCTTTTGGTGGTAGAGTTCCAGTGACGGAGCTCGCGGGCGTAGGCACCACCGCATTACCTAATATACTTGCCGCTAAATGGTAGTGTTCAGCACTATCGTGTCCCGGTCAGGTGGTAATGTACGGCCCTGTAATTTCAGGCACAGAGGCATATCACCTAATGCCTCAGGAGTGGCAGCGCATCTGCATTTTGACCTCTGGTCATTGTGTGGGTGTCTATAGGCTGCAGTCATCACTTAACATCAATGTGAACTGCATGCTTGTTTGCCACTTTTATTACATAAAAAAAAAAAAAAAACTTTATGCCTTTATGCCTCTGAAGAGTTTGGCTAAGATAAAAAGTAATAGTTTAAACAAACAGTCGTTCATACAACCACGATAAATTAATAATGCTACGGACATTCAATTTGTCGGATTTTGATGGCTATCTGTATTAGATTTAAGCTCTCATTTAAAAAAGCTCCTACTGAGTTTAAGTCTATACAAATAAATAAAATTGGAGTGTCTGTTTGTAATTTATAAATAACCACTTTTTACTAAATCCTTATGTAGTATGTATACACGGTACATATACTAATACAACATTTTTTTCAATTTTTGTCTGTCTGTCTATCTGTTTGGCGGGGCTAATCTTGGGAACGGCGGGGCCGATTTTGACGGGACTTTCACTGGCAGATAGCTGATGTGAAAGGGAGTAACTTAGGCTACTTTTATCTTCATACATCCATACATACCTACATACATATAAGTAGAATTGGAGTGTATCCGACTTTGACGGGCCTTCCACGGGTAAGTAGCTGATGTAATAAGGAGTAACTTAGGCAACTTTTATCTGCATACATCCTTACTTCCTTACTTAATATTATAAATGTGAAAGTAACTCTGTCTGTCTGTCTGTCTGTCTGTCTGTCTGTTACCTTTTCACGTCCAAACGAGTGAACTGATTTTGATGAAATTTGGTACAGAGATAGAGTTGACTTTGAGACCGAACATAGGCTACTTTTATCTCCTATTGTTATCTCCATCCCCCTAAAATAGGGGGTGGAAATTTGTATGGAGCATTCTACAATTTTCAAGATAGAAAATTAAAACTCGTTATGTGAACTCTTTGAGTTTAACAATCAAAACGTACATATTTTTTTTTTTAGAAATCTGACTCCATCCCTTTAAAACAGGGGATGAAATTTGAAGGTATTGGGCTTTACGATAGTGTTCAAGCTGGAAAGCCAAAAATAGGTATGCGGACTCTTTGTTATCAAAAGAAAACAACAATTGCTTATTATTGAAATATTTTTTTTTGAAATCTGCCCCACCCCCTTAAATAGGGGGTGGAAATTTGTATGGAGCATTCCACAATTTTCAAGGTAGAAAGTTAAAATTGCCAGCCTGACAAACAATACATACATATTTTTTCTTATTTTATTTACCCCCATCCCCTGAATGGAGGGAGTGAAATTTGTATTGGGCTTTCCGCAGTGTTCAAGATGGAAAGCCAAGAATTGGTATGCGGCCTCTTTGTTACTAAAAAAACAACGTTTACTTGATATTTTTTTTTTTTGGAAATCTGCCCCACCCCCTGTTATAGAGGGTGGCAATTTGTAGGGAGCATTCCACAATTTGGAAGGTAGAAAATTTGAAACTTGGTATGCGGTCTTTTTGAGCCTCACAAATAATTTCGTACATAATTTTTTTTTGGAAATCTGCCCCACCCTCAATCATAGGGGGTGGCAATTTGTAGGGAGCATCCCACAATTTTCGAGGTAGAACGTTGAAACTTGGTATGTGAACTCTTTGAGCCTAATAAATAATTTCATACATAATTTTTCTTTGGACATCTGCCCCCATCCCCTTATCAGAGGGGGTAAAATTTTGTATCGGACTTTAGCCAAAAATTGGTGTCCAGACTCTTTGTTACTAAAGAAAACAATGTTAAAGTTCTTAAAATATATACTTTATTTTGGAAATCTGTCCCAACCCTCTAAGAGAGGAGGTGTTAGCTTGTACGGGTATTTGTCAGTTTTTAATGGCGTTTTTTATGTCGTGAAAGTGGTAAACAAGCATGCAGTTCACATTGATGTTAAGTGATGACTGCAGCCTATGGACACCCACACAAAGACCAGAGGTCAAAATGCAGATGCGTTACAACTTCTGAGGACTAAGGTGTTATGCCTCTGTGCCGGAAATTACAGGGCCGTACATTACCACCTGACCGGAACACGATAGTGCTGAACGCTACCATTTAGCGGCAAGTATATTAGGTAATTCGGTGGTACCTACGCCCGCGAGCTCCTTCACTGGAGCTCTACCACCAGAAAAATTGTTTTTATGAAATTTGCCTAAAAATTGGTTTACAGGCTTCTTATGTTATGTACGAAAAATAGTTGCATCAATATTGGTATGGGACTTACAGCAATTTTCAAGGTGGAATATTAGTGAACAGGCTCTTTGGTACAAAAAAAAAGATAAAGCAGTATCTATAAACAAAACAACTGTTATTACTTTCGGCAAAAGATAAGAGGCAGTGTTGTTGTTGATGGGGGTCACAAGTCTTTTAAAATGCGCTAATGCTGTCTTCTTGATCTGCACTTAAGTCGGGGCAGAGGCTGCGCTACCTATGCTCTGAATTAAACGGTTGATACTACATTGATTATTTATTTGCTTTTGATTTTGTAACTGTATACGAAAATATTATATGAAACTACTGTTCCTAGAGACTTAAAATTTGGTACAAGGATTCCTTTCATGATGTATAAGAAAGGATTTTTAGAGATAAATATAAAAGACTATATGACAACAGGTGTAAACGTTTTGGATTACAATAAAAAATTATCTGTATAGACGAAATGGACAAACTCTGTCCTAAGGGGGGAAAATGTTAATTTTTTTTAATGTTTTGGTAGTGGCAAACAAGCATGCAATTCACATTGATGTTAAGTGATGACTCCAGCCTATAGACACCCACACAAAGACCAAGGTCAAAATGCAGATGCGTTACCACTCCTAAGGCCTAAGGTGTTATGCCTCTGTGTCGGAAATTACAATGCCGTACCGTTATGGAAAGTTTCTCATTCCTGAACTAAAGAGTATAAAATTGGTATATTGGCTAATGATTAGGAATAGTAAAAATGATCTGTTTAAGTGAAATGGACAAATTATGTCCTAAAGGGGGAAAATGAAGTGGTAAATTTTTTATGGAAAGTTTCTCATTCCTGAACTAAGCAGTATAAAAATTGGTATACAGGCTCATGATTAGTAATAGTATAAATGATCTGTTTTAGTGAAATGGACAAAATTTCCAACTAAAGCGGCAAAATGGAGGGGTACTGTTTGTATGGAATTGAGGTTAAAATATGAGTGGGGTTTTTGGTAGTTTCTAAGTTAGAGACTTGAAAAGTGATGTTCCAGTCTTTCTGTTAGGAATTCAAAAATAGGTACGTATGTCAATATTTTGTCAAAATCACCGATAAACTTTCAAATATAAGAGGTTAAAATTAAACAGAGATTTTTGAAGTTATAGACGTGATAAGTGTTCCACATATGGTACGCGACGGGAAACTTGATTAGGACATTTCCATGGGATTGCAGAATTTAAATTATTTATAAAACGACATCCACGCGGGCAACGCCGCGGGCAACAGCTAGTACATACATATATACCTACATACAAATAAATAGAATTTGAGTGTCTCCGATTTTGCCGGGACTTTCACTGGCCGATATCTGATGTGATAAGGAGTAACTTAGACGACTTTTATCTCCATACAACCATATATACATACATACCTACATACAAATAAATAGAATTAGAGTGTCTCCGATTTTGACGGGAGTTTCACTGGCAGATAGCTGATGTAATAAGGAGTAACTTAGGCTACTTTTATACTAGCTGCGCCCATGACATCGTCCGGGTAGATACTGAACAATCATATTTTTTCTCACGTGGACGAAGTCGCGGGCACAGCTAGTAATAAAATAAATACATACGCTTACACTCACAGCCCCACAGTATGTATAAGCCTGTGTCGTGGGTGCCGTTGTACACACACAACACATACACAAATACCCAGACCCGAAACAAATACCTGTAGGACATACAAATATTTGTCGCGATGCGGGGATCAAACCCATCGAACGACCCAAACGGATCAAACGGTCGTCTCATACCGCTAGACTAAACGGGTCGTCAGAATACGTCGTCATTCTAAGAAGTAAATCTTCATTAACATAAAAAATAATCTACTATACAATATTCCAAGCCAAACACCGTTGCATGTAACTTACCAACAATATTAAATTATCGTTTAACTACAACCTGTCATCGACAACCTGTTATTAGGAACTGCTTAGTGTAACATATTATCCAACGTTAACCAGAAATGTTGCTCTGGATAATATAATAATACCAAATTATGATAGGGAAGCGATTACTAGTTCTGATTGTATAATTAATTCGAAAATTGAATTGGAATTAGAAATTGTTTTAATTCACTAATTGTTAGCAAATATGATTTATGATTTGTGCAGATTTATAATAGTTTGATTGACATAATTATACATTTTAGATTGAATAAACATTTTATCGTGTGTTACTTTTAAGACACTGACTCGATGGTCGATGTAGCATACTACTACTACTAAGCTCTGGTACCGGGTTTGGTATCCAGAGGGTCAACCGCATATCTCTAATGCTTTCGTTAAACTTTCAATTATGAGATCATCTTGTCAGTTTCGTAGTCTATAATATAAAAATAAGTCGGGTTTTCCTTTCTGACGCTATAACTCCAGAACGCACGAACCAATTTCCACGGTTTTGCATTCGTTGGAAAGGTCTCGGGCTCCGTGAGGTTTATTGCAAAGAAAATTCAGAAAAAAAAATTCAACGCGGGCGAAGCCGCGTGCCACAGCTATTCGTTTATGAAAACGACAGCAAGAGGCTAGACAACTAGGGCTCCCACACATAACTGCGAATTCGCATCGCATCTCAGTTTTGTGTAACCGCCCTTAGGCAGTCGACCCCTGGTCGGGTTATTCGATAAACTTTGTTAGAGCTCGTCTAAGCTAAAATGACGCGCCCCACTATCGCATTAACGCAGACTAGCAAATATCAAATATCGACGTAAGACATATACAAATGCTGTAGTCATTGGTCAGTCAGTCAGTCAAACGCCCATTTCTTTGTAGACCAGACCGTATTTGAAGCAGATTTTTTTGGATTTGTTGTCTGTCCTACTTGTCATAAATTGCCTGAACGCGCGAGAGAGCGGACGTTTTATTTCATACAATGTGCCAGTGCTGCTCCATAGGGAGAGCGTTGTCGCATTCATCACGCGACTAGTCGACCGAGACGTTGAAATTCAGATCATAGTTCGCGTAGTAGTCGACGCTCCCACACAGATAAAGTGTCATCTAAACTTATAATAAAACTGTTGAAGTGTGAATTCTGTACATTAAAAATATTGAAAAAATAAATACCAGGGGATGTTACTAGATCGATACCGAGCACAAATATGTGATTAGAAAAATTTTTGTCTGCCTGTCTGTTTGTTCAAGCATCACATAAAAACTACTGGTCCGATTACAATGAAACTTGGTATGATTATATTTTAAGCTTTGGCGCACAACACTGGGTACTCCGAAAAAATGTCTGCATGCCTGTGTTTTTGTGCACCCTAATTTCAGAAACGGCTTATTCGATTTGCGGTTTTCAATAATATATTGTGGTAAGTTTCACTTAACATTAAGTGTTTGTTTCATGTGAATCGGTTCAGATATACAAAATTTATGTTAATTTAAAGAATCATATCGAATATTTTTAAGCTATTCTGTATCTTTGTTCTATATTTTAGGGGGTTTCGTACCTAAAAGGTAAAAACGGGCCCTACGGATTACTAATCCTCCGCTGTCTGTCTGTCTGTCCTTCTGTCTGTCTGTCTGTCCATCCGTCCGTCTGTCTGTCACCAGGCTGTATCTCATAAATAGTGATAGCTAGAAAGCTAACATTTTCATAAATTATGTTTTTCTGTTACCGCTATTAAAACAAAATTAATTACTAAGAACAGAAAATGAAAATGTTAAGGGGTCCAAGGGGGCATACAATAAACGTGTTTTTTTTCGTATATTTTTTTAACGGTAGCAAGTAGACGCTTAAAATTTTCACAGAATTTTTAGATCTTTTGTTGTATATTATGTTCCATAATAAATCTATACAAATAAATAAAATCGGAGCGTCTGTTTGTAATATTAAAATAACCGCTTTTTACTAAATGCATGTGTATGTATACACGGTACATAAACCAAAACAACACTTTTTACAATTTTGGTCTGTCTGTCTGTCTGTTTGGCGGGGCTAATCTTGGGAACGGCTGGACCGATTTTGACGGGACTTTTATCTCCATACATCCATACATACCTACATACAAATAAGTAGAATTGGAGTGTATCCGACTTTGATGGGACTTTCACTGGCAGATAGCTTATGTAATAAGGAGTAACTTAGGCTAATTTTATACTAGCTGCGCCCACGACTTCTTCTTCGTTCGGTAGATACTGAACAATCATATTTTTTCTCACGTGGACGAAGTCGCGGGCACAGTTAATATTTGCACTCACACATCGAAAGCAACTAATTAAGTAGCGCGTCATTTCAGCTTAGACAAGCTCTACCTAAGTATTATTGGGATTTTTACATATTAAGTACGAGTAAGTTACGAAGTGCCACTCTCGAAGTTAATTATTTAACCGGTACGAACTATGGTGGCAACCATTGGCATGGAAAAAAAAACGCACCTGGCGAATATTGTTTGCATTCATGAATACGTGCACTTATTTAGTCTACTACTTCGATAAAGGAGATGTTGCAAAAATGTATGGACCGCCGGCCATGTATTGTACACAATATCATTAAAAAGGCAAAATCAATATAAAAACGTTTTTACTGCATATTTTCACTTGTTTAGCTTTGTTTGCAGTTACAAAACATTATTTGCAGTTAGAATTGAAACTTAAAGCCAACATGGCGAATATGGCGGACGATGCCATTTTGAAATTTTCATTTTTTAAATTGTTTTTTGATTATCTAGTACTTGGAGAATAAAAAAAATATATAAATACTATCGAAATCGATTGATTCCAAGCGTTGGCTGTATCGCCGCCATGTTGAACATGGTTGAAAATGATAAAATCGTTTGAATTAAATGTGGTGGTAACTCTAAAATATATTCTTGATTAAATTAATTGTATCTTTTTCGGATTCTTCTATAATTTACCCATTTTTTGAGGACATGTACGAACCAGGGCCGAGCTCGCAACATCTCCTTTAGACATGAAGTTGTTAAATAAATCTACTGTAAGTGAAATAATAAATCTGATGCACAATATTCCAAGCCAATATCCATTACCACTTAGTTTCCAACAACATTAAATTATCGTTCAACTACAACTGTCATCAACAACCTGTTATTATGAACTGCTTTGTGTAACATATTACGCTACGCTAACCGGAATGTAGCCAGCAATAATATAATTGTGGTAGATTAAACGTAAACGTAGTCTGTGCGTGTTGTACCGTCTCTACAATGGTGAGTGCTCTGCTGAACTGTTTGACATGGTGCCACCGTCTCTTTTCCTACACCGTACTACCCGCCGAAGAGAGAAGTTCCACCCACACCGACTGGACACTTGGCAGTACTCAACGGTGCGGTTTTCATGTTCGTTCCCGCCCAGAACGTGTAAATTGTGGAACGAACTTCCCTCTGAGGTGTTCCCTAGGTGCTACAATATGGGGTTCTTCAAAAATGGCGTCAAAAGAGTCCTTCGCCCTGAAGGACTCTTTTGGCAGCGCGTTGGCAACTCCCCTGGTGTTGCAAATGTTCATAGGCGACGGTGATCACTTTCCATCAGGTGGCCCGTTTGCTTGTCTGTCAATCTTCAGACATAAAAAAAAAAAAAAAAAAAACGTAACTTCACGCCTGTAATGCCCGAAGGGGTAGGCAGAGGTAAATGCATGCATTCAATCATACATGCAAACACCCATGACTCGCCGGTTACGTTTTGGCCCATGTAACAGGTGGCGAACCTGTTGCCATCTTCGGGCACATTACCATACTCCGGGGTACTGGGAAACTTCCAGAAAATGGAAAAATCCCAATAGAAGCAGAGATAAAGGATTTTTAACCGTTATCTGTGATAGTCCCCGACCCGGGAATCGAACCCAGGACCTCCACGCTACTGAGGCAGTTAGATGCTGATGGTAGATTATGTTACGGAATTAATGGCCTTATTACACAGCACGGTATTCAGGGTACGATAGCAAGGGTCAGGGTAGTGTTATAACATTTAGGGAGTTAGGGCCCTAATTAGGGCGACCGGAGCGGCCCGGTCAGCCTAACGCCCTAACTAAATACAGTACAAATACGAACAGTATGGAAACTACGTACAAAACAACATGCGCATCGACGCTTGAGTAACGAGTGATTCGTAGCTGCAGCATCGCGAGAACCGCTTAGGGGCCTCGTTGATGCGCATGTTTGTGTGATTGCGCCACCGTTTCAACGTTTTGTACGTAGTTTCCATACTGTTCATATTTGTACTGTGACTAAGTTAGGGCCCTGTCAACCGGATAGTGTAATAAGCGGCAACCCGGCGCGAGGTCACGCCCACACTTTCTGCCGGACCCTGAATACCGTGTCGTGTAATAACCTTTTAACTCTGATTGTATGATTCATTCGAAAATTGAATTGGAATTAGAAATTGTATTACGTTTAGTTACGGTAAGCAAATCTTATTAGGATGAGTGTAGATTCATAATTGTTCGGTGGACATAAATATACACATGCTTTCTCGCCAACAGCCTTGCAGCCCGACACCTGGCACCGACTTCAACGTAACCACAACAGCTATAAAGTGGCTTGTCCATTCGCATTACCAGCTCTATTGCTCATTACTTAGTAAGTTTCAAAGAGCTAGTCCGATCCTTCTTTCAAACTACCTATCCGTTTTTCAAGTTTCACAGTATCCTTTTAATTGGCAAATTCTGAATTTTAAAAGTTATCTTTCAATTTGCTCTTTTTTCTTCTTCTTTGTTAACAATTTAAGGCTCCACAGTGATGAATATTTCATTTAAAATAAGTAATGTAACGATTTTCTAAAGGTTGTTTAACCAGGGTAATGTGGAAAGGTGGAAATCCTCACCTGTAGCAACCAGAAGGACCTCGAAGGGCACGCTCTCGCAGAGCCCGCCAGCAGTCTTGCAGCCGGCGCCAGGTGCAGCACGCAGCCGCAGCGACACCTGGCGCCGACTTCCGCAACGACGACTGAAGAGTCGCCCGCCCACGGCCTGGCTGTGCATTCGCATGCTGCCAACTCTACTGCTTGACCCTGGGGAATTAGAAATAGTGATTAGATTTTTGTAAATATTTGGGTTGTGGCAAACAAGCGTGCAGTTCACCTGGATGGTAAATGAATACTGCAGTCTATTGAAATGTACTGGCGGTCAAAATTAAAATGCAACCGTCTACCAGGACACAATAAATGCTGAACGCTATCATTTAGCGACAGATAGACTATGTAAAGTGACGTGAAAAAAACATGAGGGTGACGTGACCTATAATAAATATTTATATTCAGGCAAGACAGCAAATCAGGGCAGTCAATTGTTGAGTGGAGTAGCTTATGCAAATAAAGAAGATCTATCCGTTGTCTACGAACGGCTAAAGATGTTATTCCAAATCTTAAATTTTCTCTTCGATTACACAATCGATCCGCTGATGGCACTTATGATGTTTCACTAAGATGATAATTATCTATATCTTAAGACCATCTGTATTCAAATAAACATTATACGAGGAGTTATTTATACCATTACGTATAAGCAGGCACATTTTTAAAGAATGGATAGGAAAGTTAAAAAATATCCTAAAAACGGTGAATAATTTCTTATATTGCCTTCAAAAGTAATAATTTTATCATTAATTATAATAAATCACTTCAAACCTTTATCTAAATGTTCCGCTTTCGAATAAATCCTTTGAATATTAAATTATAAGTCCGTGATCATTATGATTGCCGAAGAGGGAATTGTATTAATTACGGCGCGTGATTTTCCTTGTGTTATTAAAGTTTTTATAATTTGCTAGCATGTTTTTTTTATTGTATTTGACGGTAAACAAACTTCGTTAATCATATTACAACCTATTATTAAACAAATTCACACACCGCCTCTGTCTGTCTGTTTTTAAGCTTTCATCTTTTAAACTACTACTTTTAAACTATTGTACACAATATCATTAACAGGCAAAATCAATATAAAATCGTTTATTTACTTCGTTTTTTATTTTCACTTATGTAGCTTTTTTTGCAGTTACAAAACATTATTTGCATTTAGAATTGCAACTCAAAACCAACATGGTGAATATGGCGGGCGATGTCATTTTGACATTTTCATTTTTTAAATGTTTTTGATTATATCAATATAGTACTTAGAGAAAAAAGTAATATTTTCTAAATACTATCGAAATCGATTTTATGTTTTAATACTATAATAATCTATTTCCAATTTTAAAAAAGTCATCGGCACTTCTTTAAACTGATCGATTCGATACATCTCTAAGTTACAGATAGCAGTAGTTTTGTTTTATCTACATAGATACTATCCCAAGCGTCGGCTGTATCGTCGCCATGTTGAACATGGTCGAAAATAATAAAATCGTTTGAATTAAATGTAGTTGTAACTCTAAAATGTATTCTTGAATAAATTAATTGTATTTATTTCGGATTCTTCTTTTTTTACCCATTTTTTGAGGACATGTATGAACCAGAGCCGAGCTCGCAACATCTCTCTATTTATCGGGGACTATTATTGTCTCTGATAGCCCCGAGTCTGATAGCTCGATAGATCGGGGGCTAAGGTAATTAAAGTATTAAATAGATTTTGGGTATGTACTTAAAAACATTTTTCTTGCGGCAGTAAGTACAATAACGCGGGATAGGCAGCAGCATCAAGCGATAACTGCCACCACTATTCGTGAGACTAACGTGACGATTATGCCATGTTCTCCTGTCATGCTACACATCAGTTGTTATGTGGCATCTTTTTTTTATGTAATGGAAGTGGCAAACAATCATGCAGTTCACATTGATGTTACGTGATGACTGCAGCCTATAGATATTGATATTGATACAAAGACCAAGTTCAAAATGTAGATGCGTTACCACTCCTGAGGCCTAAGGTGTTAGCTTCTCTCCCGGAAATTACAGGGACATACTGGAACTGATCTGACTGGAACACGATAGTGCTAAACACTACCATTTAGCGGCAAGTATATTAGGGTAATCCGGTGGTGCCTACGCCCTCGAGTTCTGTCACTGGAGCTCTACCACCAGTGAAAAATCTTTGGGGAAGGTAGTGCAATCCAGAATTGTATGTCTTTTGGAACTGAACTAATGATGAAAATGATAATGATGAAAATTTTTACTGGTGGTAGAGCTCCAGTGACGGCGCTCGCGGGCGTAGTCACCACCGCATTACCTAATATACTTGCCGCTAAATGGTAGTGTTCATCACTATCGTGTTCCGGTCAGGTGGTAATGTACGGCCCTGTAATTTCCGGCACAGAGGCATAACACCTAATGTCTCAAGAGTGGCAGCGCATCTTCATTTTGACCTCTGGTCATTGTGTGGTTGTCTATAGGCTGCAGTCATCACTTAACATCAATGTGAACTGCATGCTTGTTTGGCACTTCTATTACATAAAAAAAAAAAAAAAAAAAAAAAAAAAAAAAAAACATTTTAGTGTTAAAAAATGTCCGTCTTAGTTATGCTGTAGTTAAAAAAATGACAGTACATTTGGCAGTGAGATCATTAAACATAATAATAAGAAGGTAATACTTTAATTTTGTTCAAATAGGGGAAAAGTGAGTTTCTAGCTTGAAATTATTTGCCAAAACGAATAATTATTCAAAACAATAAAAAATAATTATCGTTTAATAACTATACTTACAAATTACAATTTTAGAAAAAAATATGTGTCCGAATTTGATGTAAAAATACTGCTAATATATAATTCGCCATTATTCTGCATCTTTCGTTTCAGCTTCAGGTTCTGGCGACTGTTCCTCAGTAACTGTCACATCTCCTTCTTCATCTTTGACTTCAGTAACCGGCTCGAGTTCTTCACGCCCCGTGTCACCTTCTTTTATCACCTCTGTCCCATCTTCTCCTTTAGTCCCTTCAAATATGATTGACCTCGATTTCTTTTCGTGTTCGCTTACAAACTTAGCCTGCGACTGCAAAGCCATTTGCGAATAAGCGAGATCTTTTAATATGGATTTTTGTATTTCCATCTTACTGGCCTCTAACTTCTGTTCCATGTTCATTTCACTTTCCGGAACGGTCTCTGGCTCAGCTTCACTTGAACTCACAGTAGACTTTGTAGATGTCATGAAAGATGGTAAGCTATCTTTTGCTACTAACTCAGGCCCAGTAGACGGAGGCACGAGTTTAATACTTGGTATTGTCTTGATGCTGCCCAAAGAAGATGTCGATATGGATATAGAAGTAGATATCTTTTTTTCAGTCTTAAGAGACTCTTTAGACGTCAGCGAAATTGCTGATGATATTGCCGATTTTCTAGTTGGAACCTTAGGAATAAATCCTAGATCACCTTCCTCGTATACTTTCCCAAACGATGTTAGGGTCTCCAATGACTCTGCACGCTGTATCTCTCTATATTGTGTTACTATATCTAGTAATCTTGATAGTAAAATTTGTCGATCCATGACCTCTCTTGTTGGATCTTTTGTTGCCCAATCGTCTAATTTTAATGCTGCCTGAACAGCTATAGCTGCTTCTTTTAATATTTTCTTCAGTTTGGCACATTCTTTGATAGTCTTTGAAGACTCTATCAAAGCCTTATTTTGATCACTCATTTTACCATGAAGATTTTGTTCTAGTATACGAACTTGCAAGGAAAGTTTGTCATTTTCTTTCGTCAGTTTTTGTATTTGAGTTTGCAGTATTTCGAAATCATAATTCCTTTTTTCAAACAATGCCTTCTCTTGTTTGATTTCTAGGAAAGCAGCAGTGAGTTGATCGATAACTTTCAATTGTACCACGCTTTTGTTAATAGCTTTATCTCTTTCTTCTTCAGCTAATTCCATAGCAACTCGTGCAGCTCTTTCGCTTTCCTTGTATTTTTCATTTTGATCAGCTAGCTTTGCTTGTGTAGTCAGAATATTATCAAGCTCATTATTGATAGCTATGTTTTCTCTTATAACACGATGCGTAGATGCAGCGATTCTTAATTCCGTAGCATCTTGAAAATCTTGAGCCAACTGCAAGAGACGCCCTTCCATTTCTTTCTTCAATTTATCTTTACCAATTACGAATTTCTTTTCAGCATCGTAAATTATTCTCTTATACTTCATTTCTTGTTCCTCGAAGGCTTGTTCTTGTTTCTCAAACTTTCTCATCAGATCGTCTCTTATTGCTCTAAATTCTTCTAAAGTATTGAGTTTACCAGCCAATAATTTATTTTCGGATGTGAGTTGATCTTTCATGATTGAAAAGTTCCTTTCCAATTCTGTCACGGTTTCCTTAAACTGGGCTGTTTCGATTTCTCTAGTTTCTTCTAATCCTTTGACCTTTTCTTTCAATTCGTTGTTTTCTTCATTCTTAAGGTTAAGTGTTTTCTTCAAATAGGCTATGATATCAGCTCGATCTTCATCTAGTTTATCATATGCGCGTTGGAGTTCCTCGTTTCGTTGTTCATATTCATCCACAGCACTTCGCAACCTCGCAATTTTTCTGTTACATTCCGTAACTTGTAATTCTAAGAACGTTCTTTCAACTTCTGTGAACCCCGCACCTCCTTTCGGCGCAGTTTCCTCCTCTTTCTTTCCTTTATCTTTTTTCGGAGCCATTTTTGATAATATTTATGTAAAGAGATAAAAACGTACGTAATGATTGCGCGAATAATGACAGATATTGATTATACACTTTCTTGGGAACGGAATAACAAGGGCGTTGCTATGGTTATTTTGTGTTTGATGTTAAACTGGCTTCATTCAAGATAATAATATATTCCTAAAATACTCGTATACCAAACCAAGAAGGATAAGTAGGTGCTAAAAAATATGAAATTATTTTAGGTAGTAGTTCACACTAACTAGAAAACAATAGTTTACAATTTTACACTGCGTAAAAAAGTTGTAAATTATTATTTTGTATTGTAGAAATTATTTGCGCATTATAATATAATTTCTTAATATAATTAAAATATAATTAATTTAAGCTCGCTAAAATCTGCGAAAACTATCTAGTAAAAAAAACGCCCAAGTGCAATTCGGAAACGCACTTAAAATTAAGACTTTAAAGGAAAATATTTCACAAACTAGTTCTTGCACATGTTACAAATGCACGATACGCGAGAAACTAAAACAAATCCCACCTTTACGTAGGGTGGTACTCTAAAAAAATGTTTCAATTTTTTTTTTTACTTTTTTTGTATAACTCATTTAAATATTAACATCAAATTACAGCTTTCTTGAAGTATGAACCTCTGAAATAAGCTGCGGACAGGCAGATGGACATTTTGAAACTATAAGGGTTCCTTGATGATACCTTAAACATGGAAAAAATGACTTTGGGTGAGATTTGAATCAGCGACCTGTGGATAACTAATCTAGCGTCTTTTTTAGGTACTACGCTACCGAAACCACACATCCTAGTGTCGAATTTTTATGTACCTACCCTAACAACGGTAAATGGAACCAATGTTTTTTTCTTCTCTTAAAATATTTAAAAGCTTGCGAAAATGTAATATACATTTTCTTTACCTGACAAAACTTAGCGCCGTAAGCTGGTGGTGGGTTGTCACAGAAGCGGTGACGACTGCGCGTGCGCGTGGAACAATGCGCTGGCGCAGGGCACGCCGACCACGCCGACCACTCGCCCCACCCGCCTGCACCTCCTTCTGTTGGTGGTTAATTATATAAATATAATTATAATAGTAGCTTAGAAAATCGGACGTGGATAGACTACGAAACGTGATGACCTCATGAATTTTTCCGCCAGTGTGATTGGATAAGATACGGTATGAATATGATATATCTATGGACGTCTATAGTGAAGAGAATATCATTGCCAATCTATGAGACCTGCTAGATTACTATAAGCTTTATTCACACATTGGACTTTGATTGATGATTGATGGGATTATCACATACCTGACAGTGGTAATGTAGGCAAACAGTCCATCCTGACATCTGCCACGGCACCGGTGACGGCTTGGGAGACATACACGAAGCAGTACTCTGGGTACCGCTCACTAAACAATCGACAGTCGAAAGATGCTGTATGTTGGCCTCTGTAAAAAGGGCAAATGTTGTGATTCGGTTACTGATGGCGGAGAAATCGAAGAAAACTTCCCCTAGTATATTTCAGTGATACCAAAATATTTGTTAACGTTATGATTTTACCACATTATGCAGTGAAAAAAAAATGAAAGTGGTACAATTTATTATTCATTGTATCGCTTAAATATTCATGAATCGCGAAAGAGTTAAGGAAAAACTCATACCTGCGTACGCGCCGCTCAGCAACATACCGCAACCTCTCCGCGTCTCTTCCAAACACGCGCACCCGATCAGCGCCATCTAGCACGCACTCCGGGTACTGAAAGAGCACTCTCACGCCATCTCCACAAGGGAAGACTGAACCTCCGTGGACGTTCAATACGAATTGTTCTGACCAATCCGCCTGGTGAAAAAACAGAAGGAGCAAAATTAATTTAAATTTACACAAAAACTTTTAATAAATGCGTTAATTTTCCTAAGAGTCCTAAGCTTAATAAGATACGATTCTTTTTTTTTCTTTTTAATTTAATCAAGCTAAAATAACTTAAAGTTTCATAATATTTTTATCTGTTAATCTAAATAATAATTGGTAACGATTAGAAAAACAATATTAGTAATAAATTGTAATTAGTTAGGGCTTAATTTAACTTAGATATAAACATTTTACATTAACTGCCTCAGTAGCCTTGTGGTAGCAGGCCACTACCATAACACTGGGGTTTTGGATTCCTGTCAGAGATAACAAAAAGTCACTTTTACTATTATGTTCCCTTTAATGAATTGTATAAAGTTTTACTCTATTGTTAGTAAAAATATACAATAATAATATAAATGAAGCAGTCTACCGCCTGAAACACAGGTTCAACCTAGTTCAGGCACATATAGAAAACTATACCTTATTTTATCAAGTAAATAATTTCATGTATATTTAATAATATTAGTGATATATTTTATAAATAAACAATTATTATTGTTACTGGTGGTAGAGCTCCAGTGACGGAGCTCACGGGCGTAGGCGCCACGGCAGTACCTAATATACTTGCCGCTAAATGGTAGTGTTCAGCACTATCGTGTTCCGGTCAGGTGGTAATGTACGGCCCTGTAATTTCCGGCACGGAGGCATAGCACCTTAGGCTTCAGGAGTGGTAACGCATCTGCATCTTGACCTTGGTCTTCGTGTGGGTGTCTATAAGCTGCAGTCATCACTTAACATCAATGTGAACTGCATGATTGTTGGCCACTTCCATTACATAAAAAAAAAATAGTAACGAAGTAAAATCCTTAGTGTCTGTGTGATTTTTACTTTTCTAGAAGTTAGCAGGTGGTGAGCCTGTTGACATCTCTGGGCACAATATAAGGTAGAAGGGTCTACCCATAGAGCAACACGGGCCACCGGCCGCGGCAGGCCGGAGGGGAGTAGCCATATACAGGCTTTCCCTTCTATCAAAGTACAAGCACAACTGTGCCTACGCCTGTCGCCAATATGTTCAAATATGTGCGTGAAATTATTTATGTATTTTGTTAAAGTCAAGGTGTGAGTTTCGTAGTAATAGACGATTTTTGTAGTGTGAGTGTGTGTCACACGTATTTCCCCCCGCAAAAAATGACAGACTGTTTTGCATCGGTAGTAAACGCTATGGCTACTCCTCTCCGGTGGACCGGTGGCCCTTGTTGCTCTATGGGTAGACCCTTCTACCTAATATTGTGCCCAGAGATATCAACAGGCTCACCACCTGTTACATGGGCTAAACCGTAACCGGCGCTCATTGAGGTTTACACGTATGTTTGAGTGCATGCATTTACCTCTGGATACCGGCGATAACAGGTGTGACGTTACTTTTAAAAACATTATACTGATTACGTGTTTATATACCTTCGTTTATTTATTACAGTTTGTTTCGACATACCACAATATCCTTACAATTTTACAATTTTGGGCGATAATCTCCTAATAAGGACAATATCTATTATTTTTTACTGGTGGTAGAGCTCCTTTGACGGAGCTCGCGGACCTATTATACTTGCCGCTAAATGGTAGTATTCAGTACTATCGTGTTCCGGTCAGGTGGTAATGTATGGCCCTGTAATTTCCAGCACAAAGGCGTAACACCTTAAGCCACAGGAGTAGTAACGCATCTACATTTTGACCTTAGTCTTTGTGTGGGTGTCTATAGGCTGCAGTCATCACATGACATCAATGTGCACTGCATGCTTAATTGACACTGCCGTACCATAAAAAAAAAACCACATAGTACACAATCTGACGCGACAAAAATACGAGAGAACAGTAATTGCATAAAATATTTCTTTTTTCTTTAATTAACAAAAGGATTTAAATTATAATACCGTACTAAACTTCGATATATTATTATATAATAATTCTCACAACACGCCATAATGTCTATAAATCTCAAAAAATAAACAAGATCACTTAAATTTTAGAGGGAAAAGTCGTGAAAAGTTGTCAACGTGGGAACGGAGCTCGCATCCACGCTCACAAACGAAATTATAAAATATTGAAGGGTAGAGTGAATTGAAAAATGGGATTCTATTGTTCGGAACATGTTGGGAATTGCGGGAAAAAGATGCTTCATTTTTCGTCCCAAAGCAACTACAACAGGAGTTTTGGCGGGAACCTTGAAAGAGGCGTATGGTGCTCTTATTTTATTTAATTTTCTTGGTGTATTTTTAAGTTATATTGAATAAAATGGTGGCATTTTGTTTGATATAGGTTTATTACAGTGCCCGTGTATAGTGAAATAGAATAACAGTGCGAAAAACACGACCTTTCAGGTTGCATCCAAAACTTCAATGTAAATGTTCTGGTAAAGTAGCCATTGCTTTACTCAAATAACTTGACTTTACTTGACTGTAACTCACTTGACTGACATTATACTTGATACTTACTTATCATACTTGATGACTATATTATGCTGGCTTTTACGCTGATTGGATAAATACGAACTATCGTTTTACTTGACACTGGCAATATGAGTAATAGCGATGCCAAAATAAAAAAAAAAACAAAAAAAACTACAACAGTCCGTTAGTACTAAACACAAAAAAATGTTAGTATCTGAAATTGTAGTGACATATCCTGTTTCCTACTTTTAAAAGTACACCATTTTTGAGAATTTTATGCTGTGTCTTTTACTAGTCACATCTGATCGTAAAATCTTACCTTATTATTAGCTCATTGGTAAAATCAAACAACAAACTTAGAAAGAAAGATCATGAAAATAATTAGGAAATCTGAAATTCTTCAATTAAATTCAGTCTGTCAGAACATCAAAAATATGTCTGTCTTTAGCATAGCATTTGCATTCCCCTCTCATAATCAAATTCTCGCCCCAACCCTTTGTCTAGACATGGCTAAAACTTTGGTTTCTTTAGGCAGATTTTACATCATCAAAAGAGAGCAAGCTAGAGGGAATAAATAGACAACAATTAGACATTACAGTTGACGACCCGGTTAGTCCAGCAGTGTGAGATGACCGTTTGATTCGAAGGGCGACCCTTCGAATCAAACGGTCATCTCACACTGCTGGACTAACCGGACTGCTGGACTGGGTTCGATCCCCGCACCGAAACACATATTTGTATAGCGTACAGATATCTGTTTGCGTATGTGTTGTATGTGTACAACGGCACCCACGACACAGGTTTATACCTACTGTAGGGCTGTGAGTGTAAGCGTATTTTATTCATTTTATTTTTATTAATTTAAAAAAAGGTATATATGACATATTTTATGTGTAAATCCTGTAAATATTTGTTGATTGTTGGTTGATCAATCACGCTAAAGCGACTGGAAGAATTTCGATGAAATCTTGTACACAGGTAGAGTACGTATGGCTTGTTGCAGCCATACATACTTACTCTACCCGTCCACAAAATTTCATTGAAATCTTACGATACTTTTTATCCCGCTTAAAGGTTCTTTAGGGATATTTTAAGTACACGTGAACAAAATCACGGGCAAAAGTCAGTTAATCATATAATTATAGATTTTTCTTTGACAAATCTCTCTGAGGAAAACGCAACTTATCTTCATGCAAATAATGGAACTGTTGTATACTCTAGCGCCCTTGCTAAATTATGTCCACTGTAACATAACGAGCTATTATAACATGAGTATTTTTAATAGACTACAGGAAGACCAAGACTGACTGTCTGATAGTGGGGTCAAAAGTCTTAGGAATCGGAGTGCATGTATGAAGAGAATGATGAAGGTAGACGAGGCACGAGAGGTTTGTCAGAACCGGGATATCTGGCGCTCTACACTCTCTGCCTACCCCGTTAGGGACCTGGCGTGAAGATACATACATACATACATACTACTTAATAGGCTCTTTTACAATAGACGATTAAAAGTAAGTAAGACTACGTCATTTCCGACACAGACACAAAAGATCTTAGTTTTCTGGAGAGGCAACACATTTGCATTTATCACTGGTGGTAAAGCTCCAGTAACGAACGGAGATCGCGGGCGTAGGCACCATCGCATTACCTAATATACTTTCCGCTTCCGATCAGGTGGTAATGCATAAGATACACCTTAGGCCTCAGGAGTAGTAACAAATCTGCATTTTGACCTTGGTATTTGTGTTAGTGTCTATAGGCTGCAGTCATCACATTTTTCTGGAAAATGTTAAATTAATATTTTAATATCATTGCAAGTTTTCATTGTTAAAGGAGTTTGGACGTCGATTTATTTTTAATTGTTTTTTAAAAATAGAATGTCATTGTCATATACATTTTTGTTAGAATTTTTACTTTTATTTTTAAAGAAATGAAAGAAAAATTTGACTTCAGGCGAGGCTCGAACTCGCGACCTACTGGGAATCTAGTCCAGCCGCTCTTCCAATTGAGCTACTGAAGCCCTGCCCGATTTGTCGAATTTTTTCCTTCACATCTATTGCATTGGTTTATGGTACCAGTAGCGCCATCTATTACCAACTATGCTAGTTAGGCAACCGATATAATAGACTTTTCAGTTTATTGAATATCGTAAAGAAGTCGCTTTTACCCTTAATAATTGTTTTATATTATTTCGCATTAACACATGCTTGTGAAATATATTTTTATTTTTAAAGAAATGAAAGAAAAATTTGACTTCAGGCGAGGCTCGAACTCGCGACCTACTGGGAATCTAGTCCAGCCGCTCTTCCAATTGAGCTACTGAAGCCCTGCCCGATTTGTCGAATTTTTTCCTTCACATCTATTGCATTGGTTTATGGTACCAGTAGCGCCATCTATTACCAACTATGCTAGTTAGGCAACCGATATAATAGACTTTTCAGTTTATTGAATATCGTAAAGAAGTCGCTTTTACCCTTAATAATTGTTTTATATTATTTCGCATTAACACATGCTTGTGAAATATATTTTTATTTTTAAAGAAATGAAAGAAAAATTTGACTTCAGGCGAGGCTCGAACTCGCGACCTACTGGGAATCTAGTCCAGCCGCTCTTCCAATTGAGCTACTGAAGCCCTGCCCGATTTGTCGAATTTTTTCCTTCACATCTATTGCATTGGTTTATGGTACCAGTAGCGCCATCTATTACCAACTATGCTAGTTAGGCAACCGATATAATAGACTTTTCAGTTTATTGAATATCGTAAAGAAGTCGCTTTTACCCTTAATAATTGTTTTATATTATTTCGCATTAACACATGCTTGTGAAATATATTTTTATTTTTAAAGAAATGAAAGAAAAATTTGACTTCAGGCGAGGCTCGAACTCGCGACCTACTGGGAATCTAGTCCAGCCGCTCTTCCAATTGAGTTGGTAATAGATGGCGCTACTGGTACCATAAACCAATGCAATAGATGTGAAGGAAAAAATTCGACAAATCGGGCAGGGCTTCAGTAGCTCAATTGGAAGAGCGGCTGGACTAGATTCCCAGTAGGTCGCGAGTTCGAGCCTCGCCTGAAGTCAAATTTTTCTTTCATTTCTTTAAAAATAAAAATATATTTCACAAGCATGTGTTAATGCGAAATAATATAAAACAATTATTAAGGGTAAAAGCGACTTCTTTACGATATTCAATAAACTGAAAAGTCTATTATATCGGTTGCCTAACTAGCATAGTTGGTAATAGATGGCGCTACTGGTACCATAAACCAATGCAATAGATGTGAAGGAAAAAATTCGACAAATCGGGCAGGGCTTCAGTAGCTCAATTGGAAGAGCGGCTGGACTAGATTCCCAGTAGGTCGCGAGTTCGAGCCTCGCCTGAAGTCAAATTTTTCTTTCATTTCTTTAAAAATAAAAATAGAATTTTTACGTCTTTGTTACGAATAAATCGATCCTATGAAAATTAATAAATAATTATTTTTCATTAAAACACGAACCTCAACATGGTAGCAGAGCGTTCAGAACGATAAGTAAAGTTCACTATAAAGGCTTACTGCAGCAAAAATTGAATGAGCATATTTTTTTTTTACGGAAAGTTCACATACGGTAAGACCCTCAAACAAGTCATCATGCAGTCAGGCATGAAGATGGAGATTGGAAACCTAGATGGGAATAATTACAAGGTATGGAAATATAAAATTCAATTGCTGTTACGTACTGCACCTGGAGCGTTAGAGGCTGTAAATGGAACTCTAACAAAGCCAAACCCTCCCGACAAAGAATGTTCAGCTAAAGCTCTTGCAGGTTACAATGCAGGACTAGAAAATTTTAGCAAGGTCGATAATATTGCATTACTTATGATAACTACGAATATGACTGAGGATACTCTAGAAAAAGTGATGAGGTGCTCAAGTGCAAAGATGATGTGGGATGAACTAGCGAGACTATATGATGGTTGTTCAGATGATCGTGCCTACGATTTATGTATGCAATTCTTTAAGTACACGAAAGATCCAATACATGATATGGCGACTCATATGTCATATATAAAAAATCTATGGCATGATTTAAATAAAGAATTATCTTCTCAAATGACAGAAAATTTAAAAGAAATTTTGATAATATATGCAAAATTTTGGAAACTTTACCAGAAGATTACTTCACTTTTAAATCAAGTTGGTTACTCATGTCGAAAAATGATAGAAACTTAGAAAGTCTGACAACACAGTTGTACGCCCACGAACGAGCTTTGACGAATAAAACAGATACTAGCACAAGTCAAGAGGAAGCCTTATATGTCAATACGAAAGTTAAAAAGAATAAGCAAGTACAAAGGAAATTTGAGAACGGTTGTGTTGAGAATTGTAAGTGCAACTACTGTGGAGAAATTGGGCATAGAGTACGGAAATGTAAGAAATGGATTTCTGACGGAAAACCACCAAAGATTACTAACAACAGTACCAACTTAAATCTAGTGCTAATGCATATAAACATAGAACCAGCTTTAAACACTGCTATTGCTGAAGATTATGACACATGGTATGTGGACAACGGTGCGACAAGCCATGTTACTTTCAGAAATGATATTTTTGTCAATTTCGAATTCTTCAGAGATAATTTTACAGTAACAATAGCAAACGGTTGTGTAATTAAGGCAATTGGCAAAGGCTCAGTTGATATAGAAGCTAAAGTCAATGGTAAGACATCAAGAATTAGATTGACTGATGTGGTATATTCCTGATATAAAGAGAAATCTATTTTTGGTTTTGGCTGCACAAGACGTATTAAACAAAAGCATGTTTATGTCAAATAGAGAAACCTGTTCACTCAAAGTTAATGGAAAAGTTATGCTCGTAGGTAAAAGAGTGAAGAATGGAGGTTTATATAAACTACATGTTCATACACTGAAGAACATAACTCCAAATTTGAACACTATTACATCGACAGATAATAATATCCTGCAACTATACCATGCACGGTTTGCTCATCAGAATAAAAGACATGTAAAGAAAGTAATAGAAAAGGAATTCGGCATTAAGGTTAATCTAGATTCTGAATTATGTTGTGTTATGAAGGAAGTTCGGAACAAGAGATAGAGCTAATAATCCCGGAGAAAGAATACATACGGTCTGTGGTCCTTTTCCTAATTCTTTCAATAAGTATAAATATTTTCTTTTGTTCAAAGATGATTACAGTAAGTACAGACATGTGTACTTCCTAAGACATAAGTCTGAAGTTCATATGAAGCTAGAACAAATGATAAAGGAATGTAAAATAAATGGACACACTGTTAAAGAAATCATTAGTGACAATGGAGGTGAATTCGATAATGAAAAAGTAAGACAAATACTACATAGAGAAGGTATAAAACAAAGGTTGACTATGCCTTACACACCACAACAAAATGGGTATAGTGGGCGAGAAAATAGAACTTTGGTTGAGGCCGCTCGTAGTATGATGCATGCTCATGAAGAATTACCCGTTGCATCTTGGGCAGAACTAATTATGACAGCATCTTATATTTTTAACAGAACTGCTCCAACTTCTGAAGAAGAGAAGTCACCACATGAACTCTGGTTTAATAAGAAACCATCAATTAAATATTTGAAGATAATTGGCACCGAGTGTTACGCCCATGTGCCCAAGCAGAAGCGAACAAAGTTGTCAAGGAAAGCTCAGAAATGTATATTGATTGGTTATGACGGAGACGATGGGTACAGACTTTTGTCTAATCAAAATGGCAAATATAACCTGATCAGATCTAGAGACGTAACATTTAAAGAAAATGTCATTGAATCAGTAGGTCTAGAAGAAGAAGAACTTGAACATAAGAAAGTGATAGACATTCATGTACCAATTGAAACAGAAAATCATCCAATGCATGAAGCAAGGGAGGATAATAGTAATCATAGAGAATTTCGTACAAATGATAAACCTAATTCTATTGATGTGCCTCTTGAATCGAATGATTTATTTGAAAGAAATGGTGATTCAGATTCAGTTCCAGTCTCTTCTTCTCTGTTTCAGAGACCTCTAGACATTGCGACCAGAGATTTGAAGATCAATCAGTTTTACCTACATCCTTGGAGTATGAATGCACTGAATAAGGAAATGAAGTAGTTGAAATTCCAGAAGATTTAGATCAGATAGGTGGAATATCTTTAAGAGAAATTGAAGATGAAGGTCAAAGGACTTATCAGTTAAGGGATAGATCCAAGGTAAGACCATCGATCAGATATAATGACTATGTAATGATGTCATACGCTGAAAGTTTGTGTCAAGAAGATCCAACTACGTACAAAGAAGCTGTGACAAGTCCTCAAAGAGAACAATGGCTAAAAGCTATGGATAGTGAGATCAAATCTCTCAAAGAGATGAAGACGTGGATTTTAGTACCACTACCAAAAGACAGAAAAACGATTTCCTGTAAATGGGTGTACAAGACTAAAACCAATGCTGATGGATCTCTAGACAAATTCAAAGCTCGGCTTGTTGCTCGAGGATACACACAGAAGAAAGGAATAGATTATGAGAAGACATTTAGTCCAGTGGCCAAAATGACTACGATAAGATCAGTATTGAGCATTGCTGCAAAGAAAGGTCTAAATCTAACTCAATTCGATGTTTCTACAGCCTTTCTTAACGGTACGTTGAATGAGGAAATTTATATGAAACAGCCGGAAGGCTATAGTGATGGCACAGGTAAGGTTTGTAAACTAAAGAGAAGCCTCTATGGATTAAAACAAGCACCTAGATGTTGGAACCGATGCATAGTAGATTATTTGAAAAGTATTGGATTTAATCAATATGATAATGATCCATTCTTGTTCACAAGGAACACTAGTAGCAATAAAATTAAATTGGCTCTCTATGTTGACGACGGACTTGTAGCAAGTAAGAACCCTAATTTATTTTAGAGCTGAAGAGATGGTTCAAGATAACTGCAAAGCCACATACATACTTTTTAATACTTTTTAAGTCTCGCGATTGACAAAACGGAAGATGGTGTGAGATTATCACAAAAACACTATGCATCCAAAGTCATAGATCGCTTTGGAATGACGGACTGTAAGCCCGTATCAACAGAATCTGAAAATGGTACTGAAGAGGTAAACTCTTTTCCTTATAGAGAAGCTATGGGAGCCTTGGCTTACTTAATGGTAGGAAGTAGACCAGACCTAGCTTACGCTGTGAGTGTGGTATCCAGAGTTCTGGATAAACCTACAAAAGATGATGTTGTCAAAGTCAAGCGTATTCTAAGATATGTAAAAGGAACTTTAGACTCGAGCATCATTTATAAGAAAGGCTACAAGACAGGCATTTTAGAATGATACAGCGACTCAGATCACGCAGGAGATATGACAACAGGACGTTCGACGTCTGGCATCATATGTACTCAGGAGCTGCTATATCCTGGTGTAGTCGAAAACAGACCTGTGTTGCTATATCGAACACTGAAGCTGAATTAGTGGCATCTAGTGAAGCAACAAGAGAAATTGTATGGCTTAAAAGATTATTCGGTGAAATATCAAGCCTGAAAGAAGTACCCAAGCTTAAGGTTGATAACATAGCTGCCATCAGAATTTCCCAAAATCCTGATATGCATAGACGCATCAAGCATATTGCTATAAGACATTTCTATATCAGGGAACTTGTGACGAATGGCGATATATGCGTAGAATATGTGCCAACAGAATTCCAACTGGCTGACATCCTGACTAAAGCTCTACATAGGCCAAGAATGGCAATTATATCAGCAAATATAGGGCTAGTCCAAAAGGGAGGATGTTAAAGGAGTTTGGAGGTCGATTTATTTTTAACTGTTTTTTAAAAATAGAATGTCATTGTCATATACATTTTTGTTAGAATTTTTACGTCTTAGTTACGAATAAATCGATCCTATGAAAATTAATAAATAATTATTTTTCATTAAAACACGAACCTCAACATTCATCATACACATATCATTATCAGGCAAAATTAATATAAAAACGTTTTTCACTGCATATTTTCACTTAATTAGCTTTGTTTGCAGTTACAAAATATTATTTGCAGTTAAAATTGCAACTCAAACCAACATGGCGAATATGGCGGGTGATGTCATTTTGACATTTTCATTTTTTTAATTGTTTTTTGATTATATAGTACTTGAAGAAAAAAGTAATATTTTCTAAATACTATCGAAATCGATTTCATGTGTTTAATACTAAGAACTTAAACTAATAGATTTCCAATTTAAAGAAGCGTCGGCTGTATCGCCGCCATGTTGAATATGGTTGATAATGATAAAATCGTTTGAATTAAATGTGACAGTAACTCTAAAATATATTCTTGAATAAATTAATTGTATTTTTTTCGGATTCTTCTTTAATTTACCCATTTTTTTGAGGACGTGTACGAACTAGAGCCGAGCTCGCAACATCTCCTTTATTATACAAATTAGTTTACTGACTGCAGCGCATTGTGAATTTTAAACTAACCGAGAACTTAGAAGTTCTGAAAGTTCTAAGTCAAATCAACAACTTCACTGAAGTTAAAGTTCATCGGACACTTTATATAATGGCACGCTAAACTCATCTCTAATATCTAGTTTCTTCTATAGATTAATATTGAACGGTGTTTGTATTTTAATGAAGAAGATTTATCAGGACCACAGGACTAAAGTAGTAAGTAGCCTGAAAACTACTAAACTTCGGAGCCAGTCAAATTATTTCTTCTGACTGTAGATACATTTCTTCATTACTTCTCTCATAAATCCAAATGGGTGGATGTACTCGAATATATAGTGAGACTGTGAGATAGAAAACACGAAAAAAATGCTTTGGGCAGGGATCGAATCTGCCACTTTAGGATAACCAGTCCAGCAGCTTCACCACTAAGCTGTGGCTTCGATAGCTTCCCTTACATGTTATTAAATGCAGTAACCCGTTCAAAGTTTGTTTAGACGATTTTGAAATAGATCTTTATTTCTTCTCAGTATTTGCCTGAAGTACACGCGGTCGCGGTTAAAGCTAGTACCTATGTAATATTAACTCATCGTAAGGAAAACGCAAAACCATTTCAAAATGGCTTGTCTGAAACTTAATTCGCTAATGCTATAGTAAATCTTGGCAAACGAAATACATTTGCATGTTCCCGAATACCTACAGTCTCAGAATCATACATATTTATTTTGCTTCTTTCCTGATTTTCCAAAGCCCTGATCAATTTCCAAGCTGATGAAAGTGTTCCCTACAAGAACATAAATTCACGAATGCAGGGTTTACGTAAAAGATTTTAGACATTTCAACGGAATCTTCGAACATTTTCTGCGCCATTTTTTTATTTAAACAGCTATTCTTTCAGCTATTTCGGTAGGAAATACAGCTGTAAGTAAGTAAAAGATATTATTCTGCAAAAATATGATTCATTGACACATCAAATCAAAAAAAAATCTTATTGTGTATTCTTCTGTTGTATCGAAAAATAACTTTAAAGTTATAAATTCATAATATACATAGATAATAGGAAGAATTAATATACTCCTTTAATTTTCTACACTACTGGCCTTAAATTTTGAAAAAAAAAATGGAAAGTATTTTTTTGTCTCCATACCTAGAGTAACTTGGAGAAACTTATGAGAAGCCTGTCAATGTGTACAGAACCTTCTGCGAGCGAATCCGACTCGCAGATGCTTTTAACCTGACTGGAATACAATAGCGCTGAACACGGCACGCCATTTTGCGGCAGTTAAATTAGAGCTCTACTTCAAGTAAAAATGTACTCGGAGAAACGGAACCTACGTTGCACGTGTGGGACCCTACGTACTAGGTAGGTTTTTT
Organism: Macrosoma leucophasiata; assembly: GCA_036365455.1. NCBI lineage: Eukaryota > Metazoa > Arthropoda > Insecta > Lepidoptera > Hedylidae > Macrosoma > Macrosoma leucophasiata. The sequence continues at coordinate 20,800,514 of JAWQUS010000003.1, read as the reverse complement.
ACGAGGTGGAAATGTCTTCACAACAGGTCATCTAGGGGAATTATTCCCAGTTGCCCCCACGACGATAGCCTCCGGAGGCAAATATGCCTCCTAGGGCCAAAGCCGGAATATTGGACCCACTAAAATAACCTTTATTTGGCATCACCGCACATGCTTCTTGCCCCGAGAAGTATTTGTATACTCTTTTCCCGCAGGTTGAGAGGTAGTATATCTATTACCAACTATGGCCTTCGGAGGCAAATATGCCTCCTAGGGCCAAATCCGGAATATTGGACCCACTAAAATAACCTTTATTTGGCATCACCGCACATGCTTCTTGCCCCGAAGAGTATTTGTATACTCTTTTCCCGCAGGTTGAGAGGTAGTATATGTATACTCTTTGGTTGAGAGCCATCTACGCTCGCCGATTACTCGGTGAACTAACTAGTGCGTCTCGACACGAACCGTCTACGTAAACGCAATAGACCCGCAGTCGTAGTTGCCACGATAACAAGGGGGCGGGGAACGATCCAAAATCCGATTAGCCTGGTGGTAAGGCTCCAGTGACGGAGCTCGCGGGCGTATGTACCACCGCATTACTTCATATATACTTGCCGCTAAATGGGAGTGTTCCTGTCAGGTGGTTATGTACGACCCTATAACTCCCAGCACAGAGGAATAACACCTTAGGCCACAGTAGTGATGACGCATCAGCATTTTGACCTCTGGTCTTTGTGTGGGTGTGAACTGCATGCATGTTTACCTATTTCATTAGTACATTTAAAAAACCAGATATAGGCTTTGAATAATATTTAAACGGACCGGGACACCCGTTCGGGATTTTGCGCCATAAAGGAACAAACATTGATACATTGACTGATGAGCACATTACCCTCTTCCACGTTCCGCAGTCAGGAAAATAAAACAAACATGTGGTTTTAGACAATTATTTTAATCAGTACTATATAAAAACTGCAAAGTCTATTATATCGGTTGTCTAACTAGCATAGTTGGTAATGGATGGCGCTGCTGCTACCATAAAGCAATGCAATAAATGTAAAGGAAAGATTTGACAAATCGGGCAGGACTTCAGTAGCTCAATTGGAAGAGCGGCTGGACTAGATTCCCAGTAGGCCGCGAGTTCGAGTCTCGCCTGAAGTCAAATTTTTCTTTCCATTTTTCTTTAAAATAAAATATATTCCACAAGCATGTGTTAATGCGAAATAATATAAAACAACTATATACAACGGAATCTAAAAGCTGTATAAAGTGTCTATAGGCTGCAGTCATCACTTAACATCAATGTAAACTGCATGCTTGTTTGCCACTTCCATTACATAAAAAAATATATATCCACTACTTATCACATAACATATCTGCAATCACCACGATCGTGGCCCACAGTCACCACTGTCCGTACTCACAGATTTGAGACCACTAGTGTCAGCTAATTTTATTAGTAGATAAAAATATATAAATTGGACTCATCATTGAGTAGAGAAGCAACTGGAGCCTACAAGATATATTCAAAAACCTTCGAATAAATATGTTATATATGTATAAGCTACCTTTCTATGTCTTACGATGATTGTATTTTGCTCTTGCTGATTTTATCATTAATTGGCCTTTGGCAAAACTTTTTGGTAAAACTTATGCTCTACGAATAATAATGAATACAAATGTAACTCAACAAACCTACAATCGTCGCTTCGATTTTGGTTTAATTTACACAAACAAACTAACTGCATTCAAAAAAAGTCAGATTTACAAGTCCAAGTGCCTCTAACACTCAGATATTCATGTATTTCCATGATATAAGTAGCATACGCTACGAATAATAATATAAAGAAGTGTAACTAAGCCAGAAAAAAATATTTTAACTGATGTGGTGGACCGTGGGCGGGACTTCACAGTTACGAATTTTTGGTCCACCGCAGCGCATCCGGCTATTGGACGTTTCATTGCCACTCGGCGAAATGATCTTGTCGCAACTAATTGAACGCCAGCATATTAAATCTGACTCTCCAAAAAGTTTTTCCCATTCTTCGAGTAAAACAGCCTGCGGAGAGCCTATCGCCTCTAATATTTTGTAAATCAGCAAATTTTTTTGTTTCGTTTTCGACCTTTTGCAGGCGTTTTATCTTCAGTTCAGTATTCCAAGATTCTCAATCTCACTTACCTTTACAAAAGCAACAGCCAAATCTTGCGGGCCCGCCGCCGCCGCCGGTCTCAGCGTCAGTGCGTAATCACCAGCTTGCCCGAACAGTTCGCAGCGCAGCGTCATCGTCCGCCGCCCGGGGAAGCCATGCATCTGTGGATCATAGTGCATTAATCCACGCATACCAGCCTTTTTCATGATAGTGGCTAACACGCACGCAGTTCACATTGATAGTAAGGAAAATAATACGCTTTTTTTCCTGTGTATGTAATGTATTTACATTACAAGCGACAGTCAAAATGATAATGTGTTGACCCCTGAAGCCTACGTTGCTTTGCCTCTGTGATAACTATTACGGGGCCATACATTCGCATCTAACTAGGATATGATAGAATTTATATACGAGAGCAATATCTGAGTTATCTGCCGCTAAATGGCACTTCCATATTTTGGAAACCTACTGCTTATGCTCATGGGTAGGACTTCTACCACCAAAAAGGCTTATAATTGTTGCAGCACTTTTCAGCTACCCAATAATAAACAGGTATGAGGAAAACTATCCTTGAATCTTTGAAACTGTCCAATTATCAAAAGCATAAAAGCTCTTTTAAACACCTAAAGATGTTGAAAATTCTTACACTCTACAATAACTTGCGACCTATCTGGTCAGAGGTTAAGCGAGATTATCATTCCGTCTTGAATAGAAATTCAAACGAAGTTACCTGTTCCGAGTACAAATTGTGCGCATGCGAGCTGGTATTCTTCCCATCACACAACACCGCACCACCACTAGAGTGTCCACAGTATAACAACTCCAACCAAAAGTCTGCACTGGACTCCACCGGCGTACACACAACCTTCGGAAACTCCAGTATAGCTGTCACCTGTCTCTCAGGATACGTTTGGATCTGTTCCGGAGTTACATCCAAACTGGCCGTTGGCCACATAACGTCAAACTTCCACGACTTCACAACACTATCACCAGTTTCCATCACACTACCCGTGTCCCGTTTCACTCTAGTCGTATTTTCGTAATCAACAAATGGTTCCTTATCAGCAACGATTTCTATGTAATAAATGCCTCCTCTAGAGAAATATCCACATGGGAGGGTCATGCGGCTTTCTGAGTCTAGGGCTAGAGGCATGGTTGCAAGGAGGGTTCTCCCAGCGTCGTCTTCTCGGGCGAGGCGCACCCGCAAGTTTCCATTGCCTGATACGCCGCGGACGAAGATGTGTACGTCGCCTCCTAAAGCGACTAGGTTTGATGGTATCTCCACCCATACTTCGCTAAGATCGATGCGGTCTTCGTTGTATGGATTTACGAAGTAGGCGCCACCTGGAAAGATGAACTATTTGAATTCTGCTATCAAAATTGAAGTATTTTATTTTAAGGGCAACTTTAGCAATACCATCATTAAGGTGGCGTACCTCACAGAGGTGAGTACAAAAAATTCGCGTTTACGTTTTCCCAAAGGAATAGGCGGAGATACATAAACATGTATTTTTTATGTTATGGAATTGGCAAACAAGCATGCCGTTTACATTGATGTTAAGTGATGACTGCAGCCTACAGACACTCACACAAAGACCAAGGTCAAAATGCAGATGCTTTACCACTCCTGAGGCTGAAGGTGTTATGCCTCTGTGTCGGCAATTACAGGGCCGTACATTACCACCTGATCGGAACACGACAGTGCTGAACACTACCGATTAGCGGCAAGTATATTAGGCAATGCGGTGGTGCCTACACCCGCGAGCTCCGTCACTGTAGCTCTACCACCTTTGTGTGTAGTGTGTAGATATACATAGAAACGTGTAAAAAACAGAAAAAAACATCCACGGTCAAGAAGCCTTTCTATTTGATATAATACAAAAACGTAACTTCACGCCTGTAATCCCCGAAGGGGTAGGCAGAGGTAAATGCATGCATTCAAGCATACATGCAAACACCCACGATTCGCCGGTTACGTTTTGGCCCATGTAACAGGTGGCGAGCCTGTTGACATCTCCGGGCACATTACCAAACTTTGAGGTACTGGGAAATTTCCAGAAAATGGAAAAATCCCAATAGAACCAGAGATAAAGGCTTTTTCACCATTATCTCTGATAACCCCCTACCCGGGAATCGAACCCAGGACCTCAGCGTAGTAGTAGTGGCCTGCTACCACTAGGCTACCGAGGCAGTTAATATAATACAATATTTCAATTAAATATGAAAATAATCCTCGTATCGTCAAAATAATTTTATCGGTAGTATAGTATGCCATGTTAAAGTAATTCATGCTTTTCGGTAATCCAAACGTGGAAATGAATTTCGAATATTTTATTTTAAAACCCAACACGGCAAATTGCAAATGAGATAATTGGAAAATAAGAATTTACAAGGATTCCAAACTCCGCCGACAATTACAGCTTACGGCGAAAAATTGAAGGGGCCCACTTGTCTCGGCTAAGTAGTCCTCTAGAAAGATCTCAAAGAAATCTTGATTGAACAAAGCTGGGAGAGAAATAAAAAACACATTTTTGGAGAGAAACGTTCAATTTGCGAACACTTTTTTAAAGGTTTTAAACTTTACATTAAATATTAACAAAACTAGTGATGTATTCGATAGTGCTACATTTATCTAGAAAATCAATTTCTGTTCTTACATATTTTATAAAAAAAGGGACTACAAAACAGTTGGGATCCAATACGTATTTCATCATGTGGTATTGTTAAGAAATAATGAAATAGGACATCGGGACGTGATAACCCACCCACCCAATGGACAGGAAAATTATAAAATATAGTCATAGTCATTTACTTGTTATCTAAGCAGATACATAAAGGTCTTAAAATTAGGTTGTAGTAATATTTAGTTGCATTTTCTGACACTGCATAATATCATTCAATTTTTTAAAATAAAGTTTAAACTAAAACGTTTTTTAGTTCCATCTGCATTAAGTTATTCATCTAATCTAATCTTTTAATCTAATTACTAACATTATTGATACATACAATGACATACACATTAAATTTTTACATTGTCATATTTTAACACTGGTAAGTGTTCTAATAAATAATCGTATCAAATATACTTGCGTCGAAAAACTTTCCGGTTTCGATTACGAACAAAGCATTGTTTGCGAAAATAACTTGCAAACATGAGACGATACCCCATAACCTTCTAAGGCTTCATTCAACTTGAATTGAGTTACTTGAAAACGCGCAGAAAATTTTTGAAGTTTTTTTCTATGTGGATCGATTGTGTCAGTTCTCGAAGTAAGTTTTAACGTGCTGTTTATTCCTTAAATTTTTGTGAGTTATGAGAATAAATCTATAACGTATTCATCTGATTCTATATTTCGACTAAAATCTATAAGTATCTATACAAATAAATAAAATTGGAGAGTCTGTTTGTAATATAAAAATAACCGCTTTTTACTAAATGCATATGTATGTAAACACGGTACATATGTATACCAAAACAACATTTTTTACAATTTTTGTCTGTCTGTTTGTCCGTCTGTCTGTCTGTCTGTTTGGCGGAGCTAATCTTGGGAAGCTGTTCCCAGCTGTTGACCAACTTTGACGGGACTTTCACTTGCAGATAGCTGATGTAATAAGGAGTAACTTGGCTACTTTTATATTAGCTGCGCCCACGACGTCTGGGTAGATACTGAACAATCATAAATTCTCACGCGCACGAAGTCGCGGGCACAGCTAGTTGAAACATACAATGACATACACATTATATTTTTACATTGCCATATTTAAGTTTAGTTACCTGTGCTCTAATAATCATATCAAATATACTTGCGGTATAGTCATAGTCATAGTCAACACTTACCCGTTTCGATTACGAACAAAGCATTGTTTGCAAACATACACTTTCAAACGTGAGACGATACCCCATAAACCTTAGCGGTAGCTTCATTTAACTTGAATTGAGTTACTTGAATACGCGCAGAATATTTTTGGAGTTTTTCTGTGTGGATAGATTGTCTCAGTTCTCTAAATAAGTTTTAAATATAAATATACACTTTATTGAATACCAGACATAACATTAAAAGAAATACATAAAAGAGAACTTAACACAGTACAATAGGCGGCCTTATCGATATATGAGCGATTTCTACCAGGCAACCTTTGGGTAGAGGAAAAGATGTGATAGAAAATGGATACGGGTGTACCATGCTGATTGGTCTGTGGGGTGTACATACTGAAAATATACGTCAGAAATAAAAATTACATTTAATATTATTATATATCAACAAAATAAGTAAATAATTCTACTAATATATTACTTAAATATTATAAATAAACAAACATAATATAAATATATATATATACATGCATATACATATATAAATATAATTCTACTTATCTGTATGTAGGTATGAATGTATGGATGTATATGTATATATATATATATTCATGCATATACATATATAAATATAATTCTACTTATTTGTATGTAGGTATGTAGGTATGTATGGAAAAAAGTTCGGTCAAAATCGGTCCAGCCGTTCGCAAGATTAGCTCCGCCAAACAAACAGACAGACAGACAGACAGACAGACAAAAATTGTAAAAAGTGTTGTTTTGGTATATGTACCGTGTATTTATACATTTTCATTTAGTAAAAAGCGGTTATTTTAATATTACAAACAGACACTCCAATTTTATTTATTTGTATAGATTTATAATGGAAGGTCAATACGACAAAAGATCTAAAAATTCTGTGAAAATTTTAAGCGTCTACTTGCTACTGTTAGTGTCAAGCAAAAAATATACGAAAAAAAACACGTTTATTGTATGCCCCTTGGACCCCTTAACATTTTCACTTTCTTATTTTTAGTAATTAATTTTGTTTTTATAGCGGTAACAGAAATACATTATTTATGAAAATGTTAGCTTTCTAGCTATCACCATTTATGAGATACAGCCTGGTGCCAGACAGACGGACGGACAGACAGACAGACAGACAGCGGAGGATTAGGTACGAAACCCCCTAAAAGATAGAACTAAGATACAGAATAGCTTAAAAATATTCGATATGATTCTTTAAATTGTAATAACTTTTGTATGTCTGAACCGATTCACATGAAACAAACACTTAATGTTAAGTGAAACTTACCACAATATATTAGTGACACGCAAATCGAATAAGCCGTTTTTGAAATTAGGGTGCGCAAACACACAGACAAACAGACAATTTTTCGGAATAAAAAGTACCCAATGTTGTGCGCTAAAGGTTAAAGTATAATCATACCAAGTTTCATTGTAATCGGACCGGTAGTTTTTATGTGATGCTTGAACAAACAGACAGACAGACAGACAGACATACGGACAAAAATTTTTGTAATCACATATTTGTGTTCGGTATCCATCTAGTAACATCTCCTGGTATTTATTTTTTCAGTATTTTTAATGTACAGAATTCACACTTCTACAGTTTCATTATAAGTATAGAAAAAAACAAGAAATTAAAGTTCTAGTAGTTTCAAATTTTGTGTCGGGTTTTTTGAAGGGGTAACGCACCTGATTGAGGATTAAACTTTTTAAAACCATGATGTAATACAATTTCAATAATTTTAAACTATTATTTATTATAAATGACTTTAGCAACAAAACAGTATGAGTTATTTAAGCTTTTACTTCTTACGGAACGAAGAAAACTAAAAAAAACAACGTTTTCGCAGGTTTTCGCGAGCTTCATAATATAAACGTAACTTCACGCCTGTAATCCCCGAAGGGGTAGGCAGAGGTAAATGCATGCATTCAATCATACATGCAAACACCCACGACTCGCCGGTTACGTTTTGGCCCATGTAACAGGTGGCGAACCTGTTGCCATCTCCGGGCACATTACCAAACTCCGGGGTACTGGGAAACTTCCAGAAAATGGAAAAATCCCAATAGAAGCAGAGATAAAGGATTTTAAACCGTTATCTCTGATAGTCCCCGACCCGGGAATCGAACCCAGGACCTCCAGCGTAATAGTAGTGGCCTGCTACCACTACGCTACTGAGGCAGTTCATAATATACATTATAGAAATTAAATCTGCAGATTTTCTCGCGTATACAACACTCCCAAACTTCTTATACCCGACGTTTCGGTCGCTTTCCAGCTACCGTGGTCACAGGCAGACTAATTGGACGATGTTCAGCCTGGTCTTATAAAAAAAAAACACATGTATCTAGTAGTTCTACGCGAGTAAAGTCACAGGCCGAAGATTTATTCACAAAAAACGTTTCTTTTAAGCAGCATAAGAAAAATGCAAGCACTTAATGGGAATATGCCAGTTAATGACGCGAGTAACGGTTGTAAGACGTGGATTAATGGATTTAGGGCAGCTCTTAAATAAAAAGTAGTCTGTACACCTTGTCTTGAAATAGTGGATGGAACAAAGGCATTTTAGGGAATAATTTTGTGTTTTTTTTTAATTTAGGTAGTTTGGAAGATAAAAAGGGGAAAAAATTTTTTTTCCTGTGTTTCCTAGATTGAAAAAAAAACTGTTTTTCTTAAATTTTTTTTAATAAAGGTAGTTTGGAAGATAAAGAGGGAATAATATTTTTTTCCTGTTTTTCAAGATTGAAAAAATAAGAAAACTATTTTTCTTATTTTTTTTTGTAGTATTTGAGATTCATAGAATTACATTATTTGATATGTCACACAGCTGTATGCACCAAATCTTTTCTTTATAATTTTATCTCTCCAAAAATGGCTCTCATTTTGAAATGTATTTTTTTGCATTATACTTTCATGTTTGGGTGTTCAGTGATATACATAAATATGTTATGGTCCCGTTTGTGTTCTTTTAGAGGAACGGAACCTTTTTTAAGCAAAAACGTAACTTCACGCCTGTAATCCCTGAAGTGGTAGGCAGAGGTAAACGCATGCATTCAAGCATACATGCAAACACCCACGAATCGTCGGTTACGTTTTGACCCATGTAACAGGTGGCGAGCCTGATGACATCTCCGAGCACATTACCAAACTTCGAGGTACTGGGAAATTTCCAGAAAATGGAAAAATCACAATTAAACCAGATATAAAGGTCTTTACACCATTATCTCTGATAACCCCCTACCCGGGAATCGAACCCAGGACCTCAGCGTAGTAGTAGTGGCCTGCTACTATTAGGTTACCGAGGCAGTTTTAAATTTTTAAATTACTGTATTCACTTACGTACTTTCTTTATTATCTTTTGAAGTAAAAATTCAAAATAAAACTAAGAATATTAAACAGCAACTTTTCCCATAATAGGTGAATGAAAGAACTCCAATACATTGCGAAGATGAAACCACTAAGTCTCGTAAAATATTATACAAAATAACACTATCTTACCTGAAAGCCTAATTGATTTATATAAATTGTTTAATGATATCAATCTCCAACTTTAAGATAATTTGAACCGAATTACGAAAGTTTTTGCTTTCGGTGCCAAACTTCTAAGAAAAATATTAGCAAACATAAATTTCGCGCTTAACTTATTTATTAAAATCATATTACTATTTTGTTTACGGCATATATTTTGGAGTTATTTTAAAGAAAAAAACTGGTCAAGTGCGTGTCGGGCCACGCGCAGTGTAGGGCTCCGTAGATTTTAGGTTTGAATAATGTACGTAATGAAAAAATATATATATTTGAAAATTTTTCGTTGAATATTACTCGCAAATTTGTAAAGCCAACTTAGGTATGATAGTTTTCCTTTCAATTTCGTTATATGTAGCTACTAACGTTTAGCTAGTAACGTTTTAATTTCTAACAACAACCGTTTAGTTGGTAGAGGGTTTTGACTTGACTCTAAAGAAAATTGTCTCTTTAAAGCTTAATAAGTCACAAACCGTTAACTACATCGAAAAATGATTTTAGGTCTTTCAAAAATGTTAGGGATGTCCTAACATTTTTGAAAGACCTATACCAACAATATTCACACTATATAGAAAACGAAAAATGAAAAAAAAATATCCCCGCGTAACACGTAGGGGAGGTACCCTAATTAATTTAATTTATCATGTTTTTATTCTACCACTTTGTCGGCGTGATTAAGGTGTATACTTGTGCCAAATTTCAAGTCTCTATTACCAATAGTTTTTGCGCTAAACCGCGGACGGACAGACACGACAGACAGACAGACAGACATGGTGAAACTATATGGCTACCTTGTTTACTACGGAACCCTAAAAAGAAGGAATGTTTATTCGGTCAAGCCGTTCCATAAAAAAGTGAACAAATGGCTTAGTCAGTACCCATTGGTTTATTGAAACCGAAAAAGTTACTTTAGGGTCATAATAGAAGGTAATAAATGCAATAATAATATTCTCATTCAATACAATGGAGAACTACGAACCGAAACACGCAATTGGAGTGAAGTGGATTCTAAAATTATTTAAATAACTGTTCGTAAGTTAACGTCAAAAGATATTTGAGTTTCCCTGTGAGAGATGTTTCTAACTGAAACTCTCTGAATGGGTAATTTTCTCCCCGTAAATGAATTTACCTTTTCAATAAATGGGTCCGCGTCCGGATTGTCCACCGTTACAATTCAATCCGAAGGTACTTGAAATCAATTCTCGTTTCAAGTAGTTAACCGATGTTCTTGATTGAGTTTGTTGATAGAAAAGTGTTTTAAAAACAGATCGATAATTTGAATTAATTTGAAAAAAATGATCATTATCTCAAAATAATAAAATCAGCAGGATATATTATTATGTATTCAACCAGCTAGATAGTCCAGCTATCTGTGACGAACGTTAAAACCGAGCCGTATCGAACATGGGTTCGATCCCAGTACCGGAACAGTATATTTGACTTCCGACAGATATTTCCAAAGAGTCGTAAATTTTTGAGTTTTTCAGATATATCCAAATACATTATTTCTGACTAGGTTTTTTCTGCGACTTTATCCGCGTGTCCTTTTAATCGTAACAAATTGTAGCCTTATAATCTATACTTATAATAAATCTGTAGAAGTGTAAATTCTGTACATTAAAAATATTGAAAAAATAAATACCAGGGGATGTTGTTAGATCGATACCGAACACAAATATGTGATTAGAAAATTTTTTGTCTGTCTGTCTGTCTGTCTGTCTGTTTGTTCAAGCATCACATAAAACTACCGGTCCGATTACAGTGGCATGATAATACTTTAACCTTTGGCGCACAACACTGGGTACTTTTTATCCCGGAAAAATGTCTGTTTGTATGTGTGTTTGTGTACGCTAATATCAGAAACGGCTTCTTCGATTTGCGGTTTTCACTCATATATTGTGGTAAGTTTCACTTAAGATTCAGTGTATGTTTCATGTTAATCAGTTCAGAAATCAAAAAGTTATGTCAATTTTAAGAATCGTATCTAATATTTTTAAGCTATTCTGTATCTCAGTTCTATCTTTTAGGGAGTTTCGTACTTAATAGGTAATAACTGACCCTACGGATAACTAATCCTCCACTGTCTGTCTGTCTGTCCGTCCGTCCGTCTGTCTGTCACCAGGTTGTATCTCATAAATAGTGATAGCTAGAAAGGTAACATTTTCACAAATTATGTATTTCTGTTACCGCTATAATGTAGACGCTTAAAATTTTCACTGAATTTTTAGGTCTTATGTTGTATTGTAGCCTCCATAATAAATCTATATACATACAAATAAATAAAATTGGAGTGTCTGTTTGTAATATTAAAATACGCTTTTTACTAAACGCATATGTATGTATATACGGTACATATACCAAAATAACACTTTTTACAATTTGGTCTGTCTGTCTGTCTGTTTGGCGGGGCTAATCTTGGGAACGGCTTGACCGATTTTGAAGGGACTTTCACTGGCAGATAGCTGATGTGGTAAGGAGTAACTTAGGCTACTGTTATCTCCATACAACCATACATGCATATATACCTACCTACAAATAAACAGAATTTGAGTGTCTCCGATTTTGACGGGACTTTCACTGGCAGATAGCTGATGTAATAAGGAGTAACTTAGGCTTCTTTTATTTCCATACAACCATACATACATATCTATATACAAATAAACAGAATTTGACTGTCTCCGATTTTATCGGGACTTTCACTGGCAGATAGCTGATGTGATAAGGAGTAACTTGGGCTACTTTTATCTCCATACAACCATACATAGATACATAACTACATACAAATACATAGCATTTGAGTGTTTCCGATTTTGACGGGACTTTCACTGGCAGATAGCTGATGTAATAAGGAGTAACTTAGGCTACTTTTATCTCCATACAACCATACATACATATCTACATACAAATAAACAGAATTTGAGTGTCTACTATTTCAACGGGACTTTCACTGGCAGATAGCTGATGTAATAAGGAGTAACTTACGCTACTTTTATACTAGCTGCGCCCACGACTTCGACCGGGTAGATACTGGACAATGAAATATTTTTCCTCACGTAGACGAAGTCGCGGGCACAGCTACACACACACAATAAAGAAATATTCTAAAATTATTTAGTTTTACATTGCGCTAGTTACCGTCAAAATTAATTTTGAGTTTCGTTATAGAGGGCATATCTAACTGATGCTCCCTGAATGGATAATTTTCTCCCCGTAAATGAATTGACCTTTTCAATAAATAAGTCCGCGTCCGGATTGTCCACCGTTATAATTAAATCCGACGGTTCTTGAGATCGATTCTCGCTCCAATTGAGTCTGTTAATAGAAAAGCGTTTTAGGAACAGAATCGTGAGTTTGAATACAGGTCCATACGTAGTCTTCAGGATATTTTCCTTCAATTGGGCTAATCTATACTATTATTTTTATTTTTAAGGTTCTGTACCTTAAAAGGAAACAAGGAACCCTTATAGGATCACTCGTGCGTCTGTCTGTCTGTCTGTCCGTCTGTCACAGCCAATTTGCTCCGAAACTACTTGACCGATTGAGTTGAAATTTAATGAATATATGTAAATTGGTGACCCAAAGATGAACACGTCAAGTAAAATAATAAATTTTAAACAGGGGGGGCCACTTTCGGAGGGTAAATCAGAAAATTAAAAAAAAATGAAAGAGGTTGTTGGCAGCATCTCAGATATATTTTTTTTATAATTTTTGCATAAACAAATTTGAAGTTATTTAAGAAAAACGACGAAAATTGACCATTCCCCCCCCCTATCTCCGAAACTACTGAACTTAAAATTTTGAAAAAAATGTGGATAATAGTTCTTTGCCTATAGATTATTGGAAAACCTATAAGAAGTTTGAGTATTCAAATTAAATCGAAAATTCTTAATAATATAACCCCCCTGCCGGTACAACCGTAACCGCTATGTCCCTGCATTTTAAATCTGTAATATTTTCGAAAATATTTATTTAAATTACGAAACCCTCACCACGCGAGTCGAACTCGCACTTGCCCGGTTTTTATTTTTAATATTATAAAGCTGAAAAGTTTGCTTGTTTGTTTGTTTGGACGCGCTAATCTCAGGACTACTGGTCCGATTTGAAAAATTATTTTTGTGTTAGATAGCCCATTTATTAAGGAAGGCTTAAGGCTATATAACATATAACATAATATTACAAAGCTGAAGAGTTTGTTTGTTTGAACGCGCTAATCTCAGGAACTACTGGTCCGATTTGATTTGGTCGCAATTTTCATTAAAATCGGTTAAGTAGTTTAGGAGTCCATCGCGGACCAACACTGTGACACGTGATTTATATATACTACTAACTGTTGCCCGCGGGTCCGCCCGCGTGTAGGTCGCTTTTCGCGTAACCTGTGGAAACTCATCAAATCGTCCCATGGCATCCCACAGGAACATTTTTTCGGGCTAAAATCTATTCTATGTGTTAATCCAAGTTACCCACTATGCGTGTGCCAAATTTCATGAAAAAAACAAACAAACATACAAACTTTCGCTGTTGTAATACTAATATGATGAAATATGATATGATAAGATTATGCTGAATACTCTTTTATCAGCGCATTTTAAACTGAAATATACAAATGTAATGATTGTATTATTCAACTCTCGACGAATACAAAGCTCAATGGATAAGCAAATCTTATTTTAAGCGAATAGAACGTTCAGTTCGTGTTTTATAACCGCGGTAATTGATGCGTCTGCCGGGGTTACGCGCCGCCATTTTATATTGACCTGCGCCATCTTGTGACATTTTGAAAACGCGGGAAAGTTCAAATGAATCTTCGCGTTTAACGTCTCAGTTTATATTGGACGGTTTATACTGAACTGTTTACGTAAATTAAGATGTTTTGGCATTAATACCGGCATAAAGCTAAGACAAATGATCAGGGTTGCCGGGCGAAATAAATTTATAAGATGGTGAAGAAAAGATTTAGTGGTTTTCATGTCGTTATGTGGAACGTGGTATCTAATAATGTCTGTATGTTTCCATTGCAACATATTCGTATAAACCATTTTTTTTCCCTTTGGCTGGAATAAAATTTATTTTGTACTAAAGTTTTTTTATAAGTAGCGCTCGTTCGCTACTTAAAAAAAAACTTTAGCAAGCACAAGCTTTGTTTGTGGTGCATAGGATTCCTTAATGAACGGTAAAAAAGATTTAAAATACTACCGTAATTCCTTTTCTTTCATGATTAAATTGAAGAATTTGATGACATAAATTAATAATTATACCGTTAACCATTCTATATATATATATATAATATACCAATTTGAAATAAGACTCTGTAATAACTATTGCAACTAAAACTTCTGGGGTTGTTATCTGGCTAGATTAAGTAACACGGTGGTAGCTACGCCCACAAGCTCCGTCACTAGAGCTCTACCACCAACAATAGTAGTATTTCTTCCAATAGACATTCTACTGATGATCGTTCATAAGAAAAACTATAAAATAAAACCACTTCAATCATTTAAATGATACAATCTAATGCCCGCATCTGTTACGTCATTAAAAGATAAGAAACGGAATAATTTCCCCATTTGTAAATAAAGAATAGATTGCCCATCGCAAAAATCTAGGTCTTCCGTGCTAGCGTGAAATTAGGCTACCTAGGTCTTATCGGCTTTGATTAAATCGCCCGTCTGGCCGCAAAATTAATGTGTCTCCTCTCTCCACTCAGATTAACTTTATCGAAAAATTTAGTGCGCATTTTAGTGCATAAAGATTTTAGTGTATTTTGGATGTTAGTGCAGTGTTAAATGTGTGAAAAGATGTGAAAATATTATCGTGTTCCGGTCAGGTGGTAATGTACGGCCCTGTAATTTCCGGCACAGAGCCATATTACCTTAGGCCTCAGAAGTGGTAACGCATCACCATTTTGAACTTGGTCTTTGTGTGGGTGTCTATAGGCTGCAGTCATCACTTAACATCAATGTAAACTTCATGCTTGTTTGCCTCTGCCATTACATAAATTTATAGCAAGTATTATCATAATGTAAACACATAGTCAAAATCGTAGCAGATTTTTCAATCACACTCAACATACATAAAACCAATCCCTGATGTTCACTTTAGGTACTTTGGTGCCTACGCCCGCGAGCTCAGTCACTGGAGCTCTACCACCAGTATATTATTGAAAGAGAGTTTTTTATTGAGATAAATGTATGTACCTTCACGTCAAGACCCTTATGGGGTACGCACAGAGTGATCCCGGTCCTGACACACCTCCCGTACTTTTTTTGTATTGAAATAAAGTAGATGACGTATTTCAATACTTCAAATGGTTCTCTGTGTTCTTTTGAATTCTTTTATATGGAGTAAAATATTTAGATTTGAAAATGGAACAATATTTTATCAAATGTCGCTATTTTAATTTCCTGTCTGTGTCAGATGCGCCATTGTCAAATATGGACATAAAAATATACACGACGTGCCTCTTTTACAAATCCCGAATGCTAAAAGCGTAAAATTTTTATGTTGAATAAAAAGTTTCATTTTTATGTCTAGAATAAAATGTGTGAGTGTAATGTTTTTAGAATTACCCTCCTACGTTGCGTTTTGTGATATCAAGTTTTTAAATATGTATGAATTACGAAGTGAACCAAGGAAAATACTATTTTGTACTTTCGTTATAAACTGCTTAACTCTGTGAACTTAACACTTAACATTGAAAAAACCTATAGACTAAGTAAATCACTCTCGTATCTCGCAATTTTCAAAGTGTAGGTACATCAGACATTAAATATCAGGCAGTAGTTTTTTGTACCTACGTTGAATGTGATTATCAACTTCAAAAATCTACACATATTTTGAGTACCTATGTATTAACATAGGTACTCAAAATGTCTATCCTTTTCACGTTCAAACGACTGAACCGATTTTAATGAAATTTGGTACAGAGATAGAGCTGACTTTCAGAAAGAGCATAGGCTACTTAGCTATTTATAAAACGACCAAAAAAAAGCAAAACGAGGGAACGGCGTATGGCGTGGCTCTGCCCGTCACTAGCTGCTTTGGGAGGAGAACTCCTTCAACGCTCCCGCTCCCTCGAGGCCGAGCTATGTGCTCGAACCCCTCTACACACAACCCTAGGCTGTTTAAGACGCGTGGTGTTGTGAGTGGACTAGGCAGGGACCTCCGGACGTCGGACTATGACTATGGGGATGTTAGTTGCCCGAGTAGAGAAAGGTCCCGAATTGGCTGGTGTTCCACGTCACAAGTACGTATATCATGCCTGCAAGTATGAAGAGCCGCAGCAGAGCGACAAACTGATGAATTTTGTCCTAGTTTGAAATCATTGAAGCACGCATGGCCCAGCGGCTGGTGTAGATCATAGGCGATCTACTCGGTGAAGCACTACGGGCGCGGTCGGGTAGTCTGATGGGTGACCGCTAGTGGCAAATTAAATGCGCGTTTCCGTGCTTCGGACGGCACGTTAAGCCGTCGGTCCCGGTTGCTATCGATAGATAGCAGTCGTTAGATCTTGTCGGAGGCTTTATGGGCGAGTTGAAAACATCCGACAGCGGGTTGGCCACTAACCCCGTATCGCCACCAATCCGCATTGGAGCAGCGTGTTGGAGTAAGCTCCAGGCATCCCCCCAGAAAGGGGAGAGACTCGTGCCCAGCAGTGGGACGTCTAATGGGTTGCCATTACTATTATGATATCCGGTGGTATCTACGCTCTCGAACTTCATCTACCAGTGTATTGAATTACATTTATTTTAGAAAGTGAAGGACAACCAAAGTAAGTGACTGGACATTACCTGCCAGAATGAAGAGCCGCAGCAGAGCGGCAAAGTGCACGCGGCGCATCCTGTGTCACCGCGCCATCAACACGCCGATCCTCTACTGGTACCGGCTAATCTGCAACAATCACAATACCAATTTTTAATAATAATGAAACTTAGAGCTCGAGCAGAAATACAGCTCTTTACAAATTAGATCAAATTTTCTAAAGAACCTCTACGTGTTGGATGTATCCTTGGGTAAGCTTAACAAAGATCGGGAGTTTCAATACTCCGTGCTTATGAGAAAATAAATAAATTAATCAACTCGTGTCAGGATCGTGTCCACTCAGCTATCTTCAAAAAGGGTCACTTGATACTTAGGTCATTTCATGCTGACCTAGTTTGTGTAAATGAAAAGGTAAGGTAAGGTAAATATATAATGACTGACTGAATTTGATATAGGTTAACTTTAACCACAGACTCTAATACAATATGTATTAGAGTCTGTGGTTATCTTAATATATTTTTTGTAATGTAAGGAAGGTAGCAAACAAGTCTAGTATACAGTTCACATTGATGTTAAATAATGACATCTAGACAAAACCAGAGGTCACAATGCAGATGCGTTGCCACCCCCGAAACCTAAGGTTTTGTGTCTCTATGATAGTTAATAGGGGACCATATATTACCATCTAACCGGAACACGATAGTGCTGAAAACTACCATTTGGAGCAGATAGATTAGGTAATGCGGTGGTGCCTACACGCTCTCGAGCTACTACTCCATAACTCTACCACCAGTAAAAAACAACTCCAATATCATCACTCCAGCTGAAAAACGACGAACGTCAAAGCCTTCCCCATAGATGCCCACAGCATTGTTGTGTATCATTAGGGGAGAATATGCCATAATCGCCACCCTTGGCAGGCGGATTTACAATCGCAGTGGCGGTAGTTTTATCGCGTGACGCTGCTGCTTCATTGACACTGCTTACTACCATTCCAATAGAGGGAACTACCGCACTATTGGAATGGTTTGACCGCCTTTATTCGGTTGACTGACTTCAATAGTGGAAGAATTCTCTTCCAGTAAAAGAAAATTCTTCCGCTAGTCAGACAAATCCGCCAATTCCAATATACAATTGTACTATTAAAGTGTAACGAATAAAACACGAGCAAAAACCGCAAAAGGTAGTAACCCGGTTATAAATGATGGAATATGTCCAATAGAGACAGGCTCGGATATCGCCGACATATCATGCGGGCGGTGTCGGGCCATAAAACAGGATAGAGCGTACGAAGTACAAGCGAATTGCATATCAGGTTATCGAAGCAGTTTCTTTAAACGAGGTCTACAAATTACTAATAACCCTGCGTCGATATCGATCGGTTGACTATAAAGTTGATCTTCATAATACATTTAATCGGCAGTAATAAGAACGATCCACGCTTGGTACATGGGACATAGATCAGTATTATCACCAAGGCAACATACACCGACAAGAAACATGTCTAAAAAATCATGTAACAAAAGTTAACTGTAGCTTTTTGGACACCGATATTATAAATTCGATTCGTATTGCGTTAACGCGCATTGTAGCTCACTTCTCGCCTAACCCTCCTACATCTACCAACTACCAGTGACAAATATAATTATGCCATTGAACCGCTAATATTTGGTATTTCATATTATATAGTATTCATACTATTTTTAAGGCTCCTGGCCTTAGTGAAGATGCATAATAGCTTTGAGTAATGCTTAACCATCAGCAAATAAGACCAGAGCAATAATTCATATTATGAATGTAAAAGTTTGTATTTATATTTTTATATTGTAAACGGGACTTAATCGCGTACTATTTTAATCGAAGTATTTACCTCGACACTCGACGTTTCGGCCGTAATGCAACGGCCGTGGTCACGAGTAGACGGCCGTTGCATTACGGCCGAAACGTCGAGTGTCGAGGTAAATACTTCGATTAAAATAGTACGCGATTAAGTCCCGTTTACAATATAAAAATATGAATACAAATCGTGAAAGTTTAAAACAAGTTTGTATTTGTTAATCAACTACATAACATACGCTCAGTTAAAACGCTACTTCCATGGCCCCAACATTATAAATTCCCATCACATTGTATTTACGCGTGTTCTGGCTCCCGGCAAATTGCTTACGTCACTGTGACCACCGCCGTCACGCCGCTGTCGTGGCGTCACGGCCCTTCAACACGTCTATTCCAAGGACAGTGGAATAACCATTTATTCATTGGTATTTTAACAATTTTTTATGTTTTGATGGTGGCAATCAAGTATATTTGGAGTCGAAATGGATTTAGCAGAAAACCGGATATCAAAATACAAATTCTTTACTGACCCTGAATTCTATGTCGTTTTAACTCTGTAATAATTCTTCTATTTTGACTGCCTCTTTGGCTCAGATTCACAGGTCGGGAATATATAAATCTGTTATAGGGTTTTTTCTGTGAGGAAATTCCCAGTAGTAGCCCGGAGTCTAGTCGTGCCTCGGAGAGCCCATAAAGCCGTCGGTCCTGCGCCCGATCTCTCTCCGGTCGTGTCGGATTGTCGTCCCATCGGGCTATGAGAGTGAGGGAATAGAGAGTGCACCTATGTTTGCGCATACACTTGTGCACTATAATATCTCCCGCGTAGTTGGCTAGTCTCCGTTGAGATTGGCCGCCGTGGCCGAAATTCGGTCTGGAGGATATTATTATTATTAATTCTACGGGACCATGTTACCATCTACTCGGGACGCGATAGTGGTGAACACAAGCATTTGGCAGCAGTTAGATTAGGTAATGCGGCAGTGGGCCTTCGAACTTCGACACTGGTGCTCCCAGTATTGCTTTTATGCTATGGAAGTGTCAAGCAAGCATACAGTTTACATTGATGGTATGTAAATACTGTAGCCTATAAACATCTACTTTCAAAGCACAGATTTCACTCCTGAGTTCTAAGTTGTTGTACCACTGTGCCTGAAATTACAGGACCGTATATTACCAACGGCATTATTTAATGGCATGTAGATTAGGCAAGGTAATGCGATGATGCCTACACCCGCGAGCTCCGTCATTAGAGTTCAACCACCATTGATGGTTATTATGATTCTCATTTCCCTATAATCAAAGTAACTGATTATAGGGAAAATACGCTACGTTAATGGCCCTTACATTGTAAATTCCCATCACATTGTATTTACGCGTGTTCCAGTTTCTGACAAATTGCTCACATCACTGTGGTCACCGGCGTCACGCCGCTGTCGTGGCTTCACAACCCGTCAACACGTCTTGCTGAAGGACAGTGAAATGATCTATAGGATTTTTTTTCTGTACAAATCGTTGGATGGAGCTTGCCATATCTCTTTTCCTGCTTTTTATTTTGCGTTTGAGCTGAAAATGACATTTTAAATAGACCTGCATGTCAGATGGCAATGCCACCAGAAAAAAAAAGGATTTACATATCTACTAACGACCTAAGACGTACAAAGGCCTCCTTCACACATTGCCACAACGAACGGTTCTTGGCCGCCTTCATCCAGCTATTGCCTGCGACTTTCACCAGGTCGTCGGTAAACCTCGTGGGGGGCCTGTCTACGCATCGTGTTCCGGTGTGCGGTTGTCACTCCAGAACTGTTCTGCTCCAACGGCCGTCAGATCTGCAAGCTATGTGCCCTGCCCACTGCCACTTGACTTTCGCTAATCAATTGAGATGTAAGCTATCCTATTCGTCAAGTTGGATCAAACTGCACACGGTGTGCAAATTTTAATTAAAATCGTTTGAGTAGTTTAGGAGTCCATTGTGGACAAACAACGTGGCACGTAATTTATACATTTAAAATAATAATAATAATGGCAACCCATTATACGTCCCACTGCTGGGCACGAGGCTCTCCCCTTTTTGGGGGGAGGCCTGGAGCTAGCTCCACCACGCTGCTCCAATGCGAATTGGTTAGTGGAAACGGGTTAGTGGCCAACCCGCTGTCGGATGTTTTCAAACCGCTCATAAGGCCTCAGACAAAGTTTAACGACAGCTATCTATCGATAGCAACCGGTACCGACGGCTTAACGTGCCCTCCGAAGCACGGAAACGCGCATTTTAATTTGCCATTAACGGCCACCCATAACATACCCGACCGCGCCCGTATCGCTTACGATATACCCCAGTGGCTGAGCTGAGCTCCAATTTATACCATACTAGCTGTTGCCCGCGGCTTCGCCCGCGTGGATGTCGTTTTATAATTAATTTAAATTTTACAATCCCATGGAAATGTCCTAATCAAGTCTCCCGACTGGAACATCACTTTTCGACTCTCTAACTTAGAAACTACCAAAAATCCCACACAAATTTTAACTTCAATTCCATACAAACGGTACCCCTCCATTTTTCATTTAACAGGATATTTTGTCCATTTGAAGCGCGCATGGCCCGGCGGCTGGTGTAGATCGTAAACGATCTACTCGGTTAAGCACTACGGGTGCGGTCGGGCAGTGTGATGGGTGAACGCTAGTGGCAAATTAAATGCGCGTTTCCGTGCTTCGGAGGGCACGTTAAGCCGTCGGTCCCGGTTGCTATCGATAGATAGCAATCGTTAAACCTTGTCGGAGGCCTTATGGGTGATTTGAAAACATCTGACAGCGGGTTGGCCACTAACCCACCCACCTCCACCAATCCGCATTGGAGCAGCGTGGTGGAGTAAGCTCCAGGCCTCCCCCCAAAAAGGGGAGAGACTCGTGCCCAGGGGACGTATAATGGGTTGCCATTATTATTATATTATTATTTGTCCATTTAACTTAAGCTCCAATTTACTTCGTTTAGTAACAAAGAGGCCGCATATCAATTTTTGGCTTTCCACCTTGAACACTGCGGAAAGCCCAATACAAATTTCACTCCCTCTTTTAAGGGGATGGGGGTAGATAAAATTTAAAAAAATATTTTTATTGTTTGTTAGGCTCATAGAGTTCGCATACCGAGTTTTAACTTTCTATCTTGAAAATTGTGGAATGCTCCATACAAATTTTCACCCCCTATTTTAGGGGGATGGGCATAATATAAGGAAACAAAAGGTAGCCTATGTTCGTTCTCAAAGTCAACTCTATATCTGTAAAAATAAATAATCAATAATATAATAAATTTCATCAAAATCGGTTTCATCAAAACTAGTTTGGACGTGAAAAGGTAACAGACAGACAGACAGACAGAGTTACTTTCACATTTATAATATTAGTAGGGATTATAACAATACAGATATAAATAAAATATTTAAACAATTAAGATATAGTTGTTATAAAGCTTGAAAATGTCTCGAAATTATTTTCACCATTAATGCATAGTAGAGGTTTTTCAATACAAAAAATATTAAATGGAGAAAAATTAGTAATGAAAGTATGAAACAGATTACCGGTACGTTTGAAATAGGTAATCCATGATTTACAGGACGTTTCAGATTACCGTTTTTTAAATAAAAAAGTCCATTTACATTCAAGGCTAAATCGGATTCAGAGAATCGGATTTTAAATAAATTGGTTTACATTTGCTTGGTCCAACGAGTTGGCATATTTTGAGGTATGTATTTAACATGATGTCGACTGTAATATTTATTTATTTTTATATTAATCCTATTTTATATAGGTAGTAATTATCAAACTTTTCTTATTTATTTGCGAAAAGAGTAAGGAGCTCTCTAGCTCGTATTGCGCCGGAGTGCAATGAAACCTTGACGTCCTCTAGGCCTGAGGAGGGGTCCCCACGAGGCTATAATTATTTACTTTGCCGTCGTTTGACGCCGCCGCACTACCAGCTCCATGTTGTCTGGCCGCTTCTAATACGGTTTAATTCGAGTTGAAACAAAATGTTCGAAAAAGAAGACGCCCTAAGTCGCGTTTAATAACTGCCGCCATCGAGCTGGCTGGCCGCTTCTGTCATATCATTGTTGTACCATGATGGTCCAAGACGATGCTCTTAGCTGTCTCAGGGAGCGCCGCGAACACGCGTCCGTGTGCATTACACACCCTGCACTATAGGATAAGCCGCCCCTGAGAGTAAGCATAAAACCTGTCCACTCCAACGACATGACATGTGTCTTCTCCATACAATAGAATAGAATAGAAAGTATAGAAATTATTTTTATTTCGAATAGATCTTTACAGATACTTTCAAAACGTCAAGAAATCATGAAATACCGAGAGTGAATAACGAATACTTATCGTAAAAGCAAAAGCATATATAAATAGTAAATCAAAAATTAGAATTTAAACTGCTTAGTTAAAACTGGTTCACTGGTTTACTGGTGGTAGAGCTCCAGTGACGGAGCTCGCGGGCGTAGGCACCACCGCATTACCTAATATACTTGCCGCTAAATGGTACAGCACTATCGTGTTCCGGTCAGATGGTAATGTACGGCCCTGTAATTTCCGGCACAGAGGCGTAACACCTTGGGCCTCAGGAGTGGTAGTCTTTGTGTGGGTGTCTATAGGCTGCAGTCATCACTTAACATCAACGTGAACTGCATGCTTGTTTACCACTTACATTACATAAAAAAAAAAAACGTAATAATCACAAAATTTTTCACTCCCTTCAATGATGATAAATGAAGAAAAAGAAAAACTTATTCGTCAAGATCTAAGTTATTCACTAAGCAGAGTTCCAAGTGCAGTCTACTGAGACTACTGAGAAGAACTCCGCTACCCAACAAACTCAGTAAGAGCTCTTTTAAATGAGAGCTTAAATCTAGTACAGATTATCGTGAGAAATCAAATAATGTGAACGTCCATAGCATAGATGCAAATAAAGTGCTATCTACTCAATGTGATGTGGCTCCTGCAAACCAGAACAGACCAGTCACCACCAACAGCACCCGTTCACGAGTATGATGCATGTGACAGCCATTGCCCTCCTCGACCATTTTAGAGGGAAGTGAGCAACCCGCCACACGACGCTGCCAAAGGCAATTATAGCAAACACCGATTAATATAATATAGAACACACCGAAAACAAACAGCTATAATATATTATTATAAATAGAAAACTGCTAAACACTACCATTTGGCAGCACATAGATAAGGTAATGCGGTGGTGAAGAGACCACGGAAGCTCGCACGTTTCGGTCGCTTTTAGCGACCGAAACGTCGGGTTGATTTTTAGTTTAACATACGCAAGATAAATCCAAGAACTAGTTTTATTTCAATGGTTGTGACTCTCGAGCTTCGATATTGGAGCTGTCCAGTAAGCCAGTTGCGCTAAAACAAAGGACACATAATATAAATCAAGAACAACGCTTCTATCACAACGTAAAATACAAAAGGACAGACAAACAGCAAATGAAGTAATGAAGAGATTACAGAACAATTTACGAACACCCACTCTCAACCCTAACCCGATCTGTTAGCGTACATTATTTAGATTAAGGATATAAAGCGCTCAAACTCAAGGGTACAGCCCTTAAGGACTGGAGGAGTGTCGGAACGATCCTACAAATGTGTTTAGGGCCCTAACTTGTGTGCTTAAGGGCAAGATGTCCGCACTTTGAATGTTTGCCGACCCTTGGCTTGATACTTGGATGTTGTTCTTAGTGCTTACATATTCATGGTTTCTAGATTGAAATAAATACTGTCTTGCTTGTGTGTAAAATATTATTTAAGGTCATTTTGAGGTTTTTTTGTATTATGAATTGTACATTTATGTATGTCTATCCAACCCTTCAAGGAACGTATGGCCGCCGTTGGCTAGACACAATTGGTAATCATTTTACTTTCATTTTCATCAAGAGACAATTTACTGATATACTTTTTACATTAGTTTATGACATTTAGTTTTACCTCGACCTACCATGACCAAATAGGTCGAGTTCTGTCTGATGGTGGTGTCAAAAGTCTTAGGAATCGGCGTGCATGTATGAAGAGAATGATGAAGGTAGACGAGGCACGAGAGGTTTGTCAGAACCGGGATGTCTGGCGCTCTACACTCTCTGCCTACCCCGTTAGGGACCTGGCGTGAAGATACATACATACATACATTTAGTTTTATCTTAGTGATATTCTTGACTTTACATATATTTTTTATCTTGTTTGACATGTATATCAATTGTTATTCGCTTTAATTTATTTTGTTTGTTTTTGACGTATCATAAGAGGTGACTGACACCCTAAATGAATAAATGAGTTTCTGATTCTGATTCTGATTCTGAATCAATTGTCATATTTTTCTCGTGACTTAACGGGAAGAATACATCAACGCATCATTACTCTCATAAAATAATGGTATGTTGCTGCTCACCTACTTATATAACTGAAAATATAATATATCTAAAACGAAATGTGAATATATAATATTTTTTAATCCATCTCCGACGCTAGGCGTCCCGACGCCCAGCGTCTCGACGTCAAGCGTCCCGACGTCAAGCGTCCCGACGCCCAGCGTCCCGACGTCAAGCGTCCCGACGCCTAGCGTCCCGACGCCCAGCGTCCCGACGTCGAGCGTTCCGACGCCCAGCGTCCCGACGCCCAGCGTCCCAGCGTCCCGACGCCCAGCGTCCCGCCGCACAACGTCCCGACGCCGAGCGTCCCGACGCCCAACGTCCCGATGCCCAGCGTCCCGTCATCGAGCGACCCGACACTCAGCGTTCCGACGCCCAGCGTCCCGACGTCGAGCGTCCCGACGCTGAGCGACTTGACACCCAGCGTCTCCACGCTCAGCGTCCCAATGTCGAGCGTCCCGACGCCCAGCGTCTCGAAGTCGAGCATCCCGACGTCGAGCGTCCCGACGTCGAGCGTCTCGGCGCCCAGCGTCCCGACGCCCAGCGTCCCGACGTCAAGCGTCCTGACGCCAAGCGTCCCGACGCCCAGCGTCCCGACGCTGAGCGTCCCCATGCCCAGCGTCCCGACGCCCAGCGTCTCGACGTCCAGCGTCCCAACGCCCAGCGTCCCGACGCCAAGCGTCCCGACGCCCAGCGTCCCGACGCCCAGCGTCCCCACGCCAAGCGTCCCGACGCTAGGCGTCCCGACGCCCAGCATCCCGACGTCAAGCGTCCCGACGCCAAGCGCCCCGACGCCCAGCATCCCGACGCTGAGCGTCCCCATGCCCAGCGTCCCGACGCCCAGCGTCCCGACGTCGAGCGTCCCGACGCTGAGCGACTTGACACCCAGCGTCTCCACGCTCAGCGTCCCAATGTCGAGCGTCCCGACGCCCAGCGTCTCGAAGTCGAGCATCCCGACGTCGAGCGTCCCGACGTCGAGCGTCTCGGCGCCCAGCGTCCCGACGCCCAGCGTCCCGACGTCAAGCGTCCTGACGCCAAGCGTCCCGACGCCCAGCGTCCCGACGCTGAGCGTCCCCATGCCCAGCGTCCCGACGCCCAGCGTCTCGACGTCCAGCGTCCCAACGCCCAGCGTCCCGACGCCAAGCGTCCCGACGCCCAGCGTCCCGACGCCCAGCGTCCCCACGCCAAGCGTCCCGACGCTAGGCGTCCCGACGCCCAGCATCCCGACGTCAAGCGTCCCGACGCCAAGCGCCCCGACGCCCAGCATCCCGACGCTGAGCGTCCCCATGCCCAGCGTCCCGACGCCCAGCGTCCCGACGTCGAGCGTCCCGACGCTGAGCGACTTGACACCCAGCGTCTCCACGCTCATCGTCCCAATGTCGAGCGTCCCGACGCCCAGCGTCTCGAAGTCGAGCATCCCGACGTCGAGCGTCCCGACGCCCAGCGTCCCGACGCCCAGCGTCCCCACGCCAAGCGTCCCGACGCTAGGCGTCCCGACGCCCAGCGTCTCGACGTCAAGCGTCCCGACGCCAAGCGTCCCGACGCCTAGCGACCCGACGTGAAGCGTCCCGACGCCAAGTGTCCCGATGCCCAGCGTCCCGACGTCGAGCGTCCCGACGTCGAGCGTCTCGGCGCCCAGCGTCCCGACGCCAAGCGTCCCGACGCCAATCGTCCCGACGCCCAGCGTCTCGAAGCCCAGCGTCCCGACGCCCAGCGTCCCGACGCCTAGCGTCCCGACGCCTAGCGACCCGACGTCGAGCGTCCCGACGCCAAGTGTCCCGACGCCCAGCGTCCCGACGTCAAGCGTCCCGACGCCAAGCG
This sequence comes from Macrosoma leucophasiata, assembly GCA_036365455.1. NCBI lineage: Eukaryota > Metazoa > Arthropoda > Insecta > Lepidoptera > Hedylidae > Macrosoma > Macrosoma leucophasiata. The sequence goes on along the minus strand of JAWQUS010000003.1, from coordinate 20,773,178 downwards.
CCCCGACGCCCAGCGTCCCGACGCTGAGCGTCCCCATGCCCAGCGTCCCGACGCCCAGCGTCCCGACGCCCAGCGTCCCGACGCCCAGCGTCCCGACGCTGAGCGTCCCCATGCCCAGCGTCCCGACGCCAAGCGTCCCGACGCCCAGCGTCCCGACGCCCAGCGTCCCGACACCCAGCGTCCCGACGCCCAGCGTCCTGACGTCGATCGTCCCGACGCCCAGCGTCCCAACACCCAGCGTCCCAACGTCAAACGTCCCGACGCCAAGAGTCCCGACGCCCAGCGTCCCGACGCCAAGCGTCCCGACGCCAAGAGTCCCGACGCCCAGCGTCCCGACGTCAAGCGTCCCGACGCCAAGCGTCCCGATGCCCAGCGTGTTGTTTTTGTATGATCCAAAATTAACCAAAAAGTATATCCAAAAATGCTGCCCAAAGCCACTATTTCACGCGAACGAAGTTGCGGGCACAGCTTGTAACATAATAAATAAACACATGTTCGAAAAAATATTCTAAATAGGGTATAGGTAGCTACTCAATGTTATGCTATCTAAAGTACCGATTTTTGACAAAAATGTATGTATCGATAACTTCAAAAATGTTAGCCCATCGACTTAGTAGAAGGTATTATTAAATCAAAATTCAATGAATTACCTTAAAAAAATTGCAAAAATCAGTTTCAAATATACGGTACGTTTACAAACTAAACTTTATTACAGTTAGCAAATAAATTATGAAGATTTATTCATATTCTCGGCTTCATAGAGCGCTGCAACGTAATACGCTGAGGCGGAGGACTCTCAATAAATATGTAGAGTCGATAATTAATATTCAGCTCTACCGGCTCTCGAGTTTGGAGTAACGAACAAATTTTAGGTATCAAAGATTAATGGAAGGCTATCGGTCGAGCTAAAGTCGAATATTATACTATTAGTTAGATATTTTTCAGATTTCAAGCGGCCAGTTCCCTGATATAACATAATTGATCAATTTTCAATTTCATTATTGGAATTAGCCGAATAGTTAATTTTGTTTATCGTACATATATAATACCAATGTGACTTATCATTATGTACAATACATTATTTGTTTGCTATATGAATGTGTACCTGCTACTATCTTTTCACAATTTAATGTACCCTACCTATAGTAATGTATACAATCAACACCGTACTGCTCTTTAATGACTGTTATTTTATTATTTTTACATACATAAAGTAAATCCGTAATTGGATGTAAGATATATATAAGTTAAATGTAAGTACCTTTAAGATCTGTGGATTTTGTGAATTAATAAAATAAAATAAAAATATTTTCTTAGTAAATATAGTGTGCACAACACTACAAAAATTTTGTTACGAAAATTATTTTTTTCGTAAATTAATATTATATATATAATTAATATAATATAAATTATATACATTATTTTTTCGTAAATTAATATGAGTCGTTCCAAATAATTGTGGAAATGCAGATTTATTTGAACAACAAAATAAATAAAATACAACGACTACGACGACGAATAACGTAACTTTACGCCTGTAATTCCCGAAGGGGTAGATGTAAATGCATGCGTTCAAGCATAAAATTCAAAAATTCATAATTCAATTTTGCCCATGTAACAGGTGGCGAGCCTGTTGACATCTCCGGGCACATTACCAAACTTCGAGGTACTGGGAAACTTCCAGAAAATGTAAAAACCCCAATAGAACCAGAGATTTAGGACATTACACCATTATCTCAATTGACTGGGATTGCTTACCCCAACTTAATTTAGAAAATGTTCAAATTCCTTTTAGTCAAACAGTTAAAAACCTACATTTGATTCACATTTCTCTTGGTCTCCACAGATTACTGAAGTCAGCAGGAAGACGTTTTCCGCGATTGGTTCCTTGAGTGAAGATTGCGCTTGCACATTCTCTACTTTTTCCAATTCTTGATTATGCTGATGTCTGCTACCTTGATTTGACCCAGGAGCAACTTAATAAGCTTGAGCATCTCCAAAACGTGTTCATTCGGTTTATATTTGGTTTGCGCAAATATGACCACATCGCCAGCTACCGTGATAAACTCAAGTGGCTCCCAATTCATCTTCGCCGGAATACCCACATTCTTTCACTTTTATACTGTGTTCTATTCAATCCGAATGCTCCACTTTACCTTAAAGAACGTTTCCAGTACTTATGCCTCTGCCATTCACTTTCCCTTCGATCCTCTGAAAACCTTCAGCTTCACATTCCCAAGCATTCTTCTCAATTCTATTCGAAATCTTTTACTGTAGAAGCTGTTCATCTTTGGAACAGCTTACCAACGACAGTTCGGCAAGCCCAAACTGTCGTTTCCTTCAAACACAAGGTCAAAGATTTTTATTTAACTCAGACTCTGTAACTATCTATCCTTCTTCAATATTTATAATATTTCTCCACGTTTCGTAATTAAATATTTATTTATTAGTATATGTTTTAAATCTTTATTATTGCTCAGTACACTCTGCCGGCAAATAAAAAATTTCTTTACTTTATGTTCCTGACTAAAAGGTTGTCTGGAAGAAATCGAACCTTTTGCGATAAGACCGCCTTTTGTACTTTTATTTCTATTCTTTTTTGTATAATTTGTTTAGTTTTCTGGTGGTACAATAAAGTGTATAAATAAATAAATAATAAATATCTCTGATAACCCCCTAGCCGGGAATCGAACCCGGGACCTCATCGTTAGTGGCTTGCTACCACAAGGCTACCGAGACAGTTAAAAATAAAACACATGTTATAAAAAAAATCTGTAGTAGTTATAGCTCCTTAATATTATGTTATCTAAACCTGCTAATAGCCGAAACTTAGAGGAATATATTTTTAAATATTAAAAAAAGTTGCATCATCTCTGATTATTCGATAGAAATTAATTTCAAAGATTTTAAGCAAACGACTCAGTAGAAAGTATTCTTACTTCGAAATACATTAAATTAAATATGGCGTTTTACAAAACGATTATTGCGTTTATGCAATCATCGTTTTTTAAAACGGTATCTATAACACGGTACGTTTACAAACCATAGCAAATAGGATATGAAGATTTGTTTTATATTATTTCGCATTAACACATGCTTGTGAAACATATTTTATTTTTAAAGAAAAATGGAAAGAAAAATTTGACTTCAGGCGAGACTCGAACTCGCGGCCTACTGGGAATCTAGTCCAGCCGCTCTTAAAATTGAGCTAATGAAGTCCTCTATTGGAAGAGCGGCTGGACTAGATTCCCAGTAGGCCGCGAGTTCGAGTCTCGCCTGAAGTCAAATTTTTCTTTCCATTTTTCTTTAAAAATAAAATATATGAAGATTTATTCATATTCTCGGCTGCATAGAGCGCTGCGCTGTAACGTAATACGCTGAGGCGGAGGACTCTCAATAAATATGTAGAGTCGATAATTAATATTCAGCTCTACCGGCTCTCGAGTTACAGTAACGAACTAGTTTTAGATATTAAACTAAATAGAAAGCTTTAGCTGTTGAGCTAAAATATCAAGATATTTTCTTACTAAATTAGTGTACATTTTTTTTATGTAATGGAAGTGGTTAACAAGCATGCAGTTCACATTGATGTTAAGTGATGACTGCAGCCTATAGACACCCACACAAAGACCAAGGTCAAAATGCAGATGCGTTACCACTCCTGAGGCCTAAGGTGCCTCTGTGCCGGAAATTACAGGGCCGTACATTGACACCTGACCGGAACACGATAGTGTTGAACACTACCATTTAGCGGCAAGTCTATTAGGTAATGCGGTGGTGGTGGTGCCTACGCCCGCGAGCTCCGTCACTGGAGCTCTACCACCAGTAAAACATAACAAAACTAATGTGTCAGAATTTTTTGAAAAATGTTGGTTTCTTCTCTTTGCCTACATATACTTACTATGAGTGTGCCGAATATCATACTCCTCCGACGGAAAAAAATTCATAAAAATGGGTCACAAGTTTTAGCTTCACTTATATAAATGATTATGATTCTCATTTTGATAGAGCGTTATAACGTAATCCGCTGAGGAGGAGGAATTTAATAAATATATAGAGTCGATAATAATTAATATTCAGCTCTACTGACTCTCATGTTTGGAGTTACAATATGGGTTCAGATATGAAATATGGACGCCGTTGGTCAAGCTAAAATATCGAGTAATTTTCTTACTAAATATAATGTACACTGAACATAAATTTACTTACCAAACTTGTTTTCTGAGAAATTAATCTGTAACGTTGATATAGCCTTGGAAAACTAATATTATGATAATATTGATAAGACTAGTCTGAATTTGTAATAAATAGATAGGTACGTATAAAATGCATTTACAGTGCTCAACAATAAATTTTAAAATAAAAAAAAAATGTGTATTATTAAAAAAATATTAATATTAATTTTTTTTTAATAATTTTTTTTTTTTTAATTATCGAAATTATGAAAGAGATCGTCGGCTAGTATCGGCTTCGTAGAGTTCGTTCGTTATCTCTGCTACACACGACTTGTGTACCAAGTGCAGGAGTTCGAGGGCGTAGGCACCACCGCATTAATTAATATATCTGACACCAAATGGCAGAGTTCATCACATCGATCACACAACACAACTTCATGGTAATGTTTTTTTTTTCTGAAGGCGGTCGGTAAAGGCCAGATAGAAAATTTCATTATCCAAGTTAGCAAAATGCTCATAAAATAAAAACTACTGGGCTATACTTACCTAGATAAGTTTAGCCCAGCTCAGCCAATTCACAACTGATCGGTGTACATACATATTATCATGTAAGCTACGGGTAACAAGTGAAAGAATCTGATAAATATGACATAAAGATGATTTAATACCACAAAAAAACACAAAAAAGTTGAAATTATTTACTTAATCAAAAAAAGCACATCATAGCACAAAGCTGTTTCATCCTTTAGTATCCAATTCCATAGTATCCTCTTCCATACCACGGGTATCCTATGCCACGGCCGTATCCGATACCAGATCCTCCCAGCCACGGATATCCCCATCCAGATCTGTAGGATCCGGGGAGTCCCCAGTATATACTCCGCTTCTCAATGTGTTCTGCGTAGCATGCTACTACTAGCGCCACCAACAGAAGAAGAATAATGGATTTGCTCATCTGTAATTCAAAATTGAGAATAAAAATCTTCTGAATATAAAATTTAAATCTGCTACTGCGAGAGATAAAGGTATGAAATTTTTATTACTGCTTCTATTGGGATTTTCCTATTTTATATATATCCCAGTCAAGGTACTGGGAAACTGCCAGAAAATGGTATTGTGCCCGGAGATCTATGTCAACAAGCTCACCACGTAGCGAGTATATTGACATCGCCGGGCACATAATCGAACTCTGATTGTAATGGAAAACTTTTAGAAATTGTAATGTTTATCTCTAAGGTAGATAGATAAAATTTTAGTAGATGGTTACCACTTTCCATCAAGTGCCCCGATACCAAGTCAGGTTTTAAGTGTAAAAATAACACATGCGAGTGAACTTTAGAAATTAAAGAAAAAACGGCAAGAAAAATTTGACTTCGGGCAGGAATCGAACCTGCGACCTCAGGATAACCAGTCCTGCCGCTTTACCACTAAGCTATCGAAGTCCCACACCGATGCGTCAAACTGTAAATTTGTTTGCCACTTCGTGACATTAAAAAAAAGATCAGGTCAAGTGTACTTACCTTAGTTCCTTTCACCAATAGACTATACACAATAAGCAAAATCAAAATTCTTTTATAGCAAGCAAAATCAGCTAGAAAACTTGTTTCATCTGAATCTTATCGATAAATAATTGTTATTTCATTTGCAAAACAATTTGAATGATATAATTGGGTATAATGAATGTGCTCTCAGATAATGTGTTAATAATATATATATTTTTAATATTAGTAATTAAAATGTTATTAGGAGAAAGATATTATTTGTTTTATATTATTTCGCATTAACACATGCTTGTGAAATATATTTTATTTTTAAAGAAAAATGGAAAGAAAAATTTGACTTCAGGCGAGGCTCGAACTCGCGACCTACTGGGAATCTAGTCCAGCCGCTCTTCCAATTGAGCTACTGAAGCCCTGCCCGATTTGTCAAATCTTTCCTTCACATCTATTGCATTGCTTTATGGTAGCAGCAGCGCCATCTATTACCAACTATGCTAGTTAGGCAACCGATATAATATATAATAGATGTGAAGGAAAGATTTGACAAATCGGGCAGGGCTTCAGTAGCTCAATTGGAAGAGCGGCTGGACTAGATTCCCAGTAGGTCGCGAGTTCGAGCCTCGCCTGAAGTCAAATTTTTCTTTCCATTTTTCTTTAAAAATGAAAGATATTATGTCGGAATGCGATAAAAACTCTAAAAAAAAATGAGATACTATTACAGTATCTAATTAATTTGCTTATTTCTTTGTAGCATAGCCATAAAACTGTTTTCACTGGTGGTAGAGTACTAGTGTAGGAGCACCATCGCATTACCTAATCCATCTTCTAATCGGTTGTGTTCAGAACTATCGTGATCCGTTTTGCCTCTATGATGTAAATCATTCTTTTCTAGCATTCCTTATTCTCATTTTATTGATATACTATTCGCTATACTTCTGGAAATGTTGAACTGCAAAAGACATTGTGAACAACAAACAGTAGTAATTAGAAATTATATTTGCGGTTTTTCTCGCGTATACGATGCTCTTAACTTAACGCTTGTAATCCCCGAAAGGGTATTCAGAAGTTAATTCATACAAACACCTTTTTTTATGTAATGGAAGTGGCAAACAAGCATGCAGTTCACATTGATGTTAAGTGATGACTGCAGCCTATAGACACCCACACAAAGACCAAGGTCAAAATGCAGATGCGTTACCACTCCTGAGGCCTAAGGTGTTATGCCTCTGTTCCGGAAATTACAAGGCCATACTTTACCACCTAACCGGAACACGATAGTGCTGAACACTAACATTTGGTGGCAGATAGATTAGGTAACGCGGTGGCGCCTACGCCTTCGAGCTCCATCACTGGATCTCTACCACCAGTGGAAACCAAAGCCTACGATTTGCCGGTTATGTTTTAGCCCATGTAACGGATGGTGAGCCTGTTGACTTCCTGGGCACAATACCAAATGCCGTGGTACTAGAAAACCAGAAAATGGCAAAATCCCAATACAACCAGACATAAAAAAAGACTTCACACCGTTAGGTCTGATAGCCTCCCGGGAATCGAACCCAGGACCCCAGCGTAGTACTAGTGGCCTGCTACCGCTAGACTACTGAGGCAGTTAAACTATCACAAACACTGATATGTTATAAACATGTCATGCGGACATAATAAACAAATTCCAATTTAATGTAGATGAAAGGGTCCATCGGGCCTTTCGTCGTCTAATGTTCAACAAAGGACCGAACCTCTATTAAAATTTTCCATGCCCCAATCATTATTTACCCTGAATTTGTAACTACATACCCATTACTCTTTTCAAATAGATAACTTCATGATAAACTTAGATTACATTGGAGAGCAGCGTTTCAATTTCCTTGAAAAAGAAGAACGAAGAAAAAATGGTTGGATCGCTGTTTCTGTGTCGCTGTATAATAAGATATAGCTTATCTTGCTTATATAGCTTATCTCTTTGGAGAATGGTCAGTTTTGTTTTTTATATGAACAGAACTACCTCAGTAGCTTAGTGGTAGCAAGCCACTACTACGAATTACGCTGAATCAGAAATTCATGTGCCTGTCATCCTAAAGGAATATTAGGATGACAGGCACCTCTTATGACACGTCAAAAACATACAAAATAAATTAAAGTGAATCTACATGTCAAACAAGATAAAAAATATATGTGTAGTCAAGAATATCACTAAGATAAAACTAAATATAATATACTAATGTAAAAAGTATATCAGTAGAATGTCTCATTTCCTCTTGACGTGTCATAAGAGGTGCCTGTCACCCTAAATGAATAAATGAGTTTCTGATTCTGATTCCTTTACAAACTGGGGTCCCGGGTACCATTCCCGGATCGGGAGATATTTGAGATTACGGTGTTAAATCCTTTATCTCTGGTTCTATTGGGATTTTTCAATTTTCTGGAAGTTTCCCAGTACCTCGAAGTTTGGTGATGTGCCCGGAGATGTCAACAGGCTCGCCACCTGTTTCATGAGCGAAACGTAAGCGGCGAATCGTGGGTGTTGGCATGTATGATTGAATGCATGTATTTACGTCCCCCTTCGGGGGTTAAAATGATTAAGCCTGTGCTGTCGAAGAGGTCTACGATCATCCGAAAACATTGTAAATTGGACTTTACTTATATATAAATAAGGCACCTACGTGATCGACCGGACGTTTCTTCGATAGAACCTATTCTATAAATGATATTATAAGCAAAAAATCCACAACAGAATTGTAAAAGACCGACTTGTCATGTAAGATTTTTTTGATGTGGAAATAATAAAGAATTATAAAATTATTATTACTGGAGAATAATTAAGAAACAGTTATCATTTGATATGCAATGCAAGTGAGCACATATCTAATGCATGTGCGAACTAAGATCTCAAGTTTGTTCTAACAACACGAGCGCAGCGAAACTTCGTTTAAACTTGCCTCTTGTTGCAGTCATGATATTCAATATTACAATCACGGTCGTGGGCTAACAGAAATGTATGTATGTACCTTCACGCCAAGTCATTTACGGGATAGGCAGAGAGTGTGGTGCGTCAAAGAAAAAGGTACGAGTTCTCTTATCTCTGGTTCTTTTGGGATTTTTAAATTTTATGGAACTTTTCGGTACCTCGTTAGGTAATGTGCCCAGTCAACAGGCTCGCCAAGCAGGTATCAAAACCTAACCGGTAAATCATGGGTGTTTGCATGTATGCTTGAAGTCATACATTTACCTTTGCCTAACCCTTCGGGAATTACAGGCATGAAGTTGCGTTATTTTGTAGCCATAAAATATCTTGTGAGGATCTTATCCGAGTTTATTTGTCATCATTGATTTTTTTTTCTATTGGGTTGATTTCCTGTAACGTAGGATGTCGGATATGTATCCAATGAATATCAATTGGTTTGCTTTTATGCATGAGAATCAAATAAATTGTGAACAGTATCTCTCACCTAACTTTGCGACAAAGTGAGAATAAATGTATTGAAAGTGTAAATTGGTTAGGATCCCACTGCAGAATAATTTCGTTCATCCAGATATGCTGCAAACCTTTAAAAAAAATTTAACGCATATTTATTATCTAGAGAACATATATCTACTAGGATGCCTATCAAGTATCTTTTTTTTTGGGAAAAATTTTTTTTTTACGTGTTTTTTCAATAAAATATTACGATATTTTATTGCCATGAAGTGTACGCACTTCACGGCAATATATATAAAGACTGAAAAATCATGGCTGCCGTTGCGCATTTGGCCGCTGCTACATATTATCGTTCAGCCCCGATAACTTACTGGAGGAGAATTCTTCCGCTAATGCAGTCAACCATTCCAATAGCGTGGTAGTAAATAGAATTACGCGGGATGGCAGTAGTAGCATGATATTTCTAGATTATAAATTAGTTTTTTAATTTGCTGCCAAATGCTAATACTGTTGGTAGTAGTGTTCAGCAGTATCGTGTTCCGGTAATATAGTAATGTATGGCTCCGAAATAACCTCATCATACAGACGGAACAACTTACGCCTCAGGGGTGGCAACTCATCTGTATTTTGACCTCTGTTTCTTGTGTAGATGTCGATAGGCTGCAGTCATCACTGAAAACCAATGTGCATTCTCGTTTGCCACCTTCATTACTTAAAAACAAGTTCATTATTTAAGAAAGCAAGATGATACAAAGGCTTCTTTAATTTGACTATCTGAGCGGTTTTTTATCAATGTGGTTAACTTATTGATAAATAATCAAGGGAGCAATCAAAAACACAGTTCGGTATGATAATAATTATTTTATCATTAAACGTGTTTTATAAGAAATAAGGTTCGATTGACTATATAAACGAGGGTCTATTTTGTTTTGTTGCACAGTTGTGTTTTGCTCTGATCTTCAGTCATCAGTTCCGATTTTTTTCTAAAGTGAGTAAAATTATTTTTATAAACCGAACTTATAATAATAATAAATAATGACAATCCATTATACGTTCCACTGCTGGACACAAGTCTCTGCCCTTTTTGGGGGGAGGCCTGGAGCTTACTCCATCACGCTGCTCCAACGCGGATTGGTGGAGGTAGGTGGGTTAGTGGCCAACCGGCTGTCGGATGTTTTCAAACCGCCCATAAGGCCTCCGACAAGGTTTAACGACTGCTATCTATCGATAGCAACCGGGACCGATGGCTTAACGTGCCCTCCGAAGCACGGAAACGCGCATTTTAATTTGCCACTAGCGGTCACCCATCACACTACCCGACCGCGCCCGTAGTGCTTAACCGAGTGGATCGCTTATGATCTACACTAGCCGCCGAGCCATGCGCGCTTCGAACCGAACTTGTGTTATGTTAGTTATCAAAATGGCAATCAAACATACAGGTCATATTGATAGAAAAAGAACTATCAGGCTACAGCCTGAAGACATCTACATGAAAACCTACCAACGATATCTTCTATGACATATCATAGACTTTCATAGATCAACACGGACCACCGGAGAGGCGCGGGCGCGGCCGCGGCGCAGTCGCTTTAATTCCATACAAACGCATACTCTGGTAATCTACTGCTACATAGACACAAGACGTGTTTTTACACGCACACACATAGTCACCCTCAGTGGACGAGGCTGCCGGCATGGTACTCAAGGTGGAAGCAAGAGAGGGGAAATCAGGTGGGACGTCGAAGTATCCATTCTATACGTAGTATTATTACATATTCTCTGCCGGAGGGGAGTGGTACGGCTATTCGGCTTATTTTTGTATAAAAGATATATGATAATCTTCTGGATGCATATTGTCAATTTTATAGACACTTGCTTGGCATGTCAAAATTGCGATACCGTTTAGAAAGGCTCATGTAAGAACTCAGTTAAGTTTTAGTTTATGACCTATTTAATATTGATTGATTGATTACTTCTTATTTATATCTACAGGATGAACAAACTGGTGCTTCTGTTCTTATTCGCTGCGATCGCAGTCTGCCTCGCTATGGAAAGTAAAGGTGGCGTGGCAAAGCGGAGCATCTACCGGGGCGATTATCCCTGGTACGGATATCCGGCTCGTACCGGATACTACGATGATATCTACGGCGATGACTACTACGGGCTGTACGGGCGGGGAATGCTCGGCGGCGGGTGGCCATACCGGAGAGTGATTTACTCTTGATTGGTTACACCTTTGACTGATTTAATACATTTGTAAAGCATTCGAATAATGTGTTTTAATCTATACTTCTATACTAATATTATAAAGAGGAAAACTTTGTTTGTTTGGTTGTATTGAATAGGCTCATAAACTACTGGACCGATTTTAAAAAATCTTTCACTATTCGAAAGCTACATTATCCACGGGTAACATAGGCTATATTTTATTTTGGAAAAAAATCAATTATAAAAATTTACTTATTTTGCGTACGCTGCCTAAACTATAAAAGATATCGAGGAAGGCTATATCTATATCTATAAAGCTATATCTATAATCATTACGCTAAGACGAATAGGAGAGGGTAGGTAACATTGCACCCGCGCGAAGCCGGGGCAGACGGCTAGTCTTTATATATAAAAATCAATGTTTGTCTGTATGTCCCTTATAGAATCGTAAACTACGCATTTGATCATGTGATGATTTTTAGCAAAGTTGTTGTGCATGAGCTCACAAAAGTTTCTGAGTTGGCAAATTCGACAGATGGCGCGCCACTGTCATTTTTTAGTTGGTGGCGTAGCAACGCGCGCAGCGTACAGTTAGTACTTTTATAAATCTAAATACATAAGTAACCACTAAGTAAGTATTAGTACAATTATCCTTTATTATAAATTTGACATCCGTGGTTCACTCACTTAGGGTCCTGTTGAAAACCAGCGTCAGGTACCTTTTACATGAAGGTACCTGACATTTGCTGAACAGGACACCTTTTTGGCAGCCGTGAGACACATATTACGTGTATAGGTATGTATTAATTTTTAGAAAATGTGTTGTCTATTCTCTGTTACCTGTTACGTTTTATGTCTGTTTTATATGTCTCGCTGTGTATCAAATAAATGTTTCTTATCTTATCTTATCTTATCACTAACTATTTACTACTATCTTGGACTGCCTTATTGATAGATAGGTGAGTAAAATAATAAGAAGAAAGATAGGAAGGAAAAGCACAAATAAAAAGCGCTAAAGCTAATTTTGTCCAAAAGTAATTCATCATCAAAACCAACAGGTGAAGCGGCGAGAAATTTGCTTAGGGGAGAGTCGGATATATTGTACCAGTTTTCAGATTTTGCAAAATGTCTTTTGTTGATATTAATTTAAATAAGTTCTTTATCTTGATTCACATAATTTAGAATCTCATTTAACATGTACCGCAACGTCAACACCATACTCTTATCGGATTTCACACAATATGCGTTTTCCCGAAGGGTTTCCTTCGGTACAATTTACCCAAATAGTCGGATTAATTGTACCACAGGTTAGGTAAATTGTACCACCAAGACCTAAGAGGCTTATTAACATGATAATAAATGAAAACAAAGAGGTTTAATAAATAGACAAAATACATTGATTATATTTTAATTATTAATGAAAAAATGCTGACAAAAAATTCAAAATTCTTCAATATTAACTGTCATAATGTGACGAAAGAACTAATGTATTAAGGACTAAAAAAAACATTTATCAAGCTTAAATACATTATTGTGCATAAATTCAAAAATGTATGAAAATAGAATAAATCACTTTAGAATATTATTTCCGTTAGTCAACAATTTTTTATTTCTCTACTTATGTACTGAGATCAAACTCTTTATTTTCTGTTACCATATTAAAATAATATAAAGAATTTCGTAAATATCTTGATTCAATGTACAGGTTCCGTGAACCCATTTACAACAACGAACGTACTTTGTCTTGTCAATATCTGACCCTCAACTTATTTCGCATTCTGGCATGACGTTAAATTGTTGGTTTTGAAAACGAATTCGTTTCAGATGGTGGTTCTAGCTCATCTCCTTATTTTCAAGAGCCAACAATATCTTTCCAAAACCTCCTTCTTCCGTTTTATAATACAATTCATGGTCATCATTCATCTAAAAAAAATATAAAATAATAAATATTGCAATAAGTTGGGTAAATTGTACCAGTACAAATAAAACAATAAATTGTACCAGTACAAATAAATAATTGTAAGTTTATATACTTTTAACTTTGTTGTAATGTTGTTATAGATTTAATAATATTACATAATATAGCTTTTAATTTATAGCACCCATTTCGTTGATCTCTTTTCTACCCAAAGGTTGACTGGTAGATAATGCCTTAGTTACGTTAAGTCCGCCTTATGTACAGTTCCTTCATTTGTGCATTAAAGTTAAATAAATAAAAAATAAATAAACAAAACAACTGCTGGTGGTATAATTTACCAAACTGAGAGATTTCAAAAATAAATATTTGTCACAAAATAACCGCTGCACATAATACGTTCGCAACGCTATTGTTGAAGCGGTGATTATAGATCTAATCAAAAAAAAAATGTAACAAAATTGTAACTTACATTTTCACTTTGTAATCTCCTTAGCTACACACGTCAAAATTTGTATGAAGGACTCTCAAATCACATTTTTTTCTATATAAACGAATGTACTTTCCGGAGGCCTTTACAAAAAGACAAGTAGTTGAGGCCGCTGTCAGCGCTGAGTTTCGTGTTGACAGAAAAGAAAAAACAGTACAGTTACAGTATGTGTAAAATTTTGAGGTGGTAAAATTTATCAGGCAGTTCAATATACCAGACTCTCCCCTATATTTAAAAAAAGTTAAAAAAACTGTTTTTCTGAAGCGCTTAACAGTTAAGTATTTAATAATATTCATACATGAATCCATCCATTGTTTTATTATTCCCTTGACACAAGGATCAAATCGGGGTGCAGGGCAGTTGCTTCAAAACATTTTTATTTCAACCTTTCGCATGACTCAGACTAGGTGTTGCCCGCGGCTCCACCTGCGTGTAGGTCGCTTTTTGAGTACCTAACCTGTGCAAACTCATTAAATTATCCCATGGCATCCAACAGGAACATTTTTTCGGGATAAAAGCTATCCTATGTGTTAATCCAAGTCACCATGTATGTGTGTTTCATGAAAATCGGTGCAAGCGTGAAGGAGTAACAAACAAACAAACATACAAACTTGCATTTATAATGTCAATAGTAGGAAAGGATTAACAAGAGGGATGTTGAACAGATTTTTTTACTGTAGGTAACTATGTCAAAAAGTACTTTTAAGATAAACTCACAAAAAAAGGAGATGTTGCGAGATCGGCCCTGGTTCGTACATGTCCTCAAAAAATGGGTAAATTATAGAAGAATCCGAAAACAATACAATTAATTTAATCAAGAACATATATTAGAGTTACCACCACATTTAATTCAAACGATTTTATCATTTTCAACCATGTTCAACACGGCGGCGATACAGCCAACGCTTGGTATCAATCGATTTCGATAGTACTTATAATTTTTTTTTTTTCTCCAAGTAAGATAATCAAAAAACAATTTAAAAAATGAAAATGTCAAAATGACATCGTCCGCCATATTCGCCATGTTGGTTTTAAGTTGCAATTCTGACTGCAAATTATGTTCTGTAACTGCAAACAAAGCTAAATAAGTGAAAATATGCAGTAAAAAGGTTTTTATATTGATTTTGCCTGTTTAATGATATTGTGTACAATACATGGCCGGAGGTCCATACATTTTTGCAACATCTCCTTTACTCATTATCTAATAGTTAAAAACTGCCTCGTTAGCCTAATGGTAGCAGGCCACTACTTCTACGCTGAGGTAATGGGTTCGATTCCCGGGTAGGGGGTTATCAGAGATAATGGTTTAAAGTCTACCTTTCGTTCTATTGGGAAATTACTCAGTACCTCGAAGTTTGGTAATGTCCCCGGAGATGTCAACAGGCTCGCCACCTGTTACATGGGCCTAAACGTAATCGGCGAATCGTGGGTGTTTGCATGTATGCTTGAATGCATGCATTTACCTCTGGGGTAGGCCCTTCGGGGATTACAGGCGTGAAGTTACGTATCTAATAGTTTTACGTTAAGAGTTGTAAAACGGACTCAAAACGGCTCATATAAAATGACTGAAAATTATGACACCACGCGTGGTGTGATCTCAGTAAACTGGTACTTCTACGTAAGAAGTATACACCTTAGTCATAACGACAAAATGGCAGAACAAAACAAGAATTAAAAATAAAATTGGGTTACCTACCCTACAAGTAACGCGCGGATAAATTATTTATTTTTCGTTTTCTATTAGTGTGGGTTATCGGCAAATCGGATTTTACACGGCCGTACATTACTACCTGACTGGAACACGATAGTGCTGAATACTACCATTTAGCGGCAGGTATATTAGGTAATGCGGTGGTGCCTACGTCCGCGAGCTCCGTCAATGGAGCTCTACCACCAGTAGTGACTTCATACCTTTGACGACTCGGTTAGTCCAGCGATGTGAGATGACCGTTTGATTCGAACGGTGGCGGGTTCGATCCCCACACCGGTACAAATATTTGTACGGCCTACAGATATTTGTTTCGGGTCTGGGTGTTTGTGTATGTGTTGTATGTGTATAACGGCACCAACGACACAGGTTTATACCTCTGGTATAAACCTGTGTCGTGGGTGCCGTTGTATGGTGTAAGCGTATTTTTTTTAATACCTATTTAACATACCCGTTATAGGCTCCATTAAATAACCAGAATAACTAAAACAATAGGCTACGCGGAACCCAGTTAGAACTGAACTAAGTTTCGCTACAGTCGTACAAAGATAACAAAACAAACTCAAGATTGAGTTCTTGGTTCTCAAAGACTCATACGTTAGATGTTGTATTAGCTTTTACAAATGAAAACTGTTTCCAACTTACTCTCAACTGAATACTGCATTCGATTGAATAACATTGTTCTTATAAAATAAATAATAAATTCGACTTGGGATAGATATTGAACTTGCTGGGTACTTGTAAGAACTCTGGGCACTCTACCAATTTAACACCCGATTCTATATTCATCCAACTTTGCAGTCTATTGTACGTTCGCAACAGATTTAGGACTGCAACAATAGATAGTAATTAACAATGATTTCGTACTTTGAATATTCAGTACTCGCTGGTAAGCGGCAAGTAAGCGCTGATTCCAAATATAATAATAAAAAATAAATTCCCGGCCCAATTACTTCGTGATCAGTTTAATCGGTTTCTGGTACGCACCGTTCTACGGCCACGTGGTACGGCGCTATAGTATCGTATATAGGTACGGGTATTTATTGTATGACGTTTGCAGTCATTTGCCATTTGCCGTACCTACCGTGCTAAGCGCTGTGGCTTCGTATTTAATTGTAAATATTGAAGGTTTAACTTGAAGGCCTCGGGACGTGACGACTCGATCGCCCCCTAGTAGAGGCAAATGCTTTTGCTAGTTTATATTGGTAAACTGCATTCAACTCTTTCAAGCAGTACTTGAAGTAAATTTTCAATTGATTATTACTTCTTTTTCCTTTAACCGATTTTGACGCAACAAAGTTTAGACAACGCTCGTAATTATCCACCACCAATCCACCTGTGAAAACCGCGTTCAAATGCGTACATTCGAAGTTATAACGTAAACAGACAGACAGACAAAAATGACAAAATTTGATTTCTTTGGTTTCTGTTACTCTTTTTTAATCGCCCCCTATTCGCTTTTTGGAAAAATGTTTAATGTACAGACACTCGAATTTTACCGCCTCATTACACGTATAAATAATAGACAGAATAATTTTTAAAAATGCTTATTCTGTGATACTTAAACAATATTTGCATTTTATTGACTGCACTTGTATGTCTCATTATACTTAATCGATGTACAATAAAATAATTTTAAATTTGTTTTATTCAGGTTGCATTTATTTAAGAATCTGAATCAAGGGTAGTATCCGTTCAGGTTATAAAAGTATTCCGGGTCGAACACAGTCCGAGATCCCAAAGTGTACGGCGTTGCAACCTCAACCGGCTGTCTGTACCGTGAGATCAGCCTGACCGGTTTCTTGTGCGCGTACCACGGCAGCACGGACCGGTATGGTGCTAAGGAATCATACGGGTATCTGCCGTACCGCGCTTCCCAGTCCAATAAAACTTCTCTCCCTGGTATTTCTCTGGTCAGTCCGCAAGCAACGATGGCCAATAGCAGAAGGATTTGTAGTTTCATCTGTAAATAATATTTTAGTTAGCAAAAAGGTTGTTTGTAATACATAGTTAAGCGAATGAATCATATCTATTATGATATGAATGACTGCGACTTCGTTCGCATAGAATACTTTTCTCATTTTTGATATATTATTATGACATAAAAATAAAGTCTTCTCCGATAATTGGACTAGCCAACACAAAAATATTTTTCCACTTTCAACCAGTTATCACTAGAAATAAGCCCACTACACATATTCCACACCTTTCACCTTTTAATATTAGTAAAGCCAACCATGGAAGACATAGATGACAAGTCATGTTGCTCAATATTTAATTTTAATTTTTTAGCGCGAGCTCGCATGTGTATGCGCTATTTCATTACCTAATATACTTGCCGCTTAATGGTAGTGTTCAGCACTATCGTGTTCCGGTCAGGTGGAAATGTCGGCGATGTAATTACCGACACACAGTCATAACACCTTAGGCCACAGGAGTGGTAACGCATCTATCTGCAATTTGCCCTTGGTCTTTGTGTAGGTGTCTATAGGCTGCAGTCATCACTTAACATCAATGTGAACTGCATGCCTATTTGCCATTTCCATTACATAAAAAAATTGGTGAGGACAACAAATTGTAACAACAACTAAAGGATACCTCAGTATGACTACTTCGACAGGTATTGTATTAAATGACTTAATACCGACCGAGATATCTAATCCTATTCAAATAGAATTCAATTTCTATAATTCGACCCTCTAATCATACTTTCAATCGTACCCTCTATCCCGGGTAGGGTTACCATATCTACGGATTTATCCTGAGATTTCAGAATTCGAATTTCGACTCTTTTCAGGATTGCAGCCGGATTGTCAATTTATTAAAAAACTTTAGAGATTTTTATAAATAAAAGTTTTTCGTATTTTGATATGAAAATTATTTTTATTGGAATCGTCGACGAATACTCCCGGCGAAGTTTACAGTGCACAAAACTCATAATAACTGAAGGATTTTTTTTTCAATCATAAATTATATAACTATGTTTGAGAAAGATTTTTTTAAGTTAATCTAGATTCTCAGGATTATTTCAAAATTTACAACCCTAATCCCGGGCCCTTTGATAAAATCTGGTTACCTGACATTCGACCCTTGGAAAACTAGTTACCTGTTTCCCAGAAAATATTACGTGCGTTTCATTTTGGTCTTATAGGGTTTTTTATTCAGATAGTGTAAATGAAAAGCTCTCGTACTAAGAGTATGAATTTGAAATTAGATAATATTTTTTTAAATAAACGTATCTTCTAATTTAAAAAATATCTTCTTATTTCAAATTCGAGATGAATTTGAAATAAGAAGATATTTTGTAAATTGGAAGTCTTCTAGGGAAAATGTACCACAAAGATTTAGCAAGAGGGGTTTTATTCATAGTACCTGAGTTAAGAACACGAGGATCGGTCCTCAGCTCAGGGCGTTGTGGCTACAGGTGTGATGTTAGAATTTTAGTAAACATTAATTCTTACCTTCGCTGTATCTTCGTCTTCACAACCAAAATGAAATGATGATCTTTCTTTGTTTATCGACACTTATATACAACGTTAATTACTGCGGTGCCGCCAGTAAATTGTTTTTAAATTAATCAATAATTGAATAATAATCACAATATTTCTAGATTATGAGAAATGTCTTCAAATTTTATAAAATGAAGTAGGAAAATTTTTTATATAATTATTTTATTGAAATAATATTATTTGTCGGATTTAGCTCGCGCATGTTCTAAAATAAAATTGAAGCGCGCATGGCGCCGCGGCTGGTGTAGATCGTAAGCGATCTACTCGGTTAAGCACTACGGGCGCGGTCGGGTAGTGTGATGGGTGACCGCTAGTGGCTAAATTAAATGCGCGTTTCCGTGCTTCGGATGGCACGTTAAGCCGTCGGTCCCGTTTAATATCGATAGATAGCAGTCGTTAAACCTGGAGGCCTTATGGGCGGTTTGAAAAAACATCCGACAGTGGGTTGGCCACTAACCCACCCACCTCCAACAATCCGCATTGGAGCAGCGTGATGAAGTAAGCTCCAGGCCTCCCTCCAAAAAGGGGAGAGACTCGAGCCCAGCAGTGGGACGTATAATGGGTTGCCAATATTATTTATGTTCTAAAATGATTATTTAAAAGCAACCCGACTCGGCGACGTTTCTGTCGCTTTTCAGCTTCCCAGGGGTGCGATTACCCTAACTCTAATGCTTTTGTGATGCTTTCGGTTATGGCGTCGTCTTTTCGGTTTCGTACCGCGTATTAAAAAAAATTGCTCTAAAGTATGTCGAAAACACTCCCGGGCAAAAGTTTGGCGATACGAATTTTTTTATACGCTTACTCTCACAGCCCCACACTAGGTATAACCTATGTCGTGGGTGCCGTTGTACACACACAACACATACACAAACACCCAGACCCGAAACAAATATCTGTAGGCCACACAAATATGTCTATTTGTAGTGTCTATGTTTGGAGTGTCTACTTGTAATATTAAAATAACCGCTTTTTACTAAATGCATATGTATGTATACACGGTACATATACCAAAACAACATTTTTTACAATTCTTGTCTGTCTGCCTGTCCGTCTGTCTGTCTGTCTGTCTGTTTGGCGGGGCTAATCTTGGGAACGGCTACACCGATTTTGACGGGACTTTCACTGACAGATAGCTGATGTAATAAAGAGTACTTTTATACTAGCTGCGCCCACGATTTCGTCCGGGTAGATACTGAACAATCATAAATTCTCACGCGGCCGAAGTCGTGGGCACAGCTTGTTGCTG
Source organism: Macrosoma leucophasiata (assembly GCA_036365455.1). NCBI lineage: Eukaryota > Metazoa > Arthropoda > Insecta > Lepidoptera > Hedylidae > Macrosoma > Macrosoma leucophasiata. The sequence continues at coordinate 20,753,013 of JAWQUS010000003.1, read as the reverse complement.
AACTAAAACAAAGCGCTGCGCTGATTACATACTGAACATCCCAATCAGTATTAAGCATTCCAACTAATGGTATGATCAGTAATCGGTGGCAGAACACACATAATTACAACGATCGATCATCACGCTCAGTCGTACTTCTAAATTGGAAGCCACTTGACGCAAACTTTATGACGTTCAGGGTTCCGATGTTACTGATTGGGTATTAGGAATGCATTTGAATTCGTCGTGAACAAACTAGACAGGATACGCCTCTTGGTAACAAGGTGCCAGTTTAAAAAAGTGAATCTAACAACGTTACAGAGATAACGTGGAAAAGTCACATATAAATTAGCTCTCTGTTTTCAAATGTTTCAATGCTATCAAGATTGTAAAAGCTGTTGGTTCTCCTTAAATAAATAAAAATAAAAAAAAAAAATGAAAAAAAAAAAATATTATTAGCTGTGCCCGCGACTTCGTCCACGTAAGAAAAAATATGATTGTTCAGTATCTACCCGGACGAAGTCGTGGGCGCAGCTAGTATAAATTCAGCATGCCAGTGAAAGTCCCGTCAAAATCGGAGACACTCAAATTCTATTTATTTGTATGTAGGTATGTATATATGTATGTATGGTTGTATGGAGATAAAATTAGCCTAAGTTATCACATCAGCCAGTGAAAGACCCGTCAAAATCGGTCCAGCCGTTCCCAAGATTAGCCCCGCCAAACAGACAGACAGACAGACAAAAATTTTATTTATTTGTCTATATGTATAAATTATCTGTCAATTATTTCTTTGTGTCAAATCAATTTAAAAACGGAACCGGCTGTTTGTTCCCGGTGTCTTCCCTTTACAGTAAGCTCGTGGTGAAGATGTCATAGATAATTTTACGTGTATATTTTCTGAGAAAAAGAAGGTTGTATTCATGCACACTAAGCCTGGGTTGCATCACGATATTTGTTTTACTTATAATTATAGTAAAATTTTACATCCTGCTCATTTTTTATAAATTTGTTAAAAATACAGAAGTTGACTGAATACTGAAGCATCGTATAAATATTATAAATGCGAACGTTTGTATGTTTTTTTTATGGAATGGAAGTGGCAAACAAACATGCAGCTCACATCGATGTTAAGTGATGACTGCAGCCTATAGACACCCACACAAAGACCAAGGTCAAAATGCAGATGCGTTACCACTCCTGAGGCCTAAGGTGTTATGCCCCTGTGCCGGAAATTACAGGGCCTCAAGTAAACATATCTTACATTTCCTCTCCAACATTCAAATCTTCGACACCGACCTGCATTTGCAACATCACATGTGAGTCACCTGTAGAATGCTCTAGGTTCCCATTATTGCGCTCGTTTCTAGAACTCTCTGCGATTTCCTTTGTCAGTCAAAGCTGAGCCTTTTACGCTCGGATTTAGTGAATATTTGAAATGTTTTGCCGTTTAAGAAGCAACGTGCGTGAATTTCTTTTGGATCCAAAGGTAACTTAAAAATTTGGTTATTCGCAAATGGATATCATCTTTCTGAGTAACATTTTAGGATGGGAGTTCTATTAAAACTTCTTAGGAGTCGAAATGGATGTAAAGACTGATTGATGAGTGTACGTTTGAAAGGTCGAGCAAATATTGCTAAATGGGTGACCATTGCGTAATATTTTTGTCAGACAAGTGATCGTTACTTTTTTCCCAACGAGATAATCGCTGCATTGTTGTACTTACGGCCAAATGCTCAAGCATCTCTACAGTCATATCTACAGTTTCTATAATAAATTGCACATTGACCCTAGGAAGGAGAATTCGGCTTATTTAGGGTCTGTGGAGCTTTATCTCTTTCGCACACAGTCTGTGTAACTTTTGTCAACCATTTTGATCAAGTTTTGACCAATAGGGGACTGTCGGTGCTTACGTAAGCAGCGTGAAGCAGAGATAACGCTCTACGAAGTCGAAACTAACCCATTGTCTCTTTCGTAGGCTCGATGTGGAATATATCTTTTGCTGGATACTGTAAGTGGGACTTAAAAGTCTTTTGTAGTAAAGGATAGAGATAGGTTATATTTGAGGGTTGCTCAAAATTTAATCACGTTTCATTATTCAGCCATTAGAAACGCATATCTAAGTAGGACATTGCCGCGATCATAATGATCGTCAAGCCAACGACAATTTAGATTATCTAAGCTTAATAACTTCATCGCTATTGTTTTACTTTTTCATTTAACGTTGGTGGCAAACAAGCATGCAGTCACATTGATGGTGGTAAGTGAATGCTGCAGCCTATATACACTTCTACACAAAAACTGAAGGTTAACATGCAGATGCCTTGCCATCCCTAAGGCCAAAGAAGTTGTGTCTCTGTGATAATTATTACTTGGCTATACATTACCATCTAACTGGAACGATAGTGCTGAATATGCCATTTGGCGGCAGATAGAATAGGTAACGCGATGGCTGCCACGTCCTTGAGCTCCGAAACTGGAACTCTACGAATTCGGTGAACTAGTCTGTAGCGTCCACCACATTAAGGCGTCAACTAGTGGAACACAGACGAAACCTCACAGTACTTGTCTAGTACGGTAGATGGCGTGCAATCGAATTACATCGCATTACAAAGATTTCTCAAGAGTTGGCATATATACAATTTCCCAACGTCAACATTGGGACCAACAATACAACGCGCCGACGCGTTTCGCGCCGCGCGCGCCCCTGATCCCGACCCTATCTCCGGCCCCGCGAGGCCGATGACATTCCGGTTATCACCAACCGAATGGAGTAGAGCGAAAGTTGCACCGCTAGCGATGGGTCGTTGAAGGTTTTTCCGTCAATGAAACGTTAACGTTAATTTGCGTTCGTCAACTAGTTGATCAACTAGTTAATTTCGTCAACTAGTTAACGTGTTACGAACGTTAATTTGCATTGCATGAACGATATACAACTAAACGTTTTTATTAACTGCTGTTGAATAGAAATGTTATTTTACGAATAATTTGTTTTTGCTTAATGAAAGATAACATTTTATGATGACTACCTACTACCTACTACCTACATAGGGTTCCAAATGATCTTCCCTTCATATTTTTTTCAGGCTTAGGACTGACTGAATAATTTGCCATAAAACACAAATTATAATACATTGGTCAAATTACTAAATAAATATCAATTCTTGTACTGGTTACTTAGAGTTCAAATTCGTAGCAGAGTTTTATTATTAAAGGAATACAATTTACGTACGTTGAAAATAACAAAACGTTTGGGATTTGGGTTCAGTTTCTCGTTTCATTAACGAATTGAATTCGTTAACTCATTTCGTAACTCGTTGACGGATTCAACTAGTTGATTTGTACACGGTCAACGTTAATCCCGTTGAAGAGACGTTAACCGTTGATTCAACTAGTTCGTTGATTCAACGCTCATCGCTATGCACCGCCCATAATCGCATACGTCTCATATGTCTCTCCGCAACGTCCTAAGCCGAGGCACGGACCCGCTTGGGTCACCCTTTGGCAGTTGCGCTAACTTTTTGTTTAGGCTGGAGCGCCTTCTGCGCTCGCCGATTGCCCGGTGAAGTAGACTAGTGCCGTCTCGAGACAGGCCGCCTACACAAAGCCCGAGCTAAAAAAAAAAAAAACAAAAAATCAACATTGGGGCCGCAGCCCGCCAGGCTTTAACAGCTCGCCTCGTCGGAGGATCCTCCCTTTTCGTCGTAGGAACACTTCCACCCGTTCCTTCACAAGACTATCAATTTTAATGATCTGAAATACTCTATAAAAATAAATTCGCATCATTTGTAACCAAACTAGTTTGAAACGGCTTGACTGATTTTCATGATTTTTGTGGATATTCAGTAATCAGTAGGTCTGAGAATGGATTGTAAACAATTTTACATGCTGCTAAGGCGATATTTAGTTTGCCAGAACAGTTAATACGAGTACAATGTATAGCAAACACTGAGCTATGAATATTCCATTGTTTATCCCTTCAACAATGATTAAATGTGTAATTATAATTCAACAATTGATTTCTCCAATTAGAAATAGACGTCTCCTTAAATATATTATGTCACGATTCTAAATATTTGGGACAGGGTTGTTTGTCAATTCAACAATTCAAAAGGATAAAATTATTCTCAGAATAGCTGTGTCCCGCAATTTCATTAAATGATATTTAATATCTGATTTATTTAATGGTGCGACCATTAGAGGATGAATATTGTAACCGCACATAGGCTTCATTCCAGGCAAATTTCACTCAATAAAGCATGTCTAACGAAAAAAGTGATATCGCCGAATCAAGAGACCTGTAACAGGTCTAAAGATGCTTACCACGTTTTGGCGGTATGGGTTTGGAGTCGAGCCGAAAGATATAGAATACTCAGGAAGCTGAACGAGAACATCGTAAGCGCTCGGTTATTTCACAGTGTGCTCTGTCTATTCAGGAGGAGCTCTCAGGAGGCCTAGATTGTGTACGAGTTGGTCCGCAGCCTTGCGGACTGAGACCTCCCCTGGGTCTCTTTTGGGAGTGATATTTCAGTGGTAACTATATCACAAGACAACATGAATTCGTGAACATGAATTTATAAAATTAACTATTTATTTTATAAGTTTTACGCGCCTTTCATTGATTTCTTTTTACCTAAAGGTTGACTGGTAGACAATGCTTTTTAGTAGCATTAAGTCTGCCTTTTGTACGACATTTCTGTGTGTGCAATAAAGTTAAATAAATAAATAAAATTCGGTACTCAGAAAAATATATTGTACAATGAGCCTACAAAAAAGACGATCGACTAGTTTCGATTTCGGAGAGTGTCATATCTGCTGCGGACTGCCTACGTAACCACTGATACTCCGGGTATTGGTCGAAACTTGATCAAAGTGGTCGAATACGTCACATAATGTAAGTAGTAAGGTGCAAAAGAGATAACGCTCTATAGACCCGAAATAAACCGAAGTCTCCTTCCTAAGGTCAACGTGCATTATTTTTTGTTGGATACTGTATCATTGTTGTTTGATAAATTGTATCCGTTTTTGTTTTTTTTTTCAATTATGTATGTGTACAGTGCTCATCAAGAAATAATGCACATCGAGCCTATGAAAGTGACAATCAGCTAGTTGCGGCTTTATAGAGCGTTATCTCTGCTACACACTGCCTACGTAAGCATCCGTAGTCCGGTATTGGTCAAAATTTGATCAAAATGGTCGACAAACGTCAAGTAGGTATGGTGCGAAATAAATAACGCTCTACAGATCCGAAATAAGCCGACGTCTCTTCCTTAGGTCGTATTATTTTTTGTTGGATACTGTACATTCAGCTTGATTGACTTATTAACTTAAAGGCCTGAAGTAAAGACTACGTTGAAAAGCGTCTAAATAAATGCAAAAATAAAATGTCACAGTAACCAAGCGACGAGCAAGTTCGGAATGAGCGGAGAAAATGGAATTATTTATTCTGCCGACTGCACTCGTACCAAGTTGCGGCAGATTTAAACGAACTTGTTTCTCAATGAGACACGCCATTCTCAGTTTTTGCAACTTGTTATCATAATAAGTTTTTCGTTGTTTGATTTTCGTTTTAACCCCTTGAACTGCAGTACTATAATAGTATAATATGACAATTGATTTCATATTTTTCGTGGACGATGTCGTCTACGCGTAGCTGTATCTAATAGTAGTAACACACGTCTGAATTCGGTACGGCCACAGTACAAATATGAACAGTATGGAAACTACGTACAAAACGTTCGAAATGGCACACAAACACAAACATGCGCATCGACGCTCGGTGTAGCGAATGACTCAGTACTGCAGCACCGCGAGAAACGAGTTTGTGTGAGTGTGACTTTTCATATTTGTGATTTTGTACGTAGTTTACACACTGTTCATATTTGTACTGTGGTACGGCGGACTGAATCCGCCCACCAAAGCCGAGCGACCGGACCGCAAAGGACTTGATTAACAATAATTATGTCAGCTGGACTCCTCTACACACGGACAGATTTGGTTACACATTTTGGTCGGAGCGTACCGAATTCGCGGACCGCTCCGTACCAAATCCGGACGTGTGTAGTAAAAGTAAGATAAGATAAGATAAGATAATATTTATTTGCATAAACATGTGTGTGTACATACATCGAAGGTATACATACAGGATGACAAAAACAAATTAACTAAAAGTAGTTAGTTTAATTAAAAGTAGTAAAATCTTTGATGATTTTTTAAATGTAATGGAAAGGGCAAACAAGCTTGCAGTTCACATTGATGTTAAGTGATGACTGCAACCTAAATACACCCACATAAAGACCAAAGTTAAAATGCAGATCCGTTACCACTCCTGAGGCCTAAGGTGTTATGCCTCTGTGCCGGAAATTACAGGGCCGTACATTACACGGAACACGATAGTGCTGAACACTACCATTTAGCGGCAAGTATATAAGGTAGAGCGGTGGTGAGCGCGAGCGACCCGCGAGCTCCGTCACTGGAGCTCTACCACCAGTAATAATTACCAGTAAATTAATGAAAGAGAACAAAATTTAGAGCAAGCATGAGATAAAAAAGTAGGTTTATTAGTACAAAAGTTATGCTTTTATTCTTGCTCACATATCTCCAGCTCAATTAGCAAATAAGAAACAAGGTAACTAACGCAACTGTACGCCTGTAATCCCCGAAGTGGTAGGCAGAGGTGAATGCATTCAAGCATACATTGTCATGCAAACTTTCTATTCGCCGGTTAAGTGTTGGCCCACCTAACAGGTGGCGAGCCTGTTGACATCTTCAGATACATTATCAAACGCCAAGATACGAGGTACTTCCAGAAAATAGAAAAATGGAACCAGAGAGAAAGGATTTTACACCGGATTTTTTCAGGGATAAAAATCTCTGAAAGCCTCCGGGTATCAAACCACACCGCGGACACTCCGTCGAAATTCCATACAAACGCTTAATTACACGATCAGTGGCGTGTATTTACACGTGCACCTGTGTACGTAGCACATAGAGAATACCAAACCTCGCCCATGAGAGGTGAGAAGGTTGGGTGAGGCGGGGAAATCGTGCGGGACGTCGATGTATCCATTCTATACGTAGTATTATTACATATTCTCTGATCAAACCCAGTAGCGAAGCAGTAGTGATCTATTTTATTTTTAAAGAAAAATGGAAAGAAAAATTTGACTTCAGGCGAGACTCGAACTCGCGACCTACTGGGAATCTAGTACAGCCGCTCTTCCAATTGAGCTACTAAAGCCCTGCCCGATTTGTCAAATCTTTCCTTCACATCTATTGCATTGCTTTATGGTAGCAGTAGCTCAATTGGAAGAGCGGCTGGACTAGATTCCCATATAAAAACTATTATTAAGGGTAAAAGCGACTTCTTTACGATATTCAATAAACTGAAAAGTCTATTATATCGGTTGCCTAACTAGCATAGTTGGTAATAGATGGCGCTGCTGCTACCATAAAGCAATGCAATAGATGTGAAGGAAAGATTTGACAAATCGGGCAGGGCTTCAGTACCTCAATTGGAAAAGCGGCTGGACTAGATTCCCAGTAGGTCGCGAGTTCGAGTCTCGCCTGAAGTCAAATTTTTCTTTCCATTTTTCTTTAAAAATAAAATATATTTCACAAGCATGTGTTAATGCGAAATAATATAAAAACAGTAGTGATCTATTACCACTACTGAAGCAGTCATAAATTAAAAAAAAAACAAAAGAAATAACTTTTAACAACATTTATTGCACAACATCTCACTTCCATCACATTCCGTCCATTTATTCCGTTACTGTTTATTCCCTCGTTAACTGTTTGTACGAATACAAGAACGGCGCATTATACCCCCTGACTGCAGCCGGAGGGTAGTACAACGGTAGATACGGGTATCCGTATCCATACGGAGAACCGACGACTGTCCGGTAAGGTAGTACCCGCGTACTAGGTATCCGGAGCTTGATAGGGCGGGCCTCGTCATCGATAAGCCGGTATCTTCCAGTTTGGTCCCAACTGATGTCCGCTGCCACGACGGCGATACACGCGACCAATGCGAATAGAAACAGTTTCATCTGAAATTCATTTTTTTTAAAAGTTTATTTAAAACCAGCTGTTGCCCCCGGATTCGCCCGCGTGGATGTTGTTTTCTAAATAACTTAGTAGCCTATGTTCTTTCTCAAAATCAGCTCTATTTCAGACAGAGTTACTTTGGCATTTATAATATTAGTAAAGAAGTAGAGATTAAATCTAAATATAACAAAAATAAATGTGTCTTCACGCCTCTAATCACCGAAGAGATAGGCACTGGCACATGCATGCATTCAAGCATACATGCAAACACCCGCTGGTTACGTTTTTACCATAATCGAACTCCCAATATTATGAGAGATAAGGGACTTTACACCGTTATTTCTGAAAAACCACGACGCGGGAATTGAACCCAGCGTAGTAGTAATGGCCTGCTACCACTAGGCTACTGGGGCAGCTAACAAAAGTACACAAAATTAAATATAATCGAATTTAATAAATGTAAATTATTAAATACTATTCATATGAAACATTGCAGTAACGAAAATAAAGAAACACTGAATCTTTTCTTATTATGCATAAAGTACATCGCAATGGGCAGTTTGAGATCTATGCATATAATTGGACCCAGTACGTACACTAAGCAAACATAAAAAAACTCGAACCAAACAAACAGCGAACATGAAATTATTAAACTAACAAAAATCCAAACAGAACAAACTAAAACCCCCATAACACGGCTCACTCCAAAAAACTCTACCATTAATTAAAAAAAGGCATAAAAACCAACCCCTCAAAACTCTGAATTATGGTGCTTTCTAAAATAGCGGACGCAAAATGAAGTGTAAAATTACCCCTGTCATTGACTGACGGCTGACGGCTTTTAAATACTGAACACTTTACATTTCCTTTGATTGAGTAAAAATGTTCTAAAGAATCTGAACTTCTAATGGTAATTAAGGAAGGTCTAGGAATTCTTGAAAATATTGAAATTAAATTTCTTATAAAAATAGCACATGAATCACCATTCAAAGTTTATTATTTACAAATCGTATATTATTTATAATAAATACAGGATAACCAGTAGAACTTTTAATAACGGTGCAAAAATTAGTTTAACTAGTTAAATTAAAAGTAAAAAAGTGCAAAATATTGCACATCGAGCCTACGAAAGAGACAAACGGCTAGTTTTGACTTCATAGAGCGTTATCTCTACTGCACATGCCTACATAACCACTGACAGTCCGGTATTGGTCAAACCTTTATCTAAACGGACGACAAATGTCATATAGGTAAGGTGCGACAGAGATAATGCTCTACAGACTGGAAATAAGCCGAAGTCGTCGATCTTAAATACTTCGCTGTGATACCATGATAGCTGCGGAACGGTTGAAATATGATAAAGTTAACCTCAAAAGTTAATAAAATAAAGATAAAGTTAATATCGAAGTTTTTTATTCAGCCAGAAAGCATGACTTAAATCAAGTTTGATATAATGTATTTTCATTACAAAAATATGAATCCATCTTAAACGACCCTTATACTATTCGATGAACCAATTAAAAACACAACAAAACAATTAAGGTCAGAAGAAAAAGCCCACAAGATCTTTAAAAAAGGTTAAGGGGTAACTTCATAATTCTAATATGCTTAGATAAAGATACGTTTTAATTTTAATTAAAACCGTCGAGAACCCTCTTTCTAAGAGTTCTTAGGGATTAATTAAAGAAATGCCACGTCGCCAACTACGCTCAAATAAAAATACTTGCTAAAATTAAACGGTTGATATAATGTATGAGATAGATAAACAAAAAGATTAATTTCTAGTATTTGGGGAGTAAAAGGAAAAGACACAGACGTAAAGTAAATATTAAGTAATGGTAATGTACGGCCCTGTAATTTCCGGCGCAGAGGCATTACACCTTAGGGCTTAGGAGTGATAACACATTGACTTTGGTCTTTGTGAGGGTGTCTATAGGCTGCAGTCATCACTTAACATCAATGTGAACTGCATGCTTGTTTACCACTTCCAATACATAAAATAAAATTAAAGTCAATAAATTAGTAGAGTTTTGTAAATTAGTAGCTTTTTGTTATTTTGACAATATTTTTTGGATTGATAATAGTACTAGTAGGTACAATGTAAATTTAATAAATCGATTCATATTAAAATACAGTGCTTAACAATAAATATTGCACATCGAGCCTAGGAAGGAGACTTTGGCTTATTTCGGGTCTGTAGAGCGTTTTCTCCTCCGCACCGTACCTATTTGACGTTTGTCGACCATTTTGATCAAGTATTGACCAATACCGGACTGTTAGTGCTTACGTAGGCAGTGTGCAACAGAGATAACGCTCTACGAAGTCGAAACGAGCCGATCGTCTCTTTCGCAGGCTCGATGTGCGATATTAATTTTTGAATACTGTACATATGTTATGTCAGTTTTATTGGTCAAATATTTAAGCAGTGTACCTATTTGTCGCTTTGTAACGACTACTTTCAGAGTTGAATTTAATTTTACTTTGTCAAACAAACTGTGCCACTGATTGTGCTAAAATTGTATGTGAAACCATCGTGAAAAATATTATAAAATTTGCAAAAAATGTTTTCTTACCTTTGCAACAGACGTCTTGTTTGTCAATCCAATTATGACATCTCTGTCAATCCAAACGTATTTATATTAGTTAAACAAACACAATTAAATTAGTGATAACACCAAAAGTAATTAATACATCATTTACTGCAATATTATTGACGGAAGCGGTTTTATTTTTTAATTAGGAATGCAATTAGTTTTTTAATAACATTGTTTTTGTTTATTTGCCGCTGACAAGTTCTGACGTAAATGTCAGATTTTATATTATACTAGCGGCCCGCCCCGGCTTCGCCCGCGCTGCTCTGCTCCTATTAGTCATAGCGTAATGTAAGCTATCCTATCTCTCAAGTTGGATCAAACTGCACATGGTGTGCGAATTTTATTATAATCGGTTAAGTGGTTTAGGAGTCCATTGAGGACAAACATTGTGACACGAGATTTATATATATTAAGATATTTTTTTCCTTTTTACTAGATTGTTAAAGCTCAAAAACTAAATCTTAGACGTTGTAATTTCAATTCAAAATAGAATAAAAACGTCTAATCTAAAATTAATTTTGTTTTCGGTCAGTCGACGACTATACAGTTATTTGCGTAATAATTGGGGCAAACAGTACAGGTGAATTTATGACTTCAATCTTTAACAGAATATATTGTTAAACTTTAAAATAATCCTGCGTTGAGACTGAAACTCTCCTGGCTTGCACAATAATTAATTAATGCTTTTATAAACTACTCCTGCAGTCAATTCCCTCCGGCCTGATATGATACAAGTTACAAGAAATTAGCGATTTTGTGATCACAGTTTAAAATCATAAAATGAAGTAATAGATTAAGATAAGAACTTATTTTTTTAAGCATATAACTATCGGTTTCCAGTAGTCTCTCGTGTACTTTATAATACCTGCATAGTAGTAAAGTTGTTGTGTCCGTTTATGTCATCTTGTGTAGCTAATACTTTCATTTCAATATACCCTGCGATAATAATAACGTGTCCATATATTAACCATTTAATCGGAACGCGATAGTTTCGAAGAACACTACGATAAGGATAGGTAATGCAGCGGTGCCTACACCCCCGAGCTCCGGACTGGGCCAATATTAGTCTACAAATATTTGTTGCGGTCGCTTACATGATTGTGTGTATGTGTATCGTGTGTGCAACGACATCCAAGACACAAGTTGTAGCCAGTCTAATCCGCTGTGAGCGTAAACGTTAAAAAAGGCGTGTATAAAAGGTAGGTAATAATAATTCAAATCGCTATCCCTCGTCGCTTAAACCAGAATAATGGCCGTCAAAATATTTATCAAGTTTTCGCCAAATTAATGAGCACACATACTGTAGCCGTTTTATATTGTTTTATGATAAAAGAACTTATACGCGACGTCCGTTGTATGGCTCCATAATAACGATCACAGAGACATAACAACTTAGGTCTCAGGAGTGTCAACACATCTGCATTTTGACGTCTGGTCTTTATGTGGGTGTTTATAGGCTGTAGTCATCACTTAACAACAATGTGAAGTGTGTGCCTAGAGGCATTAAGTCCACCTTTTGTACTTTTTGATGTAGTAATCTCCGTTTGTGGAATGCTCTTCCAGAAGATATCCGTTTGTGGAATGCTCTTCCAGAAGATATCCGTAGACTTACTACAAAACAGGCTTTTAAGAAAAGAATCAAAGAACACTTTCTTAAACCTTAAATCCGCAATATCTTCATCATTACTTTTATCATGTATTATATCACTGTGTTAATTTAATTTCTGTTTAAGGTATAATGCTATTTATGTATACATATGTATATATATATATATATATATATATATATATATATATATATATATGTATTTATTATGTATTTATATGATAGTTATTTATTTGTGTATTACGTATGTATAGAAATAATTTAAATATTTATTTTGGTTTCTGTAATATATTTATTTTTGTATTTAATTGTACCATTCCAACTGAATATCTCGATTTATTAGTTTATTTTTTTTGTAAGCACCGCCAACAATTTTTTTTAACTACCAATGGTTGACTGGCAGAGAGCGCTTTAAGCGTTAAGTCCGCCATTTGTACCGATATTTTATTGATGCAATAAAGAATAAATAAAATAAAATAAAATAAAGTTTAAATAAATAAAACTGATATCGTTTTTCAAATTTTTAATCGCAACCTCCTATCACCGACAATAAACTACAGTGAATAAAATCAATGAGCGGATGCAATAATGCTGCCAGCGTTTATTCTGTTTTTAAATAACAATAAAATTGTCACTCATAATGAAGTAAATACTCATTTCTCGCCGCGGGTGCTTTTGCATAATAATATGAAGTCAAATAATGTAGCATTCAGTTCCATTTTATTTTAGCAATAACCCATGCAAGTGAAGAATATTTTTTTAATTGTTACTGGTGGTAGAGCTCCAGTGATGGAGCTCGTGGGCGTAGGCACCACCGCATTACCTATTATACTTGCCGCTAAATGGTAGTGTTCAGCACAATCGTGTTCCGGACAGGTAGTAATGTACGGCCCTGTAATTTCCGACACAGAGGCATAAAACCTTAGGCCTCAGGAGTGGTAACATTTTAACCTTGATCTTTGTGTGGGTGTCTACTGTCTATTAGCTGCAGTACATCAATGTGAACTGCAAGATTGTTTGCCACTTCCAATAGATAAAAAAAAATCGAACCTGAAACCTCAGCATAACAGCAGATATTATAAGTGTGGCGAACCACACTTTACTATTTACTGGATTGAAGACGCACGCCGTATGGCGGATATAGATAGCAGTGCAAGCGAACCAGGATGACACGCTCTACCGATCTTCTAATAAAACGCTTTTTCACTTTTCACTATTATTTTCCTTCTTCTGATTTCTTCCTTAGGTAGTGATCCGAGTATTCCGAGTGCTATCGACGAACTGTACCGGCCATCCAGTGTACTGTCTTCTGCACAGCATCTCTTGCTGCGGTGGGCCTCGATCGGGGCAATTGCCCCCTGCGTGGGGTTCTCTGCGCCAGTCGTGGATACGACTGGGTCCTTGGGTTTGCCAGTCTTGGCTTTGTATGATCCGAGTGTGTGACCCACTTGCGTGGGTCAAGGTCAACCCGAGGTGTGAGTTTAACACAGCGCGCGGTCAACGGCTCTCGGTGAGTGAGTGCGACCTCGATAGTCGCTGTCCCTCTCGGCTTCCCCCCTCTCTCCCGGAATTTCCCATTTCTCCCTGTCTTTCTTCCTTCTTCCTGGGTCCATCCTCGGGCGTGCTCGCCTGCCCGGAATCTTTACGCTCTCTGCCTGGACCGGCATGAGAGGTGGTCGCAGTGGTGGGTGGTGGTTCTCCCCTCCTCATGGTCGTAGCTGGCACCGTATAATAATTATACGGGCCAGATTATACGGGTTATACGGGCCTACCTCCAGTAGAAGATCACCAGTGTTGCTAGATCTCGCTTAGGGAACTTGACGGCAAAAGCAAGTAAAGAAGAATTCAGCGCAAAAACCACAATTTAAAAGCTAGAAAGCCTAAACAACAACCATAATGTCCATAATCTTAAGAGTAAAAAGAACGAAGACCTTTTACTTTTACTAGAAAATGTCGTAAAGAAAACAACAAAAAAGTTTCTAAATACAATAAAGCATCCCCCTCGCACAAAATATAAACACAGACACCTGACTTCGACTAAATATAGTGAAGGGAAATTGCGAACGAATTGAGAGTGCATCCCGGTTCCAAATGCCTCATTTTGCCACCCCAAGTCACTTCTAGACGGAAATTCGACTAGCGGTGGAAACATACGGCTTGAAAAACGTCTTTAACCGCAACAGTTATTGTTATACTTGCGACTATTGAGAATTGTTTTAAACTTTCACGATTTGTATTCATATTTTTATATTGTAAACGGGACTTAATCGCGTACTATTTTAATCGAAGTATTTACCTCGACACTCGACGTTTCGGCCATAATGCGACGGCCGTGGTCACGAGTAGACTGCTGCTCCATGGTGTCATCGTCTCGTACCCGCGCCAGTTCTTCGAACTACCCGCGGTTGGTTGTCATTATTTCGATTCAATACATTAAGGTCCCGACACACAACACTCACAACATCCGACGATTTATCCGACGATACATCCCGACGTCTACATTGCCCGATAACCGGATTCCACGAAACTGACAACCTATATCCATCCTCCCGGTTGAAATTTTTGTATTTTCTGATTTCAACCGCTTCACGTACCATCCTATTATAGTAGTGACGTTCAGTGGAGAGGATTTTCGGGTTGTGAAGTTCGATCCAGTGGTTTGGTCCCGACTCCAGTAGATGCTCCGCGATCGAACAAGTCAGCGATCGCGTCACAAATCCTCTCCACTGAACGTCACTACTATAATAGGATGGTACGTGAAGCGGTTGAAATCAGAAAATACAAAAACTTCAACCGGGAGGATGGATATAGGTTGTACATTAGTAACTAGTTCCCTACAAACTTCCAATAAAAACATTTCCCAAGAAACCGCAGCTTGCCTGACAAAAATGTTCGTACGTATACTCCAAATCGGCACCAGCCTCAAATTGCGAGTCCCCCGTCTGGCGACAAAAATAACTATAAAACAAATGGAACGGTCCGTCCGTCCGGTAACAGAAATGTGACTTGTGAAATTGATGCGAATCTAATAAAAACTTTGCTAGCTACGAAATATTGTTGCGGTGGCTGTATGTATTTTACCATTTGCACCCGTATTCTGTCTTTTTGCGATCCAACTTAAGAACTTAAACGGATTGTAATATTTTTATTTTTCAGAATAACAGATGCGAGAGATTTCAAAAACAAAAATAACTTTGAACAGGAATCGAATCTGCTCCTTTAGAGTAACTAGTTCTAGCCGCTTTAAGAAGTTAATTTTTTTTTTCAATATTTTCTTTAATTCTTAAATTTAAACAGAATTGCTCAGTTACGTTTGTTGGTGAGAAAGCGTTAAAAAAACACTAAATAAGACCTCTTCACTCCAGCTGAAAAACGTCCACGGCTGGACAAAAGACTCAAAGACGTCCAGTGTTGTGCATCATTAAGGGAGAATATGCCAAAATCCCCACCCTTGGCAGGTGGATTGGCGATCACAGTGCCAGCAGTTACATGGTGGACAGGTGCCCCATCCCGAATTGTTATATTTAATAATGGCAATCCTCGATACGTCCCACAGCTGGGCACGAGTTTCTCCGCTTCTTGAGGGAAGGCCTGGAGCTTACTCCACTGCGCTGTTTCAATGCGCGTTAGTGGAGATACGGGTTAGCGGCCATACCGCTGACGAATCTTTTCAAACCGCCCATAAGGCCTCCGACAAGGTTTAACGACTGCTATCTATCGAGCAACCGGGACAGACGGCTTAACGTGCCGAAGCATAAAAAACGCGCATTTTTATTTTGCCAGTAGCGGTCACCCATCACACACCCGACCGCGCCCGTATTACCCGTACCGCATAGTTGTCAACTTACCGGCGATACGAAGTTAGTCGGGACAGCTATAGGCCGACCGTTTAACACGCGTATCGCCTGCGGGGTACAAAGAGAGCGGAGGGAGATGTTACCGGGTGGGTAAAAGGGGTGCGCGGAACAGAGAGTCACGTCAAAGCGCGGAAGTACGCTGTCGGTGCTCGCAGCGTGCGGTTTGTATTTTCGCAACTTTTTTTTTTTTTTTTTTTTTTTTTTTTTTTTTTTTTTTTTTTTTAGGTCGGACTTGTATAGGCGGCCTGTCTCGAGACGGCACTAGTCTACTTCACCGGGCAATCGGCGAGCGCAGAGGGCGCTCCAGCCTAAAATTTTAGCGCAACTGCCTAAGGGTGACCCATGCGGGTCCGTGCCTCGGCTTAGGACGTTGCGGAGAGACATATGAGACATATGCGATTATGGGCGTTGCAACTTTCGCTCTACTCCATTCGGTTGGCGATAACCGGAATGTCATCGGCCTCGCGGGGCCGGAGATAGGGTCGGGATCAGGGGCGGGCGCGGCGCGAAACGCGTCGGCGCGTTGTATTATTAGCGGTTTGTGCAGTGTGATTCTGTAATCGATTGTTCATTGCGGCGATGGCCAACGTGGTCTCATCGTCCGGATCTTTTAAGACGTGCCTTGGACGTCTCCTTTTGGCGCGATCAAAAGGAGTGTATATCGCGGCCGCTCTGACCAGCGGATTCGGGTGGTGACTCGCCCGATCGAAATAGCGAGCTGAAGCTCGCTTCATAAACTGCTGGATGGTAGGCAGATTTGCGTCAATATGCAAGTTTTTATTACGTACGTACCAAGGCGCGCCTACGGCTCTACGTAAGAATCGGTTCTGCAAGGTTTGGAGTTTGCGAAGTATTGTCTTTTTCGCGTGGGCGAATACCGGGGACGCGTAACATAAAATGGGCCTTATGCAGGACGTATAGGCACGGAGTTTGTTCCGGGCCGATAGCTTGCTCTTTTTGTTTAAGAGACAATGTAGTTGGGACAACACGAATGCAGCCTTTGCGCGCGCTGCTTTTACATGTGCAGCGAAGGACAGATGCCGATCAAGCGTCACTCCTAAGTATTTGATTTTGTCCGTCCATGGGATGGGCTCGTCAAACATAAGGACTGGGGCTACGTTGGGTCTGGGAGCGCGGTCCCTTATGAAGAGTATGGCAGCGCTCTTGCTAGGATTTACCTCTATACGCCAGCGGCGGAACCAAGACTCAAGGTCTTTGGCCGCCGCTTGCAGGGCTTTCCTTATGATCTCTGGCTTTCTGCCAGAGACGTAAATAGCGGTGTCGTCAGCGTACATTGCCACCTGAACGCCGTGGCGGACAGGGATATCGCTAGTGTATAGCGTGAACAAGAGGGGGGAGAGTACGGATCCTTGGGGAACACCGGCTGTTATGGTGTGACGGTTCGAGAGGGTACCCTCGACTCGATATCGAAAGCCTCTGTCCGACAGAAAGTCTCGAATGATGTGCACGATTTGGGTGGGCACTCCGAGAGTGTACAGCTTATATAATAAGCCGTTGTGCCACACGCGGTCGAACGCTTTAGCGATATCGAAGAAGAGGGCTCCCGTCATAATCTTTCTATCGAATTTACTGAGTATATGCTCAGTGATTCGATGTACTTGATGGACACAGGAGTGACGAGCACGGAACCCGAACTGTTCGTCCGGGATCAAGTGCCGCACTCGGGTGAAATCTAAGAGTCGAGCGTACACGACGCGCTCGTAAATTTTACTTAGAGAACTGAGCAGACTTATCGGCCTGTATGACGAGGCCTGGTTGCTCGGCTTACCGGGCTTTTTGAACCCGATAATTGTGGCCTCTTTCCACGCGGGTGGAAACATACTATTTTTAAACGCTGCGTTGAGTATCGCAGCCAAAAGGGCAATGAGCAAAGGGGGGAAGTTTCTAACTGTGCGATTGGAAATGCCGTCCGCACCCGGCGCTTTCCGCACTTTTAGACGCTTGATCAGGTCTGTCACCTCTGCGACTGTCACAGGTCTGAGAGGATCATCATTATTTTCGCTATTACCGTTAGCGGTTTCATCGACTGGCGTGTCGGGAATGGGACCGGTTTCGCGCGGGGGGGTTGGCGGTCTCGCGTTCCTACTTTCGACTTCTAAGTTGATCTTGTCTAAATGATCGGCAGCTATCGGCATCGTACTTGGAGAGCATTGAATCTCGAGTTCGTTCGCCAGGCATTCGGACTTTTCGAAGTCATCGAAGGCTGGCGGTTGGTTAGGGCGAATGAGGGGAGGCATGGATGCCTCCATAGGGGATTTGAAGCATTTGAAAAGCCTCCAGTACTCTGTATGAGAGGGATCAAGGTCAATGAGCTTTTGCTCCCAGCGGTCGTTATAGACTTCCACCTTGCATTTCTTGGCCTGACGTTGCCAGTATCGCATGGTGGATTTTCTATCGGCCGTTGGGGCAGAGTAGTAAGCTCTGGTAGTTGCATTCCTTTCCCTCACTATCTCCCGTACATGCTCAGGGATAACGGCGTGACTGGGTACAGTCGCGGGTTTTTCCTCTGAGCATCCGTCTACGACAGATTGTACGTGATTAGTGAGAGCAAGGATCGCACTATTGACTTCGTCAGTGGTCTCTATCAGGGAGGGGATCGTATCTAAGTCTGCGGATGTGGTGGCGGCCAACTTGGATCTCACTTGAGACCAGTCGGTCACCACTCTCATCGGGATGTCGCTACGACCTGTATCAGTGGGACCGCTATGGGGGATAAATTCTATGATAACAGGTCTATGGTCAGAGTCTAACTCGTGTAGCACTCGTATAGAGTGCAAACGCAGGTTTACATTCTTTACTAGCGCTAGATCGAGTATGTCGGGTCGTCCCATGTTGTCGTCATAACAATAGTGGGTGGGTTCGAGTGGCACTAGAATGTCTATAGGTGCTCTGTCAAGATAACGTTCAAGAACTGTCCCTCGTGCATTAGACGAGTTACAGCTCCACATTATGTGTTTGGCGTTGAGATCTCCTGCCACTATGACGGAGTCGCCAAGCTTAAATAGACGATCTAGGTCGCCTACTACGAGATCGCGTTGGGGAGATAGATACGCCGACACTATAGTGATCGGCTGATGACCGGTCATCGCTAATAGGCAAACTGAGACTTCAATGTTCTCCAGGTCGTCGGGAGGGGATAGAGGCGTGCAATGCAGCGTCCTCTTGTAATATATAAGGGTGCCTCCGAAGGCACCGTCTGTACGATCGTTTCGTACTAACCTATAATTGGCCAAGCTTGGGTTACGGCGGGCGGGTTTTAAAAATGTCTCCTGGATGAGGAAGACATCAATATTTTTATCGCGGAGAAATTCTCCCAGCTCATCGCGGAGGCCTGACATGCCATTGGCGTTAAAAAACCCTATTCTAAGTGAATAGGGTTTTATCCTGCTAGATAAATTAGTTAAGGGCCGTATGTTCATTTTGGGTTTACCGGGGGGTGTTGTTTATCAGCCGGTTGACGTCGGCTGCGGCCAGGACCATTTCTACCCTGGCGTTGGGAAGGTGGGGATTTGCTTTAAAGTAGCAGTATCTGTCCAGCAGGGGCTGGAGTATGCTCATGTCAAACATGAGCGAAAAAGAGAGTACCTCGCTGATGAGGTCGAGTGGCGCCTGAGGGGGGCCGGGGGCGGGAGCCTGAAGGGCCATGGGTTGAGCCTGAGGGGCCTGGGTGGGTTTGTGGCGTGGTGTGGCCGTAGCGGCCAGCGGGGGCCTGATGGGAGTTGGCACGGGGGCCGGAGCGGGGGCCGGAGCCGGGGCCGGGGCGGGAGCCGGGGCCGGGGCTGGGGCTGGGACCGATTTTGGAGCGGCCTGAGGGGCCTTCGCGGGTGCCCGAGCGACCGGGGTGGTCGTGGGCGGCGGGATCACTCCTTTAAGAAGGGGGAAGTGGGTGGTGCTCATGAGGGAGGGCGGCGGACCGGTCCTCCATGCGGGGGCCAAGATGGGGTTGGGGGTCCTCTCGAATTGAGGGGCCGCTCTGGGTGGGATTGGGCGACGACCCCTGGTGGGGATTCGTGCCGCTTTGGGAGCCTCTTTGCATCCCCTATAATTGGCGGGGTGGCCTGCCTGCCCGCAGAGTATACAGCTCGGGGGCTCCGAGCATGCAGCTCTGTCCTTGGGGCGTGTGCAATCGGCCGTGCCGTGGTCTTCCAGGCACTTTACGCACCTGGGGCGCATTTTGCACCGACCTGAGGCATGTCCGTATCGTTGGCAGTTATGACACTGCCCTATGTTTCCCCTTTTGTTAGGGGGCTCGACACGGATGCCACCGAGTCCCGCAACATCTTTGATGTTGAAGATTGCGGTGGCTTCCTTGGTGTTGTCAAGAATGACTAGCACCATTTCAAGGTGCCCGTTTTGGCCCCTGTGCCCGCGGTGCATCCTATGCACTTGCTGCACGGGGAGGGCTTTGACCTCTTTGAGGTCGGTCATAATCTCCTCGGGTGTGAGGAAAATGGGGAGGTTGCGTATGACAACGCGACGCCGTTTCTCCTCTGGGAGAGCGTAAGTAAAATACTGTAAGCCTCTCTCGTCAAAGAGCGAGGTGGCTGTACGGTGGTGGGAGGAGGACTCCAGTTGGATGGTGTAACAACCATCCTTGGGATTCCACCTGGTATGGAGGGGGACGACCCCTTTGACCTTCAGCGATGCTGAGAGGTCGGTCCAAGTGAATTTGTCGGACCCTAGGAGTTTGAGAGGGGGGGGACGTTTGGATTTAGGCGCTCCTGGGGCGCTAGCCTGCGATCTCGCTGAGGGCGAGCTGGCTTGGGATTGGTGCGCGGGAGATGCGCTACCTCGAGAGGTTATCTTGGGGGTGGGGGGGGAGGCTGTGATTCTCACAGCTTTGGCGGGAACGGAGGGCTCCTCGGCCTGGGTTTTGCGGGTTTTCCGCTTTCGCTTGCCTCCTTTGACGAGCGTGAAGTCGTCTGTGTCGGAGGCGGACTCCTCATTGGACGCCTGTCCTACGGACATTGCGTCTGAGTCCGTAGAGCGTTCCTGGCCGGGAGTGGGGGAGGGGGTGGCGGACTCTGCTTGGTCCAAGAGTGGGGGGGCTGCGGACTGGGATGTGTCCGGAGAACAAACGGACTCTGAATGGTCCGAGACAGAGCGGCTCTGAGTGGGCGATTGAGAGCGCGGGGAGCATGAGCGGGGCTTTGAGAGTCTTGCACCCTCACAAATGGATTCCAAGAATCCGTCGGGCAGGGGGTCCGGTAACTCCTGCATAATGCGGGCGAATTTGGAACTGATTTTACTGCTTTTCAGCAGGATGGCAAAAGCTGCCTCATGCTTCCTTTTCTCCTCAGACATGTTGTCTGGGGAGAAAAGGATTTCAGCGAAAGGGGGAAATGGACGTTTGCGGACTTGGTGGTTTTTATCCCTATCTCGACCTAAAAACGCACGAAACAGGAGGGTTCGGTTATCGAACACGTTCCCCGGGAAGAACCCACAACAAACCCGGGGCAATCGTGTGTTTAAACGCGCCTATAAATTAAACGCGGGGTATTTATCCCTACCTCCCGGGTGGGACAACCCGGGAGTGTGTGAGGTGTAATTACCTCCTCGCCGGGATAGGCGAGGAGGGTGTGTCCTACTGGTGAGCCCTAAGCTTGTATCGCCCTCGGCCAATCTTAATGTGCCGAAGGGCCCTAAGGTAACGTCTGTCTGTCAGTACTTGTACGGCAGAGACTATGGGGTCACTCCAAATGCCTCTGTTCTAACCGTACACTTCCGATTTCGCTTTAGCCTGAAGGGCGCAGCAACGTCACGGGTCTTCGTTTAGTCGGTTTCGTTGGCACTGTTAAGTTTCAGCCGACTTGCCCTGAGGGGGCCAACTTGATTTGATTGCACGTCGGTATAGACCGAAACAGGATAAACCCCAATTCCTCGAAACACGGCGGTCGGTCAAAAGACTGACTGTCGTTATCGGCAATTAGGACTTAAACCCAATTCCACGAAACAACGATTAGTCAAGGACTAATCGTCGTTATCGGTAATTAGGGCTTAAACCCCAATTCCACGAAACGGGCGGTCGGTCAAGGACTAACCGTCGTTATCGCAGATTAGGGCGGCGATAAGCCGAAACTCGCGAACAATACACTCGCGATAGCGCTCTACCAGAAGGGAGAGCGAGAACAATGGAAGCGTGCGTTCAGGACGAGCGCACGAACCGGAATGTGTGTGTTGAGATAATTATTATACGCTATTGGAGCTGGAATTACCGCGGCTGCTGGCACCAGACTTGCCCTCCAATTGTTCCTCGTTAAAATATTTAAAGTGTACTCATTCCGATTACGAGGCCTCGTAAGAGTCCCGTATCGTTATTTTTCGTCACTACCTCCCCGTGCCGGGAGTGGGTAATTTGCGCGCCTGCTGCCTTCCTTGGATGTGGTAGCCGTTTCTTCGCAACGGACACTTTGATATTAACGCACAAGGTAAAAACTTACCAAGATTAATCTCAAAATAAATCGCTTTTCCTGTTTTGCAAAAAAAAAAATTACAAATAGCGTACAACGTATATTCCTTTTTAAAACCCAGAAAACAAGATCATAGTTCTGCGGAGTATCTTCAAGACGATAACATGAGAGAAGATGAAGAGATGGACAGCTTTATTATTAATTTGCAAGATTCTGACTCCTCCAGCTGCTCAGACAGTGAACATGATTCAAGCGATATGTATATTAGTGGTGCATAGTTCTAATCCTACATGACTTTTATCTGTGGTTAAATGTTTCGTGAAAGGAGTTATTGTAATTTTATTACTTCGTACCTAAGACGCTTTTATTAAAATAATTGAAAATTGTTAAGCTTAGTTTTTACTTAAAAATATATATAACATATGTTTGTATATAATTATATTTTATACTTTTCCAACAACATATCTCGAGATAAGTATTTGGATTATTAGAAATAGAAATAGAAATAGAAAATATTTTTATTTCGAATAGATCTTTACAGATACTTTCAAAACGTCAATAAATCATAAACTACCTAGAGCGAATAACCATTACATATAGTAAAAGCAAAATCATATATTAATAGTAAATTAAAAATTAAAATTTAAACTATTTGGTTAAAACATAATAATCATAAAATTTTTCAATTCCTTCAATGATAATAAATGAAGAAAAAGAAAAACTTATTCGTCAAGATCAATGTTATTCACTTAGCAGAGTTCCAAGTGCAGTCACTACTGAGAAGAACTCCGCTACCCAACAAACTCAGTAAGAGCTCTTTTAAATGAGAGCTTAAATCTAGTACAGATTATCGTGAAAAATCAAATAATGTCAACGTCCATAGCATAGATGCAAATAAACTGCTATCTACTAAATGTGATGTAGCCCCTGCAAACCAGAACAGACCAGTCCCCACCAACAGCACCCGTTCACGAGTATGACGCATGTGACAGCCATTGCCCTCCTCGACCATTTTAGAGGGAAGTGAGCAACCCGCCACACGACGCCGCCAAAGGCAAAGACATTTAAGCGTGCATTGATATTGAGTCCGTGTGTAGCGTTACCCGCCCCCGCTCCCCTGGTACCGCGCAGGCGATACGCGAGTTAAACGGTCGGTCTATAGTACCTAAATAAAAATAACACCTCCCAAACACTATCATCTTAACTTTACTTATCGACTGTACGAAAGTTTCTTCAAACAATAAAATCGCGAGAAACTTGCCTTCATAAAAATACGATATTCGGTCGCGCACAGAAAATGTCTGATATCGAAATTAAAATACGTAAAAGGAAAACCATCGCCCCTGACGGGAAGCAATTTTCATGGTCTCGTAAACTGTATTTTTATTTGCCATTTGCAAACATGTTTGGTTGAATATTTAAAAAAATATTTTTTTTTTTTATGTTATGGAAGTGGCAAACAAGCATGCAGTTCACATCGATGTCAAGTGATGACCGCAGCCTATAGACACCCACACAAAGACCAAGGTCAAAAGGCGTTGCCACTCCTGAGGCCTAAGGTGTTATGCCTCTGTGCCGGAAATTACAGGGCCGTAATTAAATTTGAGTACTGTTATACAAAATATTGTTCTTTATAAATAATAAAAAGATCTTGTTTGGTTTTTACAATTTTGCACTTTATAAGCTCACAATATTTTATTCATATTATTTTAATAGAAGCGTCAATTAATTGACGCTTCTATTAAAATTTTCTGTGACATTTTCTGTGCGCGACCGAATTTTGTATTTTTATGAAGGCAAGTTTCTCGCGATTTTACTGTTTGAAGAAACTTTCGTACAGTCGATAAGTAAAGTTAAGATGATAGTGTTTGGCAGTTGTTATTTTTATTTAGGTACTATAGACCGACCGTTTAACTCGCGTATCGCCTGCGCGGTACCAGGGGAGCGGGGGCGGGTAACGCTACACACGGACTCAATAATCCAAATACTTATCTCGAGATATGTTGTTGGAAAAGTATAAAATATAATTATATACAAACATATATTATATATATTTTTAAGTAAAAATACAAGCTTCAGCTTTTTATCCACAATTTATATTTTCGTATTTTGAGTAAGTTGCTTGCATAAATATTACTAGCCGACTCGACAGTCATTATTTTCTCAAAAGATGCTTGAAGTGTAATGTTAAACAGTTAGGAACAATACTCCCCAAAAGAACCTTTCATATTTTATGAAACGTTTAAAAAAAAGACAAGCGGTTCCGCCACACTCGCGCTTTGCGCTTAGCAAACTACACAAATCTACTAACTATTGACACTACATAAGAAACTTGATACTAACAAAATCAATATTTTATCAACTCCAAACACTATCATGTTATTATAACTTTAGTTACTGAATGTACAAAAGATTCTATTAACAGTACAGTCGCGAGAAACATGCCTTCATAAAAATACGAAATACCGTCGCGCACAGAAAATGTCTGTTATCGAAATTAAAATAAGTAAAAGGAAAACCGTTGCACCTGACGGGACGCAATTTTCACGGTCTCGTAAACTGTTTTTATTTTCCATTTGCAAAAATGTCAGGTGGAATATTTTAAAAAGTAATTTCAGTTGCTGTTGTATAAAAATACTGTTCCTTTTGCTTAACTTAAAATAAAAAGAAATGCAGGGAATATTGGAAAAGGAATTTAAATATTTAAAGATTTATGAATATTTTGAAAAGCTCAACATTGGATAATATTAGAGTAACCGAGGGAAAAGAAACGTGTTCAGTTATTTATTATTTTTTTAACTATAATACCTACGCTTATCTTGGTCAAATGCGATACTTTTTTTGGATAAGACGTTATAAAACAACACCGATCTACGAGTGACCGAACTCGTCCAATAAGTGCAGTCGTCTACAAAACACATTCACGCTTATAAATGACTAACCGCCCATATCGCGTGACTAGTCATTCATCACGACCACCTGACGTCCAAACAACCCTCATTTGCCCAAACACCGAGGTTATGGGTGATCGCCGAAAATTGTTCCCGGTTATTGCTCTTTTTTCGGCGACCACTCGTGATATTAAATATCCGGCAGTTGAGAGTTTCTATTGAGCTAGTTTTGGAAAAATTCGTAACTATGTCAAGGGAATTCAATGTGTCGTGTTTTTAACAAGTAATTTGTTACGCTTTTCAGATTCAATAATAATTGTACGTCTTTCATTTAAGTATTAACGCATCTTTGTTTCAATAGAGAGAGGAAGTGGTAGGTAGCATTTACTAACAACTAATTTAATCTTCAGATTAAGGATAACATATTAATTTAAACCACATACAGAATTAGAGCTTGTATGTATTTCCGACAGGTAGGTAAGCACTCACAATTTACCATTTTTGTTCATCATTCATCTCACCTAGAAAACAAAATAATATTTCCAACTTCATTCTGCATCGAATAAGTGTCCAAACGGAAAATCCGTAAAAGGACATCGGAATAATGCAAACAAAGTTCATTCTTTTTAAATTCCCATTTCGGATTGGAAATCGCGGGCATTCAGTCAGCGTACGATAAAAATACAAACGGTTTTACCGGACGCCCATGATGGGAGCTTAATGCAATTTTGTGCCCAATTGTACTTACATTATTTAATGCTAAACATTGTTGGTTTTGACTGTAAGTTTGGATTTTGTTACGAGTTGAAGGTTTGACTATTTCTTTTCATTTAAGAGATTTATCATGACTTTTATATCTGTATTTATTCAAAAAGATAAGCAGTGATTTAAGCATCCTGAAATCCTTCACAATTCATCAGCTGCTATTTTTGAGTCCCACATAAAGAGAGTCTACTGATATTTATTAAAAATGTAATTAAACAGGCAGCATGCTATTAAAAAAACACATGTCATTAATGAACACAATATATTGTTCTACCCAAAAATTTAATTCTGAACCTTAGATATATTAAGCTTGTCCAACGAAACCACTTTTACAAACCTCTTTTTTTCAATCATTCACCAAAACAAATACAGAAAACGAAATATTTCCAACTTAAATTTACTTCGAATCAGTGTCCGAACGGAAAATCCGTAAAAGGACATCGGAATAATGCAAACAAAGTTCATTCTTTTTAAATTCCCATTCCGGATTGGAAATCGCGGGAATCCAGTGAGCATACAATAAAATACAAACGATTTTGCCGGACGCCCGAGATGGGAGCTCAATGCAATTTTGTGCACAATTGTACCTACATTAGGCAATGCTAAACATTGTTGCGTTTGACTGACTGTACAGTTTAGATGTTTTTCTTTCTACCCGACTTCAAAATAAAGAAAACGAGGCTACCAGTTTCACATGTTTGTATATGATGTTGTTGGAATTGGTTAATATTTGAGTATGGTGATTAGGCTTCCAAACACGTGTGCTTAATTTTGTAAGTGTATGTACGTTTCCGTGCTTCGGAAGACACGTTAAGCCGTCGGTCCCGGTTGCTGTCGATAGATTAGCAGTCGTAAAACCTTGTTGGAGACCTTATGGGGGGTTTGAAAACATCCGACAACGGGTTGGTCACTAAGCCTTATCTCCACCAACCCGCATTGGAGCAGCGTGGTAGAGTTAGCTCCAGGCCTCCTTACAATAAGGGGAGAGACTCGTGCACAGCAGTGGGACGTACCTATCAAGGGTTGCCATTATTTATGTATGTTCAGTAATACATCATGCTATAGCCTATCAAACAGAAACAGAAACAGAAGTTTCATTGTAGGGGGTTATCCGAGATAAAAGTGTCCTTCATTTCTAAAGCTCTTATTTTTTTTTAATTTTCTGGTAGTTTCCTAGTGTTACCCTTGGAGTTTAGTAATGTGCCTGGCGTCGTAATGTGGCTGTACGTCAATAGGCTCTCCCCAAATGCTCCACTGGCCAAAAACTCAACCGGGGAATCGCGTATGTTTGCATGTATGTTTAAATTTATATGAATCCCAATAACCTCTAACTAAATCTTCGGATAACATGATACTAAATATTTGAAAAAGGATCACTGTGCCGCCGCCCACATATTGATTTTAAGTATTCCTGTACAATGAACAGCAATTCAATAGTCTCATTTTTAGAATAGACTAGCGGCCCGGTACTTGCTTCGCTACGTTTAAAGTTAAACATAAAAAATAATAATTGGAGCATCTGTTAACTGTCAACACAGAAAAAGTTTCAATTTGACAGCACAATCCCCATCTGAAAAAGGTTCAATTTGACAGCAAAATACCCAGTTACAAAATGATCCGCCATTCATTTGTAACGAAAAATGTGATAATTAACTGCTCTACCGATTTTGGGCAAACTTCACATAAACCATCTACTAGATAGTCCGAACAAAGCCTAAAGAGTTATAATATTACAACGAAAAGTGGCATTGATTTTTGTTTATTTAAATTTGCGTCCTAAATAGAGGCTTATTTTTATCGGTGCTTAAAACCAGGCTCTAGACTGGAAGGGATTATGTTTTTATTAATATCAGCTGTGAATTTCGGTACGTATTTATTTGTGATACTGTCAATACTGTTCTGAATAAAAAAAATACCATGAATGATACAATTATTTAAACAGGCGATCATCATTTCAAACTGAAAACTGCTGGACCAAAAACTCCAAAAAATGTTACAAAGATCGGTCCTGGGCCGCTCTAATATAGCAATTGCCCGCAACCATTAACCAAATCGTCGGTCCACTTCGTGCGATTATTTAGACAAAAAAACTATCTGAGGTGTCACATGTGGGACACTCGATTATAACGAAGTTCCTCTTCAACTTCCAATGAATCACTTTCACAATACATTGTTTATTTTTTTTAATATTAAAAATAACTAAAACTAAACACGACTACTTAAAAACATTGTACGCATACACAGGAGACGCGCGCGTCGCGTGGCTTATGACTATCGAGAGAGAGAGAGAGAACGAATAAGTCGAATCCTATACTCGGCCTGCCCCCTCTCCGAGCGCTACGCACTATAGCAAAAGTGTCGTGAGGATTTTTCGTGACGCTCGCCTAGCCCCCTTAGCCAGCGTACCGCGCGATAAGGAATTCCAAAAACTATTGCAAAACTTGTGCTACTGACTGTACTATATAAAGATGAACACATACGTTTTCTGTTTACGAAATCCAAAAACTTTATTGTGGCTGTCACACTTCGGGTAATGGCGTGAAAAATCGCAACTTACGACCGAAGTTGTGTCGAAAATGTACGAACAAATAATTTTAGTACGGGACTTGTGAAAGTTATTTTGGGACTATAGTTTGGGGCTTAGAACTGTGTTTGTAATGTAACTTGAGAACGAAAGCTACATAACAAACACTGTTACATGTTTCACTCGTGAGGAAGTTATGTGTTACTTAGGCAGTTAAAATTTTAGTCTCCATCCTTTGCCTCTATCAAAATTACTTTTCATTATTATTTTCTCAGAGTAAAGATACTGCTAATAGAAATCTTCTGAGTTTGATCGCTGGCTAGAAGTTTTTAATCAATTGCGAATTAATGGTGATAGAGCTCCAATTAGTTCAAGGGCGTAGGCACCACCACATTACCTAATCTGTCTGCTACCGAATGGTAGTGTTTAGCGTTAGCACTGCAATCAATGTTAGCACTGTCGTCGATTGGTACTCCAGCAATAAATATTGCCCATCGAGCCTACGAAAGAGACAATCGGCTAGTTTCGACTTCGTTGAGCGTTATCTCTGCTGCACACTGCCTATTTAAGCACTGATAATCCGGTATTTGTCAAAACTTGATCAAAATTGTCGACAAACGTCAAATAGGTAAGGTACAGTGCTCAATAATAAATATTACACATCGAGCCTAGGAAGGAGACTTCGGCTTATTTCGGGCCTGTAGAGCGTTATCTCTTTCGCATCGTACCTATTTGACGTTTGTCGACCATTTCGATCAAGTATTAACCAATACCGGACTGTCAGTGCTTCCGTAGGCAGTGTGCGACAGAGATGACGCTCTACGAAGTCGAAACGAGCCGATCTTTTTGGCAGGCTCGATGTGCAATATTAATTGTTTTTTTTTTTTATGTCAAAGAATTGACAGACAAGCAGACGGGCCACCTGATGGAAAGTGGTCACCGTCGCCTATGAACATTTGCAACACCAGGGGAGTCGCCAACGCGCTGCCAGCCCTGAAGGACTCTTTTGACGCCATTTTTGAAGAACCCCATATTGTAGCACCTAGGGAACACCTCAGAGGGAAGTTCATTCCACAATTTACAAGTTCATGTTGAGTACTGTAATAAAGAGATAAAGCTCTGCAGACCCGAAATATGCCAAAGTATTCTTCCTAAGGTCGATATGTTCTTGTTGGATATTGTACAATCCTATGTCAGATAATGTCAACTTTACTCAAAGTAAACAGAGACAAAGCGTGTTTCCCAGACTGAATCAACGGGAAGGCCTGTCATGAATGATTAAGGAGTGGATCGATGAAGTCTGCACGCTATATGTCACTGAACTTCAATGGGGTCCGACACTGAACATGTTCAGCCTTTGTGCTTTATGTATGGGAATTGTTCGTAAATGTAAATAGACTGTTATGATTGTTATCACAAATATGTTTTTTGTCATACAAAAGAAATAATTCCCTAGTGGTAGAGTTTTATTGGTGGTAGAGCTCCAGTGACGGAGCACCGCATTAACTAATATACTTGCCGCTTAATGGTAGTGTTCAACACTATCGTGTTCCGGTTAGGTGGTAATGTACGGCGCTGTAATTTGCGACACAGAAGTATAACACCTTAGGCCTCATGAGTCGCAACGCATTTGCGTTTTGACCTCTGGTCATTGTGTGGTGTCTATAGGCTGCAGTTATCACTTAACATTAATGTGAACTGCATGCTTGTTTGACACTTTTATAACATAAAAAAAAGTTCAAGTGTAGGGACTCGAGGGCGTAGGCGTAGAAATCTTCTGAGATTGATCAGTGGCTGGAAGTTTTAATCAATTGCCAATTAATGGTGGTAGAGTCCAAGGGCTCAGGCACCACCGTATTACCTAATCTATCTGCCGCCAAATGGTAGTGTTCAGCATTATCGTGTCGTCGTCAGCCAGGTGGTAATGTCTCAGGAGTGGCAACGTATTTACACTGAAATCCATAGTTTTATGTAGAAATTAATTACAGTATTTTCTTTATGTAATTAAAGTGGTAAACAAGCATGCAGTTCACATTGATGTTAAGTGATGACTGCAGCCTATAGACACCCACACAAAGACCAAGGTCAAAATGTAGATGCGTTACCACTCCTGAATCCTAAGGTGTTATGCCTCTGTGCCGGAAATTACAGGGCCGAAGGATTACCTACCATTAATGTAATGTATACTTTTTTGCCATTACATTACAATTACTTACCATTAATGTAACGTATATGCTTGTTTTCCATTTCATTGCAAAAAAAAGATGACTCAAAACATCAAACAATCAATGTAGAAAGTATTTGTAAAAAGACATCGCGAATGGCACGAATTCATCCATTAAAAACACAAATCACGCGAACTCCGAAACAATCACCACGAAGCCCCAATAAAAAACTTGATGTAACAAAAGAATACGCCGAAAAGTTTGGGAAAATATTAATGCTGCCCCAATTTTTGTCGGTGACGCAAATTGCCAAAATAATAAGACATTTTAAATGGACCGAGTCACAGTCTTTTTTGTAGAAATTTGCACAATCATAAGATAAATATTTGTTCCGGGTAGTATTACAGAAATTGTATTTCCATTAATAAATTAACTAAAGAAATAACCAACTTCTTAATAGAATTTTAAGAAATATAAATCGCTATATAAAACAAGAACCTTTTTATTCACTGATCTCCGTACCACAGACAAGCACCCCTGTAATATCATAATACCTCTAAATTAATAATTCTTTTCATTCCTTCCTTCACAGACCCAAAGTTCCTGAAACGGATCATCCCAAAGTTTGAAAAGGAAAAAAATGAGCGCAATGTGCTAATTCCGTAAATAACTTCGCGAAAGAAAAGCTTTTAGCTGTTTTATGGGGAAACGAAATGTATTAAAACGAGTAAACTGGGGAACATGCATGACAGAAATGTTTTTCAAAGGGATCATGTTTTTTGCACGTACATTTTTTTGTGACAAGAAAGGGAAACAAGTGTACTTTGGTTCTTTACCTTAATAGAATAAAATCTAACTCTTACAAAATCACTTTGGTAGCTTAGTAATAAAGCGGCTGGACTGGTTATTTTTCTTTCCCATTTTTTTTATTTTCTGAAGTTCACTCGCATGTTATTGCGAAATATAAAATATTACCTTACAAAATCATTAAAACGTATAATAGAAAAAAACATATAAAATCAGTAGTGCATTTGTCTATCCGTCTGTCACTCACTACTACTAGATATAGAAAGTAGTACTTGAGACTAACAATTTTTCAAAACATTATTCCAAAAGGAACACAAAGATTAAAAAATAAAATAACCAATTCACGATCGTAATGTCTCTATTGATGAAAAAATCTATAAAAAACAAATGGATGCTTAAACACAAACAAATTTAAAAAATTGAATGCCGTTAATGGTCATTGGAATAAGCATTAGTGAATTTTATAGAAAGCATTAACCACAAGAGTTAATTACTTAACTAGGTATTTCGTACTAATATTTGCAACAATTGCCATAATTATTATATCGTTAAATTTTTGGTCTTTCACACATTGGTGGTAAGCCAATAATGTAGGCTATAAAAATGTACATTACTAACGGTCCGGTATGTGCTTCGCTATGTATGAAGTGATATAATATTAGGTTGGCGAAAAAGTCTTTTCGCATTATAGTATGTATGAACTTGTAATAAAATCTCTTTGGCTGTAGTATTTGTATCTGGCTGGTTTTGGTATCATTGAAAGCTAAAATTTTAAAAAACATAATTCCAAATTCAAATTAGGCAAATGTGTGATTTTCATTTGTTTTTCGTACTGTCAAGCTGAGTGAATCTAATGAAAAAAATCGATACATTTTAAAATTTTACTACGAAAATGGTAAAAATGCAACGCAAGCCGCGAAAAAAATTTGCGATGTTTATGGACCTAGTGCAGTGTCTGTGAGAGTAGCACGAATTTGGTTTAAGCGTTTTCAATCCGGAAAATATTATGTCAAAGATGCACCTCGCTCTGGTCGCCCTTATACGGATAAAATGGATGCCATTTTTGAAAAAGTGGAGCAAGATCGACATATCAGTAGTTACGACGTAGCTGAAGAACTGAGAATTGATCACAAAACAGTTTTGGCGCGTACGAAAAAAGCTGGGTTCAAAAAAAAACTCGATATTTGGGTACCTCACGAGCTCACTGAAAGAAACCTAATGATATGATGATAATAATATGACGTAATGAAACCGAATCATTTTTGAAGAAGCTGATTGGTGATGAAAAGTGGATCACGTACGACAAGAACGTGCGAAAAAGGTCATGGTCAAAGGCCGGTCAGGCTTCACAGACTGTGGCAAAAACCGGGTTCACTCGCAATAAGGTGATGTTGTGTGTGTGGTGGGATTGGAAGGGCATTATTCATTATGAGCTATTACCACCAGGCAGGACTATCGATTCTGAACTCTACTGCGAACAACTGATGAGATGAAAGCAAGAAGTTGAGAGAAAGCGGCCGGAATTGATCAACAGAAGGGGTGTGGTGTTTCATCATGATAACGCTAGACCTCACATATCTATAGCCACTCAGCAAAAATTAAGAGAGTTTGGCTGGGAGGTGTAAATGCATCCGCCGTATAGTCCTGACCTTGCACCTTCAAATTTCCACCTGTTTCGGTCTCTTCAGAATTCTTTATGCAATGTTAGGTTAACATCACGAGAGGACTGCCAAA
The DNA here is from genome assembly GCA_036365455.1 of Macrosoma leucophasiata. Taxonomy (NCBI): domain Eukaryota; kingdom Metazoa; phylum Arthropoda; class Insecta; order Lepidoptera; family Hedylidae; genus Macrosoma; species Macrosoma leucophasiata. Next base: position 20,719,611 of record JAWQUS010000003.1, on the reverse strand, counting down.
TCCACTTGTCGCGGTATTTTGATGAGAAGTCCCAAAATTTTTATAGCAATAGGATCATGTCCCTACCTACAAGATGGCAAAAGGTTATCGAACAAAATGGTACATACATACTTTAGTTAAATTTAAATAAACTATATTAAAAAATGTTTTGAATTATCTTAAAAAATGCGAAGAAACTTTTTCCCCAACCTAATATTTAAAAAAATATGTCTTTTGTGTTTATTTCCTTTTGTGGTACGTTACCCTAAAAACGATTCAACATGGCAAACCTTTTAATAAGGTATTTAATTTACTTTTGGCTCACCCTTACATAATTTTACTGGTGGTAGAGCTCCAGTGACGGAGCTCGCGGGCGTAGGCACCACCGCATTACCTAATATACTTGCCGCTAAATGGTAGTGTTCAGCACTATCGTGTTCCGGTCAGGTGGTAATGTACGGCCATGTAATTTCCGGCACAGAGGCGTAACACCTTAGGCCTCAGGAGTGGTAACGCATCTGCACTTTGACCTTTTGACCTTGGTCTTTTTGTGTGGGTGTCTATAGGCTGCAGTCATCACTTAACATCAATGTGAACTGCATGCTTATTTGCCACTTTCATTGCATAAAAAAAACATTATTAAAAAATAAAGCAATTCAAAACCACTCAACCAAAACCGTCACCAAGAGACCAATACATATTCGTTTAAAAGCAACATGATACATATACTAGGGTATAAAGTACCTAATAGAAGCAACGTAAACTAATTTAACTTAAGCCCCTCCAGGCCAGGCTGCCAGTTAGTGCGATATCAGGAAGTTTGTAAAGAGTTATCGTTGGAGAAAAACTTCGACGCAAGTTTATCATAGTTTCTTGACATCAGCTGACCGCGGGGACCAGGGTCCTTAATTTTTGTAACAAAGTATAGTAGTTCAAGTAAAACAATTTTTATTTCAACGACTATACTGGCGAAGTAAGAGATTAGCCTTCAATATATTAAGCTATATAATAATTATATTATATATATACTATATTATATATATTAAGCTATATTATTAAGGGTAAAAGCGACTTCTTTACGATATTCAGTAAACTGCAAAGTCAATTATATCGGTTGCCTAACTAGCATAGTTGGCAATAGATGGCGCTGCTGCTACCATAAAGCAATGCAATAAATGTGAAGGAAAGATTTGACAAATCGGGCAGGACTTCAGTAGCTCAATTGGAAGAGCGGCTGGACTAGATTCCCAGTAGGCCGCGAGTTCGAGTCTCGCCTGAAGTCAAATTTTTCTTTCCATTTTTCTTTAAAATAAAATATGTTTCACAAGTTATAGTTGTTCTATATTATTTTTAATGCGAAATAATATAGAACAACTATATAAAAAGTTATGTAACAACGGAATCTAAAAGCTGTATAAAGTGTCTATAGGCTGCAGTCATCACTTAACATCAATGTGAACTGCATACTTCTTTACCACCTTTATTACACAAAAAAATATTGTGTTACGGAACCCTACACATCATAACAGCACGCAAAAAACTGTTGTGAGTTATAATGCATTGTTTTAGCGTTTGGCATCCCACCAAATGGCCTCACGTGCCAATATTTTGTTTCCCTATGTGGTTTTGTAAATGAATCGTAAAATGCACTCTATTGCTGTGGAGGAAGAAATTAAATTGAATGGGTCAAATTAAGAGAGTTTATGATGCAGACTACAAGAGAAACATGGAAAGACATTTTACTGGTGGTAGAGCTCCAGTGACGGAGCTCACGGGTTTAAGCACCACCGCATTACCTTATATAGTTGCCGCTAAATGGTAGTGTTCAGCACTATCGTGTTCCGGTCAGGTGGTAATGTACGGCCCCATAATTTCCGGCACAGAGGCATAACACCTTAGGCCTCAGGAGTGGTCTGCATCTGCATTTTGACCTTGCTCTTTGTGTGGGTGTCTATAGGCTGCAGTCATCACTTAACATCAATGTGAACTGCGTGCTTGTTTGCCCCTTCTATTACATAAAAAAGTGTTTTATGCAGCGCATCGGTGGCGTAGTGGGAGCAGGTCCTCAATGCGACGCCTGAAGTCCCGGATTTTTTCTCTGGATCAGGGAGTATGACATTGGGAATTCTTATCACCAAAGATTTCCATGCTTCTGCTACGCTGGGGTCCTGAGTTCGATCCCCAGGTCGGTAAAGTAACTATCAGAGACAATAAAAGTGCCTTATCTGTCATCTCTGATGCTAATGGGCTTTTGCTATTTTCTGGATTATGCCTCTGTGCCGGAATTACAGGGCCCTACATTACCACTTTTCCGGAACACGATAGTGCTGAACACTACCATTTAGCAGCAAGTAAGCGGTAATGCGATGCTGCCTACGCTCGAGAGCTCCATCATTGTGAGTGTGAAATGCATATAGATTTAGTGACAGAGCTTAAAGTGTTTTGATTTATTACTGGTTAAATCAGTAGGTACTAGACCTAATCAATAATGCACAATGTTCTAACAGTACATAAATCTCATGAACGTGTTCCCTGATAAGCGAGATGAGAGATGGTAACCCAACGTGTACGTAATTACCGACATGGGCTTGGCTTGCGGCCAAGCGTGCCATGGTCAAACATAGACTTCTAGCCCGTACCATGATTAACGGGCTAGATTTATAGGTTTAAGAGTATATTGATTAACAAGCAGGCAAACATGAAAAAGTCCAACTTTAAATGCTAATTATTAAATAATGACGTGTTAAAGTTTAACTTTGCTTTGCTCATTAAATGACTTCTTTCTTTCTTTGCTTCACAAAAACTTTTCTTCTTAGATTAAAGTATAAGTTTGACACGTCTGTGTAAATAGAATTGAAAGTTGGACTTTAATCGCTGTGCGGATTTTGAATATCAACCTTTGTCTGAAAAGTCAAGCAAAGGTATTCAACTGTACATGCGTACTCTTCCCAATTAATTTATCAATGAAGGATTAAGACCGTAATTTTAATTCTCACACAATTTTAAATGTAATTCGAGCACCAGGCATTCGATTGTCTAAGCCTGAAGGCTTCTAACTATGTCTATTAACACCCCTCAACGTTTTAACAGTACATAAATCTCTTAATTAACTATGAGCCACAATAAGCGAGATGACAGATGATTGCGCCACATGCACGTAATTACCGACACGGGCTTGGTTTGCGGCCGGCAAAGCGAGCAATAGTGAAATATGGACTGCTTGGCACGCGCTATGATTTACGGGAAAGATAAACCCCCATATTCATAAACGTATTTTAGCTAAAGTGTTGCTAATCTCTCCTTTGTCTTTTTCTATCCTGCACATTTGACAATGCAACTGACAAAGACAAAGCATTCTACAGCTAAAACGTTTCTAATGTTATGCATAAGGGGGTTAGAGGTTTTGGAGTACAATGATTTACTTTCAACGTGCTTAGGGCAAAATTCGTACACTGCATGCAGGCCTCTTTGAACTAAAGCTTCAGTTCTTACTTTGTATCCGAGTGGTGTCTAACTTTTACTTTGCATTGCTCACAAAATATTGTGTAAATTATAAATTCACGTGCTCGTAATTTTTTACCGATACGAATTTGTCTTGGCTTGCGGTCAAGCGTGGCCACGATCAAACATGGACTACTGACACGTACCTGATTTACGGGTTGGAGAATAGGTACAGTTAAGAGTATTTTTTGGCAAGATCCAAAGAGTGTAAGGGTATCCACTCATGCTTAGTAAATGAGTAATCTGGACTATTTCCGACTTTTTTTGCACTATAAATAATAAAGCACTCATGCCAGTCAAGGTTGAAGGAGAACAAGGTGCGCAGAGCAGTACGTGGCGACACATAAATATAGGTTGTTTCTTTTGTGTTCTAATAGTTCGTACATCGCAAAGATGGCCAACGTTGTCTCATAGTCCAGGTCTTTTAGGACATACCTTGATTGTCTCTTTGTTTACGTGATCACAAAACGGGTGTAATGCCGACTTACAGACATAATAATATATATCTTTGTCAGTACAGCCAGTGCCAATCGCAAATTAAACGTATGGTGTGTCCGGCATTAATCGCTGTCGCTCTTGAAACTGTGATGGATGCTCTTTACATGAATTGCTAGATGTCAGGTATGTTTGGATTGACATGGAAAACCCACGTTCGTAATAATAAGTGGCGATATCTGGTGATACTTATAGGAAACATCTAAGTCATCTCTGGGAATCTTATTTAATGGGAAAACTAGTATCATTTATCAAATACTTCTTCTACCAATAAGCCACCGAGGCAATCACTAAAGAAAATATCAACACAAATGATTATTTTGAAGATTAAACTGTCTAAACTTCAACGCCTATTAACAAAGCCGTTGAGACAGCAAAATTGAAAATAAAAGGTATAAAAGAGAAAGAGGATTTGTAACTCCATAAAATCATTATCTTTTATTCGTACGGAAATGGAAATCTTTACTTAGATTTTCTCTTTAGCACTCCAGTGAGCAACTAAGGGCTTGACTAAGTGATTAAGCGCCGGCGGGGCGGGAAGCGGAAAAGAAAAGAGAGCGAACATGAAATAAACATTATGTTTTTGTAGTTTACTAAAGTTAGTTAAATGTTTACTAAAACTTATGACGTAAACGTAACATGACGCCTGTCATCCCCGAAGGGGTAGGTAGAGGTAAATGCATGGTCGTTTGTCGTTGTTCGTTGTTGTTTGTTGTTGTGTTTGTTGTTGGTCGTGAGCGCATCCCTCCCGACAAGCTGCGTCCATGGTCGGCTTCGACCGTCTGGGACGCTGTCGGCCGACGCGACAGACATAAAGGCTGATTCACACATATCAGTGAAGTGGCGGTACTGTGCCGGAACTATGACGGCACGGATATGTGTGAATCAGCATTTAGCTTTGAATACCTGAAAGAACTGCCGATTTGACTCAACTGCCCGACCGTATATGTAGAACAAATACAAACATCGGTTGATCCGACCAATGACATGATGACATGGGCGACCGTATAGAAAAGGTTTAAAGAGACCCAATGTTAATCGGATATTGAATTATAAAACGTGACATATCTCCATTTTTTTTATAAGTACAGAAACATTTCTTATGTATAGTTAGGTATCCTCTACTTATCGAAGAAGTAGAGTAAAAAGCCGACTGTGTAAGCGACTTCAGGCTGGCGATGTCAGTCGATTATCGTTTTTGAAGTTTTGCAATATGCCGTTTTCACCCATACAAACGGATATTCATTAGGGTTGTCACATTTTTGGTTTTAACTTACGTTGCGTGTAATACGTCAGTCAGTTTGATATTTGCTCAATGTCAACCTACATCGTGCTGTACCTTTAATCTCAAAAATAAATCTAAAATAATAAAAAAATATTTCAATGAGTGTAGCTCGTGAAAACTTTAGAACCTCAAATCCTATTTAAAGAAATATTTGCCTACCCCTTCAGAACTCAAACTCAAAAATTTATTTAATAACTTGGAAATAATAGAATTTGTTTGTGTTAGGTCAAATTACAAATATAAAATTAAAGCACGTGACATCTGACACGTTGATTAATATTTCAAAGTAAACAAAAAAAATACATAATGGTCCAAAAATACTTCATAATTACTATTTTAATTATGAATTATTTTTGGACCATTATGTTTTTTTTTTTCATATCAATAGAATACTCCATACTCTGTTTTACAAACGGCAAGATAAGACTAAACAAAAAGAATACCATAAACATAATAAGTAATAATATTGATGAAAAAATTGCAAGCTCAAACGCCTCGCTAGAACCACTCAGTTCACACCGCTAGCGAAGCAAATGCTCTTGCAATAATGAACGCAGTTTAAACATTCAATCTGGTATTTACTCTTAGTCACATTCTGATGCTCTTTTGCTTCAATTAACACTCAGACACCATTAAGGAATGTGGTTTCTAAGTGATGAAAACTAACATATTGTAGTTCCTTAATAAATTGAAGTTAATGGCAAAAATATGGATACAGGGGAGGATAAGAATTTAGAAGAGTGCTTGCTGGGAATTGCGTGAATGGAGCGTTGGGTAAGCTGCTAGAATCTAAACATCTCAGCCAGCGGGCTCGACTAGCCGTACATAATGCTGTACTTACTCCAACGCTTTTAAATGGAAGTGAGAGCTGGGTATGCAGGAAAGAGCATGAAAGTAAGTTGAACGCGGTCGAGATGAGATCTTTGCGCAAGATCTGCGGTGTATCACTCACCGATCGCGTTCGTAATGAAGATGTAAGAAAGAGACTTTGTGTGAATGATAGTATCGGTGTAAAAATGAAAAAAGGCATGCTCCGATGGTTCAGGCATATAGAAAGAATGTCGAATGAGCGAATGACTAAACAGATATACAATGCGAATGTGGATGGTTGCAGAGGCCCAGGAAGACCAAGGCTGACCTACCATGACCAAATAGGTCGAATTCTGTCTGATGGTGGGGTCAAAAGTCTTAGGAATCGGCGTGCATGTATGAAGAGAATGATGAAGGTAGACGAGGCACGAGAGGTTTGTCTGAACCGGGATGTCTGGCGCTCTACACTCTCTGCCTACCCCGTTAGGGACCTGGCGTGAAGATACATACATACATACATAAGAATTTAAAGTAATATGACGAAAATACATGAGGATCCTACCCGTAGTACCCGATCACTTCATGGGCAAATAGAATAGGGATGCGATATGCGATATCTCTTGCCTGTCGAATATGCAGGACCTGGTATTGTGTATATGCTATTTAAGGTGTATTTTACACAAGGTAGGTAACAATAACAATAATATACCTTAGATACCATTATGGGAAAAAACCTCCCAGCTCCCAAAAAAATTCTCTCAGCTTTATCACGGTGCAACGTACACTAAACACTCTGTTTTGTTTTTTTTTTTTTTATGATTCAAAAGTGGCAAACAAGCATACAGTTCACATTGATGTTAAGTGATGACTGCAGCCTATAGACATCCACACAATGACCAGAGGTAAAAATGCAGATGCGTTACCACTCCTAAGGCCGGAAATTACAGGGCCGTACATTACCACCTGACCGGAACATGATAGTGCTGAACACTACCATTTAGCGGCAAGTATATTAGGTAATGCGGTGGTGCCTTCGCCCGCGAGCTCCGTCACTGGAGCTCTACCACCAGTAAAAAGAGTTATTAGTGTTGTTTGAATGAATACTATCACCCTATTTATTATATTAAGGAATATAAAAATTTATTTCTTAACAGAGTAATGATTTAAATACAATATACTCACTTGATTCAGCCGAGATGCGGAACTATCTGAAAATAAGGAAAATCAATGTTATTCAAAGTTTCATTAACATCACTCATATGTTTCAATGTCAATCGTTGTTAAATTATTTTCCGTCAAAGTACCAGACGTAGGATCAGCTAGAGCCTTGGAACTTTATTCGGAACGGGTTCTAGATGAGCAAAAAATAAGTGATGGTGACTTTTTTATAACTCGAACGATTTTCAGTGGATTTTGAAAATCACCTTCACTCCAGCCGAATGACGTTCACAAGCCTTCCCCAAAGACGCCCACAACAGTGTTGTGCGTCATTAGGGAAGAATATGCCATAATCGCCACGCTTTTTTTTTTATATAGTATAGTATAGGGCCGTACATTACCACCTGACCGGAACACGATAGTGCTGAACACTACCTTTTAGTGGCAAGTATATTAGGTAATGCGGTGGTGACTACGTCCGCGAGCTCCGTCACTGGAGCTCTACCACTAGAATTATTTCGGCTCCGAAGTACCGGATTCTGGATCAGGGAAGAATAAGTGATGGTGATTTTTATATAACTCGAACGATTTTCAGTGGATTTTGAAAATCATCATCATCATCACTCAAGACGAATGACGTTCACTGCTGGACAAAGCCTTCCCAAAGACGCCAAAAACAGTGTTGTGTGTCATTAGGGGAGAATATGCCACAATCGCCACGCTTGGCGGGCGGATTGGCGATCGCAGTGACGGTAGTTTTATAGTTTTCTTTTTTTTAATTCTCTTCCAGTAGAAGAAAACTCTTCCGCTAGTGGGCGGTGGGGTCGTTACGTCCCAACGCCAGTATTTTGAAAATATGAAAATTGATGGTAGATAATAGTTTCAACCACCAATAAATTAAACTCGAAAAACGTAACAGATAAATAAACGATGTTCAAACTCAAACTCAAAAATTCATTTAATCACTTGGAAATAATAGAATTTGCTTGTGATAGGTCAAATTAGAAATATGAAATTAAAGCGAATAACAACTGATACGTTGATATGTCAAAGTAAACAAAATTAAATAAATAATGGTTCAAAAATATTTAATAAAAAAAATAGGTATCAACAGAATGTTCCATACTCTCTTTTACAAACGGCAAGATAAGAATAAACAAAAAAATATGGGACATTCTTTGTCATTCACTGTTCAAAAGCTGCATGACAAAAGGTATGTTGTCGTTCATTGAGCATTCATAGTTTCGGTTTTTATTAGGTGTGTATTGAAGGTGGCAAATAAGTATGTAATTCACATGGATGTTAAGTCATGACTGCACCCCATAGACATCTTCACCAAAACCAGAGGTCAAAATGTAGAAACGTTGCCACCCCTGAGACCTTAGTCTCTGTCTCTACGATGGTTATTTCGGGGCCATACATTATCATATAAGCGGAACACAATAGAGCTGTTCTTTTGTACCTACGCCCTCGAGTTCTACACTGGAACTTTGCTACCAGTAAAACTTGGGAGTTCGGAAATTCCGACCTGATTGGTATTTTTGAGATGTCTACAACTACACATTCTTATTGCACATTCCTAATTAGGAAAGCAGCACCTAAAAGGATAGCACCATTATGTCTCTGTCAAAACTGGCTGTCGGGTACAAGTGTTACAAATTAATTAAAGCTGTCGTCCGTATGTTACTGTCTTCATTCGGTATAAGGACGACCATTTGTATACGACTATAACACTCAAGTTTCAAAAAGTACCTAGTTCTAAATTCCTTCTTCATACAATGCAACGGTAAAAAATCTAGTTTAAGCACGTTTGTTGACAGTACAATAGAAGAAGTAGATATTTAAGATATTACGGCCCTGTAATTTCCGGCACAGAGGCATAACACCTTAGGCCTCAGGAGTGGTAACGCATCTGCATTTTGACCTTGGTCTTCGTGTGGGTGTCTATAGGCTGCAGTCATCACTTAACATCAATGTGAGCTGCATGCTTGTTTGCCAATTCCATTACATAAAAAAATAGTCGTAAAATGACAGTCACTGTCGCTTATAAATATTTACGACATCAAGACAGTGGTCCCTCAGGTTGTCTTTCAGGGCCCATACGTCACCTTGTTGCGCGCGGATTGAAGCCTTGAGAAATTCCAGGTGTTTTTTTGGGCAGGGATCAAACCTGAAACCTCAGGATAACCAGAACAGTCGCTTAAGCACTAAGCTAACAAAGTATGTATTTGTACTATGTATGAATGAAAAATTCAACTTCCGGCAGGAATCGAACCTGCGACCTCAGGATAACCAGTCCAGCTGTTTTATTTGCTCATTATGAATCTATTCTGATTATTCTTCATTTAGAATTAACTCAGAAGGTATCTAAGCATAGCATATTTTGTTTCTAATACTATTTGAAATCCTCATAAAATTCCTAAATCAGAATCGTAACTTCACGCATGTAATCCCCGAAGGGGTAGGTAAAGGTAAATGCTTGCATTCAAGCATACATGCAAACACCCACGATTCGCCGGTTACGTTTTGGCACATGTAACAGGTGGTGAGCCTGTTGACATCTCCGGGCACATTACCAAACTTCGAGGTACTGGGAAATTTCCAGGAAATGGAAAAATCCCAGATAAAGGTCTTTACGCCATTATCTCTGATAACCCCCTAGCCGGGAATCGAACCCAGGACCTCAGCGTAGTAGTAGTGGCCTGCTACCACTAGGTTACTGAGGCAGTGTATACCTAAATCAGAACTTTATGAAAACTCGTTCGTCAGAAAGAGTATAGACACCAAAAGTGATTCGTGTTGTACAGTTATCCAACGGCATGCGGTGTATTACGCGGAGACATAAAAACTGTAATATCATTAGCGTTCCAGTGATGTAACAAGCAATATCAAAGTAAAACTTGAATATGTGAATAAAGCAGACGAGCTGGCTTTACAATTGCTATTCCTAAGTGATTAAAAATATCAAAGCTCGACTATATAAAGACGTAACAGAAAATGGAAAATAAATTCGACTCGGGATAGTATTATAATCTCCAAATCTGTGCTCTGAATACATTGCCAACTAATTCAACAATGTGAAAGCCCTAGATAGCTATTTTGTTTTACTGAAATTTTCGACTCAAGGGATTCACTATGTACCTATATATTCTGACGACCCGGTTAGTCCAGCGGTGTGAGATAACCGTTTGATTCGAAGGATCGTAGGTTCGATCCCCGCACCGGGACAAATATTTGTATGGCCTAGAGATATTTGTTTCGGGTCTGGGTGTTTGTGTATGTGTTGTATATGTACAACGGCACCCACAACACAGGTTTATACCTACTGTGGGGATGTGAGTGTAATCGTCCTTTTTTTATTTTAGACACTATTGTTGATCATCATCATCATCATCATTTCAGCCAAAAGACGTCCACTGCTGGACAAAGGCCTCCCCCAAAGAATGCCACAACGAACGGTCCTGGGCCGCCCTCATCCAACGATTGCCCGCGACCTTCACCAGGTCGTCGGTCCACCTCGTGGGGGGCCTGCCTACGCTTCGTCTTCTGGTACGTGGTCGCCACTCTAGAACTCTTCTGCCCCAACGGCCGTCAGTTCTGCGAGCTATGTGCCCTGCCCACTGCCACTTGAGTTTCGCTATTCGATGGGCTATGTCTGTTACTTTGGTCCTCATGCGGATCTCCTCATTTCTGATTCGATCTCGCACAGGAACTCCGAGCATAGCCCTCTCCATCGCTCTCTGAGTGACCTTGAGCCTTCTTATGAGGCCCATAGTGAGCGACCACGTTTCTGTTCCGTATGTCATCACTGGCAACACACACTGGTCAAAGACCTTCTTCTTCAGACACTGCGGTAAATTGGACGAGAAGATATAACGCAGCTTCCCGAACGCTGCCCATCCGAGATCCCTATTGTTGATATGGGTTATTAATTACTACTAATTTTGACAGCGACTATATTTTCTCAATTACAGTGAATACTCCATTAGATTATTGGTTAGGATTTAAGACTTTGTTGTATTGTAAATAATGATTTTATTGCAAAAATTACATAAGTATAGGTCGCGCCAGGTAAAAAGAACGCTGGCGGTCAAGCTGCGCGTCATGTGTTTTTATTTCATTTTATGTTATTATATGTAATATAGTTTTCAATCTGCCTACCAATACACGAAACCGCAAGCGAAAGCTAGATCAAAAATAAACCAATAGGGCTAGTACTTTCGTGCGCGAGTGTACCGATGCGCGAACACATCCCTTCTACTTTCTTCCAGCGTTCTTTTTACGTGGCGCGACTTATATCAATGTGAATTTCTTAAAATTTGCTCGTTGTTTTTTTCGTCAAAAGTCCACTAATCGTCTCTGTCCACCTTTTTACCTTACCTTCATTTTATGCAAATTATCATTAATATAAATTTAACATTCAATCCCTTGCATTATGTGACAGATTTATACGAAAATAATACTCAACCTACATCCTTACACTTTTAGTATTAATCTATCAACTATATCCATACAAATAAATGAGATTGGAGTGTCTGTTTGTAATATTAAAATAACCGCTTTTTACTAAATGCATATGTATGTATACATGGTACATATAACAAAACAACATTTTTTACTATTTTTGTCTCTGTCTGTCTGTCTGTCTGTCTGTTTGGTGGGGCTAATCTTGGGAACGGCTGCACTGATTTTGACGGGACTTTCACTGGCAGATAGTTGATGTAATAAGGAGTAACTTAGGCTACTTTTATACTAGCTATCGCGACTTCGTCCGCGTGAGAATTTATGATGTTCAGTATCTACCCGGACGAAGTCGGGGGCGAAGCTAGTATAAAAGTTGCAAATAAAATTTCGTACTCAGTCCAATATTTTCCAAAATGCTCTCAAACCCTCTCACACTTATGTATATGAAAAACCTCATTTATCGACTAGAGTACAATTACCAAAGAGGATTTGAGCCGTGCAGCTATCAAACGAGCTGCGGCGCATTACGTGGAAACATGAAAGGAGTAATATCATTAGTGTTTCCGTGATGTGACAAACAATATCAGGGTACGTATTTTTAATGCAATTGAAGCTTGCTTTACTGATGACGAGTGATTAAATCAAACTGGAAAGAATAACAACGCTCAAAGGAGTCATCCAAGATAAAAAACCGGGCCACGCGCAGTGTAGGGTTCCGTAGATTTTAGGTTTGATTAATGCAATGAAAGAAATAAATAAATATTTTTTATGGAGTTGTTCAAAAATTTCGAGTATTAAATTTGGTCGACTATTATTCGCAAACTAGTAAAGCCAACTTAAGTGTGATAGTTTTCCTTTTAATTTCGTTATATGTAGCTACTATTGCCGTAACGTTTCTAACAACAACCGATTAGTTGGTTGTAACGGAACCCACTCTCTCAAAAAGGGGACTCTTCAGATAAAGGATATTTTCGAAGTCAAATCTAAATCAACAAGAATATAATATTGGCCAAGTGATGTCTAAAGGAACCCTACAAGTTGTTAAATGGTAGAAACCTTAAGTTCTTTAATAGAGGTAAGAATAAAGTTAGAAATGCGATAAGATTATTAAATATAACCCCAAAGAGTAAATTACTGAATACACAATATAATATTGGAGGGGAAAGTTAAGGAGCCCCAAACCATCGCCCCTTAGTGTGAGTACCAAACCAAGAATCTGTACTCTCCAGACGAGCTTGGAGTATATTTGGTAGATGAGCGTATAAATAACGCTTAAATAATTACCATACAATGATGGTCACATTTATAATCAAACTGTTGTAAAACAACAGATATAAAGGCAAAGCCTCAAATTGTAGATGATGTATAAAGACAAAGTCTTAATAAGCTGACAAAGTCAGTAAGTTGTAGTAGACTGTTGTAAACAACAGATTATATGGCATAAGCCTCAAATTGCAGGTATTGTGTAAGACATAGTCTTAAGCTGACAAAGTCAGTATTTGGTAGTAGACTGTTGTAACCAACAGATAAAGTGGCATAAGCCTCAAATTGCAGGTATCGTGTAAGACATAGTCTTAATAAGCTGACAAAGTCAGTAGATCATATTTCAATATTTATATAGGCCATTAACAGGCAGTCAGGTAAAATATACTCATTTGAGTATTCCAATGATGAAGTTGATATGTATATTATCAATCGTCGCAGACACCGTCAGGCGCAGTAATTGTTGCAGTAGTAGTTCATGATCATAATATGGCATAGCCATTAAGTTGTTATACCGTAAACATAGTTTACTCATTCTGACATAGTCAGTAAATAAATATTTCAGGCAATGTCCTGTAATTATGGTTTAACCATATATGAGTATTATCTCATTGTATATTGTCAGTATCTGACATCGCAAATAAATGCAATATTGTAGTTTCCATAAGGTAGGTGCATAACACACAATAAATGTAGCGGTTCCATGACCGATCATCGCAACAAGGCGGATAATGATCTGTTGATCATATTATAATATTAAATATGTGTTGTGTTTGTTCTGAAGTAACACCTCTTCATCCAGATGGATATTATCTCCAACGTTAATGGAATCGACCTATAAGATAATGTATAAGTCAAAGCAAAACCAGACCCAAGGTACACCACAGGTGAAATTACAACACCACAAAATAACATTTGCTAGGGGCTCTGCCCATTATCGCAAGAACAGGTAGTGTGTAACTCACAGCGCACAGGTACTAGCAAGCCAGACAACGTCGATGGGGATAGGCCGACCCACAACTGCTGATACCCACAGACTAGACCAAAGGTACACTAGGCGGAGACCGCGGAGACTACAAGACTACAAAAATAATATTTGCTAGGGCTCAACCCATTATCGCAAGAACAGGTAGTGAGTAGCTCCAGTATACAGGCCAGCTGTCAGTAAATATGTTTTAAATATTCCAAACTGAATGTCGAAAGTATATGAACAGAACATACAGAACAGTATAATGTATCAACAATACAGGTGTGATATTTATAGTGATTACCTGTATTGTGTTTATATAATGTTTATGGATTTATACATAAACCATGTATTCTGCACACTGCCTTTAGGCAAAACCTTATTAGGTTTCCAGATTCAAATGAGTTTTGTAGATCTCTATAAGTAGCAGATTATTATAAAATATGTTTAGTGTTGGTTGTTCTGAAGTAGGTACTACTACGTCCAGATGATAGTAAAGAAGAGTGTAGGTGTGGAATCGACCCATAGTACCCAAGTTAATGGTGTAGGTCGACCCACATAAGTTGCTAGCGCACTAGACCAAGATACACCCCAGGGAGTATACATCACCACAGTGTTTTTCAGGCTTGGCCCTACTTGTTTTTTATGTGATAAGTAACTCCAGTGCACTGGCATAGCCGCGGGACAACGTTGAGTGTCTTTCAGTCCTGGACGTCAGAAGTGATGTATGTAGCGAAGGAACGAGTCCAACGCCCCAACAAACCAGGTGTGTAATGCGTGTATTGTGTTAATAATGATAATGGTAAGTTCATTATAATCCAGAGTCAATAATCGATAATATCGTTGTAGATATCATTATTCAATAATGACAACTAAAACGTCCATACTTATTTGCAGCCAATAATTAGTAAATATTTATAGACCAAAGTCAGTATATGATAAAACATATATATAAAACATAGGTATAAACATAGGTATAAATTAACTAACAATGTCTATAGGCTAGATGAATTCTCATTACTTACTCGCAGTAACAAAGTATGTATATAAACAAACACCAAAATGTTCAAATTGATTTAAATAATGTATGTTGAACATTGATGCGGTAATATTTCAATAAAGTATTAATTAATCTCAGCTTCATTGTCAATAAAATAATATTCATCTTATATGAATGCAATACAGCACTAACTGTGTAGTATTAATATAATCTACACGTTCCTTATTGTTATATGATCAATAACTCCAGCTACGCAACAACCACCTTGCTTTGTGATGCTATTTATCAGATTATAATAATACACATAAGGAATATGTCAATTAAGACAAACTATTTAAAATAATATAATTACTCCAAGCTTATGGGAAAATAGAAATTAAAAACCAATCGGTTAAATATTTACCTACCTAAAATGACTAACAAACATAGCGTGGGAACACTAAAGTAATAAAGGAGAATTTTATTACTTTTCAAACTAAAGACGATGACCAGATGTTTGTACTTCCGCCTTTGTAGTGCGAACCCATAATCGTTAAAAATAATAAGCCTAACATTACACAATGGGTTCCTATTGTTTAACTCGAAAGTTAAAGCCATTTAGTTGCGAGAAATACACCAATGGACCACGTGTTGAACTGTTCATGTTGAAGACAATAGATAATCCATTGTTTTTTTATTTAAGGTTATTATGTCCAGTTCTCTTTTATGGTCGACACATTTGCTAGCCATGCCTACCTCTAAACACTTGAGACAATATGCGTGGGAATTCTAGAGAGTTCCAAATATCTTTCTTATTATTGGTCCAGGAAATTGAATCCTGCATCATCAATACCTTTACTCACAAACAACTAGGTAAACTATCCTGATGAAATAACGTCCACTGACCATTTACTTATGTACGAACATCGAAGTTCGTTTAGCTGTAACCCTTTACATACATATAAAATACTCCTCATTAGCACTAATATTAACTGAATCGAACAGTTAACTTCAGTGTGAATATAATTTGTACATTCTTGAAATTATATACATAGAGTATGACTTTTAGTAGATAATTATTAAATTACCTACTACTCTATCGAAATCTACATACACCTATTTATTTGACAATTTACCAATATTATTACTAATGTAACTGAATCGAACAGTTTACTTAGTAAGTATTTCCTTAGATGTATTGTATATAATATTTTTATTAATTTGTCATTTTTAATATTATTACAAATACGACTGATTAGATAGTAACACTCTAATTGACCAGGGAATTGAACCCATAGTAATTAGTAATAACTTAAATCACACATTGTAAATATTTAATGACCAGTAAAAGATCATTTTGACTGACAATATTTTATCAATCTGTGGATTCCTAGATTTGTAACCTCATGAAAGTAATAATTTCACTTTCATTAAATGATAAATAATAATAATCATCATCATAATCATTTCAGCTGAAAGACGTCAGTGTTAGACACATTCTAAATAAATAATTCTCCACCTTAATTACGCTATTCACTAATTATAATTATTAGGCAACCATCAATTATGTGAACTACCTTAAATAATGAAATAGTGATTGAAAACCGAAATAATATGTAGGTATTTCAGATTATCAATTCAAATATCAAAACATCATCATCAACATATATTCTATGACCTACATTATTAAACTGAGAGTATGAAGTGCCAAATATCTCAATTCTTAGTTTCTGTCTGTAGTATGATGCTATTGAAACATAATTACCTGCCTTTTATACTAACGTTATTAAACAATTATTATTTCTCTGTAGTGTAACGCTATTGAGTCACTATTATTTACCTATAGTTTATTCAGTTTGTCTGTAATACAATTTTATCAGAGAATATTATTATCTACCTATAATATAATGCTGTTGAAGCAATATCATCTGCCTTCAACCTAATAGTATCAATATTCTGCTATCTGCCTGTAGTGTAATGCTATCAAAATATATTCTCCTGTAATCTAACATTATAACAACACTAATACATGACTGTAATTTAACGTCTATCTGCCTGTAGTGTAGCACCATAAAAACACTAATATCCACCTATAATTTAATATATTCGGAACACTGTAATGAATACAGAAAATAATCTAAATTCAGACAAATTATTGAATATTAACTCACGGTTAGTCGACGGCTCCCCGCTCTGCTGGTTGGTGATAATGCGCTTACGCATTACGTGGTGAAGATAACTCGATCGCTAATTTATACCTATTTATTTCTATACACAAATGCCTATTCTAATAATTAAATTCCAGAAGATTCCTAACTTAAAATAATAGTAAACTACGATACGTTTCAATTAAGAGTGCTTTATACTGCGTGTAATTGTGACTAAAACTGGTACAACGTATTATAATGCCTACTTCTCCTTTTCCTAATCTGAAAATATAATTTCTAGTAAAAGACCTCTGGTTTCCCTATTGCATTTATACTACCTATGAATTCCTATCAAGTTTTGTTTAATTTAAATAAATGAATCTACTTTCTGTTCGCAAAACTAAATAAAGCTAATTTATATTGTAAGATTATATGAAGTACTTCATTTTGTATAAACACATCCTAAAAATCTCTCAATAAAAGAATAACCAGATAAGTAAATAAACATAAAATAGGTAACCCTCAGTGAATTTAGTATAAAGTTATCGTTATTAACTAATGAGTTAAAATATTATATGAAATTAGTGTAACCTATTTTATATTTAAAATAAAAATCACTCACCAAACGCCGCTACCACTACCTACTTTGCACCACCGTCCTAATCGTCGCCCTGGCTCTCTAACTACAACTCTCCCCTCTCCCGTCAACACCCCCTTATATATCGATCCTTTTTTCTGAATTTGGGATACGGTGGGGATGTGGGCTATTCTCGCATGTTTCATGAGCGTCCTATGGTTCTCAAACATACCTTACCAATAGTGTATCTCAACTATTTAGTTATGATACCTATAAAACATAGGTATATATTCATATAGTAATATGCAAAAAAAAATATCTATCGTGCTTTGATTAAATTCTATGTGACGGCATATGGATGTCGTTACAATTCACCCCCCAAAATTTTCGAAGATTTAACGTAGAAAATTTTCTCATAGGGAATAGAAATGAAGCCACACCAATGCGAATATACTAATAAGGTAACTTAACGTCTCCATAACGTGATATGCTTGATACTTAAGGTAATGTAAAATGTGTATTTTCTTATTCTCTATATCTTAAAATTTTTATCATCGGTTTATCATCTTATTGGAATTTAAAAGAACCTGAAATTACCAAATCTAGAAAACAAATTCATCATCGTTTAGTCGAATCAGCAACTATGTGCCTAAGTAAATAACGAGTTTGTTACTAAAGGCATAATACGAGTACCAAGAGACTTATATACACTTTCACAAACAACAAATTCATGTTTGTTTGCAATATGATAATGTTACTCATATCCTTGTTCGCGATTACGAACAAAAGTTACCCTAATCATAATGTAAAACGAAGTCTTAATAACATCAATTAATCGTTAAGTAGTAATAATAATCATTATTCACATAATCCTATGATGTCCAACTTCGATATCAGTAATAAAACTGTTCTATGACACAATCAGAAAATAGAATACATAATGTAGGTGCGAAAACCTCCTAGATAATTTAGTAATCCTTAAAATACTTCCGCTCTCTATTTACAATTCGAAAGACCCAGTATGAATATACTTAAACGTAAAATATTCAAATAGAAACATTTCTCTGAAATTTTAATTATGCGTTTAACTAACTGGAATTGTTGTCGATGAGATAATAACTGAATTGGAAAAGATATTTCAATAAATTCCAATTTCAAAAGTATAAATCTATAATCTGACGAGAATTGATATATTATTATATGAGACTATAACTGTTAAGACCATATTCCAATAGGAGTGTCGCATTAAAATTATCCCTTTCCTAACTGAAAATGATATCGACGATAACTGAATAGGCTTTTTGCCAATAGGAGTGACGCATTTAAATTATCTATTTCCTATCCAACTAGGAGTGAAACTGGAACCACATCATTCCAATAGGAATGTCCTATTTTAAGTTATTCTTAATCCAATTAGAAATTATAACAATAAGATTCTGAAAATGTTTCTGAAATATTAGAATAGTAGTTTTATATTTGAATTATTCTTATTCTAACTGGAAGTGGTAACAGTGAAATTATAACTAAAAGACAAAATTCCAATAGAATTGTCATATTTAAGTTATTTCTAATTCGTACTAGAATTGAATTCTATAAGAATACATACCTATAACGTTTTGTAATAGTTTCAACGTTTTTTCTCATTTGAACTTTTAAAGACTAATAATAATGTTTATTGCAAATTGACAAAATTAAATAGATACTGTCTACGCTAAGTGTGCACTAATTATTGAATCACTTTCAAATTATTTTTGAAAGAAAATGGTTAATTTTGAGCGTACAAAATCGTCTCTGGCTAACCCATTACACAGTACCTACATTTTGTAATGTAGTAAACAATAGTCAATCTAACCCAACTTTTACCTAAACGAATATACTTCAATTACTGACAATTCAAAAATGCTGTAATTTCAAATAACATATCATAATATAGTCATTTGAAAATGACATAACCTGCAAAATGCTAACACTGGGTTCAGAAATGCATGGAAGGTATCATTCTCCTTTGAATTGAAAAGAGTCATCTGAGGTTTTTTTTTCTGCTAGTAAATAACAATGAAAGTTTGTTTTTATTTCTTTCTTCTCATCGTTATCGGTTTATAAAACACCAATTATTATTTATTTTCATTCTCAAAGACAGGAGTGTACGGCCAATTTATTAGTCCAGCTCCATGTGATTGTTAAAGTCTTTCAAAATCAAGATACGAATATCACAACGATAATGTTTATTAATGTTAAATATCAAACATTGTTTATAGTTAATTGTATTTCATTCTAAAATTACTCTTAAAGATTTTCATTTCGAAAGAACTGAGCTATTTTTTTTTTATATATATATATATATTTTTTTAGCGTTTTCTGTCAGTGAATTACATTTAAATCCTCTTTCATTTCCCTGGTTTCATAGTTATCAGTTTCTACCTAATCAAGAAAATAAAACATTCCACTTATTACATAAGTGATTATTGTTCAGTTTCAATCTCATAGGCATTCTTAATTACATACACATTTTTAAATTTGTGAATCGTGTATATGTGTAAGTACTTATCGTTGTAAACTATAGATAGTTTGTTTTACACGAGATGTATTTTTATTTTATTTTCTTAGGAGAACAACAGTTTTAAAACTAGTTTAGTACAAGTAATTGTTAATTATATTACACCATTTATGTGTTCTCACAAATAGGTAAGTAAAATTTGTTTGTTGAATCGATCGGCAAGTAGGTAGACACATTATAAAAGCACTAGCACTTAATTGGTTATGATACATGTCTTACATGTATTATTAGTACCCATATGTATAGAAATACATATTTTATATCTCATATGCACCCCCCATTGTCTTAGCGTCTTGTAGACACCTTCTCACCCCCCAATGTCTTAATGTTTTGCACACCCCCCAATGTACTAGTGTATTGCAAACTCCTTGCATGAGTAATTATAAAATAATAAACTAAATCTCAACTCTTTCTTAACCTCTATTCCATTTCACGGCAACAAATTGTAGGCATTACTGCCTACTGTATTTAAAACAATAATATAATAGTCGTGTAGTTCTTGTTGTTTAGACTTATATTTATATAATTTAAATTTTATATCCTGGTCACGGCACCAAATTGTAACGGAACCCACTCTCTCAAAAAGGGGACTCTTCAGATAAAGGATATTTTCGAAGTCAAATCTAAATCAACAAGAATATAATATTGGCCAAGTGATGTCTAAAGGAACCCTACAAGTTGTTAAATGGTAGAAACCTTAAGTTCTTTAATAGAGGTAAGAATAAAGTTAGAAATGCGATAAGATTATTAAATATAACCCCAAAGAGTAAATTACTGAATACACAATATAATATTGGAGGGGAAAGTTAAGGAGCCCCAAACCATCGCCCCTTAGTGTGAGTACCAAACCAAGAATCTGTACTCTCCAGACGAGCTTGGAGTATATTTGGTAGATGAGCGTATAAATAACGCTTAAATAATTACCATACAATGATGGTCACATTTATAATCAAACTGTTGTAAAACAACAGATATAAAGGCAAAGCCTCAAATTGTAGATGATGTATAAAGACAAAGTCTTAATAAGCTGACAAAGTCAGTAAGTTGTAGTAGACTGTTGTAAACAACAGATTATATGGCATAAGCCTCAAATTGCAGGTATTGTGTAAGACATAGTCTTAAGCTGACAAAGTCAGTATTTGGTAGTAGACTGTTGTAACCAACAGATAAAGTGGCATAAGCCTCAAATTGCAGGTATCGTGTAAGACATAGTCTTAATAAGCTGACAAAGTCAGTAGATCATATTTCAATATTTATATAGGCCATTAACAGGCAGTCAGGTAAAATATACTCATTTGAGTATTCCAATGATGAAGTTGATATGTATATTATCAATCGTCGCAGACACCGTCAGGCGCAGTAATTGTTGCAGTAGTAGTTCATGATCATAATATGGCATAGCCATTAAGTTGTTATACCGTAAACATAGTTTACTCATTCTGACATAGTCAGTAAATAAATATTTCAGGCAATGTCCTGTAATTATGGTTTAACCATATATGAGTATTATCTCATTGTATATTGTCAGTATCTGACATCGCAAATAAATGCAATATTGTAGTTTCCATAAGGTAGGTGCATAACACACAATAAATGTAGCGGTTCCATGACCGATCATCGCAACAAGGCGGATAATGATCTGTTGATCATATTATAATATTAAATATGTGTTGTGTTTGTTCTGAAGTAACACCTCTTCATCCAGATGGATATTATCTCCAACGTTAATGGAATCGACCTATAAGATAATGTATAAGTCAAAGCAAAACCAGACCCAAGGTACACCACAGGTGAAATTACAACACCACAAAATAACATTTGCTAGGGGCTCTGCCCATTATCGCAAGAACAGGTAGTGTGTAACTCACAGCGCACAGGTACTAGCAAGCCAGACAACGTCGATGGGGATAGGCCGACCCACAACTGCTGATACCCACAGACTAGACCAAAGGTACACTAGGCGGAGACCGCGGAGACTACAAGACTACAAAAATAATATTTGCTAGGGCTCAACCCATTATCGCAAGAACAGGTAGTGAGTAGCTCCAGTATACAGGCCAGCTGTCAGTAAATATGTTTTAAATATTCCAAACTGAATGTCGAAAGTATATGAACAGAACATACAGAACAGTATAATGTATCAACAATACAGGTGTGATATTTATAGTGATTACCTGTATTGTGTTTATATAATGTTTATGGATTTATACATAAACCATGTATTCTGCACACTGCCTTTAGGCAAAACCTTATTAGGTTTCCAGATTCAAATGAGTTTTGTAGATCTCTATAAGTAGCAGATTATTATAAAATATGTTTAGTGTTGGTTGTTCTGAAGTAGGTACTACTACGTCCAGATGATAGTAAAGAAGAGTGTAGGTGTGGAATCGACCCATAGTACCCAAGTTAATGGTGTAGGTCGACCCACATAAGTTGCTAGCGCACTAGACCAAGATACACCCCAGGGAGTATACATCACCACAGTGTTTTTCAGGCTTGGCCCTACTTGTTTTTTATGTGATAAGTAACTCCAGTGCACTGGCATAGCCGCGGGACAACGTTGAGTGTCTTTCAGTCCTGGACGTCAGAAGTGATGTATGTAGCGAAGGAACGAGTCCAACGCCCCAACAAACCAGGTGTGTAATGCGTGTATTGTGTTAATAATGATAATGGTAAGTTCATTATAATCCAGAGTCAATAATCGATAATATCGTTGTAGATATCATTATTCAATAATGACAACTAAAACGTCCATACTTATTTGCAGCCAATAATTAGTAAATATTTATAGACCAAAGTCAGTATATGATAAAACATATATATAAAACATAGGTATAAACATAGGTATAAATTAACTAACAATGTCTATAGGCTAGATGAATTCTCATTACTTACTCGCAGTAACAAAGTATGTATATAAACAAACACCAAAATGTTCAAATTGATTTAAATAATGTATGTTGAACATTGATGCGGTAATATTTCAATAAAGTATTAATTAATCTCAGCTTCATTGTCAATAAAATAATATTCATCTTATATGAATGCAATACAGCACTAACTGTGTAGTATTAATATAATCTACACGTTCCTTATTGTTATATGATCAATAACTCCAGCTACGCAACAACCACCTTGCTTTGTGATGCTATTTATCAGATTATAATAATACACATAAGGAATATGTCAATTAAGACAAACTATTTAAAATAATATAATTACTCCAAGCTTATGGGAAAATAGAAATTAAAAACCAATCGGTTAAATATTTACCTACCTAAAATGACTAACAAACATAGCGTGGGAACACTAAAGTAATAAAGGAGAATTTTATTACTTTTCAAACTAAAGACGATGACCAGATGTTTGTACTTCCGCCTTTGTAGTGCGAACCCATAATCGTTAAAAATAATAAGCCTAACATTACACAATGGGTTCCTATTGTTTAACTCGAAAGTTAAAGCCATTTAGTTGCGAGAAATACACCAATGGACCACGTGTTGAACTGTTCATGTTGAAGACAATAGATAATCCATTGTTTTTTTATTTAAGGTTATTATGTCCAGTTCTCTTTTATGGTCGACACATTTGCTAGCCATGCCTACCTCTAAACACTTGAGACAATATGCGTGGGAATTCTAGAGAGTTCCAAATATCTTTCTTATTATTGGTCCAGGAAATTGAATCCTGCATCATCAATACCTTTACTCACAAACAACTAGGTAAACTATCCTGATGAAATAACGTCCACTGACCATTTACTTATGTACGAACATCGAAGTTCGTTTAGCTGTAACCCTTTACATACATATAAAATACTCCTCATTAGCACTAATATTAACTGAATCGAACAGTTAACTTCAGTGTGAATATAATTTGTACATTCTTGAAATTATATACATAGAGTATGACTTTTAGTAGATAATTATTAAATTACCTACTACTCTATCGAAATCTACATACACCTATTTATTTGACAATTTACCAATATTATTACTAATGTAACTGAATCGAACAGTTTACTTAGTAAGTATTTCCTTAGATGTATTGTATATAATATTTTTATTAATTTGTCATTTTTAATATTATTACAAATACGACTGATTAGATAGTAACACTCTAATTGACCAGGGAATTGAACCCATAGTAATTAGTAATAACTTAAATCACACATTGTAAATATTTAATGACCAGTAAAAGATCATTTTGACTGACAATATTTTATCAATCTGTGGATTCCTAGATTTGTAACCTCATGAAAGTAATAATTTCACTTTCATTAAATGATAAATAATAATAATCATCATCATAATCATTTCAGCTGAAAGACGTCAGTGTTAGACACATTCTAAATAAATAATTCTCCACCTTAATTACGCTATTCACTAATTATAATTATTAGGCAACCATCAATTATGTGAACTACCTTAAATAATGAAATAGTGATTGAAAACCGAAATAATATGTAGGTATTTCAGATTATCAATTCAAATATCAAAACATCATCATCAACATATATTCTATGACCTACATTATTAAACTGAGAGTATGAAGTGCCAAATATCTCAATTCTTAGTTTCTGTCTGTAGTATGATGCTATTGAAACATAATTACCTGCCTTTTATACTAACGTTATTAAACAATTATTATTTCTCTGTAGTGTAACGCTATTGAGTCACTATTATTTACCTATAGTTTATTCAGTTTGTCTGTAATACAATTTTATCAGAGAATATTATTATCTACCTATAATATAATGCTGTTGAAGCAATATCATCTGCCTTCAACCTAATAGTATCAATATTCTGCTATCTGCCTGTAGTGTAATGCTATCAAAATATATTCTCCTGTAATCTAACATTATAACAACACTAATACATGACTGTAATTTAACGTCTATCTGCCTGTAGTGTAGCACCATAAAAACACTAATATCCACCTATAATTTAATATATTCGGAACACTGTAATGAATACAGAAAATAATCTAAATTCAGACAAATTATTGAATATTAACTCACGGTTAGTCGACGGCTCCCCGCTCTGCTGGTTGGTGATAATGCGCTTACGCATTACGTGGTGAAGATAACTCGATCGCTAATTTATACCTATTTATTTCTATACACAAATGCCTATTCTAATAATTAAATTCCAGAAGATTCCTAACTTAAAATAATAGTAAACTACGATACGTTTCAATTAAGAGTGCTTTATACTGCGTGTAATTGTGACTAAAACTGGTACAACGTATTATAATGCCTACTTCTCCTTTTCCTAATCTGAAAATATAATTTCTAGTAAAAGACCTCTGGTTTCCCTATTGCATTTATACTACCTATGAATTCCTATCAAGTTTTGTTTAATTTAAATAAATGAATCTACTTTCTGTTCGCAAAACTAAATAAAGCTAATTTATATTGTAAGATTATATGAAGTACTTCATTTTGTATAAACACATCCTAAAAATCTCTCAATAAAAGAATAACCAGATAAGTAAATAAACATAAAATAGGTAACCCTCAGTGAATTTAGTATAAAGTTATCGTTATTAACTAATGAGTTAAAATATTATATGAAATTAGTGTAACCTATTTTATATTTAAAATAAAAATCACTCACCAAACGCCGCTACCACTACCTACTTTGCACCACCGTCCTAATCGTCGCCCTGGCTCTCTAACTACAACTCTCCCCTCTCCCGTCAACACCCCCTTATATATCGATCCTTTTTTCTGAATTTGGGATACGGTGGGGATGTGGGCTATTCTCGCATGTTTCATGAGCGTCCTATGGTTCTCAAACATACCTTACCAATAGTGTATCTCAACTATTTAGTTATGATACCTATAAAACATAGGTATATATTCATATAGTAATATGCAAAAAAAAATATCTATCGTGCTTTGATTAAATTCTATGTGACGGCATATGGATGTCGTTACATGGTAGAGGGGGAGTAGACACTTGACTCTAACGAAAAGTAATAAAGATGTATACTACTTCAACTATCTAAAGACATATCCTCCTTATGAGAAGACTGATCCAGCAGTAAACATCTTTCGACTGATATCATCATATGATCTTCAATGGTTTATAGAAGCAGATACGCGACCTATGATTTCCCAACAGACAGATATTTAAGAAACCATACTAATCGGAGAGAGTA
The DNA here is from genome assembly GCA_036365455.1 of Macrosoma leucophasiata. Taxonomy (NCBI): domain Eukaryota; kingdom Metazoa; phylum Arthropoda; class Insecta; order Lepidoptera; family Hedylidae; genus Macrosoma; species Macrosoma leucophasiata. The sequence continues at coordinate 20,693,264 of JAWQUS010000003.1, read as the reverse complement.
CAGACGCCAAAGCGGATTCGTGACACACAACTATAAGCTTGATGCATAATAACGCTGAAACATGAAAGCTGTAATATCATTAGTGTTTCGTTGATGCGACAAACAATATCAGGGTAAACCTTGTTTGTAACTGAAGTTGCCGAGCTTGCTTTACTGATCGTAAGTAATTAAAACAAATGTCAAAGTACATCCAAACATGAAAGAAAAAAAAAGAAATGAATCGACACAAGTCAGAATTTGAATTTCGACGCTCTATTTACTAAATCAGTAATACTATGCACGACATTATTTGTAAGATAAAATTATCATACTTTAACACATTTACACTATATACTAATTATTAGCTGGTAAATAGTAAGGAATTAATTAAGCTTGAAAACTACAGAACATCTTATGGAGTACAACCTTGTTTTTGTGTTCTTTGTTTTAGTGTTTATGTTGTTGTTACAAATAAAGTATTTCTATTCTATTCTACTTAGACTACATACAGCGATAATACAATATACTCCATCATATACATATATATATATATATATAGGTTAAACATAGATTCCTATGTGTTATAATAATATACTCCCTTATTAATAAACGTACATTGAATACGTTTTAACTATAGAATTCTTAGTCTATGTCAGTTGCATTGTCAAATGTGCAGGATAGAAAAAGACAAAGGAGAGATTTAGCTAAAATATGTTTATGAATATAACCTAAATAATGACTATCCCTCTTATTCATAAACGAACATTAGATACGTTTTAGCTATAGAATGCTTTGTCTTTGTCAGTTGCATTGTCAAATGTGCAGGATAGAAAAAGACAAGGGAGAGATTAGCAACACTTTAGCTAAAATACGTTTATGAATAAGGAGGTTTATGTATAAAAATACCCTATAATACTGATGTGAGATCATACAAGTACTTGAATATAATTATTGTCTAAGAGAGAGTACAATAAGCTCCAGTATTTACTATTCAAGCAACAGTTAAACATATAACATCGTTGAGAAGAATCTAAGCTTTTGAAGCACATTTAAGCCAAATTGTTCGCGAAACAATTACATATCAAACAATAGAGGAATCTAAACATAGCATAATAACCTCAGACAACTATGGTAGTTAACGCACGAAATCGTTTGTACGAATTAATTGTGATCATGTACGATGTTTGAACGGATAGATGTTTGAATTGCTAATGGTTTGCACAAATCAGACCTATTACGCATTGCGGATATACAGTGGTTGAACCAATGAAGTTTTGTTCAAATAAACGTAACTTCACGTCTGAATTCCATGAAGGGATAGGCAGATGTAAATGATTTGTTTCTTACTATTTTACATCCCTTGTATCAAAGTGTTTTATTGGTTTTAGATACATGCAGCGACAACTTTGTTCATAAGACAGAGACAAAGAGGCAATGACATCCGATAGACATACACAAAAAGACAAATTACTCAAAATGATGTAATTGGTTACTATTGTTCATTAAACGCTGAACAATAGTAACCAATAAACTGCCTCGGTAGCCTAGTGGTAGCAGGCCACTACTACTACGCTGAGGTCCTGGGTTCGATTCCCGGGTAGGGGGTTATCAGAGATAATGGTGAAAAAGCCTTTATCTCTGGTTCTATTGGGATTTTTCCATTTTCTGGAAATTTCCCAGTACCTCAAAGTTTGGTAATGTGCCCGGAGATGTCAACAGGCTCGCCACCTGTTACATGGGCCAAAACGTAACCGGCGAATCGTGGGTGTTTGCATGTATGCTTGAATGCATGCATTTACCTCTGCCTACCCCTTCGGGGATTACAGGCGTGAAGTTACGTTACGTTATTAAACGCAACTGGCTGCAGAGTGAGTGGGATTGATTGCGCCACCAAGTAACTACCAAGGGACATAACCTCCATACAACTGTAGTATTTTTTTTGATGGTTTCTGTAAGATTTTGCAGTAAACTTAAGCTTAGTTGTGCGCGAAACAATAACACATTAAATGAAACGAAAGTATTATCACAACAGGTAACACAATAAATATAACCTCATTTTTAAAGAAAAATGGAAAGAAAAATTTGACTTCAGGCGAGACTCGAACTCGCGACCTACTGGGAATCTAGTCCAGCCGCTCTTCCAATTGAGCTACTGAAGCCCTGCCCGACTTGTCAAATCTTTCCTTCACATCTATTGCATTGCTTTATGGCAGCAGTAGCGCCATCTATTACCAACTATGAAGTCAATTTTTTTTTTCCATTTTTCTTTAAAAATAAAATATATTTCACAAGCATGTGTTAATGCGAAATAATATAAAACAAATATAACCTCGCCGAATTATTGTAACACACAAAATCCTTTGTGTGAATTACTTGTGATCTAGTACAATGTTAGATAAGCGAATAGATGTTTTGAGCTAAATTTTTCATATAACAATAACATATCAAACAATACGCTGCTTTGAAAGAATACTGTTGTAACTCAAAATGAGTGAATTTTTCAGTAGAGCACTTTAAAGTTTTTTCAAATCTTCAAAAGCGGTTTTTTTTTTATTTTATGCGCAAATATTGATGAAACTTGAATAAAAACACGAAAAACATATTGGAGTTTATGTATAATAAATGTTTTTAAGAAAATAAAACTAATTTAGTTCTAAATATTGAAAATTACTACTAGGTCTCAGACTTATAACAAAATAACACAGACAAACTTATAAAAATTATGGGCTCATCACAAAAAATACTAGGGAAAAATTAGGTTATTTTTAATAAGAGTGGTGTATTTAGAAATATTACAAAATATTAATTATGTTTTTCTCAGTGATACTGATACATCTTGAGTTGTGACATCTTAGCATTATTTATTTTAAATCAATAGTGTTACAGTACCAATTCGGTCTTTCTTTTACAAAAAACTTAAAGTAGATAACATGTTGCATGGAAAAATAAAGTATTAACTGGTTTTACAACAGGTAATAAACATACTAAAATTAAATTAAACCAAACAGAAAATAAATCCGTAAAAATAGTTTTATTTCAATGAGTGTAGCTCGCGAAAACCTAAGAACATATCAAACAGAAAAGTTAAAAAAAACTCAAAATTGAACAACGTTGCTTGTATCAACTTTCAAATTAGAAGAATTTTATTGCTAAACACAAAACACAGTTTATATAATTGTTTTATATTATTTCGCATTAACACATGCTTGTGAAATATATTTTATTTTAAAGAAAAATGGAAAGAAAAATTTGACTTCAGGCGAGGCTCGAACTTGCGACCTACTGGGAATCTAGTCCAGCCGCTCTTTCAATTGAGCTACTGAAGCCCTGCCCGATTTGTCAAATCTTTCCTTCACATCTATTGCATTGCTTTATGGTAGCAGCAGCGCCATCTATTACCAACTATGCTAGTTAGGCAACCGATATAATAGACTTTTCAGTTTATTGAATATCGTAAAGAAGTCGCTTTTACCCTTAATAATTGTTTTATATTATTTCGCATTAACACATGCTTGTGAAATATATTTTATTTTAAAGAAAAATGGAAAGAAAAATTTGACTTCAGGCGAGGCTCGAACTCGCGACCTACTGGGAATCTAGTCCAGCCGCTCTTCCAATTGAGCTACTGAAGCCCTGCCCGATTTGTCAAATCTTTCCTTCACATCTATTGCATTGCTTTATGGTAGCAGCAGCGCCATCTATTACCAACTATGCTAGTTAGGCAACCGATATAATAGACTTTTCAGTTTATTGAATATCGTAAAGAAGTCGCTTTTACCCTTAATAATTGTTTTTATATTATTTCGCATTAACACATGCTTGTGAAATATATTTTATTTTTAAAGAAAAATGGAAAGAAAAATTTGACTTCAGGCGAGGCTCGAACTCGCGACCTACTGGGAATCTAGTCCAGCCAAATTTTTCTGTCCATTTTTCTTAAAAATAAAATACAGTTTATATAAGTCTCTATTTTGAACAGTCTTTTAAAAAAGCTATCTAGATGTCTGACTATAATACTTTGAGATCATAATAATCAATTCGCAAGTTTTACATTACTTATATGCAAAAAAATAGTTTAACGTATCATACGACTACTGTAGGCCTATGTAAGTATATGTTAATATCAATTATAAGTATCTTTCGATAACATAACGATAACTCCCCTGTAATAACCCTAAAGATTCTCATAGGATAAAGAGTAACATTTTAGAATTGTATTCTTTTGTAGTTAACCTAACAATCCTCGTTTCTTCTTTTCACACACTTCCCTCTAATGTTTGTATGCTTGTGTCTAAACTATATTATTATTTTGTATGTGCCTTGTTCACCCTATGTTGTTAACAATAACTTTATTAAAATGTTCCTCTTCGTATGATGGTTTGTAGAAGAAAGCATCATTATGAGAGTCGTCAGGATCAATTTAAAAAATATATATATCAGTAAGTTATACTGTAGGCACTGTAGGTACTGTAGTTCTCATAAAGCCGGTAGATACGATTTAGTGAAGTGGATGAGTAACTCTCCCGAGTTACTCGAGCACAGCCCGAGAGCGTCTGTTTAGATGATGTCAATATATTTAAAATATAGGTTAAACCCGCATGTGATAATCCTGTTCCTAATCCTAATGTAATGAAAGTGGCAAACAAGCATGCAGTTCACATTGATGTTACGTGATGACTGCAGCCTATAAACACTTACACAAAGACCGAAGTCAAAATGCAGATGCGTTACCACTCTTGAGGTCTAAGGAGATGCCTCTGTGCCGAAAATTACTAAAAGCACAATTTTATCCGCTACCGCACGACTTTATGACGTATTAGGACTCGTAGAGAATTGTGGCTTCTCCAGTCAGGCTGGGATGAAGTACCGCCACAGCGCATTGTCCGTTTATGGCAAATTTATTTATCGGAATTACCGCTTCTTTGCCATATTAAATCTCCCCGCCATATAGGTATAGAGAAAGACTCATAAGTCTCAATACTCGGGTTTGCCGATGGGAGCAAACGCTGTGTGATAGACTTACCACGTGAAAAATGGTGATGAACCATTTGCTTTTTCTTTAGTATGCTCCTAGTCTCGTGTAGCATCTCCGAAACCGAAAGTCACGCTAGCTCGACTTGAATTGAATGCTTTGATTCTACTACAATTAATAAGGTAGGTATCTGACATTTTTTAAAAAATAAATGCGTTTTCGAGTTTCTTTTTCTCTGAAATACTGTCTCAAGTGCTCGTAATACGACAGATTGTTAAACAGATAAAGTCTTATTACGAAAAATACTATAACAATCACGAAATAATTTATCGAAATTAAATTAAAAACGTTTTAATTTTAATTGTAGAAATACTATGGACATTATTTTAATACATAACCTTTTAATACATTTAAGTTATACTTAGTTTTTGCATAAAAACGTAGTAATCCCAAATGATACGTTATTTATGAGAAGTGTCTAAATGTAGATGTAGATTTTTTACAAAAATAGTGTCACATCTCGAAATAAAGCCGTGTTCTAGATAAATGTGAACTAAAAATTTGTATTATTTTGTAATATAACCATATTCTAGAAAACCAACCGAGTGTTCACTTCGAAAGACAAGTTGCAACTTGCGATACAACGCTATCTACAAAAAATGGCGGCCAAAATCACCAGTAGGATACAGTTTCTCGGTGGCACCACGGCCGTAAAGGAGATGTTGCGAGTTCGGCTCTGGTTCGTACATGTCCTCAAAAAATGGATATATTAATGAAGAATCCGAAAAAATACAATTAATTTATTCAAGAATATATTTTAGAGTTACAACCACATTTAATTCAAACGATTTTATCATTTTCAACCATGTTCAACATGGCGGCGATACAGCCAACGCTTGGGATAGGTACTACGTAGATAAAACAAAACGAATACTATCTGTATCTTACTAGTGCATCACATATAATAAAAAGAAACAATGTATTAAATCGAATAATTTAAAGAAGTTCCGATGTTTTTTTTTTAATTTGGAAATCAATTAGTGTACTATTAACACATAAAACAGATTTTGATAGTATTCAGAAAATATTACTTTTTCTCCAAGTACTATATAATTAAAAAAAAAACTATTTAAAAAATGAAGATGTCAAAATGACATCGCCCGCCATATTCGCCATGTTGGTTTTGAGTTGCAATTCTAGCTGCAAATAATGTTTTATAACTGCAAATAAAGCTAAATAAGAGAAAATATGCAGTAAAAAACGTTTTTATATTGATTTTGTTTGTTAATGATATTGTGTACAATACATGGCCGGAGGTCGATACATTTTTGCAACATCTCCTTTTGTTATTGAAATACGATCTTTACTGAGTATACAAAACAGATTATTTTACGTTGAATGGTGTTAAAAACTCAATTTTGTAGTATTTCGTAATAATACGCTATTCTTTCAAAGCAGCGAATAGAGGAGTCTAAACACAGTATTATAACCTCAGACAACTATGGTAACACACGAAATCATTTGTTCGAATTAACTGTGGTAAAGTGCGATGTTTGAACGAATAGATGTTTGATTTGCTAATGGTTTGCACAAATCAGACCTATTATGCACTGCGTATGTGCAGTTTGGCCTGAAGAGGAAGGCAGTGGTAACACTTGATATGTCTGTTCAGTTTTTAGGGACCGAACGCGAAAAGAATAAAACTCGTGCTTTAGTCCACCTATCGCACACCCTTATCTTCAAAACTATAGGGCTAAAATTTCACTACAGTATTAACTTATCATCAATGTGAACTTGTTTGCCACTTCATGACATTAAAATGAAAATTGAAATATGATAGTTATAAGAATGGACGTAATGCGGGTAAAAAGCTGATCGAATATAATGTTCGGTGTACAGTACACACGTGTAGTTCATCAAAACCGTTTAGTATTCCATCTTACTTTCAACAGTCTATTTAGCATTTAGACAACCACAAATTCTCCAGGGTTCAGGGTTCAGGGTTCTCCAATTTATATCCCCTATTCGCAGCTCTATTAAGCTGCGAACAGGGGATATAAATTCAATGGTTTCTTTTGCATTTAGATCCACACTAACCAACTATCCCGATTCCCTGAGGGCTATGTATTTCACAGGAGGTGACACGGTTCGACTTAAGGTTCTACCTTATTTAAGGTACGATTCCGAACTCCGCTGCACGCAACAGTGCTGCCGCACTGCAACTGAGTTAGTTCAGATTGTGTGTCCGTTAAGCTTTCATGCAAACCGCGGAGCCGATTTTAGTGATTTTTGACTCGGAGGTAGTTTGAATTCTAAAAAAAAATATAAGCTATTTGTGCCATATCTCTTTTTTTATATAATGGAAGTGGTAAACAAGCATGCCGTTCACGTTGATGTTAAGTGATGACTGCAGCCTATAGACACCCACACAAAGACCAAGGTCAAAATGCAGATGCGTTACCACCCCTGAGGCCTAAGGTGTAACGCCTCTGTGCCGGAAATTACAGGGCCGTACATTACCACCTGACCGGAACACGATAGTGCTGACCTACCATTTAGCGGCAAGTATATTAGGTAATACGGTGGTGCCTCCGCCCGCAAGCTCCGTCACTGGAGCTCAACCACCAGTATAATGTATCTGGACGAAATATGGTGATGTATATAAGTATGAATATTTTATGATACTCAAATTACATTTTGCGTCCATTTTTAATGGATGTGTATGGAAGTCTTATAAAACGTCCGTCCATTAAAGCTTTTGACCCGTCAGGCCGCTAGAAAAATATGACAATTGATTTCATATTGTTCGTGGACGATATCGTCTTGGCATTGCTCATACAAGAAAAACAAAACTAAACTAGAAACTCCTACTCTCAAAAAAATAAAATAAACGTAATTTAAAACAGTTTCACAAGTGAGCATTCAAATGTGAAGTTGACACGTTACGTTTAAGCCAAATGCAAACTTTCCTAAGCTTGTTTGCTCATAATTCCTTATTTCTTATTTCAGTCAAAAGCGAGGCTTTTCAGCAAGATTACCAATGTATGAGCCAGCTTAATTATTCAAATCGTATCGAGGTTACGATTCTCGCGTGTTTGGCTGTGAAAAGACATTTCTGAGTGACACGTTTGTATTCATACATTCGTGGGTTCTGCAAGTTGATTTTCATGTTTTGGTAGTGGTTAACAAGAATGCACAACAAGACTGATGGTAGAGTTACAGTGTAGGGACTTGAGGGCGTAGGCAACAATGCCTAATCTATCTGCTGCCAAATGCCGGTGGTGGTAAAAAATAGAAAATAGTTTTAAGGAACATATTTTGAAAAGACCCTACTGAGTTTTGTTTTGGCAGGTTTTTTCTCAGTAATGTGGGCTTTGGAACTCTGCCAGTGAATGACAAAGAATGTCCCATATTTTTTTGTTTGTCTTATCTTGCCGTTTGTAAAAGAAAGTATGGAACATTCTGTTGATACCTATTTTTATCATTAAGTATTTTTGGACTATTATTTATTTTATTTTGTTTACTTTGACATATTAATCAACGTATCAGTTGTTATTCGCTTTAATTTTATATTTGTAATTTGACCTATCACAAGCAAATTCTATTATTTCCAAGTGATTAAATGAATTTTTGAGTTTGAGTTTGGTAATAAATTTCTGTATCTCATGGCAAAGAGTTCGTCCCCAAATTGTGATTATTGCGTTAGTCGTATAGATGATGTTTACCATGTATTAATGGAATGAAAATATAACAGTGAACATAGAAGAAAGATAGCAAGCAAGATTAGTGAATTAGGCTTCTGTAACAGTGCTCTAGCTGAACCGCTATCCGACTCAGCTAGAACACTTTACAAACTTGTTAATTTAAGACAAAGTTAAAGTTATTGTTTAGTTTGTTTACCTAACCAGGGCGACATAATCGCATGTGCGATAAAGCCCTTTAAATTAGATTAAAAAAAAAAAATGCCGGCGGTGCCTACGCCCTCGAGCCCCTACACTAGAACTTTACTACCAGTCTTGTTGTGCATCTGCCTCAGTGGTAGCAGGTCACTACTATTACGCTGGAGGTCCTGGGTTCGATTCCCGGGTCGGGGACTATCGGAGATAACGGTTTAAAATCCTTTATCTCTGCTTCTATTGGGATTTTTCCATTTTCTGGAAGTTTCTCAGTACCCCGGAGTTTGGTAATGTGCCCGGAGATGGCAACAGGTTCGCCACCTGTTACGTGGGCCAAAACGTAACCGGCGAGTCGTGGGTGTTTGCATGTATGATTGAATGCATGCATTTACCTCTGCCTATCCCTTCGGGGATTACAGGCGTGAAGTTACGTTTACGTTTTCTTGTTGGGCATGCTTGTATGTGACTCATCAAAATATAAAAAAACGACTTACAGGATGAATATTCAGCCCTATCGAGTTCATAAAAAGAATCCCCATGCAAAACTTGGAATAACTAGCACTTGTATTTCCTGAGATTTCGCTAGAGTGACTCATCTTTCGCTTTCATATACATAGATCAGCTGTCTCGGCCAACTTCGTATTGCCTCAAGAATAAACATTAGACAAATAACCTATATACCGACTATACCGACTGTGGCGCCATCTGCTGGGTTGATTTGTGAATCTAAACCATTCTCAATTCCCATTGAACACATAAAAATTTCATCCAAACCGGTCCAGCCGTTTCGGAAGAGTGACATATGCATGACAGTGACACATACACATGCACACAAGAATGGATGTCCCTATATTAAGATTATTTGCCATTTTGAAGAAGGCGATGTTGTTGCAACAGGATTTAAAAAATAAACACACCCAGTTTTTAGGGCTATATCCCGTGGCTGCATAGAGCAACTCGGGCCACCGGCCGCGGCGGACCACAAGGGAGTAGCCATAGCGTTTAGTACAGATGCAAAACAATCTGTCAATTTTTGAGGGGGGAAATGCGTGTAACACAATAAACAAATAATCTTCAAAATTATTTATAAAGATAATATATATAAAAAAGCAACCCATTTTCCTTGGTCACGGCATCACGCGTGAATGGCTGGACCGATTTGGCTAATATTGATTTTGAATGATTTTTGGCAGTCCAGGGAATGTTTAAAAGGTAAGAAAATATGAAGAAAATAGTAAAAACCACCATTTAATTTTCCCATACAAATAGTCCGTATCTATCAAACCTTTGACACATATCATATTTTCATTCTGAGGCAATACGAAGTTTGCCGGGTCAGCTAGTATTTAATATTTTTTTTTAATGTTATATCAAACTCTCCAATCATTCTAATAGAAATTCAAATAAATCTTAATTTTATGTTATTTTTTTCTGAGAAAATTTATTTAAGGAAAATTTTTATGTTAATTTTTATTTATTCAATATTATTTTTTTATTAATAATATTATGTTTAACCTTTACTCACACACTACAAAAATCGTCTATTGTAACGAAACTCACATCTTGACTTTCACAAAATACATAAACAATTTCACGCACACATTTTAACTTATAGGTGACATGCCTAGGCCCATTTGGGCTTGTGCTATGACAGAGGGGAAAACCTGCATGGCTACTCTCCTCCGGACCGCCGCGGCCGGTGACCCGTGTTGCTCTATGCGTGACTATATCATATTGAGGCCAAGATTTTCACGTGTTTACCTCTGAATAGACGTCCGCGTGACACGTCTGCATACTCACACATTCATGGATTCTTTACAAGTTGCTATGTACCGTTCCCAGATAAGGTAATTATTTTATTTTGACGGTAGTTTCTGAAATGTTTAACATAGCCTATATTGTTTTTATATTATTTTCCGAAATTACACATACTAGTGAAATATATTTAAACAAAAATGGAAAGAAAAAGATGATTTCAGGTGGGAATTAAACCCGCGACCACCGGGAATCTAGTCCATTTGCCTAATTTGCATTGTTATCGATAGATGTCGCTACTGCCACCATAAGGTAATAATGTTATTTAATAATATTGAAGGAAGTATATGAGAAATCAGGTGTGGACTTCGGTAGCTAAGTTGGGAGAGCGGCTGGACTACATTCCTAGTGGTCACGTCCAAGTCCAGCCTGAAGTAAAAATTTTTCTTTCCGATTTTCTTTAGACGAGCGAAGTTTGCCCTTATTTCGTCAATATATGTACAATATTTAGAAATAAATGAAAAAACGGAAAGAAAATTTTGATTTCGGGCAGGAATCGAACCTGCGACTTCAGGATAACCAGTCCAGCCGCTTTACCACTAAGCTACCGAAGTCCCACACCGATGCGTCAAATTTTGTTTTCCCTTTTTGATTTTTAACCGAAATTATTGTACAATATTTGTCAATATCTGTACCCTGCGTGCGTTGCTACGCCACCAACAAAATGATAGTGGCTCCATCTGTCGAAAATCTGTCGAACCAACATAGAAATCTTCGTGGGCTCATGCACAACAACTTTGCTGAAGATCATCACATGATCAGATATGATAATAATATTTTACAATTCTATAAAGGACATACAAACAAACATTGATTCATATTAAAAAGTTAAAGATGAGTAAAAAAATTTAGATGTTCCACCTGAAAAAAATTAAGTGACGTCTAAGTTTAACTGCTAACCGTAACTGGCCAAGCTGCCCCGGTTAATGATAAAGTTAACCTCAAAATTACCTGTCAGATGATAGTGGAATCAGTTAACTCCCTGTCAGATGATAGTGGAATCAGTTAACTCTGATTTCTTAAACTATGACATGGTATAAAATACTGGTGGTGGCGGCAACGCATTTCGCATTCACAGCTAAATTAGGTAATAAAAACCATAAATTTAACAAATATTCTATTGCAACGGAACCTAAGCTTATTCCCGATACTTTGCCAACAGTAAAAGGTTATAGTATTTAAAGTAACAGGGAAAATCTCTAAATTGTGTCAAACTGTACCTGCGAGTCCAATTAACACTTGGCCGGTTGTTATTGTTTATTTCCCACGGGCAAGAGAATATGTTACTAATGCTACTAAAATGTATAACCGCTTAACCTACTCTCGTAAGTTACAATGACTGAGACATAAACCATCGTCCACAACGCCGACGTGGACACATTGCTCAAGATTTTTCTTAAGAATGACCGCAATAAAATTATAAGCGAAGAAAATATGGAATAGAAGTGGTGGTGACACGCTTGCAATTTAGTGTTGACCTAATACTTCTCTATTGTTTTGCCGTGTCATTCCATCCATCCGGGTTGCCGCTACTAAACCGAGATCATTTTTTGATTAAGAAATCCGTTCTGTCTGAGAAATACTATGCAAAATGCAAATTTTTGTAGGAGTCATAAATCCCATCCCCGGAACACTAAAAGTTTGTATGGGAATGAGCGAAAAAAAACAAGACAGATACAAAGAATGATAATGTGAACTGCATGCTAGTTTACCACTTCCATTACATAAAAAAAGTGTTTTTGCTGACCTTACACGGTGCGGTAAAGGTCATTCGCTCGTCCTTTTGCGTCGGTTTCTTTGAAAGCAAGCAGGCTATTCCCTTCCGTTCTCACTCTCATTAATATGTAAAATGAACCACTTCTCTTAACAACCAAAACGTTGATGTTAAAGGGAGTGCTTGAATCATTAACGTGTGCATTTGTATTTGAGAGATCATATGATTACATTTTCCCATACAAATAGTCCGTATCTATCAAACCTTTGACATAACTGATTAGTTAATCCAAACATAATGATTAGTCAGCAAACACTGTTAAAGCTTACAAAATGATAGACTCCGAAACACTGTAGTTGTATGGTTATCTGAACATTTTTAATTGATATTTTATCAACTGATTGATTGCTCAGTGTTTCTCAACAAACATCGTTAAAATCTTAATTCAGCTGATTTAAGGTCAATTACTATCCTAAGGTTATCCAAACAATATAACTAATGAATGTTTCATATTCCTACTTTAAAATAGCTTAACAATCGCAATTGATTACTGAATCAATGTTTAATCACGAAACGCTATTAATAAGTCTTACTTAATTCAGACAAACTCCAAGTCTTTACTGCCGTATGGTTATCTACTCGGTATAAACGTATTAACATATAATCCGGGTGCGCTATAACATAATCCGGGTATACCCGCGTCGAGCCGGACTCAACAGATGTCCCGCATTACGGGCTCAATGGTGTATGTGATCTCATAACTACGTCATGTGTATATTAGTGCGAAACTGTAGGATTTGTTTAAGATTCAGAGTAGGTCTATCGGATATGTTAGGAAAGATGAATGTGGTTTTTACGATTATTATTAAGTCGAGAAGTAATCTGATGGTGGGGTGAAAAGTCTTAGGAATCGGCGTGCGTGTATGAAGAGAATTATGAAGGTAGATGAGACACGGGAGATGTGTTAGAACCGGAATATCTGGCCCTCCACACTCTCTGCCTACCCCGTTACGGACCTGGCGTGAAGATACTTAAATACATACATACAAAGTAATTAGTTTCGTTGGAGTCACTAATCATGGACCAAAAGTAATCTTTGCTAATCAACTGAAAGGAAATAAAATATTATTTTAGTGGCGCATTCTAGCACAAAATAGTGTCATGAATTATAAAACTTAAAAAGGAACAAATGATGAACAGGTAGAAGTAAGTATCCAAAACGTTACCAAGATGAAATGTAAAAACACTTAAAAAGTACAAGAGCTTTTACTATTCTATACTTATCCAGAGCAACTATCTTAATATTGCATGTTCTTATAAATATTGCGTTCCCACTCATAAGTTAATCATTGATTATTAGTGACCAGACAGAATGTTATGAAATATATACATATTTCAGATAAAATCCGATCATTACTAGCATGATTATCTGCACGGTATCCATAATAATATATAATCCGGGTGCAATATAACATAATCCGGGTATATCCAAATAGGGCGTTCAACAGATATCCCGGATTACCGGTTTAATGGTATATGTGATCTCATAACTACGTCTTGTGTATATAAGCGTGAAAACGACGACTTTAACCTTTGATACGGCAATCGTTGGAACATGATTGTAAAGCGAGTTGTTACTTTCATGCTGTTTTTGTTGCTTTACACTATAAAAAAACTAACTCTAACACTATAAAGTTTATAGAGTTTTGTTTTATGTAATGGAAGTGGAAAACAAGGATGCAGTTCACTTAAATGTTGATGTTAAATGTTAAGTGATGACTGCAGACTATAGACACCCACACGAAGACCAAGGTCAAAATGCAGATGCGTTACCACTCCTGAGGTCTAAGGTATTATGCCTCTGTGCTGGAAATTACAGGGCCGTACACCTGACCGGACCAAGATAGTGCTTAACACTACCGTATAGCGGCAAGTAAATTAGGCAATGCAGCGGTACGTCACTGGAGCTCTACCACCAGTTAATAGATTAAAGTTGCTGATGGACAACTAATGAACCAAGTCATTACTACCGTAGATAACCAATCTACATTGTATAACCATACGCACACTTAATCTGGGTGCGTAATAACATAATCCGGGTATGCCCGGGTCCTGCTGGGCTCAACAGATGTCCCGTATTACGGGCTAAATGGTGTATGTGATATCATAAGTACATGTTGAGCATATCAGTGAGAAATAAAAATATCTTATTATGATAAAGAATTCAATCAATTCCAGGGAACGTAGGGACATAGTTGACTTATCAGTGGAACATGTTGCGGAAATATCTTGTGTTGAGCTGGAGAAGCATATAATAGTGTGCGTTTACAGACCACCAAATTACCAAAACATTAACGTATTTGACTCCACTATGGAGGATGTATTGAAAAAAGCTTGTTCTAGTAAAAAATCTGTTATTGTATGTGGAGATTTCAACATTAATATTTTGGAAAATAGCTATAATAGTTGTAGACTATTGAATCTTTTTATGTCGTTCAATCTAAGTAATGTTTTTTTGGAACCCACTCGAGTGAGTCCAACCTCAGCAACTTGTATTGATAATATATTTTGTGATCTTAAATATTTAGATAAAAATATTGTTAACTGCATGCCTTCGGATCATAGCGGGCAAATAATGACTTTTGCCACTGCTAATAGTAAAAATATAACACAAAAAACATACAGACAAATAACTTCTGCTAAATTAAACTATTTTAATGACATGTTAACTAAAGAGTTATATTCCCAAAAGTTTGATTTAAATAGTGCAAATAATTGTTATGAGCAAATTTTTAAGGTACTTAATACACAATTTAATAAAACATTTAAAATTAAAACTAAATCTACCAAATATAAATTTAGTTTCTGTGATTGGGCTACAACTGGCATTCGTAAAAGTAGGGAGAGATTATTCGAATTATATGGCCTTAAGAATTGTATGCAAAATGAAAAACTTAATAAATATATTGCTACATATTCAAAAATTTACAAAAATGTGTGTCAAAAGGCAAAGTCTATATATTTGAGTAGGAAAATAATAAATGCAGACGATAAGATGAAGGCTACGTGGAAAGTAATAAATAGTGAAGCAGGCAAAAATAAACGGAGTGATGGTCGCGTGATTTTGGAGACATCTCAGGGTACTGTGAGTTCGAATCCTGACATTGCGCAGCACTTTGTTGAATATTTTGCTAAGATTCCCTTTGAAATTACAAAACCCTTAAACTCATCCTCTTTATTATCCATTGATATTCTGAAAAATAACGTAGAAGCTTGTACCATTCAATTTAGGTTTAAACATGTTAGCCCACAGTCTGTAAGATCAGCTTTTCATCAAATTAAAATAAAAGCTACCGAAGATATTTATGGCATGTCTGTTATGGTGTGTAAGTCGATTATAGATACCTTAGCTCCTTACTTAGCATCAATTTTTAACTTATGTATTGATCAGGGAGTCTTTCCAGATTTATTAAAGTTTAGTAAAGTTATACCGCTATTTAAATCAGGTGACAATAAAAACCCTAATAATTATAGACCGGTATCTATTCTGCCCGTTCTCAGTAAAGTGTTCGAAAAACTGATGCTTACTCAATTGCTGCAACATTTCAATACAAATAACATCTTACACGAACAGCAATTTGGTTTTACAAAAGGACGTTGTACAACCGATGCCGGTGTTGCTTTATTAAAACATATTTTTGAAGCTTGGGAGGATTCACAAGATGCTATAGGTATATTTTGCGACCTTTCAAAGGCGTTTGACTGCGTGGACCACAATACATTAATTGGCAAACTTGATCATTATGGACTTGAAAATAAAGCTCTTCAACTTGTTCAATCATACCTTAAGGATCGGGAACAAGTAGTTCAAGTGAATGGAGTAAAATCTCAAGGTGCAAAGACAGGAATGGGTGTCCCACAGGGCTCAATATTAGGACCATTTCTGTTTTTAGTCTACGTTAATGATTTACTTCATTTGATGCCTAATAGTATGCCCAAAACAATTTTATTTGCAGACGATACTTCAATAGTTTTTAAAATGAACAGACGGAATCCAGATTACGATACTGTAAATAAGGTCATAGGAGAAGTACATAAATGGTTTACTGTCAATAATCTTGCACTGAATAGTAAAAAAACCAAATGTATCCGTTTTACCCTCCCTAATGTAAAAAGTAAAGAAGGAGACATTTTTATAAACAATGACAAAATTCAATTTGTTGATGACGCTACCTTCTTGGGAATAACGCTTGACTCGAAGTTACAATGGGGACCACATATTAGGCAGTTAGCGAAACGTCTGAGTGCCGCAGCTTATGCTGTTCGAAAAATTAGGCAATTAACTGATATAGACACTGCAAGACTTGTTTATTTTAGCTATTTTCACAGTGTCATGTCCTATGGTATTTTATTATGGGGTCGAGCGGCTGACATACAATCAATTTTTGTATTACAAAAGAGGGCCATTAGAGCAATGTATAACTTACGTAGTCGTGATTCTTTGAAAGAACTATTTAAAGAAATAAATATAATGACAGTCCCTTGCCATTACATCTATGAAAATATACTTTTCGCGAGGAAAAATCTACATCTGTTTGATAAAATCTCCGATAGGCATAGTTATAATACGAGGAATAAGAACAAGTTGTCTCTGCCAAGTTTTCGACTGACGAAAACTAATACATCTTTCCTAAAATATAGTGTAGAATTTTATAACAAGATCCCAGCCGGGATTGCTGAACTCACCGATGGTAAATTCAAAGCATTAATTAAACGCACTCTATGTAAAAAGGCTTACTATAAACTCGAGGACTATCTCAAGGATAGAAATGTTTGGCTAAATGCTGATCTAGCTCCACAAAGGTGTTAAATGTAATAATCAAAGTGTAATGTTGATATTATATTGTTAATTTTAAGCTTGTTTAAATTGTGGAAAATTGTAAAAATATGCCTAAGAGATATTTTTAAAAGAGCCGACTGAGTTTTTTCCGGCAAGTTTTTCTCAGATCATATTGGCCTTTGGAACTTTGCCGGTGAATGACAAAGAATGACTCTTTTTCTTTTCTTTTTACTCTTTGTTATCAGTTTGTAAAGGGGAAAAGAGACATTTTACTGATATACTTTTTACATTAGTTTATGACATTTAGTTTTATCTTAGTGATATTCTTGACTTTACATATATTTTTTATCTTGTTTGACATGTATATCAATTGTTATTCGCTTTAATTTATTTTGTTTGTTTTTGACGTGTCATAAGAGGTGCCTGTCACCCTAAATGAATAAATGAGTTTCTGATTCTGATTCTGAAATCGTAGTGTTGGATAAAGCTTTGATACCTTGGAGGAAGTATGTAAACATGTATGGAAAAAACGATAGGTACCTACATGTCGTGTTTACCATTTGTATGCTAGTTGGTTAATATTATAATATTTTTTTTTATGTAATATAAGTGGCAAACAAGCCTGCAGCTCACATTGATGTTAAGTGATGACTGTAGCCTATAGAAATGTACACGAAAACCAGAGGTCAAAATGCATATGCATTGCCACCCCTGAGACTTAAGTTGTTCTGATGAACGTCTCTGTGATAGTTATTATGGGGTCATAGGGAACCCCATATATTGTGTTTGTTAATGTGAATATCCAGGGTTATAAATCAAGGAATATTAATCCCTTGATATGAGGTACAAACAGAGAGTCTTTGAGACATAAATGAAAAAGAGATGACACTGGTTAGTTATTATTAGAAGGGTTAGTTATTAGTGCATAATTTGTGTGTAATATGTTTACTATGTTAATATGTTTTATCTATACAAATAAATAAATTTGGAGTGTATGTTTGTAATACAAAAATAATCGCTTTTTACTAAATGCTCATGTATACACGGTACATATACCAAAACAACATTTTTTACATTGTTGCCTCTTTGTCCCTGCTAATCTCAGGAGCGGCTGGATCGATTTTGACGGGACTTTCACTGGCAGATAGTTAATCTAATAAGGAGTAACTTAGGCTAGGCTTTTATACTAGCTGCGCCAACGACTTCGTCCGGGTAGATACTGAACAATAATAGTAATACATTCTCACACAAACGAAGTGACGAGTACAGCTAGTCGTACATAAAACTCCAAAGCGCCTGGCAACATTTGAAGCCATCGTATGTATTTGAAAATACAGAAACAAAGTTTGTTAACCGTACGTTTTACAATTTTTCTTTTCCTACATTTAAGCCATAGAATAAAATTCTGAACCAGACTAGCTGCAATGCGACACTTGTAATGCACATCTGCTGTACTAATTTATCTGAGGGATTATAACAATTAAGATAAAAATATACTCCTTGGTGACTTTCTCTATTTCTTTTATGTCATGAAAGTGGCAAACAAGCTTGCGATTCACATACACAAAGACCAGAGATCAAGATGCGTTACCACTTCTGAGGCATAAGGTGTGATGCCTCTGTGCCGGCAATTACAGGGCCGTACATTACCACCTGACCGGAACACCATAGTGCTGAACACTACTATTTAGCGGCAATTATATTAGGTAATGCGGTGAACGAATAATCATCATCCCTCCCTCCGCACGTGAAGCGTAACAGAGAAAGGGGATGGTTCGGGGGTCGAGGAAGTCCTCATTCCCCGGGCCTATCTGCCCCCGAAGCGTCGGGGGCGTGTTCTATAGAAGGGGATACTGGTACGCCGGGTAACTCACTAAGAGAGGCCATATACTTTTTTTTTTTAATATTTTAATTTTTGTATTTTTTTTTTTTTGTGTAATCCGGTGGTGCCTACGCCCGCGAGCTCCACCACTGGACCTCTACCACCCGTAACTATTAGGTATATCTTGTCTCTGTAATTTAAGAGAGTGGCAAAAAACGTACTCACAATTTTCATTCATTGTACGTAGTTATTGTTGCACACATAATCATAAAATATAAAAAAATATGCTTAATACAGACATAATATTTTTAAAAGAACACAGGTACTGACAAAGCGCGCATGGCCCCGCCAGAGAATACGTAATAATACTACGGTCCCACGGCTGGTGTAAATCGTAAGCGATCTACTCGGTTAAGCATTACGGGCGCGGTCGGGTGTGTGATAGGTGGCCGCTAGTGGCAAATTCAGAATGCGCGTTTCCGTGCCTCGGAGGGCACGTTAAGCCGTCGGTTGCTGTCGATAGATAACAGTCGTCAAGCCTTGTCGAAAGCCTTATGGGCGGTTTGAAAACATCCGACAGTGGGTTGGCCACTACCAACACCTGTATCTCCACCAACCCGCATTTTAGCAGCGTGGTAAGCTCCAGGCTTTCCCCCAAAAAGGGGAGAGACTCGTGCCCATCAGTGGGACGTTTAATAGGTTGCCATTATTATTACAGGTATACTGAGGTTTTTTGTAGCGAGGGTTTTCTTAGTAGGTAGGTATATGACCTTTTGAACCCTGCCTAGTGAATGACAAAAAATGTCAAGGAGACCCTTTGCTTTTCCTTCACTCTTTGATATCAATTAGTAAAAGAGGAAATGAGATATTTCACAGATTTCATTTTCAGTGAAATGCCTGATACTTGAATTTAATAGATTGTAAACTGAAATGACATTAAATTTTTATCTATTGTTATTCACTATAGCCACTATTCAGTACATATTATAAAGTAAAGTCCCCCTATTTACTCTCCCCCTTATTCATAAACGTACATTAGATACGTTTTAGATATAGAATGCTTTGTCTTTGTCAGTTGCATTGTCAAATGTGAAGGATAGAAAAAGACAAAGGAGAGATTAGCAACACTTTAGCTAAAATACGTTTATGAATAAGGATTTATATTATTCTGTCTTTATGTATGTATAACCGGTAATCTCGGTGATTCTCGAACGGATTTTATTCCTTTTTGAAGTGTGGAAAAGAGGGTTTTCTGAGGAGGGTTTATATCTATAATTTATCAACGTACTTATATTTACACAGTTTTTGTCAAAAAAGTCGGGCGCGTCCCACAATATAATAAACGGTACCCGTACGGTGCCGGGGCGGGTCGCTAGTTAAAGATAAAAATATACTCCTTGGTGACTTTTTCTAACATCGTATTAGGTATATCTTTACTGGTGCAGAAACTTTTTACTGGTGGTAGAGCTCCAGTGACGGAGCTCGCGGGCGTAGGCACCACCGCATTACCTAATAATTATACTTGCCGCTAAATGGTTAGGTTCTGCACTATCGTGTTCCGGTCAGGTGGTAATGTATGGCCCTTTAATTTCCGGCACAGAGGCAAAACACCTTAGGCCTCAGGAGTGGCAACGCATCTGCATTTTAACCTCTGGTCATTGTGTGGGTGTCTATAGGCTGCAGTCATCACTTAACATCAATGTGAACTGCATGCTTGTTGGCCACTACTATTACATAAAAAAAAAAGTTTGTAAAAGAGGGAATGAGATATTTAGCATATTCTACTATAACGTAACTCCACGCCTGTAATCCCCGAAGGGGTAGGCAGAGGTAAATGCATGCATCCGGTTAGATGCCGAACAGAGCCAAATGACGAATTCGACGACCCGGTTAGTCCAGCGGTGTGAGATGACCATTTGATTCGAAGGGTCGCGGTTTCGATCCCCGCACCGGGACAAATATTTGTATGGTCTACAGATAGTTCGAGTTTGGGTGTTTGTGTATGTGTTGTATGTGTACAACGGCACCAACGACACAGGTTTACACCCACTGTGGGGCTGTGAGTGTAAGCGTATTTTATTTTTTATTTTTTTTATAAACAACCAAAGCCTCAAGCGGGGAAACGAGTCTGCATTTTGACCTCTGATTTTTATGTAAATACGGGTATCTATAGGTCGCAGTCATCACTGAACATAAAAAATGACATCAATACTTAGTGATTTGAAAGACAATATTCACTCCACTCTTTTCGTGCTCCAATGGCCACTCGACTAGTGTTGTGTAAGGTACAAACGCCGGATCGGGCGAGGCTGCTCGAGTATCGTGAAGACGTGTCGGAACCTCTTTGAAAGACAAGTCGCTTTTATGTTGACAATAGCTGAGTTTTAAATAAGTTTCAAGAACACATAAAAGCCAATGAAGTTGTTTTAAAAGTAGGTATACATTTTTTCAATATGACCTTTAGCTATTTCGGAGTTAACTCCTTAAGAAACGATTTGAGTTTTAAGGCCGTATCGGCAATTTTCACGCCTGTAATCCCCGAAGGGGTACGTAGAGGTAAATGCATGCATTCAAGCATACATGCAAATACCCACGATTCGCCGGTTCCGTTTTGGCCCATATAACAGGTGGCGAGCCTACTGACATCTCCGGGCACATTACCAAACTTCGAGGTACTAGGCAATTTCCAGAAAACGGAAAAATCCTAATAGAACCAGAGATAAAGAACTTTAAGCCATTATCTCTGATAACCCCCTACTCGGTTACGAACCCAGGACCACAGCGTAGTAGTAGTGGCCTGCTACCACCAAGCTACCGAGGTAATTGCTTATTATATTATTTCGCATTAACATATGCTTGTGAAATATATTTATTTTAAAGAAAAATGGAAAGAAACATTTGACTTCAGGTGAGACTCGAACTGGCGGCCACTGGGAATCTAGTCCAGCCGCTCTTCCAACTGAGCGACTTAGATGACAATCTACCGAAGTCCTGCCTGATTTGTCAAATCTTTACTTCACATCTATTGCATTGCCTTATGGTGGCAGTAGCGCCATCTATTGCCACACTATGCTAGTAAGGCAACCGATACAATAAACTTTGCAGTTTATTAAATATCGTAAAGAAGTCGCTTTTACCCTTAATAATTGTTAAGGGTAAAAGCGACTCTTACTCTCTCTTCGAAGTCAAAATTTTCTTTCCATTTTTCTTTAAAAATATGTCTCAGATACTGATATGTCAGGAAAGTAGCAAACAGTTCTTTTTGATGGGAAATGATTATACTTATGAATACTTGTGGTGCCATGATCGGAATCGTTTAAGACGTGCCTTGGACGTCTGCATTTGGCGCGATCAAAAGGAGTGTAAATCGTAGCCGCTCTGACAAGCGGGTTCGGGTAGCGTCTCGCTGTCAAAATATCTTAATTTATGTCTACGCCCTCAAGCTCATTGAAGTAGAGCTTCAATGAGCTTGAAGGATAGTTAAATATTACGAGATTATGGTGTATACTAATTGCAAAATTAATTAAAATAAATAAATACGCTTATACCCAAAGCCCCACTACACACACACTAGGTTAATAGGTATAAACCTGTATCGTGGGTGCCGTTGTACACACACACAACGCATACACAAACATCCAGACCCGAAACAAATATCTGTAGGCCATACAAATATTTGTCCCGGTGCGGGCATGGAACCGGCAAAGCGGTCGTCTCACACCGCTGTACTAACCGTATCGTCAAGTTTAAATTTAAGATATAAATTAAAGATAGATAAATTTAAGACCCGTACAAATTGAAGAGTTCTCCTAAATTTCGGATTGATGTAAAATACGACATCGGAAAAGAGTAATCACTTTCGGACCCTAAGGACCGCAATATAAAGAATTCGCGAGAAATTCGGTGCGTGAGAGGCTTTCCTGTTTGACACTCCATTAAAGATTACCTCTGGCGCTGACAAATTAAAAAGGGCAATCTGTTACTGCCTGATAGTTCACGCTATTTGGTTTTTATTTGGCCGATCGCGATTGGTTTTTATTGATAGATAGATTCTACCTACCTAGTAATAAAATGTTAACATAGAAACATAATATTATACCTACAAATAGGTATTTAAAATCTAAAACATGAAAAAATTACCTAATTTGTATTGTAAAACGTAAATAAATGCAATTATGTTAATCTCTCCTCGTGTCGTTTGCCTCATAACTGAGGGTCGGGACCGCCTCCATGGATCACCTTCCGTTTTACAATGCTGCGCCATCGGTTCCGATTTTCAGCTACGTGTATGGCCTCGTGCATTTTTTTGTCGGTGTGGTGCGGACTTGGTCTGTCCAGCGCGTTGGGCTTCTCCCTCGTGGTCTTTTGCCCTCGATTTTCCCTGTGACGACGAGTTGCTCGAGGTTGCCCCCATCTTTGCGATCAATGTGACCAAAGTACTCAAGGACTCTTTGTAAGCAGATGGATGATAGTCTAGTGGACACATTGAGTTCCTTGAGTATCGAGACATTTGTACGTTTAGCCGTCCAGGGAATACGCAGCATCCTCCTCCAACACCACATTTCGAATGCGTCCACGCGTCTGCGGTCTATAATATCTTAATAATTAATTAATAATTAATAAATATGTTAATAGTTTCATTTTAAATAGAATAATGAAATAAATTATTAAAAAATATATATTTAAAAATGATTTGTCACTTAATACGAGTATGAATAATGTGTTGTATATTAATAAACATCATTGTGTGTGTGGAATATAAAGCCTAATTTAATTTAATTTTAAGGTACTGGTATAAGTGTTTCGTTCAAGCGTTCTCCTAAATTTTGGATTGATGTAAAATACGACATCAGAAATGAGCAATCATTTTCGGACCCAACCGACCGGACCGCAACATTAAAAAAATCGCGAGAAATTCGGTGCCTGAGACGTTTTCCTTTTTGACACTCCATTAAAGATTATCTCTGGCGCTGACAAATTAAAAAGGGCAATCTATTACTGCTTGATAGATCACGATGTTACCTCCGATTGGATTGGCTTTTATTGATATGAAATAGAAAGGTATGGTATATGTGGATTACTCATTTTTGGGTAAAAAACGTACCCCAAAGTATCACATGCCAAGGTATGTTCCCCAAGTTTTAATTTAACAAAAACCATTTGGCAAAGCAACTTTTCGCAATTTTACATCTAGCAATACAATTTTCGGCAATTTATTGTTTAACAAATAATTACATGGCAATGTGTCATTCACCGCATTAAAAACTTGGCAAATTAGTACTTTTGCACTGTCGGGCTATAAGCTACTAGCTAGAGAGAATGACTTTTAATAACCTATTGGATTAATAGGAAGGTATTCATAAATACCAATTTAATAATAATATTAAACCGATATGGAAATCATCAAATTTTTCAATTCCTTCATAGAAGAAAAAGAAAAATCTGTTCGTCTTAATCATAGTCATTCACTTAGCAGAGTTCCAAGTGCAGGCACTACTGAGAAGAACTCCGCTACCCAACAAACTCAGCGTGTTGCTCTTTTGTCAAAACCTTAGATTTAATACAAATATTATTAAATAGAATTGAAATAGAATAAAGATAATGTGAACGTCCATGGTATATAAATATTTGCATATAAACACATACGCAAATACCCATCAACAGCTTAATATCGTGATAGAAAATAACACCCGCAAATCATAACAGACCAGTCCCCACAATCAGCACCCGTTCACGAGTATGACGCATGTGGCAGGCATTGCTCTCCTCGACCATTTTGAAGGGAAGTGAGTAATATTAACAATAACACACCAATTATCTGCCCGGCGGTAACTAAAATAACACGTCAATGCAAGCCAATAGTTAAGTAGGCACTTATTGAGTTAAAAGGGAAAATAAAACGAACTCAATTTTTTTTCCCATTTTTCTTTATTTTCTTAAGTTCACTCGCATGTTTTATTGCAGAAAATAGAATAATTAAAAGTGAACATAAAAAAAAATCTCAAAAAGTGAATCTTTCAAGAGTACTCGTAATTTCAAATGGAAACATTAATACGTCAAAGCAATCACTCTTGGACCCTACGGACCTCAATATAAAGAGGTCGTAAGAAATTCGATGCGTCAGACGTTTTCCTGTTCGACACTCCATTAAAGATATCTCTGGCGCTGACAAATTAAAAAGGGCAATCTGCTACTGGATGATGGCTGGCTCTATTTCCGATGGGATTGGCTTTTATTGACATAAAATAGAAAAGTATAGTAGTGATTTATGGAGCAATAAGTACAGATATCCTGTATCTATGTTACTACTCGTATCACTCAAAATTTAAGACATTTATTTTGATATCGTTCATAAAAATGGTTATTGGAATAAGTGTATTGCTTTTGTCTTCTTATTAATTATATCAATGCACTTAAATGCTTAAAAAACTTTTTATGATAGATATGGGAAGAAGAAATAAGAAAAATGTATATAAGATTGAATATGACCACTCAAACAAAAGAAAGCGAAAATATTAAATAATTCCATGAAGCAGCAGATGGACTTTATAGGGTCCAGTAACAATAGAAAATCAACTGTCATATTTTTCTGGTGGCTTGAGGGACTAAGCTAATAACAACAGCAACTTCTTAACTAACTTTTAAGAAATAAGGGGAATATTAACTACATCACATTCATGCAGCTTTAACTGAGGTTTTTAGTCTTAAAGAGTGAAAAAATTGAATCAATATTCAAACACAATATGTTTAAAGAGGTAAGTGAGCAAAGGATAATCTATGAATGAGGAAGGAAAGAGAAAAAATGTTTTAGTTATCAGAGAGTATAACGAAGTATATTACTTCCTCTATGGAGTACAATAAATGAAAACACACCCAGCAAGAAAGAATAATAATGTGTACTTTGACGCAGGTGAATGGGAAGCTACATGAGTCTATCATAATAATGTTCAGAATGATGCTTACTCATATTTTTGGAAGATCCAATATGAAGATAATCCAATGTCTATGTAATTATTTGGGAAAGATCGTATTATTCGGGCACCAATGTCTGTTAAAAGCCTCCCCCATTAATAGCCATGTGATACGATCCTGAGCCACCATGGTCCAGGTAGCATCTGCTGCCTCCACTATGTCTTCGCTCCATCTTCTCTTTAATCGCCCTTCCAATCGCAAATTGTCGCGTGGGTACCAATGGATAATGTTTGCACTCCATCTCTGGTCTTGCTTATGAGCGATTTGTGCGGCCCATTTCCATTTTAGTTTGCAGACCAACTTTACTACTTGTATTATTTTGGTTTTTTCTAGGAGGTATCTCTGTGTTTTGAACTCTATCGTTAAGTAGTGGAGTCTTAGCATGGAACATTCTACTGTTCTTTAGAATTTAACTACCTTTTGTATATTTTCTTAGACGTTTGGAAACCATACTCGTCTTTGCGCATTAACATGATTAAATTATTCAACAAAATAAAATATAATTAGGCTGACTTAATTGAAAATTATTTCCAAAAAAATATTTATATCATAATATTCATAGGAATCGAAATGAAGAGAAACAAAATAAGAATCATAATATCAAGATTTGAGTAATTGCTTCATACAGTGTTTGATGATGAAGAACCATTCATGCCTTTTAAAGAGAAATAATCATTCATCTCAGCCAATCTGTTATCGGGCTCGACGATTGATCTCATGATATAAGAAATTTGGGTTTCATTTGCCTCGTGTTCAAATTAATTGAATGGATATGATAACATCGTATCGAATGGCTTCACGAATAAAATTGTTGTTCCGAAAATGCTGGTGTTTACTAAACAATTTATCATAATACCTTTGGCTGTTACTTCGTTCACGTGGGAGTCGTTATAATACGTATACTTCACCTTTAAGGATGAAAATATTGAAAAAAGCGCCCAAATTCGTGTCGAACTCGACTATGAAGGGTTAAGTAGTAGCAAGTTAATATTGTAATAAAAAAAAATATTTTTTTACTTATATTTATAAGTTAAAATGTAATGTGTAGTGCACGTGTTACAAAAATAAGTTAATTTTAAACATTAAAACATTGCACGGCCCCGTATAAATTACTCATCACAGAGATCATCTAAGATCTCAGGGATGGCAACGCGTCTGCATTTTGACATCTGGTCTTTGTGTAAGTCTAGTCTTTGTCTATAGGCTGCAGTCATCACTTAACATCAATGTGAACTGCAAGTTTGTTTGCACCCATCACTACATAAAAAATTGAAGCTACTAGGTCAAAAGTATATGAAAAGACATCGAAACCTATGACGACAATGAAAAAAAAATATTTTTTTTAACCTATCTAGACGATAAACCTGCCACTTCACTCTTTACCTACTACGTTAAGGACTTGAGGAAAGTTTATAATTTTTTTAATGCACACACAACAATAAAACAACATTAAAACAATTTTAAAAAATATTATAAAAACACTCAAACCCGTATTTACTCGTACAATGAACATCAAAGCAACAAAGACAAAGAACACAGATCATTAAACATAGAACAGTCCATCTAATTCAGAAATACAATAAAGCATTTTTACATTTCAAAGCTTTGTTCAAAAATCACATTTTCCCGATTCCAAAAAGGGATATAATTTCATTGATTGACTCTCGGTTGTGTTTTGTAAATATTGTGACTGATTCAATTTAGTGCTTGAGTTGATTTCGACTTTGGGTCTGTTAGAAAAAGGCAAACTGATTATGGTACATCCTAACAACAGTTAAATTAAATAAACTAGGAATCCAGTCAGATATCTTCTCGTATAGGGTTATTTTAAATTAACGCATCACCTCTTGCATGCAGCCTTTCTACTTTAATCTCAACAACGTTTGTTCTTCGACTTTTTACAAAGCTTAATTTAATAAATAATAAAAAAAATAAACAATAAAATGTGTTCAAAAGTTGAAGAGAGCATTGCGTCAACTCGCAACCCCGCTCAACGCTGCATGCACGTGGCGATATTTTGCCTAGGAAAAGGTGCGTGGCATACCTACGCTAAGAGTAAATGCCAGTATAGAGGAAAGTTTAAATATCAAACCATGAATTTTAAAACATCGTAGAACAAATGATGTTGGGATTGAGGTTGAAAGGCTGCCAGCAAGAGGTGATGCGCTAATTACAAATAACCCTGTATATTTAGATGAGGCTCTTGAGGTGTCTCAGGACCGAGATATCTGGCGCTCCATTCTCTCTGCCAACCCCGTTAGGGATCTGGCGTGAAGATGACATACATATAAATAATAGGATGACAGCTTTTAGATATAAGCAGGCAGTATAAGTGAAGTGGAAGAGATCAAGATTTAAAACTAGTTTTCGGTATTTATCTCGCGTATATTAAACTAAAACGATTATTTAAAATCGAACCCGACGTTTCGGGTTCGATTTTACCACTTTTTTTCAGTCTGCCTGAGACCACGGAAAGAAGAAACATCGATACGCGAGATAAATCCGAAAACTACTTTTATTTAAATGAGTGTAGCTCGCGAAAACCTAATAACATACTAGATCAAGATTTTTTGTCCTCCGCATCACTGGATCATCAAATTGACCTCTTGCTAAATAGTATTCTCACTTCAATTTTTTTAAAATGTATTTTGATATGTTTTCTGCCCGATGACGCTATTTTTACATTATAAGCTTTTTTCCTTTCTCGTTGTGTATAAAAATGTCTTGCCTTTGTGTACTATTGTGTTTTTCCAGTGTAGACACTCGTGGGCGTAGGCACCACCGGATTACCTTATCTATCTGCCTCCAAATGGTAGTGTTCAGTATTATCGTGTTACGAATGGATAGCTGTATGGCCTCGTAAACAACTAAGGTTTCAAGGGTTGCAACATAATAATATCTGCATTATTTACTGCTGGTTTCTGTGAAGACATCTACCATGATAACTACATACTTGTTTGCCACCTTGGCTACATCCCTACTTCCCTCCTATAATATTATAATTGCGAAAGTAACTCTGTCTATATGTCTGTTACCTTTTAACGTCCAAACGGCTGAACCTATTTTAATAAAATTTGGTGCAGAGATAGAACTGACTTAGTTATTTATAAAACGATATCCACGCGGGTGAATCCGCGGGCAACAGCAAGTTAAAATGTGGAGGAACGGGTGGAAGTGTTCCTCCGACGAAAAGGAAGGGTCCTCTGACAAGGCGAAGTGGTAGCGCCTGGCGAGCCGCGGCCCAACTATGACGTTGGGAAGTTGTATATATGCCAACTCTTGAGAAATCTTCGTATGTGCGATGTTATTCGATTGACACGCCATCTACCGTACTGAACAAGTACTGTGAGGTTTCATTGTATTCCACCAGTTGGCGCCTCAATGTAGTGGACGCTACAAAAATAAAGTTACAAGCGATGAAACATTAATTGCGTTTGTTACGCTTTGTTCAAAAATCACGTTTCCCGGTAGCAAAAAGCTCAATCATTTAATTGATTGACTCACGCTCGTGATTCGTGAAAATTGCAGCTGATTCAATTTATTGCTCGAGTTGATCCCGACCGGTAAACGTTAGTCAAAATACAAATGTTTATTCATGGACATCTGGAGGAGTACTACTGAAATCCCAGCAATTCAGAAAGTACTGGTGGTAGAGCTCCAGTGGCGGAGCTCGCGGGTGTAGACACCACCGCATTACCTAATATACTTGCCGCTATATATAATGGTAGTGTTCAGCACTATCGTGTTCCGGTCAGGTGATTTCTGTGCCGTAAATTACAGGGCTGTACATTGGCCCTGCAATTTACGGCACAGAGGCATAACACCTTAGGCCTTAGGAGTGGTAACCCATCTGCATTTTGACCTATGGTCTTTGCGTAAGCATTTATAGGTTGCAGTCATCACTTAACATCAATGTGAACTGCATGCTTGTTTGCCACTTTCATTACATAAAAAAAACATAAAAGGCAAACTTGTATTCTCATGTAGCAATATTGTATCCAATTCAATTTACTATTCGACTTACTCTCGCCTTACAAACAATGCCGAACCCAATGATCCAAAGATCATTGGATTAGGCGTAAAAAGGGGGTCACGAGAATTTAGGAGTGTTATATTAAGTTTTCAAAGGCATAGAAACGTGACAACCGTCGACGATAGAACCTTAGACTGCGAATGTTTGAATTTTTGTATAGAATTCAAATACAAAAATTCAAATTCAAAAATTTATTTAATCACTTGGAAATAATAGATTTTTTTTGTGATAAGTCAAATTACAAATATAAAATTAAAGTGAATAACAACTGATTCGTTGATTAATATGTCAAAATAAACAAAAATAAAATAAATAACGGTCCAAAAATACTTAATAATAAAAATAGGTATCAACAGAATGTTCCATTCTCTCTTTTACAAACGGCAAGATAAGACTAAACAAAAAATATGAGACATTCTTTGTCATTCACTGGCAGAGTTCCAAAGCCCACATTACTGAGAAAAAACCTGCCATAACAAAACTCAGTAGGGTCTTTTCAAAATTCTTAGGCAGACTAAGTGGGACAATGCGTTCTAATTTTGAAAATCATTATATTTCAAAATCATGGGGATGGCCAACCAACTTTGTTTTTATCAAAATATGCCAAAGCTTTATTATCTGCTGAGGAAATCGAGCTACAGTGCTCAACAATAAATATTGCACATATAGCCTAGGAAGGAGACTTCGGCTTATTTCGGGTCTGTAGAGCGTTATCTCTTTCGCACTGTACCTATATGACGTTTGTCGAGCATTTTGATCAAGTTTTGACCAATACCGGACTGTCAGGGCTTAGGGTAAAATGGTGAAAAACGCCCCATCAGGAAATGTGCCCCACTTGCAATATTAAACACACCGAACTATCATTTGTAATAGAGCGCCAATCGAAAGATGGCAGTTGTACTCAAATTCTTTGAGGCAAGCGACTGCAGTTCGTTCGTTGTTAAGACAAAAAAATCAAAATCTTGAAAAAATTGTTCGAATTGTAACACAACTTAATATATGTGGGTGAGTATTTATAAATATTTTTAACACATTTAAGTAATGTTTTTAAATGAGTGTGAACGATTTATGATTTTGAATGGGTATATAACCTTCATAAAATTACAGTTTTTTTCTGCAAGTTTGAATTAGTTTTAGGTACTAAATGCTGGGGCGTATTTGCCCACGTTTTGTGAAATACGCCCCGATTTTGTAGGTGAAATATTCCTCAGTTTTTAATGCGCCTAAACTTATTTTTTACAGACTAATTATGGGTAGACGTTACAAAAGAAAAACATGCAGAGCATCGTGGACGGCTGAAGCTCTGAAATGAGGCGATGTCAATGGTAACCAGTAAAGAGTTAGGGATCAACAAAGCCAGTGCACTGTATTCAGTCTACTTGTCCCTTGGTAAGTAGACTGGATACAGTGTACAAGATGCTTGAAATGGTTGCATGAAGATTGCACGATTTACAACAATTTCTGTAACAAGCATGGCCGCTATAATGTGCGGCAGCAACACATATAATATTTTTTTCAATAATATGTTCAATTATCTTTAGTACTATTATTATTTTAGTTTTTTTTACTATAGGGCATTTTTCACAGACTCCTGGGGAATACGCCCTTTTCTTTAGTCTTTAAAATAACGTGCAAGTCAAAAAAATAATTAGAATTACTGGTTGAATGACTAAATAATAAGAGGCTGATAAGTTTATGTGAAATGTATGTGTTCCTACGAAATACATATAATTTGCTTTTAAATGTGTTTTATTTGACAAAATTAAAAAGTAGGGCGTATTTAACCAGTTTACCCTACGCAGGCAGTGTGCAACGGAGATAACGCTCTACAAAGTCGAAACTAGCCGATCGTCTCTTTCACAAGCTCGATGTGCAATATTAATTGTTGAGTACTGTATATTGATAAATAGGTTTTCGCTCTATTACAAAATGAGAATTTGATTTTAAAAACAAATTATGGCTTTCAAACCATTCAAACCAATAGAGTAAGATCCCAGGGCCGACACACCTTACTTATTTTTGAAGTTACGAATTTTACGGAACAGACACTTCTTTAAGTGCTTAATAGGTAGTACCTACTCGTATGTGCATACTCGCTAGCTTGAATAGGCGGCTAGTTCACAGGTATGACAAATGTAAAGGTAGACAAAAATATTACTTACTTACTTTTTTACCAGAGCTCACGGGCGTAGGCCGCATTATCTAATATACTTGCCGCTAAATGGTAGTGTTCAGCACTATCGTGTTCCAATTAGGTGGTAATGTATAGCCCTGTAATTTCCGGCACAAAGGCATAACACCTTAGGCCTCAGGAGTGGTAACGCATCTGCATTTTGACCTTGGTCTTTGTGTAAGTGTCTACAGGCTGCAGTCATCACTGCATGCTTGTTTGCCAGTTTTATTACATTAAAAAAAGTGTATAAGTAAAATATATTTATTTATTTATTTATTCTTCAATGCACTGAGTACATTATTGTGTGTAACTGGACCGAAAACATTTTTGATTTATAAATATGGTATAATATAATAATAATGGCAACCCTTTATACGTCCCACTGCTGGGCACAAGTCTTTCCCCTTTTTTTGGGGGAGGCCTGGAGCTTGAACTGCCTCGGTAGCCTAGTGGTAGCAGGCCACTACTACTACGCTGAGGTCCTGGGTTCGATTCCCGGGTAGGGGGTTATCAGAGATGATGGTGTAAAGTCCATTATCTCTGGTTCTATTGGGATTTTTCCATTTTCTGGAAATTTCCCAGTACCTTGAAGTTTGGTAATGTGCCCGGAGATGTCAACAGACTCGCCACCTGTTACATGGGCCAAAAACGTAACCGGCGAATCGTGGGTGTTTGCATGTATGCTTGAATGCATGCATTTACCTCTGCCTACCCCTTCGGGGATTACAGGCGTGAAGTTACGTACTATCTATCGATAGCAACCGGGACCGACGGCTTAACGTGCCCTCCGAAGCACGGAAACGCGCATTTTAATTTGCCACTAGCGGTCACCTATCACACACCCGACCGCGCCCGTATCGCTTAACCGAGTAGATTGCTTCCGATCTACACCAGCCGCTGGGCCATGTGCGCTTCAAATATAGAGGTAATATGGTATATTACATTAAAAAACTACACTCTAAAACTACTACTACTACTACACTCTCTGCCTACCCCGTTAGGGACCTGGCGTGAAGAGACATACATACATACATACATTTAAATAAAATATTTGTATTTGGTAAAATAAAATACAATATCAACAGTTTACATTTTTCGCTCCAAAAAAAACAGACGGGGTTTTCATCCAAACAAAAATACATTCAAATACGTTACTTTTGATTTCTAAACGGGAAATGGGAGCGTAAATCTTCAGGTCGGGTGAAATATACGCCGTTTGCGGGTGAAGGTTCCCTCCGGTATCTCCGGGAAGGTTCACTCTGTAGGCTCTCTTAAGTTAACACACTTCATTTAGAGCATACGTAGTACATTAAATTTCGGAGTGTTAGAAACAAAGGTCATATCTTTTATTAACATTATCATTAACTGTCTCAGTAGTAAGCCACAACCGCTGAATCCTGGGTTCGATCCCGGGTCGGTGGCAATCAAAGATAACGTTATAAAATCCTTTATTTCTGGTTTTATTGGGCTTTTTCTATTTCGTGGAAATTCCCTTGCACCTCGGAGTTTGGTAATATGCCCGGAGATGTCAATAGGCTCGCCACCTGTTACATGGGCCAAAAATGTAACCGACGAAACGTGGGTGCATGTGCAAACATATAATAAAATGCTTGAATGCATGCATTTAACTCTGCCTACCCCTTCGGGAATTACAGGCGTGAAGTTACGCTACCTGGACTAAGATCAAATTCTGATTCATGAAATATGATTTATACCTATGCATAGAGCAACGCGGCCCATCGGTCGCGGCGGACGGAGGCGAGTAGCCATAGCGTGTATTACCGACGCAAATTAGTCTGTCATTTTTTGCGGGGGGAAATGCGTGCGACACACACGCACACTACAAAAATCGTCTATTACTACGAAACTCACACCTTGACTTTAGCAAAATACAGAAACAATTTCACGCACATATTTAAACTTCTAGGCGACAGGTATAGGCCCATTTGGGCTTTTACTTTGACAGAGAGGAAAGCCTGCATATGGCTACTCCCCATCGATCCGTCGCGACCGGTGGCCCGTGTTGCTCTATGGCCTGACTGAATCCATATGTAGCGGCACCGGATTTGGCCGGCGGATTTGGTCCGGGCCGAATACGGTCGTGTGTTACTACTATAAACCTAAGTACTATTATGTATCTGGACTCACTGCGGTTGGTTAAGCTGTAGTAAGACTACTAATGCGACTGTGGATCTAGACTTCATCCCGATGGAAGTGATATTATGATTTTTGATTACGAAGTAGGTCTTATAATTATTGTCAATGTGTTTACCTTGTAATGGTGCAATAAGGGCGTATTTCATTTAACCTATACTAAAACAAACGCTGTTTATTATCAAACGAAAACACATTTAAATACGTTAATTTGATTTCCAAACGGGAAATGGGAGCATAAATTTTTGGGTCCGGTAAAATATACGCCGTTTGCGGGTGAAGGTACCGGTACCTCTTTAGGCTCTCTTGAGTTAACACACATAATTTTGAGCGTACGTGGGACATTAAAGTTAGAAGTTTTAAAGACGTAATTCATATTATTTCATTATAATATTGTAACAATGCTTCTTATTCAACCAATACAACAAACTTTTCTCGGTAGGTATTATAAAGAGCGAATAGTGGCAGTCGAACCATTCCTGTTTTTGTTTTTGTTTTGAATAGTTTGAATGAAACTCTGTTAGAAAGAATGAAAGAAAAATGTTCATTCTCTTGGAAAATTAATTTTACACAAATAAAATAAACAAAAAAAAAACGCCAAAAATAAAAAAAAAACAAAAAATGCAATTTAAAAAAATATGGTCGAGTTAGGGATGGCTGTGTGAAACCAAGAGAAGGTGCTTATCTCAGTTATTTGTTGTAGCTGGTGCTGCAACACTGATATTCTAACCAACCCTATAGGTACTGATATTCAGATGAGCCCTATAAATTCTGATGAGCTCAATATTACAAGATATAACTGCTAGTAGTCTCAAATTATGCATAGGATTTTTTTAGAACGTAGGTGCTACTTAAGGCAAACTTGAAACAGATACTGTTGGAGCATTTGAAAGTGCGCGCCTTGTGCATGCGCGTGCATATAGCTAATCACACGGCTTCGTTTGGAATCGGACCAATGGGGACGCCTACGTCATGCGCATGATTGTGATTGGCCAACGCGGCCAGGACGATGGGACACTCGCGCCATCTTTACTATTGTCTTGTAATTTTGTAATTTTGTAATCGCAATCGAATCAATAAACGGAACATACGTTACACCAAAAAACCTCGAATTTTCTTGCCTCCAATTCCGCAACATTACAGATACGATGACGAGGGTCGGTTTAAGGGACAATAACCGCTTTTGCAAAGGGTTGAAAAAAATCTATAGGTACCGTATTAGTATTATTAATAAGTTAATTAATATAATAATAAGTAGTAATGTCGGTAATATTGCACCTGTGCAAATCCGGGGCAGGCCACTAGTACTTAACATTTTTAATTTTAATCCAGTGATTTCTAACTGTACTGATATATTTTAAGTCCATCCTACATTGGGCATTCCTAAACTGGGCATAAACAAACATATTGGACCTTCAAACATTTTAACCCTTTTTGACTTTCAAATGAGTCCACGAGCGTGAAATGGGTTTAAGTGGAAATCAATTCCATTGTTGTCGGATCGGATAATACTTTTCGGGAATACCGACGGTAATTGTAAAAGTTTGTGCACTGTCAAATAATTGGGAACAGACATTATCATCAACTCAAGAGCTTCACAAATGTCAAAGAGTCAAATGCGTATCGGGCCACGCGCAGTGTAAGGTTCCGTAATATAAATATTTTACATGGAGTTGTTCAAAAATTTCGAGTATTACATTTGGTCGACTATACGTAACTTCACGCCTGTAATCCCCGAAGGGGTAGGCAGAGGTAAATGCATGCATTCAATCATACATGCAAACACCCACGACTCGCCGGTTACGTTTTGGCCCATGTAACAGGTGGCGAACCTGTTGCCATCTCCGGGCACATTACCAAACTCCGGGGTACTGGGAAACTTCCAGAAAATGGAAAAATCCCAATAGAAGCACAGATAAAGGATTTTAAACCGTTATCTCTAATATCCCCCGACCCGGGCATCGAACCCAGGACCTCCAGCGCAATAGTAGTGGCCTGCTACCACTACGCTACTGAGGCAGTTGGTCGACTATTGTACTATATTAGTCTTGTAAAGCCAACTTAGGTGTGATAGTTTTCCTTTTAATTTCGTTATATGTAGCTACTATTGCCGTAACGTTTGAATTTCTAACATCAACCGTTTAGTAGGTAAAGGGGGGGGGGACACTTAACACTTTGGCACTAGTTAACTAAATCCAAAAGTGATGTTAGCACACCCCTAACATTTTTAAAAGACTTATCCAATGATATCCAACACTATATAGAAAACGAAAAGTTGAAAAAATATCCACGTGTTACATGTAAGGGAGGTTTTTATTCTACCACTTTATCGGCGTGATTAAGGTGTATACTTGTTCCAAATTTCAAGTCTCTAGTACCAATAGTTTAGCGCTAAACCGCGGACGGACAGACAGAAAGACGGACAGACAGACGGACTTGGCGAAACTATAAGGGTTCCTTGTTTACTACGAAACCCTAAAAATCACGCAAAGATGCTGTATCCTACAAAATATAGGGGAATATATTACAATCGCCACTCTTGACATGTTGGTTGACGATCTCAGTGATGGTAGTATTAGTGGCCAACAATCGGCACGTTAATCAGTAGCAATACCTACTCTACAGAAATGTAAATGTAGATACGTTGCCACTCCTGAGATCTAATTTGATATCCCTCTATGCCAGAAATTACAGGGCCACATTATACCACCTGATCGGAATACGCTAGCTCTGAAAACATTACCATTTAGGAGCAAGTAGATTAGGTGATACGAGGGTGCCTACGCCAGCGAGAGAAATCAAAATAGTAATTCAAAATTGTTTTGAAAGAAACTAAAGCCCTAAATGCCCAATTTTGCAAAACACGATCTGTTCCCATTCAATGCCATAGGCTGTATCCCCGAAGTCTATCGCCAGAGCTCTGTCATCGGTGTGACTGTGGTGGTACCATATGTTATAGTTGTTGACAAAAGAATTTATGTAAATAGTTTTAACTAAACACCATAATTCTCTGCACTTTCTCATAATTACATAATGACAAAACAACTCTTTATAATGCAAAGTTAAGTAAAAACAGCGTAATGACCGAATTTGTATAACATTGCATACACAAAATCTTGACAAATGTACCGTGACATCTGTTTAAGAGCCTATTGACAAAAGGACTTTGTTTTTAAACTTTTCCTTCACATGACGAAATAAATAGAAAAAAAAATCATTAAAATATCATTTAATTCGATGAATAAATATTAAAATACGCTGACAATATTTCTAATTAATGCAAGTCAAAACATTGGTAATTAAATTGAAGTGAAATAACTAAAGAACACATTTTAATTCACAAAATAGGTTACCTATTTGACACTTGGTTTGTCACAGTCCCACATAAATTGTAATTTGACAATGCTTGTAGTCTATATCAGTCTTATAGATACGATGAAAATTGCAAGCTATTCATTTATGGAACTTTTCCAATTGCATTAATTAGTCTCAAATTATCATACTGTTATCAAACGAACTGGATGTAAGCGGCTGATTGGTATTGCGGTACAGCAGTGTACACGTAAATGGGCGCCCGATCTTCGCTCCTGTATTGAAGGCGAGCTGTGTACGCCATGTTGCGTAAATCATTCTCCGTCTGGAACTGTACTCTCTGCAGCTGAGAGTTCGGTAGCAGCACATAGTAAGCCCCTTGAGCACTCACAACTTCAGCATCATTCTTCGGCTCCTCTTCCAGTCTCTCTTTCTTTTCCTCCTTCTTGCGGCTTTCAGCGTTTTCAGTCTCACTTTCCTGGCCCTTACGATTCTCCCTGCTTTCCACTTCGGGCACACCGTACTCCATTTGTGGGGCCTGGTAAGCGAAGCCTTCAGCAGGTACACCGTACGATGTTGCAGGTGGAGACACTTCTTGGCGTGACGGCAGCTTGAATTCCTTCGAAGGTTTGAAGCCAGCGGCCGGGTACCCCTCGCCTTCACTGTCCGCGGCCTCTTGCTGCTCAGACCTGAACCTCGCTTGCCTATAGCGAGGCGGTTCAGCAGCCACGATGGCGGCCATGAGAAGTACACAAGCAAAAGACTTCATGTTGCTTCGACTGTTAGTTGACGAATGATGCTGTGTCCTCTTAGACCGCCGTTTTTATACTGATCCCGTGGTTTTCACCGATGTTTCCGTTTCTTCCGGATGCGTCATTTTCTCCTCAACAATCGATATTCTGGCCGAGTGGGCCGCGACATTGGCCCCTTAAAGTGAGGATGATCGGTTGAGTAACAGTCGCCGATTAGGAGCTGTCATTGTTCATTGCGCGGACGTGACTCGCTTCCCAAAGACGCCATGGTGGTAAACTGACGAAAACGCCTAACGAGGAGTTTTAATATTCATGACCCGTGGGGAAATCGCTTTCTTTAGCGGCACTAATTAGGTCATATTGCTGAAGGGGAATGCTTTGTGAACTGCGTCTAGGATAATTAAAGCGTTTGAACAATTGGGTGTATGTTGCCAATGACTGCATAATGTATGCATTTGCCTTGGCGTTCAGTTATGGTATTCACTCGGACATGCATTTATTAACAACGAGTGGATAGTGTTGGCAAAATTTTTGATAACTTTCATAATCAGTTAATTAAAGACATTAATACAGATTCCAATATTTTTCCTCGCATATTTAAAATATTAGCGATACATATAGTTAAAGGAGTATTTTTGTTTTTTTATAGCAATTATAAGAGGAAATGCTTGATTCTCAATAAATATTTTAATCACGAAGGAAAATAATTTAAATAGAGCCTTCGCCGTAGTATGCATAGAATAAGAATTGACAGTCATTTTGAGGAAAGAAATGATTAGGTCTCAGACTAAGGGACTTATTCCTTCCGTCTGAGGATTAGGTGCAGAAATGTGACTGTCAAAATAAAAAACAACAACCTGTGGTTTTGATTTCCTCTTTTTTTCATTATTGCAGTAACATTTACTAGAATCACAGAGCCTCCAATCTTGAGTGCAACACCGCATGATTTCAAATAATGTTCGATGATAAGGAACCTTTCGCACAGTATTCAACGAGAAATAGTGCACATCGACCTTAGAAGGGACACTTCGGCTTATTTCGGATCCGTAGGGCGTTATCTCTTTCGAACCTTACTTATGTGACGTTTGTCCACCATTTCGATCAAGTTTTAACCAATACCGGACTATCAGCGCTTACGTAGACACTGTGCAGCAGAGATAACGCTCTACGAAGTTGAAACTAGTCGATTGTCTCTTTCGTAGGCTTGATGTGCAATATTAATTATTGAGTACTGTATTCAAGTTTGACCCGCACTTGGCAGAATTATTATGGTTGCCATTGTTTTCGGGTTGGTTTGACGCACACTGTACTAATAGATACGCTGCCAACAACCGCACGTGATCCATGTTTGACTACTTCATTATTATTTCACGTTTGGCATGCGGCAGTTTTATCGCGAGACGCTGCTGCCCACCCCCCGTTATCGTGTTTCTTTCTTATCTTGAATTCAATCATACATGCAAACTTCAGGTGCGAAGTTTTATAGCGGCCGATCAATTTAAATAGGATTAGCTTATTTTGCAATGCTGAGGTGGGGACCCTTTAGGACAATTTTTTAAAAGGAGATGTTGCGAGCTCGGCCCTTTTTCGTACACATCCTCAAAAAAATGGGTAAATTAAAGAAGAATCCAAAAAAAATACCATTAATTTATTCAAGAATATATTTTAGAGTTACTACCACATTTAATTCAAACGATTTTATCATTTACAACTATGTTAAACATGGCGGCGATACAGCCGACACTTGGGATCAATCGATTTTGATAGTATTTAGAAAATATTACTTTTTTCTCCAAGTTCTATAATCAAAATACAATTTAAAAAATGAAAATGTCAAAATGATATCGCGCGCCATATTCGCCATGTTAGTTTTGAGTTGCAATTCTAACTGCAAATTATGTTTTGTAACTGCAAACAAAGCTAAATAAGTGAAAATGCAGTAAAAAACCTTTTTATATTGATTTTGCCCGTTTAATGATATTGTGTACAATACATGGCCGGAGGTCCATACATTTTTGCAACATCTCCTTTAGTTTTTGTTTTAGTTTTAATTAATTCTATTTTTTTTCTTTTGTGTACCTTTTTGTCCTAATAAATGTATTTTCTTTCTTTCTTTCTTTCATTTTAGGGCGTAAAATATACCTAACTGGTGAAATATGTATGCATACGGATGTATGAATGACTGCATCATATAATATATAAAGTTTTCTTGATTTACAGTATTGGCGTTAGATTTTTGTTTTTTGTTTTATCATGGATTATTCAGTTTAGTTAGGCTAGATATTCAACCAAGACTAAACCCGAATAACTGTCTCGTATTGGTCAGGAGCAAACATTTGTTTGTGCTCTGTGTGCAGAATCGTCCCGGGCCGAGTATAGACTTATTAGCATACCTAGTGACTATCAACTAGACAGTTGGTATTGTCGTTATCCTGAATCCCGCAACTAGGTATTATTTGAACCGTAATTGTGAGTACAAAGACACAGTAAAATACGCTTTCACTCACAGGCTCACACTAAGTATGAACCTGTGTCGTGGATGCCTTTGTGCACATACAACACATACACAAACACCCAGACCCGAAACAAATATCTGTAGGCCATACAAATATTAAGCCCGGTGCGGGTATCAAACCCGAGATCCTTCAAATCAAACGGTCGTCTCACACCGCTGGACTAACAGGGTCGTCTAAAACAAACAGTATAATAATAAATAATAATGGCAACCCATTTTTTTACTGGTGGTAGAGCTCCAGTGACGGAGCTCGCGGGCGTAGGCACCACCGCATTACCTAATATACTTGCCGCTAAATGGTAGTGTTCAACACTATCGTGTTCCGGTCAGGTGGTAATGTACGGCCCTGTAATTTCCGGCACAGAGGCATAAGACCTTAGGCCTCAGGAGTGGTAACGCATCTGCATTTTGACCTTGGTGGTCTATAGGCTGCAGTCATCACTTAACATCAATGTCAACTGCATGCTTGTTTACCACTTCCATTACATAAAAAAAAATATATATACATCCCCAGTCTCTTCCCTTTTTGGGGGGAGGCCTTGAGCTTACTCCACCACACTGCTCCACTGCGGGTTGGTGGAGATACGAGTTAATGGCCAACCCGCTGTCGGATGTTTTCAAGCCGCCCATAAGGCCACCGACAAGGTTTAACGACTGCTATCTATCGACAGCAACCGGGACCGACGGCTTAACGTGCCCTCCGAAGCACGGAAAACAGTATGTATTGTACAGTAATATGGAAGGTATGGTGGTCTAAAGTGTTATGTCTATCTGCTGTACATTACCGGAATAATAAAATGATAGTGAACCAAATGAACAAGAACTGAACTACCTTTTAGCGGCAAGTGATAATGCAGTGCCTACTTCAAGCTCTGTCAATAGAGCTGTACTACCCGTAGAAATTCGCTGTTTGCCATCACGACTTGCCCGTGTTCCTCACAAATTGTTCAGTATATTAGCTCTACAGTACTCCACAAAGGTTTGATTTTCAAATAAAGTAGAAACCAAATGGTTGACCTATATAGCCCAGGTACAAACACGACTGTTTGCGTGCCGTGTGCGCCATTGATCTGGACAGACAGACTGATCTGCATACTCATTGCTAATTGTCTCGTTTGAACCAGTCACTCTCTAGCCAGGTTCTCACATTTAAGCTATTAAAGCTTTTAGTGATCTTTTCGCTTAGCTCATTTTTCTCTTCTTATTATTACTTATCTTGATCTTATTACTTATCTT
Source organism: Macrosoma leucophasiata (assembly GCA_036365455.1). Classification (NCBI taxonomy): domain Eukaryota; kingdom Metazoa; phylum Arthropoda; class Insecta; order Lepidoptera; family Hedylidae; genus Macrosoma; species Macrosoma leucophasiata. The sequence goes on along the minus strand of JAWQUS010000003.1, from coordinate 20,651,079 downwards.
AAGGGCATAGTGCCAATTATTGGTAATAGTAGGTTAAAGTTTTTCAATTCAGTGCCCAGTTTAGAGCAACTTTACAAAATTAAACTATTTGATAAAGGTCACATCCAATGAATTCGAAAGAAAGTTTAATTGAGTTATCAACTGAATTTTAACAAGCAAAAGCGATTGGTGTGTGAACATTTATGAATACATTCCCTTATTTTCACTACGCTCTGATAAAAATGTCACACGTGTCGACAGACGCCATGTTTGTCTCCAAAATGGCTTCTTGACGTTTTAATTACGTGGGAAAATGACCGTCACCCGCGTCGGAAGGGTTTGCTTTTAAAAAGGTGATCTTTGTTTTTTTTTTTATGCTGGTTAAATTTAGATACAAATTTGTTTTGAAAGGGGCATTTTTCATGCTTGAAAATTTGCAGAAAGGAAATAAAAATTTTAAAAAAGGATCAGATATAAGAGACTATAAATTTGAAAGTGCGGAATAATGCGAAATTACGACAGACTACCCAACCAATACAAGATGAGAATTAGCCCACAAGTAGAAGATATTTCTTCCGTCAGTGGAGTCAGTCAAACGAATAATGGCGGTCAAACCTTCCAATAGAGAGGCAGTAGGTATATGCAAAACGCGACGCGGGGTGGGCAGCAGTCTGCAATTAAACCACCGCCATTGCGATCACCAATCGGCATGCCAAGCCTGGCGATTATGGCATTTCACTTATAAGATGAATCTTCAGGGGACCTTTGTTTTATCCAGTCATAGACACCTTTCGGCTGATGATGATGAAATTAAAAAGAATCCGAATACCTGGATTCTTACTGGTTTTTTACTGGCGGTAGAGCTCCAGTGACGGAGCTGGCGGGCGTAAGCACCACCGCATTACTTAATATACTTGCCGCTAAATGATATTGTTCAGCAGTATCGTGTTCCGGTCAGGTGGTAATGTATGGCCCTGTAATTTCCGGCACAGAGGCTAACACCTTAGGCCTCTGAAGTGGTAACGCATTTTGACCTCTGGTCTTTGTGTGTGTGTCTATAGGCCGCAGTCATCACTTAACATCAACGTGAACTGCGTGCTTGTATGCCACATTCATTACATTAAAAAAAACTAACAAAAAAAAACCTGAATAATAAATCCAATTACTGAGAGACGTGACTAGATACTTCGGTATTAGGTACCTTCTTATACTTTTAATATAGAGAAAATCAAACTGTTTGATAAAAGTCACATCCAATTAATTTGAAAGCAAGTTTAATTGAGTTATCAACTGAATTTTAACAAGCAAAAGCGATTGGTGTGTGAAAATTATGAATACATTCCCTTATTTTCACTACGCTCTGATAAAAATGTCACACGTGTCGACGGACGCCATGTTTGTCTCCAAAATGGCTTCTTGACGTTTAATTACGCGGGAAAATGACCGCCACCCGCGTCGAAAGGGTTTTATATTAAAAAGGTGATCCTTGTATTTTTAATGCTGGTTAAATTTAGATACAAACGTGTTTTGAACTGGGTACATTTTTGGAATGGATTTTTTTACAGGGGATTGAAATGGAGATGAAAAAAGATCAAATTTTAGACATTGTAAAGAAAGCGCGGAATAATGGAACAATGAAGGGTATCGAGATACTTTCAAAATTTAACAACAGTAAATTTGAAAAAACAAATTGATGTAAAAAATATACCATTTATAAAGTGACAAGTCTCCTTTAAACATTAAAGAAGGAAACGTGTTTTGGCGCGAAAGATTCGCCACTGGTGGTAGAGCTCCAGTGACAGAGCTCGCAGACCAAGGCATTACCCAATATACTTGCCGCCTAAATGGTTCAGCACTATCGTGTTCCGGCCAGGTGGTAATGTACGGTCCTGTAATTTCCGGCACAGAGGCATAACACCTTAGGCCTTAGGCAGAGAACATGTAATAATACTACGTCCTCAGGAGTGGTAACGCATCTGCATTTTGATCTTGGTCGTGGGTCTCTATAGGCTGCAGTCATCACTTAACACCAATGTGAACAGCATGCTAGTTTGCCACTTCCATTAAACCAAAAAATTAAACGGCGCGCCACGATTCTTGCGACACACCAATAGTGAATCGGGTAATCTGGCGTCCGGACATGACGACCCCACCGCCCATTAGCTTCTTCTACTCTCTACTTATAATGAATACATGAAACCGATAACATGCCCGGCATGCCACGGCACACCCCGACACAATGTCACAATGCAAATATGAACAGTGTGGAAACTACGTACAAAACCTTGAAACGTCACACTCACACAAACATGCGCCTCGACGAGGCCTCTAAGCGGTTCTCGTTTTGTACTTAGTTTCCATACTGTTCATATTTGAACTGTGACAATAAATGAACCTGGCGTAAGAGTTCTGTGATACCTTTAAAAGTAATATAATTTTTCTTTTAAACATACTGAAGTAAATTATAAGCTTAGTTTTTATTTCGCCAATGTAAATTGCGTGCTTTAATACAAGCTCGAAAAATTGTAAAAAAATTTTTACTAACAAAGCCGTAGGTCTCAGAGGTGTGTATTTTTTTTTACAGCAGATGTAATTTCGCTCGGTAATGAATCTGAATTGAATACGCGATTGAATAATGTAACAAATTGCTGTGAAATTCGCGTTCGCCTGTTTCAAATTGAATTTTTTAGGTGTTTCATTTAAACTTATGTACAATCTGCGTAATTATTAATTATTTGGTTTATCAGCTCTTTGTGCTAAAAAATAGGATTCATTGTAAGGTAGTCGATAGTACCTAGGGGTAGACAGAAGTGAATCTTTGAAGCAGAATTAAATATTGCACCAAATTCGCTCCTCAGAACGCGTCATGTCTAAAAACATTAAATTTGTAAAACTAACTTTAAGGGATTATGTTTATTATTTATTTATTGTTTTCGCATAAGTGATTTAATGTCCTTTTGAGAATTAAAGACCTTTTAACCGAAAGATAAACGCCACTCCATCCACCCTGACCCGGTATAAAACTCAACACCCAAGGCGTAGCAATTGAGGCCTACTATTAATGAAATAAGTAAATAATCATTCTTTAGACGATTATCGGCGTCTGTTTCCGCTGTAGCGATTAAATTAAATCTATGACTTGCCTCTATACTTTTTAGTACTTATCATGTCAATCTCTAGTGTTACAAATAATTATTTATACATCTAGTACATCATATTATTATTCTTTTTATTACGTCTATGTTATCCCATGTTTGCTGTGTCATCATACCGCCAACTTACCTCTCTATACTGTGAATGATTTAGCTGGTAGAGATCGCTTTTAACGTATGTATTGTGTGATAATAAAGAGTTAATAAATGAATACTTGTAAACAACAATAACAACCAGTACCTGTCCGTATCTGTATGACGGAACTTTATAAACGCTTGGGGTTTTTTTTTTTTTTATTAGGTCGGGCTTTTTGTAGGCGGCCTGTCTCGAGACGGCACTAGTCTACTTCACCGGGCAATCGGCGAGCGCAGAAGGCGCTCCAGCCTAGCAAACGCTTGGGGGCTTGGAAAGAAATACTTACAGTATACAGTATTTCATGAATATTTAATTTCGAAACTACGTTAAAAATGACAGTAGATAAAAAACAACAATTTCGTACACAGCGCAATCCACATACATTTTTAATTCAATCCTTTGCTAGTAATCTGGGCGAAGCCGGTTGAATATCAAATGACCTGTGAGCCTGGGACGCGCCATCTGTCAAACGATTAAGCGCCATTTTATTTGGGGTCCGCACAGTGGCACCATCTCGTTATAATTTTATAATTATAGACCATTTCTCTCCGGTGCTACTTTTTGCTGATGATGATGGTTTTTTGTGCGAAACGTTAATCTACTAAAAATATTAAACTACTTTATTAAACTAAATTCAATTTAATTTCTAAAGAGTTTTGAATATTACAGCGTTATTTTATATTAATCTAATAACACATGTCTTATATGTAGGTATATTAATAAAGCAACTGCCTCAGTGGCGTAGTGGTAGCAGGCCACTACTATTACGCTGGAGGTCCTGGGTTCGATTCCCGGGTCGGGGGCTATCAGAGATAACGGTTTAAAATCCTTTATCTCTGGTTCTATTGGGATTTTTCCATTTTCTGGAAGTTTCCCAGTACCTCGAAGTTTGGTAAAGTGCCCGGAGATGGCAACAGATTCGCCACCTGTTGCCACATGGGCCAAAAACGTAACCGGCGAGTTGTGGGTGTCATGTATGCTTGAATGCATGCATTTACCTCTGCCTATCCCTTCGGAGATTACAGGCGTGAAGATACGTTACATTAATAAAATTGGAAACACCGAACAAAATACAAAGCCATTGCAGTTGCATTAATTATAATAATGTTCTCCGACCGAATTTCGGCCACGGCGGCCTATCTCAACGAAGAGTAGCCAACTGCGCGAGAAATATTATAGTGCAAAATGTGTGTATGCGCAAACACGGGTGCACTGTCTATTCCCTCGCTCTCATAGTCCGATGGAACTGCAATGCGACACGACCGGAGAGATTGGGCACAAGACCGACGTGCTCTCCGAGGCACTCTGGACCAGACCCCGGGCTACTATTAGGAATTTCCTCACAGAAAACCTAATAACAGATTTTCCCGACCCGGGATCTCAGGCTTCACCATCACGGTTGCAACTTTGATTGCCCCAACAAGGTAGTCAAAATTGCAGTACCCTTTATTACAGGTGCATAATCCCTTAGGTCGGCTAGTCGCTAATTGTGCTGAAAATGAACACGAAAGTTAGTAATTACACCGTTAACAGCCACGCTATTGTGAGATCACATTTAGTTGATGTTTGAAATTGCAATTAGAACTCTATTCAACGTCCAGTAACATGGTGGAATATTTTGTATCTAACATATGTACGCAATAAATGTTTCATTAACAAAATTTAAAGGCAATTTCACGCCTGTATACCCGGAAGAGGTAGAGGCAGATCTATACAAATACATAAAATTGGAGTGTCTGTTTGTAATATTAAAATAACCGCTTTTTACTAAATGCATATGTACCTGTGTATACACGGTACATATACCAAAACAATTTTTTTTCAATTTTTGTCTGTCTGTTTGTTTGGCGGGGCTAATCTTGGGAACGGCTGGACCGATTTTGACGGGACTTTCACTGGCAGATAGCTGATGTGATAATGAGTAACTTAGACTTTTATCTCCATACATCCATACATACATACATATCTACATACAAATAAGTAGAATTGGAGTATATACGACATTGACGGGACTTCCATGGGTAGGTAGCTGATGTAATAAGGAGTAACTTAGGCTACATTTATACTAGCTGCGCCCACGACTTCGTCCGGGTAGATATTAAACAATTACATTTTTTCTCACGTGGACGAAGTCGCGGGCACAGCTAGTATAAAATTATATTAGATTCAAGTACACATACAATTTCTTTTTATGTAATAAAGGTAGCAAACAAGCATGCAATTCACATTGAAGATAAGTGATGACTGCAGCCTATAGACACCCACACAAGGACCAGAGGGCAAAATGCAGATGCGTTGCCACCCCTGAGACCTTAGTTGTTATATCTGTGATAGTTATTACGGGGTCATACATTAGCATCTGACCGGAACCAGATAGTGCTGAACACTACCATTTAGGGGCAATGCGGTGTAAAAGCAATATTTTTTAAGGAACCGTTTGATATAATTCAATTTTATTTTGAAGAAACTGAACCATTACTTAACAATTTTGTGTGTTGACCGACGATCAATGAACTTTATCAAACATAATATTTGATCAAACTGTATCAAATATTTGGCCAAAGCAAGCAAATATAGAGGATCCCTGTATTAATCGAATCAGGTGCTCCGAAGGTTTGAGGTCAAGACGTCAAGTTGTGTTCTGATTAGATTCAACTGTTTACAAGATACTCCACGAAATTGGTTTGACGGTGTTAAAATATATAGACCTTCGAAATTGAATAACAATAGTGTCCGCCTACGACCGGGAGGTTGAAAATATACCGGAATAAACTGGTTATATTCGGAAAGCATACTGGAATAAATGATTTTATTTATGTAATGGAAGTGGCAAACAAGCATGCAGTTCACATTGATGTTAAGTGATGACTGCAGCCTATAGACGCCCACACAAAGACCAAGGTCAAAATGCAGATGCGTTACCACTCCTGAGGCCTAAGGTGTTATGCCTCTGTGCCGGAAATTACATGGCCGTACATTACTACCTGACCGAAACACGATAGTGCTGAACGCTACCATTTCGCGGCAAGTATACTAGGTAATGCGGTGGCGCCTACACCCGCGAGCTCCATCACTGGAGCTCTACCACCAGTAAAAACTACTTACTACTATTAATATGGTACTAATCTAAGGGGTTGCGAAAGCGGTTACTTTCCCTTAAACAAACCCTGCTGTATCTCTTTCATACATACCTACTCTCAACCCCTAAAGCACACCCTTAAGAGTCGAATTAAACAAAATCCCATCTTAGTGACCTACGTCCTAAAAAACCTAAAAAATGTGTACTTACCCCTTGGTAAGTACACATTTCACACATGTGGACATTGCACGCACATGCGCACTTCAGCTCAATCAACATCGCGACGCGACGCGGAGAAGCGCTTAGTTATTTTTAAGATACTCAAATTTTTAAACTCGCTATTTCTTTTGAATGGAGTGCCCGATTAAAATAATTTAAACAGCAATGTAAAGGTATTGAACTACTGATAAATAAAAAGTTATTTAGATACGTATAAATACCATGGTATGAATATCGACATCTTATTTTCGTTGCCGATTTAAATAGTTTGTTAAGCTATAAAAGTTTTTATATTGGCGCAACTATAATACTTAGATATATCCTACCTCGGACTTTTCTGTACATAATAATGTGGTCTACAAAATCGTAGTACATTATTTTGCTCCATCATCAATAGTTATTGCAGCGCACGCGATTTAAGGTATTTCAATAGTGATTTTCATCGACGGTGGTTTATGTTATTGAAGTTTTCGCAAGGATCCCTAATTTTTTCAAAATAAAATGTAGCCTATGTTACTTTGGAAAGAAGTACATTCATAATGGTGAAAGAATTTTTAAAATCGGTTCAGTAGTTCTTGAGCCTATTAATTACAAACAAACAAACAAAAAATATTACCTCTTTATAATATTATAAAGTTTAGACGTAAGCTGCGCATAACATAATCTGCGGCTGCGTCACTGGAAAAATCTACCACCAGTAAAAGTTTACTGACGATAATAATATCATGCCAGCTATGGTTTTCGATCTGAACTACATTTTGCAGGCGCATTTAACCAATATTCCGCACATCATTATACTTTGGTATTCCGTTCAACCACGTGTGCGGTTTCAAGCAACCGTGATTAGTGTGTTCCACCAAAATTATATTATAAACTATCTGTGCCCGCGAGTTCGTCCACGTGGGAATTGATGATTATTCAGTATCTACCCAGACGAAGTCGTGGGCGCAGCTAGTATAAAAGTAGCCTAAGTTTTTCCTTATTACATAAGCCATCTGCCAGTGAAAGTCTCGTCAAAATCAGTCCAGCCGTTCGGGAGATTAGCGGGTACAAACAGATAGACAAAAATTGTAAAAAATATTGTTATGGTAGGTATATGTTCCGTGTATTCATACATACACATTTAGTAAAAAGCGTTTATTTTTATATTTCAAACAGACACTCCAATTTCATTTAAAAATATATATACATATATATATATATATATATATATATATATATATATGTATATATATATATATATAAATAGATAGATGACTTTCAATACTTTTGTATATTACTATTTTTATGTCATAAAAGTAGGATTTATGGTAAGCTAATGGTTTGACTGGTGGGTTCCAGTGTAAGAGCTCGAGGGCATAGGCACCACCGCATTACCTCATCTATCTACTACCAAACAGTATTGTTCAGCTGAGCACTATTGTGTTCCGATTAGATGGTAATGTATGGCCCCGTAATTACTATCACAGAGACATAACAACTAAGGTCTCAGGGATGGCAACGCATCTGCATTTTGACTTCTGGTTTTGTGTACATGTCTATAGGCTGCAGTCATCACTTAACATCCATGTGAAATGCAAACTTGATTGCCACCTTCGCTATATAAAAAAATCACTGCAAGTGGTCCAGTCGCCATGGGATCAAGGACCGCCCGAAGTAAAAAAAAACATATTTTCCACAAAAATCTTTCAAATATTTAACTTGCACGTATTGTTACGAACAAAAAATAAAAGGCATGCTCCGATGGTTCGGGCATATAGAAAGAATGTCGAATGAGCGAATGACTAAACAGATATACAATGCGAATGTGGATGGTTGCAGAGGCCCAGGAAGACCAAGGCTGACCTACCATGACCAAATAGGTCGAGTTCTGTCTGATGGTGGGGTCAAAAGTCTTAGGAATTGGCGTGCATGTATGAAGAGAATGATGAATGTAGACGAGGCACGAGAGGTTTGTCTGAACCGGGATATCTGGCGCTCTACACTCTCTGCCTACCCCGTTAGGGACCTGGCGTGAAGATACATAAAAAATAAAAGCTTACTAATTCATTATTTGTTATCAACACACTCGTTTCAGCCAGTTAAAGATCGTCAAATAATACGAAAAAAATGTAAATTTCCATAGGGTTCGCAGCACTCAGCAAAAAAGTGAACATTTCAGCACAAAAAAACCAACTGTCTGGCACATCGTCTGGCCCGCACACATAAAACTGTGCAGTTAATTAAAGTTCGCACTTTGGCCACTAGAGTGGTCATTACCATCGACGTCACTGCTAATAAACTTTATAAGATAGCTTTTTAGGGTTCCTTATCACAAAGGAGAAACCTATAAACGTATATATAAAACCAAAGATTTCTATTGAAGATGCGTTGCCTCTCATTCTTCCTAGGTTATAATGATTTATTTGTTAGAGCTCATTTTAACAATTTCCAACGTTTCTCAGTTGTTATACGTTCCTTGCCAGATATAACAGAGCTGTACATTGCCCTTGTTTAAGTTCCGCCAGAAGTAAAAAAAGGCTTCCTAATTTTAATACAAATATTTTTATATTTATCTGACGTGTGGTATTACGAATAACATAATAAAATCTATGCAGTTGCATACATACCTTTGATGCAGACATCTAAAGCACATCAAATACTGGTGGTAGAGCTCCAGTGACGGATCTCGCGGGCGTAGGCACCACCGCATTACCTAATATACTTGCCGCTAAATGGTAGTGTTCAGCACTATCGTGTTTCGGTCAGGTGGTAATGTACAGCCCTGTAATTTCCGGCACAGGGGAATAACAAGGGGAATTAGGAGTGGTAACGCATCTGCATTTTGACCTCGGTCTTTGTGTGGGTGTCTATATGCTGCAGTCATCACTAAACATCAATGTGAACCGCATGCTTGTTTGCCACTTCCATAACATAAAAAAAGAGTAGTAATACGAAATCTTTAAAATTCCCATGAGGTTCGCAGCTATCAGCAAAAAGTGAACATTTCAGCCCAAAAAATCCTCTGTCTGGCACATTGTCAGGCCCGCGCACATAAAACTGTGCAGTTAATTAAAGTTCGCACTTCGGCTACTAAAGTGGTCATTACCATCGACGTCACTGTTAATAAACTTTATAAGATAGCTTTTTTGCTAGTGGCACTTTTTAGGGTACAAGCATAGAGCAACACCAGAGGGGAGTAGCCATATGCAGGCTTTCCCCTCTGTCAAAGTACAAGCCCAAATGGGCCTATACCTATCGCCTCGATGTTTAAATGTGTGCGTGAAATTGTTTCTGTATTTTGTTAAAGTCAAGGTGTGAGTTTCGTAGTAATAGACCATTTTTGTAGCGTGCGTGTGTGTCGCACGCATTTCCTCCCGCAAAAAATAACAGACTGTTTTGCATCGGTAATAAACGCTATGGCTACTCCCCTACAGTCCGCCGCGACCGTTGGCCCGTGTTGCTCTATGGGTACAAGGAACCCATATAGTTTCACCATGTCCGTATGTCCGTCCGTCTGCCTGTTGTCTCTGTGATAGTTATTACAAAAATATACATTTACATTTTATTCTATTTTACTGGTGGTAGAGTTTCAAATGTTGGAACTCGAGCATGTGAGCACCACCGTATTACCTAAACTATCTGCCACTAAATGGTAGTGTTCGGTACTATCTTTTGTAGTTTGAATTTCTAACAACAACCGTTTATACCGTTGGCAGGCGGGGGGACACTTGACTCTAATGAAAATGTGCACCTTAAAGCTTAAGTCATGAGCAGTTAACTAAATCGAAAAATGATGTTCATACATCCAAAATATTTTTAAAAGAACTGTCCAACGAAATCTTACACTATATGGAAATCTAAAATAAAAAAAATTATTCGCGCGTTACAAGTAGGGGGGAGGTTACCCTAAATATATATTTTTTCATGTATTTATTCTACCACTTTGTCGCCGTGATTAAGTTGTATTATTTGTGCCAAATTTCAAATATCTATAACTAATAGTTTTTGCGCTAAGCCGCGGACGGACAGACAGACAGACGGACCTGGCGAAACTTTATGGGTTCCTTGTTTACTATGGAACCCTAAATGCTTTAAGGGTGTATTGATGATTAAAAAAAAAAACTTAAAAAAATAAACCAAGACCAAAAATCATCACGTCGCCGACTTTATGTGATAAATAGTGTAGTGTTTTGATATGTATGTTAGTCTGTAAGGTATTTATTCTATGGGCCTATTGTTTATCTTAAGCATTGTTGCCTGATTTCAATAAATATATTAAAAAAAAAAATACTGGCGGAATCTCACGAACAAAAGAACCAATTTCCACAGTTATTACTCAGTCAAAAACATAGTCAAACAACCTGATACCCGCGTTTAGAAATTTCAATTTTCAGTTACCAACAAAAACAATGTGAACAAATATTCCAACGGGAAATCGTTATTTATTTTTGGCTCTGGAAATAGATTGTCCTGGAATTAATTCGCTGTTATATCTATGTAATACCTTTAAACGAGCAATTCTTGTATATATATAATCAAGATCTCGGAAACGGCTAAAACGATTTTCTTGAAACTTACAGATTAGGGGTTTTTCGGGTCAAGAAATCGATTTATTTAGGTTCCAGGTCCAAGAAAAGCTCGGTTCCGAGTTAATAATAAATTTTCTTCATAACCGACGACTAACGCCATCTATTGATGAATAGAAGAACCATTAGTCTACTAACGTTAGTCGTATATGCAATTCGTACTAATCGCTACGGAGCGAAGCTCGGTCAACCAGGTACTTTAACAATGAGACAAGGTATACACTTGCGAGCTTTGAAATGGAATCACATATGTATTATGTGATTCCAATTTATGTGATTAATCACATATGTATTATGTGATTCCAATTTATGTGACTCTAATATAAAGCTCGCAAGTGTATATTATCATTGTTAAATAATATAACAGTTCAATCAAATCATTTTAACAATTTTCATGCAAGAACATTTAAAAAGTTATCACTTGAAAGGTAATTTCATTGGCTTTCGAACGCTAATTAAGATTTTTATTTTAATTTCCTCCTGTAATTTTAGGAAATAGTACAACAGGTCGAAATTGTGAACACCTAAAAGAATTGAATAAAATAAAAAGATATTTAAATTTTGTAGAAATTAAACTCGCGGTCACGGGCAGACTGCCCGTGACCACGGTAGCTGGAAAGCAACCGAAACGTCGGGTGTAAGAAGTTTGGGACTGTTGTATACGCGAGAAAATCCGCAAGTTAAATTTCTACACTGTATGAAGCTCGCGAATACCTACGAAAACGTTAATTAAATTTTATGATTTATTTTTTAAGGCATAAAAAAATTTCACACACGGTCTGTTTTTTAAGGTCTTAAGACCTCCAAACCATATCCCTACTAATATTATAAATGTGAAAGTAACTCTGTCTGTTACCTTTTCACGTCCAAACGAGTGAGCCGATTTTGATGAAATTTGGTACAGAGATAGAGTTGACTTTGAGAAAGAACATAGGCTAATTTTTGTCTCCTTTTATTCCCCCATCCCCCATCACCCTAAAATAGTTGGTGGAAATTTGTATGAAGCATCCTACGGTATGTGAACTCTTTGAGTTTAACAAACAATACGTACATCATTTTTTTTTAGAAATCTGCTTCCAATCCTTTATTTAATACGGGGGATGAAATTTGAAGGTATACAATTTTCAAGGTAGAAAGTTAAAACTCGGTATGCGAACTCTATGAGCCTGACAAACAATAAATACATATTTTTTTATTTTACCTACCCCCGTCCCCTTAAAGCAGGGTGTGAAATTTGTATTGGGCTTTCCGCATTGTGCAAGATGGAAAGCCAAAAATTGGTATGCGGGCTCTTTGAACTTAACAAATAATTACGTACATATTTTTTTTTTGAAATCTGCCCCACCCTCTATAATAGTGGGTGGCAATTTGTAAGGAGCATTCCACAATTTTCGAGGTAGAAAGTTGAAACTTGGTATGCGGACTCTTTGAGTCTAACAAATAATTTCGTACATATATATTTTTTTGGCATCACCCCCATCCCCTTATTAAAGGGGGTTAAATTTTTTATTGGACTTTAGCCTCTTTGTTACTAAAGAAAACAACGTTAAAGTTCTTAAAATATATACTTTTTTTTGGAAATCTGCCCCAACCCTCTAAGAGAGGAGGTGATAGTTTGTACAGGTATTTGTCAGTTTTTAATGCCGTTTTTTATGTCGTAAAAATGGCAAACAAGCGTGCAGTTCACATTGATATTAAGTGATGACTGCAGCCTATAGACACCCACACAAAGACCAGAGTTCAGAACGTTACCACTTCTGAGGCCTAAGGTGTTATGCCTCTGTGCCGGAAATTACAGGGCCGTACATTATGCCACCTGACCGGAACACGATAGTACTGAACACTACCATTTAGCGGCAAGTATATTAGGTAATTCGGTGGTACCTACGCCCGCGAGCTCCTTCACTGGAGCTCTACCACAAGAAAATTTGTTTTTTTAAATTTGCCTGAAAATTGGTTTACAGGCTTCTTATGTTATGTACGAAAAATAGTTGCATCAATATTGGTATGGGACTTACCGCAATTTTCAAGGTGGGATATTAGCGAACAGACTCTTTGGTACAAAAAAAAAGATAAAGCAAGTTAGGCAATCGCCCGACGCCCGATCCTGCTGACTACGCATCGGACATCCGGCACGTGTTGTGTGGACAGTGCTTACAGTGCTTATTCGGCAACCTAGTTTTAAGTTGTTATTTTAGTTTACTTTATAGATATCTTTTTAATTGTAATTTAGTCTTGTAGTAATAATTAAACATTAAACATCTCTTTTGTAATTAAATATATTTTTTTATAATAATTCCTTCCGCCGTAACTTAACTGGCGCAGTCGTTAGGTTCGCGACGCTCTGCTTTGAATCAAACTCTTCGGGCAGGGTGAACGGTACTAATCGTTACGTTCGCGACCCTCAAGAATCTACGAGCGGCGGACTGGAAAACCTGCTATTCTACAAGGCTCCGGCGGGAGATGCAAAGGAACAAGGTGAGTGCTCGTTGTACGCCCAGTTTCCTGTGCTATATTTCCTGTCGTCAACTTTATATATTTATGTTATATGTGTGTTTGTTCAAAGGCTAAAATCGCTGCAGACAAATTACCTAACATATAGATATTTTTAAAGTTTTTTTTTTTTTGTTGATCAAGTGAATTTTTTAAATGCTCAAATCGCATTATGATTCACATTAGATAATTATTATATTTATTTAAAGAGAATTTAAATGTGTCTACCTACCATGCAAGGTAGTTGCATAGTGCAGAGATAGAAAAGTGAAATTGATTAGCTAAAATCGCAATCGATATTGCACTGCTTTATCTCAAGTGTGTTGTAGAATCGCTCGAATCGCGATATGTCTCACAAAAAAAATTAAAAAATTTATATATTATTATATGTGTCTACCTACCCTGTTAGGTAGTAGGGAGAAAGATACATACATAAGTATATATGTTGATTAGCTCAAATCGCAATCAATATTATATTGTTTAGATCATTTGAAGTGCATTATATAGTCGCTCAAATGGCGTTAATGTTAACGCGTATATAATTAACATTTATATACTTACCTATTATATTTCGAATTAATGTATATGTGTCTGTATATCCTGTAAGGAGTTGGCGCAAAAATACATAGATGTAGGTATATTGATTAGCTCAAATCGCAATCGATATTATACCTACTGTTTAGATAGTTTGAAGTACGTTGTATAGTTGCTAAAATCGCATCATACAATTCGCATTGAATAGATAATTATATTTTTTTAATAGTATATGCATCTGTATACTCTGTGAAGCAGTTAGCGTGAGGATAAAAATTTTATTTATGTATTTTTCGATTAGCTCAACTTGTAATCGTTAATACACTGACGACTATTTATATACTTATTTATATTTTTACATACACTTTAATTTATGATATTTTTTTTTCTTTTGTTTTTATAGAATATTGCATATAATTATTAGATACCTATATATTATATTAATATACTATATAGTATATTAACTATATATAATAATGAAAATAGCACACACTAAGTTATCTAGTTCCAAATTCGTTTCGAAATTACTACCAAATTACGACCATAATAGTCCAGAGTTACAACATTATTTTATTAGAGAAATTATTTCATTATTACTAAATAGAGCAGTCCGATCGAATCCCGTTATTACAAGTTTGATAAAACAGAAATTTAGCGGATCGGATATTAGTACTATTGCGCCTGAAGTATCGCTTGGGAGTTGGCAGAACATCAGGTGTACTTTGACAGGTATGTCAAGCGAACCGCCCCAGGAGATTCAATTGATGCAAAAACTTTTTAGTTTAAGTCGACCAGATCTTGTTCCTTCTGAAGAAATTACTTAGAGCTAAAAAGATTAAATAGAGAATACTTAAAATCTTTATACATAAGAAAATAATATTAATTGCACTGCCCCATAGTTTAAGACGTGGTATTATGACAGTTGTAATCTATTCAGTACCGTTCTATTTATAAAAACAACTACAGGCAACTACAAAACTTTAAGACAAAATATCTCATTTATATTATTTAGTAAATAATGTTATTCAATCTGAAGAACAACAATTGTTTACATTTAATACCTATTTATATTTAAACAAGCTTTTAGACGGAAATCAAGCAAATATTAATTTCACTGTAGATAAATACTACTACTTTCAACAATAATCAAGTAATGAATAGAATACGATTTCTGCAATTATAAATTAATAAGTACTAACATTTTCATTTCATTTGATTTACTAATGTCCATTACTATTATTTCATACCACCGATGGTTGACTGGTAGAGAACGCTTTTAGCGTTAAGTTCGCCATTTGTTTCAATATCCATACTGAGGCAATAAATAATAAATAAATAACTAAAACAAATGAACTTAAAAATCAACTAGAGTTTAGCTTACCTACATACACTCCAAGAATTTTTTTTATATATCATAACTTTTGTTCAATTAGAAGTACATAATGCACCCTAGTATAATACCCTTATAATTAAATATAAGGTATTCTAAAAGTAAATTACTTTAGATCCATAGGTAGTATAAGCATCAAAAATATTAATAGAAAAAGCCTTATAGTACAGAGCACACTCTAACATTCATATTATATATCTTATCCACAACAACCTTTACGACCTTATCCATCTTAACTCCACTCCCAATAAACAAACCCTACCATTGTTCCTAAAACCTTATACCTTACACTGGGAAGCAATGAGTACTCGTACCTGAAAGAGAGCTGCATGAGGATCACTATCACGAGCGATTGCCAAATGGATATCCTGAACCGCACCCTGAAGACTAACATCAATACGGTAACAAGAGATGAAATAATCCCACTTCCCAGCAAGACAGTTACCCTAGACGGCATCCAGTAAAATCTGCAGTTGGACGATATTGAACTGGACAGCATTCACGAGCTGATGGACCGAGCTGAAAACATCCAGGAAGCTGAGATCGATTGGCAAGCTATGATGGCTACACCAAGTTGGACAACAGTCGGATTAAACGTCATCCTGATAGCGGCAACATCATGAAAGCTATACCAATGGAGATGGCGAAGGAGAAGCGAGCCTAGCACCGAGGACGCTGCAGGAAGCTGCGGGACGCGCTTCCATCTTAAGGAGGGAGGAGTTAGGCAATCGCCCGACGCCGGATCCTGCTGACTACGCATCGGACATCCGGCACGTGTTGTGTGGACAGTGCTTACAGTGCTTATTCGGCAACCTAGTTTTAAGTTGTTATTTTAGTTTACTTTATAGATATCTTTTTAATTGTAATTTAGTCTTGTAGTAATAATTAAACATTAAACATCTCTTTTGTAATTAAATATATTTTTTTATAATAATTCCTTCCGCCGTAACTTAACTAGCAGTATCTATAAATAAAACAAATATTAATACTTTTGGCAAAAGATAAGAGGCAGTGTTACCAATTTCCTTTGATGGATGGGGGGTCGCATGTTTTTTAAAACGCGCTTACGCTGTCTTCTTGATCTGCACTTAAGTAGCGGCCGCGCTACCTATGCTCTGAATAAAACGGTTGATTCTACATTGACTATTTCTTTGCTTTTGATTTTGTAATTTAATTGAAGAATTGAAACTACTGTTCCTAGAGACTTAAAATTTGGTACAAGGGTTACTTTCATGATGTTTAAGAAACCATTTTTAGTGATAATAAAATATAAAGGACTATATGACAATAGGTATAAACATTTTGGATTACAATAAAAAATGATCTGTGTAGACGAAAGGGACACATTCTGTCCTAAAACGAGAAAATGAAGAATTAAGTGGTAATTTTTTTTTATGTAAATGTAGTGGCAAACGAGCATGCAATTCACATTGATGTTAAGTGATGACTGCAGCCTAAAGACACACAAAGACCAAGGTCAAAATGCAGATGCGTTACCACTCCTAAGGCCTAAGGTGTTATGCCTCTGTGTCGGAAATTACAGGGCTGTACCGTTATGGAAAGTTTCTCATTCCTGAACTAAACAGTATAAAAATTGGTATACAGGCTCATGATTAGGAATAGTAAAAATTATCTGTTTAAGTGAAATGGACAAAATTTCCCCCTAAATGAAAAATGGAAGGGTACTGTTTGTATGGAATTGAGGTTAAAAATTGTGTGGGATTTTTGGTTGTTTCTAAGTTAGAGATTTGAAATGTGATGTTCCAGTCTTTCTGTTAGGAATAAAAAAATAGGTACGTGTATCAGTATTTTGTCAAAATCACCCCCAAACTTTCATATATAAGGGGTTAAAATTAAATAGAGATTTTTGAAGTTATAGACGTGATTAAGTACTCCACATATAGGTAACATAAAAAAAAGGTACGCGACGGGAAACTTGATTGGGACATTTCCATGGGATTGTGAAATTTAAATTATTTATAAAACGACATCCACGCGGGCGAAGCCGCGGCCAACAGCTAGTTTTGTTATATTTTAAAATATAATGTCTTTTATTTTTACGTTCCATGACATAAGTAATAGTTTTGGGTATGATATCAAAAGAGGTTGAAAGCTAATAAAATGACCTTTCAAATGATATACCGCATTCTATTTTTTTTTTCACAGAGAGTTTTAAACAACCCCAGTTTATGCAATTCCAGTAAAAAAATGTATTTCCAAGGTAAGGTATTTTTTGGCATGAAAGGAAAACATACTGGTTTAAGATAAATACGCTTACACTCACAGCCTCACATTAGGCCTACTTAATACAAACCTGTGTCGTGGGTGCCGCTGTAGTCCGCTGTACACACACAACACATACACAAACACTCAGACCCGAAACAAATATCTGTAGGTATGCTTGTTTGCCACTTCAATACATAAAAAAGAAACAATATTTAATCTTAAAAATCATAACAGATAATTCATTTATTTTTGTTAAGAAATATACAAGCTATAAACCTATTTCAAAAGCTACAATTATAAGTCTAAACAAATTAAAATTGATCCAATAGTCCAACAAAGAGTATACAAATACTACGTAAACAAACGTCAACGTCAACCTACCATCAGAAAATTCATTTTGTACTGTCACTAACAAATAGTCACAACTTGGTTACTACTCAAATACTAGAAGCAATTATATTACTCGAAATATTATTTCAGTTATTTATTTCAGTATGTAAACAGATTTTCGCAGAATCATTGTTTGGGTCAATTGTTATTATGCAGAAGTGGGTTATATATATTATCTTTATCTAGTTTTATCATCAAGTAAAGCGACGTATATTTTTACCCCCTTATTCATAAACGTACATTAGATACGTTTTAGCTATAGAATGCTTTGTCTTTGTCAGTTGCATTGTCAAATGACCAGGATAGAAAGAGACAAAGTGGACATTAGCAACACTTTAGCTAAAATACGTTTATGAATAAGGGGGTTAGTCTGTAATCTAAGTGTCATTGATAGGAAAAAGAGATATTTGTAAAATTGGACCTAGTATTGGTATTGGTGTACCTACTCTTTGTGTGTTTGTAAAATACATGGGAAAAAGTAAAAGGTATGTATTGTACACAGAGGAAGTAAAATACTGGGTACAGTATCCAACAAGAAAAAATGCACATCGACCTCAGGAAGAGACGTCGACTTAATTCGGATCTGTAGAGCATTATCTCTTTCGCAACTTACCTATTTGACGTTTGTCGACCATTTCGATCAAGTTTTGACCAATACCGGACTACGGATGCTTACGTAGGCAGTGTGTAGCAGAGATAACGCTCTATAAAGCCGAAACTAGCCGATGTATGGTAGGTATGTGATGTAGATACACATAGAAAGTAAAACACTCGTTATGGTAGGTGTAACTTATCATCACCATCGTTTCAGCTGAAAAACATTTCGACAACAGCTAGGCAAAATCCTTTCCAATGACGCCCACAACAATGTTGTGTGTCATTCGGGGAGAATAAGCCATTAGAACTGCCTCAGTAGCTTAGTGGTAGCAGGCCACTACTACTACGCTGGGATCCTGGGTTCGATTCCCGGGTCGGAGGCTATCAGAGATAACGGTTTAAAATCCTTTATCTCTGGTTCTATTGGGATTTTCCATTTTCCAGAAATTCCCCAGTACCTCGGAGTTTGGTAATGTGCCCGGATATGTCAACAGGCTCACTACCTGTTACATGTGCCAAAACGTAACCGGCGAATCGTGGGTGTTTGCATGTATGCTTGAATACATGCATTAACCTCTGATTACCCCTTCGAGGATTGCAAGCGTGAAGTTACGTAAGCAATTATTTAAAAAATCGTTTCGTGTAAATAGAAAACCTATTTCTCACAAAAAGACACCGATAAGGAACCGATGTTAACTAATATTTTCGAATACAATTTTCAGTTAAATCTACAATTTAATCAAAAATGTTCAGACACAGCATAGTCACTTTAGAACAACCTGTTTACTTATTACATGGGGACAAAACAGCCTGTAAATGGATCACCCACTTTGTCGTTATTCAATGTAAGCATATTTTTATAAAATTAAATGTTCTCTTCCTCATTTCTTTTAAGATATTATGGTATCCTGGAGGGGGAGTATGAAACGTCAAACATCTTTGTTCTTGCAAACTTTTATGCCCATGGATTGACTTACAAACAGACAGGTTACCTTAAGTTATCTGACACAACTCCAGAAGAGTTGTCAACTCGCAGCCAGTCTTGAAGGACTCTTTTGACATCAGTTTTGTAGACTACTTATTGTAGTGCTGAGAAACCATCTCGAAAACCGCTCTGTTGAGCAATACCGCGTATCCACAGAGAATGGGGTGGAACTTATTTCTTCGCTGGATAGAAAGAGACAGTGGAACAATAGGTCGAAACCTGTCTGAGTGTGGGGTCAAGAGTCTTAGGTATCGGTGCGCATGTATAAAGAGAATGATGAATGTAGAAGAAGCTCGGTGTGTGTCAGGACCGGGATATCTGGCGCTTCATACTCTCTGGCTACTGCGTAAGGAACTAGGCGTAAAGACATATAAATACATACAAAAAAAGGGTTATCTCAAAAAGATAATTTTTTCTCAGGTCTCTTAGCCTTTGTCGGTTCAGCCACCATCCAGTCCTGTCTCTGGTCACCAGAACACGCCACATATGACTACGACAAGCTGGCTCGCATCATGTACCTCTTCGACTCCCAAGCTTGCGGCTACAACTTGAGGGCTTCCAGGTCCATCAGTAATCTGCAGTTTGACAATGATACTCATGGACTAGACTTGCTACCTATTAAGTGGATGCCGGCGATTGTTACTGTGTCTACAAGGCTCTCGGCTAAAACTAGAAGGTTTGCGAATATTTTTACTTTTTCTCTCAATATAAACACGATTTTTAGTGGCCATAAAGTCCACATCAAGCTTAGGAAAGAGCCAATCGGCTAGAGTAGGCTTTGTAGGGCGATATTTGTACAGCACACTGTCAACGTTAGCACTGATAGTCTGGCATTGGTCAAAACTTAAACAAAATGGTCGACAAACGTCACAGGTAAGGAATTGTAGCGTCCACTACATTAAGGCGCCAACTAGTGAAACACAGACGAAACCTCACAGTACTTGTCTAGTACGGTAGATGGCGTGTCAATCGAATAGCATCGCAAATACGAAGATTTCTCAAGAGTTGGCATATATACAACTTCCCAACGTCAATCGTTGGGCCGCGTTCCGCCAGGCGCTACCAATTCGCCTGGTCGGAGGATCCTTCCATTTCATTGGTGGAACACTTCCATTCATTTCCGCACACTATGAAAGTGATACCTTACGTTCTCCCGCGTGGTAGAGCTCCGTCACTGGAGCTCTACCACCAGTCAACTTACTGTACCTACTAATCTATCTGTCACGTAATGGAACTATTAATGCTGCCGTGGTCTTTTTATATTTTAGGCATCGTGATATTTAAAGCTCAGAGACAATTTGGTGATATTCAAGGAGTAGGAACGCATTTGCATTAACACGATAACTTATAACATACCGCTAATGCAGTCGAAGCGCGCATGGCCTGAAGCGGGCATGGCCTCGCGGCTGGTGTAGATCATAAGCGATCTACACGGTTAAGCACTACGGGCGCGGTCGGGTAGTGTGATGGGTGACCGCTAGTGGCAAATTAAAATGCGCATTTTCGTGCTCCCGAGGGCACGTTAAGCCGTCGGTCCCGGTTGCTATCGATAGACAGCAGTCGTTAAAACTTGTCGGAAGCCTTATAGGCGGTTTGAAAACATCCGACACGGGGTTGATCACTAACCAACCCTTCACCAATCCGTATTGGAGCAGCGAGCAGCGTGGTGGAGTAAGCCCCAGACCTTCTCCCAAAAAGGGGAGAGACTCGTGCCCAGCAGTGGGACGTATAAGGGTTGCCATAATAATAATTATTATTTTAATGAGCTTTGGTCCATGTTGGCATCGGCTGAAATAATGCCTAACATGCAAGTTATCATTTTAACCTATTACAAAAAATACCTCCTTCTTAAAACCTTTTCATAAAAAGTAAAGTTGCTCTTAGGGCGGTCTCATTTAGCCGAGACCGTATCCGAGATTACCACTAGACATTTATCTTAAGTATCTTCGGAAGGTACGTTAAGCATTAGGGGGTTGAGCACTGCATGTTATTTAATTCACCAATCAATTTGTGTACATTTTGATTTTATTTGTTATGAAATAACAATTGGTGATGACGAATTTGTATTTAATTTATTCGTTAAAGTACGTATATTATTATCTTAATATATATAAATCTCGTGTCACAATGTTTGTCCTCAATGGACTCCTAAACCACTTAACCGATTATAATAAAATTCGCACACCATGTGCAGTTCGATCCAACTTGAGAGATAGGATAGCTTACATTACGCTATGACTAATCTAAGGAGCAGAGCAGCGCGGGCGAAGCCGGGGCGGGCTGCTAGTATTATATATAGTTTTGCCTAAATTAAGGAGTAACCCCCTTATTCATAAAAGTACATTAGATACGTTTTAGCCATATAATGCTTTGTCTTTGTCAGTTGCATTGTCAAATGTTAATGTCAAATTTTTATTTTTATTTTTAAATGTACACTTAAGCTAAAATACTTTTATGAATAAGGGGGTAAATGTTTAGCATTACTGCTTACAATCTAAGCCTATCAAATTATAATACGATAGCACTAAACTTTTTATGAACCCAAAGTAATAAACTTCATCTTTGAAGCTGTATTAAGGTATAACAAACGATTTGAATAGCTGAAAATGATTTAGTATTTTACGCTTCTTCTCTCAATATAGCGTACAAGGTGCGGGCCCAAGCTCCATACATTTTGGAACATCTCCTTTAGTTCATGAAACTATATTACGGGATCCAGTGCACAATCTCTCACCGCTAATCCCGGTTAGCACTTAAAGGGTAATGAAGGCGGTTAAGCCAAGTCATCATTTTTGGTCCGTTTCCTTCTCACCTCAATTTGTGCGATGTCCCAAATATAAGCTTAAGGTAATTATACGGTGACGGAGGTTAATGAAGACCGTTGCTTTATCTAATTGCCGTGTTATATTGCGGTGGTAATTGCTTTGTTGCATTACGATTATTTTTTAATGTATTCTATAGGTCGAGTTCTGTCTGATGGTGGGGTCAAAAGTCTTAGGAATCGGCGTGCATGTAAGAAGAGAATGATGAAGGTAGACGAGGCACGAGAGGTTTGTCAGAACCGGGATATCTGGCGCTCTACACTACCCCGTTAGGGACCTGGCGTGAAGATACAACTACAACTATAAGAGTGGCAGTTAGAGCAAATACAAGCAAATTCATAATAATATATGGGTGAAAACTGGTGATTTCATCGGTATCTACTTTAAACCTTTTTTTTACTGTTGGTTAAGTCGCAGTGTAGGAATTCGAGGGCGTAGGCACCACCGTATTACCCAATCTATCGGCCGCCAAATGGTAGTTCAGCACTATTGTGTTCTGGTTAGATGGTAATTTATGGCGGCCATATAACTATCCCAGACTCCCAGAGACATAACAACTTGGGACCCAGGGGTGACAACGTATCTGCATTTCGATCTGTGGTTTTTGTGTAGATGTCTATAGGTTGCAGTCATCACTTAACATCCATGTGAGCTGCATGCTTGTTAGCCACCTTCGTTCTATTTAACCGGAACACGAGTGCTGAACACTACCATATGGCGGCAAATAAATTGGATAATGCGGTGGTGACTACGCTCTCGAGCCCCTACACTGGAACTTTATCACCAGCATTCGCCAATTCCATGACATAAATCCAATATTTTTGTCATCAGATACATCGATTTGAGTATTGGCGTACACGTGGTCTGGCTACTCTCTGCTCTGGCCTTGCGAATCATGCACAAGACCAAACAGTCCAGTCTACTGAAAC
The DNA here is from genome assembly GCA_036365455.1 of Macrosoma leucophasiata. NCBI lineage: Eukaryota > Metazoa > Arthropoda > Insecta > Lepidoptera > Hedylidae > Macrosoma > Macrosoma leucophasiata. The sequence goes on along the minus strand of JAWQUS010000003.1, from coordinate 20,627,580 downwards.
TCTTACTTGGCATCTTCTTCTACGTCTCTGTTTCTGTGATCGCCTTCGACTTGTCCATGGCCATTGTTTATGTTGCTCATATACAGCAGAGTTTGACTAAAGGTACTTATGATTCTCTTTAAGTCGGCTCTACATTTGCGGCGCGAATAGCCGCGTTAGCCCGCGACTTTACGAGTGTAGACGTTGTTCACGCCTTCTCGTTCACGCTTCGCGCCGTGCCCCGATCATTGTCGGTTTTTTGGCCCGCGACAAAGGTTTTGCGGGGCATGAACGTGAACGCATAAACACTCGCAATATTCCGCAGTAGCGTATAGGGAAATCACGTCGTCATCCATTATAGCCATGAACAAAACTGTTAAGCTTTGTGAGTGTGGAGGGACACAGTTTACGCGCAGATCACGGCGTTTATCCACAGCGCGACGTCACATGCGAGTGTAGAGCTGGCTTTATACAGTTTATACGCAAACGTAACTTCACGCTTGTAATCCGCTTACCAAGCATGAAAATTGTGGCATGTTCTCCCCTTATTCAGTTTCTTCATTTATTTCATTTAATTAGGCTCCTAGAGAGCATTTTTAAATCGCCATTTTTTAAAAAACTAACCTATAGTGAATAACCACTAATAATAATCAAAAATATTTAATAAATTAAAAAAAAAACGAAACAATTATGTATATGGAAAGAAAGCCTGCAGGGCAATGATGCACCACTCTGTAGTAGGCATCTTTGGGAAAGACTTTTGCCCAGCTGTGGACTTCTTTCGTCTGAAGTGATGATGATGATGACACAAACTAACAAAAAAGCTTTCATGTCAATCTAAGTTACAAAAAGATTGCCAAAATTCACTGGAATAAGTATTTTGTGCGGTTTAAGCGAGATTTAATGATGTAAATAAAAAACCTATGTTCTTTCTCAAGGCAGCTCTATCTCTGTACCAAATTTCATTAAAATCGGTTCAGTCGTTTGGACGTGAAAAGGTAACTGGCAGACAGACAGACAGAGTTACTTTCGCATTTATAATGTTAAGTAGGGATTCACATTTATAACAATACTATTAAAAATAAATACACGCAGCCAAATATAGAACCTGCTTTTGTTAAAATGATAAAAAAATTAACATCTTACCCTAACATGCATAAATAAAAAACCAAAGTTTTTTGTTGACAGGCATGATACTAAGGTACAGCGGCTGGAGTGTAGAAATGAAATTAAAAAGTTACGATGACTTCGGAGGATGGTTGCCCATGGTCGCCTCGGTTTGCTGGATGAGGGGAATCATCATTCTGGGCCTGAACATCTACTCCTGCAGGGCAATCAGGTTGATGCGCAAAAGAATAAAGAAGAGTGAAGTGAAGAAAAGGTTGGTCTTGGAAGAAAATCCGCCGATACCGGAAGCGAAATTCGAAGGGCCTATTGATGATAAAGTGCTTTATTATAGGACTGGAGAACATAAACCTTATGTGAAAAAAAACAAGTCGAACTTGTTTTACTAATATTTTTGTGCGATTTGTAAAATGTTTGACAGCTGGCGGAAAAATATGCAAGAAATATATGTGTAATAAAAATAGCCGAATCTTTACTTTTACTGGGTGGCTTTTAGGATTCAAACGATGAATATGGTTTTATATATCTACTAGCGGCCCGCCCCGACTTCGCGCGGTGCAATGTTGCCTACCCTCTCCTATTCGTCTTAGCGTGATGATTATACATAGATATAGCCTGAAGTCTTCCTCGATATCTTTTACAGTTTAGGCAGCGTACGCAAAATAAGTAACTTTTCTGGTTGATTTTTTAAACCATGTGTATGAAAAAACCCAAATATCTTAAGAAACCCTATTTTTTCCAAAATAAAATATAGCCTATGTTACCCGTGGATAATGTAGCGTTCGAATAGTGACGATATCTTTTATAATTTAGGCAGCGTACGCAAAATAAGTAACTTTTCTGGTTGATTTTTTACACCTTGTGTCTGAAAAACCCAAATATCTTACGGAATCCTATTCTTTCCATAGTAAAATATAGCCTATATTACCCGTGAATAATGTAGCTTTCGAATAGCGAAAGAATTTTTTAAATCGGTCCAGTAGTTATTGAGCCTATTCAAAACAAACAAACAAAAAAATATTACCTCTTTATAATATTAGTATAGATTGGTGAAAACGCATGAATATTCGTGCAAAAGTCTTTCTACCTTATTCATAAACGTACATTAGATACGTTTTAGCTATAGAATGCTTTGTCTTTGTCAATTGCATTGCCAAATGTGCAGGTTAGATAAAGACAAAGGAGAGATTAGCAACACTAGCTAAAATACGTTTATGAATAAGGAGCTTTGAGTTTATCGCGAACAGACAGACAAACAGACACTCGTGAATTTGTCATAGACGTTCTTGATCTGATATACTCGTAATATGGTCTGACATAATAACTTTCTACCAATCACAGGAATGTAAGCATTACGGGCGCGGTCGGGTGTGTGATGGGTGACCGCTAGTGGCAAATTAATATGCGCGTTTTCGTGCTTCAGAGGGCACGTTAAGCCGTCGGTCCCGGTTGCTATCGATAGATAGCAGTCGTTAAACCCTGTCGGAGGCCTCATGGACGGTTTAAAAACATCCGACAGCGGGTTGGCCACTAACCCGTATCTCCACCAATCCGCATTGGAGCAGCGTGGTGCAGTAAACTCCAGGCCTCCCCCAAAAAAGGGCAGAGACTCGTACCCAGCAGTGGGACGTATAAAGGGTTGCCATTATTATTAATCCACTTATTTATTGATACAACTTATTAAATATTTTTTTACATATGTATGTATAAAAAAAAAACAACAAATATATATATAAAAAATTAAAAAATAGTGTGCCGCCGGCAGCGAGAGCAGGGTCCAAGCTGCCGGTGGTTAGGGACACAGAGACAGGAACCTCCTCACTATACGTGCCGTGCCGAGGAGTACTGCTTTCTGTATCAGACCCTTGATCCATCCATCTAGCGAGAGCCTCTTGAGATGTTGGTCGAGGCTCTTCGCTATCAGCCCGTTCACCGATACGACTATCGGCACAATGATGGCCGAATCCACATCCCACATGGCGACAACCTCGTGAGCCAGATATTATTTATTATTTATTATTAAGTCTCTCGTCAGCACGGGGTCCAATTTGAACCCCGGACCTTTGTCAGGCTTGCGCGGGGACATGGGGGGTCCAACACGTAGAGGCCCTTTCGAGAATTTTGATCTACTTTGTAATGGGTTATATTCGGCGGGACCTCTCTCTGACTGCATCAATAGTTAATACAGACACAGACAGACCCCGCAGAATATAATGAGACTATTGTAATGAAAAGTGATTTGCCAAACTTTGGGCTATGTAGGTGAACTGGGGGGACTAGCTGGCTGGGCCTATGGAGTGAGATCCGGCACCTGCCTATATTCAACAACTCACATTATCGAATCCTACTTTAGGCAGGTGGTGACTCGCCTCTCCTTGGTGGGCCCCCCAAACAGCCAACCCGATGGTCGACAGGGGGCAACACTGTTGAGAGAGGCTGGGGGTGTCGAGAGGTGTGGCCCCGGTTTCACCATCACGAGCGAGTAATCTCGAGCTCGGAGCGGGCTTCCCCGCTATTATGCCTTTAGACACTTCCACCCCCGAGTGTATGGTTCTTTCAGAAATTTAGACAACTGCCTATTATCTAAATTTCTGCAAATGCCATACCTCTAGCACCCCACTCTGACCGGCCAATGAAGGCGAGCCAGAGGTGAGAGACCTGATGCTCTGTCCGGCCGTGCCTCTGTGTGGCGGACGAGGCGGAACCCAGTTCTCTCGGAGGAACTCGAGATGATGGTAGGGGGTGGTGTCGCTACTCACCAACAGCTCGCCACAAGCTGCTCTGCCCCCTTATTATTAATATTATTATAATCACAGAGCGTCGCATTTTCATTTACTAAGACACTCGCATAAAAATTGTTATTAATACATCTGAAATGATCATAACCATAAATCAGTGAAGCGAATCTATTACGTCAGCTACGCAATATAGCGGCCAGGTAAATAATCATCAAGCAATATCCTACCTGAAATATAACAAAAAAGAAAAATGAAAGCGAAAGCTGATGACACGCCATTTATCACAGATATTGCTACGAAAACGATTCCAAGATTCAATTTAAACGAAGATGCTATTAAATTTTTCATTATCACTTCAACAGCTAGAGGATGGTCATTAATTTTGGACTTGGTGTAATCGAAACGAAGATTTTCAGGCTGCGTGTTGGTTCGCGGTCCACTTGAGATTGTTTGTCGTTGGATTGCCTCAGTAATGAAGTTAAGGAGAGATTCTGTTATTGGTTTTAATTAGACGGGGGTATGGTTGAATAAATGAGCTCGGTTTTTAATATTTATGCTCGTATTATAGTTATTTTGTATGTTAAAGAAAGTAACAGTTGTAGGAGACTGGAAGTATTATCATGATATGAGTTTTGTACGGCCCAGAAATTTCTATCACACAGAGGTATTGCTTCCTACATATTCAGCTGCATAAGTCGCAGTGCATCGGCATGACACATCTTATATTTAAATCACCATTTTCTTGTTATAAAAAAGCGTCTTAGATCTTACTTATTTCATTGTAAAAAAAACATGTGCCTCCCAGTATTTATGAAATAGCAGCCCCGGCTTCGCGCGTGTGCAATTTCACCTACCCTCTCTTATTCATCTTAGCGTTCTGTTAGCCAAAGCCTTCCTCGATAAGTGGGCTATCTAACACTGAAAGAATTTTCAAATCGGACCCGTACTTTCTGAAATTAGCGCGTTAAAGCAAACAAACAAACCCTTCAGCTTTATAATATTACTAGCGGCCCGCCCCGGCTACGCGCGGGTGCAATAATACTACCTACCCTCTCCTATTCGTCTTAGCGTGATGATTATAGATATAGCCTAAAGCCTTCCTCGATATCTTTTATAGTTTAGGCAGTATACGCAAAATAAGTAACTTTTCTAATTGATTCTTTACACCTTGTGTTCAAAAACCCCAAATATCTTACGGAACCCTATTTTTTTTTCAAAATAAATTATAGCCTTTGTTACTCGTGAATAATGTAGCTTTCGAATATTGAAAGAATTATTAAAATCGGTCCAGTAGTTTTTGAGCCTATTCAATACAACCAAATAAACAAAGTTATCCTCTTTATAATATTAAAGTAGGTATAGATATCTTTTTAATTTCCTAGACAATTTTAGTGACAGACACTTGTTTGATTTTTCCAATAAATCAATCGAGTTAAAACCGTACAACGTAACCATCACATGAGAAAATTTCGGGCTTGGCATAAAACGGGGAAACATTTCACTGACTTCTAATAAGTTCGCGGCCCACTTGAAATTGTTTATCCTTGATTGTCGTTGTAACGAAAATAAGAACCCTGAGATTGGTTTTAATGAGATGGAGATGTGGTTAAATAAATGAGCTCCCTCAATGTCTGGACGTTCATTGTTATCTTTTATCAAAGTAAGTGACACCTGATTATAATAAAATAGCTAGTAACAAGTTTAAGTTTTTTAAAAAATAGGCTTACACTCACCGTACCTAATGTAGGTATAATTCTGTGTCGTGGGTGCTGTTTTACACACACACAACACATACACAAAAACAATGATTTTTACCACCTGATGGATAGTGGTCACCGTCGCCTATGAACATTTGCCAACGCGCTGCCAGGCCTGAAGGACTCTTTTGACGCCATTTTTGAAGAATCCCATATTGTAGCACCGAGGGAACACCTCAGAGGGAAGTTCGTTGTCGCCAAAACTTCATTGTAAATGTTCTGGTAATGTAACCATCGTTTTACTCGAATTAGTGACTATGACTCCGACTGTCGGACTGATAATTAATTGTCTGACTGACTTACGCTGCTTCTTACGAACACGAAATAACGTCTTACTTGACACTGGCAATATCCGTATTAGCGATGCCATTACTAAAAAAAAAACAAAAAACCAGAGGTTCAGATGCAGTTGCGTTGCCACCTATTGGTTGTTGCATCGACGACTCAAGGCTGCTGTCATCACCTAACATCAATGTGAGCTGTATGATTGGCTGCAGTCATCACCTAACATCAATGTGAGCTGTATGATTGGCTGCAGTCTTCACCTAACATCAATGTGAGCTGTATGTTTGGCTGCAGTCATCACCTAACATCAATGTGAGCTGTATGATTGGCTGCAGTCATCACCTAACATCAATGTGAGCTGTATGATTGGCTGCAGTCATCACCTAACATCAATGTGAGCTGTATGATTGGCTGCAGTCATCACCTAACATCAATGTGAGCTGTATGATTGGCTGCGGCCATCACCTAACATCAATGTGAGCTGTATGATTGTTTGTCATCTTTCTTGCATAAAAAAATATTCCAGCAGCCATCAGCTTCACAGTAACATGGATGGTGCTAAGCTGCAGATTTGCTCCAAATACCTCCGAGCTCCACGAGGTCACTCTGTTGAAGCTCCTCTACCTTTACGAACCTGAAGTCTGCGGCCGCATCTACTTCTACAACCTCACTGTAACAGCTTTCAATGGTATACCATATTCGAGCATTATGTGGCCTGAAGAAAATGTTATTGCTGCAAAATTTCGAGGGTAAGTCTTTTAAAATTGGAAAAATAATCGGATCCTACATCTCCATGATCCAGTAGTCTTCAGCAGAATCTACTTCTCTAGCCTTAAGTCCCGACTACACGGATACGTTTTACCAATAATGACTGTACAAATCGACGGAACGATATAGTCTGGCGAGACGCGGTTTTTCCATCCTCACATCTCTTTCCTGTGCATGTAGCGTCCACTACATAAAGGCGCCAACTAGTGGAACTCAGACGAAACCTCACAGGACTTGTCTAGTACGGTAGATGGCGTATCAATCGAATTACATCGCACATACGAAGATATCTCAAGAGTTGCCATATATACAACTTCCCAACTTCAATCGTTGGGACGCGGCCTGTCAGGCACTAACACCTCGCCTGGTTGGAGGATCCTCCTATTACGTTGGAGGAACACTTTCACCCATTCCTCCACACGCAAACCAATAGTTTGAACTGAAGTATGTTGCCAGTTGCCAAGCTATAAGGGCTATATTTCACCGGGACGCCATGACGACGCAACCAGTCGCCGCCACCTACAAAATCTAATCTCTATGACCGTTACTCACCTGGTGTACGTTTGGTTGCGCAACCCATGTCTCTCTAACTGAACCAAATAGTCCGAGTCATCTTTAAATTTAAACGTAAAACTTTTTTTATGTAATGAAGATGCCAAACAAGAATGCAGTTCACATTGATGTTAAGTGATGACAACAGCCTATAGACACCCACATAGAGATTAGAGATTAAAATATAGATGCGTTGCCAACCCTGAGATCTAGGTTTTTATGTCTCTGTGATAGTTATTACGGGGCCATGCATTACCATCTAACCGGAACACGATAGTGCTGAACACGACCATTTGACGGCAGATAGATTGGGTAATAACTTAACTGTCTGATTTACAGAAAAATACAATTATGGTTTATTTTCCACGTATCCTGGTTGCTATTGAGCATCGTGAATGCAACCCAGAAACATCGGCCCTGTGGATTTTTTGCCGCATCTTTACCATTCACTCTGATTGGCGTGGCGTTACTGGTTTTGGATCTACTCCTCATGGGACTATTTCTAACAGATTTAAAAAATACATCTACAGAGAGTAAGTTCTATAATTATCATTTACTGTCTCATAAAGTCTTTAACAGCGTCATGTGAGAGCGGAGATAGAAAGCCAAATAAATTTAATATTCTCTATTTAAAAATCTACCGCACTTTTTCTTCATTCATTACTCCTTTCATCTCTGCCTACCCCGTGAGGGACTTGGCGTGATACATACATCAATACCCTTTTCACGTTTTTCTATGTCATGATGTGGCTAACAAGCATACAGTTGTCATTGATCCACCCTAATAATTTTGTACCTTTTGTGTGCATTAAATTTAAATAAATAAAAATAAATTGATAGTAAGTAATACATATATGTCTACATCTACATATATGTAACCAGAGATTTCAGAGGCCCAAGATCCTGAGACCTTTTCGCCGGAAATTACAGGGCGGTACATTACCACCTGAATGGAACACGATAGCGCCCAACACTACCATTTGCAGCTGCAAATAGATAAGGTAATCCGGTAGTGCCTACGCTCGCGAACCGCTCCGTCACGTATTGGCCTTGTAATATCCAAAACTTTCATTAATTCAAAACCAACTGGTCCCGTATTTAAAGATAGCACAGAATCGCACAGCACCACATCCACCAATAGCACAGAATCGATAAACTTATCTTGCTCACTTCCAATAGATTAGCACGGAGTAGAGCTAGGCTCAATAATTGATGCGTTAGTCTTTGACCGGGACCAGCTTTGTGCTAGGTTAGTTAGACATTCATCGGGTGAAGTCGTTTTGAAAGACATCCGATGAGATTTGAGACTGAATGGGATTGAAATTGACTTCAGTTTGCCTTTAATATTGTAAATCTCGTTCCATTTCAAAGAAAGACTGATGAATAGCTAGAGATTGTTTCACGGTACGGTGTAAAATATAAAGGTATATTTTTACCGAATCTCCATTTTTTTGTCTAAATACGTAAATGAACCTTTTAAAATTAAGCCGGTACAAATCTTTGAAAACAGTCATGATAATCACGATGTTGTTATTCTGCTTCATATTGTTTTTTTTTTTTAACATCAAAGAAACTTAAATTGTATGGATACTCCTTTCATATGTATTCTGTCCTAGCCACAGACTAATCAGCCTTCCTTGGTTCCATAGTCGATGGTCCTAGCTAATATTCAAAATTATAAAAACATATCTATTGGGATTTTTCCATTCTCTGGAAGTTTCCCAGTACCCCGGAGTTTGGTATATGCCCGGAGATGGCAACAGGTTCGCCACCTGTTACATGGGCCAAAACGTAACCGGCGAGTCATGGGTGTTTGCATGTATGATTGAATGCATGCATTTACCTCTGCCTACCCCTTCGTGGATTACAGGCGTGAAGTTACGTATAAAAACATATTGAGTTTATTTTATAGTTATTTTGTATAGATAAGTGCTTATTTCAAACACGGAAGACTAGCGAGGAATCGTAAGTCCAATATGCAGAGGCTCTTTTGATCATTTCGATCCAATTTGTAATGGTACATTATTATAATAAAAACTAGCTGCCGTGACAAACCTCGTATCGCCTTAAAGGATATTAAAAAAATGCTAAAAAATCGAAATAATCATTTTGGTGATAATTACTTTTACCATTTAGGGGATATAAAAAAATAGACCACAACCGATTCTCATACCTACCAAATATACACACAAATTTTCATAATGATCGGTCCAGCCGTTTTATAGGGGTATTATTATAAACACTGTGACATGAGAATTTTTTGGAAGATATATGTGTCACATCTTCTATATTGATTTCTGTTATTTCTATTATTAGATCATACAAAGTTTAATCAATTTCTGTACCTAATATTATTTTATATAGCTTCCTATTCAATGTAATAAAATTTACTTCCTAGTGAAGCCATTCGAGGCCTGGGTAATTCGTCTTGGCTATGTTGCTTATACCTATTATATGGTTATTTCTTGCCGTCTCTGAAAGCAATCGAGATAATTTGAATGTTGTTATTCATTTTGTGGGCGTTGGGCAGTGACTAAATAAAATCTAACAGTCAATAGTCTGACGCCCGTGGCATTAATAAGTCACGCAAATATTGTTAAGCATAGCATCTAGATCCAAGCTAAGAATGTTTTATTATTTTGCCGACCTGGTTAGTCCAGCGGTGTGAGATGACCGTTTGATTCGAAGGGTCGCGGGTTCGATCCCCGCACCGGGACAAATATTTGTATGGCCTCAGATATTTGATGGCCAACAGATATTTGTTTCGGGTCTGGGTGTTTGTGTATGTGTTCTATGTGTACAACGGCACCCACGACACAGGTTTATACCTACTGTGGGGCTGTGAGTGTAAGCGTATTTTATTTTACTTTATGCCCTGAGAAGCCAGGACGGGCAAACCTTTACACAGCTGGAAGAGCTCCAGTGACCGTTGCATTAACCGAATCTACATGGTGCCATGTGGTACTATCTTGTAAAATTTAACTACAAGTCTATTAAAGGTCTGGATAATTTATAGTTTCCACAGGTTACTCGAAAAGCGACCTACACGCGGGCGGTGCCACGGGCAACAGCTAGTTATATATAAAGTATTTATAAACCCGCTTAAATTATATTTCAGCCAACATAATTCATTACATCGACTCTCAAAACAGTGTACGTTGGATGAGAAATGTGAGCCCGTATCTAGAAAAATCTACAGAAGTGGATACCACGTGGATTTGTTTGCTATTGGCATACTGCGCTTGCAGGGGACTTGTGCAATGGATCGTCAATTTTTGGATCATCAAGGACAATTATTTCGAGAGTTTAGCTGTTTATCGTAAGCTGTATTCTATTTTTAATAAATACTAGCGGCTCGTCCCGGCTTCGCGCGGTGCAATGTTGCCTACCCTCTCCTATTCGTCTTAGCGTGATGATTATACATAGATAAAGCCTAAGTCTACCTCGACATCTTTTATAGTTTAGGCAGCGTACGCAAAATAAGTAACTTTTTTGGTAGATTTTTTACACCTTGTGTCTGAAAAACCCAAATATCTTACGGAACCCTATTTTTTCAAAATAAAATATAGCCTATGTTACCCGTGGATAATGTAGCTTTCGAATGGTGAAAGAATTTTTAAAATCGGTCCAGTAGTTATTGAGCCTATTCAATACAAACAAACAAACAAAAAAATATTACCTCTTTATAATATTAGTTTAGATTAGCAAAATAAAAATATACATATTGCTCCGGCATTATAAATAATGGTAAGCCATTTAGGACCATTTTTTTTTCTCTCTCTCCCTCTATAAGTGGACACTGGCCACTGGCCGAGCGCTTAAAGTAAGACAGCGAATCGATTGAGCAGCGATTCAACGACTTTATGTTATGAGAATACCGCCTACGCTTCGTCTGCCGGAATACCGGGAAAAAAATCTGGTACTATAATACGATATTGAAATAATGTAATTTGTGAAGAAAACGTTTCTTTTATTTCAGATCGTCTGCAAAGAGAACGGCAGAGGAAATATGAATTATAAGTCAATAAAGTGTACGAAAATATTTTCCTTTCCCTGTTATTTCTGTCATCGAATGTTCAAAACAATGTGCCGTAATCCCTAGTAATAAGCCTTCGCAGAGTGTCTATCTGTTCTGTCTTTGGGATGGTAAAAATAATAATGCTTTATTTATTTATTAAATTCTTACATTAACTTCTTTATATTTACCTCCTCAGTAGCGTAGTGGTAGCAGGCAAGTACTACTATGCTGGGGGTCCTGCGTTCGATTCCCGGCTCGGGGATTATCAGAGATACCGGTTTAAAATCCTGTATCTCTGGTTCTATTGGGGTTTTTCCATTTCCTGGAAGTTTCCCAGCACCTCGGAGTTTGGTAATGTGCCCGGAGATGGCAACAGGTTCGCCACCTGTTACATGGGCCAAAACGTAACCGGCGAGTCGTGGGTGTTTGTATGTATGCTGGAATGCACGCATTTTACCTTTTTTTTTCCTTACATTAAGATACAGTGAGCTGTGTTAGCATTAGTTTAACCTAGTTTATTAGCCTCACGTTACCTAGCCTCACGTACAATATACCTGAAACTATTTTTTTTTATATTGTTGTAAGGAATGTTCTGACAGTGAAAGCCTCCTCCATTTCCTTTCATTTCGCCCTATCTCTTGCCAGTCTGTTCCAGGTTCTCCCAGCCGTGGCAACGATGTCATCGATCCTTCTTTTGAATGGCTTCCTTTGCGTTGGAATGGTCATAGATAGACTCGAAATCTTCGAGGTATATGGAAAGTTGGCTGCCTTAACCAGACTTGACCCGAAGCTGAGCGCCTGTACGACATAACATATTATTATGGACTGGAGGTATAGTTCCAGTGTATAAGCTCGAGGGCGTAGGCACCACCACATTACTTAATCAATCTTCCGCCAAATGGTAGTGTTCAGCACTTTCGTGTTCCAGTTAGATGGTAATGTACGGCCCCGTAATAACTATCACAGAGACAAAACAATTAAGATCTCAGGGGTGACCTCTGGACTTTGGATGGGTGTCTTCGAGTATAGTCTGCAGTCATGACTTTACTTCCATATGATGTGCATGCTTGTTTGCGACTTTAAAATATATATATATATATATATTGTTAGAAGATGGAAGACCTAAATAGGACGTTGCTTGGATCATCCTACCCGCGTGACGACAGTGGAGGGGTTCGTTCGTGCTCGGCGCAAGAGCGGGCGCCCAACTCACTTTGGTCTAGGCAGTCGGGTCGGACGGACGTTCACAGTGCTCACACTATCGTTTTTATTAGGTTTCCACTTAATTGTCATTGTGTTAATCTAATTTGAAGAGAAATATAATAAGATTGATTGTGTTTCTATTTTTTTTTAATAAGTAAATTTGAGTTAGCTAATAATATATATATATATATATATATATCGACTTTTAGACGTATTTCAAACATCAAACTTACAAATATACATTTGCGCAGTTATATCTAGAGAAATAAAGAACAAAATGTACGAGTACAACCTTTATTATCATGCATTCATGACTTGAGAGAGTTTATATAGCCTTACCGCATTCATTCCATTAGTGGCAATGTATTCCCTTTTAGTTCAACATATACTGCATTCGCTATACTTTGTATATTAAACGTTATGTGTAAGTGGAGTTTCAGCCAAAATAAATACATAACACGAAATATATCTAATGAGAATTATTACAATTATTAACTGCCTCAGTAGCGTAGTGGTAGCAGGCCACTACTATAACGCTGGAGGTCCTGGGTTCGATTCCGGGTCGGGGGATATTAGAGATAACGGTCTAAAATCCTTTATCTCTGCTTCTATTGGGATTTTTCCATTTTCTGGAAGTTTCCCAGTACCCCGGAGTTTGGAAATGTGCCCGAAGATGGCAACAGGTTCGCCACCTGTTACATGGGCCAAAACGTAACCGGCGAGTCGTGGGTGTTTGCATGTATGATTAAATGCATGCATTTACCTCTGCCTACCCCTTCGGGGATTACAGGCGTGAAGTTACGAGAATTATTACAATATGCTGAGTATTATGTCATAAATACGAGTATATATATTTTACTCCGAATAGATCTTAAAGATACTTTTAAAACACCTAGAAATCAGAGAATGCCTTGAGTGAATAACTTATTATTACATAAAGTTATTAAAATTAAATCGGTTATCGTGTTCCGGTCAGGTGGTAATGTACGGCCCTGTAATTTCCGGCACAGAGGCATAACACTTTAGGCCTCAGGAGTGGTAACGCATCTGCATTTTGACCTCGGTCTTTGTGTGGGTGTCTATAAGCTGCAGTCGTCACTTAACATCAATGTGAACTGCATTCTTGTTTGCCACTTCCATTACATAAAAAAAAAAAAAAAAATACAGATATTAATCGTGAAATTAAAATTGAAATAAAAAACGGTTTAGTATAGGAATGACTGATTCGCGAAATGACTAGGTTACAGTACCTACAACCATTTTACTTTGTAATATTAAAATATTATATATTATATAGTATTATTAAAATGTAAAGTAATAAAATGCAATTTCGTTGCAACAAAATCTGTTAGATAATTAACATTAACAACAACTTTAACCAGCGCCTCTTGGACGGTTAAATTATGACGTCATGCAACGATTTTGAAATGGTTCAACTCATTTTTTGTTTAATCTATACTTTAGCGTTTTTGATTTTTTGTTTTTGTAATGGACGTGGCACACGATCATGCAGTTCACATTGATGTTAAGTGATGACTGCAGCCTATAGACACCCACACAAAGACCAAGGTCGAAATGCAGATGCGTTACCACTCCTGAGGAATGAGGTTTTATGCCTCTGTGCCGCGGAAATTACAGGGCCGTACATTACCACCTGACCGGAACACGATAGTGCTGAACTACCATTTAGCGGTCAAGTATATTAGGTAATGCGGTGGTGCCTACGCCCGCGAGCTTCATCACTGGAGCTCTACCACCAGTAAAAAAAATGCTTAAGTAAGTTTGCAATTTCTGTAAGGATGCTTACTTACGGTTGAGAAAAGATAATGGTGAAAGGTTGGCTTTTCATAAAATTGGTCCTTCGAGTCATATTGTAGCCGAGTGCAGCCTTTGAGCGTTGCCCCGCGCCCTTTAATGTTTAAACGCAGACAACCGTTGAAAATAGCTCTTTGTTTAGGAAAAGTGAATCGATGCACAGACAGACAATTAATTGAAAATTTTGCTTCTTTTCCCGTACATAGAATTAGTGAATTATGAGCTTCCTTTCAATCCGTGACATTCTAAGTCAATATCCAGATATCCATTGATCTCCTTCATGCATATCTTAATACATAAATTACGTGTGGAGCTCTTGAGTCACAAGAACTCGAACTCGCCTCCGTCGGAGCCTGGGAAGTATCGTGAAATCATCAAGACGTTTTTACAACTTTAGATATGCACACATAAAAATATAACAAACGATATCTCTCTCAAACTCTAAATCTCAATTAGCTTCAAAACTCTAAAACTTAAACAGCTATGGGTACGTAATTTCACGCCTGTAATCCCCGAAGGGGTAGACAGGGGCAAATGCATGCATTCAAGCATACATGCAAACACCCACGATTCGTCAGTTACGTTTTAACCCCTGTAACAGGTGGCTTTGAGGTACTGTAAAATTTCCAGAAAATGAAAAAATCCCAATAGAACCGAAGATAAAGGACTTTACACCATTATCTCTGATAACCTCCTACCCGAGATTCGAACCCATTACCTCAGCGTAGTAGAAGCGGCCTGCTACCACTAGGCTACCGAGCCAGTTAAACTTTGATATTAATTATCAAGCGCCTAGTTACAGAAACTATCCTGTTCAAACAAACTTCAGTATTATAAAATTGCTGAAGAATATACATGCCATGAAGTTATGAGAGCATTTAAATAACACCCAACGTCTCTCATTAATGATACTGTCATTGTTTTCGTCACTAATGATGGTCGTCATTATAATGAATCGGTTGGAAGCG
This sequence comes from Macrosoma leucophasiata, assembly GCA_036365455.1. Taxonomy (NCBI): domain Eukaryota; kingdom Metazoa; phylum Arthropoda; class Insecta; order Lepidoptera; family Hedylidae; genus Macrosoma; species Macrosoma leucophasiata. Next base: position 20,612,372 of record JAWQUS010000003.1, on the reverse strand, counting down.
TTGAAACAAACAATTGTGCGCCGCGTCGGTAATACGACAACCCTACGTTTCATACTGAAAAGTTATTTGCTATGTATTTAATGAATATATTGGAATTTGGTTCGGTAGATTTTTGAAATTGATTATTTGTACATTTTATTTGTTTGTATGCGTTAATGAGTGTAACCGTATTTTATTTATTTACTAGCTGTGCCCGCGACTTCGTCCGCGTGAGAATTTATGATTGATCAGTATCTACCCGGGCGAAGTCGTGGGCGCAGCTAATATAAAAGTAGCTTAAGTTACTCCTTATTACATAAGCTATCTGCAAGTGAAAGTCTCGTCAAAATCGGTTCAGCCGTTCCCGAGATTAGCGAGAAAAACAGACAGACAAACAAAAATTGTAAAAAAATGTTCTTTTGGTATATGTACCATGTATATACATTTAGTAAAAAGCGGTTATTTTCATATTACAAACAAACACTCCAATTTCATTTATATGTACAGATTATTAAAACGACGTGAAAAAATCAGTAGTTACCCCAAAAAAAAATGGTTAAGTAGATCCTTATTACAGTTAATATTATTTTTACTGATGGTAGAGTTCCAGTCTAGGGACTCGAAGGCGTAGGCACGACCGCATTTCTTATTCTGTCTGCTGCCAAATGGTAGTTCAGCAACGTGTTCCGGTTAGATGGTAATGTATGGCCCCGTAATAATTAATTGTGTTGCCCGAAATCGGTCTTGGTCTTGCAGTCTTGGTCTTGTTCTTGCATAATTGCAAACCGATTTTGGGCAACACTTATAATTATCACAGAGACATAACAACTAAGACTCATTCATGTCTCAGGTGTGGCAGCGCATCGGCATTCAGACCTCTGATTTTTATGTCCGTAGGCTGCAGTGATCACTTAATATCCATGTGAACTGCGTGCTCAGTCGTCGCCTTCGTTACAAAAAAAAACACAAAATGTATACAAACAACAATTCAGATATATTTATGACGACCCGGTTAGTCCAGCGGTATGAGATGACCGTTTGATTCGAAGGGTCGCGGCATCGATCCCCGCACCGGGGCAAATATTTAGTGTTTGTGTATGTGTTGTATATGTATAACGGCACTCACGACGTAGGTTTATACCTAGTGTGGGGCTGTGAGTGTAAGCGTATTTATACCTAGTGTGGGGCTGTGAGTGTAAGCGTATTTATACCTAGTGTGGGGCTGTGAGTGTAAGCGTATTTATACCTAGTATGGTGCTGTAAGTGTAAGCGTATTTATACCTAGTGTGAGGCTGCGAGTGTAAGCGTATTTATACCTAGTGTGGGGCTGTGAGTGTAAGCGTATTTATACCTAGTGTGGGGCTGTGAGTGTAAGCGTATTTATACCTAGTGTGGGGCTGTGAGTGTAAGCGTATTTTTTGTAAGCGTATGTAAACAGCATATATTTGAATGTTACCAATTGTTCAATGAAACTCGCTCATCGAAAAACACTACAAACAGCGATGTGTCACTTTTGATTCGATTATTAAATCAGTGTCCGATGCGATAAACAAACGTTATCAAAATATTCACAGTATAAAATGGTAGTTCATTAACAAACAGATAGCAGTAGTTTACGGTTGCATGAAAAACCATTAAAACACGTTTTCAGGATTAATCAACACTGAAAAAACATTGGGTGGGATTTAAGGCGTTTTGCACATGGAGCAACTATTGCAGCAACCGGCAACCGGCAATTGTCTGCCAACTAGCTGTTTACACATATTGCAATTGGACTGTACACACATAGCAACTCGAGTTTCGAGTTCCAGTGATCGTCAAAAGTTTTCAGTTGCTGTAATCGATGACTAGGCTAGTTCTTAATTGCCGACACTGTTAAGTATTATACTGATTGAAATAAAACTACATTTACGGATTTATCTCGCGTATATTGAACTAAAATGATTTTTAAAATCAACCCGACGTTTTGGTCGCTTTTCAGCTTCCGTGGTCCTGGGCAGACATGCATTCATCAGTCATTTTAGTTTAATATACGCGAGATAAATCCGTAAAAATAGTTTTATTTCAATGACTGTAGCTCGCGAAAGCCTAAAAACATATCAAGTATTATACTGGTTTGCCGGTTTCCGCAATTGTAAATTGCAACTCGTCAGGGGAGGTCGCACCCTCCCGCCCTCTCCCTGTCTCGCTGTGCCCGGAAATTGAGGTAAAAATCAACGTGGCTCACAGATTTCCATAAAATTGCTTAAACCGTAAACGTTATAGCAACTATAAAATTTCACAGAAAACTGAAAATGTAGACAGTTGCCTCAACTTAGTTGCTCCGTGTGCAAAGCGCCTAACAGATGCGTTCCTACCCCGCAGGTCTACATTATTTTGTTTGCGTACCTACGTCTTCAAGCCTGACTAATGCAGCTTTATATATATATATAAAATCAATTGCTGTTCGTTAGTCTCGCTGTAACTCGAGAACGGCTGGACCGATTTGGTTGATTTTAGTTTTGATTTGTGTTGATTGATATTATTATTTCTGTAAGTCCAGGGAAGGTTTAAAAGGTAAAAAAATATGAAGAAATTGAAGGGAAATAGTACAAACCACAATTTGGATTTTCCCATACAAATAGTCCTCACTATTACACCTTTGACACATTATTTCAGTCTGAGGCAATACGAAGTTTGCTGGGTCAGCTAGTTTTCAATAAAATCGCCAGTTTTGTTTATCGGTCCTATATATACGGCCCTGTAATAACTGCTTTATCTGTATAAATCACAAAATTACTTACGTTCTAATCCAGAGATCGAACTATGGATCTGAATCTAGCGGTGGTTGCCTGCTCCTACAACGCCATTGAAGCAGTTAAATCAAGGTAATGGATAAATAAAAACTGCCTAAGTTCGAGTCGGACTCGCGCACGAATAGTTCCGTACCATTACCTGCAAAAATCACGTTCGTTTTTTTTTATGTAATGGAAGTGGCCTTGTTATGCCTTTGTGCCGAAAAATACAGGGCCATACATTACCACCTGACCGGAACACGATAGCGCTGAACACTACCATTTAGCGGCAAGTATATCAGGTAATTCAGTGGTGCCTACGCCCGCGAGCTCCGTCACTGGAGCTCTACCACCAGTGAAACTGTTGTATGGAAAGACCTTTAAATCCATCATCATCATCATTTTGTCCGAAATATGTCCACTGCTGGACCAAAGCCTTCCCATAACGGAGATATACGAGTACCTTATTTGCCACGCTTGGCATGCAATTAGAGATAAAAAGTCAACTTGATTCGATTTTGTCTTCAAAAGCGAAATCTACGCCATAACGAGGTTGGTAGATCTTTTAGATAAAATCATGGACTTTAAATCGTTTCACCGTCGTCAATTATCATTCATTTACAAATTGTATAACGAACTAGCTAAATACTGTATTCAGGTGAGTCTTTAATGTAAACGTATAAAGGGTGCCCAATTTACAACTTTATGAATAGAATTTACTCCTACTGAGTCCCATTTACAAACTTAGATTGCTGTCTAGACACACAGCAGTGTATCAATCATGTTCGAAACATGAACTGCCTTGGTAATCTAATGTTAGAAACTGCATTTTTAGGGTTCCGTAGTAAACAAGGCACCCTTATAGTTTCGCAATGTCCGTCTGTCTGTCTGTCTGTCCGTCCGCGGTTTAGCGCAAAAACTATTGGTAGTAGAAACTTGAAATTTGTCACCTTTGTGATCTTTTAAAAATGTAAGAAGTGTTCCAACATCCTTTTTGGATTTAGTTAACGTGACTTTTTTTTTTGTTATTATGGCATCGCTATTACGCATATTGCCAGTGTCAAGAAAAACGATATTTCGTATTTATTTAAGCAGCGTAAAAGTTAGTATAATATAGTTATCAAGTATGATAAGTAAGTATCAAGTATAATATATGTAAGTCAAGTGAGTTACAGTCAAGTTATTCGAGTAAACCGATGGCTACTTTACCAGAACATTTACATTGAAGTTTTGGAGGCAACCTGAAAGGTCGTGTTTTCGCACTGTTATTCTATTTCTATTCTTCTTTTATTTTGTAATAAACCTATATCAAACAAAACGCCACCAATTTTATTCAATATAACTTAAAAATACACCAAGAAAATGAAATAAAATAAGAGCACCATACGCCTCTTTCAAGGTTCCCGCCAAAACTCCTAACGTGACTTATTAAGCTTTAAAGTGCCAATTTTCGTAAGAGTCAAGTGTCCCCCCCCAATACCAACTAAACGGTTGTTGTTAGAAATTCAAACGTTACGGCAATAGTAGCTACAACTAACGAAATTAAGAGGAAAACTATCACACCTAAGTTGTCTTTACAAGTTTGGAAGTAATACTATATTTTTTTTAAAAACTCCATAGAAAATATTTGTATACTCGTATTTTTGTATTTACATTAATCAAACCTAAAAACTAGGCAACCCTACACCGCGCTTGGCCCGACACGCACTTGACCAGTTGTTTTATGTTAAGAAGTGGCAAACAAGCATACACTTTACATTGATGGTAAATAATACTGTAGCTTATAAACATCTACATGAGACTGGAGACTGGCGATTTCAATGTAGATGCGTTGCCACTTCTTTGCCTCTGTGCCGGAAATTACAGGGCCGTTAGTTTTTGTGTTTTTTTGTGTTATGGAAGTGGCAAGCAAGCATGCAGTTCACATTGATGTAAAGTGATGAATGCAGCCTATAGACACCCACATAAAACCACGGTCAAAATGCAGATGCGTTACCTCTCCTGAGGCCTAAGGTGTTATGTCTCTGTGCCGGAAATTATAGGGCCGTACATTACCACCTGACCGGAATACGATAGTGTTGAAAACTACCATTTAGCGGCACGCAGATTAGGTAATGCGGTGATGGTGGATGGTGAATGGCGGTGAATAAAGGTCTATATGCATTCATGAATTTACCTCTGCCTAATCCTTCGGGAAATATAGTCGTAAAGTTACATTTTTGATTATCAGTAATACAGATCAACGATTGTACCCAACTGTCGTCAGTGAGTATAGTTTTTTTTTTTTTTTTATTTAATAGAAGTGGCATACAAGCATGCAGTTCACATTGATGTAAAGTGATGAATGCAGCCTATAGACACACAAAAAGACCACGGTCAAAATGCAAATGCGTTACCTCTCCTGAGGCCTAAGGTGTTATGTCTCTGTGCCGGAAATTATAGGGCCGTACATTACCACCTGACCGGAACACGATAGTGTTGAAAACTGCCATTCAGCGGCAAGCAGATTAGGTAATGCGGTGATGGTGGATGGTGAATGGCGGTGAATAAAGGTCTATATGCATTCATGAATTTACCCCTGCCTACTCCTTCGGGAAATATTGGCGTAAAGTTACGTTTTTGATTACCAGTAATACAGATCAACGATTGTACCCAACTGTTGTCAGTGAGTATAGTATACGCACTGACAATATTGTTACATAAACAACATCTATATTGTGTTAAACATTGTTAATGTGTGTTAACGTGACAGGAATTGTTTTAGTTCTGAATTCAACATAACCAATTGTTTGACCCCAATAACTGATAAACCAATTGACATACGCAGCTGACAACAATACAATTAGACATAATCACCATTATTTGGGCATCAAAGCAATACACTTGATCATTGTCTAGAATGCTAAACACTGTTTAGTAATCAATACGTGTGTTTGTCGACTAATTCGATGCTATACATGTTTGCATTGGATCTGACTTTGATGTTGTTTTTTAACCTTATGACATGTATGAAGTGAAGGCAAGAGTTTGCAATTCTTGACACATTTCTGACTGCAAATGAATAATTGGGTAGAAATGGGTGTGTTCAGAAAAAGTAAGATCTTACAAAACATTAAAATTTTTACAGAACAATTTTAGAAATGGTTTGATTACTTTTTTAACTGCCTCAGCAGTTAAGTGGTTATCTAATCCTGGCAGTAATCAGCGATTTCGTGTTCCGGTCAGCTGGTAATGTACGAGAAGAGCTTAGACCTCAAGAGTGGCAATACATTTAGGTACATTGAAAACTTCTTTTTTATTGACTTATCATCAATATGATCATCATGATTTATTTGCCACTAATTGGCATGAAAAAGAGTAACACACAAATTGCGATGGCAACATGGATTTGAGCTGTCAATTGAAGTTCACGGTTAACGCTTTGAGCAAAGACATTTTGAACAAGTTTTTCGTCAGTATCTATCTTTCTTAGAAAGTTAATTTTTTTAGAACACTTTTTATGGCTGATTACACTTCTTTCGAATTCGTATATTTCTGATATTTCTTTAGGATGGACTTTTGTAGGAGGCACGCCTCGAGACGGTACTAGTCTACTTCACCAGGCAATCGGCTAGTGCAGAAGGAACTCCAGCTTCAATTTCTGATATTTAATATACGATTTTATAATATCCACTACTATTACGCAGGAGGTCCTGGGTTCGATTCCCGGGTCGGGGACTATCAGAGATAACGGTTAAAAATCCTTTATCTCTGCTTCTATTGGGATTTTTCCATTTTATGGAAGTTTCCCAGTACCCCGGAGTATGGTAATGTGCCCGAAGATGGCAACAGGTTCGCCACCTGTTACATGGGCCAAAACGTAACCGGCGAGTCGTGGGTGTTTGCATGTATGATTGAATGCATGCATTTACCTCTGCCTACCCCTTCGGGGATTACAGGTGTGAAGTTACGAATTTTATAATAGACATTTTTTAAATATGAACAATCGTGTAACTTTACTAATGTTATTTTATTTTGTCTCAACATAATCCGTGAAAAATAACGTACAAATCAGAATTACTTACGATCATAATTATACCACTAGTATTGGCCGATTATAACCCCTAAATATCATATTCAATTTGTATTATCACAGTTTTCAATTACAACACACATTTAAGCTCTGAACACATACAACGGTGCGCGATCTCTTAATTCCAGACGAGCGGTGTATCTCATGTTCTGCATATCGTTCTCCGTCATAAACTCCACTCTTTGCAACTGTCCATTTGGCAGCAGAACGTAGTATGCTCCAACGCTCTTCTGAACTTCCACTGGTCCTTCCAGTCTCTCTGCTTGAGGATTATCCGTGGTAGTCGCTGATTCAGTGCTCGGTGCACCATACGTGTTATCTGGGACTCCATAACTGGTTGCTGGAGGCTGCTGCTCTTGTGGCAACATGAAAGGCTGAGCTGGTTTCCATCCAGATGCAGGGTAGGGAGCGCTGTCTGCGGGAGGACCGTATGAGTCAGTTGGAGTTGCATCTGTCTGCTTTGGCAACGTGAAAGGTTCACCCGCCGGCTTCCATCCCGAAGGTGGATACGGGCCGCCAGCTTCCGTTGTTGCTTCTGTCCCTGAATCCGTGGTTGTTGGAGCCAGTTCCTGACGCTGGAACCTGAACCTCGCTAGCCTGAAACGAGGCGGTTCAGCCAGGACGGTGACTAACAAGCAGGCTAGTACAAAAGTCTTCATTTTGCTGGTGTATACTTATGAATGATGCTGACGAAAAATTGTCAGCTCATTTTATACTGTATGATTAAGTTAATAGTTCTTTGTTGTATCATAAATGGTACGGAAGGCCGTTAAGAGGATAAATATGATTCGGAATCAGATCACGTAATAGCTTTGAACCCGCGAGTGGCAATGGGTATCCTAATGTCGTCACTAGACCATTGATACGTAATACTAATTAGAATCTATTAGGACATCGTTGAATCTTTAGGAGATAGCCAAGATAAAAGTATTTTTTTCCTGTTAAATAGTGTCATCATACCAAATGGAATAATATTTATAAAATGAGCAAAAACGTTTCGACTCCGACCCGAATATGAGCAATCTTTAGATTTGTACGCTTGGGTCTTCGCGTGAAACTGAGCTGTTGAGATCAGTACTAACACCCAATATTTCCAACGGGCGCTATAGGTAAGGAACCCGCAGCAGAATCATTTCGTTTATCAAGATATAAAAAATAATAGCGGCCATATTTTGATATGCAACCTAGTGGATATAATATTAATATTCTCTAGATCATAAATATGCGTAAAAATTTGGTTTGCAGCATTTTTTTTAATGTAATGAAGAGGTAAACAAGCATACAGCTCACATTGATGTTAAATGATGACTGCAGCCTATAGACACCCACACAAAGACCAAGGTCAAAATGTAGATGCGTTAACACTCCTGAGGCCTAAGATTTTGATGCCTCTGTGCCGGAAATTACAGGGCCGTACATAACCACGTGGCCGGAACACGATAGTGCTGAACACTGCCATTTAGCGTCAAGTATATTAGGTAACGCGGTAGTGCCTACGCCCGCGAGTTTTTATCTCAATGAATGATTTTTTCTGCAGTGGGATCATATCCTATTATTTGTTGACAACAACTGTTTACAAAATTCCTTATCATCCATCATCATCATCATCATCACTCCAGCCTAAACACGTCCACTGCTGGACAAAGCCTTCCTAAAAGACGCCCATAACAGCGATGCGCGTCATTGTTTTTTTTTTTTTTTTATGTATAGGAAGTGGCAAACAAGCATGCAGTTCACATTGATGTTAAGTGATTACTGCAGCCTATAGACACCCACACAAAGACCGAGGTCAAAATGCAGATGCGTTACCACTCCTGAGGCCTAAGGTCTTATGCCTCTGTGCCGGAAATTACAGGGCCGTACATTACCACCTGACCGGAACACGATAGTGCTGAACACTACCATTTAGCGGCAAGTATATTAGGTAATGCGGTGGTGCCTACGCCCGCGAGCTCCGTCACTGGAGCTCTACCACCAGTAAAAAATTATTGTGTATAATTATTATTGTGTTAGAATATGATTGGCAAGTTGGTTTTGTTTCAGATTTGCCACCTCTAAAACCTAAGTTCTTATGTCTCTGTGATAGCTATTACAGGGCCATTTTCTGTACCGCCAAGCAAAACTGTACACGTCAACTTTACCAAGCGAAAGTCTAACTGAGTACCATTAATTAGGTACGGAAACATTAAAAAATACTTGGAAACAAACGAAACTGTTTGTTTACATTAATTTCACTGAAGTTCCTTGACGCGTATTCGCCGACAGAATATTCTAATTAATACGAACGGTTTGTCCGTGGAACGTGGTTTGCATAAATAATGGGTCAAAAGAGCTGTTTCTATTACGTTTTCTTAAACTATCTAAAATGATTTCAGATTGTTTTGTGCCGGTTTTTTTTTCCATGAAAGTGGCAAACATAGTATACAATTATCATTGTTGGCCTGTATATTCAGAAGTAAGTTTGATAACTTAAACCTCAGGAGTGGCAATGCATCAACATTGAAATCTCTGGTTTAATGTAGATGTTTATAGGCTACAGTATTACTTACCATCAATGTGAACTGTATGCTTGTTTGCTACTTCGCGACAGAAAAAAAATCATTCTTAGCCCTGTTATTTTAATTGATTTGTTATATACACAAAGACCAAGGTCAAAGTGCAGATGCGTTACCACTCCTGAGGTTTAAGTTATCAAAATTATAGGGTCGTACATTACTTTTTACATACACTTTACAAACAAACACTTTTTGGCGGGCGTTATAATTAAAATGTACTCATTCAAATTAAATCCTGGTAATAGCAAAGTGTTGAATCGAAATGAAGCTTTAAAACTCAATTACAAATCCTCTTCGAACAAAAAAGGTCGACGCAGATACGAATGGCAAAGGAAATTAAAAAACTTAGACAAATTCGGTACAAGGTTCTTTGTTACGTGTAAGTAAATAGACGAGAAATACAGATTCATGTTATTGGCAAAATATTTGAAAACAAAATATATGAATATCTAAAAGTCAACGACTGAGTTTTATGGTCCTTCGAGCCGGATAAAAAAGTAATTTCTACAAATCAACACTTTTATGGAAAGCGTTTGAATTAAAATTATATGTTGGTAATGGGAATGTATCGACTAGCTTCAAAACTCGATAAAAAATTCTATACGGGCTGAAAAACTCCGCATAAGGACACGAAGAATGAAATTTATAAAAAGTTCTACAATGCACGCATTTATTTCATGGTACTGAAATAGTTTCGTGCGACGCGCAATTTCGGGTAAAACTCACTAGTTTTACTAAGGTCTGAGAATTTTCATGGTCAGACATCGGGGCCAGACTTCAGAAACACGATTGCAATCACTGGACCAAATCCGCTTCGCCGCCTACCGTAGCGGCGCGCGGTCGCGTGTGTGAATCGCCAAAATCGCCTGTGATTTACAGCGAAAATTTATGGATATTTGCCGTTTTATTTCGAAAATGTTATTGTTATCATTTTACTCATTAGGTAAAGTACATTCGATATCAGTTTTAAATTTTTTGATATCTGTAATAGTTTGTTAATTGTTTTAATATTATTTCGCATTAACACATGCTTGTGAAATATATTTTATTTTTAAAGAAAAATGGAAAGAAAAATTTTGACTTCAGGCGAGGCTCGAACTCGCGACCTACTGGGAATCTAGTCCAGCCGATCTTCCAATTGAGCTACTGAAGCCCTGCCCGATTTGTCAAATCTTTCCTTCACATCTATTGCATTGCTTTATGGTAGCAGCAGCGCCATCTATTACCAACTATGCTACCAGTTATGCTAGATGGCGCTGCTGCTACCATAAAGCAATGCAATAGATGTGAAGGAAAGATTTGACAAATCGGGCAGGGCTTCAGTAGCTCAATTGGAAGATCGGCTGGACTAGATTCCCAGTAGGTCGCGAGTTCGAGCCTCGCCTGAAGTCAAAATTTTTCTTTCCATTTTTCTTTAAAAATAAAAATAGTTTGTTAGTTAGTCAGCAACACTGGCCACCGGCCGCGGCGGGCCGGAGGGGAGAACAAGCACTGTGGTGCCTGTGCCTGAAGCCTTACCCCCTTATTCATTAACGTATTTTAACTAAAGTGTTGCTAATCTCTCCTTTGTCTTTTTCTATCTTGCACATTTGACAACGCAACTGACAAAGACAAAGCATTCTATAGCTAAAACGTATCTAATGTACGTTTATGAATAAGGGTTTCACGCACACATCTAAATATTTAAACATTCACCATGTTTAAATATTTAGATGTGTGCGTGAAATTGTTTATGTATTTTATTAAAGTCAAGGTGCGGGGGTTCTTTTTAGGACGTATGTAGACGTATACTATTTAAGATGGGTTTTTCTGATATTCGACCTCCCCCCCCCCTCCCACGGGTGTGTTATTGGGGTTGTTAGAATGTATGAAAAAGACGAAGAAGACGTCGGTTTGAGGCAAATAACCGCTTTTACAAGCCTAAAGTATACGGTACATAGTAGTAGGTACTGTAGGGTAGGTTAACAGTAGTAGTAGGTAAAATAACAACCGTGCGAAGCCGGGCCGGGTTGCTAGTTATGTATATAAACATGATTATATATTCAGTTTTAACACAAAAAATCTAGGGTACAGAAGACATCGTTCGCTTTGGATGGTATAAGTATATAAAAAGTTATTTAGCATTTAAATTATATTGGCGGGGTGTAGATCTTGAGTAAATATAAGAACGGGTTAATTGTATCTTTATATGTTATGACTTTCGTCATATTTAGACACAGTAGGTATGATTTTAGTGTCATCTTTCATTAGTCGCATACGCCCACAGTAGGTATCTATACTTCATTTAAGCTGAAGAGTTTGTTTGTGTCATTGTTCGTTTGTTAGAACGTGCTAATCTAAGGATCTATTGGACCGATTTGAGAAATTATTTTTATGTAAGAAGTCCATTTATCGAAAAAGGCTTGTATAACATCACGCTAAGATGAATAGGACAGGGTAGGTAATATTGGACCCGCGCGAAGCCGGGGCGGGCCGCTAGTAAACTACAAACCTACGAGTACATACTGGACGACGTTGTACACATACAATAAATACACAAACACCCAGACCCGAAACATGTATCTGAAGGCCATACAAATTAATTATATTAGTTCTAGTGTGCGCATGAAACCCGATCAAGTAGACTTTTCACAACGCTGTACCAACTGGGTCTTACATACATACGTATATTTCATTTTAAAAAAAAGTCTAATTTAAAAAATTGATTATTAATTCGTCACTTTCACAGTTTGCTGAAGAATCAGTTACTAAAAACTTATTATCTTTTTTGACATGACGTGTCCCAAATTTGAACGTATCTGAGGGCACGATTGTGCCTCCGCCAAGACGCGCTAAGCGAAGCGCAAGCTAGCATTTGTATCTACATAACCATGGAAACCTGAAACATTTATTTTTACCCTACAATCTTTCAAACAATACGATAGAAGAATAGAACAGAACACTTGTGCAAATTTTGAGGCTAGATATCTGGAAATTATGTACTTATACACGCATGTCATATCAATTACTAGCTGACCCGGCAAACTTCGTATTGCCTCAGAATGAAATAATGTGTGGCCAAAGGTTTCATAGATACGGACTATTTGTATGGGAAAATGAAATTGTGTTTTTTACTTTTTTACTTTGATGGCAGTCTGCTCCGTGCAATACAGTCCACGTATGTGGGCTGTCAAGCATGTGTGCGGGTAGATGGTAACATGTCACCCTGGTTTGATGTTAACATCGGTGTCAAACAGGGTTGCGTGCTTTCGTCTAGGCTGTTTATTATATATCTGGACAAATGCCTCCAGAGGGTGAAGTTGATGGATGTGGGAGTGCGTATGGGTGACTTAGTGGTGAACTGTCTGCTTTACGCAGATGATGCGGTAATTGTTAGCTCTACACCATCTGGGCTACAAGCACTAGTCACCACAGTCATGAAAGAGGATTGTATGGAGAAAGGCTTACAATTGAATGTGGATAAAACTAAAGTATTAGTATTTGAAAGAGATGAACAGAGAACAAATGCAAGGGTAGTAGTAGATGGTGCAGTGTTAAAACAGGTTGATGAAATTGTATATCTTGGATGTGCTTTTAGCAAGGATGGTAGGTACACCACTGACATAGAAAGAAGAGTGCTTGCTGGGAATTGCGTGAATGGAGCGTCGGGTAAGCTGCTAGAATCTAAACATCTCAGCCAGCGGGCTCGACTAGCCGTACATAATGCTGTACTTACTCCAACGCTTTTATATGGAATCGAGAGCTGGGTATGCAGGAAAGAGCATGATAGTAAGTTGAACGCGGTCGAGATGAGATCTTTGCGCAAGATCTGCGGTGTATCACTCACCGATCGCGTTTGTAATGAAGATGTAAGAAAGAGACTTTGTGTGAATGATAGTATCGGTGTAAAAATGAAAAAAGGCATGCTCCGATGGTTCGGGCATATAGAAAGAATGTCGAATGAGCGAATGACTAAACAGATATACAATGCGAATGTGGATGGTTGCAGAGGCCCAGGAAGACCAAGGCTGACCTACCATGACCAAATAGATCGAGTTCTGTCTGATGGTGGGGTCAAAAGTCTTAGGAATCGGCGTGCATGTATGAAGAGAATGATGAAGGTAGACGAGGCACGAGAGGTTTGTCTGAACCGGGATATCTGGCGCTCTACACTCTCTGCCTACCCCGTTAGGGATCTGGCGTGAAGATACATACATACATACATACATACTTTTTTACCTTCAATTTCCTTTTAAACCTTTCCTGGACTTTCAAAAATCATTCAAAACCAAAATTAGCCAAATTGGTCCAGCCGTTCTCGAGTTTTTGCGAGACAAACGAACAGCAATTGATTTTTATATATAATATAAATATATAGATTAATTAATTTATATCACATTCCTTTTTACGAATAATATAATATGTATTTCAAGATTCTTACAAATCGGCTTTTAAATCAGGGGTTGGAAGATTATTTAAGATTTACCATACATGCATTAACTTAATAATGCTAGAGACCTAAAAATTAAACAAGAACTAATTTTGACTACAGGGTAGACTTTGTAAAGATAGGAGGTATAGAATTGATAATTGGCTCAACAAGAAATCTGATAATTTTTAACAGCGAGCGATATGGTCACCTCTTAGCAACATTTTACATGAAGATGTTTTTGGTGGAATATATATAACTGTACGAGTGTATATTTCGCTTAAATTATCTGAGAGTCAATTATGGTCTTTACAGCCGTAATACCGGTTCTTTTAGGCCTAGTGAGCATTTTAATCATTCCAGTAAACATGGTAAGCATTATTTTTTATGAGTAATCTTTATGTTATAATTAGCTGAACCGGCAAACTGCATATTGCCTCGGAATGAAATAATGTGTTAAAGGTTTGATAGATACGGACTATTTGTATGGGAAAATGAAATTGTGCTTTTTACTTTATCCCTGCAATTTATTCATATTTATTCTTACCTTTTAAACCTTCCCTGGATTTCCAAAAATCATTCAAAACCAAAATCGGTCCAGCCTCAAGTCTTAGCGAGACTAACGAACAGCAAATGATTTTTATATATATATATATATATATATATATATATATATATATAAAAAAATCATCTATTAGTGTCAAGTGTTATATATATATACATATATATATAAAAATCATTTGCTGTTCGTTAGTCTCGCTAAGACTTGAGGCTGGACCGAGTTTGGTTTTGAATGATTTATATATATATATATATATATAGATATAGATTAGCAACTAAGTAAGTTACGTGGTGGTGTCAACCCCCGCAAGCTTTATCACATAAACTGTACCATCAATACAAACAAAAACAAAACACTAAATACAGTTTATTGTTGCAGCAAGTCGTCGAAGTTAGCGAAGAAGATACTTCTACGACTAATGATTCTTCTACGAATTCCGATTATTATACTGCTACGAATACCGATAATGATGTGCTTACAGATAGCGATTATTCGTTAATGGATACCGTTTACACATCTACTGGTACGGATCAATATTCTACGAGTGACGATTATAATACTGCTACGGTTACCGATTATGGCATTTCTGGCGATTATACGAGTACGTCTAGTAATGACTATTATACGTCTGATTATTTTGACTATGATACTACAGATAGCGATTAAATGTTAAGAGATAACGATTATACGGGTACGGATTATTCTTCAAGTGATAATGTTTTTTCCACTAGTAATCCTGCTGATAACATTTATGATACTACGATTGCCAAAAACGAGGATTCTAATAACGATGAATTTACTTCTACAAATAACGATTATTATACTTCTACGACAGCTTTACAATGCAAGCAATACAACTTTACATCCACTACAGTGTTATTGCTAGTAAGCAGAAGCGATTATATAGAGTCATAGTTATGAATTTATATTTTTTAAGAACCTATATGATGAAGAAGCACTTTTTGATGACATTACTCAACTTGAATCAAACTCAAACTCCAAAATGTATTTAATCACTTGGAAATAATAGAATTTGCTTGTGGTAGGTCAAATTACGAGTCAAGTTCTTTGGTCACGTCACCCGTAAACCCGACTCTATGGAGCGCCTAGTAGTGCAAGGGTGAGTGGAAGGCAGAAGATCAGGGGGTCGTTCCCAATCAGGTGGACTGACCTTATTAAAACCACAACTGGCTCCTCCATCATAGAGTGTACCCGCAGTGCCACACATAGAGACCAGTGGAGAGCAATCGCGAAGGCCGCGGTCAACACTGAGAGACCCATAATCACGACCACTCTGCCAAGAGTGAACGACTGAGGAGAAGAAGAGGTCAAATTACAAAATATAAAATGAAAGCGAATAACAACTGATACGTTGATTAATATGTCAAAGAAACAATGTGTAAAATAATTGTCCAAAAATACTTAATAATAAAAATAGGTATCAACACAATGTTCCATACTCTCTCCATACTCTCTTCCATACTCTCTTTAACAAACAGCAAGATAAGACTAAATAAAAGAATATGGGATATTCTTTGTCATTCACTGGCAGAGTTCTAAGGCCCACATTACTGAGAAAAAACCTACCAAAACAGGGTCTTTTCAAAATATGTTTACTTACAACTATTTTCACAATATGATATATGTGGGACATTGGCTATGTTAACCTTACCTACATGAGACTGGTGAAATGTACTGTACATTTCACATGTACATAAAAAGAAACATGGCATATGTAATAAACGTCAGTCTAAACCTAACACGTCTTTGATTCACACGTATGTGACATGGCGCAGTCGGTAGGATTTAATTAATAAATGACGAAAAAAAAAAGTATCGCAAATAAATATAAATACGAATATTAAATATATAAATTAATATTAAAACACCACTAGTGTGGTGTAGTGAACAAAATATTATCCGATGGAGTCAATTTTGCAACCGCCGCCGCCATTTAATTTTGAAAATAATCTATCAAATGTTACGTCTGGAAATTTATGCAGCGAGTGGGAGAAGTGGAAAAAGGCATTTAAAATATATTACAAGGCGTGTGAACTTTCTAAGAAAGATAATAAGGTACAAATAAACATATTGTTACACATTATCAGAGGTCAATGTCGTGAAGTATGTGAGCAGTTCATAGAAGAACCAAAAAAATGTTAAAGATTTACTAAAACAATATGATATTTTTTTTATACCAAAGAAAAATTTAGCAGTTGAAAGACAAAGATTCTTCAAAAGAGATCAAAGAGATAACAAGTCTGCGGAACAGTACGTATTTGAATTGAACAAAATGGCGGCGATGTGCGAATTCCGGGATTTACGCGACGATTTGGTTTGCAGCAGATTTATATGTGGCATAAAAGATGTAGCTTTAGCAGAAAGGCTTCCCAGAGAACCCGACGTCACTTTAAAAAAGGCTTTAGATATAAGTCGTTTAGCGGAAATGTCACGATTACAAGCTACGATTATAAAAACGGAAAACTGTGACCATCACGTACATGGAATTGCTGAAGACAGAAAGGGCGAGAAGAAAGCAGCCGATATGCATATTCTGAGTCAGCGACGTCAGTTCGTGTACCATCAGCTGTGAGAGGGGGAACTTCACGTAGTAACAGCATGTGATCGCCACCACCACCACGAGGCAGTGGGCCCAAGCGGCAGCTCAACGGCGAGGTTAAATCTTCTTGACGTGGTCAATCAACGTTTCAATTTCAAGCATATCCAAGTTTCAGTCGCAGTTGTGCGAAATGTGGCGAGATGCATGAAAAATATCAATGTCCCGCATACGGTTTGCGATGTATCCGCTGTAATCGGATGAACCATCTGGCGAGAATGTGCAGGTTCCGAGTGTATGAAGTAAAGGAGGACTCCACCGACCAGGAGGTAGTTATTAATCGTATACCTAAACATAACTGTAGTGATTGGATAATTGATTTAAAAATAAACAATAAAATAATTTCTTTTAAGCTAGACACTGGAGCTGACGTAAATGTATTGTCTAAAAAGTATTTAAAAGATATAAATGTACCCGAAGATCAATTAAGTAACACTAAAATGAGATTAGAGGGCTATTCTGGCAGTAGTATAGATATTGTAGAACAATGTTACTTAAAAACGTTTTATAAAAATAATACCTACATTCTGCGATTCATAATTGCAGACGTAGACGCGATTCCCGTATTAAGTAGAAGTTCTTGCGAGGAATTACAATTAATAAAAAGAATAATGGCGGTAAAACGTTACTGTAGAAGCGAGAATATATTGGGTGAATTTCCAGACGTTTTTGAAGGTATGGGTTGCTGCTTACCAAGTGATTACAAAATACAATTAAAAGATAACGTGTGTGCTGGAGTTCACGCTCCTAGAAAATTACCGTTAGCTTTAAAAGAACAGATTAAAAATAAATTAATTGAGATGCAAAAAGATGGCATAATAGCTAAGGTAGAAGGACCAACGGACTGGGTTAATAGCATGACCGTTGTTAAAAAACCGAATGGTGATATTCGCATCTGTCTCGATCCGCGAGATCTGAATAAAGCAATTAGGCGGGAACATTTTAAACTTCCCACATTTGATGAGATTACAGCAAATTTAACTGGTGCGTCATATTTTAGTACTTTAGACGCCAAACAGAGTTTCTGGCACGTCAAATTACACAGGGACTCCACAGACCTCTGTACATTTAATACAGC
The DNA here is from genome assembly GCA_036365455.1 of Macrosoma leucophasiata. NCBI lineage: Eukaryota > Metazoa > Arthropoda > Insecta > Lepidoptera > Hedylidae > Macrosoma > Macrosoma leucophasiata. The sequence continues at coordinate 20,594,327 of JAWQUS010000003.1, read as the reverse complement.
GTTCGGAAGGTACAAATATTTACGTATGCCATTAGGAATATCATCCGCTTCAGAAATATTTCATAAAAAACTGTTTGAACAGTTCGATGATATAGAAGGGGTAGTTCTCTTTGTTGATGACTTATTAGTCTTTGGGTCAACTAAAGAAGTCCACGATCAGACACTACGAGCCGTGCTAGAACGATGTCGAAAAATTAATATTGAGTTAAACAAAGAGAAATGTAAAATTGCCGTAACGGAATTGAAATATCTTGGTCATAAAATTACTAAAGATGGTATTCGCCATGATGAATCACATGTAATAACTATAAAGGACATGTCCCGACCTAACAATGTCAAAGAGCTTGAAAGATTTTTAGGCTTAGTAACATACGTCAGTAATTTCTTTCCCAACCTTTCTGAAAAAACATCTATTTTACGGCAATTGTTAAAAAAAGAAGTAGAATGGCATTGGGACCATCATCATGATAAATGTTTTCAAGATATAAAAAAATCCTTGATAAGTCCGCCTGTTCTACAATATTACGAGTTAAATAAACCGATTGTTATATCAGTTGATGCGAGTAAACACGGTCTCGGCGCGTGCCTGATGCAAAATAATTTACCTGTATGTTATGCATCAAAATCATTGACAAAAACTGAACAGTCTTACGCACAAATCGAAAAAGAATTATATGCGTGTGTGTTCGCCTGTGAAAGATTTTATACTTATATATACGGGCGTACGGATGTCATAATTGAGACCGATCATAAGCCATTGGTCAGCATAATTAACAAACCGTTGGCCAGCGCCCCAGCGCGCTTATAAAGAATGTTATTACGTTTACAACCATATACATTCACATTGAACTATAAACCGGGTAGGTATCTATACATAGCGGACACACTATCGCGTGCAGTCGCACCGAGTTGCGACCGCGGCGATATCCTTTCACCACGCGATCATTACGAAGCTCAAGCGCATGTATGTATGTTGTCTAGCAGTAACCCATTAACAGATACCCATTTTTTAATCATACAAAAATGTACTAAGGAAGATGTTGAAATGCAAAAGTTAATAAAAATAATATGACGAGGTTGGCCTGAGCAGAAAAATAATATCGATAATACATTAAGATGTTATTGGGACAGCAAAGACGAATTAGCTGTACATTTCGTGTCGTATAGTCTGGAAAAATAATACGGTCGTGATACCAAAGTGCATGCGGCATGATATGCTTAAAAAGATCCATGTGAGTCATCTCGGTATAGAAAAAAGTAAAGGCACGGCAAATAATGGCACGCACGCGAAATAATGTTCTGGCCAAACATGAATTCTCAGTTACAAGATTATTTATCGAACTGTCAAGCATGTTTAACATTTCGAAAACAAAATACAAAGGAACCCTTATTATCTCATAAACTACCCGATAGACCGTGGTGCAAAGTGGGCACAGACGTGTTTCATTTTGGTAATAAAACTTTTTTTAATTTTAGTTGATTACTGTAGTAAATATATAGAAGTATCAGAAATCCATTCTTTGACATCACGGTGTGTTGTGAACGAATTAAAACTAATCTTCAGAAGACATGGCATTCCTGAAATAGTTATATCTGATAATTGTCCTGAATATTCGTCAAATTATTTTAAAGATTTTTCAAGTCAATGGAATTTTAACCATAACACATCCTCGCCGATATATCCGCAATATAACGGCCAGATTGAACGGGCTGTCCAAATAGTTATAAACATGATGAAAAAGACTTCGTATACACAACAAGATTTTCATTTAGCGTTACTGGAATATCACAATACACCGATCTAGCAAATTAGCATCACCCGCAGAGTTATTATTTAATAGAAAACTAAGGAGTATTCTTCCTTGTAAACCGGATTTATTGTTACCAAAGTTACAAAGGAATGTCACTGATAAATTGAAATCGCGGCAGGTCGCACAAAAAATGTACTACGATAGAGGTTCAAGAAAACTATCTTTATTGCGCAAAGGGCAAAACGTTAAAATTCGTTTAAATAATGAATGGATTCCGGGTGTTATCACAGGAACAGCGGGACCTAGGTCATATTTAATTCAAATCAACAATTTAAATATTTTAAGAAGAAATCGGAAACACATAATCAGCTCACACAAGCTCTCCCCAAATGATGAGACCTAGTTTTTTTTTTTAATTTAATTTCAGTAGCTATGGCTTTATTGCATAGCACAACATAGAGCAATACTAGACCAGTGTCGATAATTTTGAAACGAAAAAGAATAATAATAGAGTGAAACCTATTCGAAGAGGATGATAATATCATAAAAATGAAAGGAAAATAAATCACGTTCCAGTGGAGATCGGGACGGGGAGAGGGGGAAGGTTTTAAGGGTAAAATTCAGTTTATCTCATCCACACATTCCGGTTCGTGCGCTCGTCCTGAACGCACGCTTCCTTTGTTCTCGCTCTCCCTTCTGGTAGAGCGCTATCGCGAGTGTATTGTTCGCGAGTTTCGGCTTATCGCCGCCCTAATCTGCGATAACGACGGTTAGTCCTTGACCGACCGCCCGTTTCGAGGAATTGGGGTTTAAGCCCTAATTACCGATAACGACGATTAGTCCTTGACTAATCGTTGTTTCGTGGAATTGGGTTTAAGTCCTAATTGCCGATAACGACAGTCAGTCTTTTGACCGACCGCCGTGTTTCGAGGAATTGGGGTTTATCCTGTTTTGGTCTATACCGACGTGCAATCAAATCAAGTTGGCCCCCTCAGGGCAAGTCGGCTGAAACTTAACAGTGCCAACGAAACCGACTAAACGAAGACCCGTGACGTTGCTGCGCCCTTCAGGCTAAAGCGAAATCGGAAGTGTACGGTTAGAACAGAGGCATTTGGAGTGACCCCATAGTCTCTGCCGTACAAGTACTGACAGACAGACGTTACCTTAGGGCCCCTCGGCACATTAAGATTGGCCAAGGGCGATACAAGCTTAGGGCTCACCAGTAGGACACACCCTCCTCGCCTATCCCGGCGAGGAGGTAATTACACCTCACACACTCCCGGGTTGTCCCACCCGGGAGGTAGGGATAAATACCCCGCGTTTAATTTATAGGCGCGTTTAAACACACGATTGCCCCGGGTTTGTTGTGGGTTCTTCCCGGGGAACGTGTTCGATAACCGAACCCTCCTGTTTCGTGCGTTTTTAGGTCGAGATAGGGATAAAAACCACCAAGTCCGCAAACGTCCATTTCCCCCTTTCGCTGAAATCCTTTTCTCCCCAGACAATATGTCTGAGGAGAAAAGGAAGCATGAGGCAGCTTTTGCCATCCTGCTGAAAAGCAGTAAAATCAATTCAAAATTCAACCGCATTATGCAGGAATTACCGGACCCCCTGCCCGACGGATTCTTGGAATCCATTTGTGAGGGTGCAAGACTCGCAAGACTCTCAAAGCCCCGCTCACTTTCCCCGCGCTCTCGATCGCCCACTCAGAGCCGCTCTGTCTCGGACCATCCTGAGTCCGTTTGTTCTCCGGACACATCCCAGTCCGCAGCCCCCCCTCTCTTGGACCAAGCAGAGTCCGCCACCCCCTCCCTCACTCCCGGCCAGGAACGCTCTACGGACTCAGACGCAATGTCCGTAGGACAGGCGTCCAATGAGGAGTCCGCCTCCGACACAGACGACTTCACGCTCGTCAAAGGACGCAAGCGAAAGCGGAAAACCCGCAAAACCCAGGCCGAGGAGCCCTCCGTTCCCGCTAAAGCTGTGAGAATCACAGCCTCTCCCCCCACCCCCGCGATAACCTCTCGAGGTAGCGCATCTCCCGCGCACCAATTCCAAGCCAGCTCGCCCTCAGCGAGATCGCAGGCTAGCGCCCCAGGAGCGCCTAAATCCAAACGCCCCCCCCCCACTCAAACTCCTAGGGTCCGACAAATTCAATTGGACCGACCTCTCAGCATCGCTGAAGGTCAAAGGGGTCGTCCCCCTCCATACCAGATGGAATCCCAAGGATGGTTGTTACACCATCCAACTGGAGTCCTCCTCCCACCACCGTACAGCCACCTCGCTCTTTGACGAGAGAGGCTTACAGTATTTTACATACGCCCTCCCAGAGGAGAAACGGCGTCGCGTTGTCATACGCAACCTCCCCATTTTCCTCACACCCGAGGAGATTATGACCGACCTCAAAGAGGTCAAAGCCCTCCCCGTGCAGCAAGTGCATAGGATGCACCGCGGGCACAGGGGCCAAAACGGGCACCTTGAAATGGTGTTAGTCATTCTTGACAACACCAAGGAAGCCACCGCAATCTTCAACATTAAAGATGTTGCGGGACTCGGTGGCATCCGTGTCGAGCCCCCTAACAAAAGGGGATACATAGGGCAGTGTCATAACTGCCAACGATACGGCCATGCCTCAGGTCGGTGCAAAATGCGCCCCAGGTGCGTTAAGTGCCTGGAAGACCACGGCACGGCCGATTGCACACGCCCCAAGGATAGAGCTGCATGCTCGGAGCCCCCGAGCTGTATACTCTGCGGGCAGGCAGGCCACCCCGCCAATTATAGGGGATGCAAAGAGGCTCCCAAAGCGGCACGAATCCCCACCAGGGGTCGTCGCCCAATCCCACCCAGAGCGGCCCCTCAATTCGAGAGGACCCCCAACCCCATCTTGGCCCCCACATGGAGGACCGGTCCGCCGCCCCCCCTCATGAGCACCACCCATTTCCCCCTTCTTAAAGGAGTGATCCCGCCGCCCACGACCACCCCGGTCGCTCGGGCGCCCGCGAAGGCCCCTCAGGCCGCTCCAAAATCGGTCCCAGCCCCAGCCCCGGCCCCGGCTCCCGCCCCGGCCCCGGCTCCGGCCCCCGCTCCGGCCCCCGTGCCAACTCCCATCAGGCCCCCGCTGGCCGCTACGGCCGCACCACGCCACAAACCCACCCAGGCCCCTCAGGCTCAACCCATGGCCCCTCAGGCTCCCGCCCCCGGCCCCCCTCAGGCGCCACTCGACCTCATCAGCGAGGTACTCTCTTTTTCGCTCATGTTTGACATGAGCAAACTCCAGCCCCTGCTGGACAGATACTGCTACTTTAAAGCAAATCCCCACCTTCCCAACGCCAGGGTAGAAATGGTCCTGGCCGCAGCCGACGTCAACCGGCTGATAAACAACACCCCCCGGTAAACCCAAAATGAACATACGGCCCTTAACTAATTTATCTAGCAGGATAAAACCCTATTCACTTAGAATAGGGTTTTTTAACGCCAATGGCATGTCAGGCCTCCGCGATGAGCTGGGAGAATTTCTCCGCGATAAAAATATTGATGTCTTCCTCATCCAGGAGACATTTTTAAAACCCGCCCGCCGTAACCCAAGCTTGGCCAATTATAGGTTAGTACGAAACGATCGTACAGACGGTGCCTTCGGAGGCACCCTTATATATTACAAGAGGACGCTGCATTGCACGCCTCTATCCCCCCCCGACGACCTGGAGAACATTGAAGTCTCAGTTTGCCTACTAGCGATGACCGGTCATCAGCCGATCACTATAGTGTCGGCGTATCTATCTCCCCAACGCGATCTCTTAGTAGGCGACCTAGATCGTCTATTTAAGCTTGGCGACTCCGTCATAGTGGCAGGAGATCTCAACGCCAAACACATAATGTGGAGCTGTAACTCGTCTAATGCACGAGGGACAGTTCTTGAACGTTATCTTGACAGAGCACCTATAGACATTCTAGTGCCACTCGAACCCACCCACTATTGTTATGACGACAACATGGGACGACCAGACATACTCGATCTAGCGCTCGTAAAGAATGTAAACTTGCGTTTACACTCTATACGAGTGCTACACGAGCTAGACTCTGACCATAGACCTGTTATCATAGAATTTATCCCCCATAGCGGTCCCACTGATACAGGTCGTAGCGACATCCCGATGAGAGTGGTGACCGACTGGTCTCAAGTGAGATCCAAGTTGGCCGCCACCACATCCGCAGACTTAGATACGATCCCCTCCCTGATAGAGACCACTGACGAAGTCAATAGTGCGATCCTTACTCTCACTAATCACGTACAATCTGTCGTAGACGGATGCTCAGAGGAAAAACCCGCGACTGTACCCAGTCACGCCGTTATCCCTGAGCACGTACGGGAGATAGTGAGGGAAAGGAATGCAACTACCAGAGCTTACTACTCTGCCCCAACGACCGATAGAAAATCCACCATGCGATACTGGCAACGTCAGGCCAAGAAATGCAAGGTGGAAGTCTATAACGACCGCTGGGAGCAAAAGCTCACTGACCTTGATCCCTCTCATACAGAGTACTGGAGGCTTTTTAAATGCTTCAAATCCCCAAACGAGGCATCCATGCCTCCCCTCATTCGCCCTAACCAACCGCCAGCCTTCGATGACTTCGAAAAGTCCGAATGCCTGGCGAGCGAACTCGAGATTCAATGCTCTCCAAGTACGATGCCGATAGCTGCCGATCATTTAGACAAGATCAACTTAGAAGTCGAAAGTAGGAACGCGAGACCGCCAACCCCCCCGCGCGAAACCGGTCCCATTCCCGACACGCCAGTCGATGAAAACGCTAACGATAATAGCGAAAATAATGATGATCCTCTCAGACCTGTGACAGTCGCAGAGGTGACAGACCTGATCAAGCGTCTAAAAGTGCGGAAAGCGCCGGGTGCGGACGGCATTTCCAATCGCACAGTTAGAAACTTCCCCCCTTTGCTCATTGCCCTTTTGGCTGCGATACTCAACGCAGCGTTTAAAAATAGTATGTTTCCACCCGCGTGGAAAGAGGCCACAATTATCGGGTTTAAAAAGCCCGGTAAGCCGAGCAACCAGGCCTCATCATACAGGCCGATAAGTCTGCTCAGTTCTCTAAGTAAACTCTACGAGCGCGTCGTGTACGCTCGACTCTTAGATTTCACCCGAGTGCGGCACTTGATCCCGGACGAACAGTTCGGGTTCCGTGCTCGTCACTCCTGTGTCCATCAAGTACATCGAATCACTGAGCATATACTCAGTAAATTCGATAGAAAGATTATGACGGGAGCCCTCTTCTTCGATATCGCTAAAGCGTTCGACCGCGTGTGGCACAACGGCTTATTATATAAGCTGTACACTCTCGGAGTGCCCACCCAAATCGTGCACATCATTCGCGATTTTCTGTCGGACAGAGGCTTTCGATATCGAGTCGAGGGTACCCTCTCGAACCGTCACACCATAACAGCCGGTGTTCCCCAAGGATCCGTACTCTCCCCCCTCTTGTTCACGCTATACACTAGCGATATCCCTGTCCGCCACGGCGTTCAGGTGGCAATGTACGCTGACGACACCGCTATTTACGTCTCTGGCAGAAAGCCAGAGATCATAAGGAAAGCCCTGCAAGCGGCGGCCAAAGACCTTGAGTCTTGGTTCCGCCGCTGGCGTATAGAGGTAAATCCTAGCAAGAGCGCTGCCATACTCTTCATACGGGACCGCGCTCCCAGACCCAACGTAGCCCCAGTCCTTATGTTTGACGAGCCCATCCCCTGGATGGACAAAATCAAATACTTAGGAGTGACGCTTGATCGGCATCTGTCCTTCGCTGCACATGTAAAAGCAGCGCGCGCAAAGGCTGCATTCGTGTTGTCCCAACTACATTGTCTCTTAAACAAAAAGAGCAAGCTATCGGCCCGGAACAAACTCCGTGCCTATACGTCCTGCATAAGGCCCATTTTATGTTACGCATCCCCAGTATTCGCCCACGCGAAAAAGACAATATTACGAAAACTTCAAACCTTGCAGAACCGATTCTTACGTAGAGCCGTAGGCGCGCCTTGGTACGTACGTAATAAAAACTTGCACATTGATGCTAACCTGCCTACCATCCGGCAGTTTATGAAGCGAGCTTCAGCGAGCTATTTCGATCGGGCGAGTCACCACCCGAATCCGCTGGTCAGAGCGGCCGCGATATACACTCCTTTTGATCGCGCCAAAAGGAGACGTCCAAGGCACGTCTTAAAAGATCCGGACGATGAGACCACGTTGGCCATCGCCGCAATGAACAATCGATTACAGAATCACACTGCACAAACCGCTAATAATACAACGCGCCGACGCGTTTCGCGCCGCGCCCGCCCCTGATCCCGACCCTATCTCCGGCCCCGCGAGGCCGATGACATTCCGGTTATCGCCAACCGAATGGAGTAGAGCGAAAGTTGCAACGCCCATAATCGCATATGTCTCATATGTCTCTCCGCAACGTTCTAAGCCGAGGCACGGACCCGCATGGGTCACCCTTAGGCAGTTGCGCTAAAATTTTAGGCTGGAGCGCCCTCTGCGCTCGCCGATTGCCCGGTGAAGTAGACTAGTGCCGTCTCGAGACAGGCCGCCTACACAAAGCCCGACATAAAAAAAAAAAAAAAAAAAAAAAAAAAAAAAAAAAAAAATATCTCATCCGTCATTGGACGATAGTGCTAAACACTACCATTTAGCGGCAAGTATAATAGGTAATGCAGTGGTGCCTACGCCCGCAAGCTCCGTCACTGGAGCTCTACCACCAGTGTAAAACGCATACCCATACGCGCTTCACTGTATAGTTGTTCTAGCGATTATCCGACTACGGATACGAATTTTGGACTTTCTAGCGATTATCCGACTACGGGTACGGATTATGGACTTTCTAGCGATTATAGTCAATCATCCGATTACACTATATGATAATAATCAATGTTTCGTCAAAGCGTCGAAGCGATGCGATTTCATCCGACATGTTGAAAGTATGGTCACCTGAATCACATCGCGTAATGTTTATGACAGATTAGGATCCCACTGTAGAATTCCGTTCTACAGTACTTATTATGAGGGTCATATTACTGCTACTTAATCCCTTCCTATCAGTATCATGAAATATATATGTCATACAAAAACTTTCCACCGCGTCCCATCCATTACTTTCTTGCTGGCTCCTCGCCAGCCATGTAAATACAAGTTGGCACAGCTGAAGCCTGTACTGCAATATCAAAACTTCTGGAACTTTGACGCGTTGCACCAACTTTGTCTGAAAGTCGCGCAAAAACCGATAGAAACAATTGCTTATAGTTTTGGAACGGCTCCATTTAAAGGAAAACGCGCAGCTGGTTTTTAAAAATGATTTGGGTATGATTGAAGACTAAACAATGATCTGATTCGCTCATATCAAATCAATAATCATGATTCGTAAGCACCATGTACTATGAGATTTTAGGGCGGCCACACAAAACTGCGATGCGATGCGACGCCACATCGCAGGCGATGTACAAGTATTCGTGCGCGTTCGCAGATATTTTCGCTGTACTATGAGATTTTAGGGCGGCCACACAAAACTGCGATGCGATGTGACACCACATCGCAGGCGATGTACAAGTATTCGTGCGCGTTCGCAGATATTTTCGAAGCGATGCGAATTTGTAGTAGTGTGGGGAGCCTTTATTGCGGTTCAATTTAGACACTGTCAAAATTTTGTTTCATTAGTCTTATTGGACAGCGGGTTTGAAGGAACGAGACAAAGATAAAGACGACTCAGTTAAGGTTGACAATAAGGGGTAATACGGCCGCAGGTCAGCTAAAGAAAAGAGAGAGAAAAGATCAGATTGGTTCGGGATTTTCCTTAGAACCCGTATTTACGGTAAACAAGCATGGAGCTCAAATGATTGTGAAGTGATGACTGCAGCCTATAGATATCTACACAGAAACCAGAGGTCAAAATGCAAATGCGTTGCCACCCTTGAAACCTTAGTTGTTTTACCTTTTCTTAATATTTCAAAGGATTGACAGTGGAAAGTGGTTACCGTCGCCTATGAACATTTGCAACACCAGGGAACTCCCCGACCGCCGACGCGCTGCCAGCCCTGAAGGAAAACCTAGGTATGTGATACATATTATGGGGACCATCTGGAACACGATTGTGCTGAATAGTAACATTTGGCAGGGTTTTTTGGCGGGAACCTTGAAAGATGCGTGTGGTGCTCTTATTTTATTTCATTTTCTTGGTGTATTTTTGAGTTATATTAAATAAAGTTGGTGGCACTTTGTTTGATATAAGCTTATTATAGTGCTCGTGTATAGTGAAAAAGAATAACAGTGCGAAAACACGTTTTTTCGGGTTGCCTTCAAAACTTCATTGTAAATGTTCTGGTTAAGTAGCCATCGCTTTACTAGAATTACTGACTGTGACTGACTGACGGACTGATAAATTGACTGACGACTCTGACTTTTACGTTGCTTAATACGAATACGAAATATCGTCTTACTTGACACTGGCAATATGCATAACAAGCGATGCCATCAAATTAAAAAAAAAAAACATTTGGCAGCAGATAGGTAGGCCTATCTGCTGCCAAATTTTCTGGAACTGGAACTCTACTACGATGTTTATTTATTTGTTTGTTTGTTGCTCAATCACGCTAAAGCGGCTGGACGGAGTTCGATATTTTATTAATTTACTAGCGGCCCGCCCCTGCTTCGCGCGGGTGCAATGTTGCCTACCCTCTCCTATTCGTCTTAGCGTGATGATTATAGATATAGCCTAAAGCCCTCCTAAAAACCCAAATATCTTACGGAACCCTATTTTTCCAAAATAAAATATAGCCTATGTTACCCGTGGATAATGTAATGTAGCTTTCGAATAGTGAAATAAACTATAAAAGATTAGGCAGCGTACGCAAAATAAGTAACTTTTCTGGTTGATCTTTTACACCTTGTGTCTGAAAATCCCAAATATCTTACGGAGCCCTATTTTTTCCAAAATAAAATATAGCCTATGTTACCCGTGGATAATGTTGCTTTCGAATAGTGAAAGAAATTTTAAAATAGGTCCAGTAGTTATTGAGCCTATTCAAAACAAACAAACAAATATTACCTCTTTATAATATTAGTTTAGATTTAATGTACAAGACAGATTATAATCAATGACTGTAAAAACAATTACAAAATTGTTTTGAATGCGGATTGATATTCAGAATTATGTATGTATGATAAAAGATGTTGAAGATGTTCCAAAATGTATGGACCTTGCACGTTATATTGAGAGAAGAAGAATAAATACTAAATCATTTTCAGCTATTCAAATTAACTGTCGTAACTATCCTCTCTGGTCGTTTCCTCATGACTGAGGATCGTGATCATCCTGGCATCACTCTCATCACTGGCATGTCTCCATCGGCTCCGGTCTGCGGCCATTTGCACCGTGGTGTAAAAAAACGATGCTGGGTTGTCCTTGAGCTGGTCAGACCATCTGGTTGGAGATTGGCCTCTTGCCCTTTTCCCCTCAACGTCGTTAGTATACCTATTTCAAAAACAAGAATGTCATAATAATAACTTATAATAACTTTATTGCATAATAACAAAAACATGTATGAAGAGAATGATGAAGGTAGACGAGGCACGAGAGGTTTGTCTGAACCGGGATATCTGGCGCTCTACACTCTCTGCCTACCCCGTTAGGGACCTGGCGTGAAGATACATACATATACAAAAACATAACAGTATTGACTTTGGAGCCTCCATTTAAGTATATCGATGCCTGTGTTTGGAGAATCTCATAGTAACAACTGGACACTAGAGCTCTACTGGTGGTAGAGCTCCCGTGACGGAGCTCGCAGGCGTAGGCACCACCGCATTACCTAATATACTTGCCGCTTAATGGTAGTGTTCAGCGCTATCGTGTTTCGGTCAGGTGGTAATGTACCCCTGTACTTTCCGGCACAGAGGCATAGCCCCTTAGGCCTCAGGAGTGGTAACGCATCTGCATTTTGACCTTGGTCTTTGTGTGGGTGTCCATAGGCTGCAGTCATCACTTAACATCAATGTGAACTGCATGCTTGTTTGCCACTTTATATCCCGTTCAGAGGTCCCTACAATTTTGAATAATTGAAACTTGCTTTATGCTTTTTGCTGTTGCATGTATTCGAACGTAGACAGATGACGTCATCATTGATGTTAATTAACAATTTGAAAACAGATGGAAAAAAACAAAAGAACCAGACTAAAGATGTACACTTTTTATTTAGGTAAGTAATGTAGGTAACATTTCATCCACGCAAAGCCAGGACATACCGCTAGTAGAAAATAAAAGATATTAAATATACTCTTTTATATTGTTACAACTGAAACTCCATAAAAGAGTCTAATTTGTTAAGGATCCTCTCACAATATTGTAAGACACAGTCGTAAACAGCTGGCAATAAAACAAGACGACTCACCGTAGCAGACAAAGTGCAGCCTCCTTTATCTGTAAAAGAAAGGTATCGTTAACGGAAGCAATTTAAGAGAGTTGTTAAAAACTTTACAACTTTGCAATTGTGATGCTAAATCTAGCTTAACTAGAGCATTTAGTTACTATAAATGTTCTAAGCAAAGCTCAGTCAGTTCAATAGGAAAAAACAAATACGAAAACCGGTCAAGCAAAATTTTTCTTTTAAAAAAAAAAGATCCGGACGAATTGAGAACCTTCTCCTTTTTTCGAAGTTGGTTAAAAACAGGCATAATACCCTTAAGCTTGAGGAGAGGCAACGCATCTACATAGAAATCTTTGGTTCCATGTAGGTACATGTAGATGTTTAGAGGCAACAGGAACAGTATTACTTACCATCATTGGTTTTATTGGTGGTAGAGATCCAGTGACGGAACTCGCGGGTGTTAGCACCACCGCATTACCTAATATACTTGCCGCTAAATTGTAGTGTTCAGCACTATTGTGTTCCGGTCAGGTGGCATAACACCTTAAGCCTCAGGAGTGGTAACAAATCTGCATTTTGACCTTGGTCTTTGTGTGGGTGTCTATAGGCTGCAGTCATCATTTAACATCATCATGTAAAAAAAATGTAAACTGTAAGTAAGTAAATATTCTTTATTGTACACCAGTAATGTTCAGTAAAAACAAAAATAGAAAACAGAGAAAGTACAATCAGGCGGTCTTATCGCTAAAAGCAATCTCTTTCAGACAACCTGTCGGTGGAAAGAGAAAAGTTAAATTACAGAGGCAGGGTGTACATCAAAGTAAGGACAAACAAATAAATAAATAAATAAATAGATATGTACATATATAACATAAATATATAAACCTAATTAAAAACACAAAACTTTATATTGGCAATAGGAATGATGATGTTAAGTTAACGAAGCAAAGTAGTAGTCATAGAGTCGTTTTTGAAACGACTCAAGAGTCTGTGCTTGCCTTATGTTTAAGGGCAAGGAATTCCACAGTCGTACAGCAGTTACTGTAAAGGAATTTGCAACGAAGGAAGAAGAGTGACGAGGAATTTGAAGAAGTAGATTTTCTGAGGATCGTAGATAGAGAGGATTTGTTTGGCAAAGGTAACTGAAATGATTTTTAAGATAGTCAGGAGATTGTGGAACGAATAGAAGACAGTAAAGAAGGGAGAGAATATGAGTATTCCTGCGAAGACGTATAGGAAGCCACTTGAGCTCAACACGAAATTGAGAAATATGGTCATTTTTGCGTAAGCCATATATGAACCGTATGCAAAGATTTTGGAGGCGCTCAAGTTTGTTAAGTTGCTCCTGGGTCAAATCAAGATAACACATGTCGGCGTAGTCTAATATAGGGAGGAGAATAAATCGAGCAAGCGCAGTATATAATAGTATGCTGTAATAGTGGCAAGTCCACTTTACTTTCATAAAAAATAATTTAATAAATCAAATGCAAAGGAGAATGATACTGTTCCATATATTTCTGGGCTCAGGTATTAAAACACTGTACAAATTATGTTATTTTCAAATGACAAAAAAACAAAAAATATAAAATTTCGGTTTGGGAAACTTTTTGATTGCCAGTAATTGAAGTATATATATATAAGTCTGTTTTACTACATGAAAGAAATAAACCTTGTGTTGCTGAAAAGAAGATTTATTGTTAGTTTTTTTTATACAGAGACTATTTTATTTAGGTAATATAAAACAATATGAACTCAAACCTGAAAAGAAGAAACGACAATGAAAGTTTATTCTTTCACTTTTAAAACATAAAATAATATAATATTAAAATTTTCATTGATTATCCAATTGTCAATCAACTCGTATTTAAATCTGTCATATGACATTCTGAATTCGTTTCTTCTTTAAAATCAGACAATTAAAAAGTTAAAAACTATAACCAAACTTCATGGTAAGTAAACACACAGAGTGCGAAGAAAGAAATAGTATTTCTTTACATATATATGATCAAGTAAATGTTGGGTTAGATTGCTAATTGTTAACTATATTACAAAATTTACTGTGTAATGAGTTAACCAGTAACAACCAGATTTTGTCGGCCCAAAATTAGCCGTCTCCTTTCCGTCCGGTCCTAACGTAATGATACAAAAATACGCTTCCGCTCACAGCGATGATAGCAGGATATTTTACAGAATTTACAAACAAGAACACAATAAATTCATATTCCTTAAAATATTAATCTTCAGAACAATAAACCGGAAACCGTAGACATGTTTCAACGAAACAAACTTCATACAAAACATGATATTCACTCAGAGTAAAGAAACTTTGCTCGACACGCGCACTGAATTCTAATTGACGGGTCTTTATTAATAAAACAGTGATGGCAACCCTAAACCTCATAAAGTTGGGATATATTAACCTTTTAGTTTGTAGTACATTATTCTAGGGCTGCTGAAATGAAAGTGGATGTATATTAGAAGAGGTTTAATACTCGTCTAAGAGAAGCATTATGTAATGAAAGTAGGAAATAAGCATAGAGTTATGTAACCAATGCCTGTAAATACCTTAATAAATATTCAAAAAAGAAATGTATGGAAAATTCGTTCAGATTAAAGATACTTTGCTCGACACGCGCACTGAGTTTTGAATGGCGGGTCTATATTAATAAAGCGGTGATGGCAACCCTAAACCTCATAAAGTTGGGTTATATTTACCTTTTAGTTTGTAGTAAAGTAGTATATTATGCTAGGGCTGATGCAATGAAACTGGAAATATATTGGAAGAAGTATGATACCGGTGTAAGTTTGATGTTTTATGAAAGTAGTAAAAATAGGAAATAAGCATACAGTGATAGAAACAGTGCCATTAAATATATTTATAAAAAATCAGAAGATTTTTTTTGTATGTAATAAAAGTAGCAAGCAAGATGACTGCACCCTATAGACACCCACTCAATGACCAGAGGTCAAAATGCAGATACGCTGCCACTCCTGAGGCATTAGGTGTAATGCCTCTGTGCCGAAAATTACACGGCCGTAAAAAAACAAATTATTAAAAAAAATTGTGCACGGAATCAATAATATATGGAAATTCGGGCCACGCGCATTGTAGGGTTTCGTTTTACTCTTATCACTCCAGCTGATAGACCTACACTGTTGGATGAAGTCTTCCTCAAAGACACCTGCAACAGTGTTATGCATTGTAAGAGGAGAATATACCATAATCGGAGGGCTTCCGTTTATCCAATTATCTACACTAATATTATAAAGAGAAAACTTTGTTTATTTGGTTGTATTGAATAGGCTGAAAAAGTACTTAAAAAATTATTTCACCATTCGAAAGCTACATTATCCACAAGTGACATAGGCTATATTTTATTTTGGAATAAATAGGATTCCGTAAGATATTTGGGTTTTTCGGACACAAGGTGTAAAAAATCAACCAGAAAAGTTACTTATTTTGCGTACGCTACCTAAACTATAAATATAGAACCATAAAATGTCCTAATTTATGAAAGATTTTATAAATATCTACAAAAAAGTCCACAACACACTATACCTACCTATGTCGAGTGAGACACAAAAACCAGTTTTTATTTAAAAATATTGACTTTTTTTTTACTATATTTTAACGCGTTTATATTACTCAGGCTATTAATGCTTATCCTTTTAATAATTCACCACTAAGTACAGTTTTTAAAGATAATATTTAGTCTTTAAATGATTAAAATTGGACGTTTGGTTTTGAAGTTATGGTGAAATTAAAATATTACGATTTCTGCGGCACGGCCCGTCTATAATATTAATCGTCGGGCTAATCGTCGTAAATATTACACCGATTATGAAATTCTTTCACAATCAGAAATGTCCACTATTCAGGGGTGTTATACTCTATATTTTATTATGATAGTAGTGATGTAGGTAACAATGCACCTGTGCGAAGCCGGGGCGGGCCGCTAGTATTTCATAAGTTGATCGACTATTAGCAGATGACTATAACTTATAGTGATAATCATATATCATATAAATATTATAAATGCGGAAGTTTGTATGTTTGTTTGTTTGTTTGTTCCTCTTTCACGCAAAAACTGCTGAACCGAATTTCATGAAATTTGGCACTGACATAGAGGGTTTTTTTTTATGTAATGGAAGTGGCAAACAAGCATGCAGTTCACATTGACGTTAAGTGATGACTGCAGCCTATAGACATCCACACAGAGACCAAGATCAAAATGCAGATGCGTTACCACTCCTGAGGCCTAAGGTGTTATGCCTCTGTGCCGGAAATTACAGGGCCGTACATTACCACCTGACCGGAACACGATAGTGCTGAACACTACCATTTAGCGGCAAGTATATTAGGTAATGCGGTGGTGCCTACGCCCGCGAGCTCCGTCACTGGAGCTCTACCACCAGTAAAAAACTTGTATTAACACAAAGAATAGTTTTTGTCCCGAAAAAATGTACCTTTGGGATGCCATGGGATGATTTGATGAGATTCCAAACGCGGGTGGGGCCGCGGGCAATAGCTAGTTTCACTTATTAATTTAAAACATGTAGGTACAATCACCGGGATGTTTTTCATACGTTCAAACTCAATTGCGATATACCTCGATATACCTACCTAGAAGGCCAATAATGGCGAATACCAATATTCACCATTATTGGCCTTATGCCTGCGGAACCCAAAAGGAATTCCAATGTAGATGCGATGCGCCTGTGTAGGAAATTACGGGACTGTGCGTTGATTAAGTCTGTATAAATTAATTTGATTGACAGTTCACATTGATGAGTGATAACTGCAGCCTATAGACACCCGCAGAAAGACCAGAGGTCAAAATGCAAATGCATTACATGACATAAAAAAAAATCTGAAGTAAAAAAAAACTATCTTCCATAGTTTCAGAGATAACAGTGGAAGCGGAAAGTCGCATATTTTTCCAAAGAACTTTTAAACTTATTTATTTGAAAATATACCTTTACCTTTATTTTACCTCTTACAGACAGAAACACGAGTCATTTCCTTTGGAAGTACGTAGCCCATAAAACCATTAAAAAGATTTTATTACCTTAACAATGTCCGAACTTTCACGATGCTATTGAAATACTATTAAAGGAAAGTATTGTACTTTTTCGCCTTCAAAACTTACCTTTCTGTTCGTCCTAACATTTTATGAAGCCATACAACAAATCCTTTTCTATCCAATGAACTAAAGTCTTGGGAATTAAGTATTTTATGTCACCTAGTATATTCTGAACAAGTCCTAAACAGTCCGTTCTGTTTGTAAACTAACTTAAATCTATTGTGCATGTACCATCAAAGAAATGGGCGGTAGACCACGTTTGTGCCTTATTTGTATAGAGATAAACTCTAATTTGAAAGGTTTTGGATCCCCGAAAACTTACTCGTATATGCCTGTGTACCAAAATTACAGGATTCTGATGTGTTCTAAAGTTTTTAAAAGCTACACTTTTTGAAATGAAAATATTTTTACGGATTTATCTCAGTAACTCTAACTAAGGTCTCAGGGGTGGCAACACATTTGCATTTTGAACTCTGGTCTTTGGGTGTCTATAGGCTGCAGTCAGCACTCTACATCAATGTGAACTGCAAGCTTGTTTGCCACCTTGATTATACAACGTGTAACAGGATTAAATGTACAACCCGAGACTAGTTTCTTCAGAATCGATAACCGAATCGATTTCAGACATTTTTAATATAGGTAACATTTTGTCCCAAAATTAATTACAATTAAGGAAATGATGGCCACCCATTTGGTAATGGTCAATACAAACGAAAATGAGACTAACGTCTTTCCAAAATAAGATGTTAGTCTCAACAAGTTTATTAGAGCTCGATGAGACGTGCATTTTATTATAAATTTAGGAAATTAAACAGTGAAAATGAATCTTTTTACTAGCGAATGTTAAATACGTTACGTTACGTTACGTTAGGTTACATCACATTGCGACAGTGTGCGTGTTTAAGTAAGTTTGTGTTTTGTGCGGCCGTAGATAGCAGTAGGGTAAGTATGCAAGGGTACATACTGTTCGTACAAATTGAGGACAACTTATATCTTAAATAAAAAATATTAAATACATAAACATGTAATTTCAGTACATGTATAATGATTATAACTCGATTTCCTAATCGGGGTGTTTGATACTGGGCATTATTCTCGTTACATGTTGTATAAAAAATACATAGCAGTAGCAGGTCACGAATAACAACTGCAATACAGGTACTAAAACATTCAAGATTCACACAATACCAAAGCAACAAATGTGTGCCCAATTTAACTGCAAATTAACACAGTTTAATTAGGTCATGAGACAGGTATTCTACGCTATTTTAACCGATTATCGCAGCACTTTGTTACTGTGATAAAAGCAAAATGGAGTTCATGGCTGGAATATGACTTTAATGTTGAATTGCGTTTTAGATGTATAATAATAATAATAATAATGGGGGGGCAGAGCAGCTTGTGGCGAGCTGTTGGTGAGTAGCGACACCACCCCCTACCATCATCTCGAGTTCCTCCGAGAGAACTGGGCTCCGCCTCGTCCGCCACACAGAGGTACGGCCGGACAGAGCATCAGGTCTCTCACCTCTGGCTTGCCTTCATTGGCCGGTCAGAGTGGGGCGCTAGAGGTATGGCATTTGCAGAAATTTAGATAATAGGCTGTTGTCTAAATTTCTGAAAGAACCATACACTCGGGGGTGGAAGTGTCTAAAGGCATAATAGCGGGGAAGCCCGCTCCGAGCTCGAGATTACTCGCTCGTGATGGTGAAACCGGGGCCACACCTCTCGACACCCCCAGCCTCTCTCAACAGTGTTGCCCCCTGTCGACCATCGGGTTGGCTGTTTGGGGGGCCCACCAAGGAGAGGCGAGTCACCACCTGCCTAAAGTAGGATTCGATAATGTGAGATGTTGAATATAGGCAGGTGCCGGATCTCACTCCATAGGCCCAGCCAGCTAGTCCCCCCAGTTCACCCACATAGCCCAAAGTTTGGCAAATCACTTTTCATTACAATAGTCTCATTATATTCTGCGGGGTCTGTCTGTGTCTGTATTAACTATTGATGCAGTCAGAGAGAGGTCCCGCCGAATATAACCCATTACAAAGTAGATCAAAATTCTCGAAAGGGCCTCTACGTGTTGGACCCCCCATGTCCCCGCGCAAGCCTGACAAAGGTCCGGGGTTCAAATTGGACCCCGTGCTGACGAGAGACATAATAATGGCAACCCATTATACGTCCCACTGCTGGACAAGAGTCTCTCCCCTTTTTGGGGGAGGCCTGGAGCTTACTTCACCACGCTGCTCCAATGCGGATTGGTGGAGGTGGGTGGGTTAGTGGCCAACCCGCTGTCGGATGTTTTCAAACCGCCCATAAGGCCTCCGACAAGGTTTAACGACTGCTATCTATCGATAGCAACCGGGACCGACGGCTTAACGTGCCCTCCGGAGCACGGAAACGCGCATTTAATTTGCCACTAGCGGTCACCCATCACACTACCCGACCGCACCCGTAGTACTTAACCGAGCAGATCGCTTACGATCTACACCAGCCGCTGGGCCATGCGCGCTTCGGGCCATGCGCGCTTCGTTTTAGATGTATGTACGCCTTTTTGCAATTTTACGTATGAACTGATGAAGCGTAGGCACCAGGCCTCCCGAGGTCGGCCCACCCCAACGGTATGGACCGGCGAACCGGAGAAGGTTGCGGGAAATCACGAGATGTTCGATCGCTGGCGGCCCAGGACCTTTCGTTGTGGCAACGTTAGCTGCTATGGACGTCTTTCGGCTCAAATTTAAATGATGATGTATTTATGCATAATCCTTCAAGGAACTATAGAGGCAATAATAATAATAACGGCAACCCATTATACGTCCCACTGCTGGGCACGAGTCTCTCCCTTTTCTGGGGGGAGGCCTGGAGCTTACTCCACCACGCTGCTCCAATACGGATCGGTGGAGATATCCTTGGTTTCTTTCGGATCCTTGTCGGAGCCCTTATGTGCGGTTTGAAAACAACCGACAGCGGGTTGGCCTTACTACTTACCCGTATCTGCATCAACCCGCATTGGAGCAGCGTGGTGGAGAAAGCTCCAGGCCGCCTCCAAGAAAGGGGATATACTCGAGCCCAGCACTGGGACGTATAAAGCTACTTTTATTCTGCAGCTTGTCGCTGGTCGCGCATGCTGCACAAAATCGCTACCGGCAGCACGCGGCACAATGAAAGCTACTATGGAGCTTCATACAAATTGCGACTCCCTGCAGAATGTAAGTAGCCTAATGGGTTGCCATTATTATTATTTATTATTATAAATATCTCAAGCTTCACCAAGCATCGTAGTAGTGTCTACTAGATTCAAGAAAATATTTGAAACTTGCAATGTTAACTCTTAAAATAAAAGTTAAAATATTTTTATCAGGCAAATGCAAAAATATTCAAATGGATGAAATTCCTATATTCTAACGAATAAATACGTAACTATAAAGATGTGTAACAAACTTGTCAATATAACTCAGTTTGCTTATCAAGGCCACAAACACCGGGATTGTGACCTCCGGGATGTCCCACGGGATTACAGTCAATCTAACCGATACACGAATTGAATTTGTTCCGTTGTTTGGAGACAATGCGGTTTTTTACAATTTACCGTCGAGATGAGATGACTTGGGATAAGAGGGATCAAGTGGACACAATTGAATGATTCTCAATACTTTTTCAGTGGTAATAAGGTGAAGAATAAGGTCTTAAGTCAGTATTACAATGAACATGTGGGATTGCAGAGTATAACCTGCCCAGAACGGGTTTCGGTTGACATTATTTCGATAGCCGTTTTGCCGTGAATTGAAAGAAAGAAAGACTTACACCACATCAAGAACAAAAAATAAAAGAAATAAAAAGAAAAAATATGAAGAAAAAAACCACATAATTATCTAAATATATAGCTATCTTTTGTATTTATTTTATATTAGTTTTTTTATATTTATTTTCATAAACATTACATTACTAGTAGGTATATTAAAAATGATACAAAATATCTCGTATCAAATTTCACATTTTTCGTCTCAAATAAGATGTATGTTGTATGTATTCAAATATCAACCTACGTGTACTATGTATAATAATTTACTAAAATAAAAACATACGAATACCAATGTAAACAATTCTAGCACAAATATATCCTTGTCTAATACATCTCCGGAAAACCGTTCCCACTATTCTTTGTCTCGTACGTTTCCGTAAATCCGTTCCGGAGCGTAACGTAATCTCACGTGGAAATTAATCGGAACTCTCCAATCCGGTTCGATCCCACTGTTCCCACTGAATACACCGTCTGGAAAGGCAAACCTTTTTCTTTAGAAAAGTACGTCCTTTTGGCTGTGGATTTTGAAACAAACATGTTTTTTTTATGTAAGGGAAGTGGCTAACAAGCATGCAGTTCACATTGATTGTTAAGTGATGCGTTACCACTCCTGAGGCCTAAGGTGTTATGCCTCTGTGCCGGAAATTACAAGGCCGTACATTATCACCTGAACGGAACACGATAGTACTGAACACTACCATTTAGCGGCAAGTATATTAGGTAATGCGGTGGTGCCTACGCCCGCGAGCTCCGTCACTGGAGCTCTAAAATAAAATAAAAATAAAAATAAAAATAGCCTTTATTCTACCATAATTGTTGAGATTATTAAGACTTAATTAAAATTATTGGAAGTATATTTTATTGACATATTTGAATAAATTAATGATTTTACTAAAAATAAAAATTAATTCTTAAACATTGTGTCATATTATTTTTAAAATATAAATTTTTACATTTCATTTAGTATAAACCTATTTAATTTTACTAAATTTGTTTTATTTTATATATATAATCAATCAGATAAATACTAAAAATTACATTTATAACTTATCATAGATTTTTAAATTAATTCGTCATTCTAATTACATGTAATGTCAAAATTTAATTAATAAAACATTTTTAATATTTATAAATGTCATAAGCATGCATTTCAATGTCTTTAATTGTTTATATTTTTTTTAATTTATTTATTTAAATTAAATTATGGAAGTCGCCTCTGCGGCGTAGGCCTCCCCCAGTTTCCTCCAGTGCTCTCTGTCCTTCGTTAATCTCCACCAATCTGGTCCACATCTTTCTTTAAAAATGTCTTCCCATCGTTTTTTAGGACGTCCTCTGCTTCTTTGACCCTCTCTTGGTGTCCATTCTGTTATTTTCTTTGTCCATCTATTATTTTCCATTCTACACACATGTCCTGCCCATTTCCATTTAAGGTTCCTTATTCGTTCGAGTATGTCGCATATTTGGGTATTGCATCTTATGGTTTTGTTTTTTTTTTTGTCAGATAATTTGATACTTAACATACTTCTTTCCATTTTCCGTTGCTGGATAGCCAATTTTCTTTCATCTTTCTTGCGAAGGGACCATGTTTGGCAGCCATATGTTAAGCAAGGTAAGATCACTGTGTCATATAATTTCCTTTTAATTTTCATACTTATGTCTTTGTTTTTCATAATTTCTTTGAGACTCCAATACTTTTTCCACGCAATCGCAATTCGTCTATTTATTTCTTTTTCGGTCTGATCCTGAAATGAAATTGATTGACCTAGGTAAATATATTCCATAACATATTCGATCTTTTCCTCATATACTGAGATATTATACTTTCTTCCATTGGTAATAATTTTTGTTTTTCCGGTGTTCAAGTATAGGCCCACTTTTTTACTCTCTCTTGCCAAATCGGTTATCATATTTTCCAGTTGTGTACTATCTTCAGCGAATACGGCAATGTCGTCAGCGAATCGCAGGTGACTTAGGTATTCTCCATCTATTTTTATTCCTTGGTTTTCCCAATTGATTTGTCTGAAAATCATTTCAAGTACTGCTGAAAATATTTTGGGCGAAAGCGGATCACCTTGCCTTACTCCTTTCCCTATGGAAAATTCTGGTCCGTCTCTCTCTAGCCTTATTTTAGAAGAGCTTTTCGAATATACATTATGAAGCAGTTCTACATACTCTAGGTCCACACCTTGTTTTAACAGAGCTTTCCAAATGGCAGAAAATTCTAGAGAGTCGAAAGCTTTTGTGAAGTCAATAAAGCAAATATATAGAGTCCGCCCATATTCTTTACTTTTTTCTATGAGTTGCGTCATAACATGGATATGGTCAATTGTTGAAAAATGTTTCCGAAAGCCCGCTTGTTCTCGTGGTTGATTTTCGTCGAGGATCTTGGACAATCGTAGTAATAAGATTTTTGAAAAAACTTTGTAGATATTACTCATGATACTGATCGGTCTATAGTTGTTTAAGTTGCCTCTGTCTCCTTTTTTATGTAGTAGAGTCGTTGTAGATTTAGACCATTGAATTGGAGTTATTTGTTTTTCAAGTATGTTATTGAATATAATTTGTAGAGGTGTGCGCAAAGGTTCTGATAGAGACTTTAATAATTCGTTTGTAATTCTGTCTTCACCAGGTGATTTATCATTTTTTTGTGTTTTAATGGCATATTCTATTTCTGAAAGTAGTATAGGAGGTACAGATGGTCTAATCTCTGAAATACGCAAAACAAGCCAAAATGAAAGTGCCTGGAAGCCACCAAGTTACTTGATAAAAATGTAACAATATCATTTAAAACAATTCCAACAAAACTAAACCCTTGCTAATACATCTCCGGAAAACCGTACCCAGTATTCTTTGTCTCGTACGTTTACGTAAATCCGTACCGGAGCGTAACGTAATCGTACGTGGGAATTAATCGAAACTCTCTAATTCAGTTCGATCCCACTGAATACACCGTCTGGAAAGACAAACCTTTTTCTTTAGAAAAGTACGTCCTTTTGGCTGTAGATTTTGTGACAAACATGATAGATTAAAGGAACAATCCTCACTTATCTTCGGTTACTTATATCAAAATAGGTATGGAAAACCATAGAAGAACATAAAGTTATGAGTATTTTCACTTATCTTGCCTAGATATCCACTAACGAAAAGAGCAGAGGCATTTTCTGATTATTTTGTATAGGTCTATGATTGTTTGCGGTTGTTTTTTACCTAGTTTGCACTAAAAACATTAAACATGACCATGTTTCGCAACTCGTCGCATAAAGTATTTATTGCGATAAATGCTAGCGTTCGCACTGCTGTCAAACCTATCATTTTATCACAGTCTAATAAACGAACGTGTTAATTATCTACAGTCGTCCAACGAACGTGTAATGTCAGAGCAATCGTGCGGGGCGCGCGACGCGAGGGATGGAGAGGGCGGTACCAAGTAGCCCATACAAAAACTGTCATCTACTTGGGACTTAGCGTTAAGGGGTGCGAGATTTAAAATTTCTTTTACTAAGTTTTTGGAAAGATGATATTGAAATATTCGATGTCATATTTACTGTTAATATTGTATTCTTATTTTCATTTATTAATAATGTCTGTTATATTTTACACTTTATGCACATACTTACTTCACAAAACGAAAAAATATTTTATTTTTAAAGAAAAATGGAAAGAACAATTAGACTTCAGGCGAGACTCGAACTCGCGACCTACTGGGAATCTAGTCCAACCGCTCTTCCAATTGAGCTACTGAAGCCCTGCCCGATTTGTCAATATTGGTAATAGATGGCGCTGCTGCTACCATAAAGCAATGCAATAGATGTGAAGGAAAGATTTGACAAATCGGGCAGGGCTTCAGTAGCTCAATTGGAAGAGCGGCTGGACTAGATTCCCAGTAGGTAGCGAGTTCGAGTCTCGCCTGAAGTCAAATTTTTCTTTCCATTGTTCTTTAAAAATAAAATATATTTCACAAGCATGTGTTAATGCGAAATAATATAAAAACAAAAACGAAAAAATGTTTAAAGAAAACTCTAAATATATTTTTTTGTTTGTAAGTATTTGATATTCGGATTATAATGGACGGAGTTAAAAGGGTATGGATGAATATTAGGATCGGTACATTATAATTGTTAGAATTCTGGCGTACTGATAAACCGCCCAACTGGATTACTGGTAGATTGAGGATAGACTGGTAAATTGTTGATAGGTTGAGATATTTATAGTTATTATTATTTTATTGTGAATTCATCATCATCGTCGTTTTAGGCGAAAAACGTCCTGTTGGACAAAAGCCTCCCGAAGATTGCCACAAACGGTCTTGAGCTGCCCTCATCCACCGCTTGTATTCATCATTTCAGCCGAAAAAAAACACTACTGGACCCACAGATCACCTCCAATAGATACCGCATTAGTGAATATTTGTTCGGATCCGTGTTCACCGTTATTGAGGTACGCGGGGGTTGCGGGAGACGTAACTAAAGCGCTGTGATTGGCTGTCAGGCAACGTCGCGATTGCGAACATTGCGTTCTATGCTAGCAAAATACACTAATATGTTGTGAGCGTCGGTTGCCCTGACTGCGGTATCTATTGGAGGTGATCTGTGACTTTACCAAAGCCTCCCCTTAAGGACGATATGCCATAATCGCCACTCGTGGCGTGCGGAATTGTGATCGCAGTGCGGTAGTTATAACAGATGTAGTGATGATGTTAACTATAAAGACAAATATGTATAATTATAATCTTAAAGGAAGTGGCAAACTAGCATTCAGTTCACACTGACGTTAAGTGATGACTGCAGCCTTTATACACTTACACAAAGACCAAGGTCAAAATTCATATGCGTTACTATTTCTGAGGCCAAAGGTGTTATGCGTCTGTGCCGGATATTACAGGGCCGTACATTACCACTTGACCGGAACACGATAGTGTTGAACACTACCACTTAGCGGCAAGTATATTAGGTAATGCGATGGTTCCTACGCCCGCGAGCTCGTTCACTAGAGCTCTACCACCAGTAAAATGCCATAATCGCCACGCTTGGCATGCGGAATTATGATCGCAGTGCGGTAGTTTTAATAGATGTATGTATATTTTATAGTAGACTAGCTGTTGCCCGCGGCTTCGCCCGCGTGGATGTCGAGAAGTAGCCTATATTCTTTCTCAAAGTCAGCTCTATCTCTGTACCAGATTTCATTAAAATCGGTTCAGTCGTTTGGACGTAAAAAGGTTGCAGACAGACAGACAGAGTTACTTTCGCATTTATAATATTAGTAGGGAAGTAGGGATGATGCTAACTATAAAGACAAGTTATGTGTATATTATTGTGAACATTATTGGTAGAGAGATATTTCTCTCTGCATTATGCAAATGGCCGGGAAATGCAATAAAAAAATCAATAAACATAATAAAGTCATGGTTATTGGTACTAAAATTTCATACCACGAAAGACATTTTCACGTAAAACATTATAAGCCGCACATTTTCACTTAAATTCCTCACTTGCCGGATACTGAGGATGTTATTTTCACTTATGAGCGTATTTCTTTGCGGGATAGGCACATTCCAAGGCAAATGTCGTAGCTGTTTATTGCCTAAGCTAGGGTTGTCACTTTCACATTAAAATTTAATTATTTCGTATTATTTTGCTTATGTTAAATAGGTCTTTCATTTATGATATGCTTCCACCATAATTACACACAAAAATATTAAAATAAAATACGTAACTTCACACCTGTATCCCCGAAGGCGTAGTCAGAAGTAAATGCATGCAATCATGCATATATGCAAAACACCCATTATTCGCCGGATAGGTTTTGGCTAATGTCATAGACACTTACACAAAGACCAAGGTCAAAATGCAGATGCGTTACCAATCCTGAGGCCTAAGGTGTTATGCCTCTGTGCCGGATATTACAGGGCCGTACATTACCACCTGACCGGAACACGGTAGTGCTGAACACTAGCATTGAGCGGCAAGTAAATTAAGTAATATATTAAACTTATATTATAGTCACACCTTTTGTATATCAACAATAATGAAACAAATGTATTGAATACACACAATTAATCGAAATCACGCAATGCCTGAAACACTCTTTATTTAGCTTCATTACCGTTTATTTCGATACCAATATAAATACCAGCCAAGAGCACCGCCCTGTTCGATTCCAAATCGATTCCGTGATTAAACACGAATCGAGTAATCGAACGATTGGTTATAGTTGACTCGACATAACTGATATTGACTACCGAGTCAAGGTTGGGTGAAGGCGGGGAATATTTTGGTTATATTATGTCGATTTTTGTATCATTTTTGCATTATTCAGAATGAAATTTTTTTTCATCATAAAAGCGGCTAACAAGTTTTTCGATGGTTGCGGAGTAGTGGAGTGCTTGGGGAGTTTGACCTCGGACTCCAATTACTGTCAATGTATTAATATGAGACCTTCTGCATTATGTTTTATACATAAATTACTAAAAAGTTTACCAATTTTTTTTCGTTGCTTTTTTGTTTTTCAAAATTCGACACTAATTTCAAGAAATTGTCAATTTTTCCATTTTAAATAAAAATTTCTTTCAAATAGTAAAAATAAAAGCAGACTCATAGACATGCTGAGGAAGAAACTATCTAACAATAATATTTTTACATGTCAAGCGGAAAGTGATGCGAACAGATTGATTGTTGAAACAGCAATTAATTTACAGTCTACAAATGTTACTGTAGTTTCTGAAGATATTGATGTACTAGTTCTATTAACTGCACTAACTCCAAACGACCGTGAAATTTATTTTCAAAAGCCACCTCGAGGAAATGTTGTACAGAATTTTTTTTCATCAAAAAGCTTAGAAAATACATTACCGAAATGTAAAGAACATATTCTTTTCGTACACGCTTTCACTGGTTGCGATACAACGTCTGCTTTTTTCAATAGAGGCAAACACAAGTTCGCTAAAAATTTCGAAAAATGCAAGGGTATACATGGGGCTGCTAAAGTATTTAAAAATGTTGATGCAGATCCTGACAGAATTTTAGAAGCTGGCGTTGCATGTATTTTGGAATTATACAGTGCTCCCAAAAAAGTCCAAGATTTGAATATATTGAGGTTTAATTCTTTTCTAAAGGGTACAGCCAAAAAAACCGGTGTTCAATTGGCATCTCTACCACCTACGTCTGATGCAGCGTTTGAACATTTGAAAAGAGTATATTTACAAGTGCAGATATGGTTAGGTAATAATATTTCTGTTGAAAATTGGGGTTGGAGGTACGTTTCTGATAAACTTGAACCAATACTGATGAAACAATCGCCAGCTCCAGATAATTTACTCAAAATGTTATTTTGTAATTGTAAAAAAGGATGTGGTAATGCTTGCGGATGTCGAAAAAGTGGTTTATACTGCACTTCAGCGTGTTCACACTGCAATGGTGATAGTTGTTTTAATGCATCTCCTGCCTTAAAAATAAGTGAAGTAGAAGAAAGTGACGAAAACGGAATAATTGAAATTTAATCATTTTTAAGCATGTATGAGAGGCGAACTAAATAAATGTTTTTATAAACTTTTTTTGTTACAATTATTGTTTCATACTATTACTCTTTAATATTATATGATAGAAATGTATTTATAACACGATTTTTACACTACATTACTTAGTTAAGCTCGTAATGTATTATATTATATGCCTTAATTTATTTATTTTATTATTAAATAAAAAGCAACGATTTTTAATTGGTAAACATTTTAATATACCTTATCAACAATACAATCCAACAGGTTTCATAATAATTCGTTGACAGTAATTGGATTCCGAGCTTTTTCAATTCAAGATGCATAAGGCACTCTACTTGAGGCCCAGAAAAAGACTGACCTGAACCATGACCAAGTAGGTCGAGTTTTGTCTGTTGGTGGGGTCAAAAGTCTTACGAATCAGCGTGCATGTATGAAGAGAATGATGAAGGCAGATGAGGCACAGAAGGTGTGTCGGGACCGGGATGTCTGACGCTCCACACTCTCTATCTACCCCGTTAGGGACCTCGCGGAAAGATACATACATACATATAAGTTTTTCTACTGATGGTAAAAGAAATGTTAAGATTAGTTACATTATCCAATAAAAAAAAATATAAGAAGGATACTCGGCGCTGGCCAGCTAGTTCCTTTGCTTGAACTTGGTTTGACACGCTGCCGCGTGATTCTTTAGATAGTTCGTGAAAACCTGACAACATACTTTGGTCGCCATATAATCAAAATAATCGGTTCGAATGATTTTTCTAATTGTCCGTACAGTGAAAAATCGCTTATTGGTCCATTTAACAGAAACTATACACCGAGTATGAAAATATTGCAAACAATTCCTGTTGTATTATAAATTAATTCTTGGCAGCCCTACCGTTGGCACGTAATTATTAGGCAGCTGTCACACGTGACAGTAATATATCAAGACTACATAATGTAGGTGTGAAGAGGGATTTAATTTCGTCAGCCGAGAGAACCTCCGTCTAAACAGTCTACATTCTTGACGTACGAGTACCTTACAAGCTGTTATAGGTTAGCATCCCACTGCGGAATAATTTCGTTCATCCAGATATGCTTTAAACTTAATTTACGCATATTTATAATCTAGAGTATATAATAATATTATATCCACTTGGTTGCCTATCAAAATTTGATTTGAGATTTTTCAGTGTCTTTATACGTATTGCCGTGAAGTGGACGATATTTTAATAAAATTTTTTTTTTTTTTTTTTTTTTTTTTATGTAATGGAAGTGGTAAAGAAGCATGCAGTTCACATTGATGTTAAGTGATGACTGCAGCCTATAGACACCCACACAAAGACCAAGGTCAAAATGCAGATGCGTTACCACTCCTGAGGCCTAAGGTCTTATGCCTCTGTGCCGGAAATTACAGGGCCGTACATTACCACCTGACCGGAACACGATAGTGTTGAACACTACCATTTAGCGGCAAGTATATTAGGTAATGCGGTGGTGCCTACGCCCGCGAGCTCCGTCACTGGAGCTCTACCACCAGTAAAAGTTAAAAAATATATTTCCGCAAATAAAATATAAAAAATCACTTGCTGCCATTTTTTGATACGCAACCCAGTGGATATATTCTTTAGACTAGATTATAAATATGCGTAAAAAACAGTAGCTTAGATAGTCATTGCGAGGGTTTTCACCCACATAGCGTGTTTGTAGTTCTTGAAACATGATTTTTTAAAATAATTCGTTAATTTCTTGTCCACCAAAATTGGTTGAGAGTAAAACGCATCAAACAGACGAAGACTTCTTTCACAATAATCGGTAAACAGAAACCAAAAGTCTCTCTGTCTAGTACGTTATAACTTCGAAACTACTCAGCAAAATTGAACGCAGTTTTCACAGGTGGATTACATATAATTAGGAGCATAGTAAAACTTGTTTCGTCGAAATCGGTTACGGAAAAGGAAAATTATGGTCAATTGAAAATTTACTCATGACACGGGAATAGGATACTATAAAATTACCTTTAAGTCTATTATAGGTCTAGATAGTTATAATTGTTGTTTCATTATTATATAAACAAAATGGTTTCTGAGTGAATAATGTGAATAAAAGGCTTAAATCTCATAAAGAACTACGCCATGTGTAGCACGCCAAATTATTCAATAAATCTGTTCTGTAATGTAAGTATGTCCTTATGTTATTATGATAATAACTCCCTCGTGCATCTCAAGAATGTCAAGATATATTATGATTCCGGTTATAATGGGGACACAAGACGTTACTACCGTGTAGCGTTGCGGTGATCATAGAATCCGCACCTGCGCCTCTCTGAATTAAAGATGTGTGCGCCTGCCAAAATTGTTCGAGCAACACGACCAAACGCAATATCACTATATTAAAGGCGCTGTTGGTTTATGTATTTCATTATTTTTGTGCAACTTTTCCTGTAGCACTTTTTTTAATTATTCGATTTCTTCTTGTCCTGTAAGATGTTTGAGATTTAACGAAACTTGTTTATTTTTTTATGTTATGGAAGTGGCAAGAAAGCATGCAGCTCACATCGATGTTAAGTGATGACTGTAGCCTATAGACACCCACACAAAGACCAAGGTCAAAATGCAGATGCGTTACCACTCCTGAGGCCTAAGGTGTTATGCCCCTGCGCCGTAAATTATAGGGCCGTACGTTACCACCTGAGCGAAACACGATAGTGCTGAACACTACCATTTAGTGGCAAGTATATTCGGTAATGCGGTGGTGCCTACGCCCGCCAAAACTCCAGAGTTTGCACTGTGTTTGTTAAGTTGATTAATTTTGGAACGAAGTCCCTTATAGCACGGTACGCGGGCTAAGGGGACTAGGCGGGCGTCACGAAAAATCCTCACGACACTTTTGCTATAGTCTCTCTCTTTCTCTCTCACTTTTTCTTGACAGTGACAAACTACGTGACGCGCGCGTCTGCTGTGTATGCGTACATTATTTTGTCTCGTTCGGGGTATTTCGTTTTAGTTATTTTTAATATTAAAAAATATGAACATTGGATTGTGAAAGTGATTCATCAGAAGTTGAAGAGGAACTTCGTTCCAATCAGGTATCCCACAAGCCTATAGTGCAACTTCGGCGCGATTGTCAAATCTTGTTGATTACTATCTTGTCAATTACATAATTTCTCGAAGTTTTGTTATTTTTCTTGTGGAAAAAAATTGCCTCACCTCTACCAGATATCTTGGTACATAAAGAAATGAAATCATCATAAGGGCTTTTTATTAAAAATCTTATCAATACAATTTCACAGGCTTGGTCAATAACTCGAAGACAATATTACCTCAAACATTTGCATGTTCACTTCATCGCAGCTATTACATTATTACATAGAAAAATTTGCATTAATCTATTTTACTGTCCTGTGCAGGTACATGAATATAAGTAATATCAATTACAAACTTGTTTATAAAGTTACACAAGGGCCGGTCATGACTGGACATCATGCCAAAGTTGGGTTTTATTACTGATAAAACATATTTTCTTATCATTTCGCACCGCCTGTATTAAATTAATAGCAATCATCTGTTGATCACTATTGCTTTTGTATTGCTCGTTTGACGTTGAAACGGTTTTTGGACAACGGCAATGGAAGTAAATCAGCGGGATAACGACTTGTGCTGGTTTCAAACATATTACCGCTGTAGGGATTGTTTGGTTTTGCACGGTTATTGTGCATCCATAATATTGCCATCACTTCATCTTCTGAATTCGTGTTACTAAACATTTTTTTTGGCTGCAAATGTGAAAAATTTAACGATAAGAGCGTGCACATAAGTACATGGTACATGGCTCAGTTGTATTAAAAATACGAGTAAATATTTGTATAACGTATAAAATAATGAAGAAATAAATCTTAAGGCGTATATTGTTTCCATAGTGTTGTATATAGTAGTATTAATTAGGCAATGAATAAGATTATAGTTTAGGAGAAAGTTTTGCCCGAAAGTTTTAAGTGACAGCTCTGTTTTGACGTAACTGTTCTCTACTTCTCGCCGCGCCGAGACGCGACATCGCGGGTATTACTTCGCGGAACTCCGTCTTTGTTTAGGGTTGTACATTTTTTTTAACATTAAACTAATAAATAAATATTGTACGGACAGTAAATAAAGCACTGTAGATGTCTATAGTTTGCCATTCATTTGTAGTTACGATGTTGATTTATAACCTGAAATATTATTTTCATTATTTCTTCATTACTTTACACGTTGTATACTCATGTGGTCAATATTATCTCACCAGTAGTCCAAATTTGTTATTTCCTATGGGTAAAGCAGTAAGTGGTTCTCCTTTCAGGACATAAAAGCCTCCATCGCTGAATTCTATTTCGTCTGTCCCACCGTGCCATTTGCCATACTTTAAATCGGCTACAGCACTGGCAATTAGCTGTAAGAAGAGTAAATACTAGTCAATTGTGTTAAAAAAAAATCACTGGGTAAACACTCCGTTACATCCAAGCGATAAGTGTAAGTGTTAAGTGATTAGTAAGTTGTAAGTTAAAGTGTAAGGGCAGGCGCCGTTAAATAATAAGCGCAAGTGATGAGACCAACATAACTTGATTTATAATTTAAGATTTGATATAAACTGCCCAGCTTGATCGACAGATGACGACAAAAAAGAAAAATTGAATTATATTTGTAAGGAAAAGTTCAACTATCAGAGTCCTGTCTCCCTGATAGAATTTTTTTTATTCCAAAAAATTTATAAGATTTATTTCAATTAAATAAATATTAGCCTACCAGGATTAGATTTATTCCAAAAAAAACATTTTAACACGAAAAACATATTTCAATTAAATAAATATTAGCTTACCAGGCTTAAAAGGATCGGTATGAGCAATGTAGACGCCATGGCTGAAAGTATTTTCTATTCACATATGGACATGACCGAGCATATTTATACGAATTCACAAAATTTAATCGAACTTTGAAAAAAAATGATAGTACAATAAGGAAAAAAATATTTTAATGAAATCGATAGTACGGAACTGATTGCAAAACACGTTCTAATTTTCAGGTAAAGATAACGAATAATTACGATTTAAATTATATAACTTTTGCATCATAACTCAAGGTCGAAGAGGTTTCTCTTTATCAAGACTTTTTTTCAAGTTAACCTTGGAGTTTAGGTTTGTGCCCGGAGTTATCAATAGATTGGCCACCTATTACATCAGTCAATACGTAACCGACGAATCGTGGATGTCTGAATGTATGCTTGGATTTACCTCTGCCTACCCTTTTGGCTTTGCTTAAGGATTCTTTTTATGTATAATGAAGGCGGCAAACTAGCAAATAGCTCACATTGATGTTAAGTGATGACTGTAGACTCTATAGACATCTACACAAAACCAGAGGTCGTCTAAGTTATTACGTCTCTGTGATACGAGGCCATACATTACCATCTAACCGGAACACGTTAGTGCCGAACACTACCAAATACTGGTAGTGGTGGTAGTGGTGACTACGACCGCGAGCTCCATTACAAGAGCTCTACCACCACTAAAAGTAGTAAGTAAAGTGATGAATGTAAGTTCTAATTTATGTTTGGGTTAAGGCGTCCCAAATGATGGTAGGTTATACGTGGCCTTAATGTAGTGGACGCTTAATGTAGCGTCCACTACATTAAGGCGCCAACTAGTGGAATACAATGAAACCTTACATACAGTACTTGTCTAGTACGATAGATGGCGTGCAATGAAATTACATCGCACATACGAAGATTTCTCAAGAGTTGGCATATATACAACTTCCCAACGTCAACCGTTGGGCCGCGGCCCGCCAGGCGCTACCACCTCGCCTGGTCGGAGGATCCTCCCTTTTCGCCGGAGGAACACTTCCACCCGTTCCTCCACATGTAGTTAGGGGATGCAACATTCGCTCTAGTCATCGTACTGTACCTACTACATACCTTTTTTATGTAGTGGAAGTGGCAAACAAGCATGCAGTTCACAATGATGTTAAGTGATGACTGCAGCCTATAGACACCCACACAAAGACCCAAATGCCTCAGTGCCGGAAATTACAGGGCCACATTATCACGTGACCGGGACACGATAGTGCTGAACACTACCACTTAGCATAAGCATATTAGGTAAAATAACGACTCACGGGTCGTATTAGTATCGGAGCTGAAGAGAAGCGCGACGCTTTTTAGCGGACTTTCTTTATATTGGCTCGTCACGAGATGATATAGGCAATCGGTAAACGCAAAGGGCTGAGTAGATTATTGTGCCTACAGGTTTTTTTTTCCTAAAATGCTTTTACAGTGTTTAACTGGTCAGTATTATGTATGTATCTTCACGCCAGGTCCCTAACGGGGTAGGCTGATAGTGTAGAGCGCCAGATATCCCGGTCCTGACAAACCTCTCGCGCCTCGTCTAAGTCAGTAAGTATTGTTTCTACTAATTTCTTTTACCTGCTTATCAATGTTAATTAGGTTATTTATTATACATACATATAAACCTTACAAATTTCTTATTGCTAACATTAAGTTACGCAATGTATTATATTTTAGTTCATTATGTAATAAAAGAAAAAAAATATTTATAGCATTTTACAACAAAACACCGAGATTATCTGAAAAAAAAATAATTGAAAACGTTCTTAATTCTATTCAATATTTAAATTACAGGGGATTAAATTTTCACTGAAAAAAAGGAACGTGTTTCGTAATCAGTTAAAAAAAAAAACAATTTCGTCGAATTATACTACACGTTAACATTGTAACACAGTAGGCGTAGGATAATTAAAGGTGATGATTAAACATGTATCTCCATAACTTACTGGTGGTAGAGCTCCAGTGACGGAGCTGGCGGGCATAGACACCACCCTTTATATGTTTTAGTTTGAGTTTACATACAAAAGCATTTAAATTATCGTGTTAGTGCTGCTTTTCGATATGATATCCGTGAATCACCAAATAGCTTCCGGTTGACCAGCGTCGGGCTTCACATTATGCTGAACTGGAGGCTATTTGGTGCAGTCGTGAGACATTGTTTGCTATTGACAATGTAAGGGAGGATTTTTTATATTATATAACAGTTGTTGAGGGTGGTTATTTAGATATGTAAATCTGTAAGTAATTACGTAAGTTTCTACTTACACTTAATTAAGTTTTTTTTTTGTTATTTTCTCAAATATTTCTTTTGTCTTGTATGTGTGTCTCTCGACTGCATCAATAAAGAGTTATTCTTCTTCTTTTTTTTTCTTCTTCACCGCATTACCTAGTAATATACTTGCCGCTAAATGGTAGTGTACAGCACTATCGTGTTCCGGTCAGGTGGTAACACCTTAGGTCTCAGGACTGGTAACGCATATGCATTTTGACCTTGGTCTTTGTGTGGGTGTTTATAGGCTGAAGTCATCACTTAACATCAATGTGAACTGCGTACTTGCTTACCACTTCCATTACATAAAAAAAAACTTTGTGTTTCCTACAATAGGTAACAATCACAGTATAAATACTAGGAACAAATACAAATTATCCATGCATGCAACGCGGCTGAACAGGGTCAGTAATTCTTTTAGTGGTCAATGTATACGGTTCTTTAATCAAATCCCCAAAAACGTTCAAAGTCTATCGATCAATAAATTTAAGAAAGTAATGAAAGAACTTACGTAACTTCACGCCTGTAATCCCCGAAGGGGTAGGCAGAGGTAAATGCATGCATTCAAGCATACATGCAAACACCCACGATTCGCCGGTTACGTTTTGGCCCATGTAACAGGTGGCGAGCCTGTTGACATCTCCGGGCACATTACCAAACTTTGAGGTACTGGGAAATTTCCAGAAAATGGAAAAATCCCAATAGAACCAGAGACAAAGGCTTTTTCACCATTATCTCTGATAACCCCCTACCCGGGAATCGAACCCAGGACCTCAGCGTAGTAGTAGTGGTAATGAAAGAACGTAAATTTAAATTTAATTACTATAAGACCTGTGATTATCTTAATGATAATAAGTCTTGGGATTATAGCGATCGCTGCCAGGCTATTTCGTGATACTGTGATTTCGTGTATTTGGTATCTGGAATTGTTTTGGGTTGAATAATGTGAATACCCTGGCTGAAAATTAATTCCATCTTTTATCTTGCTCTCCGCATATCCGGAACAGTCATACACGCTTTAATCTTTGCCTTTGGCGGCGAAGTGTGGCGGGTTGCTCACTTCTCTTTAAAATGGTCGAGGAGGGCAATTGCTCTCACATGCGTCATACTCGTGAACGGGTGCTGTTGGTGGGGACTGGTCTGTTCTGGTTTGCAGGAACTTCTCTTATTTAGTAGATAACAGTTTATTTGCATCTATGCTATGGACGTTCACATTATTTTATTTTCATGATAATCTGTTTTAGATTTAAGCTGTCATTTAAAAGAGGTCTGACTGAGTTTGTTGGGTAGCGGAGTTCACTTTCTTCTCAGTAGTGACTGCACTTGGTACTCTGCTAAGTGAATAACTTTGATCTTGACGAATAAGTTTTCCTTTTCCCTCATTTATCCATCATTGAAGGAATTGAAAAAAATTGTGGTAATATTATAATAATAATAATAGTAATATAGGGGACAGAGCAGCTTGTGGAGAGCTGTTGGTGAGTAGCGACACCACCCCCTACCATCATCTTGAGTTCCTCCGAGAGAACTGGGCTCCGCTTCGTCCGTCACACAGAGGTACGGCCGGACAGAGCATCAGGTCTCTCACCTCTGGCTTGCCTTCATTGGCCGGTCAGAGTGGGGCGCTAGAGGTATGGCATTTGCAGAAATTTAGATAATAGGCTGCTGTCTAAATTTCTGCAAGAGCCATACACTCGGGGGTGGAAGTGTCTAAAGGCATAATAGCGGGGAAGCCCGCTCCGAGCTCGAGATTACTCGCTCGTGATGGTGAAACCGGGGCCACATCTCTCGACACCCCCAGCCTCTCTCAACAGTGTTGCCCCCCGTCGACCACCGGGTTGGCTGTTTGGGGGGCCCACTAAGGAGAGGCGAGTCACCACCTGCCTAAAGTAGGATTCGATAATGTGAGATGTTGAATATAGGTGCCGGATCTCACTCCATAGGCCCAGCCAGCTAGTCCCCCCAGTTCACCCACATAGCCCAAAGTTTGGCAAATCACTTTTCATTACAATAGTCCCATTATATTCTGCGGGGTCTGTCTGTATTAACTATTGATGCAGCCAGAGAGAGGTCCCGCCGAATATAACCCATTACAAAGTAGATCAAAATTCTCGAAAGGGCCTCTACGTGTTGGACCTCCCATGTCCCCGCGCAAGCCTGACAAAGGTCCGGGGTTCAAATTGGACCCCGTGCTGACGAGAGATAGTAATATTATAACTAAGATCTTTAAATTCTAATTTTTATTTCCTGTTAATATAATATTTTGCTTTTACTATAATTACGTAATGGTTTTTTACTCTAGGTAATTTATGATTTCTTGACGTTTTGAAAGTATCTGTAAAGATCTATTCGAAATAAAAATATTTTGTTTTTCATAAGACTTTTTAATGGCTGCTAATGTTATTTTCATATTCATACTCAAACTCCTAATTATCCTTTTCAGATGTCACTGTATTTTATAAGAGTACCTTAAAGCAAAACATTTAACTTTGTTGACCTAAACCCACAAAGTCAAACATCGGGCTAATGTACCGAATTTGACCCAAAATAATGATGTCCCCGAACGTGACAAAAAGGAAAATAGTTTCGCATAATAGAAACCGCATAGTAAACAATTCAACCATGAAAACTCTATGGAAATGAATGGGTCCACTTAACTAATGATGGCCCATTGAAATTCCTTGGTGCAGAATCACTGACAAAAGGCACCCGTCCTTTTTGAGTAGCTACCGCAAAAGTTATACAAATTAAATCTGTTAAATTTCACGATAAATGCGGGTTGTCGGACCCTACTCCGTTATGGATACATTCAAAAATTAACGTCTAGTCAGGGATGGGCCATTGTCAAACAAAATTTAAAAAAGATTTCAGCTTTTAATCAACGAAATTTTTAGTTTAAAAGACAAAATACGGAAACCCGAAGCGAAAGCAGGCTATCCACGAGTTATACCGACAATCTGGTGAAAGTCGCGAAATCATAGAATGTAACAAATTTTACTGGTGGTAGAGCTCCAGTGACGGAGCTCGCGGGCGTAGGCACCACCGCATTACCTATACTTGCCGCTAAATGGTAGTGTTCAGCATTATCATGTTCCGGTCAGGTAATATACAACCCTGTAATTCCCGGCACATAGGCATAACACCTTGGGCCTCAGAAGTGGTAGCGCATCTGCATTTTGACCTTTGGTTTATCTGTGGGTGTCTATAGGCTGCAGTCATCACTTAACATCAATGTGAACTGCATGCTTGTTTGCCACTTTCATAACATAAAAAAAAAAATAAGTAGCGCAAGACTGACTTGTTTTTCTTTTAAAAAAAGCAATTGTAAGTTGTAACTAATTTAATTTCAACAGTTTATAAACATGCATGGCCCCATAACAACTATCATAAAGACATCACAACTAAGGGCGCAAGGGTGGTAACCCATCTGCAATTTGACCTCTGCTTTTTGTATAGATGTCTCTATAGGTTGCAGTCATTACTTAACATCTATGTGAATTCCATGCTTGTTTGAAACCTTAATTACATAAAAAAACATATTACAAATGTTAACCAACATTTATTTACAGAATATTAAATAATATGAATCAATTGAATAGTTCAGTTCACATAATCTTCGAACGTTAGGCGCAAAGACTGGTTTTAAATTTATGACTAGATAGCACTGTACAGTTCATTCCACAGAATAAGGAGTTGGTTTTTTTTTTGTAGACGTTCATTGAAATTAATTTGCTTTTCATTTTACTAGCTGACCTGGCGAGTTTTGTAGCATTTTATTATTTAACTAGCGGCCCAGTATGAATGCTTGTAATCGCATACCTCCCAAGGGACTGCACGAAATTAAATAAATCTTTGTTTTATGTGTTCGTTATTGTTAGAAAATTTGTATGTTATTTATATATAATTATATATTTTTTTATATACATAATATAATATATATTTTTTTGTATACATAATATAAAAAAATATATATAGCGGTACCAATTTCGCCTTTGCTAGTGATGATAAAACCGACATAATATGTTCCGGTTAGTTCTTAGTTAATTGGATAAGTACGCATCAGTAATTACAGCCACGAGGATAAAATCTCAAGTTTAAGACACTCCTCCACATATGAAAGCAATCCAAAAAAGTGAAGATAAGAAAATAAGGAACAAAATTATTTGTAGTGGATGATTTTTTTCTAAGGATCTAATTATGCAATTATATCATGGAGGATACTCTTTATCTGTTAATGCGTTGTCAACTTGACTGTTCGGCAATGAATTGAACGGATAATTATCATCATTACAACTGAACATCGACTATGGAACCAAGAAAGGCTGATTGGTCTGTGCAACTGAATAACGACCTCTGAACAAAACCCTATTCCAAAGATTATCAGTAGTAGGCCGCTCATTATGCGATCGGCCGCAATCTTCATATTGGTCCACTTCTCGCAGAGCCTGCCTATGCTTCGTCTTCCGTCACGCAGTCACCACCTAGAGTTCTTCTACCCCACGGCCGTTGCTTCTTTGAGCTATGTGCCCTACCCATTGCCACTTGAGTTTCGCTATTCGGTGGGCTGTTGACTACTTTGGTTCTCATGCGAATCCCTACATTTATGATTTGATCTCGCAGATAAACGCCGCTCTTTCCATTACTTTCTGCGTAACCTTGACAATAAGATTAAGAGACGCATAGTAAGACACGTTTCAGTTGAACAGATGTTAACAATTGTATAGTTTAATAAAATTAATTCATTCTTTGATCAACTGTACATCGTAACTTCACTAAGCGAGGTATATAAAATAAACGACCATAATTGTTTTCCAAATATAATGACAACATAGCTGAATATCTACCACATTTTAAAAATAAGTACGTAACACCTAGTGATAGTGAATTGAAAATGGGTATTACAACAATAATTTGGATAATTTCATGTCTGGTAAGTATTAATTATAATTTAAAAGGTAATAGAATGAAACAAGAGCCGTTTCTTTTGATAAAAGTTGGCTTCTAAATGTTATATAATGAAAGAGCATGTATGTATTTATGTATTTATTTATCTATACTTTGATGCACAAAAACAATACATAAGGCGGACTTAATGCCACTAGGATTTATCTCCCAGTCAACCATTGGGTAGTACAGAAAAGCCACAAAGAGGTGCACATAACATTCATGATAAATTAATTGCTACTACTATACACCGCATAGAAACACTCTTTCGACTAATAATAGGCAAATTATGTTTTCAGGGCTTTGAATTCTGACAGTAGAGCTGCCGATATGTTAGCCCTTTCCAAAATACGGTTTGATAATATGGTAAAAATAATTGATTGTATGATTTTATAAGGTGACCACGTGGACTACTAATGACAGAGGCAGCCTGTCAACTGTATTACATAACCAATTAATTATCCTGCTAGACCTAAGGCAGAAGTTGTAAAAAGCAAAGAGTAGTTTTTGATTAGATTTTGAGAGTTTTGAGTGTCGATCGAGAGAGCGTAGGAATTATCGCATTACCTAATTTATCTGAAGGCAAATGGAAGTGTTCAATACTATCGTAGGCAGATGTTAACGTATGTCTCCTTAAAAAAAAATCACAGGGAAAATAACATCGAGCTCAAGGGTGGCAACGAATTTGCATTATGACCTTCGATTTTTGTGAATAGATACGCTTTAGTATTTATTTACCATCAATGTGAACTGCATGCTTGTTTTGTGTCTTCATTACGTCCATTTAAAATTTTAAATACGCTAGTTCAACTTCATAGTACACTTACAGTACAGCATATTCAACGTTGCCCAATTCATTAAATCGAAGTGTATTTCTAATCGATGTGTGTTCATCTCTTTCTCAAGATTTTTCATTTCAACCAGTCTTATAAGTCAATAAAATTTTATCTCCAATGATTTCAGCTAATGACCAGAGCAGATTACAATTCCTACGGGTGTAACGTGGTCGAAATAGATCAGGGTTTGCTCCGAGGTTGTGAAGAGGAATTAGTTACTGGGGATGGAACCTTCTACTCGTTCAGAGGAGTATATTATGGCGCCCCACCAGTTGGCGACATGAGATTTATGGTAAGGAAAGTCGAATCTAAGAATCATGACTACATTTCCAAAGACACACCGTGAAGCTGATTGTAGGATTCTGTACCTTACATAAAAAAAATGAACCCTTATAAGACTTTTTGTAATAGTCTAGAATTTTTTTTTTTTTTAAGGACCAAAAGTGGCAAACAAGCATGCAGTTCACATTGATGTTAAGTGATGACTGCAGCCTATAGACACCCACACAATGACCAGAGGTCAAAATGCAGATGAGGAGGCATTAGGTGTTATGCCTCTGTGCCGGAAATTACAGGACTGTACATTACCACCTGACCGGAACACGATAGTGCTGAACACTACCATTTAGCGGCAAGTATATTAGGTAATGCGGTGGTGCCTACGCCCGCGAGCTCCGTCACTGGAGCTCTACCACCAGTAAAAATCACTAGATACATATTCTCACAATCAGTGTTTTTTCTTACAGCCTCCTCAACCTCCACGACGATGGTTAGGAATAAAAAACGCAACCGCATTTGGCGACGCATGCATTTATTACGACAATGATACGCAATCAATAATTGGGAGTGAAGATTGTCTTAATCTCAATATATACACTCCAACATTGGAACCAACAAAACTTTTAGCTGTCATGGTGTTCTTCCATGGAGGAGATTTTTTGAGAGACTCCGCAAACAGCGGATTGTATGGACCAGATTTCCTTGTT
This sequence comes from Macrosoma leucophasiata, assembly GCA_036365455.1. NCBI lineage: Eukaryota > Metazoa > Arthropoda > Insecta > Lepidoptera > Hedylidae > Macrosoma > Macrosoma leucophasiata. Next base: position 20,551,883 of record JAWQUS010000003.1, on the reverse strand, counting down.
CAACAAAATGTCGTTGTGGTAAATGTAAATTTCAGACTAGGAGTCTTTGGTTTTCTTAGTTTAGAATCCAAAGAGGTGCCGGGAAACAATGGATTGAAAGATCAAGTCGCAGCACTGAGATGGGTTAAAAGGAATATAGCCAAATTTGGAGGTGACCCTGATAATGTAACCATATTTGGTGGAAGCTCTGGAGGTTCATCAGTATGTTTTCATACACTATCGCCTCTTTCCAAGGGCCTTTTTAAAAGAGCCATTGCGATGAGTGGTTCTCCTCTAAACGATTTCTCGACTGCATTCCAACCAAGAAGACACGCCATTGCACTCGGGAAAAAGTTCGGAATATACCTCAACGATTCTGCCGCGCTTCTTGAATTTTTACAAAGTATTCCAGCAGAACAACTGATATTTGCTAAACCATCAATAACAGTTACCGAAACAGTGATGCATATAGTTGACAAAATCAATTATTTTACACCAGTAATTGAAAAAGATTTCGGCGGTGAACATTTTCTAACAGTCAACGTTATTAAAGCTCTGGAAACGGGGCGTGTCAGCAATGTTGATCTGATGATAGGATACACTAAGGATGAAGCTATTAATTCTGTTGCTAACTATTTAGACGAAATTTTGATCGTGTATCGAAAATATCCGGAGATGCTTGTGCCAGCACAAATTTTAATCAATGCCTTGCCTTGTAGGATTCTCACACTTTCAGATACAATATGTAGACGGTACATGAATGGTCTTGTCAGTTTGGATCAAATACAAGAGCTGGTCATCTATTTTTCAGACACAACGTATACTAATGATATCATAAGATTTCTCAGACATTGGCCCTCGGTTGGAAATGTTTATCAGTATAGATTTTCAACTTATTCATCGAGAAATATTTATGGGCGACGGTTAGCACAATATGGTTTGACAGGGGTAAGCCATAGAGACGACTTGCTGTACTTATTCAACGCTGACAATTTAACAGTTAATGTCAACAGCGAAGAATATAGATTGGTTATACAAACTGTGACGCTTTTTACTAACTTCGCCAAATATGGGTAAGTACATTAAGCATATCAGAGTATTATTTCCATCCCATTATATAGATAAAAACAAAATAATGTTTTACACGATTTAACCCAACGCACGTCACACTTTTGGAATATTATAGAAGATATTTTATAGAAGTACTAGCTGTCCCCGCGACTTCGTCCGCGTGAGAATTTATGACGTAACTTCACGCCTGTAATCCCCAAAGGGATAGGCAGAGGTAAATGCATGCATTCAAGCATACATGCAAACACCCACGATTCGCCGGTTACGTTTTGGCCCATGTAACAGGTGGCGAGCCTGTTGACATCTCCGGGCACATTACCAAACTTTGAGGTACTGGGAAATTTCCAGAAAATGGAAAAATCCCAATAGAACCAGAGATAAAGGCTTTTTCACCATTATCTCTGATAACCCCCTACCCGGGAATCGAACCCAGGACCTTAGCGTAGTAGTAGTGGCCTGCTACCACTAGGCTACCGAGGCAGTTTAAGATTAAGAGAATTTATGATTGTTCAGTATCTACCCGGACGAAGTGGTGGGTGAAGCTAGTATAAAAGTAGTATATAATTAGGGGCCACGGCATGTAACCGGAACACGATAGTGCTGAACACTTTCATTTGGCAATAGAAAGTTTAAGTAACGCGGTAATGCTTATGCCCTCAAGTCCCTTCTTTGGACCTGTACCAACAGTGAAAGTGATAATAAAGTTTTTTTTTTGCAAAAATAATTTCAATAGATAATATGTGAAACGCGTATGGTCCCGTGGCTGGTGTAGATCGGACGCGATCTACTCGGTTAAGTAATACGGGCGCGGTCGGGAGTGTGATAGGTGACCGCTAGTGGAAAATTAAAATGCGCGTTTCCGTGCTTCGGAGGGCAGGTTTACCTGTCGGTCCCGGTTGTAATCGATACATAGCAGTCGTTAAACCTTGTCGGAGGCCTTATGGGCGGTTTGAAAAACATCCGACAACGGGTTGGCCACTAATCCTAATCTCCACCAACCCGCATTGGAGAAGCGTAGTGGAGTAAGCTCTAGGCCTCTTCCCAAAAAGGGGAGAGACACGTGCCCAGCAGTGGGACGTATCAATGGTTGCCATTATTATTATAGATAATATTTATTTTTCAGTAATCCCACGCCTGATCAATCATTGGGCGTTATTTGGCCGCAATACAATATACTGACGCAACGGTATCTCGACATTGGCAACGTTTTGAGTACTGGAACCTGCCTCGGCGAAGAAACATATAACTTCTGGAAGGGCATCTATGAATATGTTAATTTGCCATATTAAAATAATCTCAAGTTTTTTATAAATTTAATACAATATGAAAAAATATACAGTGCTCAACAAGAAATAATGCACATCGAGTCTATGAAAGTGACAATCAACTAGTTTCGGCTTCATAGAGCGTTATCTCTGCTGCACACTGCCTACGCAAGCATCCGTAGTCCGGTATTGGTCAAAACTTGATCAAAATGATCGACAAACGTCAAATAGGTAAGGTGCGAAAGAGATAACGCTCTACAGATCCGAAATAAGCCGACGTCTCTTCCTGAGGTCGATGTGCATTATTTTTTGTTGTATACGGTATTTTGTCATTGACAAGAAAGACAAAAGATTCAGTTACAGTATCCAGCAAGAAATATTGTACATCGAGCCTTTAGAAAGAGGCAATCGGCTAGTTTCGCCTTTGTAGAGCGTTATCTCTGCTGTATACTCCCTAAGTAAGCACTGATCGTCCGGTATTGGTCAAAACATTGATCAATGGTCAACAAACGTCACTACAAAATAAGGTGCGTAAGAGATAACGCTATACAGACCTCAATAATTGCACATTTTTTATGTAATGGAAGTGGCAAATAAGCGTGCAGTTCACATTGAGGTTAAGTGATGACTGCAGCCTATAGACACCCACACACAGACCAAGGTCAAAATACAGATGCGTTACCACCCCTAAGGCCTAAGGTGTTATGCCCCTGCACTGGACATTACAGGGCCGTACATTACCACCTGACCGGAACACGATAGTGCTAAACACTAGCATTTAGCGGCAAGTATATTAGGTAATGCGGTGGTGCCTACGCCCGCGAGCTCCGTCACTGGAGCTCTACCACCAGTAAAATAATATTATATTTCTTGTTGGATACTGTACTTAGATTTATTTCTTACTGTTTATTGTTGATTGTTTTTATCTTACCATCAAATGATTAAAAAAAATACTTTCAGAGAGTTCAAATGTTGCTTGGGGAAGACGATTAATTCAGAAAAGGCATCGCCTCCCGGTTGTATTAAATCATCTGTTTTAATTCTTGTGTATTTATTTGGTACAGTAATTGTAAATACCTCATTTTTATAGGTAATAAAAGTGTCAAACAAGCATGCAGTTCACATTGATGTTAAGTGATGACTGCAGCTTATAGACACCGACACAATGACCAGAGGTCAAAATGCAGATGCGCTGCTACTCCTGAGGCATTAGATGTTATGCCGGAAATTACAGGGCCGTACTTTACCACCTGACCGGAGCACGATAGTACTGAACACTACCATTTAGCGGCAATTAATTTCCACTTCCACTTTTATGCTGCAGAACATTTTTATACATTGCTCAAAATTTAGATTAAGTTTGAAATGTAGATTTTTGTTTTTAACTTGTATTTACATGTTAAGTTTCATGAACTTAATAAATACGTCAAAACTATTATAAGTTTAACTTTACTGACAAAGATCATTAGTACTTTAGTAGAAATTTGAAAACACGTAATATACAGGGTGTCCCAGAAATCAACGAAAACCCGAAAACGGTGATAAGCCAAGTCATGAGAGTTATTAGAAAAATGTGAAAAAAAATATTTGTCATGTTTTTAGGGTTCCGTACCTTAAAAGGAAAAAAGGAACCCTTATAGGATCACTCGTGCGTCCGTCTGTCTGTCTGTCTATCTGTCGGTCTGTCCGTCTGTCACAGCCAATTTGCTCCGAAACTACTCTACCGATTGAGTTGAAATTTGATGAATATATGTAAATTGATGACCCAAAGATAAACACGTCAAGTAAAATAATACATTTTAAACACTTTCCGGGGGGTCACATTCGGGGGGTAAATCAGAAAATAATAAAAAAAACTTTCGTAAACTGTGTCGTGTGACACATCAAATGAATGAAATTGTTGTCAGCATCTCAGATATATTTTTTGTATAATTTTTGCATAAACAAATTTGAAGTTATTTTAGAAAAACGACGAAAACTGACCATTCCCTCCCTATCTCCGAAAATACTGAACTTAAAATTTTGAAAAAAATGTGGAAAATAGTTCTTTACCTATAGATTACTGGAAAACCTATAAGAAGTTTGAGTATTCAAATTAATCGAAAATTCTTAATAATATAACCCCCCCTGCCGGTACCACCGTAACCGCTATGTCCCTGCATTTTAAATCTGTAATATTTTCGAAAATATTTATTTAAATTACGGAACCTTCACCACGCGAGTCGAACTCGCACTTGCCCGGTTTTTTCTATATAGTGTGGCGTATCGTTGGATAGGTCTTTCAAAAATATTATGGATGGCTGAACATCATTTTTCGATTTAGTTAACTATTCGTGACTTATTAAGCTTTAAAGTGCAAATTTTCGTTAGAGTCAAGTCCCCCTACCAACTAAACGGTTGTTATTAGAAATTCAATAGTAGCTAACATACTTTCCCGTGGATTTGTTTTTAAAAAACCGGTCAAGTGCGAGTCGGGCCGCGCGCAGTGTAGGGTTCCGTAGTTTTTATATTTTATTTTTTTATTTTCCGTAGTGTTAATAATGTAACGAAAAAAAAAATTTTTTTATATAGTTGTTCACAATTTTCGAGTAAAGTATTACTTACGACTACGGTCGACTATCACTCGCAAACTTGTAAAGCCAATTTGAGTGTGATAGTTTTCCTTTTAATTTCGTTATATGTAGCTACTACTGCCGTAACGTTTGAATTTCTAACAACAACCATTTAGTAGGTAGAGGGGGGAGGACTCTTGAGTCTATAATACAAATAATGAAATTAAGAGGAAAACTATCTCACTTAAGTTAGCCCTGCAAGTTTACGAGTACCTAATAGTCGACCAAATGTATTTTACAACAAACAACTGCATAGAAAAAAAATTTTTTTTCATTACATTTCTTACTCTGTAAATACGCTAAATACGGAAACCTACACTGCGCGTGGCCCGACACGCACTTGATCGCTTTTTTTTTCATAATATAAGATTTTTTTAAAATATGGGAAAAACTGACTTCCTGTGATAATCTCTCCAGTCTTACTTTTATTTTTTTACAAAAAAGTAAAAGGAGATGTTGCAAAAATGGATGGACCTCCGGCCATGTATTGTACATACTATCATTAAACAGGCAAAATCAATATAAAAACGTTTTTTACTGCATATTTTCACTTATTTAGCTTTATTTGCAGTTACAAAATATTATTTGCAGTTAGAATTGCAACTCAAAACCAACATGGCGAATATGGCGGGCGATGTCATTTTGACATTTTCATTTTTTTAATTGTATTTTGATTATATAGCACTTGGAGAAAAAAGTAATATTATCTAAATACTATCGAAATCGATTGATCCCAAGTGTCGGCTGTATCGCCGCCATGTTTAACATAGTTGAAAATGATAAAATGGTTTGAATTAAATGTGGTTGTAACTCTAAAATATATTCTTGAATAAATTAATTGGATCTTCTTTAATTTACTTATTTTTTGAGGACGTGTACGAACCAGAGCCGAGCTCGCAACATCTCCTTTATAGTCTTGACTTATTTGTCTTTCCGAAATTTTTAAAAATCCCTATAATATGAAAAATACAATACAAATATAGGTATTTTTTCAATTTTTTCTAATAACGGTCATGACCTGGCCTATCACTCGTTTTTGTTTTATCGTTGTCTGGGACAACCTGTATATACAAGGCAGCGCCTCTGTCAAAAGTACCAGCCGCAGATCGCGGACATTACTGTTTTTTTCAAAATATAGAAAAGAGAAATAGTTACATAATAGCTGCCGAAGTCCTACCACACCGATGCGTCAAATTTTGCTTTCCTTTTTTGATTTTTAACCGATTTAGGGCTGAACTGGTTATCCTGAGGACGCAGGTTCGATTCCTACCCGAAGTCAAATTTTTCTTTCCGTTTTTTCTTTAATTTCTAAAGTTAACTCGCTTGTATTATTGCGAAAAATAAATAGTACAGTTACATAATATCGTATTAATAGAAAAATTTCATAATCAATTTTATTTTGTGCTTATATTTTTCTGCCAAACGTTATGTATACCTATCATAATAATATCATTAGAAAGCGTGACTCATAATATACGTAATGTCGTGAATCATATAATTTTATCACTTTATTACAATATCTATATATATAAAAATCAATTGCTGTTCGTTAGTCTCGCTAAAACTCGAGAACGGCTGTACGGATTTATCTTATCTTGGTCTTGAACTATTCGTGGAGGTCTAGGAAAGGTTTAAAAGGTGAAAAAAAATCGAATTATTGCCGGGAAAACCCTAAAAACAGACCTTTTCTTTTTCCCATGCAAACTTTTTCATTTTATAACACTACCATTTAGCGGCAAGTATATTACTTGCCGCTAAATGTTAGTGTTCAGCACTATCGTGTTCCGGTCAGGTGGTAATGTACGGCCCTGTATTTTCCGGCACAGAGGCATAACACCTTAGGCCTCAGGAGTGGTAACGCATCTGCATTTTGACCTCGGTCTTTGTGTGGGTGTCTATAGGCTGCAGTCATCACTTAAAATCAATGTGAACTGCAAGCTTGTTTGCCACTACCATAACATAAAAAAAAAATAGAAAGCGTGACTCACAATATACGTAATGTCGTGAATCATATAATTTTATCACTTTATTACAATATATTTATATATAAAAATCAATTGCTGTTCGTGAGTCTCGCTAAAACTCGAGAACGGCTGTACGGATTTATCTTATCTTGGTCTTGAAATATTCGTGGAGGTCTAGGAAAGGTTTAAGAGGTGAAAAAAAACGAATTATTGCCGGGAAAACCCTAAAACAGACCTTTTCTTTTTCCCATACAAACTTTTTCTAACTAAAACGTAGTCGATTTGAGCTTTATTGATATTATATAAAGTTCATATTAAATTACAAGCACTCACTTTTATCTAAGCAATGTAATGTAATGTGTTCCTAACGTCAAACCGGTGCGACGGTTCTGTTCAGGTGAATTTTTTGACCCCGATTTTAAAATAGGTGCTTAATACATTTTTTTTGACAGGACAAAGTCTGTCAGGGTCGCTAGTTTTATGATAAATAATCAGCACTCGTATGTAGGTTATAAAAGTGGTTTATTTTTTTTTTTTTTTTCGATATTGAAAAGATATCGATACCTACATTTTATCGACAATACCTCACCCTGGTCGAGAGCAATGTCAACAGTGTAAAAATGCGAACGTCATTCGTATTCAGTGTGCGTATTCTGTATGGTGTGCGTATTGTATGAGGTGTGCGTGTGTGAAAATATTACCGATGTTTATAGTGTAGCGAAAGGGGTACCTCCAAAACCTCCAAAACCGTCGGACATTTTTAACACGAAAACAAAAACACCTCAGGGGGGAGTTTGTTCTACAAAGACGTTCTCGGCAGAAAAAACGCGAAAGCAACACCGCTGAGCGTTGCCAGGTGTCCAGTCGGTGAGGGTGGAACTTCTCTCTTCGGCGGATAGTGCGATGTAGGAAGTGAGACGGTGGCACCATATCGAATAGCACAGAAGAGTTGCAAGCGTAACAAAACATTTTTATTTGACTGCCGGTTCTGTTCAGGTGAATTTTTTGACCCCGATTTTAAAATAGGTGCTTAATACATTTTTTTTGACAGGACAAAGTCTGTCAGGGTCGCTAGTTTTATGATAAATAATCAGCACTCGTATGTGTGTTATAAAAGTTGTTTATTTTATTTATTTTTTTCGATATTGAAAAGATATCGATACCTACATTTTATCGTCAATACCTCACCCTGGTCGAGAGCAATGTCAACAGTGTAAAAATGCGAACGTCATTCGTATTCAGTGTGCGTATTTTGTATGGTGTGCGTATTGTATGAGGTGTGCGTGTGTGAAAATATTACCGATGTTTATAGTGTAGCGAAAGGGGTACCTCCTCCAAAACCGTCGGACATTTTTGTTTAGTAGTTCGGTATTTGTCGCGCATGGCCTTCAGTTTATTCTCAGTCAAAAGAAAATATCTTAATACTCAAAGGTCGAAACGAAAACACGAAAACAAAAACACCTCAGGGGGGAGTTTGTTCTACAAAGACGTTCTGGGCAGAACGCGAAAGCAACACCGCTGAGCGTTGCCAGGTGTCCAGTCGGTGAGGGTGGAACTTCTCTCTTCAGCGGATAGTGCGATGTAGGAAGTGAGACGGTGGCACCATATCGAATAGCACAGAAGAGTTGCAAGCGTAACAAAACATTTTTATTTGACTGCCGGTTTTTGTGTAGATATTGATTATATATATTTCTAGCGGCCCGCCCCGGCTTAGCGCGGTTGTATGTTATATAACCCAAAGCCTTCCTCGATATAATAATAATAATAATATAGCTTTTTATTCAAAATTATGATTTAACATTTTCTTTTTGTTAGTATTCGTGTTAGTTTACATCTTGAATCCTTAATCTAGTGTTAGTTATTAGTATACCTATTATATATTTCATAATTTTGATCCCATCCGGGTAAAAGCCTCCTCCATCTCTTTCCATTGTTCCCTGTTTTGGGCTGTTGTCATCCAGTTATTGCCAGCTACAGTGACTATATCATCTTTCCATCTTTTCTTTGGCCTCCCTTTTTTCCGTTTTCCCTGAGGGCCACTCCATTCCGTGATTTGTATAGTCCATCTTTTGTCTTTGTACCGGGCCACATGTCCAGTCCATTGCCATTTCATTTTAAGGGCGTATTCATCAGCATCAGTTAGTTTAGATATAGGGCTATCTAACACTGAAAGAATTTTTCAAATCGGACCAGTAGTTCCTGAGATTAGCGCGTTCAAGCAAACAAACAAACTCTTCAGCTTATATATCTATTATATTATCATTTCCCATCAGTTGCAACTGAATGCTTGCTTTTCTATGTAACGAAGGTGGCTAACAAGCATGCAGTTATTAAGTGCTAAGTGATGACTGCAGCCTATAGACACTTACACAAAGACCCGAGGTCAAAATGCAGATGCGATGCCACCCCTGAGACCTTAGGTTATTGTCTCTGTGACAGTTATAATTATACACTTTGACATATTAGCGACAGCTAGATGATATGACACGTAATTCATGATAACTCAAAACGTTAAGATTAAAAACGAGTTTTGTCAGTGTTTAATTATTTGGTAGATAAGCGAAGGTACAGTTCATGGAACTAAAAATTGATTTTTGGATGTTTCGAATTTATGTTGTTAAAGAATGGAAGGTAGATTTTACCGTGTCTATCTTTCAATTGAAAGAAAGTAAGAAGATTTTAAGTGATGACTATAGACACTTACACAATGACCAGAGGTCAAAATGCAGATGCGTTGCCACTCCTGAGGCTTAAGGTGTTATGCCTTTGTGCCGGAAATTATAGGGCCGTACGTTACCACCTGACCGGAACACGATAGTGCTGAACACTACCATTTAGCGGCAAGTATATTAGGTAATGCGGTGATGCCTACGCCCGGGAGCTCCACCACTGGAGCTCTACCACCAGTGAAATGGTGGTAGAGCTCCAGTGAATCATTCTTTTCATACATGTACACAGAGACTTTTGACTCCACTCTCAGATAGACTCTTAGATAGTAGTAGTACCTACCCTCAGTCTTTCAATTGACTTAAAAATGTTTTAGAAACTTGAAATTCATCTACCTAATGAGTTTTAAATATGAAGTCTTAACCGTCTCGGGTTGAAGTGACTGTGACATACGGACGGACAAACAGACAGACAGACAAACATAACAATTGACAAAAATGTGCATCGTAGGCATATTATCTGTTATGTCTTATCAAATAAAAGATCCTATGGTTGGTATCTATTTTTATATGCGTTCAAAGCAAATAGTTTTGTATTTATTGAAGGAATAAGCACAAAACATTTTTTGTCTTATTCCTTCAATTCAACTTAATGGTGAACTGTCTGCTTTACGCAGATGATGCGGTAATTGTTAGCTCTGCACCATCTGGGCTACAAGCACTAGTCACAGTCATGAAAGAGGATTGTATGGAGAAAGGCTTACAATTGAATGTGGATAAAACTAAAGTATTAGTATTTGAAAGAGATGAACAGAGAACAAATGCAAGGGTAGTAGTAGATGATGCAGTGTTAGAACAGGTTGATGAAATTGTATATCTTGGATGTGCTTTTAGCAAGGATGGTAGGTACACCACTGACATAGAAAGAAGAGTGCTTGCTGGGAATTGCGTGAATGGAGCGTTGGGTAAGCTGCTAGAATCTAAACATCTCAGCCAGCGGGCTCGACTAGCCGTACATAATGCTGTACTTACTCCAACGCTTTTATATGGAAGCGAGAGCTGGGTATGCAGGAAAGAGCATGAAAGTAAGTTGAACGCGGTCAAGATGAGATCTTTGCGCAAGATCTGCGGTGTATCACTCACCGATCGCGTTCGTAATGAAGATGTAAGAAAGAGACTTTGTGTAAATGATAGTATCGGTGTAAAAATGAAAAAAGGCATGCTCCGATGGTTCGGGCATATAGAAAGAATGTCGAATGAGCGAATGACTAAGCAGATATACAATGCGAATGTGGATGGTTGCAGAGGCCCAGGAAGACCAAGACTGACCTACCATGACCAAATAGGTCGAGTTCTGTCTGATGGTGGGGTCAAAAGTCTTAGGAATCGGCGTACATGTATGAAGAGAATGATGAAGGTAGACGAGGCACGAGAGGTTTGTCAGAACCGGGATGTCTGGCGCTCTACACTCTCTGCCTACAACGTTAGGGACCTGGCGTGAAGATACATATTTTTTGTCTTTTTTCCAAAACTTGTTACCTGGTATTAAAAAATAAAAACTTGTTGTTTATGATTTCAGTATTAACATAGTGTATATTTTGTTTTTTTCCAACACCACCACGTCTACCACCACCAACACCAACATCACCACCACGATGTTAACGTCACCAACGCTATTAACGCCACCAACGCCATTAACGCCACCAACGCCACCAACAACAACAACAATCTTCTGACAAAACCTTCTGAAAAAAAATCCTTCTGCATATTAAAACACAGCGTGTTTTGTTTACAACTGTACATCGTAATTACTAAATTGCTTCACATTAATTCAACAGACATAATAAAAATATACAATTCGAGTTTTTACGCATCAACGCATGCTAAGAAATAATACAATGACATTTTTTTTGATGCGTTAGGTGTCAATAACGAACGTGAAAATTTTTTTTTTTTTTTTAGAAAATGATTCTGTCTTTATTTATCTGGATCATTGTTTATCTGGTGAGTAAATATTAGAAATTAATGTGAGTTAAGTTACGGCGGAAGGAATTATTATAAAAAAATATATTTAATTACAAAAGAGATGTTTAATGTTTAATTAATACTACAAGACTAAATTACAATTAAAAAGATATCTATAAAGTAAACTAAAATAACAACATAAAACTAGGTTGCCGAATAAGCACTGTGGGCACTGTCCACACAACACGTGCCGGATGTCCGATGCGTAGTCAGCAGGATCGGGCGTCGGGCGATTGCCTAACTCCTCCCTCCTTAAGATGGAAGCGCGTCTCGCAGCTTCCTGCAGCGTCCTCGGTGCTAGGCTCGCTTCTCCTTCGCCATCTCCATTGGTATAGATTCCATGATGTTGCCGCTATCAGGATGACATATAATCCGACTGTTGTCCAACTTGGTGTAGCCATCATAGCTTGCCAATCGTTCTCAGCTTCCTGGATGTTTTCAGCTCGGTCCATCAGCTCGTGAATGCTGTCCAGTTCAATATCGTCCAACTGCAGATTATAGTGGATGCCGTCTAGGGTAACTGTCTTGCTGGGAAGTGGGATTATTTCATCTCTTGTTACCGTATTGATGTTAGTTTTCAGGGTGCGGTTCAGGATATCAATTTGGCAATCGCTCGTGATGGTGATCTCCTTGCAGCCCTCTTTCAGGTATGAGTACTCATTGCTTCCCAGTGTAAGGTATTAGGTTTTAGGAACAATTGTAGGGTTTGTGTACTGGGAGTGGAGTAAAGATGGATAAGTTCGTAAAGGTTATTGTGGATAAGATATATAATATGAATGTTAGAGTGTGCTCTGTACTATAAGGCTTTTTCTATTAATATTATATTGATACTTAAACTACCTTTGGATCTAAAGTAATTTAGCTTTAGAATACCTAATATTTAATTATAAGGGTATTATACTAGGGTGCATTATGTACTTCTAATTGAACAAAAGTTATGATATATAAAAAAATCTTGGAGTGTATGTAGGTAAGCTAAACTCTAGTTGATTTTTAAGTTCATTTGTTTTAGTTATTTATTTATTATTTATTGCCTCAGTATGGATATTGAAACAAATGGCGAACTTAACGCTAAAAGCGTTCTCTACCAGTCAACCATCGGTGGTATGGAATAATAGTAATGGACATTAGTAAATCACAATGAAATGAAAATGTTAGTACTTTTTAATTTATAATTGCAGAAATAGTATTCTATTCATTACTTGATTATTGTTGAAAGTAGTAGTATTTATCTACAGTGAAATTAATATTTGCTTGATTTCCGTCTAAAAGCTTGTTTAAATAGAAATAGGTATTAAATGTAAACTATTGTTGTTCTTCAGATTAAATAACATTATTTACTAAATAATATAAATGAGATATTTTATCTTAAAATTTTGTAGTTGCCTGTAGTTGTTTTTATAAATAGAACGGTACTGAATAGATTACACTTGTCATAATACCACGTCTTAAACTATGGGGCAGTGCAATTAATATTATTTTCTTATGTATAAAGATTTTAATTATTCTCTATTTAATCTTTTTAGCTCTAAGTAATTTCTTCAGAAGGAACCAGACCTGGTCGACTTAGACTAAAAAGTTTTTGCATCAATTGAATCTCCTGGAGCGATTCGCTTGACATACCTGTCAAAGTACACCTGATGTTCTGCCAACTCCCAAGCGATACTTCAGGCGCAATAGTACTAATATCCGATCCGCTAAATTTCTGTTTTATCAAACTTGTAATAACGGGATTCGATCGGACTGCTCTATTTAGTAATAATGAAATAATTTCTCTAATAAAATAATGTTGTAACTCTGGACTATTATGGTCGTAATTTGGTAGTAATTTCGAAACAAATTTGGAACTAGATAACTTAGTATGTGCTATTTTCATTATTATATATAGTTAATATAATATATTAATATAATATATATGTATCTAATAATTATATGCAATATTCTATAAAAACAAAAGAAAAAAAAATCATAAATTAAAGTGTATGTAAAAATATAAATAAGTATATACGAGTAAATAGTCGTCAGTGTATTAACGATTACAAGTTGAGCTAATCGAAAAATACATAAATAAAATTTTTATCCTCACGCTAACTGCTTCACAGAGTATACAGATGCATAGCCTATTAAAAAAATCTAATTATCTATTCAATGCGAATTGTATGATGCGATTTTAGCAACTATACAACGTACTTCAAACTATCTAGGCAGTAGGTATAATATCGATAGCGATTTGAGCTAATCAATATACCTACATCTATGTATTTTTGCGCCAACTCCTTACAGGATATACAGACACATATACATTAATTCGAAATATAATAGGTAAGTATATAAATGTTAATTATATACGCGTTAACATTAACGCCATTCGAGCGACTATATAATGCACTTCAAATGATCTAACCAATATAATATTGATTGCGATTTGAGCTAATCAATATATATACTTATGTATGTATCTTTCTCCCTACTACCTAACAGGGTAGGTAGACACATATAATAATATATAAATTTTTAAATATAGACAATTTTTTTTTGTGAGACATATATCGCGATTTGAGCGATTATACAACACACTTGAGATATTCTAAGCAGTGCAATATCGATTGCGATTTTAGCTATTCAATTTCACTCTTGTATCTCTGCACTATGTAATTACCTTGCATGGTAGGTAGACACATCCATATTCTCTTTAAATAAATATAATAATTATCTAATGTGAATCATAATGCGATTTGAGCATTTAAACAATTCACTTGATTAACAAAAAAAAAAACTTCAAAAATATCTATATGTTAGGTAATTTGTCTTTAGCGATTTTAGCCTTTGAACAAACACACATATAACATAAATATATAAAGTTAACGACAGGAAATATAGCACAGGAAACTGGGCGTACAACGAGCACTCACCTTGTTCCTTTGCATCTCCCGCCGGAGCCTTGTAGTATAGCCAGTCCTCCAATTCTCCGGAATGCCAGCAGGTCCGCCGCCGTAGGTTCTTATACGAAGATCGCGAAAGTAACGGTTGGTACCGTTCACCCTAACAGAAGAGTTTTATCCTAATAAGAGTGTCGCGATCCTACCGACTGCGCCAGTTAAGTTACGGCGGAAGGAATTATTATAAAAAAATATATTTAATTACAAAAGAGATGTTTAATGTTTAATTAATACTACAAGACTAAATTACAATTAAAAAGATATCTATAAAGTAAACTAAAATAACAACATAAAACTAGGTTGCCGAATAAGCACTGTGGGCACTGTCCACACAACACGTGCCGGATGTCCGATGCGTAGTCAGCAGGATCGGGCGTCGGGCGATTGCCTAACTTGTGATGATAGTTTTTTTTTAAGTTATCCCATAGGTGTTCATAACACAATTCTGTTAGTGGCTTCAATCATGGTTTAGTTGAAAAAAAAAGCCTGTCTCGAATGTTGGGTAACGGACGATATTTTACGTGATTACGTCATAAGAAAACATGCGTCACAAGCCGAATGCTTCGGCCGAGCGTCAGCTATGTCGCTCGTTCCGCTCTCTCGGATAAGACGGAACGTGACACTTTTACGGGCATGCAGCCCCCATTCGTCGTCTTATACGAACAAAAAAAAACACTTGTGATGTGCGTTTTTTTTTCATTGCCATTTTTTTTAATTAACTGAGCTCTTTTCGCTTAAATTTTTGACATGGCCTACGCTCTCGAAAACTGTCACTAGAGCTCTACCACCAGAAATATTTCATATTTTTTAAATTTTTTTAAACGCTGCCGGCGGTTTCTCGTTTCTTGACGGTTTAAAATGCATAGTACTTAGTTGTTCAACCTATGAAAGTAATACATTTTGTCTATTTCAGAAAATTGCGAAAGCTGATCCTGGACTCAACGATCCTGTAGTAGAGGTAGAACAAGGGAAACTCCGAGGTATTGTAGAAGAA
This sequence comes from Macrosoma leucophasiata, assembly GCA_036365455.1. Lineage (NCBI taxonomy): Eukaryota > Metazoa > Arthropoda > Insecta > Lepidoptera > Hedylidae > Macrosoma > Macrosoma leucophasiata. Next base: position 20,536,368 of record JAWQUS010000003.1, on the reverse strand, counting down.
CTAGTGACAGGTGATGGAAAATATTATGCCTTCAGAGGAGTACGGTATGCTGCGTCACCAGTTGGCAAGTTGAGATTCATGGTGAGTGGTTATATTTTTTATGTCGTGAAGGGGCAAACATGATCACATTGATGGTAAATGATACTGTAGCCTTAAAAAATCTAGGTATATAATAACCAGAGATTCAAATAAAGATGCGTCCCTAATGGACAGTACCTTATAATCTCCCCAGGATTTTCATATACTAACCTTGCTGGTAAGTATAAGAAAATCCTCCATCAACATCACATTGGCATATGACATGTTCCATCCTCTTCTCCAGCTCACCGCAAGCTTTGCATAGTGAGTGAGTCTTCACCCAGGCACATCCGCTGCAGGTGCAGCCTCGCGCCAAAGTGGAATGTGGAAAATCTCGTAATTATTCGCAAAATTTTAAGTTCTTATTCAATATCATGTCGACCCCTAGAAGCCTTGAATGCACCTGTCCCTGGACGTTCGTGCATACCTTCAGATTGCTTTTAGATAAATATATGTGGTACTTTTGCAAGGGTCCCGCAAATGGCTCAGGACACCAAGCGTGGCTAGTTCATCGGTCCATTTATTGCCCCTGATGCTTTCACGCCCCGGCGATATAAGATACTATTATTATAATAACCTGTGATATCACCTCAGGCGATTCTAATGATTTACAAGTATTTCGTACTGTCCAGTTTTACAGACTAAAATTACATAAATATTAATCTTAAAATACATTTTTTTCAGCCTCCGCAAACTCCGATTCGATGGAGAGGAATAAGAAATGCCATGGAGTTTGGCGACTCATGCCTTTATTTCGACAATGCTACACAATCAATAATCGGCAGTGAAGATTGTCTTAATTTAAACATCTTCACTCCAACATTGACACCGGCTAAACTTGCTGTTATGGTATTCATTCACGGAGGAGAGTTCAGAAGATTATCAGCAAATGATGGGACTTATGGACCAGACTTTATAGTTCAACAAAAGGTCGTCCTAGTAAATATCAATTACAGACTAGGAGCCTTTGGTTTCCTAAGTTTAGAATCGAAAGAAGTTCCAGGAAACAACGGACTGAAAGACCAAGTAGCTGCATTGAAATGGGTACAAAGAAACGTAGCAAATTTCGGAGGCGACCCAGACAATGTCACAATTTTTGGCCAGAGCGCGGGTGGGACTTCTGTGGCTTTTCATAGTATATCACCAATGTCTAAAGGCCTCTTCAAAAGAGCCATAGCAATGAGTGGTACTCCCCTTAATTATTTCTCCATACCGTTCCAGCCGAGACGACATGCTATAGCACTTGGTAAAGAATTCGGTGTGTACATTAATGATTCTGTGGTACTTCTTGAATTTTTACAAAGCATCCCAGCTGAACAAATATTACTTGCTCAACCATCTATAACTGTTACAGAAACAGTGATGTATATGGTTGATAAAATAATATATTTTACTCCAGTAGTCGAAAAAGATTTTGGTGGTGAACATTTCATAACGATCGATGTTTTAACAGCATTACAAAAAAGACGAGTTAACAATGTCGATCTCATGATTGGATACACTAGTAATGAAGGAATATTTCCGACTTCTTTGTATTTAGATAATTTTTTGGAGATCTATCCAAAATACCCGGAGATGCTCGTACCGACAAAAATATTAATCAACGCCCTGCCATCTAGAATTCTTGGACTCTCGGATATTATTTGCAGGCGGTACTTTAATGGGCCTGTCAGCTTGGACCAACTGGAAGAGCTGGTTGTCTTTCAGTCAGTGTCAGCGTTTTCTAACGATGTCACAAGATACTTAAAATATTGGCCACCAGTCGGCAATGTTTATCAATACAGATTTTCAACTTATTCATCGAGGAATCTTTATGGACAGACTTTGAAACAATATGGTATCGTAGGGGTCAGTCATTTAGATGACCTATTGTATCTTTTCAATGCCGACAATCTAACTATTAATGTAAACAGTGAAGAATACAGACTAGTTGTACAAACTGTCACCCTTTATACAAACTTTGCTAAGTATGGGTAAGTCATTACGATTTTTTTTTGCTTCAACCAATCGTAATATAACGCCAGGTTTTGCTTAAAATTTGACAAAGCTGTCATAAGAACTGTACGTGTTTTAAAAAAATCACTCGCGCTTCACACTCTTCACACACACCATACAAATACCAAGTCGTGACGCGATACTATTTTCGATAAAAAAACACCTTTTTACCTTATCAATTAATGATTTACCGTTTTTAGAGTTTCGTTGTAAACAAGGACCCTTATAGTTTCGCCATGTCTGTCTGTCTGTCTGTCCGTCCGTCCGCGGTTTAGCGCAAAAACTATTGGAACTAGAGACTTGAAATTTGGCACTAGTACACACCTTAATGACGCTGACAAAGTGGTAGAAAAAAAATGTTTAGGGTAACCTGTACTTGCAACGCGCGGATATTTTTTTTATTTTTGATTTCCATATAGTGTGAGGTATCGTTGGATAGGTCTTTCAAAAATATCCGAACATATTTTTTCGTTTTAGTTAACTGTTCGTGACTTATTAAGTTTTAAAGTGCTAATTAACATGGATGGACGAAACGATTCTGCAGTTGGATCTTAACCTATTAAAAAAAAAAAAAAAAAGAAACGTAACTTCACGCCTGTAATCCCCGAAGGGGTAGGCAGAGGTAAATGCATGCATTCAATCATACATGCAAACACCCACGACTCGCCGGTTACGTTTTGGCCCATGTAACAGGTGGCGAACCTGTTGCCATCTCCGGGCACATTACCAAACTCCGGGGTACTGGGAAACTTCCAGAAAATGGAAAAATCCCAATAGAAGCAGAGATAAAGGATTTTAAACCGTTATCTCTGATAGTCCCCGACCCGGGAATCGAACCCAGGACCTCCAGCGTAATAGTAGTGGCCTGCTACAACTACGCTACTGAGGCAGTTAAATAATTAAATAATTTTTGATATTGTTTAATTTTCATTATTAAGCTATATTGCCAAGGACAGCGGAACTAGAATGGTGCAAAATATAATAAATTGTTGCATAGAAAAAGAAATATCACCAATTTCATGTTATCTAGTATGTGTAAGAATATTTTTTTCTTATCAATGAATATGTACTTTAATGTTCTATGCTATTTTGTTTCTTTTTTATATGTCATAAAAGTGGCAAACAAGCGTGCAGTTCACATTGATGTTAAGTGATTACTGCATACACAATGACCCGAGGTCAAAATGCAGATGCGCTGCCACTCCTGAGGCATTAGGTGTTATGCCTCTGTGCCGGAAATTACAGAGCCGAACGAAACGCCGATTCTGTGTTGTGGTTTTTACTATATAAGATTATCAAGTGACAAGTACATACGAGTGTATGTACTTGTCACTTGATAATCTTGCATATAAATTGCTTATTTTGTAATTGTTATCATTATCTACTTTTACAGGTTTCTCTAGTGCACTTACATTAACTAAACCGATTCTTATATTTTAACTATATTTTGTCCAAAATCAGAATCTGGTGAATAAGCTTAATTGAAACTCATTTAGAAAATGGACGGAATTTGAGGTCACCAACTTGTTTGATAGACGTTCATTGCGTGGAATTTCAATAATCAATGATTGGAGTTTGGTGGTTCGTGCGGTCAGCGGTGTTGAAATTTAGCCTACATAAACAATTTTAGGAATTGTTTATATTCGATTATTGCGGTATTTACTCAGTTAATGCCCAAAGTCTAGCCTTGAGAATTAAGTTTTTTTTTATTATTTTTTTTTAATTTTATGGAATCGGTAAACAAGCATGCAGTTCACATTGGTGTTAAGTGATGACTGCAGCCTATAGACACCCACAGAAAGACCAAGGTCAAAATGCAGATGCGTTACCACTCCTGAGGCCTAAGGTGTTATGCCTCTGTGTCGAAAACTACAGGGCCGTACATTACCACCTGACCGGAACACGATAGTGCTGAACACTACCATTTAGCGGCAAGTATATTAGGTAATGCGGTGGTGCCTACGCCCGGGAGCTCCGCCACTGGAGCTCTACTACCAGTATATTATAACTATCTTTCGAATACGCGAAATTCACATTTCCATTGCATTTTTTTGAAATCTCTTCGTATACTTGCTCCTTTACCCCATACGCAACGCACGCAACGTTTCAGCTTTTTTAAGACCAGTAGTTTCCACTGTACGGTGTTATTCAGTTACATAATCACTAAGTTAGTCACGGAGAAGTTATTCAATTGTATTATATTTAGTTCATAATCAAAACCTGGTGAATAAAGCTAGTAAGAAGTAAGAAAATTAAATAGACGAATTTTGAGGTTATCAATTTGACTGATAGACGTTCATTGCGTGAAATTTCAATAATCAGCGATCGGAGTTTATGGCTCGTGCGGTCAGCTGTGTTAAAATTAAGCGTTCCTAACCGATTTTCGAGTGTTGTATAAGTTCGATTACTGTGGTATTTAATACTCAGTTTTTTCAAAGTCTACTCGAATATTAATGAATTCCTGAAGGCTTTATCTTTATATTTAAAAATGAAATTATCTTTGTTAGTCTCACTTAAATACAACGGCTGCACCGATTTAACTTATTATTATTATTTTTGAAATATTTATAGACTTCAAGCTAGGTTTAAAAAGGTTGCAAAGAATGAATAAATTAGAAATTAAAAAAAATGGCAAGTAAAAAATTCTCTTCAGGAAGGAATCGAATCTGCGACATCAGGATACAATAGAAGCTTTATATAATGAAATTAAAAGGAAAACTATCACACTTAAGTCGACTATTTTTCATTCAGTTTATTCATTTATTTCATACTAGCTGTTGCCTGCGACTTCGCCCGCGTGGATGTCGTTTTATAAATTACTAAGTAGCCTAATGTGCTTTCTCAAAGTCAGCTCTATCTCTGTAAATTTCATTAAAATCGGTTCAGTCGTTTGGACCTGAAAAGGTAACAGACAGAATAACAGATTTACATCGTCATTTTTTTGTAAACTAACCTAGAGTGAATAACCACAAATAATAATCAAATATACATCATAATCTAAAAATAAACGAAACAGTTATGTATAATATGGAAATAATCAATTATTTACAAATTCCTCTATTTCTCCATTTCAAAAGAAACAGAAAATAATGAATTTGGTCGTCATAATAAAGGTTATCCACTTGGCAGAATTCTAAGTGCAGTCAATACTGAGAAGAACTCCGCCACTAAAGAAACTCAGTACAGCTCTTTTGAATTTAAACTTAAACAGTCTAAAATTAGAAGGTACAGCTTTTCGAAATAACCTGGGAGCGATCGCTTCAATCCCATGGTGTGGTGTCATTAAGACAATCAATCACACGTTTTATAATAGTTGCACATGTATAAACGTTTTTTGATGACTCTTAAATTTATTAATCGAAAGACTTTGAACATCTTCAGTTATTTCATTACATCTCTTACTCTGTAACTACGGAACCCGACACGTACTTGACCGCTTTTTAATTTATATTATGTTCTTGAACGCTCCGAGCATTTTTATTTCTGTCTTAATGATACGTGCGGATTTATATTTTGTCATGTAAAACATGTTAAAACAGGTTTGAATTCATTGAAATGAAAATATTTTTCTGTATTTATCTCACGTTTATTAAAATTATTTTTAAATTATTTAGTGTTCTATAACTCAAGATAAAATTACCGAACCCTCTTTAATTGTACCCTGTGAACCCATAGAGCAACACCGGAGGGGAGTAGCCATATGCAGGCTTTCCCCTCTGTCAAAGTACAAGCCCAAATGGGCCTATACCTGTCGCCTAGATGTTTAAATGTGTGCGTGAAATTGTCTCTGTATTTTGCTAAAGTCAAGGTGTGAGTTTCGTAGTAATAGACGATTTTGTAGTGTGCGTGTGTGTCGCACGCATTTCCCACCGCAACAAATGACAGTTTAGCATCGGTAATAAGCGCTATGGCTACTCCCCTCCAGTCCGCCGCGGCCGGTGGCCCGTGTTGCTCTATGTGCGAACCCGAATCCAACTCGCCATTGACCTTGGGTATTTATTTCTAAATTTCTATTTACTACTTCCTCAGTTTTCAGCATGATGTCATACTAGTGTTACCTACTTAATTTAGTTGACTTGTTGTAAATAAATAAATAAATAAAATATTCAATTTTTTTTTCAGCAACCCCACCCCAGACGGATCTATAGGAGTAATATGGCCGCAGTACAACCCACAAACTCAATACTACCTCGATATCGGTAACGTTCTTCGCGTTGGAACACGACTCGGAATTGAAGCATATAACTTTTGGCGGAACGTATATGAATACGTTGGATTGCGATATTAATAAAACGTTGATTAACAATATAGCTGTTCATTAATGCTGCTCAATACATCGGAACCTTCCATCCACGCAAGCCCGACTCGAACTAATCCGATTTTTTGTCGATAAAAAATCCCCGAAGGGTTAAGCAAAAGTATGCATGTTATGCAGTTTATGCATGCATTGAAGCATACATGCAAACTCCCACGAGCCTGTTGACATCTCCGGGCACATTACCATTTTTTTTTTATGTAATGGAAGTGGGAAACAAGCATGCAGTTCACATTGATGTTAAGTGATGACTGCAGCCTATAGACACCTACACAAAGACCAAGGTCAAAATACAGATGCGTTACCACTCCTGAGGCCTAAGGTGTTATGCCTCTGTGCCGGATATTACAGGGCCGTACATTACCACCTGACCGGAACACGGTAGTGCTGAACACTACCATTTAGCGGCAAGTATATTAGGTAATGCGGTGGTGCCTACGCCCGCGAGCTCCGTCACTGGAGCTCTACCACCAGTAAAAAACCAAAGTAAAAACCAACTCCAAAGTACTGGGAAACTTCAAGAAAATGGAAAAATCCGTATAGAACCAGAGATAAGCGATGATACACCGTTATCTCTGATAACCCTCGAGCCGGGGATCCTAGGTTCGATTCCAGGTAGTAGCAGTTTTTTTTGTTCATCCAAATTAAAATAAAGACCTTCAACTGAATATGAACTGATTAGTAGTTAGCACGTACTCTGACATGCACTTGTGCTTAATCTTCTATCAAAACCTGTTAGAGTTCCTTCGGAATATTAAAACACTAAGGCTGGGTTGCATAATCTTACTTTAACTTTAACAAATTTGTTAAATTACCGGTTAGTAAAAAAAATGAATTGCACCATTTGAAACACCATAAAATGACGTCTTAAATTTGACTTTAACCGTAACTGGCCGAGCTGCGCTGGTTAATGTTAGAGTTGACCTCAAAATGATCTGTCAAATGATAAGGGAACTTGCTAACCCGGGTAGTTTTAAAAGTAAAAAATGTATTCTACACTATAGAGCAACACGGGCCACCGGCCGCGGCGGACTGGAGGGGAGTAGTCATAGCATTTATTACCGATGCTAAACAGTCATTTATTGCGGGGGGGGGGAATTTGTGTGACACACACACAACAAAAATCATCAGAATACATAAACAATTTCACACACACATTTAAACAAACACCTCGGTGACAGACAGGGAAAGCCTGGTGGACCATGTTGCTCTGTGATTCTGCACTAACCTCGCAATATAATGTAATTTTTAATTTTTAAGCGACTTTTTTTTGTATTTGTTTTTTTTTCCTTGATTATATTTTGTTTGTATCATTCTGTTTTTTGGGGGACATGCCTCAGGGCTGCCTCATTATAGGCAATTCTTTCTTGCTTTCCTTAAAGTCAATGTAACTGTTATTCTTACATTTGACAATAACCGTAACTTAAACAAATATTTTGGTGGAATCGAACCTTAGCGTGTATGTTTACAACTGCACATCGTAATTACTTTACTAATTGCTCTACATTAATGCAACAGACCTATAATAACATACGATTCGAGTTTTTACGCATCAACGCATGTTAAGAAATAATAATAATTATTAACATTTGTTTTTGAAGCGTTTTGGATGCCAACGGTGAAAAAGTAAATAAATACTAATTACTCATATTTTATTTGTAGAAAATGATTGTACCTTCATTTATTTGCATATTTTTTTATTTGGTAAGTTGATATTGAATATTATGTGCAATAAAAAAAGATTCGCAGTATTATTTTATTTATTTTATTTTTATTTATGATAGATGCTTTATCTATCATAAATAAAAATAAAATAAATAATAATAACGTAATAACGTAATCTAGTTATATCCTTAATTATATAACGGAACATAGCAATTCATTACTATCCTACTAGGAATAAAATTATAATAGTACCTAGTACTGTCAGAAAATAAAAAAAGACATTACCTAACACTGAACGGTGTTGGGCACCCTTCGACCTAACCTGGCTACGTCGAGGGCGCCCTAGGTCCCAACCAAAACAAGGAAAGATAGTATGTATGACTATGTTCCGGTATATAATTATATTCCTACTATTATATTACTATTACTTCCTATTATATATTACGGCTTTATCTATCATACTGCGACATATCCATTATGTCTCGGGCAGACAATCTACCCGAGATCATGGAAGATAAATCCGCGAGATAAAACGGTAAACTAGTTTTGGAAAACTAATTTAATTTCAATGATTACCTATAGCTCACGAAAACCTAAAAACATACTAAAGTAATATTTGCCCATTTCAGCAAATTGCGGAAACTGATCCTAGACTGAACTATCCTGTTGTAGAGGTGGAACAAGGGAAACTACGAGGTATTGTAGAAGAACTAGTGACAGGTGATGGAGAATATTATGCCTTCAGAGGAGTACGGTATGCTGCGTCACCAGTTGGCCAGTTGAGATTCATGGTGAGTGGTTACATTTATTATATGACATGAAGTGGCAAACAATAAATTATATTGGTAAATTAATAGACTAGCTGCTCTATCTAGAGCAGTTATAATCTGTATCCGTGTCTACTTTTATTTGATTGAAAGGATGTACAGTACAAAACAAAAACTAGAACTATTTTAAATAAAGAAGCTTTTATTTAAAATAGTTCTATTACTGTTAAATTAAGGACTTATTACACGGCACGGTATTCAGGGTACGATAGCAAGGATCAGGGTAGTGTAATAACATTTAGGGAGTAAGGGCCTTAATTAGGGCGACCGGAGCGGCCCGTGTCTTTGTACTGTGATTGAGTTAGGGCGCTGTCGACCGGATAGTGTAATAAGCGGCAACCCGGCGCGAGGTCACGCCCAACCTTTCTGTTGGACCCTGAATACCATGTCGTGTAATAGCCTTTTGAATCAGGAATATAATCCGTCAATATTTCTTTTAAATTATTGGTACTTATTTATGCAAAATCAAACGACTCTTCCTTTAAATTCTTAAGAATTATAACATTAACATTTTTCACTTATTATTACTAGCTGTCCCAGCGAAATCTGTATCATCTGATTGGTATAAAAAAATGTTTAAGACCTGTTCTCAAACAAACCAAATACACATAACAAATTTCAATAAATTCGATGAAGTCAATTCAGATGACCTTGGTTTAACAATGTGACACGATCATTTAATGTAACTTTTATATTATGTTTTTAATTGCTCAATTGTGAAAATTATGTAAATGCTAAACGTTGAAGGAAATGTATATAATGCAACCACAGAACAATCAGCCTTCCTATGATTGCAACCAACAGTAAAAAAAAACAACTGAGAGTATTGATGTCTTGTCAATGTATTATTTTAAAATTAAAAAAAACTGCCTTCAAAAAAAAAATCAAAACTAAATAGACAAAAAAAACACTAAAAAGCGAAAAATAAACTCAATTACTTTAATATGGGCTACGTACTTACCTACTCATAGGTTTGAAGTCGGTGCCAAGGCAATAGGATGGCAATAGGCAACAAGGCTCGGAAGTTTATTATTACAAAAAATATCGAAAAATCATCCAAGTATGCTATGAAATTTGAAGAGTTCCCTTGATTTCTCCAGGATCCCATCATCACATATTGACATGGTTACAATAGGACCAACTGTGCAATATACCCTTTCAAATAAAAAAAAAACATCCAAATCGGTGCAGGCGTTTTCAAATTATCGGTGAACATACATAAAAAAAAATCCGGACGAATTGAGAATCTCCTCCTTTTTTTCGAAGTCGGTTAAAAAGCGAATGCACGAAAGGCTTGAAAATGAATATCAACCACTAACAATTTTCACAAAATAATATAAGCACAATAGGCGGCCTAATCGCTTAATGATTTACAAGTTACTCGTACTGTCCAGTGTTTAATATAATAATTATTATTATTCCAGATTTAAAAAAGGATAATTATTAAACAAGATTTAAGGCAGTATGGTTTTTTTTCACCTTAAATAATATTTTATTTCAGCCTCCGCGACCTCCGCTTGGATGGATAGGAATAAGAAATGCCATAGAATTTGGCGATGCATGCCTTTATTTCGACAATGCTACACAATCAATAATCGGCAGTGAAGATTGTCTTAATTTAAACATCTTTACTCCAACCCTGACACCGGATAAACTTGCTGTCATGGTATTCATCCATGGAGGAGAGTTCAGTAGATCATCAGCAAATGACGGGACTTATGGACCAGACTTTATAGTTCGACAAAATGTCGTCCTAGTAAATATCAATTACAGACTAGGAGCCTTTGGTTTCCTAAGTTTAGAATCGAAAGAAGTTCCCGGAAACAACGGACTGAAAGACCAAGTAGCTGCATTGAAATGGGTACGAAGAAACGTAGCAAAATTTGGAGGCGACCCAGATAATGTCACAATTTTTGGCCAGAGCGCGGGTGGGACTTCTGTGGCTTTTCATAGTATATCACCAATGTCTAAAGGCCTCTTCAAAAGAGCCATAGTAATGAGTGGTACTCCCCTTAATTATTTCTCCATACCGTTCCAGCCGAGACGACATGCTATAGCACTTTGCAAAGAATTCGGAGTGCACATTAATGATTCTGTGGTACTTCTTGGATTTTTACAAAGCATCCCAGCTGAACAAATATTACTTGCTCAACCATCTATAACTGCTACAGAAACAGTGATGTATATGGTTGATAAAATAACGCGTTTCACTCCAGTAATCGAAAAAGATTTTGGTGGCGAACATTTCATAACGATCGATGTTTTAACAGCATTACAAAAGAGACGAGTTAACAATGTCGATCTCATGATTGGATACACTAGTAATGAAGGCATAATTTTGACATCCCGTTATTTAGATATGTTTTTGGAAATCTATCCAAAATACCCGGAGATGCTCGTACCGACAAAAATATTAATTAACGCCCTGCCATCTAGAATTCTTGAACTCTCGGATATTATTAGCAGACGGTACTTCAATGGTCCTGTCAGCTTGGATCAATTGGAAGAACTGGTCGTCTTTCAGTCAGAATCAGCATTTTCTAACGATGTCACAAGATACTTAAAATATTGGCCACCAGTCGGCAATGTTTATCAATATAGATTTTCAACTTATTCATCGAGGAATCTTTACGGACAGACTTTAAAACAATATGGTATCGTAGGGGTCAGCCATTTAGATGACCTATTATATCTTTTCAATGCAGACAATCTAACTATTGATGTGAACAGTGAAGAATACAGACTGGTTGTACAAACTGTCACCCTATATACAAACTTCGCTAAGTATGGGTAAGTCATCTATACAAATAAATAAAATTAGAGGGTCTGTTTGTAATTAGTGTTGCCCAAAATCGGTCTTGGTCTTGCATTTTTGCAAGACCAAGATTGGTCTTGCACCGTCAGTCTTGTTCTTGGTCTTGCTAAATTGCAAGACCACGACCAAGAATGCAAGACCAAAACCGATTTTGGGCAACATTATTTGTAATATTAAAATAACCGCCTTTGACTAAATGCAATTGTGTCTATACACGGTACATATACCAAAATAACATTTTTTACAGTATTTGTTTGTCTGTCTGTTTGTTCCGGCTAATCTCGGGCACGGCTGGACCGATTTTGACGGGACATTCACTGGCAGATGGCTTATGTTATAAGGAGTAACTAAGGCTACTTTTATACTAGCTGCGCCCACGACTTCGTCCGGGTAGATACTGAACAATTATAAATTCTCACGCGGACAAAGTAAACCAAAACCAAATTAATTTGGCGCTAGTTTTTTTTTTCTTTTTTTTTTTTATTTGGTCCACAAAACAAATTACAATTATTCACAAGTAAACTTCAGAAGTTGTTAAATTATTAGCATGTATACCTACATAATTGTAACCTTCTAGATGCAGACACAGCATTTTAAATAATTAACTTATCGGTTAATAATTTTTAAACATTCTCATTTGCTACATTGTACATACATTGTATAAAACTAAGGTACATTATTTCTTCTTAGGTAATGACACTTGATAGAGTTTTTGAAAGAGGCAAGAGAACCATGAAATAAATCTGCTGTATTACGAATATCATTAGAGAACAAGGACATACGATAAATTGGAGAGTGTTGGACTAAATTACTTTTCGAATTAGGTAGATTAAATATTTTTCTATTATGTAAGTTTTTGCTAAAAGATAGACAAAGATATTATAACGTTTAAAATACTCGTGTTTCACAGTCATCACATACATACTCGTACATACTGAGTCGTTACGCGATACTCTTTTCGATAAAAAATCACTTTTTACCTTTAAGCAGTGTATTAAAAAGATTCGGACGAATTGAGAACCTCCTCCTTTTTATGAGGTTGGTTGAAAACAGTATCGCATAACGACCTGACACATAACGTGTGTGCCTCGCGCGGCAAATGGCTCTGTGTAGACCCTAATTCCTAAAAATAAATGTTCGATCAATCAGATCATTACTCCTTTAAGTCTAGTAGTCTTTTAAGGAAATAATTATTATAGAGCACATACAAATACTTATTTATACTTCTTTACTTAATATTACAAAACTGGAAGACTTAATATTACAAAACTGGAAGATTTTGTTTGCTTGCTTGAACGCGCTAATATCAGAAACTACTGATCCAATTTGAAAAAATATTTCAGTTTAAGATAGCCCATTTATTGAGGAAGGCCTTAGGCTTTGTAACATCACTCTAAGATGAATAGGAGTGGGTAGGTAACATTGCACTCACACGAATACCGGGCGGGCCGATAGCTTATAAATAAATATTCTAATACATTTTTTTCAGCAATCCCACCCCTGATGGATCTTTAGGAGTAATATGGCCACAGTACAACCCACAAACTCAATACTACCTCGACATCGGCAACGTTCTTCGCATTGGAACACGACTCGGAATTGAAGCATATAACTTTTGGAGGACTGTCTATGAATATGTTGGATTGCGATATTAACAAAATGCTAGTTAATTACAACAATACTCTTTATTGTTTTATATTATTTCGCATTAACACATGCTTGTGAAATATATTTTATTTTTAAAGAAAAATCAAAAAATAAAAATTTTAAGGGTAAAAGCGTCTTCTTTACGATATTCAATAAACTGAAAAGTCTATTATATCGGTTGCCTAACTAGCATAGTTGGTAATAGATGGCGCTGCTGCTACCATAAAGCAATGCAATAGATGTGACGGAAAGATTTGACAAATCGGGCAGGGCTTCAGTAGCTCAATTGGAAGAGCGGCTGGACTAGATTCCCAGTAGGTCGCGAGTTCGAGCCTCGCCTGAAGTCAAATTTTTCTTTCCATTTTTCTTTAAAAATAAAATACCCTTTATTGTACACCAAACTAAAACTTGTAAATAAAGAACAATGTTTAGTGAAAAGCACCATAGGCTTTTTTTCATTTTCAGGGTTACTAGCTTACTCTAGGAATCTTATCGTTTCGCCACGTCCGTCCGTATATACGTCCGTCCATCCGTCTGCGCCTCCAATTAAATTATTTAAATATATGAGAAAATAAATTATAAGTATTTCAAAATTATTATTTTTGTGTAATTTTTATTTTAACCTTTAATTTTAAGGATAATAATGTTAAGCATAGTCGTTTATTTATTTTATGTAGGTATAATAATTAAATAACATATATATTTATATATATTATACATACATATAATTATTTGTATTATTTGTTTGTAATGTATGATAGTTTTTTTTGTAAATGATAAACTATTTACTACATTTTGTATTTAAGATTTTCCATTTGCACCTTCCACAACGCTGTTCTTCTACCCAAAGGTTGGCTGTCAGAGAATGCCTTGTGGCATTAAGCCCGCCTTATGTACTGAGTGCATTAAAGTGTAAATAAATAAATAAATAATCACTTCATTACTTTATCGTTATTTCATACTACTTATTCACAATTGTTTGAACTTTTATTTTCTTCATGAACCTGCAGAGGATAAAAAAAAACTTGTAAGATTCTTCACTAAAAGCCGTATTCTTATACATATAACTAAGGTGATGACTGCAGCCTATAGACACTTACACAACCACCCTGTTACCACTCCTGAGGCCTAAGGTGTTATGCCTCTGTGTCGGAAATTACAGGACCATACATTACCACCTGACCGGAACACGATAGTGCTGAATACTATCAGCGACAAGTATATTAGGTGATGCGGTGGTGCTTACGCCCGCGAGCTCTGTCACTGGAGCTCTATAACCAGCAAAATCTGAGATTTCAATTAAAAAACGTTACCACTCCTGAGTTCTAAGGTGTTATCCCACTGGATTACAGGGCCGTTATATGGTTCATTAGCACCTCACCGGTTATTCCGGAATAGTGTTTAACGCTACCATTTAGCGATAAGAAGATAAGGTAATGCGGTGGCAACGTTTTCGCATTTAAGTCGATTGATGTTCCACGATTTCCGCTTGCTTTAATGGACTTAGCAGATAGAAATACACAGATATAAAAGACTGCAAGCAAGTATGCAGTTCAAATGGATGGTAAGTGATTACTACAACCTATAGACATCTACACAAAAACCAGAGGTCGGAATATAGAATCGTTCCCACCATTGAAGTGTATGATGATATGCCTCCGTGACGAAAAAAACATGGAAGCATAAATTAATATCGAAATTAAACTAAATGGTGATATTATTAAAGCTTAAGCATTAAAAAATTACACAAATGACAAAAAAAACACGATTATAAGACTGTTTAAAAAATACAGATAGGTTTGCACCTACATTTTATTAATAGCATTATGCATTTAATGTTATTATCATTAAAATTTAAGGCAATAATTTATTCAGCTTATTTATGCCATCGAAGCAGTCAATTGAAAAACAGTTACTTTATTCTGATATAATAGCATGGATGCATAAACCACAGTAACATAATGGGGATGATGACAAGTTATTAAATATTGCCTTTGATACATTTATTCAATCTAATAATTTTAATGACTTAACGATTCAGAACGTTGCGAGTTGCGAAACGACTCAAAAAGGCTCATAAAATGACACTCTTATTCTTACAATATAGTTATATATGTGGAAATGAATAGTGTACAAAACGTTGGTTTTGAAAAGATTTGCGTACCGACAAACGGTGAAACATTACCGAACCTAAAAAAACGCCTACTTCAAAACAAATAATAATTCAAAGAGTTAAACATTCTGACCTGAGAGTTACGAGCATATATTTGCATATCAGTAAAATATTAAATAGAATTTGTCCTTGAAAATAAATTTACGATTTGTCAACGCACAATTTTATTTCGACTAATATCTGAATACGTTAGGATAAAAACAGGTTTAGTTCGAATTGTACAAAGACAATAAGTACAGTACGTTTAAAAAAACATGTCCATAAGTAAAAAAAACGTAACTTCACGCCTGTAATTCCCGAAGGGGTAGGCAGAGGTAAATGCATGCATTCAATGATACATGCAAACACCCACGACTTGCCGGTTACGTTTTTGACCCATGTAACAGGTGGCGAATCTGTTGCCATCTCCGGGCACATTACCAAACTCTGGGGTACTGGGAAACTTCCAGAAAATGGAAAAATCCCAATAGAAGATGAGATAAAGGATTTTAAACCGTTATCTCTGATAGTCCCCGACCCGGGAATCGAACCCAAGATTTCCCGCGCAATAGTAGTGGCCTGCTACCATTACGCTACTGAGGCAGCATAAGTAAAAACAAAGAACAAAAAAACATTGAAAAGGCTTAGTTGGTAATAACATTGAGATTATATTTTATATTAGATTTATCTATAGATTTGGATCAGGTTAAATAGTTTTTTGTTTTTCAAAATAACGGGAACAGAATTTTCTATTTTCAACTAATTCTGAATTGGAAGCATTGCTGCCCCGAAATGCAATCGTTTTATTTAAAACTTATAAAAAGCAGAGTATAAGCTTCACTTAATTTTAAAAAATAGCCACATTGTTATCTTATCCATCACAATAAATCAATCATTAATGGCGTATCTCAAGGTAGAATATTGGGCCCCATTGTATTACCAATTTATAAAAATAACATAGTCGATATGAATCGGTGTGATTTTTAAGCGGACCTTTTCCTAATTAATGGTGTTCCTTTATAAATTATTTTATGTTATTATGGCGGTTATTAAGGATGTAGTTTACATAAATAGTGAGTGAAAACTGTACCTAGCCTATAGATATCTAAACAAAAAACCAATCAAGTGCGTGTCGGGCTACGTGCAGTGTAGGTGATAGTTTTAAGGTTTGAATAATGTAATGAAAAAAATAAATAAATATTTTCTATGGAGTTCTTCAAATTTTTCGAGTTAAATACATCGTCGACTATTACTCGCAAACTTGTAAAACCAACTTAAATGTGACACTTTGCCTTTTAATTTCGTTATATGTAGCTGCAATATTGCCATTACGTTTGAATTTTTACTCTAACGAAAATTGGCGGTTTAAAGCTTAGTAAGTCACGAACAGTTAACTTAATCGAAAAATAATATTAGCACATCCGTAACATTGTTGAAAGACCTATCCAACAATATCCCACACTATACAGAAAACGGCAAAAAAAATCACTAATCACTTTTTAGATAAAATAACAGTTATCAAAATTTTTGTTTTTATTTTATGTGTGTTATTAAAAAAAAAACACCATTCTTCGTTTAACTTTCTAATACATCATTAGAATAATAAGTATATAACAAAATATCAATTTAACTTGTATTCCAAACGTTGTTATCATTCGGAGCAATAAATATCACGTTCATTTTATGCAAAAATATTTAGACACACGAAATGGCTTTTTCAATCGTCACGTTCATACTTTTATGCTTGGTAAATATAGTAATTTATTTTATAAAATTACTATTTGCTTGATATTTGAAATTGCTAAATATTTTTTTTATCCTACTTGGTTGATACCACTTTCGAATTTAACTCCATAAGTTATAATTACGTATTATTATATTTAAAAATGAATGTTTGTCTGTATGGTCTTTATAGAATCGTAAACTACGCATTTGATTATTGTGATAATCTTTAGCAAAGTTGTTGTGCATGAGCCCACGTGAGCCCACGAAGGTTTCTGTGTTGGCAAATTAGTTGACAGATAGCGCCACTGTCATTTTTTAATTGGTGGCGTAGCAACGCGCACAGGGTACAGCTAGTAAGTATTTGATAAAAATACAATAAACACTGAAGTTAATTGTGATTTCAGCATATCGCCAAAGCTGTGATTGTGGAAGTGGAACAGGGTAAGCTTCGAGGTAGCAGACAGGAACTAGTAACAGGCGATGGAAGATATTACTCCTTTTTAGGAGTAAACTACGCCGCCTCACCAGTTGGCAAATTAAGATTTATGGTAAGAAAATTTTAACTTCGTGATAAGTATTCTTTGGACGATTATAAATTGTTCCTGTATTAACTAGCGAGTAAACTTTAATGCTTAAAATTTTTATGGTACCTAGCCCTTACCATCAAATTAACGTAGGTACATGCCGAGACTAATTTTGAGATATTACAATATTGTATGATCCTTATTCTTAGGTCCATCATGAAAATCGTATTCTATTAAAGAAATCATTATTTCAGCCACCCCAACCTCTGCCTTCGTGGACTGGAATCAAAGACGCTATCGAACCTGGTGACGCATGTCTTTATTATGATGTCAATAAAACAGTGATCGGTAGTGAAGATTGCCTTAATTTGAACATATTTACTCCAGACTTGACACCAGCTAAACCTCTGACGGTCATGGTATATATCCACGGGGGAGACTTCACGGTTGGATCGGCGAATGAAGGACTCTATGGACCAGATTTTATTGTTCAACAAAACGTCATCTTAGTAATCCTCAATTTCAGACAAGGTGTTTTTGGTTTCCTTAGCCTGGAATCCAAGGAAGTTCCCGGCAATAACGGATTGAAGGATCAAGTGGCAGCATTGCAGTGGATAAAAAGGAACATAGCAAAATTTGGAGGTGACCCTGACAATGTGACCATTTTTGGTGGTACCACAGGAGCTGCATGTGTAGCCCTTCATACTTTATCACCGCTATCCAACGGCCTCTTCAACAGAGCGATTTCAATGAGCGGTTCACCATTAAACGATTTCGCTACCGAGTTTCAGCCAAAGAGACATGCAATAGCACTTGGCAAAGAATTCGGAGTATACATTAATGATACCATCGCGCTTCTAAAATTTTTACAAAGCGTTCCAGCAAAACAACTCCTTTTTACTAATCCCTCTATATACACAACCGAAACCGTTATGCGGAAAGTCGACAAAATCAACTATTTCGTACCAGTCATAGAAACAAATTTTACCGGTGATCACTTCTTGACAATCGATGTTCTAGAAGCATTGGCAACTAGACAGGTCAACAAAGTTGATTACATGATCGGTTACAATAGAGACGAAGCTATCTACACGATTGCTACGTACGCAGATGTATTTTTGAAAGTCTACACGAAATACCCTGAAATGCTGGTCCCCGTGAAAATTCTAATCAATGCTTTGCCATGCACTATTTTGGAACTTTCAGACATAATCTGTAGACGGTACATGAGTGGTCTTGTTAGTGTAAATCAAGTGAGAGAGTTGGTGACATATTTTTCAGATTCAAAGTACTATTACGATATAATCAGATATATCCGATACTGGCCGGCAGTCGGGAACGTGTATCAGTACAGATTTTCAACGTATACATCAAGAAATATTTATGGGCGACTGTTAGAACAATATGGTGTTATCGGAATCAGTGGTAGAGATGATGTGCTATACCTTTTTAATGCCGCCAATGTTACTGTTGATGTAAACAGCGAAGTGTACAAGCTGATTGTACGGACTGTTACCCTCTTCACAAACTTTGCAAAATATGGGTAAGTGAAAAGTAAAATAGTAGTATTGCATGATTTTTACTGGTGGTAGAGCTCCAGTGACGGGACTCGCGGGTGTAGGCACCACCGCATTACCTATTACTTGCCGCTAAATGGTAGTGTTCAGCACTATCGTGTTCCGGTCAGGTGGTAATGTACGGCCCTGTAATTTCCGGTACAGAGGCATTAGGAGGAGTGGTAACGTATCTGCATTTTGACCTTGGTCTTTGTGTGGGTGTCTATAGGCTGCAGTCATCACTTAACATCAATATGAAATTTAGCGGAAAGTTTGTTAGGTAATGCGGTGGTCCCTACGCCCGCGAGCTCTGTCACTGGAGCTCTACCACCAGTATAAAAATTGTCGATATTAAATTATTTTTTTATTTTTTTTTCCCTTTATTATAGTATAAATTAACAAAGTTTTAACATCATATCACTTAATGCTAGCATTGAAAAAACCACTAAGGAAATTCATTTGCTACAGATATATGTTATCAAATGACAATTTCGTTTAATCTACGGATTGAATTACAAAAAAAAATAAGGATTACGAAGTACGAAGTAACAGGCGACATGTTATAATCGTGTAGTTATAAATTGAATCACGTTGTGAAAAATTACTTTTTTTTTACATAAATGAAGTATTTGATAAATCTCTTACATTCATCTTAATTATACGATTAATATCAACAACATACTTATAATAATTGTTTTATATTATTTCGCATTAACACATGCTTGTGAAATATATTTTATTTTAAAAGAAAAATGGAAAGAAATATTTGAAAAAAAAACTATTTTTTCTTTCCATTTTTCTTTAAAAATAAAATATATTTCACAAGCATGTGTTAATGCGAAATAATATAAAACAATTATTAAGGGTAAAAGCGACTTCTTTACGATATTCAATAAACGGAAAAGTCTATTATATCGGTTGCCTAACTAGCATAGTTGGTAATAGATGACGCTGCTGCTACCATAAAGCAATGCAATAGATGTGAAGGAAAGCTTCAGTAGCTCAATTGGAAGAGCGGCTGGACTAGATTCCCAGTAGGTCGCGAGTTCGAGTCTCGCCTGAAGTCAAATTTTTCTTTAAAAATAAAAAAAAAACATACCTATAATTAAACCCCTATTTCTTCTTTTCTAGTATTTTGATTGAATCTGTCTATCTTTCCAGAAATCCTACGCCGAGCAGTTCTCTTGGTGTGATATGGCCACAATATAACCCGCGAACACAACAGTTCCTCGACATTGGCAACGTCTTGACCATCGGGGCTCGTCTTGGTGTTGAGACCTATAACTTCTGGCGGACTATCTATGAATATGCTGGCTTACCATATTAGTAATAAAACTTTAAGATATTTCAAACTGTGAGCTTCTGTCACTGTCGGGTACCTTATTAAAATATACTAAATAATACTTCGGAAGCTTAGTGGTAAAAAGGCTGGATTGGTTATTTTGAGGTCGCAGGTTCGATTGCTGCCAGAAGTAAAGTTGATCTTTGTTGAAATTATACGTAGATAAGTAGGTAATTCAAGGCAGTATGAAAATTAGGTTCAATAAACTCTATGTTTTATTAGTGAGTAAGATGACCATAATCATTATTTATGTTTACTGTTCTTGCAAAATCAAGACAATGAGTTAAATATGAGCCCTTTGTGAGCCCTCTATAATTAAATAATCAAAATTTAACGTTTATATTGCCTCGATATGGTAAGCAGTAATTTAAAGAGTCATTAAAATTTGTATACATATATGCATTCATGCATGCTTTCACGATTCATAAGAGCCCTATCAGAACCAAGCCTATTGATATTAATCAGGTACCCTATCAGATGGTGCCACGATTAATCTTCCCAATTGATAAAAAACTGAAACCAGAGATAATACAGTGTTAAGTATAGATTTTTCTTTGACTCACATCCAGAATCCCCGACGCAGAAGACAACACAACTTCGAGATTGTAATAAATAAAAACATTTGTAATTGACTTTTATTGTTTTATTATGTACTGATACGTAGCCGCTCACAGATAACCTCATTAGAAGGACCACAAGGAGCAATCGAGGGAGATTGGAAATGAGAAACTTGAATTGCGAAACTAAAGTAGCAGAGCACATAGCTCAAAAAAGCGAGACGGCCGGAGACGGCCCCAATGAACGTCCAAAAAACAACCTACATTGTATCCGAACGAAGCCAGGGGTGCTACCGCCTATCTGTATAGCTGCTGACATTGTCATTGCTGTCAATTTTTCATATCGATTTGCATGCCTTTAAAAGTAGTATTGATAATCTTATTGATGTTCTCGTTTTCGTAGGAGATAAACAAGCGATAATGGTGGATTATTTCGATTATTGTTATTTAGTTAAAGTAAAATTCGACTTTAAAATTTGACAGCAATGACAATGACGACAGCAATGTCGATAGGCGGTCGCACCCCAGGGCGGGTCGCACCCCAGGGTGGGTCGCAAGTTTGAAATCAAACTAAAGAATTATGGAATCATCGATAGTGACCGTCTAGTATGAGTATGTTCTGGAAACCTGAATGCTTTCCTTAGATAATGTTCAAATGAACGCATACGTTCGTGTTTATTTCCTAACTAAAAAAAAAGCAGACGTTCGTTTTGAAAACAAGCCGTACAATCGGGTTCGAACATCTTCTGCTACAGAATCATGTCTATATATCATGTAGCCAGCCCTGAAACAACAACTAGGCGAATTATTAACCCGAATTATTAATTCTAAGAAATTTCGCTTCAATTGATGAACCCGAAATGACCAAATCAAATCAGAAAGCTTTTTTTTATGTAATGGAAGTGGTAAACAAGCATGCAGTTCACATTGATGTTAAGTGATGACTGCAGCCTATAGACACCCACACAAAGGCCAAGGTCAATATGCAGATGCGTTACCACTTCTGAGGCCTAAGGTGTTATGCCTCTGTCACACCGCGGACACGCCGCCAAAATTCCATACAAACGCTTAATTTGGTCTCTATTACGTAGACACCAATCAGTGACGTGTATTTACACGTGCACCTGTGTGCGTAGCACGTAGAGAATACCAAACATCGCCCTGAGGAGGGGAGGAGATGGTTGGGGCGGGGAAATCGGGCGAAACGTCGAAGTGTCTATTCTATACGTAGTATTCTTACATATTATTGCAGGTCGGTAGTTGCAAATATCTAAGACACATATGTATAATGTATTTATTGAAATATTAATTATTTAATAACTTTTAATTTTACCTTTTACAAAGTGTTATTCCTCATAATTCCTTTTAAATTATCACATAGTGTGTGAGCACATCATTCTCTTATGCCCTAGTGTGTAATAAACCACAACCCTGCCGGTCGCCTAACCTCACTGCACTGATTCACTACTCACTGGCACTATTTTTCATCATTGATCATAATGACCGCCATTTCTCAAGTTGCGGAGCTTCAGAAGACAGCAATGGCTGCTCTGAATCAACTGATGGGTGATTTTGAGGCCCATCTTAAGGCATCAACACCTGGAGCTGACCTGTCTTCCTTGAGCAAAGACTTTAGTGCGTTCAAAGACCATGTGTGGTCTGTGCTCAATCTGCTCCAGTTGAATCTAGTTGACCTGAGGAAAAGTGTTGACATCATTGAGACGCGCCACAGGAGAAAATTCCTCCTCCTTGGGGGTGTTCCAGAAAGCACCGGTGAGATTTCTACTGACACTGTTTTATCCATCCTGCATAGTAAGCTTGGACTTTCTTTCTTTTATCAAATATTAGTGCCTCGTCCCTAGTCCTGGATTGGTTTTCTTCATATCTACGCGGCCGTCAGCAGGCTGTGCGCGTTAACCAGGATCTGTCTAACTGGTGCGATTTGTCTGCTGGTGTGCCGCAAGGCGGCATTCTCTCTCCTCTATTATTTTCTCTCTTTATTAACTATTTCACTCGCGAACTTGGCTGCTCTTATCATTTGTACGCTGATGATCTGCAGCTTTACTGTCAAGCTAGTCCTGATAATATAAATCTTGCCATTTCTGCCCTTAATGACGATCTTTTGGCTTTAACAAATTGTTCTGACAAAGGAGATCCGCCACTTTGTATGGGGCATTGGTACATAATTGTACATCAATAAAACTTTTCGTCCTCAGATATTAGTACATATACTACTATTTAAAACATATTTCACTTCGTTGACGCGTGGGGTTCATGAGATACCAATTAAAACCAATTTAAAAATTGTAAGAATGAAGTCGTTTTTCCTCCATATTTTTTTTTTCGTACTAATAGGCGCTAATTTAAAATTGACGGTTTGTAGATTGCTATTATCGCTAAAAAAGTGATTTGAACACTAAATAATCACGCTTGTATCCACAAATACCTACCTATGAATGCTTTTCACTGAACACCGAGCACTTTTTTTTGGCAAACTACAGTCTGCTTTTGCAGATTATAATAAATTGTTTACAGAAAAACTAACGAACACGATCAACTGACTTGAACAGAAACCTCTAGCACTACCTACGTATTCCAAATCGCAAAAGCACTCGAAATTCGTTTCAACAAGCACATAAACAAGCCAGTAGTCAAAAGTAGTCAAAACACAGAGAAGTCACAGAACGCGAAGTGAATGACGTGACGTCAATCATCAATGACGTGACAGACATGAGGTGACATATCAAAGCGTCAAAAAAGGATGTGTCGACATAGGCGGCTGGCACAAAATATCGATGTTTAAGAATATCGATCCATTGATCGGGTCACTTAGTCTTTTGTGTTGATGTTAAAACCTAAATGAATGTAGGAATTTCAGTAAATCCTCATCTGGTTGTTGGCAAATTAAAATGAAATCTAACGTGTACTTTCACTTGTTTTTCTATTTATTATGTAACCGATTTTTTTTTAATATGATTAATCGATACTTTCTGATACAATAATTATATCCTACGCCATTACATTTCCTTACGTTCCTTTCTACGCCATCATAAATATCAAAAGTGCAGATTTTTTCAAAAACTGTTTTAAATACTTTTCCGGTGGTTTTCAGTTTAATATTATACTGAAAAATTTACAGCTCTATGCGCACAAATTTTATGTAAAGTATTTGTTCATGTACAATCTATGTACCATTTTGGCTGATCTCCTTTGGAATTGTAGTTAATCCGTCTAAAAGCCAAGCAATTATTTTAGGTAGCTCTGTCTACATCAACGATTTAAATGTACCTAACCTGTCTCCTTTGATTTTGAACAACTCGACTATTCCTATTAAATATTCCTAGGAAAAAGTTCCACGGCCACGCTGCGGCCTCTTTATAGATTTAAAAAAAAATTACCTTCCTCTACTAAAACCCTTTTAGTCCAGTCGCTCATACTTCCAACTTTGGATTACGCAGATGTTTGCTATTCCGATTTATCCCAAGAACATCTTAACAAAATGGATCGTATCCTCAATAACTCTATTCGTTACATTTTCGGGCTTCGTAAATTCGACCACATTTCTCATTACAGGTCCAAACTCAACTGGCTTCCTATTCGTCAAAGAAGATCTCTTAGAATTCTCAGTTTACTTTTCTCGATACTTAACGATCCTTGTTCTCCCAACTACCTTAAGCAAAAATTCAATTTCTTGGGTGATTCCCACAATCTAAACCTTCGCTCGTCTGATCGACTCATTCTTGATATACCACTTCACCGCACTAATTTTGTGTCAAAGTCCTTTGCTGTTTCTGATATTAAACTTTGGAACTCGCTACCCCTTGACATAAAAAAGGCTCCGAGTAAGGTATCTTTAAAATTCAAGCTTCGTCGTTATTATTTGAACTCACTGGCTGTTGACACTGGTTAATATAGGAATGTCATCATATTTAAGGTATCCTATTTATTATTATTATATTTATGATTATTTATGTTATTTATATATTGATTCATACATAGCTATATGTTTATGTATATTGATACATATGTATGTTTTGGATTGTGTATTTATTCTAATATATCTTTAGTTATATACGTAAGTAATTATCTGCTTCGTGTTTTAGTCATTGTAGTTTTTTTATTTCATAGTTCTTTTATTTTTCTGCAACATTTCGTAGTTTTTCTTGTACAACCTTAAGGTTGACTGGCAGATAATGCCTAAAGGCATTAAGTCCACCTTATGTACCTCATTTTTATAATGTGTGCGTTGAAGTTTAAATAAATAAATAAATAAATTATTCTCTGCCTCTGTGCCGGAAATTACAGGGCCTTACATTACCACCTGACCGGAACACGATAGTGCTGAACACTACCATTTAGCGGCAAATATATGAGGTAATGCGGTGGTGCGTGCGCCCGCGAGCTCCGTCACTGGAGCTCTACCACCAGTATAATAAGTTACTTCGGACTTAAACATTTTATTGTTTTATATGATCAGTACTACCTAAGCCAAAAAAATCTGCGACACCTACGAAAGCTGCTGATTTTATGACTTACAAAATTCGAAAATGTTACTACGTTTTACCATTTATCTTGCAAATAAGTACATTTACACTCCGATGATGAGGTAGAAACTATGTATGAGGATATTTCCCGAGCCATACATAGTTCTAAAACCCACTACAACGTTGTCATGGGGGATTTCAACGCGAAATTGGGCGTTCGAGGCGACCACGAGCTGAAAGTGGGGCAATTTGGATATGGGCGACGAAACACCAGGGGCCAGACACTGGCTGACTTCATGGAGAAAGAGAGCCTCTATATGATGAACTCTTTCTTCAAGAAGCGGGCTTGCCGGAAGTGGACCTGGATCAGTCCTGACGGTGCGACCAAAAATGAGATAGACTTCATTATGTCCACAAGGCGGCATATATTCAGTGATGTCTCTGTGATCAATTCGGTAAAAACCGGCAGCGATCACCGAATGGTAAGAGGCACACTGAATATAAATGTCAAGATCGAAAGATCCCGACTAATGAAGTCTACGCTCCGCCCAGCACCGGCCCAAATCCAAAACCCCGAGGGCTTTCAACTCGAGCTACAAAATCGCTTTGAATGCCTGAGTGAGTGCGTAGATGTGGACGATTATAATAACAGGTTCGTGGAAACTGTCCGGACGGCGGGGTCTAAGTTTTTCAAGACCCGCCCTTCAAACAAGACCAAAAAGATCTCCAGCCCAACTCTCAAGCTCATGGAAGAGAGGCGAGGTATGGTTCTGAAGTCCTCTGAAGATGCTTTAGTGTACAGACGGCTCAACAGACAGATCTCCAAGTCATTGACTCGCGACCTTCGGCACTTTAATACTGATAGTATTCAAGCAGCCATAGAGCGGAACCAGGGCTCTAAAGTGTTCGCCAAAGATCTGTCCTTAGGCCAAAGCCGTCTCACTAAGCTGAAGACAGAAGACGACAGAATCGTATCGTCGAAACCTGAGCTTGCAGAGGAGATCGAACGGTTTTACGGACAGTTATACACGACAGCACGACCACCTGTTAACAGTCCGGCAGCAGATCCTAGAGCCGGACTGACCCGACACTACACCGAAGATATCCCGGACGTCAGTCTAGACGAGATTAGTACGGCTCTCAAACAGCTCAAAAACATCAGGGCGCCGGGTGATGACGGAATCACTGCTGAACTCCTGAAAGCAGGCGGAAGGCCAGTATTAGAAGCTCTTCAGTTGATGTTCAATTCCGTCATATCCGAGGGCAAAACGCCACAGGCGTGGCACAGAAGTGTGGTGGTACTGTTCTTTAAGAAAGGCGACAATACCCTTCTAAAAAACTATAGGCCCATCGCACTTCTAAGCCACGTCTATAAGCTGTTTTCGAGAGTGGTTACGAACCGTCTATCTCGCAGACTCGACGACTTCCAGCCTCCCGAACAAGCCGGTTTCCGTAAAGGCTTTAGCACCATAGACCACATTCACACGCTGCGGCAGGTTATACAGAAGACAGAAGAGTATAACCTATGTCTAGCGTTCGTGGACTATGAGAAAGCCTTCGATTCGGTTGAGATTTGGGCTGTGCTACAGTCACTCCAGAGGTGCCAAGTTGACTACCGATACATCGAGGTGCTGAGGAGCTTGTATGAAAACGCCACCATGTCGGTCCGGCTTCAGGATCAGAACTCGAAACCTATCCAACTGCAGCGAGGTGTGAGACAGGGAGATGTTATATCTCCGAAACTGTTCACCGCTGCATTGGAAGACGTCTTCAAGCTTCTGAACTGGAAAGGACTCGGCATCAATATTAACGGCGAGTACATCTCCCACCTCCGATTTGCAGATGATATCGTAGTCATGGCTGAGACCCTGGAAGACCTTAGCACAATGCTCAATGACCTCAGTAGGGCCTCCCAACGAGTGGGCCTTAAAATGAACATGGACAAGACGAAGATCATGTCAAATGTCCATGTTACACCCACTCCTGTTATGGTCGAGGGTACTACACTCGAAGTTGTTGACGATTATGTATACCTAGGACAAACGGTCCAGTTAGGTCGGTCCAACTTCGAGAAAGAGGTCAATCGCCGAATCCAACTCGGTTGGGCAGCGTTCGGGAAGCTACGGTTCATCTTCTCGTCCGACTTACCGCAGTGTCTCAAGAAAAAGGTCTTTGATCAGTGTGTGTTGCCAGTGATGACTTATGGGACAGAAACGTGGTCGCTCACTATGGGCCTCATAAGAAGGCTCAAGGTCACTCAGAGAGCAATGGAGAGAGCTATGCTTGGAGTTTCTCTGCGAGACCGAATCAGAAATGAGGAGATCCGCATGAGAACCAAAGTTACCGACATAGCTCACCGAATAGCGAGACTCAAGTGGCAGTGGGCAGGGCACATAGCTCGACGAACTGACGGCCGTTGGGGCAGAGCAGTTCTCGAGTGGCGACCACGTACCGGAAAGCGAAGCGTAGGCAGGCCTCCCACAAGATGGACCGACGACCTGGTGAAGGTCGCGGGCAATCGCTGGATGAGGGCGGCCCAGGACCGTTCGTTGTGGCATTCTTTGGGGGAGGCCTTTGTTCAGCAGTGGACGTATTTTGGCTGAAATGATGAAGTACATTTTGTTTTTTAACCGAGTTCAAAAATCGAGAAGGTTCTCAATTCGGCCGGTATATATATATTTTTTATGTATGTACGTGAATTTTTATGTGTGTGAATTTTATTCACACACATAAAAATTCACGTACATCCTTCGTTGTTAAACTTTCTATAAATAATTTGAATGGAAAGTATAATAATTTAAAAAAAAACATTATAATCAATTGTGCCTTTAATATTGTTATCATACGAAGGAATAAATATCACCTTAATTTGATGCAAAAACATTCACAATATTTAGTCACACAAAATGGCCTTTGCAACTCTGACGTTCATACTTTTATACTTTGTAAATATTGTACTTCATTTTCAATTATTTTATACATAACAAAGTTAAATAAATTTTTTTTAAAGCGGTTTCCACATTTTATCGTTATCTATATTTTTGCATCTTAACTCTATAAGTTGGAATAATATCAGCATTAAAGTTAATTATGATTTCAGCACGTCGCCAAGTCTGTGGTTGTGGAAGTGGAACAGGGTAAGCTTCGAGGTAGCATACAGGAACTAGTGACTGGTAATGGGAAATATTACTCCTTCCAAGGTGTTCAATACGCCGCCTCACCTGTTGGCAAATGGAGATTTATGGTAAGGAAACTGTTTGGGATATATATCTAGTGGAATGAATTCCGATATCTCATTATTTATGAAACAAATTGCAACAGAATTGAATTTAAGGGACTTTGCTTATAAATACTGTTTCTAGATTTCCGTTGTCAAGTGACAAAATATGGAAATCTTAAACCTTATAGAGTTATCTGTTTGTCCGTCCGTCCATATTTTACAGCCCCTTTCCTCCTCCTAATCCCCTCAGCACGAACTATCAACGAAATTTAGTTTGAACGAGATATTTTCAAACATGTTTACAGATATTTTATGATATATTTTCAAAGACTGCAAATATAACTTAGAAGATTCAGTCAAATATACCTCACAACTACGGAACCCGTAATGGGTTAGTCCATTCGCTCTTGGCCGTTTTTGGTTATTGACATGTTTGTAGACCAGAAGTTTTTGAGTTAAGTCAGCAATACTAAAATTAAGGTTTTCTTTCTCATGTCACAAATTATTATTATTATTTTTTTATTTTTTTTTATTAATTTTATTAATAAAAACAAGTGTTCATATAATTGGGTGTGGGAACTCTTCTTTTAAGTTGTAGTAACTTGTGTTAGAAGGATCCCCTCTCAGCTGCGGTGTTTCACAGTATTAAACAGGTAATAAACTTATAAAACTAAATTAAACTTATAAAACTAAATTTCGAAAGCACTTTGATCACATGGAGTACATGATTATAACTACTTTGACACGAATCAATTTTATTATTACTAAATAATCTTATTTTAAAGAGACTACTTAGACAAAGGTCTGTAAAAGATGAAATGGACATTCTACTGATACATATTTAAATTATTTAAGTATATATAGCAAACTATTTACTTGGTATAATATACATGTATTTATTAACAGTGACATAGTTGATAATTGATAATATATATATATATATTTTATGTAGGTAACTAATGAAGGTGGAAAACAAGCCTGCAGTTCGCATTGAAGTTAGATGATAACAGCAGCCTATAGACACTGACACCAAGACCAGAGGTCAATAATTTTTTTTTTTCTCAGAAACAGTTATTCCATAAACCATTCGTTTTCCGTAAAGTAGGCAGTTACAATAGTTTCAGCCGGAACTGACCAAAATCTATATATTATGATATTATGATATCCACCGGTGGATGTCACAGGGCATATAACGTAACATTCCATAGCCTAGATTATCACAATGCCTACTGTATCTGAGCACATATTCAAATCATTTGATGAGAAAGCGATGCGATACCTCAAAAAGTAAGGTAATGTGAGAATGCCCTCAGTTCATATCTACCGGTCCATACGATCCTAACAATTAATACCTTAATAAAAATTTCTGAAAGTAATATCACATTTAGATACGTTCTTTAGACTGTGGTAATATTATCAAATCGTAAATTTATCAAATCATTGTTCCAGCCACCCCAACCACTGCGTCCGTGGACTGGGATAAGAGACGCAGTCAAACCTGGTGACGCATGTCTTTACTACGATACCACAAATAAAATTACTATCGGTAGCGAAGACTGCCTTAATTTGAACATATTTAGTCCAAGCTTGACACCAGCTAAACCTCTGACGGTGATGGTATATATCCATGCAGGAGATTTCACGGTTGGGTACGCAAATGAAGGATACTATGGACCCGATTTTATTGTTCAACAAAATGTCATCGTAGTAGTTCTCAATTTCAGACAAGGTGTTTTTGGTTTCCTAAGCTTGGAGTCCAAAGAGGTTCCCGGCAATAATGGATTGAAAGATCAAGTGGCAGCATTAAAATGGATAAAAAGAAACATAGCAAAATTTGGAGGCGACCCTGACAATGTGACTATCTTCGGCGCCAGTTCTGGTGGTGCATGTGTTGCCCTCCATACTCTGTCACCTCTGTCCAGTGGCCTATTTAACAGAGCGATCTCACTGAGTGGTTCTCCATTAAATGATTTCGCTGCTGAGTTCCAGCCAAGAAGACATGCGATAGCACTTGCCAAAGAATTCGGAGTATACATCAAAGATCCCATTGAGCTTCTAAGATTTTTACAAAGCATTCCGGCAAAACAGTTACTGTATACTAATCCATCTATATATACAAGTGAAACAGTTATGCATAGAATCGACAAAATCCACTACTTCGTGCCTGTAGTTGAAAGAAATTGCACCGGTGATAATTTTTTGACAATAGACGTTCTAAAAGCATTGGCAACTAGACGGGTTAACAGAGTTGATTACATGATCGGTTACAATAAAGACGAAGGTATCAACACGGTTGCTACTTACCTAGATGTTATTTTGAAAGTGTACACGAAATACCCAGATATGCTAGTGCCCGTGAAAATTTTAATCAATGCATTACCGTGTACTATTTTGGAACTTTCAGACATGATCTGCAGACAATACATGGGTGGGATCATTAGCGTTAATCAATTGAGAAAGTTAGTAAGCTATACATCAGATTCAAAGTATTTTTACGATATAATCAGATATATCAGATATTGGCCGCCGGTTGGAAAAGTGTATCAGTACAGATTTTCAACGTATACATCGCGAAATATTTATGGCAGAGCCTTGGAGCGATATGGTATTGTTGGAGTAAGTCGTAGAGATGATTTGCTGTACATTTTTGATTCTGTTAATGTTACTGTTGATATTAACAGCGAAGTATACAAGCTGATCGTGCGAACTGTTACTCTTTTCACAAACTTTGCTAAATATGGGTGAGTTAAATTCTAAATTAGTACAGGTGGTTCTAAATTAGTATAGGTATGTAGGTATGTATTTTTGGTGGTAGAGCTCCAGTGACGGAGCTCGCGGGCGTAGGCACCACCGCATTACCTGATTAACTTGCCGCTAAATGGTAGTGTTCAGCACTATCGTGTTCCGGTCAGGTAATTTCCGGCACAGTGGCATAACACCTTAGGCCTCAGGAGTGGTAACGCATTTGCATTTTGACCTTGGTTTTTGTGTGGGTGTCTATAGGCTGCAGTCATCACTTAACATCAATGTGAACTGCATGCTTGTTTGCCAGTTGAAAAACATTAAAAAAAAATGTAACTGAATTATACAATTTAGTTACATACCAACATAACACCTCAATAGATAACTGCATGTTAATGTTTACTGTAATTTTTGTAATCGTCTTCTTGCCTAACCCCAAAAAAAATTATCTGATCTTTAAAATATTCAAATTTGTTGCCGATAGCGACAATACCCGATACAACTATCACAGAGACATGATAACTAAGGTCTCAGGGGTAGCAACGCATCTGCATTTTGACCTCTGGTCATTTTATGGGTATCTATAGGCTGCAGTCATCACATAACATCAATGTGAACTGCACGCTTGTTTGCCACCTTCATTTCATAAAAAAAACAATACATTTTTTTCTGCGTTTTTAGGATATCGTAGTAAACAAGGAACCCTTATAGTTTCGTATGTAGGTCTGTCTGTCCGTCCTCGGTTTAGCGCAAAATATATTGGTACTAGAGACTTGAAAGGAGATGTTGCAAAAATGTATGGACATCCGGCCATGTATTGTACACAATATCATTAACAAGCTAAATCAATATAAAAACGTTTTTTACTGCATATATTCCCTTATTTAGCTTTGTTTGCAGTTACAAAACATAATTTGCAGTTAGAATTGCAACTCAAAACCAAGATGGCGAATATGGCGGGCGATGTCATTTTGACAAATTCCACTAATATTCATATTGAAAATGATAAAATCGTTCGAAGTAAATGTGGTTGTAACTCAAAAATATATTCTTGAATAAATTAATTGTATTTTTTTCGGATTCTTCTTTAATTTACCCATTTTTTCTGTACGTACCAGAGCCGAGCTCGCAACATCTCCTTTGACACAAGTATACACCCAAAGTAGTAGAATAAAAACGTAAAAAAAAAAACTTAGGGTACCTCCCCTACATGTATCGCGAGGATATAT
This sequence comes from Macrosoma leucophasiata, assembly GCA_036365455.1. Lineage (NCBI taxonomy): Eukaryota > Metazoa > Arthropoda > Insecta > Lepidoptera > Hedylidae > Macrosoma > Macrosoma leucophasiata. The sequence goes on along the minus strand of JAWQUS010000003.1, from coordinate 20,503,495 downwards.
TTTTATTTTTCGTTTTTTATATAGTGTGGGATAGGACTTTCAAAAATATTAGGGCACATCCCTATATCATTTTTCAATATAGTTAAACGTTCGTGACTTATTAAGCCTTAAAGTGCCAATTTTCGTTAGAGTCAAGTGTCCCCCCCCTCTACCAACTAAACGGTTGTTATCAGAAATTCAAACGTTATGGCAATAGTAGCTACATATATAACGAAGTTAAAAGAAAAACTATCACACTTAAGTTGGTTTAGTCGAGCAATAGTCGACCAAATGTATTTTACTCGAAAATTTTGAACAACTCCATAGAAAATATTTATTTACTTTTTTCATTACAACTTACCCTAACACCCTACACAGCGCGTGGCCCGACACGCACTTGACCGGTTTTAGCACTTTCATTGTCTTGTTTTCAATAAGTGTACATTCGTATTTTCAGCGATCCTACACCAAACGAATCTTTTGGAGTGATATGGCCGCAATACAACACACGCTCACAACAGTACCTGGACATCGGCAACGTTTTAACCGTGGGGACTCGTCTTGGTGTCGAAATCTATAACTTCTGGAAGACCATTTACGAATATGCTGGCTTACCGTATTAGTGTTACTTTCAGATGCAAAAAAAGAGTAGGTTACCTATAAGGTTCTTTCACAGTTTCTGCAATTAGACTCTGGAATGCTCTCCCTGCTGATATAAGGAAGTCCTCTAGTAAGTTCACTTTTAAGCGAAAGCTCCGGGAACACTATTTGAGGTTGCTTTGAGACTTTTTCTTTTCTTTTGTTCGTCATTCTATTATATTTTATTTTATATTTATTTTATATATATGTATGTATATATATATATATATATATGTATGTGTATATATATATATTATATATATATATATATATTTATATGAGCATTTATGTTAGTATGTGTAATATATAAATAGATATATAAGTACTTTATATCGATCCATATATATATGTATCTTATTTCAACGTTATACATTATAATCTTATTTTTATTTTCCCTTCCTCATTGCACTACATAAAATATTTATCCACTACCCAAAGGTTGACTGGGAGAGAATGCTTTTTAGCATTAAGTCCGCCGCATGTACGTAATTGTGTAAGAAAGAATAAATAAATAAATATTTAAATAAATAAGATGTTTATGAACTTTCATAAATAAATATCGAGTGCCTTAGAAATTAACCAACCACCACTATACTAAAAGTTGGACAGAAAAAAGGAAATCCTAAAAAAAATTTACTGGTGGTAGAGCTCCAATGATAGAGCCCGCGGGCGTAGGCACCACCGCATTACCTAATATACTTGCCGCTACATGGTAGTATTCAGCACTATCGTGTTCCGGTCAGGTGGTAATGTACGGCCCTCTAATATCCGGCACAGAGGCATAACACCTTAGGCTTCAGGAGTGGTAACGCATCTGCATTTTGACCTAGGTCTTCTATTCTAGGTGTAAGTGTCTATAGGCTGCAATCATCACTTAACATCAATGTGAGCTGCATGCTTGTTTGCCACTTCCATCATATAATAAAAAAAAACACGTATCACATGCATCAAATGCATATATGAATATATATACATACAACTATGTTAAGCTCGTATAATTTTTATTCACATGCTATGAATACAGAAATGGAACTCAATAATCGCTCCAATTTTGTTTCCATTTACGAAAACATACTAACTGCAATCGAATTTGACGATCCGATTAGTCCAGCGGTGTGAGATGGCCGTTTGATTCGAAGGGTCGCGGGTTCGATCCCCGCACCGGGACAAATATTTGTATGGCCTACAGATATTGGTTTCGCGTCTGGGTGTTTGTGTATGTGTTGTATGTGGACAACGGCACCCACGACACAGGTTTATACAGCACTGCCTGACAGCCTGACACACCGCAACGTGTCAGGCTATGGTCTTATTACACGGCAAGGTATTCACGATACGATAGCAAGGGTCAGGGTAGTTTAATAACATTTAGGGAGTTAGGGCCCTAATTAGGACGACCGGAGCCGGGAGGCTCCGCGGCATAGAGCAACACGGAGGGGAGTAGCCATATACATGCTTTCCCCTCTGCCAAAGTACAAGACCAAATGATCTTACGCCTGTCGCCTAGATGTTTAAATGTGTGCGTGAAATTGTTTCAAGGCAAGGTGTGAGTTTCGTAGTAATAGACGATTTTTGTAGTGTGCGTGTGTCGCACGCATTTCCCCCCGCAAAAAATGATAGACTATTTTTCTAACTACACACAGTACAAATATGTAGAGTATGGAAACTACGTACAAAACGTTCAAAACGGCGCACACTTACATGTGCGTCGACGCTCGAGTAGCGAGTGACATAGAGTATATTAAATATATAGTGAGTGACTCGGAGCCGCAGCATCGCGAGAACCGCTTAGGGGCCTCGTTGATGCGCATGTTTGTGTGATTGTGCCGTTTCAACGTTTTGTAATATTAATTATAACTGTAGGAGTAAATAAATAGTTAAGGCACGTTTACAGCGCGTGAATATTAAAACTTATAATGTTTTACCGTAATTTTAAATAAATTTCATATTTTTATTTATTCAAAAATTTTTAACTTCACTCATAACATACTTATTTTTAAATATTTTCAATTTTTAATTAGAATCTACATAATAAAAGAAAAACATTAAAATATATTTAAATGCTAAATAATATTTACATAAAATATAGTTATACCTAAACTATAAAACAACATGCGTCTAAAAATTCCGCATCACTGCCTTCCTGTGTTATGGTACCCAGAAGGCTGGTACTTTTTTTTTACTCAATAGAAGCGGCAAACAATCAAACACTTTACATAGACAGTAAACAGACTGAAATCAGAGATTCCAATACAGGATACATGGCCATCCCCAAGCCCTAAATGGCCACGCCTCTACTAAAAGATACGGATTATACACATTTAGGCTTGAATTGTGTTATGTATGTGCTCATTCTAGTAAAAAAATCACGAACAAAATAAATGATATCTTTAAAACAATCAATGATACGTATGATTTATTGAATTATGGTTGAAAATAAATAAACTTCATAAGAATTATTGCTTATTACATTGAACATACTATTTTTTATTTATCTCAACTAATCCCTAAATCTCAAAAAAATTATGTAAAACTTTATCTTATCTGCTCGTAGTTTCACAATCATCATAATTATGTTTTTGCAGATTGTATATCTCTTAATATTTTTATTTCTGCAAAGTATGAAATATTAAAATACACTTTTAGTTATTTTAAACATAATCATAAAAAAGTGATAACATTTAGGACGAATTTAATTACATACATTGTAGAAAACATGGGCATATTATTAGGAATTCTATCTGAGTTTTAAACATGTTTTTGCTTATTTACGACACAATCAACATTTTCACACCGTTAGAAATAAAAATTAGAGTTTCAAAGAATTGAGTAATAAGGCTCGATTGCTTAAAAAATAATCAAGAAATAGAATTTTCAAAAAATTAAGTAAGACAATGTTTTAGACACTTATGTTATACCTATAGTTACTTTGTGTAAAATTAAGTCTCCTTATAGCTTCAAAACAGTCTACATTCAATATTGCCAAATCTTCTTTAGGAAAGAAGAATTATAAATATAACTTAGTTCTAACCTTACTACATCCTCTATCTATCTGATTACACACACCCACACCTTCACACACTCACACCTTCACACACACGCACACGCACGCACGCACGCACGCGCGCCCCCTCCCCCCTACCACACACACACACCGTAATCTCAATATTATTTAATTCGAAAGGTATGGTTTCTAATTTAACTAAGTAATCTAATATAACTATCCATTGTAATTAAATATAATTATCTAATTCATATAAATATAGATTCTAGAATTAATAATAATTAATCAGTATTTTACAATTATGTTAACTTACTTTAATAATTCACAGACTTTTCACGTATCTATGCGAATATGTACATACATGGACAAGCGCTTATTATTTGTTCAACTGTTTGCAGAGCGCCCAAAGTACAGGCTCCGCCTAGTTTGGGGTTCGATGGCAAATCCAAACCGAACCAATGCTCGCTTTACTTGTTCTAAGTCTGTTATGAATGTATTTTATTCTTTTTTTGATCGTAATAAATGATTGATTGAATTCGTTTCGTATTGTAGTCATCTAAAGGTTTTGATTCTCTTTAAAAATATATGCACATTATGAACGGAACTTTACCGCGAATCGGCCGGCCATACGCCTCATTTTTATGATACTAGGCATTCGACGTGTAGTATCAGTGGAAGTGCGGAGCAAGATGGTGCGAGTTCAGGTGGAACAAGGATGGTTAGAGGGAGAGAAACTAGAAGTGGTGACAGGAGACGGTCACTATTACAGCTTCAAGGGGATACCGTATGCTGCACCTCCTGTTGGAAAACTCCGGTTTAAGGTATTTTAAGACGCCATTATTCATTGTTTACTTGATATGGATTATTAAAACAATCGTTTAATACTTAGTGCGGATGTTGAAAGAATAAAATGCAATGTATTATAATAAAATTTATACTTATTTTTAATTACCTACACAAAAAAAAAACTTAAACAAATAAATCACTTAAATCAAATTAAATATATCTCACACACTATTATTTAATATATTACACACACACACACACACACTCACACGCACGCACAGTTTTAAAAATCACTTAAAAAAGCTCAAATGATTGGTGAACGAAAGTTTTTTTTTTTGTATTTGACTGTACATGACAATATAATTGGACCTTCATGCTTATAAGGTTTTCATAATAGAACATAGAGCAACACGGGCCACCAGCCGCGGCGGACCAGAGGGGAGTAGCCATATGCAGGCTTTCCCCTCTGTCAAAGTACAAGACCAAATGGTCCTATGCCTGTCGCCCCTATATTTAAATGTGTGCGTGAAATTGTTTATGTATTTTGTTAAATAGACGATTTTTGTAGTGTGAGTGTGTGTCACACGTATTTTCCCCCACAAAGAATGACGTTTTGCATCGGTAATAAACGCTATGGCTGCTCCTCTCCGGTCCGCCGCGACCGGTGGGCCAAGTTGATCTATGTAAAATATATTTTTCATCATTTACATTACAATCAAATTCTACTTCGCTGGAATTTTCTATATATATGTAAAGTCATCATTTTTTATCACTTCAACCTTAAGTTTCACAAATATTATCCACGAAAAACATACTTTTTCAGTATGACATGTAGATCATTTTAATCTATAGTTTTTTATACGTATCTATGACTTCAATTCTAAGTAACATTTTCAAATCTACATTTTACGTGCAACTTAAATAATTTTATTTGACGCTTGTATTTTTTTTTTATATTTTAGGTTGTTGTGCCATTGTTAACTAATGTTTCGGTTTCTCGGTTTATGTATTTTGTAAATTACGATTTTGTTTAAATTATTTACAGAATATAAAAGAGGTTGTAAATCTTCAAAGCGATGTGTGATGACTTTTTGGAGTTTCGTACCTAAAGGGTATAAACAGGACTTTATTACTACGATTCCACTGTCCGTCCGTTCGTTTGTCTGTCATCAAGCTTGAAGTGTGATAGATAGAAATTTTCTCAGATGATGTATTTCCAGTGCATCCATTTAAATACTAAGATAAATATTTAGATGGCAACAGGTTCGCCACCTGTTACATGGGCCAAAACGTAACCGGCGAGTCGTGGGTGTTTGCATGTATGATTGAATGCATGCATTTGCCTCTGCCTACCCCTTCGGGGATTACAGGCGTGAAGTTACGTATAAATATTTAAGGTAAAAAAACACGAAATTGTGTTTTTTAGTCGATGTTAATAACGGTGCAGGACATTTGCAAATTTTAAGAATGTTTAGTTATATATCCACTGTAAAAACACAACAAACGTGATTTTGATTCTAATTTTGTATCACCACCACCGTCCACCTAATATTAAGTGGTCGAGTCGCACGCCACTCATATTGGCCAATTGTAGAGGTCATAGAGTTATGGCACAGTAGATAGATACAACTATTTACTGTGGTAATGGCATGCATACCTATTATTATTATTGAAAGACTAGCGACCCGCCACGGCTTCGTGCGGGTGCCATGTTGTTTGTTACCGGTGATTTGATGATGATTTTCAACCATCAATTCCTACCGATCCAACTGTTTAAACCGATAAATTGACGATTGACCGTTATGTCAGGCATTATTAGGTTAACATTAGAAAATTGTTTCATATTATTTCGCATTAACACATGCTTGTGCTCTTCAAATTAAATAAATTTCACAAGCATGTGTTAATGCGAAATAATATAAAACAATTATTAAGGATAAAAGCGACTTCTTTACGATATTCAATAAACTGCAAAGTCTATTACATCGGTTGCCTAATTAGCATAGTTGGCAATAGATGGCGCAGCTGCTACCATAAAGCAATACAATAAATGTGAAGGAAAGATTTGACAAATCGGGCAGGGCTTCAGTAGCTCAATTGGAAGAGCGGCTGGACTAGATTCCCAGTAGGCCGCGAGTTCGAGTCAAATTTTTCTTTAAAAATAAAATATATTTCACAAGCATGTGTTAATGCGAAATAATATAAAACAAACATTAGAAAAGTTAATATTATAACTGCCTCAGTAGCGTAGTGGTAGCAGGCCACTACTACTTTTATATTATTTTTTTTTCCACTACTTCTTTTATATTTTTATTTTTTCTTTCGTGTAAACCTTTCCCGGACAATTTATAAATACAGCACAAAAATAATTAGCGTAATCGGTGAAACCGTTCGTCAGTTTAACGCTTAACATTTTTATTTTTAGAGATAAACATAGGTAAGTAAACACTCACTTTAAAGTTGATTCACTGACTCTTCCACGGATCTGTAACAATGAAACAAATTTTATTGTATCGTTATAAATAATTAAAGTAATTCAAATACCGGACGACTCGGTTAGTCCAGCGGTGTGAGATGACCGTTTGATTCGGTGGGTCGCGGATTCGATCCCCGCCCCGGGACAAATGTTTGTATGGCCTACAGATATTTGTTTCGGGTCTGGGTGTTTTTATGTGTACAACGGCCCCACGACACAGGTTTATACCTACTGTAGGACTGTGTGTGTAATGGCCGAATACTCAAACGTCATTCAATTTTAAGCAAGCCTCAAATGTGCGCTATCTCTATCGTTTGAACGTGTTTTATAAAGACAGAAGACTTTTAAGTCCCACTTAGATTTAAGTGACGTTTGAGTATTTGGCCGTAAGCGTATTTTATTTATTTTATTTTAATACGAATGAAACTCGCAAACCGAGGACTCCTTACAAAATGGTAGCATTGGATAAACTTAACTTACGTTGTTTACCCATGAATGTAATTAGTACTTAATACCACTTGGTATTAAGTCCACCTTATGTACATTAATGTGCAAAAAACTTAAATAAATAAATTTTCAGTTTATTTATATTTGTTGCGGCTAATATTCGAAGTACGGCTACAATCAATTCTATCCGGCTTAAACTAGGTATGGCCAGTAGCCGTTGGTTAAACCCACGGAATAGATAAATAAGGAAGAATCTTTATTTATCTATTCCGTGGTTAAACCAAAGACCATAGAGCAGCATCGGCCTCGACCGGAGGGAGTAGCCATATGCCGGCTTTCCCCTCTGTCAAAGTACAATTGGGCCTATACCTGTTTAAATGTATACGTGAAATTGTTTATGTATTTTGTTAAAGTTAAGGCGTGAGTTTCGTAGTAATAGACAATTTTTGCAGTGTGTGTGTGTGTCACACGCATTACCCCCTGCAAAAAATGACAAACTGTTTGCATCGGTAAGGGGGCGTCCATAAATTACGTGAGGTGTTTTTTTTAATTTTCTGTTCCTCCCTCCCCCCTGGTGAGATGTCGTGAGATTTTATTCCCCCTCCCTCCCCCGTCCCCCAACCTCACGTGAGATTTTTCAAAATGTGGGTGAGTAAACGCGTAGATTTTTTATTGAAAAAAGAAAAAAATATGCTTCGTACTTTTATTTACAACTAGCTAACACTAGTAATTAATATTGCTGATAGCTATAAGTGTAATGTTTAATTTACAAATTTAACAATAGCATACAAAAAGATTTAACAATAGTATACATAAATCGTAACTATTGCGATTCAAAAAATAATCTACTCTTATTCAGCCCGCGAAAATAGTTAGTATATTTTTTTGTTTCAATCTGAAAAAAAATTGCGTGTTTTTGCCTAGACCCCCTCTTTCCAACGTAAGATTGGATGAGATTTGTCTCGACCCCCTCCCCCCCTTTAACATCTCACGTTATTTATGGACGCCCCCTAATAGACGCTATGACTACTCCCCTCCAGTCCGCCGCGGCGGCCGGTGGCCCGTGGTGCTCTATGCCTAAGACACAGATTTGTTCACGGTTTGGTGCAATAAAGGTACTAACATAATATTGCGACTATAATTAATTGAGATGTAAGCTACCTTATCTTTCAAGTTGGATCAAACTGCACACGGTGTGCAAAGTTTGATTAAAATTGGTTTAGTAGTCCAGTGACGGAGCTCGCGGGCGTAGGCACCACCGCATTACCTAATATACTTGCCGCTAAATGGTAGTGTTCAGCACTATCGTGTTCCGGTCAGGTGGTAATGTACGGCCCTGTAATTTCCGGCACAGAGGCATAACACCCTTAGGCCTCAGGAGTGGTGACGCATCTGCATTTTGACCTTGGTCTTTGTGTGGGTGTCTATAGGCTGCAGTCATCGCTTAACATCAATGTGAACTGCATGATTGTTTGCCACTTCCATTACATAAAAAAAAAAAAAGGAGTAGATCGCGGGTAAACAACGTAATTTTTATATAATACCTACTAGCTGTGCGCACGAATTCGTCCGAGTGAGAATTTATGGTTGTTCAGTATCTATCCGGACGAAGTCGTGGGCGCAGCTAGCATGAAAGCCTAAGTTACTTCTTATAACATAAGCTATCTGCCAGCGAAAGTTCCATCAAAATCGGTAAAGCCGTTCCCGAGATAAGCCGAAACAAAAAGACAGACAAAAATTGTAAAAAAAAAATGCAGTTAGTAAAAAGCGGTTATATTATGTTACAAACAGACACTCCAATTTTATTTATTTGTGTAGATAAAGCTATATAAATATAAAGGGTTTAATATAACTAAGCAAACTACTCAGAGCATTTTCGAATTGTCAAATTATTTCAAAATTACTTATAACAAACAACCTCTTAGCGAAGTTCATTTGATAAAAAAGTGAAAAGATAAATAGTATTTAAATGGACATTATCTACAATCTGTTATAACATAACAACTATAAACGATAGGAAACTAAAATATTTATAAAAACAGTAATAAAGATAACAATTTTCTTGCTTCTTTATAACCAACCGATAAAGGAATACCTAACTTATATCATTGTAGTGTGTTGCTGTAATACATAGAGCAACACGGGCCACCGGCCGCGGCGGACCGGAGGGGAGTAGCCATAGCATTTATTACCGATGCAAAACAGTCTGTCATTTTTTGCGGGGGGAAATGCGTGCGACACACACGCACACTACAAAGATCGTCTATTACTACGAAACTCACACCTTGACTTTAACAAAATACAGAAACAATTTCACGCACACATTTAAACATCTAGGCGACAGGTATAGGCCCATTTGGGCTTGTACTTTGACAGAGGGGAAAGCCTGCATATGGCTACTCCCCTCCGGTGTTGCTCTATGCTGTAGTACGATTTATTTCTTTTTTTTTTAATTGAAGAATGTGGCAAATTAGCATGGAGTTCACATTGAGGTTAAGTGATGACTGCATCCTATAGACACCCACACAAAGACCTTTTTAACCTCTGCAAAATACAGATGCGTTGCCACTCCTCAGACCTTAGTTATTAAGTATAAAAAAAGAATTAAAAAAAAAACGCTCACACTCACAGCCCCACAGTAGGTATAAACCTGTGTCGTGGGTGCCGTTGTACACATACAACACATACACAAACACCCAGACCCGAAACAAATATCTGTAGGCCATACAAATATTTGTCCCGGTGCGGGGATCGAACCCGCGACCCTTCGAATCAAACGGTCATCTCACACCGCTGCACTAACCGGGTCGTCAAAAGTATGTCTCTGTGATAATTATTACCATCTAACCGGAATACAATAGTGCTTACTTTTACTTATTTTTGCTCATTTTTACTGGTGGTAGAGCTCCAGTGACGGAACTTGCGGGCGTAGGCACCACCGCATTACCTAATTAACTTGCCGCTAAATGGTAGTTTAGTTTAGTTTATTCATTTATTTCATATAATTAGGCTCCTGGAGAGCACTTTTACATCGTCATTTTTTTTTAAACTAACCTAGAGTGAATAACCACTAATAATAATCAATCAGTGTTCAGCACTATCGTGTTCCGGTCGTCCGGGTAGATACTGAACAATCATATTTTTCTCACGTAGACGAAGTCACGGGTTTAATTTACTTTATTTCCCTTCTGAACTGAATAACCCTTCTGATCATACTTGCATATGTACTAAATTAAACAAAGTCGAAACTACTAAATATCTTGGTATTATAATAGACGACAGATTAAATTGCCGACCTCACAATGAACTTTTGTCGACACGAATTCGTAAGCTTATGGTAATTTTCAAAACTCTTAGAAATGTAGCATACGTGAAAATAATAAAAACTGTTTACTTTTCTCTGTGTCAATCGCTAATTTCGTACTGTATCGGATCATGAGGTGGAGCTCCTAAGTCAATCCTTTTAAAACTTGAAAGAGCTCAACGATCCGACGGCTGAACTCTACAAAATGAGCGGAGTCCTTACAGTCAGACAGATTTTTATTTTAGATACTATCCTGAGACAACACACTGAAATTCCATATGACCCTGAAATCAATAAAGGAAAACGCAGATAAGATAAGGTCTGCTCCATAAGAAAAACAAACACAAGTTTTTCCCATCGCTTCTATTATTATCAAAGTTCCAATTTATATTATAAAAGTAATAGAATTCTCTCAGTTTCCCCATTATAAAAAACAGATTGTAAGGCAAGAATAAAAGACTGGCTCACAAAACAAGAGTATGATTTTACAGAAAATCTGTTATATTGACACACACGCACACACACACACACACACACACACACACACACACACACACACACACACACACACACACACACACACACACACACACACACACACACACACACACACACACACACACACACACACACACACAACACACACATGCATAAAAACTTAAATATATATAAAGGCATATAAAATAGTTCTAATGTTTAATAACTCCTTTGTACATAAATGTATTAACTGGTACATAAAATCGGTACATTTGAATTAAAAATAATTATGTTCTTGTTCCGTGGGGTGAGGGCCTGGTGATCTGTAAACACAGGTTTATCCCATTCGCTGACACCAGAGCTCTTCACATAGACATTGTTTTTACTTTTTACGGAATAAAATTGTACTGTTTATAATATTATTTACTGGTGGTAGAGCTCCAGTGACGGAGCTCGCGGGCGTAGGCACCACCGCATTACCTAATATACTTGCCGCTAAATGGTAGTGTTCATCACTATCGTGTTCCGGTCAGGTGGTAATGTACGGCCCTGTAATTTCCGGCACAGAGGCATAACACCTAATGTCTCAAGAGTGGCAGCGCATCTGCATTTTGACCTCTGGTCATTGTGTGGTTGTCTATAGGCTGCAGTCATCACTTAACATCAATGTGAACTGCATGCTTGTTTACCACTTTTATTACATAAAAAAAAAAGAAAAAAAAAAAAATATTAAGAAGACCTTGTTTTATGTGAGGAGAAAATAAAGATTTTTATTATTATCTTTGTAATGTTTCATTCTGTGGGGGCCCAAGGTTGTATGTAACCGCATTCATCTCCTAGGAATGTACGTAACTTCACGGCAGAGGTAAATGTATGTATTCAAGCATACATGCAAACACACAGGATGCGCCGTTTTAGCCCATATTACAGATGGCAAGCCTAATGACAACTCCTGGCACATTACCGAACTCCGAGGAGCTAGGGAACTTGGGTTAAAAATATAACTGGCGAATCGTAGCTTTATTGCAGCAGTGGACAGTGGACATCTTAATTAATAAAAAAAATACTTTTTCAGTACAATTTCGTCGGATTCTATAATGTGATATACAAAAATCAAGTGACGTCATTATTAAAATGCAGACTGTAACCTTCTCAACAGTTCTTAAAGGAAACATTAATTGTTTATGTCAGACAATACACAGTACAAACAATTGAAAAATAAAATAAATTTTTTCATCATCCAACAATTCAATGTCATGAGTATAATTATTTCACGTCCATTATATGTTATACATGCACAAAAACATTCATACCGCGACCTTAAAAAATACCTATTTGATGAAAAAGTTGAATTTACTGTATTTTGTTTTTAGAGTATCTTTTATTATTTTTAAAGAAGATGTGAAGGAAAGATTTGATAAATCGGGCAGGGCTTCAGTAGCTCAATTGGAAGAGCGGCTGGACTAGATTCCCAGTAGGTCGCGAGTTCGAGTCTCGCCTGAAGTCAAATTTTTCTTTCCATTTTTCTTCAAAAATAATAAAATATATTTCACAAGCATGTGTTAATGCGAAATAATATAAAAACAATTATTAAGGGTAAAAGCGACTTCTTTACGATATTCAATAAACTGAAAAGTCTATTATATCAGTTGCCTAACTAGCATAGTTGGTAATAGATGGCGCTGCTGCTACCATAAAGCAATGCAATAGATGTGAAGGAAAGATTTGCCAAATCGGGCAGGGCTTCAGTAGCTCAATTGGAAGAGCGGCTGGACTAGATTCCCAGTAAGTCGCGAGTTCGAGTCTCGCCTGAAGTCAAATTTTTCTTTCCATTTTTCTTTAAAAATAATAAAATATATTTCACAAGCATGTGTTAATGCGAAATAATATAAAAACAATTTAGAGTATCTCCAGGGCCACCAGACCTGACTTATTTAAGACGTAACGAATTTTACAGAATTGAAACTTCTATAAGTGCTAAATAGTGTGTGTATACTTGCTAGCTTAAAAAGGGAAGGGAGACAGTTCATAGGTATAAGGTAGTAAAGATCCCATATTCAAATTTAAAATTACAATATTTTTACTTATAATAAAATCTATTAGTTTAAAAAAATTGTTAACTTAAAAAATCACATAAAAATCATAGTCAGTTAGATGTCAAATTAAATAAAAATCAAATAAATTTACTCAAGTCAATTAATTCAAAACTAAGAATATATATATATTTGCCGTCCGTTTTTGTAGGCGGTAATTCCTCTAAGATAATAGATCTAACTTTTCTTATATTCAACTTTTTTTATTAATATGATGCTTGGGGGGGACTATTTTTATATCTTTTAGGGACAGCGAGACCAATCCCAAGTGCGATCAATAAATAGATATCGGCATCGGATAGGGTGATCAATAAAAAGATTTCAAAGTTTGACAAGTTATTTACCTACAGGCGCCGCAACCTCCATTGCCATGGGAAGGAATCAGACACGCCAAGGAACACGGACCAGTTTGTATCCAACATGACATCTTCACAAACCAACTAGTACCAGGAAGCGAAGACTGCCTTTACCTGAACGTATATTCGCCTAATATCGAGCCAGGGTCACCTCTCCCTATTATGTTATTCATTCACGGTGGTGGTTACAAATCTGGTTCAGGGAATGAAGATAATTACGGGCCAGATTTCCTCGTCCAATATGATGTGGTGCTTGTAACAATTAATTGCAGGCTAGAAGCACTTGGATTCTTATGTTTGGATACACCAGAAGTGCCTAGCAACGCAGGCATGAAAGACCAAGTGGCTGCATTAAAATGGGTACAACGAAACATTTCCAAATTCGTGACTATATTCGGTGAAAGCGCAGGTGGTGCCTCCACTGCTTTCCACGTACTGTCACCGATGTCAAAGGGACTGTTCAAGAGATCCATCTCCATGAGTGGTGTACCATTAACTGACTGGGCAATGGCTTATGAGCCACGACGAAGAGCATTTGTGCTCGGTAAACAATTAGGTTTAGAAACGACAGATCCAAATGAACTTCTAGAATTTCCCCAAGGCTTTCCAGTTGAAAAATTAGTAAACACAAATCTTGTGTTTTAACTTCTGAAGAAATCACCGGCACTTTGGGTAGATTTTTTCATTTTGCTCCTATCGTAGAGAAAGATTTCGGGCAAGAATGTTTTTTGATGGAATATCCAAAGGAGATAGTAACGAAATCAAATGTTAATGATTCTGATATAATGCTAGGTTATACTTCTGCAGAATATTTAATAGTTGTAATAGGTTTTGAAAATGATTTGATTAAAACATATAACAGATACGCCGAAATGGTGGTGCCAACAAAGATATTAATGAATACTACACCTCCAAAAAAAGCATTCGCTGTCTCGGATAAAATAATGCAACGCTACTTTAACAACGACCCAATCACTATAAACAAAATGAAAGGAATAGTAGAATACGGTAACGATGCAACATTCCTTTATGATATTCAGCATTACATTGAACTGCTGTTCAAAACGTGTGAAAAGAGTTTATATTTGTACAAATTTTCTTGCACGTCAGAAAGGAACTTATATAGGAATGAAGGAGAAAAGTATGGAATAAAAGGTGCTTCCCATTTGGACGATCTTTTGTATTTGGTTGATGCAAAACAGTTCAATATGAAAGTGGACAAAGAATCTCCATGTTACAAAATGATTCAACATACTTGTAAACTATTCACTAACTTCGCAAAATATGGGTAAGTTATCCGTAAAGTCCTGAACAACTATAAACTGAGATGCATCTGCTTCTTTTGTTCTTATTTTACTTTTAGTTTTCATGTTTACTTCATTTCACATTCATATACCTACCACAACGTCAGCAATAAAAATTAAATACCTACAATTAATTAAAGTTCATTGAAATTTCAATTTAGTTGGTAAGGTTAAAATTTTCTTGATGTCTTCTAACATTTTTCAATAATGATCTAACTTGGATAATTTCATTCAAGTACATACTTTGAGTAAAAAGTTCAGTTACAAACTTTTCAAATTACTAATATTGATTAAACTTTACGATAAATGTTACAATAATTACCTATACGAATGCTTCTTTCTAAATGTATCTATAATTAGTTTGTATCTTGCCCATTGTTGTGATTTATACAGAAACTAGTTTTAATTGCGAAATTGTAAGCGATGTTCCAGTTCGAATTTCAAGAAATCTTCTCCCTTGGTTCTCCAAGGGCGAAAATAAAAAGGGAATGATAAAAGGGGAAAAAAGAAAGCAGTCATACCGTCAGTTCCAATATTATAAAGAATATATTTATAAAAATTGCGTCATATGAGTTAATTTTCTTTTGATGTGAATCTTTGATTCTAATATATTATAATTCAAAGAAATTCAATCCCATCCATGTTTGTCGCATTCATGGCACATTATTCAATTATCATACGTAAGATAATTTTATCATGCCTTCAAATATTATCTCAGTCATAATATCGCTTATACTGAAAAATTTCCACTTTTAGCTTAACTAACTTCGCTCGCTATAAAATCAGGACCTACTTTCACAAAAACGTGTTATTATTTTACAGTAACCCAACGCCTGATGAAAGTCTCGGAGCAATATAGCCTGAATTTGACAACGTTAACAAGAAATACCTTGATATTGTTGAAACTTTGACCCCCCGCACATCAGATGGAGATGTACTAGAATTCTGGTCCGGTCTATACAAGCTAGCCGGTGTTCCATTCTGATACTTGAATAATTAAATCTTTATTGCATACTTCTCAGTACCTTTCAATGCTAACATGTTTAATTAAATCTTTAAAGATAGCATACTTTCCAGCACCTTTCAATGTTACAAGATTACTTGTGTAAACATTGGTAGACTTGCAGTTGTTAAATTGTCACCTTGAGCCATCTTTGGTCGAATAATAAAGTATGTAGTACAACTAAATACCCAATTTAAATTGTATCATAAATCATGTCTACTGATTTTTTTTTTTAATTTACAGATTCCTTTTCATACAATGTATGTTTGATTTATGAAAATTTGTTTAACTTAACTATGAAATTTATACACGTAAAAATGTATATCGATATTTGAAGCTATATTGAACTGTTATCGCACCAATACTATTGCAATAATTATTGCATTAGACACCTTGTAATAATGTTTAAGAAGATACTGTTTTTCGAATTAAATAATTTAATGTTTATCCTTAGTGTCTTCTTTACCCTAATAATTAATTGAAGTGCTATAAAAAATGCCCGTGATCATGTTAAGCAACTTAATATTAAGGTTCCCTTTAGGTTCAGTTGCACCAACATATTTGTTAAATTTTTAATTTTTGGAAAATTAATATAAATTTAAACTGCAAGTTTGTTTGCAAAAAAAAATTCTAAAATCAGTGCAATTCATCATAGACCTACAATCTACTTATGATCTGCTCTATGATTAAAGCAGTCATGTTTACCTTCTGAAACCATTATATTATGAATATTAAAAAAAAAATCTCTATAATTTTTTCGAAATCAATAATAACTATTTCTGTTTACGTTTCAGAAACCACAGCCACCCTTATCATGGAAAGGTATAAAAGATGCGAAGGAACACGGCGACATCTGCGTCCAATTCGATATATTCACACAACAGATAGTCCCAGGCAGTGAAGACTGCCTGTATCTCAACGTGTATTCGCCGAACATTCAGCCAAGATCGCCCCTTCCCGTCATGTTCTTCATACATGGCGGTGGATATAAGTGCGGTTCAGGAAATGTAGACAACTATGGCCCAGACTTCCTCGTTCAACATGATGTAGTGCTTGTGACAATTAATTACAGGCTGGAAGTCCTTGGATTCTTATGTTTGGATACACCAGAAGTGCCTGGCAACGCAGGCATGAAAGACCAAGTAGCTGCAT
Organism: Macrosoma leucophasiata; assembly: GCA_036365455.1. Lineage (NCBI taxonomy): Eukaryota > Metazoa > Arthropoda > Insecta > Lepidoptera > Hedylidae > Macrosoma > Macrosoma leucophasiata. The sequence goes on along the minus strand of JAWQUS010000003.1, from coordinate 20,486,475 downwards.
TAAAGTGGGTACAAAGAAACATTTCTAAATTTGGTGGAGATCCCAAAAACGTAACTATATTTGGCGAGAGTGCCGGCGGGGCTTCCACCGCCTACCATGCCTTATCCCCGATGTCCAAAGGTCTATTTAAAAGATCAATATCTATGAGTGGTGTACCATTTACCGACTGGTCAACAGCCTTTGAGCCTCGACGAAGAGCATTCATACTAGGCAAACAATTGGGCATTGACACATCAGATCCTAATGAGTTATTGGAATACCTTCAAAGTGTTCCAGCTGAGAAGTTAGTCAACACAAATCCTTGCATTCTTACATCTGAAGAAATAACAAATAATATCGCTAAAATGTATCACTTCACACCAGTTATCGAAAAAAGAATGGGACATGAAGCTTTTCTAACAGAACACCCTAAAGATATATTGGAACAAGGTAGAGTTAATAATACTGAGTTCATGCTAGGTTACACAAACGGAGAGTTTTTAGTTGGATTAAGATTATTGGAGCTAGGTCTTCTCAACTTATACAACAGATACCCAGAAATGGTAGTGCCAAGAAAAATACTGATTAACAGTGATCCGTCAAAGATCTTGGAAGTTTCGGATCGTATTATAAAACGTTATTTCAACAATGAACCAATCACTGTCGACAAAATGAAGGAATTGGTAAAATATGGCACTGAATCAACATTCATATACGATATCCAGCATTTCGTAGAGTTGCTATCCAAGATTGACAATAGAACAGTATTTTTATATAAATTCTGTTGTTCATCGGAAATAAATATGTATGGAAATCAAGGACAGAAATATGGATTAGAGGGGGCTTCACACTTGGATGATCTCTTGTATTTGTTTGATGCGAAGAAATTCAATTTGAAAGTGGATAAAACTTCTTCCAGCTACAAAATGATTCAACATACTTGCGCTTTGTTCACTAATTTCGCAAAATCAGGGTTAGTATTCTGTACAACAAATAACTATAAGATCTAGTTTCTCTGCATTCATATGCCAAAATGACGTCAAAATCTAGAGAAACGGCAATTTTTTTAGATATTTCTGGGCACTCATAGCTTCATTTTTTAGATTTTCACTTAAGAGCTTCGAAACTATCGTTTTCTGTATGAATGGTGGTAATGTACGGCTCCTAAAATCTAAATACGCTTATTTTTAGGGTTCCGTACGTTAAAAGGAAAAAAGGAACCCTTATAGGATCACTCGTGCGTCTGTCTGTCTGTCTGTCTGTCCGTCTGTCACAGCCAATTTGCTCCGAAACTACTCTACCGATTGAGTTGAAATTTGATGAATATATGTAAATTGGTGACCCAAAGATGAACACGTCAAGTAAAATAGTAAATTTTAAACACATTCGGGGGGTAAATCAGAAAATTAAAAAAACAAAATTCGTAAACTGTGTCGTGTGACATATCAAATTAAAGAGGTTGTTGTCAGCATCTCATCTTGCATAAACAAATTTGAAGTTATTTAAGAAAAACGACGAAAATTGACCATTCCCCCCCCCCCCCTATCTCTGAACTTCTGAACTTAAAATTTTGAAAAAATGTGGAATAATAATATAACCCCTCCTGCCGGTACCACCGTAACCGCTATGTCCCTGCATTTTAAATCTGTAATATTTTCGAAAATTATTATTTAAATTACGGAACCCGCACCACGCGAGTCGAACTCGCACTTGTCCGGTTTTATTTCTATGGAACCTCTTAGTAACAGAGACAAAATATCTTAGTGCCAAGGAGTGGCAGCTAATCTGCATTTATTTTGTGATGAAGATTGCAAACAAACATGGATGTTAAGTGATAACTGCAACCTATAGAAATCTCATCTACACAAAACCAGTGGTGAAAATGCAGATGCGTTGCCATTCCTGAGACCTTAGTTATTTTTTTTTTTATGTAATGGGTGTGGCATACAAGCGTGCAGTTCACATTGATGTTAAGTGATGACTGCAGCCTATAGACACCCACATGAAGACCAAGGTCAAAATGCAGATGCGTTACCACTCCTGAGGCCTAAGGTGTTATGCCTCTGTGCCGGAAATTACAGGGCCGTACATTACCACCTGACCGGAACACGATAGTGCTGAACACTACCATTTAGCGGCAAGTATATTAGGTAATGCGGTGGTGCCTACGCCCGCGAGCTCCGTCACTGAAGCTCTACCACCAGTAAAATGTCTCTATGCTAGTTATTACGGGACCATACATTACCATATAACCGGAACACGATAGTACTAAGTAGTACTAGTTAGTACTAGTACAAATAGCCTACTACAATTAAACCACAGATACTTTGCACTCAGTTTTTAAATATTTATTGTTTCTTATAGAAATCCAACGCCTGACGGCAGTGTCGGAGCAACATGGCCTGAATACAATAATAAGGACAAGAATTACCTTAATATCTCAGACACCTTGACTGCAAAGACACGACCTGATGATGGTGTGCTAGAATTTTGGACTGATTTGTATAAATATGCGGGCGTACCATTCTGAACTGTGGGAATTCAAAATTGAATGAGATATTTCTTGTTGTATATTGTACTGGTCTATTGGTTAATAATAATAATAATGGCAACCCATTATACGTCCCACTGGTGGGTACGAGTCTCTCCCCTTTTTGGGGGGAGGCCTGGACTCCACCACGCTGCTCCAATGCGGATTGGTGGTGGTGTGGGTTAGTGGCCAACCCGCTTTTCGTCTTTTGGTTAGCGAGTAAGTAATGAGTAAGGTTGTTCGTTTTTACCCATATCTCTTTTTAGAGACAGCTCGACAGCACATCAATTGTAAATAGGATCGACAGATCTATTTCCATAAAGTAAGGGTGTTTACCTTAAAGTAAAATAAATTTCCTAAGGCTGTTTAACATAGAGCAATACGGACCACCCGCGGCCGGTGGTCCGTGTTGCTCTATGCTGTTTAATGCTTTATATTTATTGTGAATAAGTTTTACACGGAAACTTTTTGTATCGCTTTTCGATTCCAAAATATTTTTGTACTTACGCATTTCCTTTTTAATCTATACTTATAATAAAACTGTAGAAGTTCAAATTCTGTACATTAAAAATATTGAAAAAAAAATACCAGGGGATGTTACTAGATCGATACCGAACCCAAATACGTGATTAGATATTTTTTTGTCTGTCTGTCTGTCTGTCTGTTTGTTCAAGCATCACATAAAAACTACTGGTCCGATTACAATGAAACTTGGTATGATTATACTTTAACCTTTGATCACAACACTGGGTACTTTTTATTCCGGAAAAATGTCTGTTTGTCTGTGTGTTAGTGCACGCTAATTTCAGAAACGGCTTATTTGATATCCTGTTTTCACTAATATATTGTGGTAAATTTTACTTAATGTTTAGTGTTTGTTTCATGTAAATCGGTTCAGAAATAAAAAAGTAATGTCAATTTAAAGAATCGTATCGAATATTTTTAAGCTATTAGGTTAACATAGTTCTATCTTTCAGGGGGTTTCGTACTAAAAGGTAAAAGCGGACCCTACGGATTACTAATCCATCGCTGTCTGTCTGTCCGTCCGTCCGTCCGTCTGTCTGTCACCAGGCCGTATCTCTTAAATAGTGATAGCTAGAAAGCTAACATTTTCACAAATCATGTATTTCTGTTACCGCTATAAAGACAAAATTAATAACTAAAAATAAGAAAATGAAAATGAAGGGCCTACAACAAAGATGTTTTTTTTTTCCAATATTTTTTGCACGAAAATAACGGCAGCAAGTAGACGCTTAAAATTTTCACAGAATTTTTAGGTCTTATGTTGTATATTACCTTCTATAATAAATCTATACAAATAAATAAAATTGGAGTGTCTGTTTGTAATATAAAAATAACCGCTTTTTACTAAATGTATAAATTGTGTACAACATTTTTTACAATTTTTGTCTGTCTGTCTGTCTATTTGTTTCCGCTAATCTCAGAAACGGCGGGGACGATTTTGACGGGACTTTCACTGGCAGATAGCTTATGTAACAAGGAGTAACTTAGGCTACTTTAATCTCCATACATCCATACATACATACATGCATACCTACATACAGATAAGTAGAATTGGAGTGTATCCGACTTTGACGGGACTTCCACGGGTAGGTAGCTGATGTAATAAGGAGTAACTTAGACTACTTTTATCTCCATACATCCATACATACATACATGCATACCTACATACAGATAAGTAAAATTGGAGTGTATCCGACTTTGACGGGACTTCCACGGGTAGGTAGCTGATGTAATAAGGAGTAACTTAGGCTACTTTTATCTCCATACATCCATACATACATACCTACATACAGATAAGTAGAATTGGAGTGTATCCGACTTTGACGAGACTTCCACGGGTAGGTAGCTGATGTAATAAGGAGTAACTTAGGCTACTTTTATCTCCATACATCCATACATTCATACCTACATACAGATAAGTAGAATTGGAGTGTATCCGACTTTGACGGGACTTCCACGGGTAGGTAGCTGATGTAATAAGGAGTAACTTAGGCTACTTTAATCTCCATATAACCATACATACATACATACCTACATACAAATAAATGGAATTTGAGTGTCTGCGATTCTGACGGGACTTTCATTGGCGGATAGCTGATGTAATACCTAAGGAGTAACTTAGGCTACTTTTATACTAGCTGCGCCCACGACTTCGTCCGGGTAGATACTGAACAATCATATTTTTTCTCACGTGGACGAAGTCGCGGGCACAGCTAGTAAATATAATATTATTTTCGTTTTGATCTCTCTCCTTTTTTCAATTGTAGTTGTAATTTTTCAGTTGTCTATACTACATAAGTATAGATCATTTAGCTAAAATTGAAGCAGTGGAAATTTTGAATGACTAAGCCTGGATTGCACCAAGATAATAATAAACTGCCTCGGTATCCTAGTGGTAGCAGGCCATTACTACTACGCTGAGGTCCTGGGTTCGATTCCCGGGTAGGAGGTTATCAGAGATAATGGTGAAAAAGCCTTTATCTCTGGTTCTATTGGGATTTTTCCATTTTCTGGAAATTTCCCAGTACCTCAAATTTTGGTAATGTGCCCGGAGATGTCAACAGGCTCGCCACCTGTTACAATGGGCCAAAACGTAACCGGCGAATCGTGGGTGTTTGCATGTATGCTTGAATGCATGCATTTACCTCTGCCTACCCCTTCGGGAATTACAGGCGTGAAGTTACGTAATAATAAGTTACTTAAATTCTTCTCTAACTTTCACAGATTTCTCTGTTAAAGTTAGAAAAGGATGTGAAATGTGAATAACTTAACGGTACGGCCTTGGACGTAGAATTAAGCATCCTTTGAGGGTAAGTTAAAGTGAATATGCTTTTTTATGTAGCGAAGGAAGCAAAAGAAGCATGCAATTCACATAGATATTAGGTGATGATTGCAGCTTATAGACATCTTCCGAAAAACCAGCGGTCAAAATGCAGATGCGTTGCCACTCCTGAGACCTAAGTTGTTATCTCCGTGATAGTAATTACGGTTCCATACATCATTCAATTACACTTTTGCCGTGACACTGCCAATGATCAACATTTCTAACCTATCAATGCTGTTCCAATCCTTAAAAAAAAACTGAGATAACCTTGATAACCCTAGTTCATCATCATCATCATTTCAGCCGAAAGACGTCCACTGCTGAACAAAGGCCTCCCCCAAAGAATGCCACAACGAACGGTCCTGGGCCGCCCTCATACAACGATTGCCCGCGACCTTCACCAGGTCGTCGGTCTACTTCGTGGGGGGCCTGGTCCCCACTCCAGAACTCTTCTGCCCCAACGGCCGTCAGTTCTGCGAGCTATGTGCCCTGCCCACTGCCACTTGAGTTTCGCTATTCGGTGGGCTATGTCGGTTACTTTGGTTCTGATGCGGATCTCCTCGTTTCTGATTCGATCTCGCAGAGAAACTCCGAGCATAGCACTCTCCATTGCTCTCTGAGTGACCTTGAGCCTTTTTATGAGGCCCATAGTGCCCTAGTAACCCATAGCCCATAGTAACCCTAGTTATTTCATAACATTATTTCTAAATAATGGTCCTTGTACATAATGAGACAGTTATTACAATATTATCTTTCACATATAATAATAATGGCAACCCATTATACGTCCCACTGCTGGGCACGAGTCTCTCCCCTTTTTGGGGGGAGGCCTGGAACTTACTCCACCACGCTGCTCCAATGCGGATTGGTGGATATACAAGTAAGTGGGCAACCCGCTGTCGGATGTTTTCAAACCGCCCATAAGGCCTCCGACAAGATGTAACGACTACTATCTATCGATAGCAACCGGGACCGACGGCTTAACGTGCCCTCCGAAGCACGGAAATGCGCATTTTAATTTGCCACTAGCGGCCACCCATCACACACCCAACCGCGTGCGTAATGCTAAACCGAGTAGATCGCTTATGATCTACACCAGCCGCGGGGCCATGCGCGCTTCACCTACCACAAATCGTATGGCAAATAACATGTTACACAAACAGTGATCATCCAATTAAGCTCATCAAGGAACCTTGGAGAGCTGTATCACATGTCATGTTTTAATGAAATGAGGTAATAATCAACGTTGCGGGGTAAAACACAGACTGAACAATATACCATTATTGAAGAACCATATCACACTGTGTTTGGAAAGCGTAATAGGTATATAGTCGATATCATTCGTTTCATAATATATATTTCTGTGATTATGATTTTTGTAATGAGATGGTGCATTTAAAACTTTACTTCACACCTGTAATCCCCGAAGGGGTAGGCAGAGGTAAATGCATGCATTCAAGCATAGAAAACACCCACGATTCGCCGGTTACGTTTTGGCCCATGTAACAGGTGGCGAGCCTGTTGACATCCCCGGGCACATTACCAAGTTTCGAATTACTGAGAACCAGATATCCCAATAGAACCAGAGATAAAGGACTTTACACCATAATCTCTGATAACCCCCGACCCGGGAATCGAACCCAGGACCTCAGCGTAGTAGTAGTGGCCTGCTACCACTAGGCTACCGAGGCAGTTCAATTTATATTTTATAGCATACAATCATGCATTAATGGTGATCAATGGTGGTAAGTGAACACTGCAGCATTCCTTACATAACAAAAACGCTTTTAAAATTTAAGCGTGTGCATACAATTTGCAATGTAAACGGCACTTTATCGTATCACAATGTCATCCGATGTAAAAGGTTAAACAAGTAGGTAGGCGACCTACTTGTTTTGTAATATACGGTTAACCCGCTCAGAAACGGTAGCAGTGCAGGAGCGAGATGACGCGAGTTGAGGTAGAACAGGGATGGCTAGAGGGAGAAAAACTAGAGGTGGTGTCAGGAGACGGTCACTATTACAGTTTCAAGGGGATACCGTATGCTGCACCACCTGTAGGAAAGCTTCGATTTAAGGTTAGTTTTCAAATTGTGATATGAAATTCTTTCAACATGTTTTTTGTGATAGTGACAAGCAAGCTAAAAGTTCATGATTTTTAGGAATTAAAGAAAAAAACGGAAAGACAAATTGACCTTGGGCAGGAATCGAACTTGCGATCTCAGGATAACCAGTCCAGCCGCTTTACCACTAAGCTACCAAAGTCCCACATCTATGCGTCAAATTTTGCTTTACCTTTTTGATTCTTAACTGATTTTAGGGTCGGTGAACGACATCCATTGACAACTAATTAGGTAATAGCTATACACCCGATATGATAGACTTTGCAGTTTATACAATATCGTTAAGATGTCGCTGTTCCCTTAATATTTGTACTATTTATTCAGGATAACCAGTCCAGCCGCTTTACCACTAAACTACCGAAGTCCCACAAATCCGATAAAAATCAAAAACGGAAAGCAAAATTTGACGTATCGGTATGGGACTTCGGTAGCCTAGTGGTATAGCGGCTGGACCGGTTATCCTGAGGTCGCAGGTTCGATTCCTGTCCGAGATCAAATTTTTCTTTCCGTTTTTTCTTTAATTTCTAAAGTACGCATGTGCTATTGCGAAAAATAAATAGTACGAGTTCATGATAACTACTATGATGCCACTACGATACCTAACATGAGAACTGTTCATTAAAAAATTGTGGTTTGGTTTTGCATACCTACACATTGTTGCTCCATCTATCTATATATCCACAGTTGCAGTGCAGTTCACAGTGATGGTAAGTGTTTATTTCAGCTTATAGACATCTACTTACATAAAAACTAGAGGTCAATATGTAAATGCGTTGCTACCCCTGTTATAGTTATAACGGGGCCATACACTACCATCGATAGTGCTTAATACTACTGCTTAATAATACCATTTGGTGGCAGATAGATTAGGTAACACTTAGTAACTTTTAGGTCTAGTAGTTTTGGAAAGAGGCAAGTTATCTTTTCGTTTAGACTCGTTTCTTCTTTTTGTAGTATGAGCCCCGAAAAAATAAGTACTTTACAGCACTTTTACTGATGGTAGAGCTCCAGTGACGGAGCTCGCGGGCGTAGGCACCACCGCATTACCTAATATACTTGCCGCTAGATGGTAGTGTTCAGCACTATCGTGTTCCGGTCAGGTGGTAATGTACGGCCCTGTAATTTCCGGCACAGAGCCATAACACCTTAGACCTCAGGAGTGGCAACGCATCTGCATTTTGAGCGTGGTCTTTGTGAGTGTCTCTAGGCTGCAGTCATCACTTAACATCAATGTGAACTACATGCTTGTTTGCCACTATCATGACATAAAAAAATACTTCATACTTATCAGTCTAAATAGATATTTTATACGTGTGAGTATAAATTTAACGTTTGTTCGCAGGCACCACAACCTCCACTGCCATGGGAAGGTGTCAGAAAAGCCAAAGAACACGGACCGGTCTGCAATCAATTCGATGCTCTCATAAACCAATACGTGCCAGGCAGCGAAGACTGCCTTTATCTAAACGTCTATTCGCCAGACATTCACCCAAAAACACCTCTGGCTGTCATGTTTTTCATACATGGTGGTGGATTCAAATGGGGTTCAGGAAATGTAGACAACTACGCACCAGACTTCCTCGTCCAACATGATGTTGTTCTTGTTACAATTAATTACAGATTGGAAGTTCTTGGATTCCTGTGCTTGGATACGTCAGAGGTGCCTGGAAATGCTGGTTTAAAGGACCAAGTAGCTGCATTGAAGTGGGTACAACGAAATATTGACAAGTTCGGTGGCGATCCTAACAATGTGACAATATTTGGTGAGAGTGCAGGTGGAGCCTCCTCAGGTTTCCATGTTCTATCTCCCATGTCTAAAGGACTCTTCAAAAGGTGTGTCTCGATGAGTGGCGTACCAATTTCTGACTGGGCAATGGCTTTTGAGCCACGAAGAAGAGCATTCGTTCTCGGTAAACAATTAGGGAAAGAAACAACAGATCCCGATGAACTTTTAGATTTTCTGCGAGATGTTCCAGTTGAAAAATTAATCAATAGAAAACCTTGCGTTTTGACATCCGAAGAAATTACTGGTATTTTAGGTAGATTGTCTTACTTCGCGCCAGTTATTGAAAAACGTTTCGAAGAAGACGGATTTTTACTGGAACATCCTAAAGACGTCATTGAAGCATGTAAAATTAACGACGTTGACATAATGCTAGGTTATACTTCTGCAGAATATATATTACTTGTGAAAGGATTTGAAAACACTTTACTGGATATATACAACAGATATGTCGAGATGGTGGTACCATCAAGAATTTTAAATCATATAACACCTTCCAAATTTTTTGTCGTGTCTGAACGTATCATCGAACGCTACTTTGATAATAAACCACTAAGTCCAGACAAAATCAAGGACATGATAAAATATGGGAATGATGCCACATTTATTTATGATATTCTACATTATATTGATCTTCTATCTAAGAAAGCCAAAAAGCGCTTATATTTATACAAATTTTCTTGCGTATCAGAAAGAAACGTGTATGGGAATGAAGGAGAAAAGTACGGTGTAAAAGGTGCTTCTCATTTGGATGATCTTTTATACCTATTTGATGCTAAACAGTTCAATCTGAAAGTTGATAAGGAACTGCCAAGCTATAAAATGATTCAGCAAACTTGTAAACTATTTACTAACTACGCAAAGTGTGGGTAAGTCTATATTATTATTTTAAACTGATCAAGATACTAATAATATATATTATTACATATATACTTATTTAAGTAAAAAAATATTAAGTAATAAAGTTAATTAATAATATGTTCTTTATTGTACAGACAGGAAATACATTAAAAAAAAAACAGAAATTACAGAAAAAGTTACAGTGGGCAAAGATAGTACACTACCGCACTCTTAAGAGTCCTTGGTTCGATTTCCGGGTCAAAGTGTAAATGCTATTGTGATTTTTGCATTGTTCAGAAATTTCCCAGTGCCATCCTTGATGCATGTATGTGTGATGTGTCCGATGATGTCCACAATCTACATGGAATAATAGGTATATAAGAGACGAATTGTGGATGTTTGCATGTATGCTAGAGTGCATACGTTTGTTTGTCTACCATTTTGATCAAGTTTTGACCAGACCATCAGTGCTTAAAGCAGTCTGCAGCATAGATAACGCTCTACGAAGTCGAAACTAGCAGATTGTCTCTTTTGTTGGCTCGCTGTGCAATAATCCTTGCTTGATACTGTAAATTGTATTTTTATTTTAGTTTCCCTTACTGTCGTTGCAGAAATCCTACGCCTAATGGAAGTCTCGGAGCAATATGGCCTGAGTATGACATTGTCAACAAGAGTTACCTGGATATAGGAGAGAAGTTGACACCAGCTACAAACCCTGATGAAGGAGTTTTGGAATTCTGGACTAGTCTTTACCAATTTGCAGGAGTTCCATATTAGGAGCAACGATTTTAGAAACTATTAATGCTACTTTACGCTTGCCTATAGTGTTTATAGCTTTTGTTTCCGTACGTTTTGACGTTTTTTATGACATGGAATCTTTTATGGAATTAAATATACCATTCTGGATATCTCGATACTTTTACTGCCTGCTAAAGTTCCAGAGAAAAGCACAAACCTGATCTATCTGCCACCAAATTGTATTACTTACTATTACCACACCGCGGACACTCCGCAAAAATTTTTTTTTTTTTTTTATGTTTTAAAAGTGGCAAACAAGCATACAGTTCACATTGATGTTAAGTGATGACTGCAACCTATAGACACCCACACAATGAACAGAGGTAAAAATGCAGATGCGTTACCACTCCTGAGGCCTAAGGTGTTATGCCTCTGTGCCGGAAATTACAGGGCCGTACATTACCACCTGACCAGAACACGATAGTGCTGAACACTACCATTTAGCGGCAAGTATATTAGGTAATGCGGTGGTGCCTACGCCCGCGAGCTCCGTCATTGGAGCTCTACCACCAAATAAATAAATAAATTCCATACAAACGCTTATCACTGATTGATGTCTGTGTAATAGGTAACCAGATTACCTATTGCACAGACATCAATCAGTGACGTGTAGTCACACGTGCACTTATAATAATGGCAACCCATTATACGTTCCACTGCTGGGCACGAATCTCTCCCCTTTTTGGGGGGAGGCCTGGACCTTACTCCACCACGCTACTCCAATGCGGATTGGTGGAGGTGTTGGGGTTAGTGGCCAACCCGCTGTCGGATGTATTGAAAAAGGCCTCCGACAAGGTTTAACGATTGCTATCTATCGATAGCAACCGGGACCGACGGCTTACGTGCCCTCCGAAGCACGGAAACGCGCATTTAATTTGCCACTAGCGGTCACCCATCTCACTACCCGACCGCACATGCACTACTTACCACTTAAATTCTATTTGAGCCTATTGCCCTAAGAAGTAGACTAGTGGCGTCTTGAGACGTGCCACCTACGTAAATCCATAAAAAAAACAAATTATCATACTAAACCTACTATTTTTTTCATGTAATGAAAGTAGCAAACAAGCATGCAGTTTACGTTGATGTTAAGCCTATAGACACCCACACAAAGACCACAGGTCAAAATGCAGATGCGTTACCACTCCTGAGGCCTAAGGTGTTATGCCTCTATGCCGGAAATCACAGGGCGGTATTACCACCTGACTGGAACACGATAGTGCTGAACACTACCATTTAGCGGCAACTTTATAAGGTAATGCGGTGGTGCTTACTACTGCCTACGCCCACGAACTCCGTCATTGAAGTTCTACCACCAGCAAAAAAATTGTAACCTAAATTATTGTAAAGTTTTATTCCAATCAGTCCAGTAGTTATTTCGTGAAAAATTAACAAACATCCATCCATCCATCCATCCATACTCATGCCCTGTAATTTCCGGCACAGAGGCATAACACCTTAGGCCTCAGGAGTGCTAACGCTTCTGCATTTTGACCTTGGATTTTGTGTGGGCGTCTGTAGGCTGCAGTCATCACTTAACATCAATGTGAACTGCATGCTTGCTTGCCACTTCCATTACATAAAAAAAAAACATTGTAATAACATAGGCTACAATTTGCAATGGTTAAATGTACACGCGGATGTAGTCGCGAGCAAAATACTAATTTATAATGTTTATAAACGCAAATCATGAAGAGATTTACAAAATACGTAGGTATACATGTGTGTGACATTTGGACGGACACAATTTTATGTCTCAAACTCAACACTTACAATAAGGTTTACAGCCAACACACACGTTTTATTTTTTAATAGTCTGCAGTGTTTTTTTTTTAATTAAGTTTTCATAAAATATGTTTAACAACTGCGTAAATACAATCAAGTTTGTTCATTTTTGAAAGAAACACCAAATATTAAATCGGGTGTTAACTAGGTACGTACGTATAGCAATACATTTTAATTAATGAAAATTTGCACATAATGGGTGAACGATCATATTTAAGACTTCGATTTGAAGAAAAAGAATGACATAACAATATTGTTGATAATATCACTTGGACTAAAGAGTGAAATTTGATTTGGTTTTTGAGTTGAAAACTAGGTGCCGTAACTCTTAGTTTACCAATTTTTGTCGTGGTCACAGGACAAACACTATTTGGGAGCACCGTAGACTAACAATACACCTACGTATGTACTTATTTTTTATAATACTTCGCAAGTTCGACAGCATGGCCGACCTGACCCGACCGAAGCATGGATCGGAAGCAATCTACACGGTAAAGCGATGCGGGCGCGGTCGGGTGTGTGATGGATGACCGCTAGTGGCAAAATAAAATGCGCGTTTCCGTGCTTCGGAGGGCACGTTAAGCCGTTGGTCCCGGTTGCTATTAATATCGATAGCAGTCGTTAAACCTTGTTGGAAGACTTATTTATTTATTTAATACTTTTTATTGTACACCAAAACATACAAGATACAAAGATAAAAGAGATACACTATACAAAAGGCGGTCTTATCACAAAACTGCAATCTCTTCCAGACAACCTTTGGGTTTAGGAAACTGCGGAAATGAAAAATGTAAAAGGGGTGTACTGGTTCAAGTTAATGTACAATAATAATATTACAAAACTATAACTTGAATTTGGTATTTGTAAATTAATTTGGCAAGGAAAAGATCTGGGCAACATAGTGGTCGTAGATCCGTTTTTTGAATGCTACGACTGAATTAGTATGTCGAATTTCGACAGGCAGCAAGTTCCAAAGGCGGATAGCTTGCACTGTGAAAGACTTATGGGCGGTTGCTCCAAGCCTCCTCCCAAGAAGGGGAGAGACTCGTGCTCAGGAGTGGGATGTATGCCATTATTAATAAGTCAAGTTCTCAGTCTCAGGTGAGCTGGCATCGGGACGTAACGACCCCACCGCCCATTAGCGGAAGAAATTTTCTTCTGCTGAAGAGAATTCGACCAGTTAAGTCAGTGTTTTTTCTACGGGTATAGAATTCTTCCACAAATAGTGTAGCCGGTCAATTGAACAACTGCGGTCAAACCATTTCTATGGGATGGTAGTAAGTGCAATAACACAAGATGGATAGTGTCCAGCGATAATAATAAAGCGTGGCTTTCTGTTGATATGATGAATAAGACAAGACAATAAAATAAGTGTGTAAAAAAAAATATATACCTAAGTGATTAGAGAATTGGTAAAGTTAGAATAAAAAAACCCATAAGCCAGCTTCTGGGATTTATGTGTTATTTTTTATCCGAATATAAATATGATTATCTGCCTCAGTAGCCTAGTGGTAGCAGGCTACTACTACTACGCTGGGGTCCTGGGTTCGATTCCCGGGTCGGGGGATATTAGATATAAAGTTAAATCGGTGTAAAATTCTTTATCTCTGGTTCTATTGGCACTTTTCCATTTTCTGGAAGTTTCCTAGTACCTCGAAGTTTGGTAATGTGCCCGGAGATATCAATAGGCTCGCCACCTGTTACATGGGCCAAAACGTAACCGGCGAATCGTGGATGTTTGTATGTATGATTGAATGCATGCTTTTACCTCTGCCTTCCTAATGACTTCGGGGATTACTTACAGGTGTGAAGTTACGAATATATTTTTTGGCTCATTATGTTAATGGTATGGTATGATTACCTGTCGAGCTTAGCAGGTACAGTATCCAACAAAAAATATTGCATCATCATAATGCATGCAATCATGTCCCCGAAGCGTCGGGGGCGTGATCGAATGAAGGGGATGTTGGCATGCAGGGAAACTCGCTGAGGGAGGCCATTTCGTTTCTTTTCCCTTTTTCCCTTTCTTTTTTTTTTGTTTTTTTTTTTGAGCTTTTTAACACTTTTTTTTTTGTGAGCATAATCTTTTCTCTCCCTTAGCACGGGCCACCGACCGCTGCGGATCGGAGGGGAGTAGCCATATGGAGCCTTGCGACGCCGCATCGCAGGAACTTGCGATGCGAATTGCTGCGATGTTTTTGGTTCGACATGTTGAAAGTATGGTCACCTGAATCACATCACAGCTATTCGCATCGCAAGTTCCTACGATGCGGCGTCACATCGCAACGCATCGCAATTTTGTGTTAGCTCCCTTAGTCTGCAAAGGGTCGATTCGGTATACCATTGTTGGTACTCGATCCACCAATCGAAGCAACTAAAGGGACTCGACGTCATCGCTGGTGGTCTCGAAGTTTCGGCGAATAATTCAATTCACCTTAGAAATCTGACTGTCTTCTGCGCCTTCTTATTAGTTTCGTTCAAGTTGTTTCTGTCAATTATATTCACATAGATTACGCCCAGTGTTCGATTATACAACTTATATTTGTGAGCATTAAAAATAATTTTGCAAGTTTAGTGCTCAATGTTCAATTTGCAAATAAGGCCTTCTACATTCCGTGTCCCGCACAATGTGAATAATATGTCAGTGGTATTTGTGGGACTAATGATGCAATTTATAGTACCTTTTATCGCGATTTTTATAGCGTTAGCTAGTTTCATTAATGTGCAGTTTTATCTTAAACACTAAAAACATCATTTATAATACGTTTGGTAATTTCCGAGTAAAGCTATTACTACAATATGATAACTCTTTCCATTCCGCGTGATCATGAGCCTTCTTATGAGGTCCATAATGAGCGACCTTTCTTTGCCCTACGTTATCACTGGCAAAACTTCTTGCGACACCGCGGTAATTTGGACGAAAAGAATAGAGTTGGATTCGGCGATTGACCTTTTTTTGAAGTTGGCCCGCCTAATTAGACCGTTTGTCCTAGGTATACATAATAGTCAACGACTTCCAGCGTAGTACCCTCGACCCTAACAGGAGCGGATGTAACATGGACATTTGACATGATCTTCGTCATGTCTATGTTCATTTTAAGGTCCACTCGCTGAGACGCCATTGTTCAAAGGTCTTCCAGAGTCTAGTCTAGAGTTCAGAGCCAAGACTACGATATCATCCGAAAATTGAAGTTCGGAGATGAACTCGCCGTTAATATCGATGCCGAGTCCGTTCCAATCCAGAAGCTTAAAGACATCTTCCAGTGAATTTGTGAACAGTTTCGGAGATATACGAGTAACAACTCCCTGTCTCACATCTCGCTGCACTTCTTTTTATGTAATGGAAGTGGTAAACGAGCATGCAGTTCACATTGATGTTAAGTAATGACTGCAGCCTAAAGACACCTACACAAAGATCAAGGTCAAAATGCAGATGCGTTACCACTCCTGAGGCCTAAGGTGTTATGCCTATGTGCCGGAAATTACAGGGCCGTACATTACCACCTGACTGGAACACGATAGTGCTGAACACTACTATTTAGCGGCAAGTATATTAGGTAATGCGGTGGTGCCTACGCCCGCGAGCTCCGTCACTGGAGCTCTGCCACCAGTAAACAGTGCACTTGGATAGGTTTCGAGTTCTAATCCTGAGGGCAAATACGAGTAGATATGACCTTGACCTTACTGGATGACAACTCTATCTTACAAACACAGTATTTAATTATGCAAGTAACCATTTAAATATGCGTCGCATAGTGAAATAATCTAAGAACATGGAACAAAAAAAAACTAAAAACACATAATTATAATTGTGTGTATTTTATTTTTTTATATTATGTTTCATTTGTTTTTTTTTCTGTAACTTTTCATTTGTCTCAGGCACATTAAGCCTGAGTTGCACCAGATCATTGTTAAGGTTGAAGCTATTGTTAACATTTCACATCCTTCTCTAACTTAAGGAAATCTGATAATTATGTTTATATTTGAGCAGGATGCGAAATGTTACAACAACTTTAACTTTAACAAATATCGTGGTGCAACCCATTCTAAATAAACATAATTTCTTTCTTTCTATAACATAATAGCAGATATATTTAAATAAGTAAGGTGATAGAGTTCACACAATGATTACATTAATGTAAGGAGAATTCAAACAATACAAGGTCATTGTTAATGTCTGATTCATAACGTACCTACTGTGTTTTCTTTTAATTACAGTGACTAATATACGGGATATCTTAGAATGGTGATAGTTAAGGTATCAGATGGTACAATAGAAGGGGAGCGAATAGAAAACCAATATGGTAATCCTTTCTTCAGTTTTAAAGGCATCCCGTATGCTGAGCCTCCAGTTGGAAATCTACGATTTAAGGTATAATCTGCAAGTGATCCCAGTTTTCTACACACTTGTCTTATTGCTGCATAGCCTATATCAATTTGATACTAACTTTACCACTAAAGTAGATAATGGTAACTAACACTTGACGAAACATAGATGAGGTGGATATGAACATATTAATTTCGACGCTCATAATATTTACCCCAATCAAAATCTTCAGTCCGACTTCTAAATATTCCATAAGTGTAACATGCATTGTTCTTTGGGTTAAATCTGTTTTCTGTAATTTTTCACTTTTAGTGGTTTTGAAGTAGCTAGGAATTATTTATATTTTTTTTTATTTTTAGTGTAAATATCATCAATCAATCAATCATCATATTGCAGTATTATCTCCTAATTTGTCACGAGTGCTGTGGCTTTCAATATGAATTAAGTATAAAATGATAATATACAGATGTTTATAGATAAATTAAGAAAACACAACGCAAAATTCTCCATACCCATTCAATTTTGAGGGTGCAAATATCGCCTAATCCAAGAGGAAACTACCATAACACGGCCCTGTAATTTCCGGCACAGCACACCTTAGACCTCAAGAGTGGCAACGCATTTGAATTCTGACCTTAGTTTTTGTGTAAGTGTTTAGAGGCTACAGTCATCACAACATAAATGTGAACTGCATGCTTGTTTGCTACTTACATTACACAAAAAAAAACATCTGTTAAATATTAATGCAGTATCTAATTCCAGGCACCCCAACCAGTGAAACCGTGGCACGGAGTACGCAGCGCCAAGAAATGTGGATCTATATGCCCCCAGTACGATCCTTTTATACGTCTGCCAAGTGCGGGTAGCGAAGATTGTTTGTTCATTAATGTTTATACTCCCAATATGTCTCCATCCACTCCTTTACCTGTCATGGTCTGGATACACGGCGGAGGATTCGTATGCGGCAGTGGCAATGACGATATCCATGGTCCTGAATTCCTTATCAGAAAAAACGTTGTCCTCGTCACATTCAACTACAGACTTGAGGTTCTCGGCTTCCTTTGCCTAGATACTGAAGACGTACCTGGCAATGCTGGCATGAAAGATCAAGTAGCTGCTCTTAAATGGGTACAAAATAACATTGGGAACTTTGGCGGTGATCCAAATAATGTAACCATTTTCGGTGTGAGCGCTGGTGCTGCCAGCGTCTCATTTCATTTAATATCACCCATGAGCAAAGGATTATTTCGAAGAGCAATCATGCAAAGTGGCAGCTGCACCAGCTGGTGGGCGTTGACTTTAATGGCGAAAGAACGAGGAATAGCTTTAGCCCGAAATCTTGGTTGCGATTCTGAGGATGACAAAGAGATATTACGTTTCCTTCAGTCACAACCTGTGAAATATATGACTAATGTTCAAGTGCCATTAACTCTGGAAGAGGGTTTTAGAAAATTCATTCATATGTACTTTAGTGTGGTCAGCGAGAGACAATTTGATGGTGTTGAACCGTTTTTCACTGGTGACGTGTTTGAAGCTCTCCGTAAGGGTATACATGAGGGTGTCGAGGTTATTAATGGCGTCAACGCAGACGATGGCATAGTACAATTTGGAGGAGGATTTGGAATAAATGATGTAATTGCTGAAGCCAATGAATATAGAGAGTACTTTGTTCCGAAGCACATAATTTGGACCAAAAATTTCCGTGAAATACTGGAAGTGGGGGAAAGGTTGAAAGAATTTTACTTTAATAACAAAAAGATAAGGAAGAATAACATCGAAAATCTCTGTAAATTTTTGAACGTGTATATGTTTGAATATGGATCGATACTGTTTCAGAAAATTTTGGCGAGTCAGAAAAGTAACAAATGTTACTTCTATCAGTTCACTTGTAAGTCAGAGAGGAATATGTTAGCTAGTATGATGAAATTGCCGGACGTACTGAAGAGACCGGTGACATGTCATGCTGATGAGCTGGCGTACTTGTTTACCATCAAACTATTGAGACAGAACGTTGATATGAATTCGCCTACTTTTTCGATGATCGACCACGTTACTGAACTTTGGACAAATTTCGCAAAACACGGGTAAGATTTTGTTATTTAAATGTCAGCTTTTTGGGACTGGGATATTGAACTACCTGTACATAGAAACACTATAAATTCGTTAGTTGCGTTTTGTGCTATTACGGGCCTATTGACATCTTGAGACACATTATCAAACTCCGAGGTTAAAACAAACTGTGAAACTGAAACTAAAAATGTACCTTCACGCATGTATTTCCTAAAGGGGCAGGTAGACTAAAAATATTTGCCGGGTACATTTTGGCCCATGTTAAAGGTGGCGAGCCTATTGACTTCCACACTCGAAGTTTGGCCATATATGCCCATGTAACCAAAATCCGAGTGTAGAACTGGGAAACTTCCAGAAAATGGATAATTACTAATCCGAGTCCGATTCACTTTTTAAATGTTAATATGGTGAAAAACAAGCATGTAGTTTGACAAAAACCAGAGGTCAATATGCAGATACGTGATGTTCAGCACTATCGTGTTCCGGTCAGGTGGTAATGTATGACCCTGTTATTTCCGGCACAGAGGCATAACACCTTAGGCCTCAGGAATGGTAACTATAGGCTGGAGTCATCACTTTACATCAATGTGAACTGCATGCTTGTTTGCCACTTCTATTACATAAAAAGAAAAACTCTTGAAACTTTTGGGGTGTAAGTGGCGCCTTACCATCCTGGTGCCGCAGCCAACCTTACCTGCACGTGGTGCACCCTGCCGACCAGCAAACAAGGCTCTGGCGACTGGTTCCACATGGTTGGCCTCTCTATTAAACTCTGGCCTGGGAGGCTGTCCCGCCAACCGGTGTTAAGTCCCGTGTGCAGTCGTCGTGCCGGAGTAAGAGACCGGAGTGGGCCCGGCGCCTGTGCACGGGGGGGATCGGGGGTCCTTCCGTCCCCCGGACCAGCAAATTGCACCACCTCTGTGTGCAGATGGTCCGATGCACCTGCAACTTTGCC
Source organism: Macrosoma leucophasiata (assembly GCA_036365455.1). Taxonomy (NCBI): domain Eukaryota; kingdom Metazoa; phylum Arthropoda; class Insecta; order Lepidoptera; family Hedylidae; genus Macrosoma; species Macrosoma leucophasiata. The sequence continues at coordinate 20,466,438 of JAWQUS010000003.1, read as the reverse complement.
CCTCGGGCGGTCAATACGGTGCACATCATTATTTCCCTTATCCGACGCTGTTAGGAAGATAAAAAAATGGTCAAAAAGAAAAAAAAGAGTTGTAACGCAGCGGACGCCCCTCCCACATTTACTGTGGACATGTGCAACATCAGGGGTTTACATACCAACCTTAACGCCGTTCACCACCACCTTGAAACGGCTAAGCCAGCCCTACTCTTTCTGACGGAGACACAAATATCCTCTCCACTTGACACATCGTACCTTACTTACCCCGGCTATACTCTGGAGAACACTTTCGTTCGCCGCGCCGGGGTATGTCTGTATGTCCGAGAGGATGTCTGTTGTCACCGTCTTGACCATTTTGAAGACAAGGACCTGTCGCTATTGTGGGCACGCGTGGATTACGGTGGATCTACCCGAATATACGCGTGCGTGTACAGGTCCTATAGCGGAGACGGGGAGACAGCCCGCTTATTCGAGCACATCCAACAGGTGGTCGACACAGTGCTTGTGCAGTATCCTTCTGCGGAGTTGGTGATTCTTGGTGACTTTAACGCACACCATACGGAGTGGTTAAGTTCCCGGATCACGGACTTCGCTGGAAGATCTGCACACGATTTCGCGTTGGCTAATGGACTCTCACAAGTTGTAACCGGGTTTACCCGGATACCAGATGTCGAGGGTCACACTGCCTCTTTGCTGGATCTTCTGCTGACCTCACATCCTGCCAACTATCAGGTGGTGGTCGAGGCTCCTTTAGGATCCTCGGACCACTGTCTGGTACGCACAAAAACCTCATTGTCGGTTCGAGCGCCGCTGCGGCCCTCGGCAACTCGACAAGTGTGGCATTACAGGTCGGCAGACTGGGATGGACTGAGGGAGTTCCTGACGTCCTACCCATGGAGGCAGCTTTGTTTCTCGTCGGAAGATCCGAGCACGTGTGCCGATGCTGTAACCGATGTGATACACCAGGGAATGGAATGTTACATCCCGTACTCTGTGGTATCCATTGGCGGACAGTACCAGCCCTGGTTCGATAAGTCCTGTGCTGTGGCTTCTAGTCACAAGCAGGAGGCTTACAGAACCTGGACTGCGGCTCACGCTTGTAAGGATCCTAATGCCTCCGGCCTTAAGAGAGCACTCAACGCTGCATCCAGGTCCACTAAGCGGCGCATGGCCAAAGCGAAGTCGAAGCACATCGGTAGAGTTGGCAGGAAACTAATGAGGCACCCTCCCGGGAGCCGTGCCTATTGGTCTCTTGCCAAAGCTATCGAAGGGAATTTTTGTCGGTCATCTTTCCCACCACTGCGTAAAATTGACGATAGCCTGGCCCACACGGCAAAAGAGAAAGCTGACCTTCTGGGCAGCCTCTTTGCCTCAAACTCGACTCTTGACGACATGGGTATCACAGCGCCTACCATCCCGCGCTGTGAAAGCTCTATGCCTGACGTCAAATTCACTCAGAAGAACGTCAGGCGAGCTCTTTTATCCCTTGACGTCAAGAAGTCGAGTGGGCCGGACTCCGTCCCTGCGGTGGTGTTGAAGATGTGCGCTCCCGAGCTGACCCCCGTTCTGACGCGCCTGTTCTCGCTTTCCTACGATCAAAGAACCGTACCGTCTGCGTGGAAGACCGCCCTCGTGCACCCGATACCCAAAAAAGGGGATCGCAGTGACCCGGCCAATTATAGGCCCATAGCAATAACCTCCCTACTCTGTAAAGTCATGGAGCGTGTGATCAATACTCAACTGCTGCAGTATCTAGAGGATCATCAGCTGATCAGTGACCGCCAATATGGATTTCGTCATGGCAGATCTGCTGGTGATCTTCTAGTATATCTCACGCACCATTGGTCCCACGCCTTGGACAAGAGTGGGGAGGCATTGGCTGTAAGCCTGGACATTAACTAAGGCCTTTGACCGGGTCTGGCATAGGGCACTCCTCGCGAAACTTCCATCCTACGGTCTTCCCGAGAGGCTATGCAACTGGACAGCCAGCTTTCTGTCTGAGCGTTATATACAAGTCTTAGTTGACGGTCAGCGCTCAGACAGACTACCTATCAACGCTGGTGTGCCGCAAGGCTCTGTGTTATCTCCCACGCTTTTTCTTCTGCATATCAATGAAATATTGGAGCAAAACTCCAATTTTCATTGCTATGCCGATGATAGTACGGGAGATGCACACTACACTAGCCGTGCAAATGCCTCTCGGACACTTATCGAGGAAAGCAGGACTAGACTTGTGTCTGAAATCGAGCACTCTCTGGAGCGGGTCTCGGATTGGGGTCGACTTAATTTAGTACAGTTTAACCCCTCGAAGACACAAGTCTGCGCGTTCACCGCAAAAAAAACCCCATTCATTGTAGCACCACAGTTCCAGGGCATTTCGCTCGCCGTTGATAAGAGTATCGGTATCCTGGGCGTTGACATATCGAACGAAGTGCAATTCGGGAGTCACATTGAGTGTAAGACCAAGTTGGCATCCAAAAAGTTGGGGGTGCTTAACAAAGCGAGGCAGTATTTCACATCGGGGCAGCTACTACAGCTTTATGAGGCCCAAGTGCGGCCCCATCTGGAATACTGCTCTCATTTGTGGGCGGGAGCCCCCAAATACCAGCTTGGTCCACTTGACTCCCTACAAAAACGCGCCGTTCGTATTGTTAACGATCCAGGACTTACCGACAGGCTCGAACATCTGAGCCTGCGCAGAGACATTGGGAGTCTGTGCGTGTTGTACCGTCTCTACAATGGTGAGTGCTCTGCGGAACTGTTTGACATGGTGCCACCGTCTCTTTTCCTACACCGTACTACCCGCCGAAGAGAGAAGTTCCACCCACACCGACTGGACACCTGGCAGTGCTCAACGGTGCGGTTTTCACGTTCGTTCCTGCCCAGAACGTGTAAATTGTGGAACGAACTTCCCTCTGAGGTGTTCCCTAGGTGCTACAATATGGGGTTCTTCAAAAATGGCGTCAAAAGAGTCCTTCAGGGCTGGCAGCGCGTTGGCAACTCCCCTGGTGTTGCAAATGTTCATAGGCGACGGTGACCACTTTCCATCAGGTGGCCCGTTTGCTTGTCTGTCAATCTTAAGACATAAAAAAAAAAAAAAAAAAAAAACCTAAATTATATTGCCTCATAGAAATTACGAGGCCCCACATTACATTCTAACAGAAACGCGATATAACTGAACATTACCATTTGGCGACAAACAAATCAGATGCGGCGGTGGTGCTTACATCCTCTAGCTCAGACACCGGAACTTTACCACCAGTAGCACATTACCATCGAATGGGAACCAGGCTGCATTGAGTAATCTTTAAACTATAAATAGATTGCAAAATACGGTGGTGCCTGTAAAACATCACGTCACGGGAGCTCTACCAATAATATTTTTGACGCGAATCCGGCAGACTTAATGTTCAATATCACATTGATGGTAACTGAATTATAGTCAATTCAAGAAACGAATAATTCCTGTAGGGGTATTTGTAAGTGCAATAACGCAATGTGAGCAGAAGCGACCCTTGATAAAACTACGAAAACGTCGTAAACTCGTCACTACGAACGCTAATCGGCATACTGAGCGTGGCGATTATAGCATATCCCCAAAATAGGGCATCCTTGAAGGAGATTTTAGTAAAGCGTAACTTCACGCCTGTAATCTTCGAAGGGGTAGGCAGAGGCAAATGCATGCATTCAATCATACATGCAAACACCCACGACTCGCCGGTTACGTTTTGGCCCATGTAACAGGTGGCGAACCTGTTGCCATCTCCGGGCACATTACCAAACTCCGGGGTACTGGGAAACTTCCAGAAAATGGAAAAATCCCAATAAAAGCAGAGATAAAGGATTTTAAACCATTATCTCTAATATCCCCCGACCCGGGAATCGAACCCAGGACCTCCAGCGTAATAGTAGTGGCCTGCTACCACTACGCTACTGAGGAGATTTTAGTGCAGCAGTGATTTCAGCTGAAATTATGATGATATCGTTCCACAGAAATCCAACACCCGAGGAGCGTGGGGGCACTATATGGAAGCCATATACCCTGGATGACCAACATTACCTTGACATTGGGAAGGAATTAGTTCTTAAATCCCATTTCCATAAAGATCAAATTGATTTTTGGGAGCAAATCTTTGAAGAAAACAATTTGAAACATCTTGTTGGCAAACAATAATGTTAATTTAAGCTGTGAATTTAAGCTAGTATTTGTAAGATTTACATTAATTAATAACGATAATGAAATTATTATTTTTCTGTTAACACTCCATGCTGCAGACAAACACTTTTCACAAATCGTTTTTTTTTACTCTAACATTTTTTTTGTGTAATGGATGACGGTGGCAAATAAATACGCAGTTCACATCGATGGTGATTACTACAGTCGATGACTACAGCCTATAGACATTTGCACAAAAAAAATATTATGCTTCTGTGATAGCCATTACGGGCCGACGACCAGAACGATAGAGCTGAACCCTTCCTGTTCGCTGACGACAGCACCATATTATTTTCTAATAAAAACGTCAAAAATATCAAAGGAGACCTTAACTCCTCTTTGTCAGCTTTAATCAAGTGGCCTGAATGTAATAACCTTAAGATAAATCTAGAAAAAACCACAATAATGAACTTCGGGCAAAGAAAAAATTACGCACATAACTTGAACATAAATTACTTAGGGCAAAAAATAGAGTCAGTTGAAACCACAAAATGTTTAGGTCTATACTTGGATTTCAATGTAAAATGGAAAGCTCATGTCGATTACGTATGTAAGAAACTAAATAAATTGTCATACGCGCTCCGTATGTTGAGGAAATCTGTACCTCAAAAAACTGTCTTGACTGCCTATCATGGATACGTTTCATCAATTCTTAGATACGGCGTTATATTTTGGGGGAACTCCGTACACAAAGATTATACATTCAGAGCATAGAAACGGTGTATAAGGTCTATGTGTAATATTAAACCACGTGATTCATGCAAACCACATTTTAAAATTCTTCATATTTTAACATTACCATGCCTTTACATATTGGAGTCCAGCATATTTGTGAAGTGTAATTTAGATCTATTTCATATCCAAACTAGAGCGCGCAGGAAAGACCAGCTTTGTACAATAAAATGGAAAACCCATTTGTATAAACAAAGTATATTCGTTAAAGCTCCTATAATATATAACAAGCTGCCCTCAACGATCCGTGCCATTTTTGAGGTGACGATATTTAAGAGGAAACTCCATAATTTCCTTGTTGATTTTTCATACTATAATCTTAATGACTTTCTAAATGATGACCTATTAAAATAATGTAATTAATTCCTGTGACATTTGTATTTCTAATAATTATTGATTAAAATTTTATATGATTGATTATTGTAGACATGTTTGATTGTTAATAGTTATTATTATTATGTTTTTTTAATCTCAATTTGATAATATCATTGTACTTATTGTATGCCCATTAGAGGCAAGAATATGAAGGACGCTTATATTACATTTAGATCTTGTATTTATCTTGTACTCATGTTCTACAATAAATGTGATTTCATTTCATTTCATTAAAAAAAAATAAAATTGAATGGATCGTGACCGAAGGTCAATTATCCGAGATAATGACGTCTACCATTGTTACTGACACAAATGCGTCCATTGTGGTAGTTTTTATACTGATTACTGCAGTTTTTCTCGGCAACTACAGTAAAGCTATAATTTTCTAAAATGGACACATCGGTTGCGTCGACAGAGTGTTAAAATAAAATCGTATCGTAAAATCGTATAAATATTAATAAATGCGAAAGTATGTATGTTTGTTTTTAGGCACTTCTTCACGCAAAAACTGCTGAACCGATTTTCATGAAATTTTGAGTTTTTACGGGTTACGCGAAAAGTAGGCGGAGGTGCGGGAAACAGCTAGTTAATATTATAAATGCGAAAGTTTGTGAGTATGGATGGATGGATGTTTACGCCTAACCCGCGCTAGCTTAGTTTTTTTTTTCGTTTTGACTCTCATCCACACACAGCCTTTTTCTTATATCTTCATGCCAAACCATAGAGCAACTCGGCCCTCGGGTCGCGGCGGACCGGAGAGGAATTACCTACTCCTCTAGCGTTTATTACCAATGCAAAACAGTCTGCCATTTTTTGCGGGGTGTACTCAACTACTACGATTTTACTGGTGGTAGAGCTTCAGTGACGGAGCTCGCGGGCGTAGGCACCACCGCATTACCTAATATACTTGCCGCTAAATGGTAGTGTTCAGCACTATCGTGTTCCGATCAGGTGGTAATGTAAGGCCCTGTAATTTCCGGCACAGAGGCATAACACCTTAGGCCTCAGGAGTGTTAACGCATCTGCATTTTGACCGTGGTCTTCGTGTGGGTGTCTATAGGCTGCAGTCATAATCAATTAACAGCAATGTGAACTGCATGCTTGTTTGCCAAGCCCATTACATAAAAAAAAAACAAAACTCATACCTTGACTTTAACAAAATGCATAAACAATTTCACGCACACATTTATATATCTGAGCGACAGGCATAGAACGACTTGGTCTTGTACTTTAACAGAGGGGGAAGCCTGCATATGGCTACTCCCCTCCGATCCGCCGCGGCCGGTGGCCCGTGTTGCACTATTTTCTAAACTAATAGATTTTAAGTGAATATGTAGTTTCTTACTGGTGGTAGAGCTCCTGTGATGGAACTCGCGAGCGTAGGCACCACCGCATTATCATATATCCTTGCCGAACACTGTCGTGTACCGGTCAGGTGGTAATGTACGGCCCTGTAATTTCCGGCACAGGGGCATAACACCTTAGGACTCAGGAGTGGTAACGCATCTGCATTTTGACCTTGGTCTTTGTGTGGGTGTCTATAGGCTGCAGTCATCACTTAACATCAATGTGAACTGCATGCTTGTTTGCCACTTCTATCACATATTTTTTTTTTTTTAAAAGTCCACTAACTTTGATAGAAAAGGGATTGGATAGGAAAAAACGTCTCCAATTACCGCTCAGTCCTCGACATAATATCCGAGAGTCCAGCGTGTGTCTGTGAGGACTTTATTTGATTATTCGGTAATTTCCTGCACGGGAATATGCCGCGCGGATGGGGAACAGAGAAATTAACTTCGTTATGTACAAAGTCCGTTTGAAAATGTGTTCACATTTTCTATGTGATGTAGATTATTATTTTAATACGTAATCTATAGTTATATTATATCATTATAGCGATAATAATAATAGAATAATAATAATGGAAACCCATTATACGTCCCAGTGCTAGGCATGAGTCTCTCCCATTTTTGGGTGGAGGCCTGGAGCTTACTCCACCATGCTGTTTCAATGCGGGTTGGAGATACGGGTTAATGGCCAACCCGCCGTCGGATGTTTTTCAAACCGCCCATAAGGCCTCCGACAAGGTTTAACGACTGCTATCTGTCGACAACAACCGGGACCGATGGCTTAACGTGCCCACCGAAGCACGGCAACGCGCATTTTTAATTTGCCATTATCGGTCACCCATCACATACCCGACCGCACCCGTATCGCTTAACCGAATAGATCACTTACGATCTACACCAGCCGCGGAGCCATGCGTGCTTCTATTCTTTAATTCAGTTATTCGTTTCTTTTTTTAATGAGAACCATAATTATGATTATAATAATGTGGTGTTGCATGAAGTAGCTACCTTTGCCACAAATCGGGGCCTATTTAATGTATTAATTAAAGGAAACAAGCTTGCAGTTCACATGGATGTTAAGTGATGATAGCCTATAGATATCTACACAAAAACCAGAGGTCAAATATAATATAACAACTAAGGTGTCAGGGGTGACCATAGATGTAGATAATAAATCTATGGGGGTGACAATATTATTATATTATTAATAATATTATTGTCACCCCTGACACCGTGTAGATCGTTAGTTGTTATGTCATTGCAATATTTATCACGGGCCATACAATTCATTACATTTGATTTTGTCTTTTTTAGTACTATTAATTTCAATCTTATCTTAATTTGGATTCTACTATTTAGTACACACAGTTTTACGACACACGAATTGTAGTCCTTATAAAACATAACAGGCAAATATTTTTTTCGTAGTATATGCTCTACGCAGATCTATAGGGTACTGCTCGGTAAAATAAAATCACAATAAAATTGTTTCTTATTCGATTTACGGTCCTTCAGTTTTTAACGTAAGTATTTTTATGAGAATCAAAGTAGTCGACATAGCCCACCTAGTGGCAGTGAGCAGGGCACATAGCTGACTGAATAATCATCGTCATCCCTCCCTCCGCACATGAAGCGTAACAGAGGAAGGGAATGGTTCAGGGGTCGAGGAAGTCCTCATTCCCCGGGCCTATCTGCCCTCGAAGCGTCGTGGGCGTGATCTATGGAAGGGGGATACTGGTACGCAGGGAAACTCACTGAGTGAGGCCAGATATTTTTATAATTTTTCAAATTATTTTTTGGTTACCTTTTTAGCCCTTTTGTTTGTTTTGTATGTTTTTTTTTACTTCTTTTTCCCGTTTTATTGGGCATATTTTTTTCTCTCACTTCAGTGATTCCCCAGCTCACCGCTTACAACTGGTTGAAGATAATAAGGTTTGGTATGGTAAGGGGTCACACGTCCGCGCCATGGCTCTAGCCTAAGCCGGACGCCGCATCCGCGGGCCCGGACGACGACTTGCTCGAAGAACCGACAACCGTTATGACAGAAGAGTTCTCGAGTGGCGGACGACGAAACGTAAGCCCACAAGTTAATTTTTAAGTAAGTAAGGTGCCAAACAAGCGTGCAGTGCGTTAATTCCGAAAAACTATAACCTGAGAATTTTCAAGTCTAGAGTGAATAGATAGATACCTTCTAGGCAAGCGTGCTTCATCTTCGACTACATCTTCACTTTCCATCAGGTGAGATGGTGGTCAAATGTTTTGTAAATAAATTTAAAAAATAACTTGTTATTTTTACATAATTAGGTATATAATTTACATATTTTTTAAAATAATTATTCGATTATAAATATTTGACAATAACAGGTAATTAAATTTCCATAGGTATGTAATGTCGGAGTCTAGTCAGTATTATTAAAGCGATTATACCCATTTGTTAATAGTACACCAGTTTAAGCATGACACCATTGTTTATGTCACAGAAGCAAAACAACATAGGCCTGTCCTTGAAAAAAAAAAAAGGTCAAGTGCGAGTTAGACTCGCGTGTTATAAGTTTTGTAATTGTAAACAAACCTCATTTTAACCATAGGTAAATACCATAGATAACCATAGATTTTTTTTTTTGTTATTATGACATCGCTATTACGCATATAGCCAGTGTCAAGTAAAACGATATTTCATATTTATGCAGCGTAAAAGTTAGTATAATATAGTCATCAAGTATAATATGTAAGTATCAAGTACATAAGTTATCAAGTGTAATATGTCAGTCAAGTGAGTTACAATCAAGTTATTCGAGTAAAGCGATGGCTACTTTACCAGAACATTTACAATGTAGTTTTGGAGGCAACCTGAATGGTCGTATTTTCGCACTGTTATTCTATTTCACTATACACGGGCACTGTAATAAACCTGTATCAAACAAAATGCCACCAATTTTATTCAATATAACTTAAAAATACACCAAGAAAGTGAAATAAAATAAGAGCACTATACGCCTCTTTCAAGGTTCCCGCCAAAACTCTAACCATAGATTGAAGTACCTTTAATCTATAGGGCAAGAATTATTTCCATTTCTTTTTTTTACATTTTAGATTATATTGATTATTTTCCAAATATTATAATTGGCAATTATAGTAAAAAGTTTGTTGTTTTAATTAATTTTGTTTACGGAAACCTATAAGTACTATGCGTTCCACACAACGCCTATTTTTATCACAATAATTCTATTTATTATGACTTTGAATACCGATGACGTATGAAGTTATGATAGGTACTGATTTCCAATATACTGTGGCAACATTCGGATAATGCACTCATTAAACAGTGGTCTGCCACATCCCAGAGGTTTAATGAACTAGGTGCGTTGAAGTAAAAATCTTAATATATAGGTACCTATAATTCTTAAGTGCATGTGTAATATACACATGTACTGCCTCCTAAACAGCTGGATCGTTTTGAATAAAATCCCTACTACATATATTATATATTTCATTATATATATATATATATATATATATATATATATATATATATATAAGTGTATATATATATATATATATATATATATATATATAATATACATATATAATATAATATATAATAATATTATAAATGCGAAAGTAACTCTGTCTGTCTGTCTGTTACCTTTTCACGTCCAAACGACTGAACCGATTTTAATGAAATTTGGTACAGAGATAGAGTGGACTTTGAGAAAGACCATCGGCTACTTTTCGACATCCACGAGGGCGAAGCCGCGGGCAACAGCTAGTAATAAATAAAATACAATACGCTTACACTCACAGCCCACAGTAGATATAAACCTGTGTGCCGTTGCACACACACAACAAATACCCAGACCCGAAACAGACATCTGCAGGCTACACAGATACCTGTCCCGATGCGGGGATCAAACCCGCGACCCTTCGAATCAAACGGTCATCTCACACCGCTGCACCAACCGGTTTGTCAAATGATTTTTTTGTGTATGTTTGTTCGCATGTATGTATGTTCATTCATAAATTATATGTTATTTAACTATACTAATTCTCAGGAAATTCGAAGTTTGCCGGGACCGCTAGTATATAATAATGTATAATATAATATCGCATACTCTCATCCAGTAAACAAGGAGTTGTTAAACTGATCTGCGCTATGCTGTAACGCCATTCGGATAAAAAATGCTATAATGAGGAAACCACTTATTCTGGCATTGGGCATTGATACGGTCAAGTCAGTCTCTTGGTATAATTGTGGTGATGCGATGGTGTTTTAATGTTTATGTAAAAATACCTAATGTGAATGTGAGTATATATATATGTGTATCCTTGTCTGTAAATCACAATATAAGTTTTTTTTTCTTGACATTTTTTTTTTGTTGAATATGTAGTTATTATTTATTTGTTCCGCTTATCTAGCACAATACGTAGTAAATAAAAATCCAGTACCTACTCCCGCATATTTTCATTAAGAATTACAAACCCTATATTAAAATATTACTTATGTTCAAATTCTTAACATCTCTTTTGTTTCTATACTATCGGCTACCAGAGATATAGGTATAAAATCTTTTAGCAGTAGTTAGTTCTATTGAGAATTTTCCATTTTATGAAAGATTCCCAGTGCCCCGGAGTTCAATTCAACAGGCTTACCACCTGTTACATGGGCCAAATCGTAACCGCCGAATTGTGGGTGCTTGTATGAATGAAGGCATGTTACCTCTGCCTACCCCTTCAGGGATCACAGGCGTGAAGGTGTGTATATCTATATACACATTCTACACGCCACACGCCTCAAGGGGAATGGCAGAGAGCGTAGAGCGCCAAATATTCGCACAGTAGCGTGGAATCAAGATTTTCACATAAAATACGTCCTTAAATTAAAAAAATACAATTGAAACTCGTCCATACAATGTCCATACAATTTTTGAGAGAGAATCAGATCCCAACTTAGGCTTGGCAATAGGACCACCCTGGAAGTGTACCCCTCTATAAAAAAAACAAATCGGTCTACAATTAATGGAGTAAGACGTTTAGTTTTTAGTGATAAGAGTTAATATAATATGTATTTTCCAATGCCAACAACTGCACTTATAATATACGTGTGAATTTATATTTATCATTAAAATATTTATTATAATAGATTACTATTTTTTAATTAACACTTAATTCATTTTCATTGCGTCATTCAGCAATTCTAAGTGTTTTTCTTTCTAACAACTTTATGGAAATATATTCCCTGATTTTCACTCACCCTATATCTAGCGGGTTGGCCACTAACCCGTATCTCGACCAATCCGCATTGGAGCAGCGTGGTGGAGTAAGCTTTTTGACCCCAAAAGGGGGAAAGAAGCCCAAAAAGGGGAGAGACTCGTGCCCATTATTATTATTATATCTTTGTAAAACTTAACAGCGTAATGGGCGATTACACACGTTACGAAAAACCGGCCAAGTACCTACCAGCAGAACTCATGTTCACAAACATGAGTTCTACTAGTACTTGGCCGGACACAATTAAGAGATTAACAGCTTGTTAGCAATTTCGAAAATTCCAATTTTAGTGATAATTAATTATGATATTGCTATTGTTGAATACCGAGAATTGTAAATATTTTTTTACATGTAATTAAAAGTACTAAAATCAAATTGAAAATTAGACTCAATTACAATACGACACAATACTCATAGATTTGATAGAGATACTATGTTTCATAGTCGCTAGGGTAATCTTCCTTAATATACGCGTAATATATATGTCTAATAGACTTTTTATAAGTTTTTCTATAATCTCTACATACAGAATAATTTTCTGCATTCTCTCAGGTATATCTTAAAACAGGTGAAGCGTAAACTACTATGTAAATATTTAACTATCCGGCCTTGACATTTTTTACCTCCTACTATTTTTGATACGAACTCACATTAATTTAAACTTTATCTGTTTACTATTCATATCACAATACGTTATGGCTAGGTGGGTTCTTTCCGCTACAAGCACACTTTGTTATTGTGGAAAAACCGGTCCAGTGCGTGTCGGGCTACGCGCAATGAAGGGTTCCGAATTTTTTAGGTTTGATTTATGTAATGAAAAAATGAATTAATATTTTCTATGGAGTGGTTCAAAAATTTAGAGTATTTAAAAATCCATAACTGAATAATATATCTTTATGCAATATATGCAAGTGACCTATAACTTCTCCTCTGATATTTTCTGTAAGCTCTAAAATAAAAATAAAAATATTATTTTTTACATATAGAACACAGATTCACTTATTGCAAATAATGTTTTCTCTGTATATTTTTCATCATTTTAAAAACCATTTTCTCTATTTTCAGGCTCTTGAATAAAAACAAAAAGATGGTTCAGGTTAAAGTGTCCGAAGGTTTATTAGAAGGAGAACTAAATGACAATGACTACGGTGGAAAATTTTACAGTTTTAAGGGTATTCCTTATGCTCAGCCACCAATTGGTCACTTAAGATTTAAGGTAATTACACTATGCCTATTAAGATAATTAAACTGCATCTTTAGAATGAAAAATCAAATTTTAATAGTCAAATCAATCTGCGTAACAGATTTTTTTAGCATTGATCCCCAGATAAGTAGATTAATAGTAGTAGAGTCATACCCCAATTTCGCAATATTTGTTCTAGGCTCCGCAAACACCTAAACCATGGAAGGGTGTGAGAAGCGCAAAGGAGCATGGTCCTGTACCTTGTCAAATGGATGTATTTTTCACACACAAGATTCAAGGGAACGAAGACTGTCTGTATCTTAACGTCTATACACCAGACATATCCTCCTCTAAAGCATTACCCGTAATGTTTTGGATTCACGGTGGAGGGTTCATGAGCGGCAACGGCAACGATGATTTATATGGACCAGAATTCCTCGTAAAGCATGGAGTAGTTCTCGTTACTATCAACTATCGTCTTGAAGCATTCGGGTTCCTGTCCTTAGACACTGAAGAAATTCCAGGAAACGCCGGTATGAAAGATCAAGTGGCAGCCCTGAGATGGGTCAAAAAGAATATCAGCAATTTTGGCGGCGATCCAAACAACATAACTATTTTTGGAGAGAGTGCAGGTGGAATGTCCGTCTCTTTCCATCTTATATCACCGATGAGTAAGGGCTTATTCAAGAGAGCAATCACGCAAAGTGGCAGCTGTCCTTCTTGGTGGGGAACTCAAGATTTGGCTCGTGAAAGAGGAATAACAGTTGCTAAAATGTTGGGATGTGAATCTGAAGATGACGAAGAACTCGTCAAGTTCTTTAAAAGTATACCAGCTGAATCACTTATCAATATTAAAGTTCCCATAACGTACCATGAACGAGCTAGAACATCAACAAATCTGTTTTTCGCTATTGTCAGCGAAAAGAAGTTTGGTGACAATGAAAGATTTTTTTACGGAAATGTGTATGACGCTCTCAATAATGGAATACACGAAGGAGTTGAAGTTATGAATGGTTACGTTGAAGACGAAGGATTAGTTTTCTTTGTAGGTGACCAAAAACTTGAGACTTTAATTGACGAAGCAAATCAGTATCCAGAATTCTTCGTACCCAAGGATCTCACTACATCTCAAAATGTTTATAATCAGTTAGAAATAGGAAAGAAAATGAAAAGATTTTATTTCCAAAACAAAAATGTGAACAAGGATAATTTTGAACAGCTGGTTAAGTTTATAGGCACAAACATGTTTGTATACGGCGCAGTGACTTTCCAAAAGATGTGTGCAAAACGCAACAAAAACACAACTTATTTGTACAAGTTCAGTTGCAAGTCTGAAAGGAATATGATGGTTCATGTGCTGGGAGTATCCAGTATTATTAGAGATAGACCTGTAGTTTGTCACGCTGATGACGTAGCTTACATATTCCCCATAAAAGTATCTCCACAAAAAGTTGACACGAATTCAAGGGCGTTCAAGATGGTTAATATGGTCTCCAAATTATGGACAAACTTTGCTAAATTCGGGTAATTATAATAATGTTTTTACAATTTGGTCATCGTAAAATACTTTAGCGTATGCTTAATTAAGCAAGTAATTTTGCTACTTTTACCTCCCCCGACACTTTGAATTGAAAATTAAATGGTGAGTGTCCGGCGACGAAAATGTTGGACTAAACATTTTATATCTGCCAGCGGTTTTGCCCGCGTGGGTGTCGTTTTATAAATAACTATGTTTTTTCTTAAAGTCAGCTCTATATCTCTACATCTCTGATATATATCTCTGAACTCTACTGCGAACAACTGATGAGATTAAAGCAAGAAGTTGAGAGAAAGCGGCCGGAATTGATCAACAGAAGGGGTGTGGTGTTTCATCATGATAACGCTAGACCTCACACATCTATAGCCACTCAGCAAAAATTAAGAGAGTTTGGCCGGGAAGGTGTTAATGCATCCGCCGTATAGTCCTGACCTTGCACCTTCAGATTTCCACCTGTTTCGATCTCTTCAGAATTCTTTATGCAATGTTAGGTTAAGGTGACTTGTCTGATTGGTGCGATTTGGCCTCTGGCGTACCGCAAGGCGGTATATTGTCTCCTCTTTTGTTTTCATTATTTATAAACTCCCTTACTGAACGCCTCAATTGTTCTTACCATTTGTATGCCGATGATTTGCAGCTTTATGCTCAGACTGATCCAGACAAATTGGATGACGCCATAACAAATTTGAACTTTAACTTGCAACAAATATTACTCTGGTCTAATCAATTTGGTATAACGGTGAATGTCTCCAAATGTCAAGCCATTATTTTGGGTAGCTCGTACTTTGTGAATAATATTGATATAAATAACCTCTCGCATGTTGCATTCAATGGCTTGCTCATTCCATTCTCACAAGAAGTTAAAAACCTGGGTTTGTATATGGATTCCACACTGAATTGGAATAAGCAAGTCACTCATGTGAGTAAAAGTGTAACAGCTTCGCTACGGTCTCTATACCGGTTTAAATTTTTTTTGCCTTCTAAGACCAAATCACTTCTTGTTCAATCACTTTTGCTCCCCATACTCGATTATGCTGATGTTTGCTATCCTGATCTATCTCAAGAATTTCTAAATAAACTGGATCGTATTTATAATAATTGTATACACGCTTTATTTTCAATTTACGCAAATTTGATCATATCTCTTCCTACCGCTGTAAGTTGAAATGGCTGCCTATTCGACAGCGTAGATCCATCAGATAATTATGCTTGTTATACTCTATCATTAACGATCCAAACTCTCCTGATTATCTCAAAAGCAAATTTCAAATCCTGGGTAACTCTCATGATCTCTGTCTTCGTTCTTCTAATTATCTCACCCTTATCATTCCTTTTCACCGAACAGGTTTCATGTCTAACTCTTTCACCATTTCGGCAATAAAGCTTTGGAACGCACTCCCCGTGGACATCAGAAAAGCTACGACTAAATTATCGTTTAAACGAAAGCTACGTGAGCATTATTTGAGGATGCTTTGAGTTTTTTGTACATTTGTGACAGTTATCTACATGTTCTTCACGCTATGTCTGCTTTGAGTTTACTATTTTTCGTTGCATTTATTTAAATATTTTTATAGGTATTTAGGTATATGTATTTGGATATATATGTGTATATGTGTTATATATATATATATGTATTTATAAAAATATATATTTAGCTTATATATATATATGTATGTATTATTTCGGTTTAAGTAATATATTCCATATAACAATAGGTCTTCTTGTGTTTGTTACTTTTAAAAATGTTATTTATACTTATCTTTAGTCGTTATAACTAGATTAGATTATTTGCAATGTTCTGCACCTTTTTAATGTTTTCTATACAACTCAAAGGTTGACTGGCAGAGAATGCTACTTAGCATTAAGTCCGCCTCATGTTACATTTTTGTGCTTGAAAGTATAAATAAATAAGCATCACGAGAGGACTGCCAAATCCACTTGTCGCGGTATTTTGATGAGAAGTCCCAAATTTTTTATAGCAATGGAATCATGTCACCTACAAGATGGCAAAAGGTTATCGAACAAAATGGTACATACATACTTTAGTTAAATTTAAATAAACTATATTAAAAAATGTTTTGAATTATCTTAAAAAATGCGAAGAAACTTTTTCCCCAACCTAATATTAAGTAGGGAAGTAGGGATTGAATAAAATTTGCCTTTAGTTATTGGGCGCAGTATGAAAGCGCCAACTAATTTTATAAAAATGTAAATAAAAAATAACTTCACAAAAGAATACCGATTTTAAAAACTAGATAATTGCATCATTAAAAGCAGAATAGAGATTTAATCCCAAAAAGCAATGCACGTCATACTCTTTCAACATTCAGAAGCCATATATCTTCAGTTTAGGTAATTGACGATATTTTTATTAAGAGTTTAATATATTTCAATTTTTAAGATAAATGTCGATAAGCTTACGCGTAGGATAACCTAAAACAGTTTTTTGTCAATATATTTCTGTATTACCTATCTCGTAATCGTAGCTCCTTGCGGTTACTGTGAGTTCCAATTTGAGCTAAATATGCAAATTTGCACATAAATTAGGAAACACAACTAAAACTCTGTAAGTCCAACTTTTAACCAACCTTTTCGACTCAAGAATTTTTAAAATCAGTCGACAGTTGATCGGTAAACATACATTCATTCGCTTTTTTGGAATGAGTTATAAATTATGTTTCATGTACTAATTAAAATGTTATCTCCTTACAGGAATCCCACTCCAGACAACAGTCTCGGTGTAACATGGAAACCTTATACTCAGGAGAATGAACACTTTTTGACGATTGATGAAAAGCTCGTATTAGGCACCTCACCCGAGCGAGAAGAAATTACATTTTGGGAGAGCATTTACAGAGATTATGATCCAAATCTATCACATTAGATCAACATTTAGTCCAACATTGAAAACAAAATGAAGATGTCTAGGATTCTATCAGTTTAAAAGATAAAGTGGATTTTAAAAACCATTTTTGGTTCACGTTCTAAAAAACTTGCTCCAATTCTATCCAGTGACAAGTCTCGATACCTGACTGATGACGGCGAAGTAATAACTCGCTGGAATGAGCATTTTAGTATCTTTCTAAATGTACTTAATTATTATGTAGAGTCTGCACAAGGGAAACATACTTACAATAGTAATAATAGCAGTACAATAATGCATTCAGGATTGTTTACGACTGACGACGATAAAATGGTTTTGTAAGAGTTCAATAGATGGCGTTGCAGCATTTTACACCCCAGTACCATTTTATGCACTGTGTTACGAATGTAAAATGTCAGATAAAATTAAGTTTAGTATTAGTACGCATTTGTGTTTTTTTATATCCCAAACCCATTCAGTGACAATGAACTTAGGGCAAGCAGATCACGTAGTGTAGCTAGGCCATTAACAAGGATGCTGATGGGTCTCCCAAAACACTGCAGTCCATCAAGTATGATTTCGGAATTCACAGTGAACAGTTTCCATGCCATTCTTCGTCACAGAATTCCTTCAGTGATGATTCCTTCAATGACACTGGATCAGTCTTCATATGGGACTGTATGGTTCTTCTTTATTATAATAGTAATTAATGTATTAAACAACAAATTATAAATAATTATGTAATGGAAGTGACAAACAAGCACGCAGTTCACATTGATGTTAAGTGATGACTGTGGGTGTTTATGCCTATGTTTATAGGCATAAACACCCACACAAAGACCAAGGTCAAAATGCAGGTGTGTTACCACTCCTGAGGCTTAAGGTTTTATGCCTCTGTGCCGGAAATTACAGGGCCGTACATTACCACCTGACCGGAACACGATAGTGCTGAATGCTACCATTTAGCGGCAAGCATATTAAATAATGCGGTGGTGCTCACGCCCGCGAGTTCCGTCGCTGGAGCTCTACCAATATTACAACGAATCTACTAACACTTAGTTTTTTTAAGCTTTTCCTAACAAATAATTGATGTTTCCAACCCTTATTTATTTTGTATACACACATACTAATGACTAATACAAAACAGTATTTTCAACACGAACTATATGAGAACTGTGCACCATTAACAAAAAGAGAGCAAGGCTCTGTACCGGCAATCACATTACCACCTCACCGGAACACGATAGTGCTGAATACTATCATTTAGCGGGAAGTAGCTTAGGTAAATTTTTTCTTATGTTACAGATGTGGCTTGTTTGCCACATCTGTAACATAAGAAAATGCAGTTCACATTGATGTAAAGTGATGACTGCCTATAGACATCTACACAAAAACCAGGGGTCAAAACGCAGATGCTATGCCACCCTTGAGACATTAGGTGTTCTGTCTCTGTGATAGTTATTACGGGGCCAAATGCGGTGACGCTAACGCATGATGCTAATGTCGAAAAAAATGCAGTGACGATAACGCCCGCGAGCTACGTCACTGGAATTCTTCCACCAGTAATATTGTTTCATTTGATTTTCCAGGAGATGACCGTTTGATTAATTACGTAACGTAACCTCACCTCAATCCCAATAGAAAAAAAAACTCAATAAATCCAAAGATAAAGGATTTTACACCATTATTTCTGATACTACGCTGGAGGTCCTGGGTTCGATTCCCGGGTCGGGGACTATCAGAGATAACGGTTTAAAATCCTTTATCTCTGGTTCTGTTGGGATTTTTCCATTTTCTGGAAGTTTCCCAGTACCCCGGAGTTTGATAATGTGCCCGGAGATGGCAACAGGTTTACCACCTGTTACATGGGCCAAAACGTAACCGGTGAGTCGTGGGTGTTTGCATGTATGCTTGAATGCGTGCATTTACCTCTGCCTACCCCTTCGGGGATTACAGGCGTGAAGTTACGTTTTATTTCTGATAACCCGGGAATCGAACCCAGGACCCAGTAGTAGTGTCCTGCTACCACTAGGCTACCGAGGCAGTTCACGTTACGTAATTTAACAAATTCTCAGGTTATCTTCAAATTGTTTGCCACTCCATAATACCACATACAAAAATACTGATAGCTGTAATTATTGTGTGATAAATGTGTTGTGATTCTTTTGAAAACAATCGCAAAGATAGAATATCATACAGTCTATAATATTATTATTCCTATATTACTCATGTGACTACTTGTACAAAGTTCATGTTGTGTTTTTTAAAGAGTCATACATCCTTGATCTAAATCGAGGCGATCGGCTCGTTTCGACTTCGTAGAGCGTTATCTCTGTTGCACACTGCCTAGTAAGCATTGACGGTCCGGTATTGGCCAAAACTCGACCAAAATGGTCGTCAAACGTCAAATAGGTACGGTGCGAAAGAGATAACGCTCGCAAACTTCGTAACCATCAGAAATTATGCAGTCCGTCAGGTCCCGGAGATTTCCAATTCGTCATGAGACGGACTGTATTGGCTACATCTTCTTCTGTTATACGAGTAGTTATTGAATTCATTTCTTGAATTGGTTTCCACGCTTTTAAAACATCCAGCTTTCAACATCTGGTCGGAACCCGTCGATCACTCTCGGAGTGACTGATGCTCCGCCAAAATGCTAACATGGCGATCATCTGGCCCGAATTGGTCAGCCAATCCATGGATAAGCTGCTCCCATATTCCATAGATACTCCTTTGATCACTTTGGAACATTTTTTTTATATAATGGAAGTGGCAAACAAGCATGCAGTTCACATTGATGTTAAGTGATGACTGCAGCCTATAGACATCCACACGAAGACCAACGTCAAAACGCAGATGCGTTACCACTCCTGAGGCCTAAGGTGTTATGCCTCTGTGCCGGAAATTACAGGGCCGTACATTACCACCTGACCGGAACACGATAGTGCTGAACAATACCATTTAGCGGCAAGTAAATTAGGTAATGCGGTGGTGAATACGCCCGCGAGCTGCATCACTGGAGCTCTACCACCAGTAAAAAATTCTATTTTGTTCGTACCAGTCAACACGTAACCCGTCTTTATAACGTCTGAATAAACTTTCTACTTTAGGACGTCAATGTGCTCAAGTATGATGTGTGAGGCGAACTGGATAGTCCTGGGAGCTGACTTCAGTCCTTAAGAACGCCTGCCTCACAAAGAGCACACTTGGGCATGTATTGCCCATAGAGTGTTCTGGCACCGGTGATACGCCGTTCGATCCGGCACTGACAGACTGGTGCAGTAATATTGCCTGGTAACAGTGAATTCAGAGCACACACTAGCGCCACATTCCATTTATGTATATTTATAGGTTACCGGGACAAACGTGGCCTATCCGCGAGCAAAATTGACCGATATTGACGAAGAGCATACTCCAAGGAGCATCCTCATTATGTCCACGAAGCGACATACTCGTATTTGCATTGATGTCTCTGTGATTAATTCGGTCAAAACTGGTAGCAATCACCGAATGGTTAGAGGCACACTGAATATTAATGTCAAGCTGGAAAGATCCCGGCTAATGAAGTGTACTTTCCGACCAGCACCTGCCCAAATCCAAAACCCCGAGAGCTTCCAACTCAAACTAAAACTCTAACTCGATTCAAAATCGCTTCGAATGCCTGAGTGATTGCGTAGATGTGGACAATACAATAACAGACATCGCTATCTATGATATAGGTGGCCTTGCGGCTAATGTTAATTGCACCCGTACGAAGCCGGAGCGAGCTGCTAGTAGTAGTATAAACAAACGTAGGTGAATCATCACACTACGAAATAGGTATTATGATTAGGAATGTGTTCGGTCATCGTGACTATCGTATTATTATCATGAGCGCGTATTTTGTATCTCGGTTAACATGGTGATAGAACCGTAAGTGACTTAACGAACTACATGTCGCCCAAATAACCCGACCATATCCACGAACGATTTTCTATCAGTGATCGGGCAAGGAACACATTTCAAGGAATACAACCATTTCATGAAATCCTCAATCATTTTATGATATGCTTAATTTAATGATATGACTACGAGGTCACCCGCTATTTTTGCAGAAAGTTAAGTGAGTTAAAGTTAGTGGCAGAAATAGGTACACTTAGCAGAACAGGAAATTATGCCAGAATATTCCAAACCACCAAAAGCCCACCAAATAGCGAAACTAAAGTGGCAGTGGGCAGGGCACATAGCTCGCAGAACTGATGGCAGAACAGTTCTGACGAAGCGTAGGCAGGCCCCCACGAGGTGGACCGACGACCTGGTGAAGGTCGCGGGCAATCGCTGGATGAGGGCGGCCCAGGACCGTTCGTTGTGGCATTCTTTGGGGAAGGTCTTTGTTCAGCAGTGGACGTCTTTTGACTGAAATGATGATGATGATGATGCCAAAAAAGGGGGAACTGGCTACGACATAATAATATATAATATAGATTGATGACTATTACCCGGTAAATTATTATTCAGAATGTAGAAGTGTCGTTTCAGGCCGAAAATATTTGAGTAGAGTTGAATTTCCTCGGATATCCACGGAAACCTATTTAATGCAAACGGATCCATCCTATTTAATGCAAATATATACATATTTTTTTTTTTAAACGGATTCGGAAACGGATTCGGATATCGGGCACATCAGTAGTTTGGATAGCGATGTAAGTATACTTACTATAATATCTACAAAAATAAGGAGCTGTTTAACTGTTTTGGGCTATACTGTGTCGCCATTCAGATAAAAAATATTATAAATAATTATGTACCTAACCACTTATCCATTAATTCAGTATTGGGGCAGTCAGTGACCGGTCTGTAGGCAAATTTGTGTTGTGGCGATGCGATAGTGTTTAAACATTTATGAAAAAATACTACATTCGGTAAGTTTACATTTATGTGTATCCCAACTCTGCAAATAACTATTATTAATTGCTGATCCGGCTAACTTCGTATTGTCTCCTAATTAAATAAGATTCAAAACTCATTTAATCACTTAGAAATATTAAAATTTGCTTGTGATATGTCAAAAAACACAAAAAAAGGAATTGAATAACAATTGATGCATTCATATATACTTTTTTTTTCTCTTTTCTTTTATATTATATGTAGGTATGTATGTTGTGTGTTGTCAGGTCAATAAATATATTTCTTCTTGTTCTTCTATATAATATAAAACTTGCAATATTTTGTATGGAAAAATGAAATTCTTGATTTTACTATTTCCTTTGGAAGTTCTTCATATTTTTTTCATTGTTACTGGTAATTTGATGCCATTTTCAGTTATCAATTTTTTTTTCAGGCTCTAGTACCAAATCTGCAAAATGGTTCAAGTTAAAGTATCTGAAGGTGTATTGGAAGGATATCTAGCTGACAATGAATACGGTGGAAAATTTTACAATTTTAAGGGTATTCCTTACGCTCAGCCACCAATTGGTGACTTAAGATTCAAGGTAAATGCACTACACGTTTAAATAATAAATCTAATTTTAATAAGCGGATATATCTGCTTGAAATACATACTTAGTCATCAGACTGATAGAACACTTTTAGCAGTATGCACCATACTATAGGAAATACTATTTTTTTATGTAATGAAAGTAGCAAAATAGCATGCAGTTCACATTGATATTAAGTGATGACTGCAGCCTATAGACACCCACACAAAGACCAGATGTCTAAATGCAGATGCGCAGATTGCGCCGCCATGGTGTCGGTGAAATATAGCCCTAAGAAAAGTATACAAGGTCAAGTTTTTGTAGGTTATAATACTCATACTTATCGCCACTTACTATGTAGTAGGGCGCGCAATTGAGACCTATTTGAGTAGGTTTCCCTTTTTTTAATACCTATTTCGAATCGGTACTAAGCAACCTGTATTAATATTTACCATGATTCACCAGTCGTTGTGTAATATATAAATCATTCTTTAAAAAGAATGAGTCTATAAAAGTGGCACCTTGGATCGTTACTATGGACTTTACATAGACACTTTCGTTATGGCACCTTAAAAAACAACGAAAAAAAATGTTTGGAACTGACTATTATTTACAGATAAAGCCATTAGCAACTATCAACGAACTTTGACCATTTACAATACTAAGCTGCATGTGTGTATCTTGACGACAAGTACCTTATGGGGTAGGCAAAGAGTGTAAAGCGCCAGATATCCTGGTCTGTACACACCTCCCGTACTTCTCCTACATTCATCATTCTCTTCACACATGCACGCCGATTCCTAAGATAGTCGAGTCAAGGTTGAGTACCAATTTATGCCACTATTTATGACTGATTACACTTCTACATAATCACTTATTCGTAGTTCATATTTGCAATATCTGTTGTAGGCTCCACAACCACCTAAACCATGGGAAGGTGTGAGAAGTGCGAAGGAACATGGTCCCATAGCGTGTCAATACGACGTATATTTTTCAAGACAGCTTCTAGGCAGTGAAGATTGTCTGTATCTTAATGTCTATACACCAGATTTATCCCCATCTAAACCATTACCAGTAATGTTTTGGATTCACGGTGGAGGGTACATGTGCGGCAATGGGAACGATAACTTATATGGACCAGAATTCCTCGTAAGGCATGGAGTTGTTCTCGTTACTTTCAACTACCGTCTTGAAGTACTCGGATTCCTGTCCTTAGACACTGAAGACATCCCAGGAAACGCCGGTATGAAAGATCAAGTAGCAGCGCTGAGATGGGTCAAGAAGAATATCAGCAAGTTTGGCGGCGATCCAGACAACGTCACAATTTTTGGAGAGAGTGCAGGTGGAATGTCCGTCTCTTACCATCTTATATCACCCATGAGTAAAGGCTTATTCAAAAGGGCAATTGCGCAAAGTGGCATCTGTGCTTCTTGGTGGGGGACTCAAGACTTGGCTCGTGAAAGAGCAATAACAGTTGCTAAAATGTTGGGATGTGAATCTGAAGATGACAAAGAAATTGTTAAATTTTTAAAAAGTGTACCAGCTGAATCACTTACCAATATTAAACCTGCCATAACGTATCATGAACGAGCTAAACTATTCATTGGTCTGATTTTCGCTATTGTCAGTGAAAAGAAGTTTGGTGATAATGAAAGATTTTTTTACGGAAATGTGAATGACGCACTTAAAAATGGAATACACGAAGGAGTTGAGGTTATGAATGGCTACGTTGACGACGAAGGACTTTTTACATTTGTAGGTGTACAGGATCTTGATGCTTTACTTGACGAAGCAAATCAGTATCCAGAATTCTTTGTACCCAAAGACCTTTCTACATCTCAAACTATTTATAATCAGTTAGAAATAGGAAATAAAATAAAGAAGTTTTATTTCCAAGACAAAAAAGTGAACAAGGATAACTTTGATCAGATGGTTAAATATATGGGAACAACCGGGTTGGGTTACGGTGCAGTGACTTTCCAGAAGATGTGTGCAAAACGCAACAAAAATATTAACTACTTGTACAAGTTCAGTTGCAAGTCTGAAAGGAATTTGATGCCTCATCTGCTCGGAATAACGGGCATTACTAAAAACAAGCCTGTAGTTTGTCACGCAGATGACTTACTATATTTATTCCCATTTAAAGTAGCTCAACAAGAAATTGATACGAATTCAAGGGCGTTCAAGATGATTAATACGGTCTCCAAATTATGGACAAACTTTGCTAAATTCGGGTAATAATAACTAATATTTTGTATTTTTTTGGGCATAAATGGTGAAATATTAGAATATAAGATAACTATTTAATTTAACTGGAAACTACGCCGCCTCTTACAATTGATCACTCAATTGCTTGTTAAACTACGTTTAGAGTAGCGGGTATAGAGAATTTATTTTACGATTTTGTAGCCAGACCCAACCAAATTTATAAGAAAAATAAATAAGTAATTAGGAAATTTTTTTTTCAAAAAATAATGACTTCAGAATTTAGATAATCGCATTATTAAAACGTGAAAATTAAAAGAATACAGATTGAACCCCAAACAGCAATATTTACCTATATTTATTAGTCACACCATTTTTTTGTAACCATTTTTTATTGTTCGGAATTTGGAGCGAATTTCGATGAGTTACTTACCTATTCACGTCTATCGGTATATTTCTGTATTTATCTTTATTATCGTTTTTTTACGTTACGAAGGTGACAAGTAAATATGCAGTTCACATGGATGTCAAATGATAGCGGCAGCCAATAAAAACCTACATAAACCCCTGAGATCTTAGTGTTACTCCTCTGTGTAACTTATGTATCACAGGGACAATCATTACCGTCGAACCGGAACACTATAGTGCTGAACACTACCATTTGGCGGCAGATATAGGTTCCTAACCGGTAATCTGGTGGTATGCTCTTGAGTTTTTACACTTGTGAAAATAATTATCTTGTAACTCCTAACGTTACGTAGTCCTGTGGCTTCCAATGTGAAATCCTGATTTCCAAATGCAAATACGTACATAATAATGGCAACCCTTGATACGTTCCACCGGTGGTCACGAGTCTCTCCCCTTCTTGAAAGGAGGCCGGGAGCTTACTCCACCACGCTGCTCCAATGCAACCCGCATTGGAGCAGTGGAAATACGGGTTAGTGGCCAACCCGCTGTCGGATGTTTTCAAACCGCCCTTAAGGCCTTCGACAAGGTTTAACGACTGCTATCTATCGATAGCAACCGACAGCAATATGTACATAAATTAAGAAATTTCTACGTAAGCTCTGTAAGTCCACACACATTTTGAGTTCTTTCGATTTATCCATCCATCCATATCATCATCTAATCCCAACTTAGTGGCAAAGGCACCTTGGAAAACCCCTTTCGACCTAGGTGCTTTAAAAACCAGTCAATAATTGATGGGGTAATCGGTAAACACACATACTGGCCAACATAGACCCTTCTCCTTTTTTGTAGTGAGTTATATATTTTTTCCATATACTTATTAATATGTTATCTCCTAACAGGAATCCCACTCCAGACAACAGTCTTGGCGTAACATGGAAACCTTATACTCTGGAGAATGAACACTATTTAATTATTGATGAAAAACCCGTATTAAGCACCTCGCCTGATCGAGAAGAAATTACGTTTTGGGAAAACCTCTACAGAGATTATGATCCAAATCTATCACATTAACAACATTTAGTCAGGTCAATCTAAGAAATTAATTTATTTTATAAATTAAAAATTTGAGATGATCTAAGATTGTATTAGTTTAATAAACAATTAATCATGTTGTTGTTAAACGTTGTTTTACTTTGTTTCAAATAATTTCTTTCTGAAATACTTGGCCGACATTAGCCCACTTCCGTATTCATGACATTGGTTCACTTATTACTCGTTCGGTGAGCGAGCAGCGCGGCGACGGTTTACATCCCACCGCCACTTGGTCTAACACCCATATTTTATGTCGTAATCTTGACCTTAACTCAACCTCACTCAATGGAATTGGTATTCTTAACTAATAACGTCAACTCGACATGTGCCTCCGTTTGAGGTAAGAAAGCAATTGTCAAACTTGAGGAGTATTTACATTTACACCATATTCTTGCGCTCAATAAGTTTTTCGTGTATAATGTATAAATGCCATATTTTTCTATAATTTTTTTAAGACTTATTTATATGACACATGAGTTACTGTCAAAATACAACTAAGAATATGGATTTCGAGGCATCCTCATAAAGTGTCCTCAGCTGAGTGTGAGTCAAGGAATGTTTCGAGTAACGTCTCATAATATGGGTGTTAGATCCTAAGAACCTTAGTCGACCTTCAACCATCGGCCTACCGATTGAAACATTGTTTTTACCAAATTTCATACATAATAAACACGGTTTGCATGTATTGCCTATCAAAATATGTTCATAAAATAAAAAACATAATTGTAATATTATAATTTTCGCAATAACACATGCAAGTGAATTTAGAAAAAGGAAAAAACGGAAAGAAAAATTTTGACATTAGGTAGGAATCGGGTAAAATCAGAAAGGGAAAGAAAAATTCGACGTTCGGGTTAATTACTTCGGTAGCTTAGTGCTAAAGCAGATGAACTGTTTATCCTGAGGTCGCAAGTTCGTTTCCTGCCTGAAGTCATTTTTTTCTTTAATATTTTCAAAAAAGAATAATATATTTTTTTGTTCTTAGGTTTTTGCGAGCTACAATCATTGAAATAAAACTATTTTTCGGGTTTATCTCGCGTATATTAAACCAAAATGACTATTTAAAATAGAACCCGATGTTTCGTTTTCAATGAAAATCTTTTTAAACAAGGTTTTTTTGTATTTGTTAACCAACCAAATGTCTTTCAAACTAAAAGTTTTAAACATATAAAATAGGCCTTTGAGGTTTATTGGTTAACAGATCGGTGCAGTCACCTGTTTACACTGCCTTACCAGGTAGCTATGAACGTAAATATGTATGCAATACATCATAAACCTGCTTTATATGTTTAAAATCTTTAGTTTCAAGCCCAATTGATTGGTTAACAAATGACTCTTTTTGACAAAGAATGACTCTTTTTCTTTTCTTTTTACTCTTTGTTATCAGTTTGTAAAGGGGAAAAGAGACATTTTACTGATATACTTTTTACATTAGTTTATAACATTTAGTTTTATCTTAGTGATATTCTTGACTTTACATATATTTTTTATCTTGTTTGACATGTATATCAATTGTTATTCGCTTTAATATATTTTGTTTGTTTTTGACGTGTCATAAGAGGTGCCTGTCACCCTAAATGAATAAATGAGTTTCTGATTCTGATTCTGAATGGGTGAAATTAGTTAAAAATTTTTTTTCCTTATTAATGTTAGGACTAATGTTGTGGTGTTGCAGTACCTACTACTACTTGAAACCTAACAAAATTTAGAGCCTATTTCACTGCGTTTCAAATAGCCGCATTTGATAACTTAACGTAGTAGGTACTGCAACAACACAACATTAGTCCTAACCCTAACGCGGGGGTCGCACTATTGGCTTGGCACCGACTTCAAACCTATGAGTAGGTAGGTACGTAGCCCATATTAAAGTAATTGTCTTATTATAATTAATAGGTTACGGGTTTATTCCCTTAAAAATGAAATTATCTAATTGAGTTTATTTTTCGCTTTTTAGTGTTTTTTGTCTATTTTTTACATTTTTGATTTTTTTTGACGGCGGTTTTTTTTTAATTTAAAAATAATAGTGTGTAAACACACTATGCCGAAGCTATCTGACGGAAGTACGGGACTATTACGCCTGCAATGTTATTTGAATTACTGACGACACACTATGTCAAAATTACACTGCGTTATAGTGTACAGCGTAAATTCGGTCGGGTGTACGACCAAAGTTCGGTTCGATTGCTGAATTCACACACAATGCCGACACACAGCATACTGAACTGAAGTTCTGCCACGTAAGTTCGGCACATATAGTGTGCCATATCAGCCGAATACGTCGGAACGTAAAATCAGCTGCCGAACTTCCGAAGCGTAGCTTCGGCATAGTTCAATTATATAACAGATAATACGTACTAAGGGAATGTACGTAATTACGTAAACCCAACAACCGTTGACAAGAATCATTAATTAGACTCGTCTTCCGCGTCGGGCGTCAGACCCGTCTTGAAACACAAGAGATTTGCTCAGCAATAGACAACAAAACGAGGTCTCTGATCACGACAGAGGACACGCGAATATAAAAAAAAATCTTCGGCATAGTGTGATTACACACTTAGGCTGAGAGTCCCTTGCGCTCGCCTATTGCCCGACGAAACAGACTAGTGCCGTCTCAAGGCACCACCGCATTACCTAATATACTTGCCGCTAAATGGTAGTGTTCAGCACTATCGTGTTCCGGTCAGGTGGTAATGTACGGCCCTGTAATTTCCGGCACAGAGACACCTTAGGCCTCAGGAGTGGTAACGCATCTGCATTTTGACCTTGGTCTTTGTGTGGGTGTCTATAGGCTGCAGGCATCACTTAACATCAATGTGAACTGTTGTTTGCCACTTCCATTACATAAAAAAAAATACGGCTGTGGACGAGGTGGACGTATTAAAATATTCAGAAACATTGACCACAAACTAGTTATAAGTTTCAAGTTGTATTAGTTTTTTCATATAATAAAAGTGGCTAACAAGCATGTAGTTCACATTGATGTTAAGTAATGACTGCAACCTATAGACACCCCGGCTAACACCCCTGAGACCTCGTTGTATCTCTGTGATAGTTATTACAGGGTGGCACCTGCCTCAGTAGCGTAGTGGTAGCAGGCCACTAACACTACGCTGGGGTCCTGGGTTCGATTCCCGGATCGGGGACTATCAGAGATAACGGTTTAAAATCCTTTATCTCTGGTTCTATTGAATATTTCCATTTTCTGGAAGTTTCCCAGTACCTCGGAGTTTAGTAATGTGCCCGGAGATGGCAACAGGTTCGCCACCTGTTACATGGGCCATAACGTAACCGGCGAGTCGTGGGTGTTTGCATGACATCTTCCTGTCGGATGATTATGTATGACACCGTGATCACAGAGACATAACATAACACAGTAACAAAGTTACATTTTAACACAGGTGTTTCATACCGTGCATTAATTTTAAGGTGCATGCTAGTAAAAATAGTATTAACAAACCATAAACCAACGTCTAATGGTGCGCTCAAAAGTCTTAGGAATCTGCGTGCATGTATGAAGAGAATGATGAAGGTAGACGAGGCACGAGAGGTATGTCAGGAACGGGATATCTAGTCCTCAACACTACCTGCCAACCCCGTTAGGGACCTGGTGTGAAGATATATACATACATAAACCAACGTAGGTAGCAACACACTACGCAGCATTATGATTAGGAACGTGTTCAGTAGTCATCGTGAGGATGTATTTTGTATATCGGTTGGCATCATGGTGATGCTGCAATAACTACAAGTAGGGACTGCAATCCCGCAGTTTAATCAATCTCGCGGGATTGATATGCGGGATTAATCAATCCCGCGTGGACCCCGCGTGATCACGATTAATAAGAGGTGTGGGGGCCCGCGGGATTGATGGATCCCATTTTGCGGGATTACAATCCCTAAGTACAAGTCGCCCAATTTATCAGTTAAATATTATTATGAGACAATTGGTCCAGTTTACACAGGTCAAATTCCAATTCAACACCTCCATGCATATGATCACTCCATGATCACACAACGTACGAGCCTAATGAGCGAAGCGCGTGGAGGCCGGCGAGTGGCGAGTGATAAAAATATGATTTTGAATTTAAAACCAGAAAGGACTGTCAGTACAATTTGTCTCTTGAATATTAAATACTCCTTACGCGCGGTTGCCATGACTTTGTCTATTCATAGCCAGTTACTAGCCCGTAGATTTCACGTGTTCACCTTACCTACTAATCTGCCAGAGGCCGCCATTTTGACTCATAAACAAAGCGCATATAGTTAATAGGTTCTGTTGGTAGTTAATGCAACCATTTTAAGATATGTGGAATATATGGTTGAATAATGTTATCGACTTGATATGAAGCTGATCCGGGCTCCCATTTGGATCAGCCGCGAGACTTAATCTCTTTTTTTTTTAATTCTTATTGTTTTTCTTTTTGTATAATTGTACCTAATCGTCTGTAAATTGTATCGTCATGTCTCTGTGCTGTCCAAATAAATGTTTTCTTTCTTTCTTTCTATATGATCAAATTAGTTTGAGGATTTCATGGTGTGAGCGCTCGTTTAGCCGACCATATTGACGAAAGATTTGTTATCATGATAGCCAAGGCCACACCATGGTATAACCAATGGACAGTGAACACATTTCATGGAATGCAACCATTTCATGAAGTCTTCAATCATTTCATGATAATGCTTAATTTCAATGGCTACGACATAGGTATAAATTGATGATTATTAGGTAGGTACCTAATATTTAAATTTTTTCACTCATTAATTCATTTTACATATTAATTTTTTTTTACATATATAACTTAATTCAAAAAATAATAATAACAAAGCACAAATATATATATGAAAATAAAAAATAGTGTGCGACCGGCAGCGGGAACAGGGTCCAAGCCGTCGATGGTTAGGGTCACAGAGGCAGGAACCTCCTCACTATACTTGCCATGCCGAGGAGTACCGCCTTCTGCATCAGACCCTTGACCCCACATCCTAGCTTGAGCCTCTTGAGGTGTTGATATATTTAAATTATTATTAAAAGTAAGTAAGTAAATATTCTTTATTGTACACCAGTAATGTTCAATAAAAAAAATAAAACAAAATGAAAGTACAATCAGGCGGTCTTATCGCTAAAAGCGATCTCTTCTAGATAACCTGTCGGTGGAAAGAAAAATGTTAAATACAGAAGCAGGGTGTACATCAAAGTAAGGACAAACATTATGAATAAATAAATAAATAGGTACATACATGACATATAAACCTAATTAAAAACACAAAACTTAATATTGGCAATAGGAATAATGATGTTAAGGTAACGAAGCAAAGTAGTAGTCATAGAGTCGTTTTTAAAAGACTCAAGTGTCTGTGCCCAGGAAGACCAAGACTGACCTACCATGACCAAATAGGTCGAGTTCTGTCTGATGGTGGGATCAAAAGTCTTAGGAATCGGCGTGCGTGTATGAAGAGAATGATGAAAGTAGACGAGGCACAAGAGGTTTGTCAGAACCGGGATATCTGGCGCTCTACACTCTCTGCCTACCCCGTTAGGGACCTGGCGTGAAGATACATACATACATGTATCCGGAACATCAGTAATTGGGATAACGACGCATACGAAACTATCTACAAAAGTAAGGAGTCGTTTAACTGTTTTGGGCTATACTGTGTCACCATTCAGATAAAAAATATATATATAATGATGTAACCACTTATTTAATCATTCAGTATTGAGACAGTCTGTGACCGGTCTGTTAAATTTGTGTTGTGGCGATGCGATAGTGTATTTATATTTATGAAAAAATATTTATTAACACTTAACATTCGGTAAGTATACCTACATTTATGTGTATCTCGTCTCTGCAAATAAATATTATTATTTGCTGACCCGGCAAACTTCGTATTGTCTCAATAGGTACGGACTATACAATATCAAAAAAACACTTTTCAAAACTCATTTATTTACTCACTTCGAAATAGTAAAATTCACTTGTCTTTGCCCGCGGTTTCGCTCGCGAGGAATTTAGTCTGCCACATTAAGTTTCGTGACATAGTTTTGGCTTTCCACCCTCTATTTTCACGTGAAAGACGGACAAACAAACACACGAACATAAAAACACACGTTCACATTTATAATATTATATAGTTATAGTTATTATAGTTTAGTATGGATTACATTGCTACGATATCAAACTGAAAATAATAACATACATAGGTACTATCACATCTTTGTCGCTAAAATAGTAGACGCAGCCTATTATAGGGTCATTAGAACCTAAAAGCCACTCTTAAAGCGAAAGAGGGCGTGAAAGGTGGAGAAATCTAAATTAAATAGTACTTATACTCGTACGTATATGAAAACCGCATTCAACTGTTTAAAAGTTTTAAAGTAGTGTTTGAAGTAAATTTTCAACTGACCATATCTTCTAAACAATGTTTTGACAATACTCCTAATTAGGAGAGGTATATGTAATCCACCTGTGAAAACCGCTTTCAAATCCACGTTCAGACATAAATTCACAGACGCAGACACACAAAATTCCCAAAGTGTCTTTTATTTTCTTTAATCGCCCTCTGAAGCGCGCATGGCCCCGCGGCTGGTGTAGATTGCAAGCGATCTACTCGGTTAAGAATTACGGGCGCGGTCGGGTAGTGTGATGGGTGACTGCTAGTGGCAAATTAAATGCGCGCTTCCGTGCTTCGAAGGGCACGTTAAGCCGTCGGTCCCGGTTGCTATCGATAGATAGCAGTAATTAAAAACCTTGTCGTAGGCCTTATGGGCGGTTTGAAAACATCCGAGAGCGGGTTGACCACTAACCCGTAGCTCCACCAACCCGCATTCGAGCAGTGTGAATTAAACTCCAGGCCTCCCCCCAAAAAGGAGAGACTCGTGCCCAGCAGGGGGACGTTTCAAGGGTTCACAAACACTACTTCATAGATTAAAAATGAATTAGACAATACAAAATAGGTGTTTCAGAAAAAGAAATTATACGACCAAGCAAATCCATGTTTGTTCAGGGCTGTACACATTTAAAAAAAAAGCGATGTTTATATCGATAGTTTGCCATTTGACTCTAGATCAGATGAATACACAGAACCTGAAATATTATTTCTTCATTCTTTTACAAGTTGTACCTATATATTTTATAATTTTTAATAAAAAATTTTTCAGGCTCTAGTACAAAAGCAGCGAGATGGTTCAAGTTAAAGTATCTGATGGTGTATTAGAAGGATACCTAGTTGACAATGAATACGGTGGAAAAATTTACAATTTTAAGGGTATTCCTTACGCTCAGCCACCAATTGGTGACTTAAGATTCAAGGTACCAAAATTGACTAGGTACATACACCTCTAAATAATCAAGCCAATTTCAATAGGTGGATATCTGTGAAAAATACTTACACTCGGAATTTTAATTCGATTCCAGATTTGACAATTTCAGTGTTGCAACGTAATGACAAATGCTAAATAGTGACGTTGCGAAATTAATCGATACGGAAATGAAATATTTCTGAATCGATTTATTTCGTTTATAGTATTATCTAAACAACTACTACTTTAGAGCAGAAGTTTCATTTTTCACGTATTTGTAGGCGTTGTGGATCATTACTTTTTCAATAACCGTCAAAGCTTTTCGTAAACGTTTTTTTTTCGTTGGGGACAATGTGTTTTCGTCTTTTTGTGATGTACTTGGCTGAGGATTCATTTTGATGGCAAACCGAAACAAATAACACACTAAAAGTTAAAAAAAAAACTAGCTATCTAGGCTCTTTTCATATAAGTTTCGTTTTGAATATAATTGAAACGAAACATAACTTTTAATAAAAAATTGCAATGGTTACTAATTAATAAACAACTATTGTGAATAAAAATATATTAAGTACAATAAAATTGATCATTAATTCTTAAAATTAGCAATCCAATATTATAATTACAAAAACATAAAATTGCGGCTTTTTATCGATTGTTGGGTCCATCACTATTACGATAAATGTGGAATCATTAATTTACGAAGTGACAGTTGCTAATGTCAAATCCGGAATCGAATTTAAATTCCGAGTATAGTATAGTATAGTATATTCAAGTACCCCAAAACACCCACAACAAGTTGTCCTCAATTTGTACGAACAGTACAGTACATCACTTAACATCAATGTGAACTGCAAGCTTGTTTGCAACTTCCATTACATTAAAAAGATGTCGCTGTTATGTTCGCTTAAATTTATTTTGTTAGTTAGAGACGTGTCATAAGTGGTGCTTGTCACCCTAAATTAATAAAATTTATTTATTTACACTTTTATGCATATTGTACATACGGCAAACTATATCCAGATATCTTGGTCTGAACATACATCCCGTGCTTCATACATGTACGGAGAGTCGAGTCGAGTTCATGTACCAAGTAACGCCGCTTTTTATGACTGATTACACTTCTATACAATCGTAGTTTAGTTCTTTAGTATTCGTTAGTATTATTCGTAGTTCACATTTGCAATATCTTTTTTAGGCCCCTCAACCACCTAAACCTTGGGAAGGTGTGAGAAGTGCGAAGGAACATGGTCCCGTAGCGTGTCAATTTGACGCATTTTTTACAAGAGAGCTTCAAGGCCAAGAAGATTGTCTGTATCTTAATGTGTATACACCAGAAATGTCCCCATCTAAACCATTACCAGTAATGTTTTGGATTCACGGTGGAGGGTTCGTGAGCGGCAACGGCAACGATAACTTATATGGACCAGAATTCCTCGTAAGGCATGGAGTAATTCTCGTTACTTTTAACTACCGTCTTGAAGTACTCGGGTTCCTGTCCTTAGACACTGAAGACATCCCAGGAAACGCCGGTATGAAAGATCAAGTTGCAGCGCTGAGATGGGTCAAGAAGAATATCAGCAAGTTTGGCGGCGATCCAGACAACGTTACAATTTTTGGAGAGAGTGCAGGTGGAATGTCCGTCTCTTACCATCTTATATCACCCATGAGTAAAGGCTTATTCAAAAGGGCAATTGCGCAAAGTGGCATCTGTGCTTCTTGGTGGGGAACTCAAGATTTGGCTCGTGAAAGAGCAATAACAGTTGCTAAAATGTTGGGATGTGAATCTGAAGATGACAAAGAAATTGTAAAATTTTTAAAAAGTGTACCATCTGAATCACTTATCAATATGAAACCTTCCATAACGTATAATGAACGAGCTAAGCTATTCATAGGTCTGATTTTCGCTATTGTCAGCGAAAAGAAGTTTGGTGATAATGAAAGATTTTTTTACGGAAATGTGTATGACGCACTTAAAAATGGAATACACGAAGGAGTTGAGGTTATGAATGGCTACGTTGACGACGAAGGACTTTTTACATTTTATGGTGTAAAGGATTTTAATGCTTTAATTGACGAAGCAAATCAGTATCCAGAATTCTTTGTACCCAAAGACCTTTCTACATCTCAAACTATTTATAATCAGTTAGAAATAGGAAATAAAATAAAGAAGTTTTATTTCCAAGACAAAAAAGTGAACAAGGATAACTTTGATCAGATGGTTAAATATATGGGAACAACCGGGTTGGGTTACGGTGCAGTGACTTTCCAGAAGATGTGTGCAAAACGCAACAAAAATATTAACTACTTGTACAAGTTCAGTTGCAAGTCTGAAAGGAATTTGATGCCTCATCTGCTCGGAATAACGGGCATTACTAAAAACAAGCCTGTAGTTTGTCACGCAGATGACTTACTTTATTTATTCCCATTTAAATTGGCTCAACAAGAAGTTGATACAAATTCAAGGGCGTTCAAGATGATTAATACGGTCACCAGACTATGGACAAACTTTGCTAAATTCGGGTAATAACTAGTATACTTTGTATTTTTGGGTGTAAATGGTGAAATATGAGAATTTAAGATATCTACTTAATTTAACTGGAAATTTCACCGCCTCTTACAATTATTAAAAACTACATTTAGAGTGGCTAATAC
Source organism: Macrosoma leucophasiata (assembly GCA_036365455.1). Taxonomy (NCBI): domain Eukaryota; kingdom Metazoa; phylum Arthropoda; class Insecta; order Lepidoptera; family Hedylidae; genus Macrosoma; species Macrosoma leucophasiata. The sequence continues at coordinate 20,429,802 of JAWQUS010000003.1, read as the reverse complement.
AGAATTATTTTTACAAAAAAAATATTGAAGTAAAAAGTGTTTGTCTTTAGCCAGAGCCCACCAAATATGCAATATAAGAGAAATAAATAATTAATTCCAACTTGGTGGCAATGGCACCAACTTGGAAGACCCCTTTCTTCACAAGTGCTTTAAAAACCAGTCCGCAATTGATGGAGTAATCGGTAAACATGCATATCTACTGCCGAACATAGACCCTTCTCCTTTTTTGTGGTGAGTTACAAATTATTTTTCATGTTCCTATTAAAATGTTATCTCCTTACAGGAATCCCACTCCAGACAACAGTCTCGGTGTAACATGGAAACCTTATACTGTGGAGAATGAACACTATTTAATTATTGATGAAAAACCCGTATTAAGCACCTCGCCTGACCGAGAAGAAATGACATTTTGGGAAAACATTTACAGGGATTATGATCCAAATCTATCACATTAAATCCACATTTAGTCGGTTCCACCTTGAAAATTAATCTATTTTATAAATTAAAATTTTGAGATGTGCTAAGGTTGTATTAGTTTAATAAACAATTAATCATAAAAAGTTGTTTGACTTTCTTTTCAAATCACTTATTTCTTAAACATGGCCGACATTATGGTTATTTGACGACCCGGTTAGTCCAGCGGTGCGAAACCACCGTTTGATTCGAAGGATCGCGGGTTCGATCGCACCGGAACAAATATTTGTATGGCCTACAGATATTTGTTTCGGGTCTGGGTGTTTGTGTATGTGTTGTATGTGTACAACGGCACCCACGACACAGGTTTATACCTACTGTGGGGCTGTGAGTGTAGGCGTATTTTATTTATTTATTAGTTGATTTATATGTCGTTGGTTCACTTATTACTCGTCCGATCGGTATCGTCGTACGGTCTTAGGGCTCTACCTCACCGGGATGCCATGGCGAAGCAGCTAGTATGGAAATACATGATACCAACTCACCTGCGCACCTTGTGACGTCGTCACCACACCATTCTAACTGCTTATTTGGGGGTCACACTAGACAGATCGCTGACCTTTAAACCACACTGTCACGGTATAAAAAAGAAAGTGAGAGCGCGAAAGAATCTTTTGATGCGTCTCATCTCGACATCTTCGGGGAGCGTCCCCCAATATACTAAGAACGTCAGGCCTTGCTTCTCTATAGGTGAGTATGCATGCCCAGTGTGGGAGCGCTCGGCCCATGCTGGAGAGGTAAATGAATGAAACCTGCAGAATTATGACGGGATGCTTAACACCAACACCGCTAAATAAACTATATCCCCTCGCCGGTATTGCTCCGCCAGAAATCCGCCGACAGGTAGCCTGCGAGAGAAACGCCATCAGGAGAGCGATAATCGTCACTCACTGTTTGGCTGCGTTAAACCGCAAGCGCGTTTGAAAAGTCGCAAAAGTTTTTTAGGCTGCTCTAAACCAATTGTAGGTTTTCCAAATGAGGTGAAGAAGCGCCTTTAGAACCAAAAATATCCCGTCCCTTCCGATTTCATATCGCCCTCGGAAACTATTCCGCCAGGTTCTGAGCTGCAGTGACCTATCTGGCGTACGCTAAATCGGTTACGTTCCGGAGTAGACCGCTGTAGATCCAATATGTCCAAATGGGGCTTTTCTTGTAGACCTGAATGCGATTGCGGTGCTCCAATACAAGACGTGACGCATCTTCTTTCCTGCCCATTGTGCCCTAACAGCTGCACAAGCAAAGACTTGATGAAGGTAACGGACTCGGCTATTGCGTTGTCATGTTTTTTATCAGGATCAATATCTATATCTATAGAGGTCAATCGCCGAATCCAACTCGGTTGGGCAGCGTTCGGGAAGCTACGATACATCTTCTCGTCCGACTTACCGCAGTGTCTCAAAAAGGTCTTTGATCAGTGTGTGTGTGTTGCCAGTGATGACTTATGGGACAGAAACGTGGTCGCTCACTATGGGCCTCATAAGAACGCTCAAGGTCACTCAGAGAGCCATGGAGAGAGCTATGCTCGGAGTTTCTCTGCGAGATCGAATCAGAAATGAGGAGATCCGCATGACAACTAAAGTTACCGACATAGCTCACCGAAGAGCGAGACTCAAGTGGCAGTGGGCAGGGGACATAGCTCGAAGAACTGACGGCCGTTGGGGCAGAGCAGTTCTCGAGTGGCGACCGCGTACCAGAAAACATTTATGCATAAAAAGCGATGCCATTAAATTTAGAAAAAAAAAAGGAGGATGTATCGAATGACTCTTTAAACAAGACAGCGTGAACTTTGTACTATACTGTTAAATAATATAATACTTAACTGTATGTTACTATCAAGTGGTCGTATGCGCAATCTTTGTGATTATCTTCGAAATAATCACAACTTGATAGTTGTTTCATGACTAAAAAATACTGATGTATTTTTAGTCATGAAGTGGCAAACAAGCGTACAGTTTGTTTATGTATTTATTTAAACTTTTAGCACATAAATAATGTACATAAGGCGGACTTAATACCCCGTGGTATTCTCTACCAGCCAACCTTAGGGCCAAATAAAACTGTCGAAGGTGCATTACGAAGTAAGGTTAATTAAATTTATAAGTAATCCAGTTATATATAACTGATATATAATACATATAACATAAATATATTATACTAGCTGTTCCCCGCGGCTTCACCCGCGTGGATGTCGTTAACTATGTTCTTTCTCAAAGTCAGCTCTATCTCTGTACCAATTTTCATTAAAATCGGTTCAGTCGTTTGGACGTGAAAAGGTAACAGACAGACAGACAGACAGACAGACAGAGTTACTTTCGCATTTATATATTAGTAGGGATTATATATTAACGTCTAAATAGTAATACTAAATAGATACTTATAAATACATAAATAAATGCATAATGGATGTATATTTTTGTATATATTTGTTTACATTGATGCTAAGTGATACTGTATCCTATAATCAATATGAAACCAGAGATTTCAATGTACGTAGATGCGTTGCCACTCCTGAGGCTATCCGTAAGGTTGCCTATCAAAATATATATATTTTAATATAATGTAGGTGCCAAACAAGCATGCAGTTCACATTGATGTTAAGTGATGACTGCAGGCTATAGACACCCACACAAAGACCAGAGGCCAAAATGCAGATGCGTTGACATCCCTGAGACTTTAGTTGTGTTAGTCTGTGATAGTTATTACGACGCTTGGTCTTTGTGTGGGTGTCTATAGGCTGCAGGCATCACTTAACATCAATGTAAACTGCATGCTTGTTTGCCACATTCATTACATAAAAAGATGCGTTACCACTCCTGAGGCCTGTGGTGTTATGCCTCTGTCCCGGAAATTACAGGGCCGTACAATGGCACGTTGCTGCTGCTTACGTACGCGATAATATTCTAAAGCCCTTTTAATTCCCGCCGTTCGGTAGCGAATACCGCGCATTCGCTATTCGAATAGGACTTTACACAGATTTTTCAATGTCATTTTTGTGTACAACCAGATAGGTACCTACAAAATTATAGTATAAACAAACATAAGTACCTACATTATGATAGATACTACGTAGATTATGATTAGGAATGTGTTGAGTCATCGTGAGTAGGTATTTTGTATGTTGGTCGACATCATAGTGCAACACGGGCCACCGGCCGCGGCGGACCGGAGCGGAGTAGCCATAGCGTTTATTACCGATGCAAAACAGTCTGTCATTTTTTGCGGGGGAAATGCGTGTGACACACACACACTACAAAAATCTGCTACGAAACTCACACCTTGACTTTAACAAAATAAATAAACAATTTCACGCACACATTTAAACATCTAGGCGGCAGGCATAGGGCCACTTGGGCTTGTACTTTGGTAGAAGGGAATAGCCTGCATATGGCTACTCCCCTCCGGGCCGCAGCGGCTGGTGGCCCGTGTTGCTCTATGGTCCACATTACAGTGATGGGATCGTAAGTGGCTTTGTGAACTACAAGTTGCCCAATTTACCAGTTATATGAGACAATTGATCCACTTTACAAAGGTCAAATTTGGTATACCTCCATACATACTTCATGTTTCATAATATTAAAAACTAGCTGTTGCCCGCGGCTTCGCCCGCGTGAAGGTCGCTTTTCGCATAACCTGTGTAAAATACAATTATCCAGACCTAAAAAAAGACTTATAGATAGCACTAACATTGCTAACATATCAAACTGAAAATAATAATAACATACTCAACTGTGTTTAAAAGTTTTGCTTGTAGTTAATTTTCAATTGACCATAACTTCTTACTGTCTGTCTGTCTGTTTGTCTGACTGACGTTATAACTTCGAAACTACTCAACGAATTTTAACGCGGTAAATCGGTTAAGGGAAAAATTTACTCCAAGCACTGCTTTAAAACTTATACACAGAGTTGAATGCGGTTAACACTAACGTATTTAATTGACTCTAGCTGTGCCCGCGACTTTATTCGCATAGAATTTAACAATTCAAAACCTAGAAAAAATCTGTACATTCATATTATTATCCCACTTATTTATTTATTTTATTTATTAAATAATTTTATACATAATATATAACGTAACGTAACTTCACGCCTGTAATCCCCGAAGGGGTAGGCAGAGGTAAATGCATGCATTCAAGCATACATGCATACACCCACGATTCGCCGGTTACGTTTTTGGCCCATGTAACAGGTGGCGAGCCTGTTGACATCTCCGGGCACATTACCAAACTTCAAGGTACTGGGAAATTTCCAGAAAATGGAAAAATCCCAATAGAACCAGAGATAATGGACTTTACACCATCATCTCTGATAACCCCCTACCCGGGAATCGAACCCAGGACCTCAGCGTAGTAGTAGTGGCCTGCTACCACTAGGCTACCGAGGCAGTTAATACATTATATATAAGTATAAAAAAATAACAAATATCTACAAAAAAATAAAAAAAGTGTGCCGCCGGCAGCGGGAGCAGGGTCCAAGCTGCCGATGGTTAGGGACACAGAGACAGGAACCTCCTCAATATGCGACTCTGCGTGCCGAGGAGTACTGCTTTCTTTCTAGGTGGATGGATCAAGGGTCTGATCCCTTGATCCATCCACCTAGCGAGGGCCTTTTGAGATGTTGGTCGAGGCTCTTCGCTATCAGCCCGTTCACCGATATGACTATCGGCACAATGATGGCCGAATCCAATTATGTGATCTTATTATTATTATAGGGACGATAACATTGTTCAAAACTCTTTAATTAAAACATACCTACAAGTCAGTATTATCAAATACCTATTATCACATAGAAATCAATTGCGTATTTTTATCTTTAAGTACTTTCAAGCGATACGAAGTTCGCCGGTTCAGCTTATCTTTTAATATATTTTTAAACTGGTTACTATGTACTCAAGTTTTGAAATAAGTATATTCTATTCTAACGTAACTCCACGCCTGTAATCCCCGAAGGGGTAGGCAGAGGTAAATGCATGCATTCAAGCATACATGCTGTTTGCATGATTCTCCGGTTAAGTTTTGGCCCATGTAACAGGTGGCGAACCTGTTGACATCTCCGGGCACATTACCAAACTTCGAGTTATTGGGAAATATCCAGGAAAAGGAAAAATCTCAATAGAACCAGATATAAAGGACTTTACACCATTATCTCTGATAGTCCCCTACCCGGGAATCGAACCCAGGACCCCAGCGTAGTAGTAGTGATCTGCTACCACTAGGCTACTGAGGCATGTTAATATATTCATAAAATATCATTAAAAATAGTATCCATATGATGTATTTTTCTTGTATTAATATAGATGTGTCCTTGAAGATTGATTTTTAATAAAATATTAGACATCATTAAGCTATCTACAAAAAATAAGGAGTTGTTTAACTGTTTTTGGCTATACTGTGAGGACGTTCAGATAAAAAAAGGTATATAATGAATGATGTAACCACTTAAACCATTCAGTGTTGAGACTGTCAGTGACCGGATAGTAAGGAAATATCTGGTGTGGCGATACAATAGTGCTTTAATATTTATGAAAAAATATTGAATAAGGACTAACATTCGGTAAGTATACCTACATTTATGTGTATCCCATCTCTGCAAATAAATATTATTATTTACAATGCTTATCAAACATATTGGAACGAGACTTTATTATTACTATTATTCATTTATTTGCTTTTCACATGATTATTATAAAGTCTTACGTTTAAATATTTTGTCTTTACATGTAACACCCCGTAGGGGCACCGCATAATAAACTCAAACTCAAAAATTAATTTAATCACTTGGAAATAATAGAATTTGCTTGTGATAGGTCAAATTACAAATATAAAATTAAAGCGAATAGAAATAGAAATAGAAATAGAAAATATTTTTATTTCGAATAGATCTTTACAGATACTTTCAAAACGTCAATAAATCATAAACTACCTAGAGCGAATAACCATTACATATAGTAAAGAAAAATCATATATTAATAGTAAATTAAAATTTAAACTATTTGGTTAAAACATAATAATCATAAAATTTTTCAATTCCTTCAATGATAATAAATGAAGAAAAAGAAAAACTTATTCGTCAAGATCAATGTTATTCACTTAGCAGAGTTCCAAGTGCAGTCACTACTGAGAAGAACTCCGCTACCCAACAAACTCAGTAAGAGCTCTTTTAAATGAAAGCTTAAATCTAGTACAGATTATCGTGAAAAATCAAATAATGTCAACGTCCATAGCATAGATGCAAATAAACTGCTATCTACTAAATGTGATGTAGCCCCTGCAAACCAGAACAGACCAACACAGTCCCCACCAACAGCACCCGTTCACGAGTATGACGCATGTGACAGCTATTGCCCTCCTCGACCATTTAAGAGGGAAGTGAGCAACCCGCCACATGACGCCGCCAAAGGCAAAGACATTTAATAACAACTGATACGTTGATTAATATGTCAAAGTAAACAAAATAAAATAAATAATAGTCCAAAAATACTTAATGATAAAAATAATAACAACATTACATGTACATATAATATTTCCTACACATACTAAAGGTTACAATTTGAATTTCAAATTTACATTACAATATAAACTTATGACTATAATCTCAAATGAAGACACTTCGACTTATTTCGGGTCTGTAGAGCTTATGTAGAGTTATCTCTCTATCTCTTTCGCACCATACCTTTGACGTTTACCGAACGTTTTGATCAAGTTTTGGCCAATACCGGATTGTCAGTGCTTACGTAGGCAGTGTGCAACAAAGATAACGCTCTACGAAGTCGAGAGCCGATCGTCTCTTTCGCAGGCTCGATGTGCAATATTAATTGTTGAGAACTGTAACTAGCTGATCCAATGATCTTTGTTTGTACCGCCGCGCCGTAGAAATAAATAATTTTAAAAAACTTTTTATATTATATTTTTAAAGAAAAATGGAAAGAAAAATTTGACTTCAGGCGAGACTCGAACTCGCGACCTACTGGGAATCTAGTCCAGCCGCTCTTCCAATTGAGCTACTGAAGCCCTGCCCGATTTGTCAAATCTTTCCTTCACATCTATTGCATTGCTTTATGGTAGCAGCAGCGCCATCTATTACCAACTATGCTAGTTAGGTTAGTCTCGCCTGAAGTCAAATTTTTCTTTCCATTTTTCTTTAAAAATAAAATATATTTCACAAGCATGTGTTAATGCGAAATAATATAAAACAACTTTTTATATTAGCATATGAGTTTGTTGCTTTTATTATATTCCTAATATTTGAACATTTTTATTGCGTCATGGAAGTGGTAAACGAGCATGCAGTTCATGTAAAGTGATGACTGCAGCCTATAAACACTAACACAAAGACCAAGGTCAAAATGCAGATGCGTTACCACTCCTGAGGCCTAATGTTATGCTTCTAGAGGTGTTATGCCTCTGTGCCGGAAATTACAGAGCCGTACATTAGCACCTGACCGGAACACAATAGTGCTGAACACTACCATTTAGTGGCAAGTATATTAGGTAATGCGGTGGTGCCTACGCCCGCGAGCTCCATCACTGGCGCTCTACCAATGTATAAATAAAAAAACTAACTATAAATAAAAAAATATAAATAAAAAAAATATAACTGCATTAAGAAAAACCGACTTCAAAACTAAAAAGTAAAAAATAATAAAGTTTTAACATTAATTGTATTATATACTACCTATTATTTATAATATAATATGTGCTATTGACTAATAGGTATGAACATAGAGCAACTCCGGAGTTGAGTAGCCAAATGCAGGTATAGGCCCGTTTGGGATTTTTTTTTAAATTAAATTATGGCATTGCTATTACGCATATTGCCAGTGTCAAGTAAAACGATATTTCGTATTTATTTAAGCAACGTAAAAGTTAGTATAATATAGTCGGCCAATTACTTATTGAGTATGTCAGTCAAGTGAGTTACAGTCAAGTTATTCGAGTAAAGCGATGGCTACTTTACCAGAACATTTACAATGAAGTTTTGGAAGCAACCTGAAAGGTCGTGTTTTCGCACTGTTATTCTATTTCACTATACACGCTCACTGTAATAAACCTAAATCAAAAATGCCACCAACTTTATTCAATAAAACTTAAAAAATACACCAAGAAAATGAAATAAAATAAGAGCACCACACGCCTCTTTCAAGGTTCCCGCCAAAACTCCCCGTCTGGGCTTGTACTTTAACAGAGTGTCAAAATACAAGCCCAAACGGGCCTATACCTGTCGCCTAGATTTTTAAATATGTGCGTGAAATTGTTTCTGTATTTTGTTAAAGTCAAGGTGTGAGTTTCGTAATAATAGACGATTTTTGTAGTGTGCGTGTGAGTTGCACGCATTTCCCCCCGTAAAAAATGACTGTTTTCCATCGGTAATAAACGCTACGGCTACTCCTCTCCAGTCCGCCGCGGCCGGTGGCCCGTGTTGCTCTGTGGGTTTGAAGTCTATTATAATTTATATGGATATTATAATTTATTTTTCTATTCGTATAAAATATGCTTTTAATATGATGACTATTGCCTGTTAGTTCAAAAGAGCATTCTCGCAACTCCGAGAAGACTAAATTTTGTAAATCTGTTAATTTTAAAAAGTCTTGATTTAGAGGAGGCTGCCTGCAAGAGGTGATGCGCTAATTTCAATGAACCCTGTAGATATATGAGGAAGTATTTAGGTACCTACATTATGTGTCAGATATCACTATGTTATTTATTTATTTCAACAAAGTATTAGGTATGTTATCAGCCGTATCAAGTGTCTGTGTGTCAAGGATAACAAAAGATTGAAGTTTTAAGTGCAGTCAGTAAACCGAACAATGGTGATCAAACCACTCCAATAAGGCGCTAGTAATTATTTTAACGCGGGTTGGGCAGCAGCGTCCTGGGAGTAAAACACTCGTCATTGTGATCGCCAATCGATATACCTAGTGAGGCGATAATGCTCAATACTCAATACTCAATCATTTATTGCATTCGATAATGTACAATACTGACTTAGGTGGTATTTAGTCTAATATATGTATCAATTATAGACCCTGTTGGGTACAGCAAGAGATAGGGGTTTAGAGGGCTTTTTACCTATACAAATAAATAAAATTGGAGTATCCTGTTTGTAATATAAAAATAACCGCTTTTTACTAAATGCATATTATGTATACACGGTACATATACCAAAACAACATTTTTTACAATTTTTGCCTGTCTATCTGTTTGGCGGGGCTAATCTTGGGAACGGCTGGACCAATTTTGACAGGACTCTCACTGGCAGATAGCTAATGTAATAAGGAGTAACTTAGGTGACTTCGTCCGGGTAGATACTGAACAATCATAAATTCTAACGCGAGCGAAGTCGCGGGCACAGCTAGTACAAAATATAATAGGGAAATTCTACATAGTAACTATGCTATAATAAGTATTTAGAAATATTATTACAGATCTATTTACATATTTTCATCTATATTTCTTACAATTCTAAAAATGGTTTATATATTGCACATGTCATATCTATTTCTATATCATTATGTCTTATCTATTACAATTTAATTTGTCTTGTAGGTATTCATTTGTGGAATAATAGCATTTTAAGTGTAATAGCTGTTTAAGTTTTTGAATGAATTTATTGTCGTTAGTTTCAGCAGTAAGACCTGTAGGCAAATGATTAGATATATATGTTGATGGACATACTATATGGACTAGATGAATGTATTTTTAATCGCGATGTTGGTAAAATAAGTTTTTTTTGTCTGGATTCATATCTCATCGGTAGGTTTTTGCGCTTTGTATAAAGGTCAGAATTCATGCGCACAAATTTACAAAGCTCTAGAATATAGATACAAGGTAGTGAAAGGATTTTGTGTTTTTATAAGTAAGATTTGCAACTGTCTGTGGTTTTTATGTTATTTAAAATTCGAATAAGTCTTTTTTGTAGTCTAAAAAGTAAAGGTACATTTGAACTATTTCCCCACGTGCTTTTCCCTTATGACACACAGCAGCATCATTGGGGAAGGCTATGTCCGGCTTGCCGGTCCTGACATACCTCCCGTGCATTCTACATTAATCATTATTTTCATACATGCACGCAGATTCGTAAGATTTTTGACACCACCCTCAGCCAGTACACGACCTATTTGGTCATGGTAGGTCAGTCTTAATCTTCCTGGGCCTCTACAACCGCATTCCCATTGTATATCTGTTTAGTCATGCGCTCATTCAACATTCTTTTTAAATACCTACCCGAACCATCGGAGCATGCCTGTTTTCATTTTTACACCGATACTCTCATTCACACGAAGCATCTTTCTTACATCTTCATTATGAACGCGATCGGTGAGCGATACAGCGCAGATCTTGCGCAAAGATCACATATGCATTATTTATGTGTACATAACACATAAATAATGCACACATAAATAATAGATATTAAACATATTTTATCATTTTTAATACATATCTATATTTTCTTTTCAGGCTCTAGTACAAAACCAGCGAGATGGTTCAAGTTAGAGTATCTGAAGGTGTATTAGAAGGATACGTAGTTGACAATGAATACGGTGGAAAAATTTACAACTTTAAGGGTATTCCTTACGCTCAGCCACCAGTTGGTGACTTAAGATTCAAGGTAAATGCACTACACATATAAATAATAAATCTAATATTAATAGGCAGTTATCTGCGTGAAATACATACTTAGTCATCAGACGGAAACAATACTTTTAACAGTAGGCATCATACTAGTGTTAAAACTATTGTTTTACATTTACCGGCAGATTACTATTAAGTAATTATACTATATAATAGTACTGGTACTAATATACATATAATAATAGTAATGATATATACTGTACTAATAGATAAAAGTATTAGACAGGACAATCGGCTTAGGGTGTTTCAGAAGGACATAAGAAAAGACATAATAATATGCGATTAGGTGCAACATTCGCTCTAGTCATCGGTTGGTATATATGTATAACACTCCCATTTAGACGGTAAGGGAGTACACAAGGTAATTTCACGGATAACCACGCTCGCACGTAGCCCAAAGTTTGGCAACTCATTTCTTACTACAATAGTCCCATGTGTTCTGCGGGGCCTGTCTGTGTCTGTATTAACTATTGATGCAGTCAGAGGAGAGGTCCTGTTAAATGCCCATTTATTCAGTTTATTCATTTATTTCATATAATTAGGCTCCTGGAGAGCACTGTTACATCGTCATTTTTTTTTAAACTAACCTATAGTGAATTACCACTAATAATAATCAAAAACACATAATAAATTAAAAAGAAACTAAACAATTTTGTACATTAGGGAAAGCATCAATTATTAACAAATTACAAAGATGACCCATGAGAAAGATTAAAATTCTCCAAAGCACCTCTACATGGTGGACCTATATCCCTGCGCAAGCCTAACAAAGTTCCGGGATTCAAATTGGACCAGGTGCTGACGAGAGACATAATAATAATAATGGTGCCAATGGCCTTATTGCCAAGAGTCTCGACCATCAACTAAAGAGACTCGCGTTGGACGGCTTGGTTAAGGGCCTGATGCAGAAGACAGTTCTCCTCGACACTGCACGAATAGTGAGGAGGTTCCTGTTCCTGCGTCTCTATCCACCGACAGTTTGGTCGGGACCGGTTTGGTGGAAAATTAATTTAAATTTATTAAGCCTGGGTTGCACAACGATATTTGTTAAAGTTAAAAGTTTCACATTCTTCTCTAACTTTAACAGATTTCTTTAAGTTAGAGAAGGATGTGAAATGTTACAATATCTTTAGCAAGTATCGTGGTGCAACTCAGGCTAAAATAATTTTGTTTGTAAAGTTGTACTTAGAACTATGTTAATTACAATCTACATTAGCCTAATACAAACTTTATTTTTATTTCTCCTATGTTCATATTAACATGTCCTTTGATTCACCAGTCGCCTTGTACATTCAATTCGTTCTTTAAAAAGAAGAGTCCATAAAAATAATAATTATGCAGACGAAGTCAGCAAAGAAGTGCAGCTAGTTTACAAATAATGCCCTTAGCAAGTTGTATGTATGTATCTTTATGACAGGTTCTTTACGTAACGGGTTAGACAGAGGGTGTGAAACGTCAGATATCCAGGTCTGTTTCCTGTGCTTCTTTTACATTCATCATTTTCTTCATACTTGCATATCCATTCCTAAGAGAGTCCAGTCGAGGTACGATTACCAATTGATGCCACTTTTTATGACTGATTACGTAATAAATTAATAACATAATATTTTTTCTAGGCCCCACAACCGCCTAAACCATGGGAAGGTGTGAGAAGTGCGAAGGAACATGGTCCCGTGGCGTGTCAATTCGACGTATATTTTTCAAGACAACTTCTAGGCAGTGAAGATTGTCTGTATCTTAATGTATACACACCAGATATATCCCCATCAAAACCATTACCAGTAATGTTTTGGATTCACGGTGGAGGGTTCATGTGTGGGAACGGCAACGATGACATATATGGACCAGAATTTCTCGTAAGGCATGGAGTAGTTCTCGTTACTTTCAACTACCGTCTTGAAGCACTCGGGTTCCTGTCCTTAGATAATGAAGACATCCCAGGAAACGCTGCTATGAAAGATCAAGTAGCAGCTCTGAGATGGGTCAAGAAGAATATCAGCAAGTTTGGCGGCGATCCAGACAACGTAACAATTTTTGGAGAAAGTGCAGGTGGAATGTCCGTCTCTTTCCATCTTATATCACCCATGAGCAAAGGATTATTTAAAAGAGCAATAGCGCAAAGTGGCATCTGTGCTTCTTGGTGGGGAACTCAAGACTTGGCTCGTGAAAGAGCAATAAAAGTTGCTAAGAGCTTGGGATGTGAATCTGAAGATGACAAAGAAATTGTAAAATTTTTAAAAAGTGTACCAGCTGAATCACTGACCAATATGAAACCTGCCTTAACATATCATGAACGAGCTCTTATATTCAAAAATATATTTTTCACCATTGTCAGCGAAAAAAAGTTTGGTGACAATGAAAGATTTTTTTACGGAGATGTGTATGACGCACTCAGACATGGAATTCACGAAGGAGTTGAAGTCATAAATGGCTACGTTGACGACGAAGGAATATTTGCATTAGTAGGTGTAGAGGACCTTGATACCTTATTTGCTGAAGGGAATCAGTATCTAGAAACTTTTGTACCCAAAGACCTAACCATATCTCAAACTATATATAATCAATTAGAAATAGGAAAGAAAATGCAAAAGTTTTATTTCCAAGACAAAAATGTTAACAAAGATAATTTTGATCAGCTCGTTAAGCTTATGGGAACATCCGGGTTTGCTTACGCTGCAGTGACTTTCCAGAAGATATGTGCGAAACGCAACAAAAATACTATTTTCTTGTACAAGTTTAGTTGTAAGTCTGAAAGGAATATAATGCCTCATTTGCTCGGATTATCGAGGTTTACTAAAATCAGGCCTGTAGTTTGTCACGCAGATGACTTACCCTATTTGTTCCCAGTGAAGATAGCTCAACAAGTAATTGATACGAATTCAAGGGCGTTCAAGATGATTAACACGGTCACAAAATTATGGACAAACTTTGCTAAATTCGGGTAATTCTTTTTTGCTTTTTTTATGTCATGAATGGTGAAATATGAGAATTTAAGACATCTACTTAATTTACTTGAAGTTTCACATCCTTTTATTTTACAATTTGAATAGTCAATTGAAAACTAAAAGAGATCACCCACGACCAGTCCTGAGGACAAAAATGTGTCGCTGGTGTCTCAAACAGGACACGAAAAAGCTAAAATAAAGATATATTTTTTATAATGCATTTAATAAAATTTATATATTACATAGATCACTAATTGTTCGATTTTTTGAGTAAATTGCGATGAGCTACTTACAAGTTCACGTCTATCCAAAATCTGTTGAGTTATTAATATCAACGTATATCTGTATTTATTATTTTTATATGTTACGAAAGTGGCAAACAAACATTCAGTTCATATGGATATATGTATATGAATGTATGACTGCAGCTTATAAACATCTACACAAAAAACTGAGGTCAATGCAAAAACTGATGCATTGCCACCCCGGAGACCTTAGGTGTGTCTCTGTGTTAGTTATTTATTACGGGGACATACATTACCATCTAACCGGAACACGATAGTTTTGAACACTACCATTTAACGGTAGATAGGTTAGGTAGTGCGGTAGTGCCTACGCCCTCGAGTCCCTCCACTGGAAATCTAGCGCCAGTGACAAGTATTATCTCGTAAATCCTTACTTCACGGAGTACTGTGGCTTCCATCGTGAAATCACAATTATACCAAATGCAAATACGTACATAAATTAAAAAACTTAACTAAAACTCTATGAGTCCACGCTAATTTTGAGTTCCTTCAATTTTTTTTTTAATGTATTGGAATTGGTAAACAAGCATGCAGTTCACATTGATGTTAAGTGGTGACTGCAGTCTATAGACACCCACACAAAGACCAAAGTCAAAATGCAGATGCGTTACCACTCCTGAGGCCTAAGGTCTTATGCCTCTGTGCCGGAAATTACAGGGCCGTACATTACCACCTGACCGGAACACGATAGTGTTGAACACTACTATTTTTTTTTTTTTTATGTAATAAAAGTGGCAAACAAGCGTGCAGTTCACATTGATGTTAAGTGATGACTGCAGCCTATAGACACCCACACAATGACCAGACGTCAAAATGCAGATGCGCTGCCACTCCTGAGACATTAGGTGTTATGCCTCTGTGCCGGAAATTACAGAGCCGTAATGCGGTGATGCCTACGCCCGCGAGCTCCGTCACTGGAGCTCTACCACCAGTAAAAAAATTCTCCATGATACGACCATCCGATCCCAACTTGATGGCAATAGCACCAAGCTGGAAGATCCCTTCTACACACGTGTTTTTAAAACCAGTCCACAATAATTGATAGAGTACTTAATCGGTTAACATACATGCTGCCGAACATAGAACCTTCTCCTTTTTTGTAGTGAGCTATAAACTCTTTTTAATGTACGTATTAAAATGTTATCTCCTTACAGGAATCCCACTCCAGACAACAGTCTTGGCGTAACATGGAAACCTTATACTCTGGAGAATGAACACTATTTAATTATTGATGAAAAACCCGTATTAGACACCTCGCCTGACCGAGAAGAAATAACATTTTGGGAAAGCATTTATAGAGATTATGATCCAAATCGATCATTTTAAATCAAAATTCAGTTAGATTCATATTGGAAATTATTGTTTTTTACGAAAACTAAGATGATGTAGAATTCATTGTATTAGTTTAATAAATAACTTATCATGAAAAGTTGTTTTTCTTTTTTTTTTTCAAATCATTTCTTTCTGAAAAACTGGGCTTAAATTTGTTAACTAATACGTCACTAGCTGTTGCATATTTTGAAAAGACCCTACTGAATTTTGTTTTGGTAGGTTTTTTCTCAGTAATGTGGGCTTTGGAACTCTGCCAGTGAATGACAAAGAATGTCCCATATTGTTTGTTTAGTCTTGTCTTACCGTTTGTAAAAGAGAGTATGGAACATTCTGTTGATACCTATTTTTATTATTAAGTATTTTTGGACCATAATTTATTTTATTTTGTTTACTTTGATATATTATTCAACGTATCAGTTGTTATTCGCTTTAATTTTGTAATTTGACCTATCACAAGCAAATTCTATTATTTCCAAGTGATTAAATAATTTTTTGAGTTTGAGTTTGAGTTGCTTGCAGCTTCGCCCGCGTGGATGTCGTTTTATAAATAGCATTTGTTCTTTCTCAAAGTCAGCTCTATCTCTGTACTAATTTTCATTAAAATCGGTTCAGTCCTTTGGACGGGAAAAGGTAACAGACAGACAGACAGAGTTACTTTCACATTTATAATATTAAGTAGGGATTGCTTGACTTATAATTAGGTACTCATCGGTCGGTGTCGTACGGTCATGACTTCGGTCTTAGCGACCAGCAGTGTCGCAACCGTTTACATGCCACATTACAGCAATGGTTCACGGCAGCGGCCTTTTATTGCTTCTCGACGTGAGATGGATGAGCGATGGCTGAAACGCAACTACACGACTGTCAAGTCACCTGTGTATTTAACGCCTTTTTAGATGGACGTGGAAACATTAGCCACAGCGGCGAAATATCTTTACAGCACTGTATAATGGGCCACGTGTACTGCCATCGCTGGTTCAATCTCTTTGATGTGTGGCCGAAAAACCGACACTATCGCCATTTCTCGGCCACCCCACGCGCCGTAAGCCGACACTACTACGCACTCTACACGCTGTACATAGTGACGCTGGCCCATCACAGTGGACTATCGCAATAGGCCATCGTGTAGAGGGGCCTTTAGACTAAGAGCCCTTTGCGCTCGCCAATCGCCATTTTTGTTTAAAAATATTTCACTAGCATGTGTTGTTGCGAAAAAAAAAAAGGGTAATAGCGACTTCTTTAAAACTGCAAAGTTTATTATATCGGTTGCTTAACTAGCATTGTTGGCAATAGATGTCGCTACTGCCGCCATAAGGCAATGCAATAAATGTGCAGAAAAATTCGAAATTAAGGCCTGGACTTCGGTAGCTCAATTGGAAGAGCGGCTAGACCAGATTCCCAGTGGTCGCGGGTTCAAGCCCCGCCTTAAGTCAAATTTTTCTTTCCATTTTTCTTTAAAAAAACCGGTCAAGTGTGTCTCGAGGCACGCGCAGTGTAGGGTTCCGTAGTTTTTAAGTTTGATTAATGTAATGAAAAAAATAAATTAATATTTTCTACGGAGTTGCTCGAAAATTTCCAGTATTACATTTGGTCGACTATTACTCGCAAACTTGTAAAGCCAACTTAGGTGTGATAGTTGTACGAAGGTGTACGAGTATACGTGTGCCAAGTTTTTTTTTTGTAATGAAAGTGGCAAACAAGCATTCAGTTCACATTGATGTTAAGTGATGACTGCAGCCTATAGACACCCACACAAAGACCAGTGGTCAAAATTCAGATGCGTTACCACTTCTGAGGCCTAAGGTGTTATGCCTCTGTGCCGTACATTACCACCTGACCGGAACACGATAGTGCTGAACACTACCATTTAGCGGCAACTCTAAGCGGTGGTGCCTACGTCACTGGAGTTCTATCACCAGTAAAAATTTAAAATGATATCAAACTACCAGTAACATACATTGTAAACTTCACTGTGCCCGCGCGAAGCCGGGGCGGGTCGCTAGTATTTTTACATAAAAAGTATGGATGTTTGTTTGTTACTCAATCACGCTACAGCGGCTGATCAGATTTTGATGAATTTTGTACACAGGTACTTATATTTAAAAAGGATTCTTCTTAGGACGTTGGTGCAACCTTAAATTTATTATCTACTTGGTGCAACCATGACCAACATGTAAAATTTGAAACTGCTAGCACTTGTATGTCCTGAGATTTTGTGAAGTCCGCGTAAATATTGAACAATAATTTTGTTAAATTCGACGCGGACGAATTCCTGAGCAGAGCTAGTCTAAATTAAATACGTTTATGTGAACCGCATTCAACCCTGTTTAAAATGTTTGAAGCAGTGGTTAAAGTAAATTTTTGACCAACTTAAAAAATTGACCCTAACTTTTTTTTTCTTTAACGGATTATGTCAAAACAAGTTTGACAACACTCCTAATTATACGTTATCCACCTGTGAAAACCGGGTTCAAATCTATTGAGTAGTTTCGAAGTTATAACGTACAGGATAGACACACAAAAATTTCAAAAATTGTTTTTTTTTTGTTTCCGTTACTCTTTTTTAATCGCCCCCTATCAGTTTTTTTTTTTTTTGAAAAAAATTTATATACAGAACAGACACTTGATTTTTACTGTCTTATAATAATAATATGTAAAGATGATAATGATATAGATTGATTACTTTATATATATTTACCGACCCGGTTAGTCCAGCGGTGTGAGATGACCGTTTGATTCGAAGGGTCGCGGGTTCGATCCCCGCACCGGGACAAATATTTGTATGGCCTACAGATATTTGTTTCGGGTCTGGGTGTTTGTGTATGTGTTGTATGTGTACAACGGCACCCACGACACAGGTTTATACTTACCTACTGTGGGGCTGTGAGTGAAAGCGTATTAAGTGTCGTTAAAGTGTAAAGAATGTAGAAGTGTCCTTGTGGACTGAAAACATTAGAGTAGAGTTGCATTTGTAGGCAAATATAGCAAAATATTATAAATATTTATAATTTATACAAATTTATATTATTACTTGAATATTTATCTATAACTCTAAATCATTAACTAAACTGGTATACACCCGATACCTGATTTCCGGTATCGGGTATCAACGACAACAGGTATCGAATACGCCACAAGACTAGACGTATCGGTACATAAAGGCTACATAACGCGCGATGTGTTGCGCGCGCACGCTGCGCGCGCACACGGCACGGACCGCGTTGGCGCATTGCGGCAAACCAGTCTCGACTCTGATTTGACCCGGAACGCTTGCCCCTCGCTCGCATTTATGCCAACGTACTTTAGTTTACGTATAAGTTTAGTTTATGTAACTCGCTTTCTCTTCCATTTCTCTACTATTCTTTCTACTGAACTTTATCTCTGTGCTTGTACTTCTGCTTTATCTAACTTCTTGCATCTTCTAACTGTAACTTAGTGAGTGTGTTAAGTGTAACTGTCAGAACATTATATACATACCAAAAACTGTTAGTGTTTATGTTATATACCACCTTTACACCATTTACACACCCCACTTAAACATTTAATCGGATACCCAAGGATACGTATGTCGATACGTATACACGATATCTGGATACAGATACCATCAGTTATTTGGATAATGACGCATACTAAACTCTACAAAAATAAGGAGTTGTTTAACTGTTTTGCGCTATACTGTGTCGCCGTTCAGATAAAAAACTACGAGTATATAATGATGTAACCACATATCCAATTATTCAGTATTGAGACAGTCAGTGACGGGTCTGTAGATAAATTTGTGTTGTGGCGATGCGATAGTGTTTTGATATTTTTCAGTAAGTATACAGTCTATTGTGGTCTGGCAATCTGTCGGCTTTTTTTTTAATGTGTTGGAACGTCCACACTTGACGCCGCGAACGACGAAGCCGAGAACGGCTCCGCTTGTGCTTTGCTCGTGCTCGGTTCGTCAAGCGTAGACCCGCCTTAATAAGTCGCGAACAGTTAACTAAATCGAAAGATGATATTAGCACATCCCCAACAGTTTTGAAAGACCTATCCAACGATATCTCACACTATGTAGTAAACAAAAATAAAAAAAATATCTGCGCGTTACACTAAAGTGAGGTACCCTAAATAAAAAATGTGTTTTAATTCTACTACTTTGTTAAGGTGTACACTTGTGCCCAATTTCAAGTCTCTAGTACCAATAGTTTTTCCGCTAAGCCGCGGGCGGATAGACAGACAGACAGACAGATGAACTTGCTGAAGTTATACCTTTACTACTACAACTAAAAAGTTCCTTGTTTACTACGGAACCCTGAAAACCCTATGCTAATAATATATATCGCAAAACACCATCCTAGATAGCACCTAGGTTCTAAAAAGAATCACTTTGCAAAACTTAGACTCGTAGCACTTGTACAATCTGTCAACCCCAAAAACAACCCCTAATTGCACACCGTGTAGGATAGCTTACTTCTTCTAATCGCAATATTATGTTAGTTAGTTGTAACCCAAGTTGCACCCTTGTGAAGCCGGGGTGCGGGCCGTAGTATAATATATATTTAATCATTTTCATTTTTTTTTTCTTTTCAGGCTCTTGTACAAAACCAGCAAGATGGTTCAAGTAAAAGTATCTGAAGGTGTATTAGAAGGCTACCTAGCTGACAATGAATACGGTGGAAAATTTTACAATTTTAAGGGTATTCCTTACGCTCAGCCACCAATTGGTGACTTAAGATTCAAGGTAAATGCACTACACCTTTGATAATAAATTTATTGTTTTGGCTCGTTGCTAAGGGTTTAACATTGACAGTTACGTTATGGCACCATAAAAAACAACAATACACATATAATTGGAACTGACAATATAAATTTACAGATAACGCCCTCAGAAGGTATCAACGAAGTGTAACAATTTTTGACAAAAACCATTCCTAAGAGAGTCGAGTCGAGGTCGATTACCAAATTATACCACTTTTTATGACTAATTACACTTCTATATAATCACTTCTTTGTAGTTCACACTTGCAATGTCTGTTCTAGGCCCCACAACCACCTATACCATGGGAAGGTGTGAGAAGTGCGAAGGAACATGGTCCCGTAGCGTATCAATACGACATATATTTTACAAAACAGCATCTAGGCGATGAAGACTGTCTGTATCTTAATGTCTATACACCAGATATATCCCCATCTAAACCATTACCAGTAATGTTTTGGATTCACGGTGGAGGGTTCATATGTGGCAACGGTAACGATGACTTATATGGACCAGAATTCCTCGTAAGGCATGGAGTAGTTCTCGTTACTTTCAACTACCGTCTTGAAGTACTCGGGTTCCTGTCCTTAGACAATGAAGACATCCCAGGAAACGCTGGTATGAAAGATCAAGTGGCAGCCCTGAGATGGGTCAAGAAGAATATCAGCAAGTTTGGCGGCGATCCAGACAACGTAACAATTTTTGGAGAAAGTGCAGGTGGAATGTCCGTCTCTTTCCATCTTATATCACCCATGAGCAAAGGATTATTTAAAAGAGCAATAGCGCAAAGTGGCATCTGTGCTTCTTGGTGGGGAACTCAAGATTTGGCTCGTGAAAGAGCAATAAAAGTTGCTAAGAGCTTGGGATGTGAATCTGAAGATGACAAAGAAATTGTGAAATTTTTAAAAAGTGTACCAGCTGAATCGCTTACCAATATGAAACCTGCCATAACGTTTCATGAACTAGCTAAACTATACACAAATCTATTTTTCACTATTGTCAGCGAAAAGAAGTTTGGTGACAATGAAAGATTTTTTTACGGAAATGTGTATGACGCACTCAAAAATGGAATACACGAAGGAGTTGAAGTTATGAATGGCTATGTTGAAGACGAAGGACTTTTTGCATTAGTAGGTGTACAGGATCTTGATACTTTATTTGATGTAGGAAATCAGTATCCAGAATGCTTTGTACCCAAAGACCTTACTACATCTCAAACTATTTATAATCAATTAGAAATAGGAATGAAAATAAAAAGGTTTTATTTCCAAGACAAATACATGAGCACAGATAATTTTGATCAGCTCGTTAAGCTTATGGGAACATCCGGGTTTGCTTATGGTGCAGTGACTTTCCAGAAGATATGTGCGAAACGCAACAAAAATACTGTTTACTTATACAAGTTCAGTTGCAAGTCTGAAAGGAACATGATGTCTCATTTGCTCGGATTATCAAATATTACTAAAAACAGGCCTGTTGTTTGTCACGCAGATGACTTACTCTATTTATTCCCATTTAAAATAGCTCCACAAGAAATTGATACAAATTCAAGGGCGTTCAAGATGATTAATACGGTGTCAAAATTATGGACAAACTTTGCTAAATTCGGGTAATTATTGATGTTTTTTTTTCATGTCACTACTTGTGAAACATGAGAATTTAAGATATCTACTTAATTTAGCTGGAAATCTCACCTCCCCTTACAATTTGAATACTTAATTGAAAGCTACATATAGAGTTGCTGGTATCTATAGAGAAAAAAATACGATTTTGATTCGATTGGAGTAAAAATTGTTTGTTTAGAGCCAGAGTCAACCAAATATATAAGAATAATAAATAAAAATAATGATTTCATAAATGAGATACTCGATGAGATCTCCGTATCGGGACAAAATGCAGATGCGTTGCCACCCCTAAGACTTTAGGTGTTGTGTCTCTGTTGTGTCTTTTGTTTTACGGGGACAATCGTTACCAAATCACCGGTAACAACACGATAGTTCTGAACTCTACCATTTGGCGACATAAGGTTAGGTAATCCGATGGTACCTACGTTCTCGAATCCCTACATTTTAACTCTACCAATAGGGGAAAATATTATCTCGCAACACTTTACGTCACGGAGTACTGTGGCTTCCAACGTGAAATCATGATTTCCAAATGCGTACATACTTGTAAATTCAGAAAACAACTAAAACCCTATCCCCCTTATTCATAAAATTACATAAGATACGTTTTAGCTATATAACGCTTTGTATTTGTCATTTACATTGTCAAGTGTGCAGGTTAAAGAAGGACAAAGGAGACATTAGCAACTCTTTAGCTAAAATACGTTTATGAATAAGGGGGTTAAAATCCACGCACATTTTGAGTGCTTTCGATTTCTCCATGATACCATCAGCCGATCCCAACTTGGTGGCAATGCCACCAACTTGGAATACCCTTTTCGACACAAGCGTTTTAAAACCAGTTCACAATTGATAGAGTAATCGGTAAACATACATACTACCTTCTCCTTTTTTAAGTGAGTTATAAATTGTACTATTTATGTTTCACAATAACACATGCGAGTGAACTTAATAAATTAAAGAAAAAACGGAAAGAAAATTTTGACTTCGGGCAGGAATCGAACCTGCGACCTCAAGATAACTGGACTCTGTGCGCTGGACTGATTATCCTGAGTTCGCAGGTTCGATACCTGCCCGAAGTCAAATTTTTCTTTCCGTTTTTTAGGGTTCCGTACCTTAAAAGGAAAAAAGGAACCCTTATAGGATCATCGTGCGTCTGTCTGTCTGTCTGTCTGTCCGTCTGTCACAGCCAATTTGCTCCGAAACTACTCGACCGATTGAGTTAAAATTTGATGAATTTAAGTTAATTGGTGACCCAAAGATAAACACGTCAAGTAAAATACTAAATTTTAAACTGGTAAATCAGAAAATTAAAAAAAAAATCGTAAACTGTGTCGTGTGATCGTGTGACATATCAAATGAAAGAGGTTGTTGTCAGCATCTCAGATATATATTTTTTTTAATTTTTTCATAAACAAATTTGAAGTTATTTAAGAAAAACGACGAAAATTGACCATCCCCTCCTATCTCCGAAACTACTGAAATTAAAATTTTGTAAAAAATGTGGAAAATAGTGCTTTGCCTATAGATTACTGGAAAACCTATAAGAAGTATGTACGGAACCCTCAACACGTAAGGCGAACTCGCACTTGTTAAAATGATTCTTTAATTTCTTGAGTTATAAATTAATTTTATTAATATGTTATCATCTCCTTACAGGAATCCCACTCCAGACAACAGTCTCGGCGTAACATGGAAACCTTATACTCAGGAGAATGAACACTATTTAATTATTGATGAAAAACCCGTATTAGACACCTCGCCTGACCGAGAAGAAATAACATTTTGGGAAAACCTCTACAGAGATTATGATCCAAATATAAATTGTAAATGTCTTAAATTGTATAGAGCCAAATTGTAAATCACTTTTGTTTTCAACGATATAATAGCAAAATTCTCGTCAAGTATGTAGTATCCTTTTGGTGTATCTTGGTAGAGCTCCAGTGATTGAGCTCGCGGGCGTAGGCACCACCGCATTACCTAATATACTTGCCACTAAATGGTAGTGTTCAGGACTATCGTGTTCCGGTCAGGTGGTAATTTCCGGCACAGAGGCATAACACCTAAGGCCTCAGGAGTGGTAACGCATCTGCATTTTGACCTTTGTGTAAGTTTTCTATAGGCTGCAGTCATCACTTAACATCAATGTGACTGTATATTTGTTTGCCATTTCCATAACATAAAAAAAATAAAATTAAATAAAAACGTTCTAATGTTATAATACCTACTACTTTTATTTTGGAAAGTGCCAGAGGTGTAAATTTTGCCCGCGAGCTCCATTACTTAACATCCATGTGAACTGCATGCTTGTTTACATACCATAAAAAAACTAGCATTTGGCGGCAGATGGATTAGCTAATGCGGTGGTGCCAATGCCCTTGAGTTCCTGCACTGGCAATCGAACACCAGTAAAGTAGTTTTTGAACGTACCACAAATGTAAACAGAAAAACAATATCAAAGTCGAATGGGAGTACCTCCAGCTTAAAACCGGTTTTTTAAATATGTTTTATTTATTTACTTTATTGCATGTCACAGGCCTGTCAGATCTTATATAAAACTAGCTGTGCCCGCGACTTCGTCAGCGTGAGAATTTATGATTGTTCATTATCTACCCGGACGAAGTCGTGGGCGCAGCTAGTATAAAAGCCTAAGTTACTCCTTATTACATAAGCTATCTACCAGTGAAAGTTTCGTCAAAATCGGTCCCTCCGTTCCCGAGATTAGCGGAAACAAAAAGACAGACATACAAAAATTGTAAAAAATGTTGTTTTGGTATATACGAGTATACCGTGTATAACATATATACGCATTTAGTAAAAAGCGGTTATTTTTATATTACAAAGAGACACTCCAATTTTATGTATTTGTATAGATACAAAAGTACAGGTGACGCCCTGTAAGGGCACAACAAACATATGGGGCAACTAGTTGCCTTATTCATAATTTAAAAAAATTATGTGTAGGTATATTCATATGTCAAGGACGTTAGCACTAGTTAGTAGAATCGTTGTCAGTGGAATCTACGAGTATGTTAAGTTTAGTATTTTACATTTATTTTACTTTATACCTATGTCAATTCTAATACTTATTATTATAATCTCTATTTCTTTAGTTTATTATTAAATAGAGTGTTGTTTTTAATATCTTTTATAATGTAAGGTAAATGGTTGAAAATTTTAATATGCATATGATGGGAACTTGTTGAAACTAATTTCATGTAATGAATAGCCGACCATTTTTGGAAAAATTAGGTATAGCCAGGTCAAACTAGACATAAAAATATTGACCAAATAACAAAACCTCCGACAGAGCTTAATATTTGTGGAGACCATGGGTCATCATCATTCATCATCTTTTCAGCCAAAAAACGTCCACTGCTGGACAAGGCCTCCCCCAAAGATTGCGACAGCGAACGGTCCTGGGCCGCCCTCATCCAGCGATTGCCCGCGACATTCACCAGGTCGTCGGTCCACCTCGTGGCCTGCCTACGCTTCGTTTTCCGGTATGCGGTCGCCACTCCAGAACTGTTATGCCCCAAAGGCCGTCAGTTCTGCGAGCTCTATGCCCTGCCCACTGCCACTTGAGTTTCGCTATTCGGTGAGCTATGTCGGTTACTATGGTTCTCATGCGGATCTTCTCATTTCTGATTCGATCTAGCAGAGAAACTCCGATCATAGCCCTCTCTGAATGATCTGGAGGCTTCTTATGAGGCCCATAGTGAGTGACCAGGTTTCGGTTCCGTATTTCGTCACTAGCAACACACTGGTTAAAACCATGGGTACACCAGTATAAATATAATAAAACCTAATTATTTCCTGATATTTGTATTAACCAATGACCAGATAAAACTGTACCATGACCTTTTATTGTCAACCACAGAGGTATCTATGTCAACCTAAAAAAACGTTATCTCTTTTCTTCATACGCGCGTCATATAACATGAATGAAACAAAATTTAACCAATGACTAAATTATTGAATCGCATTAAGTCATGGTGGTACAAGCCAAGTATTTTTATTCATTACCGTATTGTCTTATCCACCTTATATTGTTTTCCTTTGAAATATTACAGATAGAGAATTTGTTGATAGCAAATTAATCTATCTATACAAATAAATATAATTGGAGTGTCTGTTTGTAATACAAAAATAACCGCTTTTTGCTAAATGCATATGTATTTTTACACGGTACATATACTAAAACAACATTGTTTACAATTTTGTCTGTCTGTCTGTCTGCCTGTTTGGCGGGGCTAATCTTGGGAACGGCTGGACCGATTTTGACGGGACTTTCACTTACAGATATCTGATGTATAAGGTATGTATAAGGAGTAACATAGGCTACTTTTATACTTTTATAGCTGCGCCCACGACTTCGTCCGGGTAGATACTGAACAATCATAAATTCTCACGCGGGCGAAGTCGCGGGCACATCTAGTACGTAATAATAAAAGACACGTCTTTATATATAAGATACAAGCTGACCCGCCAAACTTCGTATTTCCTCAGAATGAAATAATATGTCAGGTTTGATAGATACGGACTATTTGTGTGGGAAAATAAAATTGTGGTTTTTACTGTTTACGTTCAATTTCTTCATATTTTCTTACCTCTTAAACTTTCCCTGGACTTCCAAAAATCATTCAAAACCAAAATTAGCCAAATCGGTAAAGCCGTTCTCGACTTTTAGCGAGGCTAACGACAGGAATTGATTTTTCTATATATAGATAGATAGAAGATAAGGTAAATAAGTAATGATAAAAAACATTATTCAGCTCAAAGTTCATTTGGTTATGTAATCACACGTATGGTGTTTTGCGATTTAAAACCGGAACAGTACATATTTATAAACATAAAATACTCGTAATAACGATACCTAAACATCATCCGATCGTATTGTCTTTTTGAACACACACGTATAGAGCAACACGGGCCACCGGTCTTGGCGGACCGGAGGGGTAGACATATGCAGGCTTTCCCCTCTCAAAGTACAAGCACAAGTGTTGCTATGCCTGTCGCCTAGATGTTTAAATGTGTGCGTGAAATTGTTTATGTATTTTGTTAAAGTTAAGGTGTGAATTTCGTAGTAATAGACGATTTTTTTAGTGTCTGTGTGTGACACACTTATATCCCCCCGCAAAAAATGGCAGACTGTTTTGCATCGGTAAGTAACGCTATGGCTACTCCCCTCCGGTCCACCGCGGCCGGTGCGGTGGCCCGTGTTGGTTTATGCATGTGTATCCAATTCCTAGAATGGTTCGCGAGGCTACTGTGATAAAATCATCCCAGTTACAATACAGACGATGAATGGCGATTGTCACCATCATGGAATCCAACGGTCAGTAGAATTAAAGCCCAACCGCAACAGGCTTTAAGACCACAAGATACAATTAGTAACTTTTGTGTTTATCCTAAACGATTGTGACAATGGAGACGTTTGCGAAATAGATGGAGGTAGAAAGAAAAGAAAGAAAGAAAAATATTTTTTTGGCACACATACAACAATAATAAAATATATTTAAGATCAAGTAAAAGAATTGTTATATATTTGGCTGTGAGAAGCCAAAAAAACGGCACCCACCTCAGCTGATTGCTGCAACAGTGGCTGCAGCGCTGATATTCTGGTGGGTCCTAGTGGCATCACGAACGTCAAGTCGTCATGCAATGCCTGTACCACGAAAAAAAATAGCCAAAAAACTAGACTACATACTCGTATATACATATTATTCAAATTTAGCTAAGTAAACTAACATCAATACATAATATATATAAGGTGAATCAAAGCAAATCGCTCTAATTGTGTTTATTGTATGCACAATCGTATGTAACCCTATCAACCTTTTTTTTGTGGGAGAAAAATAAATTAATTTTATTATTATTATTCTATTCATTTATTTAGGTACATATTAAATATTTTTTTACACATATAAGTAAATAAATAAACAAATAAATATAAAAAATTAAAAAATAGTGTGCCACCAGCAGCCGGAACAGGGTCTTAGCCGTCGGTGGTTAGGGTCACAGAGACAGGAACCTCCTCACTATACATGCCATGCCGAGGAGTACCGCTTTCTGCATCAGACCCTTGATCCAACTTCCTAACTTGAGCCTCTTAAGATGTTGGTCGAGGCTCTTTGCTATCAATCCGTTGACCGTGACGACTATCGGCACAATGATGGCCGAATCCACATCCCTCATGGCGACAATCTCTCGATCTAGATCAAGATATTCGATTTCCTTTTCTTTTTCGGCCTTCACGAGATTCCCATCATGAGGGACGGTGATATGTATAATCATTGCGCGGCGCTTATTATTATTAGGTTGGGGAAAAAGTTTCTTCGCATTTTTTAAGATAATTCAAAACATTTTTTAATACAGTTTATTTAATTTTAACTAAAGTATGTATGTACCATTTTGTTCGATAACCTTTTGCCATCTTGTAGGTAGGGACATGATCCCATTGCTATAAAAATTTTGGAACTTCTCATCAAAATACCGCGACAAGTGGATTTGACAGGCCTCTCGTGATGTTAACCTAACATTGCATAAGGAATTCTGAAGAGACCGAAACAGGTGGAAATCTGAAGGTGCAAGGTCAGGACTATACGGCGGATGCATTAACACCTCCCAGCCAAACTCTCTTAATTCTTGCTGAGTTGCTATAGATGTGTGAGGTCTAGCGTTATCATGATGAAACACCACACCCCTTCTGTTGATCAATTCCGGCCGCTTTCTCTCAACTTCTTGCTTTAATCTCATCAGTTGTTCGCAGTAGAGTTCAGAATCGATAGTCCTGCCTGGTGGTAATAGCTCATAATGAATAATGCCCTTCCAATCCCACCACACACACAACATCACCTTATTGCGAGTTAACCCGGGTTTCGCCATAGTCTGTGAAGCCTGACCGGCCTTTGGCCACGACCTTTTTCGCACGTTCTTGTCGTACGTGATCCACTTTTCATCACCAGTTATCAGCTTCTTCAAAAATGATTCGGTTTCATTACGTCGTAATAAAGAATCACAAATGAGTACACGGTTCTTTAGGTTTCTTTCTGTGAGCTCGTGAGGTACCCAAATATCGAGCTTTTTTTTGTACCCAGCTTTTTTCAAATGCGCCAAAACTGTTTTGTGATCAATTCTCAGTTCTTCAGCTACGTCGTAACTACAGATATGTCGATCTTGCTCCACTTTTTCAAAAATGACATCCATTTTATCCGTGGGCGACCAGAGCGAGGTGCATCTTTGACATCAAAATTTCCGAATTGAAAACGCTTAAACCAAATTTGTGCTACTCTCACAGACACTGCACTGGGTCCATAAACAACGCAAATTTTTTTCGCGGTATGCGTTGCTTTTTTATCTTTTGTTAGTAAAATTTTAAAATGTATCTAATTTCTTCATTAGATTCACTCATCTTGACAGTACGAAAAACAAATGAAAATCACACATTTGCCTAATTTGAATATGGAATTATGTTCTTTAAAATTTTAACTTTCAATGATACCAAAACCAGCCAGATACAAATACTACAGCCAAAGAGATTTTATTACAAGTTCATACATACTATAATGCGAAAAGACTTTTTCCCCAACCTATTATTATGATTATATAAGTACCTACACTATGAAAATAAAATAATAAATAAATGTTTTTCATTAATTAAATTACTTAAGTTCCTAAAGTAATAATAAGTTATAAAGTTAACTAAAGTATAATGCATAGAAATAAAATAACGTACATAGCCAATAGAGGAAATTGAAAAGAATACATAAATACTCAAAACAAAAGAGAAATAAAATAAAAAAACGGAATGCAGCTACCACCACCGCCACCGTCCGCCATTTTGATTAATTTGATTACTGTCACTGTTGTGCGTGACGTGTCAAAGTAAGCTGCATATTCCTATAGGTTTTTTTTTTAATTTTATGGCATCGCTTGTTATGCATATTGCCAGTGTCAAGTAAAACGATATTTCGTATTCGTATTAAGCAACTTAAAAGTCAGAGTCGTCAGTCAATTTATCAGTCCGTCAGTCAGTCACAGTCAGTAATTCTAGTAAAGCGATGGCTTCCTTACCAGAACATTTACAATGAAGTTTTGGAGGCAACCCGAAAAAACGTGTTTTCGCACTGTTATTCTGTTTCACTATACACGAGCACTGTAATAAGCATATATCAAACAAAATGCCACTAACTTTATTTAATATAACTCAAAAATACACCAAGAAAATGAAATAAAATAAGAGCACCACACGCATCTTTCAAGGTTCCCGCCAAAACATCCCTAATTATTTTTAAAACTACTGGCAGACAAATGTCACTTCAATCTGCCGAGACCACGGCGGCAGCTGAAAAGCGACCGTTACGTCAGGTTGTTTTTTTATGTAATGGAAGTGGCAAATAAGCATGCAGTCCACATTGATGTTAAGTGATGACTGCATAACAACTAACACAAGAACATAGTAACATTAGTAACATTCTAACAGTGTATAGTAAAATAGAATAACAATGCGAAAACACGGCTTTTCAGTTTGCCTCCAAAACTTCATTTGAAATGTTCTGGTAAAGTAGCCATCGCTTTACTCGCATAACTGACTGTGACTCTAACTGACTGACTTATAATTGACCGATTGCCTCTTACTTTTACTCTGCTTGCGAATACGAAATATCATTTTACTTGACACTGGCAATATGTGTAATAGCGATGACATTATACTAAAAAAAAAACATTCTAACACAGGTTTTTTATTTTATTTTTAGCAATAAGTGCATGCTTGTAAAAGACATTTTTGTATCTAACCAAATAGGTACTAAATAATAGTAAAAACAAAATGAATTGTACTATTTATTTTTCGCAATACCACATGCGAGTGATAATGCAAGTTTAATTACTAAACAAAAGTAGGTAACAACCATCGACAACACAACGGAATAGGTATTATGATTAAGGATGTGTTCAGTCATCGTGAGGATGTCTTTTGTATCTCGGTTGACATCATCATAATGGGACTGGTGATTTAGCGAACTACAAGGCGCTGGCCACACAGGACAGACGTAAGACACGGACCCACCATCCCCCATTCCCCTTTAACCTTTTAGAAATAGAAATAGAAAATGTTTTTATTTCGAATAGATCTTTACAGATACTTTCAAAACGTCAACAAATCATAAAATACCTAGAGTGAATAACCATTACATATAGTAAAATCAAAAACATATATTCATAGTAAATTAAAAATTAGAATTTAAACTACTTAGTTAAAACATAATAATCACAATTTTTTTCAATTCCTTCAATGATGATAAATGAAAAAAAACTTATTCGTCAAGATCAAAGTTATTCACTTAGCAGAGTTCCAAGTGCAGTCAATACTGAGAAGAACTCCGCTACCCAACAAACTCAGTAAGAGCTCTTTTAAATGAGAGCTTAAATCTAGTACAGATTATCGTGAAAAATCAAATAATGTCAACGTCCATAGCATAGATGCAAACAAACTGCTATCTACTAAATGTGATATAGCTCCTGCAAACCAGAACAGACCAGTCCCCACCAACAGCACCCGTTCACGAGTATGACGCATGTGACAGCCATTGCCCTCCTCGACCATTTTAGAGGGAAGTGAGCAACCCGCCACACGGGGGTTTTGGCGGTAACCTTGAAAGAGGCGTATGGTGCTCTTATTTAGTTTCATTTTCTTGGTGTATTTTATGTTATATTGAATAAAGTTGGTGGCATTTTGTTTGATATAGGTTTATGACAGTGCCCGTGTATAGTGAAATAGAATAACAGTGCGAAAACACGACCTTTCAGGTTGCCTCCAAAACTTAATTGTAAATGTTCTGGTAAGTTGCCATCGCTTTACTCGAATAACTTGACTGTAACTCACTTAACCGGCGAGTCGTGGGTGTTTGCATGTATGATTGAATGCATGCATTTACCTCTGCCTACCCCTTCGGGGATTACAGGCGTGAAGTTACGTAACTCACTTGACTGTTTTGACTTGATTAATTGACTGACTATATTATACTAACTTTTACGCGGCTTAAATAAATAGGAAATATCGTTTAACATGACGCTGGCAATATGCGTAATAGCGATGCCATAATAAAAAAAATAATTTAAAAAAACCCGCCACACGACGCCGCCAAAGGCAAAGACATTTAAGCGTGCTTTCGATATACGGGCATGGGATATTTTTTTTATGTTATGGAAGTGGCAATCAAGCATGCAGTTCACATTGATGTTAAGTGATGACTGCAGCCTATAGACACTTACACAAAGACCAAAGTTAAAAATACAGATGCGTTACCACTCCTGAGGCCTAAGGTGTTATGCCTCTGTGCTGGAAATTACAGAGCCGTACATTACCACCTGACCGGAACACGATAGTGCTGAACACTACTATTTAGCGGCAAGTGTATTAGGTAATGCGGTGGTGCCTACGCCCGCAAGCTCCGTCACTGGAGCTCTACCATCAGCATTGTGTGTTTTTATGTGTTTCTTGATATCCCATGTTTAGTCCCGTGTACTTAAAGGTAGGAAGGGGAATGGGAGATGGTGGGTCCGTGTCTTACGTCTGTTCTGTGTGGCCAGAGCCTTGTAGATCGCTAATTCACTTACAGTCCCATTATGATGATGTCAATCAAGATACAAAATACATCCTCACGATGACTGAACACATCCCTAATATTATTTTATATAATTTTTGTATGAAAACAATATGTCACCAAATTGCTACTATGACATTCTTGTTTTTAGGGTTCCGTAGTAAACAAGGAACGCTTATAGTTTCGCCATGTCCGTCTGTCTGTCTGTCTGTTTGTTTGTCCGTCGACTTGAAATATGGCACAAGTATACATTGACGCCGACAAAATGGTGGAATAAAAAAAAGAAAAATAAAATTATTTAGGTTACCTCCCCTTCATGTAACGCGCGGATATTTTTTTTTAATTTTTCGTTTTCCATATAGTGTAAGATATCGTTGGATAGGTCTTTCAAAAATGTTAGGGGTGTGCTGAAATCATTTTTCGATTTAGTTAACTGTTCGTGACATATTAAGCTTTAACGTGCCAATTTTCGTTAGAGCCAAGTATTCCCCGCTCTACCAACTAAACGGTTGTTGTTAGAAATTCAAACGTTACGGCAGGAGTAGCTGCATATAACGAAATTAAAAGGAAAACTATCGCACTTAAGTTGGCTTTACTAGTTTGCAAGTAATAGTCGACCAAATGTATTACTCGAAATTTTTGAACAACTCCATATGAAATATTAAAAAAAAATCCTAGCATTAATCTATCCTAAAAACTACGGAACCCTACACTGCGCGTGGTCCGACACGCACTTGACCGGTTTTAAGTATTCTTACGACAATTAATTGAAGGTATAATAAACGATTTGAATAGCTGAAAATGCTTTAGTATTTTATGCTTCTTCTCTCAATATAGCGTACAAGGTCAGGTCCAAGCTCCATACATTTTGGAACGTCTTGAGACTCCAAGCACTTGTAGTAACGAAATTTCATAAAAACTTGATATCAACCCCCAAAAACAACTGCTTAGGCATAGAATTTCGTAAAAGCCTGTCTTAGTGAGCACCTACGTCTTAAAAAGAATCCCTGTGTAAAATTTGAAACTCCTAGCACTTGTATTTCCAGAGATTCCATGATAAGTGATTAACATTTCGCTTTTTATAACTCAAACTCAAAAAATTATTTAATCACTTGGATATAATAGAATTTGCTTGTGATAGGTCAAATTACAAATATAAAATTAAAGCGAATTATTATATAAAATTATAGATTTATTTATAAAATTATAGATTAATAATGATTCCCTAGTAAATAGTTATTCAGAATGTATAAGTGTCCTTCTAGACCAAAACCATTAGAGTAGTGTTAAATTTCCTCAGATATCCACACGGATACGGATATCGGGAACATCAATTCAGTAATATGGATAACGACGCATACTAAACTATCTACAAAGATAAAGAGTTGTTTAACTGTTTTGGACTATACTGTGTCGTCATACAGATAAAAAAAAAATATATAATGATGAACAACTTATCCAATCATTCAGTATTGGGATTTGTGTTGTGGCGATGCGATAGTGTTTTAATATTTATGAAAATATATTTTAATAAACACTAACATTCAGTAAGTACATATTTATGTGTATCTCATATCTGCAAATCACTATTACTTAATAATATATATTTATTTCTTTTGGTAGGTTGGTACACAAATCATATAACAATCATAATAGGTATATTATCATCATAAAAAAAATCATTTAAAAAAAACCACATCATTTTCAGTCATTAATATGTTACTGTATAATAACATATAAAAATTAATTGTTTTTGGACGGGAGGATGTTAGCTACAGATACAGCGAGCGTGTTACGGCAAAATTATTAATGAAACCTAACAAAAAATATGCTTAACAGCACTAGTGTTTGCGGTCTTTATATTTATTAAAATAATGGCTAACTCATATACCTACCTAATGTTTTTGTAAGAACTTTGTCAAAGACTAAAAATAAATTTAGCAACGCGGATGTTTGTCGAAAATAAACAGACGTTGAAAAAGAAGCACAAATGAATAGTTGATGACTCTTAAATACTACCGTATACGAGTCAATTTACTCACAACGTTCCAAACATACCTACCAAAAAATATGAGTTATAGATCATTAAAATATCTACAGATTTATTACAATAAAGTATTGGTTAAGTTATGAGACGTACATATTTAGTGTCTGTTAAGGATATTATCTGAAGAATAACAAAAAAATTGGATCGAAGTGGCCCCACAGCGGGCAGTCAACGGTCGTGGTTCCGAGTTCGGCGTTCATTGTAAAGGTGAACGCACACTTATCCGAGCCGAACGCGCCTAACGAGCCAAAGTCAAATAAGCCTCACACGTACATCCATACCGAAATGATTTTGTAAATTGTACAGCTCTTTATAATCACGTTTACTACTAATTCTATCAAATTATAGGAATCACTCATTTTTAAAATAAATGAAAATGTAGTACTTTCATCGCACTCAACTGATAGAATGCGATCGCATTGGCCGAGTCGGCCGCTTTGGTCGTCTTGGATTTTTGGGGTTGTGCCGATTTGGATGAATCGGCGCGGACTAGTGTCCGAAGTTTTATACGGTTTCATCTATAGAATTCTAAAACTCGTTTCGTTCGACTCTTTCGGCGCGTTCGGCTCGGATAAGTGTGCGTTCAACTTTATGTGTATGACGTGTATCAAAGGTTTGATATATACGGACTATTTGTACGGGAAAATAAAATTGTGTTTTTTACTATTCCCCTTCAATTTCTTCATATTTTCTTACCTTTTAAACCTTCCCTGGACTTCCGAAGATCATTCAACACCAAAATTAGCGAAATCGGTCCAGCCGTTCTCGAGTTTTACCGAGACTAACGAACAGCAATTGATTTTTATATATATATGTATCTTCACGCCAAGTCCCTAACGGGATTGATTTTTATATATATAGATATAAACCTATGATAACATATTTTATCATTTAAAATCCTTTTTTTTTTCAGGCTCTAGTACAAAACCAGCAAGATGGTTAAAGTTAAAGTTTCTGAAGGTGTATTAGAAGGATACGTAGTTGACAATGAATACGGTGGCAAAATTTACAACTTTAAGGGTATTCCTTACGCTCAGCCACCAGTTGGTGACTTAAGATTTAAGGTAAATCACCTTTAAATAATAAATATAATTGAAATAAAACTATTTTTACGGATTTATCTCGCGTATATTAAACTAAAATGATTTTTAAAATCAACCCGACGTTTCGGTCGCTTTTCAGCTTCCGTGGTCCCGGGCAGACTGAGGTGACATCTGTCTGACAGAAATTTGAAAAAATTATATGTAGCTACCTCCTTCGATTTCGTAAACGCCTTACGTAGCGTTCAGGATTAACACAATAATTACTTATGGTATCTTGAGGTCTTGCAGACTGCTGCGGCTGGGATTTAATCTTGCTAAGTATGGGATCCCATGATGTTGATAATCGCCATCCATCTTCTCTATTGAAATTTGGGTGTTTTTTAATTTCAATAGCCGCGCGTACCATTCGTGGAATGGGTTTGTGTTCTCTAGCGAGTATTTGAATTTTATCAAACCGGATGTAATGGTTCGGCTTATCCGCTATGTGTTCACAGACTGCAGACCTCCTTGTTCTTCGGTTTTCGACATCAGCAATATGCTCTTTAACGCGGGTGGATACAGCTCTCTTCGTTTGACCAATATATGAGAGTCCACAATCACAATCTAATTTATAAATGCCAGAATTTTGTAATGGAATATTAATGTTAAACCCCGCTAATGATGGTGGACGAATCGGCAAAACCAAGGGGTTTTTAGTGGATAGTCGGGTAAAAATCTTGAAAGTAACATTTCTTGCCTAAGAGAGTCGAGTCAATGTCCAGTACCAAGTTATGCCTCTTTTTATGACTGATTAATAATATAATCACTTATTCATAGTTCACATTGCAATATCTGTTCTAGGCCCCACAACCACCTAAACCATGGGAAGGTGTGAGAAGTGCGAAGGAACATGGTCCCGTAGCGTGTCAATTTGACGTATTTTTTACAAAAGAGCTTCAAGGCCAAGAAGATTGTCTGTATCTTAATGTCTACACACCAGATATATCCCCATCTAAACCATTACCAGTAATGTTTTGGATTCACGGTGGAGGGTTCCTTAGCGGTTACGGCAACGATAGCTTATATGGACCAGAATTTCTCGTAAGGCATGGAGTAGTTCTCGTTACAATCAACTATCGCCTTGAAGTACTCGGGTTCCTGTCCTTAGACAATAAAGACATCCCAGGGAACGCTGGTATGAAAGATCAAGTGGCAGCCCTGAGATGGGTCAAGAAGAATATCAGCAAGTTTGGCGGCGATCCAGACAATGTAACAATTTTTGGAGAGAGTGCAGGTGCAATGTCCGTCTCTTTCCACCTTATATCACCCATGAGCAAGGGTCTATTCAAAAGAGCAATCATTCAAAGTGGTTGCTGTGCTACTTCGTGGGGAACACAAGAGTTAGCTCGTGAAAGAGCAATAACAGTTGCTAAAAGTTTGGGATGTGAATCTGAAAATGACGAAGACCTTGTAAAATTTTTCAAAAGTTTACCAGCTGAATCACTTATTAATATTAAACCTGCCCTAACGTATCATGAACAAAGTAAAATGTACACAACTCCGTTTTTCGCTATTGTCAGCGAAAAAAAGTTTGGTGACAATGAAAGATTTTTTTACGGAAAAGTGTATGACGCACTCAAAAATGGAATACACGAAGGAGTTGAAGTTATGCATGGCTACGTTGAAGACGAAGGATATATTTCATTTGTAGCTGGACTTCTTGATACTTTCATTGACGAAGCAAATCAGTATCCAGAATTCTTCGTACCCAAAACCCTTACTACATCTCAAACTATTTATGATCAGTTAGAAATAGGAAAAAAAATGAAAAGGTTTTATTACAAAGACAAAAAAGTGAACAAAGATAATTTTGATCAGATGATTAAGTTTATGGGAACAAACGTGTTTATTTACGGTGCAGTGCTTTTCCAGAAGATGTGTGCAAAACGCAACAAAAATACTACTTACTTCTACAAGTTCAATTGTAAGTCTGAAAGGAACATGATGTGTCATTTCTTCGGAATAACCAGCATTACTAACAACAAGACTGTAGTTTGTCACGCAGATGACTTACCCTATTTATTCCCAATCAAATCATCTCAACAAGAAATTGATACGAATTCAAGAGCGTTCAAGATGATTAACACGGTCACTAAATTATGGACAAACTTTTCTAAATTCGGGTAATTATATTTTGTACATTTTTATCCTAAATGGTGAAATTATGAGAAAACCAGAGGACAAATATTATTTTCTATCACGATGTTAAGCTGTTGATGGGTATTTGCGTATGTGTTTATTTGCAAATATTTATATGCCATGGACGTTCACATTATCTTTATTTTATTTAATAATATTTGTATTAAATCTTAGGTTTTGACAAAAGAGCAACACGCTGAGTTTGTTGGGTAGCGGAGTTCTTCTCAGTAGTGCCTGCACTTGGAACTCTGCTAAGTGAATGGCTATGATTATGACGAACAGATTTTTCATTTTCTTCTATGAAGGAATTGAAAAATTTGATGATTCAAGTATCGGTTAAATATTATTATTAAATTGGTATTTATTAATACCTATTGAATTATTATTTTAAGTAATTCTCTCTAGGTAGCTTATAACCCGACAATGCAAAAGTGTCCTTGTAGACCAATTTGAAATAAATTATTTGCATTTTGATTTTTTTTTAATTTTGAGGCACGGGAGGTGTGTCAGGTCCGGGATATCTGGCGCTCCATACTCTCATCATTATACGCATAGATACATAAAACCTTCTCCTTTTTTTGAAGTAAGTCATAAATTAATTTTTGTGTACCTATAAGAATGTTATCTCCTTACAGGAATCCCACTCCAGACAACAGTCTCGGCGTCACATGGAAACCTTATACTCTGGAGAATGAACACTATTTAATTATTGATGAAAAACTCGAATTAGACACCTCGCCAGAGCGAGAAGAAATTGCATTTTGGGAAAGCATTCACAGAGATTATGATCCAAATCCATCATTTTGAATCGACATAGTTAGGTTCATCTTGGAAAACAAAATTAAGATGATCTAGGAATATATTAGTTTAATAAACAACTCATCATTAAACGTTGTTTTCCTTTTTCTTTTAATAATTTCCCTCTCAATAATTGGGCCGACATTAGTTGACATATATGTCATTAGTCGACTTATAGTTTTTGATCTGAGCGGCGAGCGGCGCGGCGAATGTTTACACGCCACGTACTCTGACACCCACATTCTAGGTCGTAATCTCGACCTTATCTCAATCTTACTCAATGGAATTGGTATTCTTAGTTGTAACTAATTACGTCAACTCGACATTCTGTCTCCGTTTGAGGTAAGAAAGCAACTGTCAAATTCCAAGGTTGTTAAGTGATGACTGCAGCCTATAGACATCCACACAAAGACCAAGGTCAAAATGCAAATGCGTTACTACTCCTGAAGCCTAAGGTGTTATGTCTCTGTGCCCTATAATTACAGAGCCGCACATTACCACCTGACCGGAACACGATAGTGCTAAACACTACCATTTAGCGGCATGTATATGCGGTAATGCGGTGGCCTACGCCCGCGAGCTCCGTCACTGAAGCTCTACCACCAGTAAAAAATCAGAATTTAGAAGTGTCCTTGTAGACCGAAAACATTAGAGTAGAGTTGAATTTTCTCGGATATCCACGGATACGGATATCCGGAACATCAATAATTTGGATAAAGACGCATACTAAAGTATCTACGAAAATAAGTAGTTGTTTAACTGTTTTGGGCTATACTGTGTCGCCATTCAGATAAAAAAAAATATATAACGATATAACAACTTATCCAATCATTCAGTATTGGGACAGTCAGCGACCGGTCTGTAGGTAAATTTGTGTTGTGGCGATGCGATAGTGTTTCAATATTTGTGAAAATTTAATTAATAAACACTAATATTCAGTGAGTACATATTTATGTGTATCCCATCTCTGCAGATCACTTTTACTTAATAATATTGATTTATTTCCTTTGGTACACAAAACAGATAACAATCATTATACACATACAATAACATAGTGACTGATAACTAGATTGCAATCCAAAATATGTGCACAATCATGGTTAACAGGTAAGTATTTATGTATTTATATCTAGACTAGCTGTTGCCCGCGGCTTCGCCTGCGTGGATGTCGTTTTATAATCCTGAATTTTCTTTTCTATAAACCACACGGAGCCCGAGACCTTTCCAACGAATGCAAAATCGTGGGAATCGGTTCCTGCGTTCTGGAGTTATAGCGTCAGGAAGGAAAACCCGACTTATTTTTATACTATAGATTATATCTAGATAGTTAATAAGTTTGACAAAAATAATGATAATGAAAAGATTAAGTAAACTGCCTCGGTAGCCTAGTGGTAGCAGGCCACTACTACTACGCTTAGGCCAGGACCTCAGCTCGATTCCCGGGTTATCAGAGATAATGGTGTAAAGTCCTTTATCACTGGTTCTATTGGGATTTCACTCCGTGAACCTAACGGCGCCGTGCCGTCTCCCGCCATCTCGACGGCTCCAAAAAGGGAAGTGCGGTTTAATTCGTGTGTTTACCGGCAACCGATCTCGTATCTAGTTGAGTCAGGCGATACTATACTATCTTCATATTTCCATAAACTACTTAACAACTTTTCATCCTCAAGCAACTTGGGAAATAAAGTAAAGAATTTTACATCACATTCCCTCGTTCCCTTGGTGGTGGTGTTGGTGGCATTAGTGGTTAAAAATGCACAACGTTAATATTCAATTTTCACTTCTGCCAGCACTTACGGAGTGCTTAGATCTATCTTTTATCGTTCATTCTCTGTTAGTAGCACTAATTGACAGAAACTTTACAAAACCTTATAATAAATTTATTTTTAAAGAAAAATGGAAAGAAAAATTTGACTTCAGGCGAGACTCGAACTCGCGACCTACTGGGAATCTAGTCCAGCCGCTCTTCCAATTGAGCTACTGAAGTCCTGCCCGATTTGTCAAATCTTTCCTTCACATCTATTATTTTATGGTAGTAGCAGCGCCATCTATTACCAACTATGCTAATATATTTCACAAGCATGTGTTAATGCGAAATAATATAAAAACACTCATAATAATTGTCTATAGGAAAATTATGCATAGAAGTTTATAATGGCCTTTTCGCAAATACGGTTAAGCATAGGATGGACGTTTGTAGGTTGTAGGTACCTACTTACACGACTGCGCGTTTAAACATATAATTAGCATTTCTTCGCAATCGTAACAGCCGTTCCCGATGCGTCTAATATCGTGTACAGAGACGCATTACTGTAAAGCAGTTTTTTTTAGCTACCCAAAAGTGTTTATGATCCAAAATGTGTATTCAAAAGGGCTGCCCAAAGTCCCAAAGTCACTATTCCACGCAAACACAGTCGCAGGCTCAGTGAGTATTGTAATAAACATAATGATAACATATTTTATTTTTAAAGAAGAATGGAAAGAACGATATTCAATAAACTGAAAAGTCTATTATATCGGTTGCCTAACTAGCATAGTTGGTAATAGATGGCGCTGCTGCTACCATAAAGCAATGCAATAGATGTGATGGAAAGATTTGACAAATCGGGCAGGGCTTCAGTAGCTCAATTGGAAGAGCGGCTGGACTAGATTCCCAGTAGGTCGCGAGTTCAAGTCTCGCCTGAAGTCAATTTTTTCTTTCCATTCTTCTTTAAAAATAAAATATATTTCACAAGCATGTGTTAATGCGAAATAATATAAAACAATTATTAAGGGTTAAAGCGACTTCTTTACGATATTCAATAAACTGAAAAGTCTATTTTATGGGTTGCCTAACTAGCATAGTTGGTAATAGATGGCGCTGCTGCTACCATAAAGCAATGCAATAGATGTGAAGGAAAGATTTGACAAATCGGGCAGGGCTTCAGTAGCTCAATTGGAAGAGCGGCTGGACTAGATTCCCAGTAGGTCGCGAGTTCGAGTCTCGCCTGAAGTCAAATTTTTCTTTCCATTCTTCTTTAAAAATAAAATATATTTCACAAGCATGTGTTAA
This sequence comes from Macrosoma leucophasiata, assembly GCA_036365455.1. NCBI lineage: Eukaryota > Metazoa > Arthropoda > Insecta > Lepidoptera > Hedylidae > Macrosoma > Macrosoma leucophasiata. The sequence goes on along the minus strand of JAWQUS010000003.1, from coordinate 20,388,027 downwards.
TGCGAAATAATATAAAACAATAATGATAACATATTTTATTATTTAACATACTTTTTATTTCAGGCTCTAGTCGCAAGCCAGCTCACACAAAACCAGCAATATGGTTCAAGTTAAAGTATCTGAAGGTGCATTAGAAGGATACCTAGTTGACAATGAATACGGTGGAAAAATTTACAATTTTAAGGGTATTCCTTACGCTCAGCCACCAATTGGTGACTTAAGATTTAAGGTAAATACACCTTTAAATAATAAATCTAATATTAATAGACGGATATCTGCGTGAAATATTGGCTAAGTTATCAGACTGAAACAATACTTTTTTTCAGGGTATTGTAAAAACTATTGTTTCATATTAAATTCATAACCTACAAATAGAAAGAAAGAAAGAAAGAAATATATTTATTCACCTGACAACACACAACATACTTAAATAATATAAAAAAAAATCATTAAAAAAGAGAAGAAAACTAACTTAAACAAACTTAAAAGATATGGTCATGTGAAGCCAGGAAAAATGGTACCCATCTCAGCTATTTGTTGCAGCAAGAGCTGCAACGCTGATATTCTGATGTGTCCTTTGACGAACGTTGCGAACTACAAGTGTGGTGTACACGTGTGCAAAAAAAAAAAATATATATTTTTTTTTTTGCACAGTGGGGGAAAATATTATACAGAAGAAATAATTTTGTTTTGAGTATATTGATTTTTTTTTTTAAGTTTAACAATTGAGTTTTCTACACAACCTTAAGGTTGGTAGTAAATGCTACCAAACATTAAGTCCACCTCATGTATTTTATTGCTTGGAAATTTAAATAAATAATACGAAGAAACAAAAAGTGGTAGAAGTTAAAATACAATGTTATTATGCCCAATATAGATACATTAAAAATAAGCTAATAAAAGTACATTAAGCTAAAATAAGCTAAATGAAGAATAAGTAAATGTATAAATTGACCTTTACATACTTAAGTACTAGACAGGACAATCCTTTTTATTTTCAATGGACTTACGTATGCGGCTCGCCTCGTGACAGCACTATTCTACTTCACCGGGCAATCGGCGAACGCAAAAGGCTCTCAGCCTGAATAAATTTGACCCTGCACCAAAAATTTCATAAAATGCACTCTGATATTAATAAATACCTTACTTGCGTTTTTAAATTTTCTTCTATAACTGTTGAGCCGCTCAGATAGCTGGAAAAGAGCGCTTTTAGCGTTAAGTTCGCCATTTGTGAATATGTTTTATATTGTGGCAATAAAGTATTAAGTAAATAAATAACAGGTATATAAAAAAAACTTGAAAGTAACATTTTTAGGGTTCCCTAGTAAACAAGGAACCCTTATAGTTTCGCCATGTCCGTCTGTCTGTCTGTCTGTCTGTCTGTCTGTCTGTCCATCCGCGGCCGCGGTTTAGCGCAAACACTGCGCGTGGCCCAACACGCACTTGACCGGTTTTTTTCTTTAGAGATGCCTAAGACAGTCGTATCAATGTCGAGTACCAAATTGTGCCACTTTCTATGATATATTAATTTCTATATTATCACGTATTCGCAGTTCACATTGCAATATCTGTTCTAGGCCCCACAACCACCTAAACCATGGGAAGGTGTGAGAAGTGCGAAGGAACATGGTCCCGTAGCGTGTCAATTTGACGTTTTTTTTACAAAAAAGCTTCAAGGCCAAGAAGATTGTCTGTATCTTAATGTCTACACACCAGATGTATCCCCTTCTAAGCCATTACCAGTAATGTTTTGGATTCACGGTGGAGGGTTCTTTAGCGGCCACGGCAACGATGATTTATATGGTCCAGAATTCCTCGTAAGGCATGGAGTAGTTCTCGTTACTTTCAACTACCGTCTTGAAGTACTCGGGTTCCTGTCCTTAGACAATGAAGACATCCCAGGGAACGCCGGTATGAAAGATCAAGTGGAAGCCCTGAGATGGGTCAAGAAGAATATCAGCAATTTTGGCGGCGATCCAGAAAATGTAACAATTTTTGGAGAGAGTGCAGGTGGAATGTCCGTTTCTTTCCATCTTATATCACCCATGAGCAAGGGTCTATTCAAAAGAGCAATAATTCAAAGTGGTTGCTGTGCTACTTCGTGGGGAACACAAGAGTTAGCTCGTGAAAGAGCAATAACAGTTGCTAAAAGTTTGGGATGTGAATCTGAAGATGACGAAGACCTTGTCAAATTTTTTAAAAGTTTACCAGCTGAATCACTTATAAATATTAGACCTGCCCTAACGTACCACGAACAAAGTAAAATATACACAACTCCGTTTTTCGCTATTGTGAGCGAAAAAAAGTTTGGTGACAATGAAAAATTTTTTTACGGAAAAGTATATGACGCACTCAAAAATGGAATACACGAAGGAGTTGAAGTTATGCATGGCTATGTTGACGACGAAGCACTCATTTCATTTGTAGGTGCACTTCCTGAGACTTTAATTGACGAAGCAAATCAGTATCCAGAATTCTTCGTACCCAAAACCCTTACTACATCGCAAACTATTTATGATCAATTAGAAATAGGAAAGAAAATGAAAAGGTTTTATTACAAAGATCAAAAGGTGAACAAAGATAATTTAGATCAGATGGTTAAATTTATGGGAACAAACGTGTTTGTTTACGGTGCAGTGCTTTTCCAGAAGATGTGTGCAAAACGCAACAAAAATTCTATTTACTTCTACAAGTTTAGCTGCAAGTCTGAAAGGAACATGATGTCTCATTTGCTCGGAATAACCAGCATTACCAAAAACAAGCCTGTAGTTTGTCACGCAGATGACTTAGCCTATTTATTCCCAATCAAATCATCTCAACAAGAAATTGATACGAATTCAAGGGCGTTCAAGATGATTAACACGGTCACACAATTATGGACAAACTTTGCTAAATTTGGGTAATTATATTTTGTACTTTTTTGTCATAAATAGTGAAATTATGAGAAAACCAGAGGTCAAATGCAGATGAGTTGCCACCCCTGAGACCTTAAGTGTTATGTCTCTGTGATAGTTATGTATAAAGGACATACATTACAATCTAACCGGAACACAATAGTGCTGAATACTACGCTGCAGATAGATAAGATAATCCGGTGGTGTAGGTATCGCCTTTGAGTCCCTACACTGAAAAGTATTATTTAGTTACGGTTACGGAGAACTGTGGTTTCCAAATTGAAATCATGATTTCCAAATGCATGTACGTACATAAATTAAGAAAACACAACTTATACTTGTAAGTCCACAAAAATTTTGAGTTCCTTCGCTTTCTCCATGATATCATCATCCGATCCCAACTTGGTGGCAATGACACGAACCTTGAAGACCCCTTTCGAAACAAGAATTTTGAAATCAGTCCATAATTGATGGAGTAATCGGTAAACATACATAGTGCCGAACATATAATGTGAGAGGTGGAATTAGCAAGAAGATGAATGAGTTGACGTACGTAATAGGCACGGGAGATGTGTCAGGACCGGGATATCTGGCGCTCCACACTCTCATCATTATACACATATATACATAAAACCTTCTCATTTTTTGAAGTTGATCATAAATTATTTTCTGTGTACCTACTAAAATGTTATCTCCTTACAGGAATCCCACTCCAGACAACAGTCTCGGCGTAACATGGAAACCTTATACTGTGGAGAATGAACACTATTTAATTATTGATGAAAAACTCGTATTAGACACCTCACCAGAGCGAGAAGAAATAGCATTTTGGGAAAGCATTCACAGAGATTATGATCCAAATCCGTCATATTAAATCAACATTTAGTTGGGTCCATCTTGGAAAACAAAATTTAGATGATCTAGGATTGTATTAGTTTAATAGACAACCTAATGAAAAGTTGTTTTCCTTTTTTTAATAATTTCCCTCTGAATAAATGGGTCGACATTAGTTGACTTATATGTCATTTGTTGACTTAATAAGGTCTGTTCACGACTTCGATCTGAGCGGCGAGCGGCGCGGTGACTGTTTACACGCCACGTACTCTGACACCCTTATTCTTAGTCGTAATCTCGACCTTAACTCAACCTTACTCAATGGAATTGGTATTCTTAGTTGTAAGTGTTAACTAGTGTGTTCACTCTTCCTTGAAGAAAGAGTTCATCATATAGAGGCTCTCCTTCTCCATGAAGTCAGCCAGTGTCTGGCCCCTGGTGTTTCGTTGCCCATATCCAAATTGCCCCACTTTCAGCTCGTGGTCGCCTCGAACGCCCAATTTCGCGTTGAAATCCCCCATGACAACGTTGTAGTGGGTTTTAGAACTATGTATGGCTCGGGAAATATCCTCATACATAGTTTAGTAAGGTCCTCACTTTCCTTCACGTTACTTTAGTAAGTAAGTAGGAACCTACCAAACTAAACTTCCTGCCCGAAGTCCCAACTTCGGTAGCTTAGTGGTAAAGCGGCTGGACTGGTTATCCTGAGGTCGCAAGTTCGATTCCTGCCGAAGTCAAATTTTTCTTTCCTTTTTTTCTTTAATTTCTAAGGTTTAAAAGGTAAGAAAATACGAATAAACTGAATGGAGTAAAAACCACAATTTTAAAATTTCCATACAAATAGTCCGTATCTATCAAACCTTTGACACATTATTTCACTCTGAGGTAATACGAAGTTTGCCGGGTCAGCTAGTAAGGAAGGTGGCAAATAAGCATGCAGCTCACTTATTTTTATGTCATGGAAGTGGCACACAAGTTCACATTGATGCTAAGTGATGACTGCAGCCTCAAGGCTTTATTTTTAGTCACATGTCTTTAGGCATCTACACAGAAACCTGAGGTCAAAATGCAGATGCGTTGCCACCCCTGAAACCTAAGTTGTTGCGACTGTGTGATACCTAGTTATTACGAGGCCAGACGAGTACATTACCATCTAAACGAAACACGATAGTGCTGAACACTACCATTTGGCGGCAGATAGATTACGTAATGCGGTGGTTACTACGTCCGCGAGCTCGGTCACCAGGGCTCTACCACCAGTAAAAAACTTACGGGTCGAATTTCACAACTTCCTGTCTAAGGGCGGCCACACAAAACTGCGATGCGATGCGACGCCACATCGCAGGCAATGTGCGTGAAAAATAAATGCGAGCTCGCAGAATTTTGCGATGCGATGCGAATTCGCAGGTATGTGTGGAGGGAGCCGTAAGTTGGTATCTACGTCCTAAAAAGATTCCCCATACAAAATTTGAAACTACAAGCACTTGAAGTTTCTGAGATTTTGTTATGAGTGAATAACCTTTCGCTTTTTTATATATATAACAAGACTAGTTACCAGCCCTGGCTTCGCTTGGGTGCCCTGTTACCTACATTACTGCTATCTTAATAAAATATAGCCTACCCATTTATAAGCCCCTCTCCATCCCCCATTTATTGAATTCATTTGTTACAAAAAAATGTGATAAATGAAGAACCGCTCTACCAATTGTGTGCAAACTTTACATAAACCATTTACTGAATAGTCCGACCAAAGCCTGAACATTTGGTTTGGACAGGAGAGCCCGTTCTTGAATTATAAAATTACAACGATAAGTGGCATTGATTTATATATACCTACTAGCGGGCCGCCCCGGCTTCGCCCGCGCTACTCTGCTCCTATCAGTCATAGCGTAATGTAAGCTATCCTATCTCTCAAGTTGGATCGAACTGCACATGGTGTGCGAATTTTATTAAAATCGGTTAAGTGGTTTAGGAGTCCATTGAGGACAAACATTGTGACACGAGATTTATATATATTAAGAAGAAAGATATATAAAAAAGATACATTATATGTATTAATAATTAATACCTAGCGGTTGTTATTCAGTTCAGAATATAGAAGTGTTCTTGTCGGCCTCCTCTTCCTCGAATATCCACGGATATCGGACATATCAGTTATTTGGATAACGACGCATAGGTACTAATCTATCTACAAAGAAACCGGTCAAGTGCGTGTCGGGCCGGAAGGGTTCCGTAGTTTTAAAGTTTGATTAATGCTAGGAAAAAATACGTGAATCAATATTTTCTAAAGATTTTACTGGTGGTAGAGCTCCAGTGACGGAGCTCGCGGGCGTAGGCACCACCGCATTACCTAATATACTTGCCGCTAAATGGTAGTGTTCAACACTATCGTGTTCCGGTCAGGTGGTAATGTACGGCCCTGTAATTTCCGGCACAGAGGCTAAGACCTTAGGCCTCAGGAGTGGTAACGCATCTGCATTTTGACCTTGGTCTTTGTGTGGGTGTCTATAGGCTGCAGTTATCACTTAACATCAATGTGAACTGCGTGCTTGTTTACCACTTCCATTACATAAAAAAAAAAAAAAAAGTTGTTCAAAAATTTCGAGTATTACATTTGGTCGACTATTACAATTACTCGCAAACTAGTATAGCCAACAGTTTTCCTTTTAATTTCGTTATATGTAGCTACTATTGCCGTATCGTTTGAATATCTAACAACAACCGTTTAGTTGGTAGAGGGAGGGGACACTTGATTCTAAAGAAAATTGGCACTTTAAAGCTTAGTAAGTCACGAACAGTAGACTAAATCTAAAAATGATTTTAGCACACCCTTCACATTTTTTAAAGACCTATGCAACGATATCCTATACTATACAAAAAGCGAAAATTAAAAAAATAATCCGCCCGTTACATGTAGGGGAGGTACCGTTAGTAATTTTATTCTTCATGGTTTTATTCTATCACTTTGTCGGCGTGATTAAGGTGTATACTTGTGCTAAATTTCAAGTCTGTAGTACTAATAGTTTTTGCACTAAACCGCGGACGGACAGACAGACAGACAAACAGACGGATATGGCGAAACCTGTAAGGGTTCCTTGTTTACTACGGAACCCTAAAAATAAGGAGCTGTTTAACTGTTTCGCGACGTACTATGTCGCCGTTCAGATAAAAAATATGTATAATAATGTAAACACTTAATCAATCATTCAGTATTGGGACAGTCAGTGACCAGTCTGTGGGCAAATTTGTGCTGTGGTGATGCAATAGTGTAAAACACTATATTTGTGAAAAAAAAAACCTAATAAATACTAACACTCAGTAAGTATACATTTCTGTGTATCCCATCTCTGCAAACCACCATTATTATTATTTATTTATTACGACGACGACGACCCGGTTAGTCCAGCGGTGTGAGATGACCGTTTGATTCGAAGGGTCGCGGGTTCGATCCCCGCACCGGGACAAATATTTGTATGGCCTACAGATATTCGTTTCGGATCTGGATGTTTGTGTATGTGTTGTATGTGTACAACGGTACCCACGACACAGGTTTATACCTACTGTGGGGCTGTGAGTGTGAGTGTAAGCGTATTACCTTTTGTACACAAAACAGATAGCAATCATAATTTACACGTACAATAACATAATAACGACTGTTAACTAGATAGTTACATCGGCACAACCCTCACCCCCCTTAGATTAGTGTATTTTCCCATAAGCAACAAAGTAAGAGCTGATGTCATTTCAATTGAATATTTCATCATATCGTTTGTTTACAATTCCATTGAGATTATCTCATGGGAACAGTCCGTTCGGAAATATTGGTAGAGATAGAGGTAGCTCCAGTGACGGAGCTCGCGGGCGTAGGCACCACCGCATTACCTAAGATACTTGTCGCTAAATGGTAGTGTTCAGCACTATCGTGTTCCGGTCAGGTGGTAATGTACGGCTCTGTAATTTCCGGCACAGAGGCATAACACCTTAGGCCTCAGGGGTGGTGACGCATCTGCACTTCGACCTTTTTCTTTTTGTGGGTGTCTATAGGCTGCAGTCATCACTTAACATCAATGTGAACTGCTTGCTTGTTTGCCACCTACATAAAAAAAATAGGAATGCGAATAGACTAAATAATCTCCCCTCCTTCAGAGGAACCTATAAGTACTCCGGACGGGTCGAATAAAAAACATTCTGTAATCTCACTTAAGTCTTATCACACGTAGTTTTAATTAACAAATCGAACCTCAAAATCGGCGCCGATTTTAGATAAGTTCATGTATTTTCTAAGATAAATAAATCAGTTTAATTTTTAAAAACCTTTTTCTACGCTCTCGCGACAAAAGTAGATAGCAATCCAAATTAGTGCACAATCATGGTAAACAGGTAAGTATTTTGATCAAAATAATTAGTAAACTGTAACCAAAATAAATCTGTAATCTGTTTATGTTATTTGCCCCTGGACATTCCGCAAGGTTTTCTAAATTTGTTTTATGATAATGATCATAAAGTAATTTTAAATTCTAATGACAACGAAGAATTTTTATGTATTGGTGATTTTAATACCCTCGGTTTATCTTGGTCTAAAAAACTTAATACAACAGTGATGATGGCCAGTCAGCCACATGACAATAAGTCTATATTATTGCATGATACAATGGCTCTTTGTCAGCTTCGTCAGTTTAATCATATTGCAAACAGGAATAATCGTATCCTTGATTTAGTACTAACAACTTTTGATGTTCAAGTCTACGGTGCAGATCCTCTAAGCCACTAAGACAGTCACCATCCATCGATTGTAATTGATTTTGATTATAACTACACGTTAAATACTAAAACTCTGAAAACTAGTACGAATAAACGTTTAAATTTCTATAAATGTAATTTTGAACTGGTTAGGTATGAATTATCACAAATTGACTGGCACTCCGACCTATCATTTGATGACATAGATATGGATGTTGCAAAATTTTATGAAACTCTAATGCAAATCATTAAGAATAATACACCTTTTTCATCTCATAAAGACGATGGATACCCCATCTGGTTTAGTCCCGCTCTAAAACGATGTATTGACAAAAAATTTAAATATCATAAGCTATACAAAAAATTCGGCAACCCCCGCGATTATGATCAATTTTCATTTTATAGGGCCAAAAGCAAGGATATGATAGATACGTGTTATAAAAAAAATGTTTCTATTACTGAAGACTCCTTAGATGGTGAAAATAGTGACATCAACGCATTTTGGAGATTTATTAATAGTAAGAAGGGCTCTGACTCCATACTATGAATTATGAAAATATTTAATCCGTTTGACATCTGTGAGTTATTCTCTGAATATTTCAAGTCTGTTTTCGAAGAGGACACTACCGCTTTTCACTCTTTCGTACCTAAAAAGTCGCAGGTCAATACTCTCAGTAGAGTGTTCATTAGTTTATCTAGCATAACTAATAAAATACGAAAGTTGGATAAATCTAAAGGACCTGGTCCTGACGGTATACCGGCTCTATTTGTTAAAAACTGTAGCAAAGAGCTTTGTCTGCCGCTACAGATTTTATTCAATAAATCTATTCACAGCGGTAAGTTTCCAACGGCTTGGAAAGTTGCTCATGTTGTGCCTATTTTCAAATCTGGGGATAAGACTAACTGTAAAAATTATAGGCCGATCAGTATATTATCCTGCTTTTCCAAATTATTTGAAAGTGTCGTGTATGATTGTTGTCGTGTATCTTTACAATCACTTTAAGTCCTATCTTAAGCCCGAACAACACGGATTTGTGGCTAACAAGTCTACTAGTTCTAATCTTTTAGAATATAAAAATTATATATGCGCTGCTTTTGCTAGGAGAGGCCAAGTAGACTCCATCTATACAGACTTTGCCAAAGCATTTGATGAAGTGAATCATGTCATACTTTGTGCAAAGCTAGAAGGATTAGGCATTCACGGTTGCTTACTTCGGTGGATCAACTCTTACTTAAACTACATGAGTCAACTAGTAGCATTGAAAGGCTATCTTTTCCAGCCAGTGACGATCCCATCTGGGATGCCACAAGGCAGTCATTTAGGGCCCTTGCTGTTTGCGCTTTTTATCAATGACCTAGCTGACTGCCTGTCTTGTCCTTGCCTTCTTTACGCTGATGATCTAAAGATCTTTACTGTTGTTCACAGTAATGAAGATGCAGTTAAATTACAAAGAGATTTGAATTCTTTAACGGCCTGGTGTCACCTAAACAAAATGCAATTGAATGTAAGCAAATGTCTAATTATTAGCTTCACTAAGAAAAAACAAAAAATCATCTTCGATTACAAAATAAATGATAAATCTCTTCAACGAAATCATTCGGTGAAGGATTTGGGTATAATCTTTGATGATTCTCTTACGTTTCACAGTCATTATAATTGTATCGTGGATCGAAGCTCTAGGCTACTAGGTTTTATTTCAAGAAGCACAATACATTTTAAGAGACCGAATAGTTTTATATATCTTTATTATACGCTAATACGCAGTATACTTGAATTTAATTCCTCCACCTGGTCACCGTTCTATAAAAATCACAGTGACAGAATTGAGAGCCTTATTTAATGAAGGTATCAATAAGAAATAACTGCTTTTTATTTCAATTCATAATTACAACAAAATAATGACAGCAAGGACAATGGGGCAATAAAATAAAATTACAATAATTTTCCTTGAAAATGCTTTCATCAAGTTTGAAAATCAGTTACAGAACTTAATTGGTTTATTTGGTCTCATTTTATTGCTAAAATATCATAGAAGTTTTCTAAAAGACTGAAATCGACAGTCTGTCTTTTAAAGTTTTGATTTGACCTCGTAAGTTTGTCGTTTATTAGCTCGAATTGTAATTTTGAATTTTATGCTTAATTTCAAGTAAGTTCCGCAATGATTTGATAAACCGTAATTGTCTGGGCGATCATTCTCATGTATTATCACTTAAAAATCCCAACTGCAAAAGTTCAGCACAAAGAGACGGAGGTCGAAAACGAATAATAGGTGAAAATTACGAAATAAAACATACAAAAATTTGTATCTCCAAAACTACAAATTTTTGCGGAACATACATGGGATGATTCGGATACCTGTACTGCTTTTATATTTTATCTTTGAACGTCAACTCCCCGGCCACCCTGTATATTAAGAAGATCATAAAGATGCAGTGTTTGTTCGTTTGTTTGAACGCGTTTATCACAGCCACGATCTACAACACTAATTTGAAAACTTCTTTCCACGTAAACATCACGCTAAGAGGAATAGGAGAGGATAGGTAACATTGCACCCGTGCGAAGCCGGGGCGAGCCGCTAGTATTATGATATATATTTTATCATTTTTAAATACTTTTTTTTCTTTTCAAGCTCTAGTACAAAACCAGCAAGATGGTTCAAGTTAAAGTTTCTGAAGGTGTATTAGAAGGATACGTAGTTGACAATGAATACGGTGGAAAAATTTACAACTTTAAGGGTATTCCTTACGCTCAGCCACCAGTTGGTGACTTAAGATTCAAGGTAAATGCACTACACCTTTAAATTTGTAGTAAATCTAATTTCAAAAGGCGGATATCTATCTTCTAAATGTAATTACTTATGCGTAACCTAAGAATAAGTAATTATATACATTGACCTATATGTACTTAAGTAGTCTCCTTTTTCTTTTTGGATGGACTTACGTAGGTAGCTCGTCTCATGACGGCACTAGTCTACTTCACCAGGCATCGACGAGTGCAAAGATCTGACAATTTAAATTGACAGATAAACAATTTTATTTTTTACCAGGGGAAAATGCATTACGCATACCCATCCTTGGGGAGAGGAGTGGGTTATGTGGGACTCCGGGAAAGGCATCCTACCCACTAAATACCCCTGGGTGTTCCGACTCGTCCGCCATCAGGGGCGGGGTCACGGGAACGCTATCGCACACATCCGCGACCCCACCGGCGGCTGCTCGTTGCCGAGCCCTCCTCGGAGCCTTTCGCCTCCAACTAACACTAGTGGCGTGCGGAACACCTGCACGCCAGCCAGCCCGGGACCTCTCCATTCGGACGATGGACATCCCTAGACCGGCGCCCGATAGTCCCTGCTCCGACCACTCACAACGCCAGGCGTCCCAAGACGCCCGGGTGGAGGAGTCCCGGGGCACACAGTCCGGCTCCAAGGGAGCAGGAGTTACAGGGATGAACTGACCCTCAACCACAAGGGTGCAGGGCCAACGACATATCCGTACACCTCTTCCCAGCCGCCTCCCCACCACGTCCCTATCTTACGGCGGCACCACCACTAGGCGGCTTGGGATAGGGTGCAGGACCAACGACCTACCCGTACACCTCTTCTCCAGCCGTCTTCTCACCACAGCAGCGAGTGGCGGCCAGAGCCACGTCAAACGCCGCTCCCTCTCTGGGTTCCTCTTGGCTTCGCCGGTGTGAGGCCAACCACCGGGTATTGAGCCCCCCCGCCACGAACAAATAAACACCCTAAGCAACTATCGAAGAACTGTTAACAACTTTTCACAATTTACAATGCCAAGTTGTATTTATGTGTCTCTATGCCATTAAATGACTCATTGATGACCATTTAATCATTTATTCGTAGCTCACATTTGCAATATAATCTGTTCTAGGCCCCACAACCACCTAAACCATGGGAAGGTGTGAGAAGTGCGAAGGAACATGGTCCCGTAGCGTGTCAATTAGACGCATATTTTACAAAACAGCCTCTAGGCGATGAAGATTGTCTGTATCTTAATGTCTACACACCAGATATATCCCCATCTAAACCATTACCAGTAATGTTTTGGATTCACGGTGGAGGGTTCGTGAGCGGCAACGGCAACGATGACTTATTTGGACCAGAATTCCTCGTAAGGCATGGAGTAGTTCTCGTTACTATCAACTATCGTCTTGAAGTACTCGGGTTCTTGTCCTTAGGCAATGAAGACATCCCAGGGAACGCCGGTATGAAAGATCAAGTGGCAGCCATGAGATGGATCAAGAAGAATATCAGCAAGTTTGGCGGCGATCCAGACAACGTAACAATTTTTGGAGAGAGTGCAGGTGGAATGTCCGTCTCTTTCCATCTTATATCACCCATGAGCAAGGGCTTATTCAAACGAGCAATCATTCAAAGTGGTAGTAGTTCTTTTTGGTGGGGAACTGAAGCATTGGCTCGTGAAAGAGCAATAATTGTGGCTAAAAGCTTTGGATGTGAATCTGAAGATGACGAAGAACTCGTAAAGTTTTTTAAAAGTGTACCATCTGAATCACTAACCAATATTAAACCTACCATAATGTATCGTGAACGAGCTAAAATATTCACAGCTGCGTTTTTCGCTATTGTTAGCGAAAAGAAGTTTGGTGATAATGAAAGATTTTTTTACGGAAATGCGTTTGACGCACTCAAAAATGGAATACACGAAGGAGTTGAAGTTATCAATGGCTACGTTGAAGACGAAGGTTTTTTTTCATTTGCAGGAGTACAGGACATTGAGACTGTAATAGACGAAGTAAATCAGTATCCAGAATTCTTTGTGCCCAAAAACCTTAGTACATCTCAAACTATTTATAATCAATTAGAAGTAGGAAAGAAAATGAAAAGGTTTTATTTCCAAAACAAAAATGTGAACAAAAATAATTTAGATCAGCTCGCTAAGTTTATGGGAACAAACGTGTTTGTTTATAGTGCAGTGACTTTCCAGAAGATGTGTGCAAAACGCAACAACAATACTAATTACTTGTACAAGTTCAGTTGCAAGTCTGAGAGGAACATGATGTCATATATGCTCGGAATATCGAGTATTACCAAAAACAGGCCTATAGTTTGTCACGCAGATGACTTAGCCTATTTATTCCCAATCAAATCATCTCAACAAGAAATTGATACGAATTCAAGGGCGTTCAAGATGATTAACACGGTCACAAAATTATGGACAAATTTTGCTAAATTCGGGTAATTATAATTATTTGTACTTTTTTGTCATGAATAGTATTTAAGATAACCTACTTTATTTAGCTGGCAATTTCACTTCCCCTTGCAACATGAATATTTCGAAAAGCTGGTATAGAGATTTTTTTACGTTTTCGTAACGAAATACTTGGAGTAAAACTTGTTGTGAGCCACACCCAACCAAATTTTTAAGATAAAGAAATAAGCAAGTAATTTGTTTTTATATTAAGTTTTAAGCAATTGTATAATCGCGTAATTAAAAACGTGAAAAATAAAAGAATACAGATTAAATGCCAAATAGCAATGCACTCCATACTTTTGGAATATCAAGAAGTCAGACCATAGATCTTAATTTTTTTTAAAGTGTGGTATTTTGTTTTTTCGTTATAATTTTTTATTGTTCCATTTTTAGAATAAATTTCGATGAGTTACTTACCTATATGTTCACGTCTATCCAAAAGCTGTTGAGTTTTTCCTATAAACCTACTTTACTATTATATTATATCTTTTTTTTTTTTATTTCGAAGGCGGCAAACAAACATCCAATTCACAAGGGTGTTAAGTGATGACTGCAGCCTATAAACATCTACACAAAGACCAGAGGACAAATGCAGATGCGTTGCCACCTCCGAGACTTTAGGTGTTATGTCTCCACGATGGTTATGTATTACGGGGACTTACATTACCATCTTAATGTAACACAATGGTGCTTAACACTACCATTGAACACACACATACAGGTGAATGGTAGTGTTAAGCACCTTTGAAGTGAGTGATAGTATAAATTATTTTTCATGTACCTATTTAAATGTAAAATGTTATCTCCTTACAGGAATCCTACTCCAGACAACAGTCTTGGCGTAACATGGAAACCTTATACTGTGGAGAATGAACACTATTTAATTATTGATGAAAAACTGGTATTAGACACCTCGCCTGAGCGAGAAGAAATTACATTTTGGGATAGCATTTACAGAGATTATGATCCAAATCTATCACATTAAATCAATATTTAAGTTGGGTCCATCTTAGAAAAAAATTTATTCATAAATTAAAAATTAAGATGATCTAGGATTGTATTCGTTTAATAGACAACTCATAAAAAAAAAGTTGGTTTTGTTTCTTTTCACATCATTTCCTTCTGAAAAACTTTGCTGACGTAAGTTGGCTTAGGGTCATAGCTCACTACAGCCACCCGGCAACCGACCAGTACCGCCTTGTTTTACGGCGTCCACTCGTTGTCGAATTTTTGCCGAGTGTCCGCGGTGTGTATAAGCGTACAATTCCTTGATAACCTAGCTGCAAAATGAAATTTAAAGTCAACATGTTTGATGGAAAGTCTTATTACTTCATATCCTACAAGCAGGTTTTAATAAAGCATTACAGCAGCATCGTAAACATGATATTGCAGCTCAACCACAATAATAAAGCAAACACTCTTGTCGCGGAACTCCAAAATGGCGCTAGAGAATTTTATGATTAAAATATTTGGCTGCTTAGATGACATAGTTACTTCTACGTGCACTGTTTTGGTGAACTTAATGCATTTGAGTCCTTATACCAAATATTTAGACCAATAATCTAGACGTACTATAGACATCTACGAGTACATTAAAACCAGAGGTCAAAATGCAGATGCGTTGCCACCCCTGAGACCTAAGTTGTTTAGTCACTGTGATAGTTATTACGGGGCCATACATTACCATCTGACCGGAACACAGTACACTGCTGAACACTACCATTTATCGGCAGATAGATTAGGTAAGTTCGATGATAACGAAATATTTTTTTTACGGAAATGTGTGTGGTGCACTGCAAAATGGGATACGCGAAGGAGTTGAAGCTGTAAACGGATACGTAGAAGACGAAGGCTTAGTTTTCTTTGTAGGTGGTAAGGGAATCGACGAATTGATTGACGTAGCACAAGGGCAAAAAATCGAAGCTCTTAAAAAGTTCGTTATGTCTGTCTATTCGTCCATCCGCATATAACATTATCATCACTGGTGTCACAGTGCGAGAGGGAACGGACTCCGCTATCCGCTCCGCCGCCCGCTTTCGTCCAGTTTGCGGCCTAGTTACAATAATCGACATTGCATCATGACAACAGCAAGCCTAATTCCAATGATAAGATAACAGTCACGATAACACTGTTATTGCTTAAAACCGATAATTTTAAAAGTAAGAAAAAGGATTAGTTATGAAATCAAATAACGTCATATTTCACTTAAATATGGGTTTTGTTAAATTTATGGCGACAGGAGAGTACAATTCCATCGACTTATGAGTTCATTTCTAGATACGTACCATTGCACCTATCTAGAAATGAACTCATGGAACAGGAACACAGGTGGAAAATGGTAACGTAACAGCACAGAGCAACACAGGCCACCGGCCGCGGCGGACCGGAGGGGAGTCACCATATGCATCACTTGGCATCCCACAGGAACATTTTTGCGGGATAAAAGCTATCCTATGTGTTAATCCAAGTTACCCTCTATGCTTGTGCTAAAATTCATGAAAATCGGTTTTGCAGTTTTTGCGTGAAGGAGTAACAAACAAACAAACACAAACTTTCGCATCGCATGTATCATATTAAATTATATGTATTTTATATACTTAAGTATTATTTATATGTAACGTATATATTATATTTGTGAAACTCCTAAATATGTTTTTTTTAAGAATTTCCATTTGCACCTTTCACTATGCTGTTCCACTACCCAAAGGTTGGCTGTCAGAGAATATCTTGTGGCATTAAGACCGTCTTATGTACTGTGTGCAGTAAAGTGTGAGTAAATAAATACCCGCTGGATGCACGTCGATTCCGATCGGTCGGCATGGAGGTAATTGGGGGAGGCCTATGTTCAGCAGTGGACGTCCTATGGCTGAAATAAATAAATAAATGCAAAAGTTTGTAAGCGTGGATGTTGCGTGGATAAGCGTGTTACTCTTTCACGAAAAAACTATTTAACGGATATAGGTTATAGGTACAATTGAAATGACTTAGGGTACAATTTGTTGATTAAAAGTACACGCGGACGAAGTCGCGGGCAAAACCTAGTTTTTTTATGAACAACCGTAGGTAACTACGTTATGATAAGAACTACGCAGTATTATGATTAGGAATGTGCTCAGTCATCGTGAGCACCTATTTTGTATCTCGGTTGGTGGCACCGTAAGTGACTTGGTGAACTATTTACAAATTGCCCAATTTATCAATTAAATATGAGACAATTGCTCCAGCTTACAGAGCTAGAGGTCAAATTGGATACACCTCCATGTAGACGTGGGTCGTTGTTGGTTTTTACTTCAACACTACCATTTACCGTCAACGATCAACAAGTTAATAAAAATGTGTGTGATAAGTTAATAAAACTCAATTTTTGATATAGTGTACAACAAAGTAGAACTTGTCGTTTAGAATAGATGATGATGTTGATAAGCCAGAAACAAGTGGCGCTAGCATGATATGAAAACGTAGTTTACATCGCACTAGGGATTTGTTCTGTCTCAGCTATATAACACCACGCTGAACATCGAATTAGTCTGCTCGCGACCACGGTAGCTGGAAAGTGACCGAAAAGTGGGGTTTATGAAGAAGTTTGGGCGTTATGAGATCATTGCGCAAGATCTGCGGTGTATCACTCACCGATCGCGTTCGTAATGAAGATGTAAGAAAGAGGCTTTGTGTGAGTATCGGTGTAAAAATGAAAGAATGTCGAATGAGCGAATTACTAAACAGAAATACAATGCAAATGTGGATGGTTGCAGAGGCCCAGGAAGACCAAGACTGACCTACCATGACCAAATAGGTCGAGTTCTGTCTGATGGTGAGATCAAAAGTCTTAGGAATCGGCGTGCATGTATGAAGAGAATGATGAAAGTAGACGAGGCACGAGAGGTTTGTCAGAACCGGGATATCTGGCGTTCTACACTCTCTGCCTACCCCGTTAGGGACCTGGCGTGAAGATACATACATACATATATTTGGGCGTGTTGTTGTATACGCGAGCAAATGCGTAAGTTTAGTCTTAGTATAATCCTTTCGATAGTGTGACCGTTTTCTCGAGGTCACGATAGCGATAGATCACAATACTATCGATAGACTATTACTGAGTATTACTATTGCAACAACACTAATTACATGGAAACAGTACCCACCTAAACAACCAAAACGTAAGAGTTGAATATCCTCGGATATCCACGGATACGAATCCCGATACGGCTATCAGGAACATCAGTAATTTGTATTACGACTCATACTAAACTATCTACAAAAATAAGGAGTTGTTTAACTGTTTTGTATTATACTGTGACATCGTTCAGATAAAAAACGAATTACGTATAAAGCACTTATTCAGTAATTCAGTGTTGAGACCATCAGTAACCGGTCTGTAGGCAAAATTGTGTTGTGGCAATGCGATAGTGTTTTAATATTTATGAAAAAATACCTAATTAACACTTGCATTCAGTAAGTACGGGTAGGGTTTTTTGTATATCAATGACGGGTATACATTTATGTTTAGCTATCCGTCTCTGCAAATCACTATTAATATTATTTATTTATTGCCTTTGGTACACAAAACAGATCACAATTATACACAGATACAATTACATAATAATGACTAAGAACGACATTCAAATCCAAAATATGTGTACGCATCATTGTAAAGAAATTGTTAAAAAAAAATAGTAAAATAAATATTGTAAGACCAATAATTGCACGAGTGCTATTTTATGGCGTTTGTACCACGTAGCGTTAGAAGACGTTGAACTTTTATAATTACATTTTGTTATTCAGGCAAAAGTTTATTGTGTCGCAGGTTTTCTCAATGCTTAATCTTTATTTTTTCTTAATTAAATATTTTTTTAAATAATTCTTAATTTATTTATTGCATATACACGTGCCTGTATAGAGATCGTTCAAATATTGTAGTAACATGTCATTGCTACTTAATTTATTAGTAACGAAATAGATAAAAAAAACTGTCACATGTGGGACACCCAATTGGAACGAAGTTCTCAATCCTTTGTTTATTTTTTTAAATACTATAAATAACTAAAACTACATACACACGAACACGACAAAACAATGTACGCATACACAGCAGACGCGCGCGTCGCTGGGCTTGTCACTGTCGAGAGAGAGAGAGAACGAATAAGTCGAACCCTATAGTCGGCCTGCCCCTTCTTCGAGCGCTACGCACTATAGCAAAAGTGTCGTGAGGATTTTTCGTGACGCTCGCTTAGCCAGCGTACCGAGCGCTTCGTTCCAAAATAAAATAAGTTATTGTAGCTACATAATATTCACTTGTTTTACAATAATGTTTATCAATCAAATAATTATATAATTTAGGGTCGTCACATTTTATTGTTATGATTTTCCATTCAGAAATTAAAGAAAAAACAGAAAGAAAAATTTGACTTCGGGGAGGAAACGAACCTGCGACCTCAGAATAACCAGTCCAGCAACTTTACCACTAAGCTACCGAAGTCCTACACCGAAGCGTCAAATTTTGGTTTCCGTTTTTGATTTTTGAACGTGTTAGATCATCATTAGATCATGTGTTATTGCGATAAATAAATAGTACGATTTTCCATTTGTCTTATGTGGTTGGGTAATGTATAAAGCAATTTTATGGACATAGAATACAGCCCCGACAAAATTTTAAGACAAAGCAGTTATGGTCAGGATAAATGTATTTCTTTGCCTAAGTTGAATACGCATATTAATATATATGTAAGTATCTTCACGCCAGGTCCCTAACGGGGAGAGAGTGTAGAGCGCCAGATATCTCGGTCCGGACATACCTCTCGTGCCTCGTCTTACTTACTTACTTACTTACTTACATACTTCGCTGGCTCAGCGACCCAAAGTGAGTCTTGGCCTCCGAAACGAGAGAATTCCACCTTCTTCTATCTTGAGCGATTTCAGGCCAGTCGTGGATCCGAAGCTTACGACAGCATAGACAGAAAAGCCCTGTACACCATACTAAGGAGCTTTAACATCCCTGGGAAACTGGTCCGTATGATTGAGGTAGCTGCTCGAGAGAGCAAAATGAAAATCAAAGTTGGAAACGAACTGACCAACGAATTCGATGTAGTTACGGGTTTAAAGCAGGGGGATGCCCTGTCACCTATGCTCTTCAACATAGTCTTGGAACACGTCCTGAGAAGGATATTAGCAATGGAGGTGGGACCACAGCTGAATGGAAGACATAAGGTGATAGGATATGCTGACGATCTAGCCCTGCTGGGAGAGAGCAAAGAAGAGGTCAGAGAGTTAGCTAGAGTTCTGGAGGAGGAGGCAAGAGCAGTAGGTCTCAGAATTAATAATGAGAAAACGGAGTACCTCCACATGAAACGCTATAGGAATACGCGTGTAAGACGAGAAGACATTCATGTGGGGGTTAACGTCTACAAGGGGGCTGCTAAATTCAAATACTTAGGCTGTACTGTAACGGACACGAATAGTAGGGAGGACGAAATTGATATCCGCATCCAGAATACCTCGTGCCTCGTCTACCTTCATCATTCTCTTCAAACATGCACGCCGATTCCTAAGACTTTTGACCCCACCATCAGACAGCACTCAACCTATAGAATATTAATATTATCAGCTTTGCTATACAACCGACTTCGCACGGATGCAGTCAATAGAACCTATGTCACTCAGTGAAGATGCAGCTTTTTAATAGTGAAAGAATCTCATTTATCTATATTGGCTAGCATTCTAATACATCTTTTTTGATCTATTGAGCTCGATTCGAGCTCTGCCACCATTTAAAACGATAAACGGCACTGATTAAAAGACTATATTTTGTCAGAAAGTAAAAGAAACAATATGGCCGCCACGAGCTATTAATTAAGATTAACCCGTCCCTATTGGAAAACTACAATTTTACTACTTATCATTTAAGTTCTTATGTTTCCTTTTCAGGCTCTAGTACGAAACCAGCAAGATGGTTCAAGTTCAAGTTTCTGAAGGTGTATTAGAAGGATACGTAGTTGACAATGAATACGGTGGAAAAATTTACAACTTTAAGGGTATTCCTTACGCTCAGCCACCAATTGGTGACTTAAGATTCAGGGTAAATGCACTAAAACTTTAAATAATAAATCTAATTTCAATAGGCGGATATCAACGTGAAATACATACTTAGTCATCAGTCTAAAACAATATTTTTAACAGGAAGCATCATGCTATTGTTAAAACTATATAATATAAAGTATTTTTTAATACATTTTTCTACGAGTCGAGGTCGAGTACTAAGTTATGCCACTTTTTATGACGATTACACTTCTATATATTTTTTTTATGTAATAGAAGTGCCAAACAAGCATACAGTTCACATTACGTAAGTTTCCCCTCTTATGTTGCTATGCCCTAACAGGAAGTCATTGTACAAAACCACCTATGTACCCCCATATGACATAACACAATAAATAATTTGATTTTGATAATTTGAATTTGATATTAAATAGCCTATAGACACCCAGACAAAGACCAAGGTCAAAATGGAAATGCGTTACCACTCTTGAGGTCTAAGGTGTTACGCCTCTGTGCCGGAAATAACAAGGCCGTCATTTCACATTACCACCTGACCGGAACACGATAGTGCTGAACACTACCATTTAGCGGCAAGTACATTAGGTAATGCGGTGGTGCCTACGCTCGCGAGCTCCGTCACTGGAGCTCTATCACCACCCTGACTGGAGCTGTACCACCAGCCTAATATATATAATCAATATATTATTATTATGTAAGTACTTCGTTAGCTTAGTGGTAAAGCGGCTGGACTGGTTATCCTGAGGTTGCAAGTTCGATTCCTACCCGAAGTCAAATTTTTCTTTCTGTTTTTTAATATCTAAAGATCACTTGCATGTATTATCATGAAAAATAAATAGTACAAAATTATATATAGTCACTTATTCATAATACACACTTGCAATATCTGTTCTAGGCCCCACAACCACCTAAACCATGGGAAGGTGTGCGAAGTGCGAAAGAACATGGTCCCGTATCGTGTCAAGTAGACGTTTTTTTTACAAAACAGCTTCTAGGCCAGGAAGATTGTCTGTATCTTAATGTCTATACACCAGATATATCCCCATCTAAACCATTACCAGTAATGTTTTGGATTCACGGTGGAGGGTTCATGAGCGGCAGCGGCAACGATGACTTATATGGACCAGAATTCCTCGTAAGACATGATGTGGTTCTCGTTACTATCAACTATCGTGTTGAAGTACTCGGGTTCTTGTCCTTAGACATTGAAGATATCCCAGGAAACGCTGGTATGAAAGATCAAGTAGCAGCCCTGAGATGGGTCAAGAAGAATATCAGCAATTTTGGCGGCGATCCAGACAATGTAACAATTTTTGGAGAGAGTGCAGGTGGAATGTCTGTCTCTTTCCATCTTATATCACCCATGAGCAAGGGCTTATTCAAACGAGCAATCATTCAAAGTGGTTGCTGCTCTAATTCGTGGGGAACACAAGACTTGGCTCGTGAAAGAGCAATAACAGTTGCTAAAATGTTCGGATGTGAATCTGAAGATGACAAAGAACTTGTAAATTTTTTTAAAAGTTTACCAGCTGAATCACTTATCAATATTAAACCTTCCTTAACGTATCATGAACGAGCTAAAATGTTCTCAAGTGTGTTTTTCAGTATTGTCAGCGAAAAGAAATTTGGTGATAATGAAAGATATTTTTACGGAAATGTGTATGACGCACTCAAAAATGGAATACACGAAGGAGTTGAAGTTATGCATGGCTACGTTGACGACGAAGGACTAATTTCATTTGTAACTAGTGTACAGAAACTTGAGGCTGTAATTGACGAAGCAAATCAATATCCAGAATACTTCGTACCCGAAGACCTTACTATATCTCAAACTATTTATAATCAGTTAGAAATAGGAAAGAAAATGAAAAGGTTTTATTTCCAAGACAAAAATGTGAACAAAGATAATTTTAATCAGCTGGTTAAGTTTATGGGAACAGACGTGTTTGTTTATAGTGCAGTGAATTTCCAGAAGATGTGTTCAAAACGCAACAAAAATACTATTTACTTGTACAAATTCAGTTGCAAGTCTGAAAGGAACATGATGTGTCATATCTTCGGAATAACCAGCATTACTAAAAACAGGCCTGTAGTTTGTCACGCAGATGACTTACCCTATTTATTCCCAATAAAATCATCTCAACAGGAAATTGATACGAATTCTAGGGCGTTCAAGATGATTAACACGGTCACTAAATTATGGACAAACTTTGCCAAATTCGGGTAATAATATTTTGTATTTTTTTATTTTTGTCTAATTGTTATCAAATGGTGAAATATGAGATTTTAAGATATCTACTTAATTTAACTGGAAATTTTACCTTCCCTTACAACTTGAATACTGAATTAAAAACACAATTTAGAATGGCTGCTATAGAGATTTTTTTACGATTTTGTAACGAAATTCTTAAAATCACACATGCCAAAACGTAACCGGCGAATCGTGGGTGTTTGCATGTATGCTTGAATGCATGCATTTACCTCTGCCTACCCCTTCGGGGATTACAGGCGTGAAGTTACGTACGTACGTAAGGTTTCTAAACGCAAATAATTACTTAAGTTAAGAAAACATAACTGAAACTTTATAAGTCCACACAAATTTTGAGTTTCTTTGATCTCTCTATGATACCATTCACAACGCAAGCGAGGCAGCAAGGCAGTATTCCAGTGGCAGCTATTACAGCTTTATAAGGCCCAAGTACGGCCCCATCTGGAATACTGCTCTCATTTGTGGGCTCAGCCCCCAAATGCCAACTTGGTCCACTTGACTCCCTACAAAGACGCGCCATTCGTATTGTTAACAACCCAGGACTTACTGACAGGCTCGAGCATCTGAGCCTGCGCCGAGACATTGGGAGTCTTTTTTTACCGTCTCTACAATGGCGAGTGCTCTGTTGAACTGTTCGACATGGTGCCACCGTCTCTTTTCCTACACCGTACTACCCGCCGAAGAGAGAAGTTCCACCCTCACCGACTGGACACCTGGCAATGTTCAACGGTGCGGTTCTCACGTTCGTTTTTGCCCAGAACGTGTAAATTGTGGAATAAGCTTCCCTCTGAGGTGTTCCCTCGGTGCAAAGTGGGTACAAACGGGGTTCTTCAAAAATGTCGTCAAAAGAGTCCTTCAGGGCTGGCAGCACGTTGGCAACGCCCCTGATGTTGTAAATGTTCATAGGCCACGGTGACTACTTTCCATCAGGTGCCCCGTCTGCTTGTGTGTCAATCCTTTGACATAAAAAAAAACCAGTATCCGATGGAAAACCCCTTTCGACACTAGTATTTTGAAACCACCACAATTGATGGAGTAATCGATTAACGTACATGCTCGTACTGCCGAACTTAATTTATGTTGAGCCCTGTCCTTTTTTGAAGCCAGTTATAAATTCTTGTTTTTCGTACACCTATTAAAATGTTATCTCCTTACAGGAATCCCACTCCAGACAACAGTCTCGGCGTAACATGGAAACCTTATACTCTGGAGAATGAACACTATTTAATTATTGATGAAAAACTCGTATTGGACACCTCACCAGAGCGAGAAGAAATAACATTTTGGGAAAGCATTTACAGAGATTATGATCCAAACCGATCACATTAAATCAACATTCAGTTGGATCCATCATGGAAATAAATTCATTTAATAAATAAATTTGATTCATTAGCTGATCTAGGATTGTATTAGTTTAATAGACAATTAACTATATCAAGGTGTTTTTTTCTTTCTTTTCTAATCATTTCTTTCTGAAAAACCGGGCTGTCATTAGTTGGATTCTATGTCATTGGTTGACTTATAATAATTACTCGTTGGGTGGTCCCGATGTCTGGCCTATTCACGACTCCGGTTTTGCGGCGAGCCGTGCGGCGACTGTTTACACGCCAGGTACTCTGAGTGGTGGTTTGCGGCGATTTGCGGCAGCAACCTTTTAGGCTGAGAGCCCTTTGGGCTCACCAATTTCCCGGTGCCTTTTCAAGATGAGCCGCCTACATAAGTCCATAAAAAAGCGGCAGCGGCCGAGGTTGACGTATTTCGATATCCAGAAACATTGATCACAAACGAGTTATAAGATTCAGTTGGTCCAGCAGTGTGTGACGACCATTTTTACCGAGGCTCGCGGGTTTGGTTCCCGCACTGGGACAAATTTATTTATTTATTTATACTTTAATGCACAAAAACAGTACATGGGGCAGACATAATGCCACTAGGCATTATCTCCCAGTCAATGTATAGAAAAGCGACGAAGAGGTGCAGGAATGATTCAATGAAGCTTAAGACAAAGTGGAGGAAAAGCACTAAATACCTATAATGCATACATAATACTTAATGTTATTATTTATAAATATGTTAAAATATAAGTACATAATATATATAATAGGCAATACGTAGATACGTGAAGTAGCATAAAATAAAGATAAATATATATTTATATAAATATCAATACAATGATATATAACTTTGCAAATAGGCTACGCCCGCGAGTTCCGTCACTGGAGCTCTACCACCAGTTAAATTATAATTAACCTGGCCGCTGAGTCCGTCACTCCCAACTAATAGTTTTTAAGAAGATTTTAAAAGACAATATTAATGTACGTTTCCTGCACTTTCGAAATTATAGTAAAAGCTATTCAACATCCCTATCGATGAAAACCGCATGAAAATCCGTGCAGTAGTCCTTAAGTTGATTGCAAAAAATAAAATATCCGAAAGAATTGAAAAACTCCTCCTATTTTTTAAACCGCTTATGAAAAATACTTGCAGCCATGTTTCGATAGGCAACCTAGTGGATATACTTTTTAAGATAGTTTAAGGTTTTTGTAAAAAATATTTGTACGATATGCATAAATAAAAAAAAATTATAACTGCCTCGGTAGCCTGGTGGTAGCAGGCCACTACTACTACGCTGATATCCTGGGTTCGATTCCCGGGTAGGGGGTTATCAGAGAAAATAGTGTAGAGTCCTTTATCTCTGGTTCTATTGGGATTTTTCCATTTTCTGGAAATTTCCCAGTACCTCGTAGTTTTGTAATGTGCCCGGCGATGTCAACAGGCTCGCCACCTGTTACATGGGCCAAAACGTAATCCGACGAATCGTTGTTGTTTGCATGTATGCTTGAATGCATGCATTTTACCCCAGCCTACCCCTTCGGGGATTACAGGCGTGAAGTTACGTCAATTTTTACATATTAAATAGGCGTTAAAATTCGGTTTGCAGCACATCTTGATGAACGAAATAATTGTTCAGCGGGATCCTAAACTACAATAAGCTATCCATGCAAGATAGACAATAATATCACGGACTTTTTTGTAGATGATAAAATAGTAAACAATACCAAGATTGTTTTATTATGTCCAAAAAGATTCAGGGAGCGTCTTCGATAAAAACACCCAGGCGGCTTGATTTTTTACGACACACACCTACATTTATCGTTATATTCCAATCAAATTACATAAAAATTTAAAGATGTTTTATATACACAATTACATACACATATCATCATGAATCACTCTATCTATCGGTGAAATCCGTGTCGTAGTATTTGAGTTTATCGCGAACAGACAGATAGAGGTGGTGGAGGACACACACGTTTGTTTTATAATATACATAGATAGATATGTATTATTTATAGATAGGGACTAGTAACTAAGGATGCAATTATTGTATGTAGTTATCAAAAATATTTTGTGCAAGAAAATATTTTAATGGTTTCATATTTTGTCTAAGCGCGCATGGCCCCGCGGTTGTTGTTGATCGTAAACGATCTACTCGGTTAAGTGATACGGGCGCGGTCGGGTGTGTGATGGGTGACCGCTAGTGGCAAATTAAAATACGCGTTTCCGTGCTTTGGAGGGCACGGAAACGCGTGTTTTAATTTTAAGCGCGGTTAAGCCGTCGGTCCCGGTTGCTATCGATAAATAGCAGTCGTTAAACCTTGTTGGAGGCCTTATGGACTTGACCTTATGGCTTGAAAACATTCGACAGCGGGTTGGCCACTAACCCGTATCTCCACCAACCCGCATTGGAGCAGCGTGGAGTAAGCTCTAGGCCTCCCTCCTAAAAGTTGAGAGACTCGTGCCCAGCAGTGGGACGTATAATGGGTTGCCATTATTATTATATTTTGTCTCATTCCTTCATACGCGCTGTCATATAAGACGAATGAAACAAAATTTTATAAACGTAACTTCACGCCTGTAATCCCCGAAGGGATAGGCATGCATAAATGCATGCATTCAAGCATACATGCAAACAACCACGACTCGCCGGTTACGTTTTGTCCCCTGTAACAGGTGGCGAAACTGTTGCCATATCCATGCTGAGTTTGGTAATGTACCAAACTCCGAGGTACTGGGAAACTTCCAGAAAATGGAAAAATTCCATTAGAACCAGAGATAAAGGATTTTAAACCGTTATCTCTGATAGGCTCCGATCCGGGAATCGAACCCAGGACCCCCAGCGCAGTAATAGTGGCCTGCTACCACTACGCTACTGAGGCAGTCAAACACAAACAAAACTTTATCAGTGCCTCAATTGGTATTTT
Source organism: Macrosoma leucophasiata (assembly GCA_036365455.1). Taxonomy (NCBI): domain Eukaryota; kingdom Metazoa; phylum Arthropoda; class Insecta; order Lepidoptera; family Hedylidae; genus Macrosoma; species Macrosoma leucophasiata. The sequence goes on along the minus strand of JAWQUS010000003.1, from coordinate 20,360,746 downwards.
ACTTTATTGGTATTTCGGTATTGTCTTATCCACTTCATATTGTTTTCCTTTGAAATATTAGAGATAGAGAATTTGTAGATAGCAAAATAATCTAGGTAAACTTAACAATAATAGATACGTCTTTAAATATAAAATATGAGATATCTAATGATAAATAACATTATTCAGCTCATTGTTTGGTTGTGATAATGTGTTTTGTGATTTAATCCAGAAACATTTAAGTAAGTTACTTATTTATAAACATAAAACAATAATATTATTATAATATGTATAATATTATATATTACCTTAATATTATTCGAGTTTATTTTGTGTGTGTATCTTCACGCCAGGTCCCTAACGGGGTAGGCGCCAGACATCCCGTTTCTGACAAACCTCTCGTGCCTCGTCTACCTTCATCATTCTCTTCATACATGCACGCCGATTCCTAAGACTTTTGACCCCACCATCAGACAGAACTCGACCTATTTGGTCATGGTAGGTCAGCCTTGGTCTTCCTGGGCCTCTGCGACCATCCACATTCGCATTGTATATCTGTTTAGTCATTCGCTCATTCGACATTCTTTCTATATGCCCGAACCATCGGAGCATGCCTTTTTTCATTTTTACACCGATACTATCATTCACACAAAGTCTCTTTCTTACATCTTCATTACGAACGCGATCGGTGAGTGATACACCGCAGATCTTGCGCAAAGATCTCATCTCGACCGCGTTCAACTTACTTTCATGCTCTTTCCTGCATACCCAGCTCTCGCTTCCATATAAAAGCGTTGGAGTAAGTACAGCATTATGTACGGCTAGTCGAGCCCGCTGGCTGAGATGTTTAGATTCTAGCAGCTTACCCAACGCTCCATTCACTTCCCAATTCCAAATTTGTACATTTAAATAAAAAAATCAATCAAACAAATCAATATTTCAGACTCATCACATAACACACAAATATGGTTCAGGTCGAGGTATCTGAAGGTGTACTGGAAGGTGATTTATTCGACAATGAATATGGAGGTAAATTCTACAGCTTCAAAGGGATCCCTTACGCCCAGCCGCCTATTGGTGACCTTCGATTTAAGGTTGGTGTAAATAATATTTTTTTTTTTATTTTATTAAAGTGGCAAACAAGCATGCACTTTACATTGATGTTAAGTGATGACTGCAGCCTATAGACACTTACACAATGACCAGAGGTCAAAATGCAGATGCGTTGCCACTCCTGAGGCTTAAGGTGTTATGCCTTTGTGCCGGAAATTATAGGGCCGTACGTTACCACCTGACCGGAACACGATAGTGCTGAACACTACCATTTAGCGGCAAGTATATTAGGTAATGCGGTGATGCCTACGCCCGGGAGCTCCACCACTGGAGCTCTACCACCAGTAAGAAATATAACGGATTAATCTACTGCCCCGCTTTAACTATGTAGAGGAACGGAAGTATTCCTCCAACGATAAGGAAGGATCCTCCGACTAAGCGAGGTGTCAGCGCCTGGCGGACCGCGGCCCAACGATTGACGGTGGGAAGCATAGAGCAACACCGGAGGGGAGTAGCCATATGCAGTCTTTCCCCTCTGTCAAATTACAAGCCCAAATGGGCCTATACCTGTCGTCTATATGTTTGAATGTGTGCTTGAAATTGTTTCTGTATTTTGTTAAAGTCAAGGTGTGAGTTTCGTAGTAATAGACGATTTTTGTAGTGTGCGAGTGTGTCGCACGCATTTCCCCTCGCTAAAAATGACAGACTGTTTTGCATCGGTAATGAACGCTATGGCTACTCCCCTTCAGTCCGCCGCGGCCGGCTGTACAAATCAATGAAGAGAAGTTGACATGATTATTTCGATGAAAGTGGGGGGTAAACTGTTCATCCAGTTCCTGCTCCATTTTCTACAATTCTTCTTGAAATTAATAAATACATATTAAAAATTAGATCATATGAATATAACTTCCAAGATGTTAAGTATTATATGAAAAAAACAAACTGTTAATACATTATAGTATTTTCTTTCCTCAGGCCCCACTACCACCTAAACCATGGGAAGGTGTGAGAAGTGCAAAGGAACATGGTCCCGTAGCGTGTCAATTAGATGTATTTTTTACACAACAACCTCAAGGCCAAGAAGATTGTCTGTATCTTAATGTCTACACACCAGATATATCCCCTTCTAAACCATTACCAGTTATGTTTTGGATTCACGGTGGAGGGTTCATGAGTGGAAATGGAAACGATGATGTATACGGACCAGAATTCCTCGTAAGACACGGCGTAGTCCTCGTCACAATCAATTACCGGCTTGAAGTACTTGGGTTCCTCTGTCTGGACAATGAAGACATCCCAGGCAACGCCGGTATGAAGGATCAAGTAGCAGCGCTGAGATGGGTTCGGAAAAATATCGTCAATTTTGGAGGTGATCCAAATAACGTAACCATTTTTGGTGAGAGTGCGGGTGGAATGTCAGTCTCTTTCCATCTTATGTCACCCATGAGCAAAGGCTTATTTAAAAGAGCTATCATGCAAAGTGGCAGCAGTCCTTCTTGGTGGGGGACACAAGATTTGGCCCGCGAAAGAGCTAAAGCAGTTGCTAAAAGCTTAGGATGTAAATCTGAAGATGACAAAGAACTAGTCAAGTTCTTCAAAAGTCTACCGGCCACGTCACTTACTAATATTAAAGCTCCCATCACATATAATGAAAAAGCTAGAAACACAGTCTGTTTCAGCATTGTAAGTGAGAAGAAGTTCGATGACAATGAAAGATATTTTTACGGAAATGTGTATGATGCACTCCAAAATGGGATACACGAAGGAGTTGAAGTTATAAACGGATACGTAGAAGACGAAGGTTTAGTTTTTTTTGCAGGTGCTCAGGGAATCGACGAATTGATTGATGAAACAAATCATTATCCAGAATTCTTTGTACCCAAAGATCTTACAAAAACTCAGCCTTTATACAGTCAAATAGAAATTGGAATGAAAATAAAAAGATTTTATTTCCAAGAAGAAAACGTGACGAAAGATAATTTCAATCAGCTTATAAAGTTTATGGGAACAAACATGTTTGTATACGGAACAACAGCGTGGCAAAAGATGTGTGCTAAACATAATAAGAATACGATTTACTTCTACAAATTCAGTTGTAAATCTGAGAGAAACATAATGACACATGTTCTTCGGGTAACTGATGTAGTAAAAGGCAGATCAGTAGTCAGTCACGCAGATGACATAGGGTATTTATTCCCGGTAAAATTAAACCAACAGAAAATAGAAAAAAACTCAAGAACATTTAAGATGATAGATACAGTAACCAAATTGTGGACAAACTTTGCTAAATTTGGGTAATCACAGTTATTTTTTGTTTTCTCACAAAACTTACATTTACATTAATGTACCTATAAATATTGATTTTCGCATTAGGATCAAAGACTCGTTTACGTATTAGGATTATAGACTCGTTTAAGTGTACATGTATATACAATACTTATTCAAAAGACTTTTGTCATCACAGAAGTATTTTTTTTTAATGTAATGGAAGTGACAAACAAGCATGCAGTTCACATTGATGTTAAGTGATGACTGCCGCCTATACAAAGACCAAGGTTAAAATGCAGAGGGAAACGCAAATGGGAATTTGGTAGCCTTAGTGGTGCGGCGCCTGGTTATCCTGAGGTCGCAGGTTCGATTACTGCCCGAAGTCATTTTTTTTCTTTCCATTTTTCTTTAATTTCTATAGTTCACTCGCATGTGTTATTGTTTATGCGAAAAATTAAATATTACAAGATCAATTTAATGATAACGATAACGACCATTTTCTCTTCCAGAAACCCTACTCCTGACGATAGTTTAGGAGTTACCTGGAAACCGTATACTCTGGAGAGCGAGAATTATTTGTCGATAGACGAACAACTGGTGGCCGGCACATCACCTGACCAAGACGAAATTGAATTCTGGGAGAGCATTTATAAAGAATACGCTCCCCATCATCCATGATACTTAGCACTTCAGTATTTTACCTACTTACTGCAAATAAAAATGTTTTCTTTGCTTATTTCGTTTTCTTTTATTTCAACTTCCATATAGAGAATAACTGCTGATAGGCCAATTTATACTACACGATTCAGGCCATGAATTTCCTGCAGCCCCTGTCAAGATGATGGTGAGAATGCCCTAAATACAATTATTTTCTACATATATATAAAAATAAATGCCACTTTTCGTTGTAATTGTATAACTCAAGAACGGGCTCACTTATCTAAGCCCAATGTTTAGGCTTCGTTTGGACTATTTAGTAGATGTTTTATGTGAAGTTTGCACAAAATCGATAGAGCGGTTCTTCATTTATAACATTTTTTGTAACAAATTAATTAAATAAATGGCGGATCATTTTGTAAATGGGGATTTTGCTGTCAAATCGAAACTTTTTTCAGTGTTGACATTTTAGTTGTTCTAATTATTATTTATCAATATCGAATATTTTATATATAGCCAAGCACTAGTATGCTATAAATTGCTCTCGAAGTGATTCAAGAGGAAAATGTCTTTTATTTTGCTCGCGCGTCCATCTGAACTTGTATTTGAACCAAGTGGATGAATGAATGGATGAGATTTATAAAAAGCAGGCAGGGCCAAAGTAATTTATGTTTGCTCTCGCGTTCATATTCATCATCATATGTATATCATTATTATCACAACAATCTACAACAGCACCCACGACACAGGTTTATACCTACTGTGGGGCTGTGAGTGTAAGCGTATTTTATTTTTATTTATTTTATCTGTATATTGACCTCTGGTCTTTGTGTGGTTGTCTATAGCCTGCAGTCATCACTTAACATCAATGTCAACTGAATGAAATGAAATACGCTTACACTAACAGCTCCACATTAGGTATTATATAAACCTGTGCCGTTGCACACATACAACACATACACAAACACCCAGGCCCGAAACAAATATCTGTAGGCCATACAAATATTTGTTCAGTTGCGGGGATCGAACCCGCGACCCTTTGAATCAAACGGTGGTTTCGCACCGCTGGACTAACCGGGTCTTCAAACTGAGCGCTTGTTTGCCACCATCATTACTTAAAAAAAAATTATGGTGGGACTTTAATTTAGGTATTATATTTTTTTTAATGGTCATATTATGGCAATCCGTGTGCGCAAAAGGCTTTCAACTTAAATTAATTTAGACAGTCAATATAGGATTTTTTTCAATCGTATGAATACTGCGTTCACTATCCCTACTGCCACTTGACCTCTTTCACACAGGCGATTTATGTATTTTTGTTATTTCATAATGGCATGGCTGGTAAACAAACCCTAACTAATACTATTAAATGAAATAAAACTGTTTTTACGGATTTATCTCGCGTATATTAAGCTCGAGATAAATCCGTAAAAATAGTTTTATTTCAATGAGTGTAGCTCACGAAAACTTAGGAACATATATTATAAACTAAATTGTATTTTATTTGCCGTGAACACAATCGGAAATCACAGTCATTATTGTTATCTCTAATTACACCAAACCGAAATAGAATATCGTGACTGTAGAGTTAACGGCTACATGTCTCTCGTTCTAACACAGGAACATCGCAATGATATTATAAAAGACAATGTCTGTATGTTTGTCACAAGATAAAATATATTTGATCAACTCTAACCTTACAATATAGACTGGAGATTTTTCTATGCATGTGAACTGCATGTTTGTTTGGCACATTATTAAATTGAAAAAAAAAACCATTGTAGAGGCGTTATAGAACACAGACAGAGAATATGTAATAATACTACGTATAGAATGGACACTTCGACGTCCCGCCCGTTTTTCCCGCATCACCCAACCTCCTCCCCTCTTATGGGCGACGGTTGGTATTTTCTATGTGCTACGTACGTGCCACAGATTGGTGTCTCTATAATAGAGACCAAATTAAGCGTTTGCATGGAATTTTGGCGGAGTGTCCGCGGTGTGACACAGAGACTCCCAATGTCTCTGCGCAGACTCAGATGTTCGAGCCTGTCAGTAAGTCTTGGATCGTTAATGATACAAACGGCGCGTCTTTGTTGGGAGTCAAGTGGACCAAGATGGTATTTGTATGGGGGCGGGGGAGCCCAGCCGGAATCCAGCTGGAATACCAGCTTGGCCCACAAATGAGAGCAGTATTTCAGATGGGGCCGCGCTTGGGCCTTATAAAGCTGCAATAATTGCCCCAAGATGAAATACTGCCTCGCTTTGTTAAGGACCCCTACTTTTTGGATGCCAACTTGGTCTTACACTCAATGTGACTTACCAACGGTGAGCGGAGTGTCCTGGAACTGTGGTGCTACAATGAATGTAAATTATTTACTACTAGTACTTATTTAATAAGTCAGTACTGTAGTGTACCTGTGTACCTACTCACATAATGTATTACCTAATAAATAAAATTGAAGGAGTGCCGCTATTCTTCCCAATTAACATAAATAAAACCGAATAAAACCGATAAAGCGCGCATGGCCCAGCGGCTGGTGTAGATCGTAAGCGATCTGCTCGGTTAAGCACTACGGGCGCGGTCGGGTAGTGTGATGGGTGACCGCTAGTGGCAAATTAAATGCGCGTTTCTGTGCTTCGGAGGGCACGTTAAGCCGTCGGTCCCGGTTGCTATCGATAGATAGCAGTCGTTAAACCTCGTCGGAGGCCTTATGGGCGGTTTGAAAACATCCGACAGTGGGTTGGCCACTAACCCGTATCACCACCAATCCGTATTGGAGCAGCGTGGTGGAATAAGCTTCAGGCCTCCCTCCAAAGAGGGGAGAGACTCGTGCCCAGCAGTGGAACGTATAATGGGTTGCCATTATTAATAATATTATTATGACTTATACCTGGATATCCAGACAAGATCACGCCATGCAGTTTGCAGTACGATTGCACGAAAAGTAGTTATTAATAGACCAATGAGATTAAAAAGTCTGTGCGGTAGACGCGCGGCAAAACTAGTAAGATAACATTGTGTGCAGTGTTATTACTTATATATTATGACAATAATACAGCAACTGACAAACATAATAATTAATTATTATTAACCATTTGGTCTTAACTTGTCGTTCAAAATGGTTCATGTGAGAGTAACGGAGGGAATATTGGAAGGTGAATTAGTGGATAACGAGTTTGGTGGACGATTTTACAGTTTTAAAGGTGTTCCTTACGCAGCGCCCCCTGTCGGTGATTTGAGATTTAAGGTGAGAAGTTAATATATTTGTGTTATCAATGTGGCAAGAATTCCTACAGATTCACTTCATCTGACAGACGTCCACGGCGCGAAAAAGCCTTCCCCAAAGACGCCCACAATTGTATTGTGCGTCATTAGGGGTGAATATGCCATAATCGCCACGCTTGGCAGGCGGATTGGCGATCGCAGAGGCGGTAGATTTATCGCGGGACGCTGCTGCCATCCCACGCAATAATGTTACTGACGCTTTAAAAAAAAAAAATTGTATGACTTAGAGATATTTCGTTTGAGTCTAGGTAAATTGTGTGGGACGGGGCGCCTACGACACAAGCATTCATAGGGTTTATAGGCCACAGGACTAACACCACTAACGCCACAAACGCCATTAACGCCTCCACCACCACCAACAATGCCACAAACGCTACTAACGCCTATGTAAACCGCATTCAACTCTGTTTAAAAGATTTGAAGCAGTGCTTGCAGTAAATTTTAAATTGCGTCTTTTATAACTTCTTTTTTCTTTTTTGACGAAACAACTCCTAATTATATATAATCCACCTGTGAAAACCGCGCTGCGTTCAAATCCGTTGAGTGGATTCCAAGTTATAACGTATCAGAAAGACAGACAGACAAAAATTCCTAAAATTGTTTTTGGTATCTGTTACTCTTCTTTAATCACTTCCTATCAGTCTTTTGGAAAAATATGTAATGTACAGACACTCGATTTTTACTGTCTTATAGTAAATTAATAGATTATGAACGTCCCTTTATACTTAATGCACGTTCTATTTTTTCTACAGGCGCCTCAACCTCCGAAACCATGGGACGGTGTACGCAGTGCCAAAAATTTTGAACCTATTTGTTACCAATTTGACCTGTACACTAAAACTGCAAGAAATGGAAGTGAAGACTGCCTATATTTAAATATATACACACCAGAGATCGAACCTGAAAAACCACTTCCAGTCATGTTTTGGATCCATGGCGGAGGACTCGTGACTGGAAGTGGAAATGACGACTTGTATGGGCCTGAGTTCCTGGTCAGACAAGGAGTGATCCTAGTAACCATCAACTACAGACTTGAAGTTCTAGGGTTTCTTTGCTTGCATACAAAAGAGATATCTGGTAATGCCGGCATGAAAGACCAAGTTGCCGCGTTGAGATGGATCCAAAATAATATAAAACATTTCGGCGGAGATAACAAGAACGTGACCATTTTTGGAGAGAGCGCAGGCGGTGCCTGTTGCTCTTATCATCTGTCGTCACCCATGTCTAAAGGACTTTTCAAGCGTGCAATAATGCAGAGTGGTACTTCAACCAACTTCTTATCAAACACGTTTCTACCTCGCGAGAAAACTTTGGCATTAGCGAGACAATTGGGATGTGGGTCGACAAATGACGAAGAAATAGCCTCTTTTCTCATATCTCAACCTGTTGAGAACCTAGTCAACAAAAGAATTACATTGACTTACATGGAAGAATGCAAAGACATCAGGATCGGCACTTTCGGGGTGGTAGTAGAAAAGAAATTCGAGGACAATGAACGTTTTTTAGTTGAAGATATATATGGTAGCGTCCGCAAGGGGATCCACGAAGGAGTAGACGTAATGAATGGTTACACGGAAGACGAAGCGCTTATATGTCTAGTTGCCTTCAAGCCTGAAGAACTAATTGCACGAGCTGACAAGTTTCTAGAATTCTTTGTGTCGAAACCTATTGCGCTGAACCTCCCTATCACTGAACAACTGAAAGTTGGAAAACGCTTTAAAGATTTTTATTTCAATAACAAAGAGGTTACAAAGGATAGTTTCGAACAGTTATTAAAGTACATTAGCGCGGACTGCTTTGTGTACTCGGCCATATTCTGGCAAAAGGTTTGCGCGAAGCAAAATAAAAATAAAATATATTTGTACAAGTTTAGTTGCAAGTCTGAGAGGAACGTGTTCCAGAAGTGGCTGAGTTTGAAGGTTGACGATATATTTCATGGCAGAATCACTGTTTCCCACGGAGATGACCTACCGTACCTTTTCCCATTCAAGACCTACGAACAGAAGATTGAAAAAAAATCAAGAATATTTGCGATGATAGATAAAGTGACGAAGTTGTGGACGAATTTCGCCAAATTTGGGTGAGATTATATTACTTTTTGTAGATGTATTTAAATATTCTGACCCGGTTGGTCGAGTGGTGGGTGACGACCGCTCAATTCGGGGATTTGCGGGTTCGAACCCTGCACTGGGACAAGTATTCGTATGGCCTACAGATATTTGTTTCGGGTCTGTGTGTTTGTGTTTGTGTTGTGTGTGCACAACGGAATCCATGACACAAGTTTATACCTTGTGTGGGACACTCACAGGTGTAAGTGTATTTATTTATTTATTCTTATGTCTAAAAATGAGAAATAGCGGTATACCTATATCTTTTTTTTTTATCTAACGAAGGTGGCAAACACGCATGCAGTTCACATGGATGTTAAGTGATGACTGCAGATGTTAAGAGATGACATGACCTCCCCCTACAAAGGGGGTGGCCTTTGTTGGGGGAGGACTGTAGCTTACTCCACCACGCTGCTCCAATGCGGGTTGGTGGAGAGACGGGTTAGTGGCCAACCCGCTGCCTTTCCGTGTATTCCTGCAAAATTGTTTATCAGATTGTCACCATTATTTTCAGAAACCCAACTCCGGACAATAGCTTAGGTGAGATCTGGAAACCCTACACATTGAAAGACCAGAACTATTTGGACATTGGTGAGCAGCTAGTGGCGGGGAAGAACGTCGATGGAGACGAAATGCAATTCTGGGAGAGCATTTTTAAAGAATACTACCCTCATATTTCTATTTGATTTTTGTAATAGTTTTTAATATGTAAAGATAAACGATAAAATGGTTAACATATCGGCTTTTTTTATATCACGAAGTTGCAAACAAGTCATCGTCGTTTTGGTGTCGGGACGTGGCGACTCCACCGCCCACTATAGATAAGTGCAATAGTACTAGACCCTCACTAGTACAGTTAGTCAACCGAATAATGGCGGTCAAACTATTCCAATGGAGCGGTAGTAAGTGCAATAACGCAACATGGGCAGCAGCGTACTGCATAACGCAATCCGCATGCCAAGCGTGGCGATTGTGGCATATCCCCCTTATAGGCTTTCGTCCAACAGTGGCCATCTTTCGACTGATATGATGATGTTGATACAGTTCACATTGATGGTAAGTGAATACCTAATATATTATCCTAGCCTATGAATATAATATATACAAAGGCTGGGCTAATATGGCCTATAAAGCTAATATATACTAATCTAGGTAAGTATATCAGTAGAATGTCTCACTTGTAATGCACATTCCTCAAGTTGGTATTATAGGTAGGTTATATTTACTTAATAATATTAATAAATATATATTTACCTTATAATCAGCAACCGGCAGTTTAATCTGTAAAGAAAACGAAAAATTAATAAAGTTTTAGTTCAATTTGTTTTTTTAATATACGTACTACGAGCACGCTCACATCTCCACACTAGACTATAAACCTGTGTCTCATACCCCAGGATATAATGTGAAGCCAAGAAAAATGGCACCCATAATAAGGAGTTGTTTAACTGTTTTACTCTGTGCTGTGTCGCCATTCAGATAAAAAAAAATATAAAGAGATATACAACTTACCTCGTCATTCAGTATCGACATAGTCATATCAGTGACCGGTATACTAATAAGTAAAATAGTGCTGTTTTTTTTTGTTTTTTTTTTAATCTATGTAAACATAACTAATCAATACTCATATTCATCAAATTTATTTCTATCCGTCTCTGCAAATCACTGGGTAAGAAAGGGTGTTTTTTTATTTACGATAAAGTTTAGTGATTTTATAGTAGTAGACACTACGGATAAGTAATACTATAGAAGTGTAACTCTCATACAAAGCACTTTAAAAAAGTGGCACCACGGCATGAACAATGAGGCCTTTTCGAGTACTTTTAGGTACTTTTTTTTATGTAATAAAAGTGGCAAACAAGCATGCAGTTCACATTGATGTTAAGTGATGACTGCAGCCTATAGACACCCACACAATGACCAGAGGTCAAAATGCAGATGCGCTGCCACTCCTGAGGCATTAGGTGATATGCCTCTGTGCCTGAAATTACAGGGCCGTACATTACCACCTGACCGGAACACGATAGTGCTGAACACTACCATTTAGCGGCAAGTATATTATTTAATGCGGTGGTGCCTACGCCCGCGAGCTCCGTCACTGGAACTCTACCTACCTCTACCAGTAAAAAACTTTTAGGTATGTTGCTTGTCAAACTTGTGGTGCCACTTTTTGTGTTTGATTAGGTACAATTCAATAGAATTACTTTTATTATTCTGTGCTTCGGAGGGCACGTTAAGCCGTCGGTTGCTATCGATGGATAGCAGTCGTTAAACCTTGTCGGAGGCCTTATGGGCGGTTTGAAAACATCCGACAGTGGGTTGGCCACTAACCCACCCACCTCCACCAATCCGCATTGGAGCAGCGTGGTGGAGTAAGCTCCAGGCCTCCCCCCAAAAAGGGGAGAGACTCGTGCCCAACAGTGGGACCTATAATGGGTTGCCATTATTATTTATTATTACTTTGTTTATGTAATGGAAGTGGCAAACAAGCATGCAGTTCACATTGATGTAAAGTGACGACTGCAGCCTGTAGACACTTACACAAAGACCAAGGTCAAAATGCAGATGCGTTACCACTCCTGAGGCCTAAGGTGTTATGCCTCTGTGCCGGCAATTACAGGGCCGTACATTACAAATTGGACACGATCGGCTGAAATTCAGGCAAAAAAGTATCAAAATCACATTTATGCGTAACCCTTACATGTAGCTTGCCACCACCGACCTCCTTTACCTCAAAATTATATATAATATATAAAATTATAGGCCAGGGTAATGTTTGTTATTGAACGTTGAAACGTTAACGTGCTTAGGCTGAGAGCCGATTGCCTAGTGAAGACATAGAGCAACTCGGCCCACCGGTCGCGGCGGACCGGATGGGAGTAGCCATAGCGTTTATTGCAAAGCAGTCTGTCATTTTCTGCGGGGGGAAATACGTGTGACACACACTCACACTACAAAAATATTCACGTCTATTACTACTAAACTCACACCGTGACTTAAAATACAATAAACAATTTCACGCACACATTTAAATATCTGGGCGACAGGTATAGGAAAATTTGACTTCAGGCGAGACTCGAACTCGCGGCCTACTGGGACTCCCAGTAGGCCGCGAGTTCGAGTCTCGCCTGAAGTCAAATTTTTCTTCCCATTTTTCTTTAAATAAAATATATTTCACAAGCATGTGTTAATGCGAAATAATATAAAACAATTGACAGGTATAGGACCATTTGGACTTGTACTTTGACAGAGGGGAAAGCCTGCATATGGCTACTTCCCTCCGGTCCGCCACAGCCGGTGGCCCGTGTTGCTCTATGAGTGAAGTAGACTAGTAGCGTCTCGAGACGAGCCTACGTACGTTCAAGCAAAAAAAAAAAATATCTTGAACTCAAAGGTGTCTCAGAATTTGGAGACTGGGCTTGGTCTTTGTACGAGTATGTAATTAAAATTTTATATATAACTAGCTGTCCAGGCTAACTTCGTATCGCCCTAGAAAATAAAAAAAAATGTCCAAAAATGTTATGAAAAATAGATGTTGGCCGATTCTCAGACCTACCCAATATGCTCACAAAATTTCATGAGAATCTGTCCAGCCGTTTCGGAGGAGTATGGCAACGAAAACTGTGACACGAGAATTTTATATATTAGATATAAATTGTTCCTAAATAGTTTGGAACCATGAATTTCAGATAAAATTGTGCCGTGTTGTGACAAGTACAAATATTTAAAAGAAAGAAAAATGATTGATTGATTGTTTTTTTTTCTTAATCAAAATTGACGATTTCATTAACCCCTCCTAAAATTTGAGTGACATTAGATAATGTCTTGGTAAAATATCCGTTAAAACAGGTTCTGTTAACTCTTATGATTAAAAATGGTTTACTCAAGAATGTATACAGATTAACTAATAAAATTTAATGTAAAAGTATATCAGATATACTTTACATTAGTTTATTACATTTAGTTTTATCTTAGTGATATTCTTGACTTTACATATATTTTTTATCTTGTTTGACATGTATATCAATTGTTATTCGCTTTAATTTATTTTGTTTGTTTTTGACGTGTCATAAGAGGTGCCTGTCACCCTAAATGAATAAATGAGTTTCTGATTCTGATTCTGATTCTGAACTAAACACAATATAATATTTTAAATCCTTTTTTTTCTTTTCAGATATTTTCCTTTCAAGATGGTTCAAGTTAAAGTATCTGAAGGTATATTAGAAGGAGACATACTTGACAATGAATACGGTGGAAAAATTTACAGTTTTAAGGGTATTCCTTACGCTCAGCCACCAATCGGTGACTTAAGATTTAAGGTAAATGCACTACACCTTTAGATAATAAATCAAATTGTTAAAAGGCGATATGTACCTGAAATTCATACTTAATCATCAGACTGAAACAATTCTTTTAACAGTAGGCATCATACTAATTTTAAAACTATTATTTCACATTACCCTGCAGATTACTAATTCATAACCTAAGAATAAGTAACTAAGTACAGTTGACTTTTAAGTAATTAAGTAGGTACTAGACAGGACTTTGTTGCACAGTCACAGCTTACAGAAGTCAATTTACCATACTTTCACATAATTGCATATTGACTGTTGACGTATGACGTTTTACGCCAAGTCTCTTACGGGATAGGCAGAAAGTGTGGAGCACCAGATATCCTGATTCTTACACACCTCCCGTGCTTCTTCTTCACTCATCATTCCCTTTATATGTATGAATGCACGCCGAATTCTAAGAGAGTCGAGTCGAGAAAGAGATCAGGACACTTCTATAATTACTTATTCGTAGTTCACTTTTGCAATATCTGTTTCAGGCTCCGCAACCATCTAAACCATGGAAGGGTGTGAGAAGGGCGAAGGAGCATGGTCCTATATGTTGTCAAATGGACATATATATGACACACAAGATTGAAGGATCGGAAGACTGCCTATATCTTAACGTCTATACACCAGACATTTCCCCTTCTAAACCATTACCTGTCATGTTTTGGATTCACGGAGGAGCATTTATGAGTGGCAACGGCAATATGGAATTATATGGACCGGAATTCCTAGTAAGACATGAAGTAGTTCTCGTTACTATCAACTATCGTCTCGAAGTACTCGGATTCCTCTGCCTAGACAATGAAGAAATCCCAGGCAACGCCGGTATGAAGGATCAAGTAGCAGCGTTGAGATGGGTTCAAAAAAATATTGTCAATTTTGGAGGTGATCCAAATAACGTAACCATTTTTGGTGAGAGTGCAGGTGGAATGTCAGTCTCTTTTCATCTTATATCACCCATGAGCAAGGGCTTATTCAAAAGAGCAATCTCGCAAAGTGGTATATGTACTTCTTGGTGGGGAACTCAAGACTTGGCTCGTGAAAGAGCAATCGAAGTTGCTAAAAGCTTGGGTTGTGAATCTGAAGATGACGAAGAAATCGTCAGTTTTCTTAAAAGTGTACCAGCTGAATCACTTACCGATATTAAAGCTGCCCTTACGTATAATGAAAGAGCTAAAACATTAAGAACTCTGTTTTTCACTATTGTCAGCGAAAAGAAGTTTGGCAATAATGAAAGATTTTTTTACGGAAATGTGTATGACGCACTCAAAAATGGGATACACGAAGGAGTTGAAGTTATGAATGGCTACGTTGATGACGAAGGACTAATTATACTTGCAGGTATACAAGTTGAGACTTTGATTGACGAAGCAAATCATTGTCCAGAATTCTTCGTGCCCGAAGAACTTACGAAATCTCAAACTACTTATAATCAGTTAGAAATAGGAAAGAAAATGAAAAGGTTTTATTTCCCGGACAATAATGTGAACAAAGATAATTGTAAACAGCTGGTTAAGTTTATAGGAACAAACCTGTTTGTTAACGGTGCAGTGACTTTCCATAAGATATGTGCTAAACACAACAAAAATACTATTTACATGTACAAATTCAGTTGCAACTCTGAAAGGAACATAATGGCCCATATCGTCGGCGTATCCAGTATTATTAAAAACAGACCCGTAGTTTGTCACGGAGATGACTTACACTATTTATTCCCATTTAAAGTAGCTCAACAAGAAGTTGATACTAATTCAAGGGCGTTCAAGATGATTAATACGGTCTCCAAATTATGGACCAACTTTGCCAAATTCGGGTAATTACATTTTGTTTTCTTTTTATAGTGAATGAAGAAATTTAAGATATCGGCCTAATTCAGGCGCAAATTTTACCTACCCTTACAATTCAAATGCTACATTTAAAACTAAATTTAGAGTGGATTGGAAAAAAATTAAGGACCTAACTAAATTCTAAAAAAGTAAAAATTGGATGTCTAAAATCCAAGAACTTCCTACAGTTTGTACTACTAGACTTTACTGTAGAACTACAGTTTGTTATATGAAAGAGTCAACCAAAATATGAAATCGGTAATCATCAGTAATCGTCAAACAAAGAGCCTTCTTCTTTTTTTAAGTCAGTTATAAAATCTTATTATCATAAACCTATTAAAATGTTATCTCCTTACAGGAATCCCACTCCAGACAACAGTCTCGGTGTAACATGGAAACCTTATACTCAGGAAAATGAACACTTTTTGACGATTGGTGAAAAGCTGGTATTAGGCACCTCACCTGATCAAGAAGAAATTAAATTTTGGGAGGATATTTACAAAGAATATGATCCAAATCTATCACATTAGATCAACATTGAGTTGGGTTCGTCTTTGACAACAAAATTAAGATAATGTAGAATTATTGCTTTAGTTTCATAGATAATTAATAATGAATAGTTGTTTTTCTTTCCTTTCAAACCTTTTCTTTGTGAAAAAAAAAACATAACTTCACAGGTACTTCACAAGGTAGGCAGAGGTAAATGCATGCATTCAAGCATACATGCAAACACCTATGATTCGCGGTTCGCGGCTGCGGCCGAGGTGGACGCGTTTAGGTTTTCAGAAACATTGACAAGCTACTCGTATTTAAATTTCACACACGCACAGTTTTAATTGACATGTCACACAATATCTGGTCTTTGTGTAAGTGTCTATAGGCTGCAGTCATCACTAAACATCAATTTGAACTGCATGCTAGTTTGCCACTTTCATGACATAAAAAAAATTACTACTGTATCTAAATCGTCAGAATGAAATCAGTACCCTAATGGCCGACTCAAATTAATTTATCGCTGGGGTGCTGCCCATCCTGTTTGTAAATCACATTTAGTTCTCTTTTCTATTTACCAAATAGGGGTGTTTACCCTATTTTAGTATCGTCTAGTTAATCGGTTTGTTACGTAATACCATAGAGCAACACGGTCCACCGGCCGCGGCGGACTAGAGGGGAGTAGCCATATGCAGGCTTTCCCCTCTGTCAAAGTACAAGACCAAATGGTCCTATGCCTGTCGCCCAGATATTCGAATGTGTGCGTGAAATTGTTTATGTATTTTGTTAACCCATTCCATGTCCCATGTACCACATGTGTCCACTTGCATTGTTTTAACTATTGTGTCTGCTTGAGGGCAGTGAACGTGTTAAAGTCAAGGTGAGAATAATAATAGACGATTTTTGTAGTGCAAGTGTGTGTCACACGTATTTCTCCCCGCAAAAAATGACAGACTGTTTTGCATCGGTAATAAACGCTATGGCTAATCCCCTCCAGTCCGCCGGGACCGGTAGGCCGAGTTGCTCTATGCGTAATACAAGTAGTGACTCAATTTTGCTGCAGATTGAAAACTGCAATTATTTTGACCAAATCCCTACTATAATATTATAAATGCGAAAGTAACTCTGTCTGTTACCTTTTCACGTCCAAACAACTGAACCGATTTTAATGAAATTTGGTACAGAGATAGAGTTGACTTTGAGAAAGAATATAGGCTATAATTTATAATAAAACATCCACGCGTGCGAAGCCGCGGGCAACAGCTAGTCTTCAATATATAAAATTCTCGTCTCACAGTGTTTGTGACAATACTCCTCTGAAACGGCAACACCGATCGTTATAATTTTAATTTTCTGTGTGTATTTGACAGGTATAAGATTTGGTTGCTATTTTTTTGTATCCCTAATTCTTTCAATTAGGGATACAAAAAATGTGATTCTCCCCAAAAATGTTACTGGTGGTAGAGTTCTAGTGACGGAGCCCGCGGGCTTAGGCACAACCGCATTACTTCTATCTGCCGCCAAATGGTAGTGTTCAGCACTATCGAGTACCAGTTAGATGGTAGGTAATGTGTGACCCCGTAATAACTAACGCTGAGACAAAAATCATAAATGCACAACGTTAATATTCTTGTTTTCACTTCTGCCGGCACTCCCGGTGTGTTTTTTATTTTTTCAATCAGGTGGATTCAAAATAAAAAATTCTAATTGTATATTCTGATCAAAACAGAATCAACATGTATTAAGAAATTTTGACAACTGAAATATTGTCCCATTTGTTTATACAACGGAAAAACCGAGATAGCTTTCGAAAATTTGTTTATTTTCGCAATCTGATCTGCCATAATGATAAATAGCTAAATGTTATAAGATACATTTTCAAATGCAGACATTGAGCCTACAATCTAATACAATTTAACAACGATATCAGTACATGCATACAGATTTATGAGCTCTGAAGCTCTTACTCCCTAGACAGATAAAGTTTAATAGGCGATTTTATTTTTTATTACTTTTCAGCGCCAAATGTCGACGGAGTGTTACCGCTTTGAGTGTTTTTACTGTTATTGTGTATGTCTACGTTACGGGGGCAACCCGCACCGAGTGCCACCCATTTGGGGGTGACACCCTCTCCAATGATTATCTATGTTTAAATGACCAAAATTGGTTAGCGGGTTTAGAGGTGCAACCTCAAAATAATGAAGAATAATTATTTATTTTATTTTTAAAGAAAAATGGAAAGAAAAATTTGACTTCAGGCGAGACTCGAACTCGCGGCCTACTGGGAATCTAGTCCAGCCGCTCTTCCAATTGAGCTACTGAAGTCCTGCCCGATTTGTCAAATCTTTCCTTCACATCTATTGCATTGCTTTATGGTAGCAGCAGCGCCATCTATTACCAACTATGCTAGTTAGGCAACCGATATAATAGACTTTTCAGTTTATTGAATATCGTAAAGAAGTCGCTTTTACCCTTAATAATTGTTTTATATTGCCTAACTAGCATAGTTGGTAATAGATGGCGCTGCTGCTACCATAAAGCAATGCAATAGATGTGAAGGAAAGATTTGACAAGTCGGGCAGGACTTCAGTAGCTCAATTGGAAGAGCGGCTGGACTAGATTCCCAGTAGGCCGCGAGTTCGAGTCTCGCCTGAAGTCAAATTTTTCTTTAAAAATAAAATATGTTTCACAAGCATGTGTAAATGCGAAATAATATAAAACAATGAATAATTATTTTTTTCGCTCTTCCGCCCCGGGTGCCATTTTATCTACGCCACTGCAGGGAGACATAAGACATATGCGATTGGGTACTCTGAAACTCTAGTCATTGGTTGGTGATAAAATAACCGTAATAACGACACGCGGGTGGTGCTAGGGTCGGGCGGCAAGCGGCAGTGCGTAGGTAGGTAACCTGCAGACGCTTAACCGGAACACTAAATACAACAACTATGTAGTGATAGATAGAAAAGGTTAGCACCCCCTGTGCCCCTCGCCCTCCCCCTCGGCCCCCCTGCGCTCTAAAACCTCTTTACAGATAATTTATCATCACAAAACTAAATTCCAATCGTACGTACAGCTATACATAAAAAAATGTCTGTAATTCAGTCCCAATTCCCAAATCAGCTCAAATCTACATAGAGCGATTATTCACAGAAATACAAACACAATTTTCTAAGCGACACAAACATGTACAAATTATTCATGAATGTAGTACCTACAGGTATAACTACAAATAAAAAGGTGAACAAATATAACTCAGACCGTTGAAACGGGAGTTACCGGCGTCTACTAATCTCAATAAAACCTGTACGGTTCCAACGGATAGGGTTGCCAAGAATAGCTGTTAAAACAATATCATACTGATACTAGCTGTCCGGGGTGAACTTCGTATCACCAAAGCGATATTAAAAATAGTCTGCGACCTTTTCTGAAATCCACCAAATGTACACAAAAAAATGAGGAACTAGCTGGATAACAATCACTGTAGCACGAGATTTTGATAAATTAGATTAGCTCAACAAAAGTAAATACTTTTTCTTTGTTTTTGATTATCAGTAGTGCCAGAAAATGGCAACTAAGTATTACTAGAACCTAATTTTAAGACTTATATGTATCTACTACTATCTGCAGTCATCACTTAACATCAATGTGAACTGTATGCTTGTTTGCCACTTTTAAAACATTAAAAAAAAAAAAAAACTTAGGTCGAAAATAAATGACTATGACTATGGCTATTTACTGTACTACATAAAATACTATTTTATTTTATCGGCGTATTATTATAGCCAGTGTGCGAGACATCAGGAAAAATAATACATACTTATTAATTTAAAAAAATACAGTTCACAGTATTTTTATAGATATTTTGTATTAAATGTTTCACGGGTAAGACATATAGCATATTTTTTTGTTAGAAAAGTTGACAACCCTACAACCGGTGTGTCTGTAGTATCATTGTTCTGTGTTGAGGGCTACGGGCTACGGGCTACGGTAGGGAAGGGAGCGCAATGCAGCGTGATATATGGACGAGGGTCAATATTCAGTGGTGCTCAATGTTTAGCAAAAGTATAGGTTACTGTATTTTCCAGTTAGGTTCCAGTTAGTTCCAGGTATGACGTTACCATACCACATTAACTGCCTCTGTAGTCTAGTGTTAGCAGGCCACTACTACGCTGGGGTCCTGGGTTCGATTCCCGGGTCCGTTTGGGTTTGATTTCCTTTACCTCTGATTCTACTGGATTTTTTTCATTTGTGGAAATTTCCCTATGTCTCGGAATTTGGTGACATGCTCAGAGAGATGTCAACAGGCTCGCCACCTGTTACGTGGGCCAAAACGTAATAGGCGAATTGAGGGTATTTCCATGTATGCATTCAATCATGCATGCATTTACCTCTGCCTACCCCTTCGGGGATTACAGGCATAAATTTTCGCATTAGTGATATAAGTGTAATTACGTATGATAATGTTTGTATGTACACACCTACACGCCAGATCCCTTGCGGAGTAGGCAGAGAGAGTGGAGCTCCAGATAGAAATACGTAAGACGTGAAAATTATTTATACCTAATAATTATGGAAACCTTTCTCAATACGTGCCATTGCTGTGCACGAGTCTCTCCCTTTCTTACGGTGAGGCCTGGAGCCTTCTCCACCACGCTGCTCCAATGCGAGTTGGTGGAGATACGGGTTAGTGGCCAACCCGCTGTCGGATGTTTTCAAACCGCCCATAAGGCCTCCGACAAGTTTTAAGGAGGACTGCTATCTATCGATAGCAACCGGGACCGACGGCTTAACGTGCCCTCCGAAGCAAACCAGCCACGGGGCCATGCGCGCTTCTAAAAAAGCGAAAATTATTTACGTATATATATATCATTCGTTCTGTCTACCCTTTAAGGGATTTGGCGTGAAGAAACATACTTACGTACAAACGAAAATTATATTCAAGCAACTCTCCAAACACTAAACAAACCGTTTCAAAATCGTTCATGGCCAAACTTGTATGATAAAATGGACCTCCATTATAAACTACTGTCTTACTTAATTGTGAAACTATTTCGCTTCCCGCCAGCCTCACTTAAACTGGAACCAACTTGAACTTACTCGGCCCGATGACCACAATAATCCGACATTCTGCGAGATTGGCATTTTGAACTTAACTTAGCCAAGACTTCATTGTGGGACTAGGCGAGGTCACAAATTGTTCATAAAATATGTTAGTACTTAAACTTCTTGAATAAAAAGTTAGAAACCTGTTACTTACTCATTTTGTAAGTTAAAATGTATCATATTCTAGTTGCAATATGTAGTAAAGTTATTTCCTTCGCCCGCGTAGATGTCGTTTAAAAAGTAGCCTATGTTCTTTCTCAAAGTCAACTCTATCGCTGTACCAAATTTCATTAAAATCGGCTCAGTGGTTTGGACGTGAAAAGGTAACAGACAGACAGACGGACAGACAGAGTTACTTTCGCATTTATAATATTAGCAAAGTTCCCTACTTTAGTAGGGATTCTTCCCAATTGATTCACAACTCAATCGTTAAATTCCAGCTCAAGCGTATCCACTCGGTGCTGACATTGATCCACGACCTGACCGGACCAGAGCCTCTTTACAAATGATTCCACTAAAAAGTTCTACGTTATTCTAGAATGAACAATTTATTTTTTTTCAGAGCTCTAGCAATCGTAATTGAATTGGCCGCAACAAGATTTTAGAGTTTAGAATTGATTTTTTAATACGTAGTTATCTACTCTACTCTATGTCGTATATTTATAACTAGTTATGTGTATGTGATGATACGAAATACAGGAAAAAAAGTATGTTAATGGTTGTTATAGACAATCAGTAAACTATACATAAAATAAGACACTAAAATTCGAGTGTTTGTACATTGAATGTTTAAAAAAACTAATAGGTAATTCATATGGATGTTAACTGATAACTGGAAACTAAAGACATAAACACAAAATCAGAGGTCAACACAGATACGTTGCCACCCTTAAGACCTAGGATTCAATTGCACCAAAATGTAAAATTTTACAAATTTATTTTTGACAAATATTTTTTTGGTGCTCTATCTCTGTCTGATTATGACTCTGTTTTTTTTACAAGTATAAATAAAACGTTTGACAAGCGTTCACTTTCCATCAGGTGAGATGAGGATCTCACCTGATGGAAAGTGAACGCTTGTCTAGAAGGTACCTTCGGTAGGTATTCACTCTAAACTTGAAAATTCCCAGGTCATAGTTTTTCGGAAACAAAGAAGCCGGTAGGATGTTCCATTCCTTGGCTGTTCGAATAATAAATATAATTCTCTGTAATAGATATTACGTCTATATCATAAAATTGATTTCTTCGTAACAACTTGTTCCTAACTTCACGGACACATTAAAGTTTTGGGCGCACTGAACAAAGCGATGGACGAACACTTGTACAATATAAATAAATGTACACACAATTTATTATTTACCCTAACACCCAAAAGTTTCAACAGACAATAAGCTAAATTATTCATTCCTTGACTTGGAAACGAGCTTAGTAATTTTAATGTATAATTTCACTTCAAAACGGGATTTCGATCGAAGGCCGTCATCAGCTAAGTCATGTAATTAAATTTTAATCCCTTTTAAATTCCGCACCGAAGTTTCTAGAATAGGGAAACTTCGGTAGTTTGTCACGGTGAAGACGTCGGGCGCATTTTCAAATGACTTTTTAAATAATCGTTCACGATATTGTAGGTGTACTGGCAACTGGCACGCTACTAAGCCGCTTTGATTTATTGTAAGGACGTTCTTTGAGATTACTAGTTCGTGGAGTCTTTCAATTGATTTTACACGGTTTCTAGTCACAATAGATGTTTTAATTTTCCTATTGCCTATTTTGTTATATTACTGTTTGTTGTTAAATTATGTTACTGTGATTTAATAATTTTACAAAACAAGATATAGGCATCCAAAGTGTCACAAGGACCCATAAGGTTCCTAGCGCTGGTGGCTGGGTCGTTCGATTCAGCACATGTTAAGTTGGGGTCGTATTAGAACCTTAGTGATATTTTTTTGAGTATTTTCAAATACCTATTTTTTTCCCTTGTCAACTTAAAAGGTATGTATTTGTCTAATTATATATTTTCTTTTGTTTAAAGTAGACCAACAACAGTTCAAGCTTTGGCATTTGGTTTTGTGTAAATGTCTATAGGCTGTAGTTTTCACTTACCACCCATGTGTAATGCATGCTTGTTTTTTAATCAAATGTACAAATAAGAAACCTTAAGTAATTTTGTAGTTCGACAATCAATCTATTAAAAACATGTGTCGAGTAGGTACACATAATGGAAAAACATTTATTTAAAAAAACAAAAAAGTATCTACCCTCTTTACAAAATGGCAAAAGAAAACTCATTCAACGTTTGAGAAGCACCCTTCGACCAGACTCGATACCGCGGCCATTTTACGATACATTGTTTGTACAATTTGTACCCTCGGCCCTCTGAGACATAACGCAACTTTATTATTACACCCACACAACACTTCCGCACCCCTATGTCCCGCGAATTAGATCGATTTTAGAACAACGCAATGGAAAACGCGAAATTTGTTATTTTACACGTCTAGAAGACTCAGTTTGGGTCAATGAACTTTATATCTGTTGGAATCATAATAATATGTGTTTCTATTTTTCTGTAGAATAGCACCTAATGGATGCATGGCGTAAGCGGTAAGACACCATTTACCTAACCGTGTCCCACCGTATCATCAGCAATATGATAAATATCTATACAAATAAATAAACTTGGAGTGTCTGTTTGTAATATTAAAATAACCGCTTTTTACTAAATGCATATGTATGTATACACGGTACATATACCAAAACATTTTTTTTACTATTTTTGTCTGTCTGTCTGCCTGTTTGGCGGGGCTAATCTTGGGAACGGCTGGACCTAAGCATAAAAAAATGTAGTGCTTTCGTGTGAAAGCACTGTTATAGCAGTAACACTCGACCGAAGTCGGTCCGCCGACCAAACTAGCGCGAGCGGACCGCATCGAACCAAATCCGCTGTTTTTTTATGTCAAAGGACAGACAAGCAGACGGGCCACCTGATGGAAAGTGGTTACCGTCGCCTATGAAAATTTGCAACATCAGGGGAGTTGCCAACGCGCTGCCAGCCCTGAAGGACTCGTTTGACGCCTGTTTTGAAGAACCTCATATTGTCCATAGCTGTTGCTACACACGACCAGATTTGGTTCAGAGCGTACCCAATCCGCTGTCCGCTCGGTACTAAATCCAGACGTGTGTTACGACTATTAAAACTCAAACTCAAAAATTAATTTAATCACTAGGTATTAATAGAATTTGCTTGTTGATAGGTCAAATTACAACATTCAAAAAATAACTACGTTAAGAAAAACCGACTTCAAATCTAAAAAGTAAAAAATAATACAGATTTAATATTAATTATATACTACCTATTATTCATATGTGTTTTTTACTAATAGGATTGAAGTCGCTGCCAAGCCTTAAACAAATAATTATATTTTAATCACTTAAATGTGAATACGAGCAAATTAATACAATGTACAAAACGTAACCGGCGAATCGTGGGTGTTTGGATGTATGCTTGAATGCATTCATTTACCTCTGCCCACCCCTTCGGGGATTACAGGCATGAAGTTACGTTTTAATACAACGAAATGCCTACTTTAATGATTTTGGCTTGGCACCGACTTCAATCCTATTAGTAAATAACACATTTAAATAATAGGTAGTATATAATTAATATTAAATCTGTATTATTTTTTACTTTTTAGATTTGAAGTCGGTTTTTCTTAACGTAGTTATTTTTATTTAATACTTTTTAGTTTATTGCTGCATTGTCAATAAGATTAATGTTCACAGCTGTTAAATTTGTAAAATCTGACTCTTTTAACTTCGTGACAATAAGATTGGCACATAATTTAAACTGTTTAGATGTGTCGATACAAAATTATTACACGACTATACGAAATCAATGAAAAAAAATATTGATTTTTGGGGAAAGTATTCATGGACTGTTAACTCTATGCATTTATCCACGAAGGAGTAAATAAGCTGTGTTGTGTCGTCGATGAGTAAATATGTCATTGTCACTTGTTGTCATGCGCATTAGGACTTTCTAGGACGTCAATGGATTCAACGCATTGTTATGACAACACGCTGTCTCATCTTATTCCTTTAGTTTGAGGTGAAAGTAAGTAAAAAATGCTCATAAAATAAAAACTAACGGGCCTAACTGAATAATTTTTTTATGGGACCAATTCGAAACTATTCCGCATCAAACACAATAAGAATTACGTAAATCGGTCCAGAAATCTCGGCGTAATTGGCATACATACATAAATATATATATATATATATATATATACCGGGATGTCTGGCGCTCTACACTCTCTGCCTACCCCGTTATGGACCTGGCGTGAAGATACATACATACATATATATATACCGGCCGAATTGAGAACCTTCTCGTTTTTTTGAACTCGGTTAAAAATAAAGCGAATAACAACTATACATAATTATAATATATCAAACTAAACAAAATAAAATAAATAATGGTCTAAAAATACTTAGTAATAAAAATATGTTTCAACAGAAAATATAAAATTTCATGTGCTCGCAATCGTAATTAATTCACATTCTCTGAATCATTAAAACCTTCCAGACGAAACAATTTATCCACTACATGAAAACCACATTCGAAACCAAGCTTCAGTGGCACTTCACATTAGAGTAGGTAAACGCGAGAGACGCACAGCGGGACTCTTTTGTTATACACTTGAGCCGGTTTTACGATATGAAACGTTCAAATTAATCCTATTACCATTCGCTAAAGCAAAAGTGTATAAATCTGTCCAAAAACGGGACTTCACGGCATCATTCTCTAAATGTTATTATAACCAGTGGCGTAGCTTTGGCAGGGGCAGCCCGTGCCGGGTGCCACCAGTTTGGGGGTGGCACCTTCTCTTCAATTATCCAAAAGAGCTGTTTAGATGTGAAAGCGCAATACATAAGTCGCTTTTGCATTTAAGTAACAACAACCCACATTTTCGAATGTGATTTAAACTTCTTCAGAACTCAAAACATGCTCTATTAAAAATCTCCGTGAACCACCCTAATTTTAAAAAAGCGGCCAATTGCCAGTCTGACTCGCGCACGAAGGGTTCCGTACCATCATCTATAAAAGAAAATCACGTTTGTTATATTCAAGTTATTTATATTAACACTAGCTGTACCTGCGACTTTGTTCGCGTGAAAATGATATAAGGGGGATCCAGAGGAATTTGCTTAGATAGGGGCACAATGATGGAGGTATAGATAAGTGACCTGGTGGACCCCCTTTTTACTAGTGGTAGAGCTCCAGTGACGGAGCTCGCGGGCGTAGGCACCACCGCATTACCTAATATACTTGCCGCTAAATGGTAGTGTTCAACACTATCGTGTTCCGGTCAGGTGGTAATGTACGGCTCTGTAATTTCCGGCACAGAGGCATAACACCTAATGCCTAAGGAGTGGCAGCGCATCTGTATTTTGACGTCTGGTCATTGTGTGGGTGTCTATAGGCTGCAGTCATCGCTTAACATCAATGTGTATGCCACTTCTATTACATAAAAAAAAAAAAAAGTGACCACTGCAACCTATAGACATCTCACAAAAACCAGAGGTTAAAAAGCGTTGCCACCCCTGATACCTTGGTTGCTGTCTCCTTGATAGTTATTACGGAGCCACACATTAACATCTTACCAGAAGACGATAGAGCTCACAGAATAAATAATGATAGGCTAATGTGGCCCGAGCTCCGACACTGGAACTCTACCAGTACCTACTCAATGTGAACTAAGTACAAGTTTGTGCCTCCGTCATTACCTAAAAAAATGTTTTTATTTTAACTTGCTCATAATAAGTCAAGTAAAATTAAAGTAAGTATTTTATTTTTAAAGAAAAATGGAAAGAAAAATTTGACTTCAGGCGAGACTCGAACTCGCGGCCTTCAGTAGCTCAATTGGAAGAGCGGCTGGACTAGATTCCCAGTAGGCCGCGAGTTCGAGTCTCGCCCGAAGTCAAACTTTTCTTTAAAAATAAAATATATTTCACAAGCATGTGTTAATGCGAAATAATATAAAACAATTAAAGTAAGTATATAACAATGTGATTGAACACTGACTTAGGTAATAAAATCCTAAGTCAGCAATATAAAATCATAATTAATTCATAACTGCAAGTACCCCGGGTGCAGTGAGGACCCCGAGATACACAGATAACATTTGACATGCAAATATATTCCGTATAGCCTAGAGCTTAGCTTTCTTAAACATACTGACGTGAAATGTGGACGCTGCCGTCCCGATTACAAAAGGTTATTTTTTTTTTCTTGAAATTCATAATTTTTTTATACCATGTCATTATATTCGCATTTAATGACATGGTAAAATTCTCTATTAGGCTGATGTATATTGCTAGCACTTAGTTGATTTGCCGGGGCTTCTAGAGAGTTTCTGTTTGCCCAATAGATGGCGCTGCTATAATTGGTAGACGCAACATCGCGTTTTTAATTGAATAAAAATATACGTGTGGCCGTACACGTCGACAGATGTATCTACAGACGTCATCTGCGTATCCTGCGTATGTAGTGCCGGCATCAGCAGTAACACGATTTATAATTATTAAAATCTGTGAAGTACACTGAGTTTTGTGGTTGTTTACGTAATCCGTAGTCCGCCAAATAAGGTAGTAGAAGATCAAGTTACGATCGGATAATACCGGCGTCAAGAAGAAAGGAACACCATACCACCACAACACCACGACGGTCGGGCGATAGGTACGTCGAGGTACTTCTATCAAGGCTTTGGTGCGTGTTTATTTAAATATAATTATGTAGTTTTAATTGAATAAATAAATATAATAATCAATACTTGCAAAGTTGGAATTGTTAGAAACAATTATTATTGTTGTTGCTGCTGTGAGATTGTACACTTAGATGGCACGGTCCACTCTAGCTTACGTGTGTCGTCAAGTTAATTTAAAAGGAAGTTTTGCAAAAATAAACATTCCAAGAGACGGGTCAGCATAAACCATTTTTTATTCAGTTATTTTTTTTTTATATCTCGACGAATAAAACGCTTAAAATGGTAGTATTTTTATGTTGATGTTGTATAAGGCAAATAATCCGCATAGAGTCCGATATGAGTGATATTTGTTTTTGCGCTATGGATCGTTACGGAGTTAACGGATTATAGAATAATCTACATATTATTTGCGTTTGTCTCGGGGTCAAAAACCTTATATTTGTTTTGATTCTGAGAACGGAGAGTTTAAGATAATAAATAATAATAAGGGCAACCCATTATACGTCCCACTGCTGGGCACGAGTCTCTCCCCTTTATGGGGGGAGGCCTGGAGCTTACTCCACCACGCTGCTCCAATGCGGATTGGTGGAGAGCTTATGATATTTTTTCCCAATTCTGAAGAAGGTTTCTCAGCGACACTCCCTGAGGTTTGAGCATGTATGTATCTTCACGCCAGGGGTAGGCAGAGAATGTAAAGCGCCAGAGGTTCGGGCATGTGCCAGATAAATAACAGCCCCCGAAAACTGGCTTTGTGGATATGCGTAAATTTCGGCTTAAAGATCTTTCATTATCAAGAAAACATTACATTAAAAACAGCAGCGAGATCGCATAAAAAAATGATAAATTTACATTTATCATATAATCTGTCTGTTTAGGGAAATAGTGGTGTGATTTTTTTTTTGATGTGGATGTATTAAAAATTTATATTCTACGCCCTGATCCTCGCAATCAAAAATCTAATTAATATATATAGTACCTACAATGTGTCACCTTAAAGTACACCAAAGTCTCCCCAATTCACGTAAATTGTCAGGACCACGGACGTGAGTCCATATAGTTTAACAAGAATAAAGGGACGGGCCCTTTATTCTTGTTCATTCGCCTGAATAAAATTACCTCAGAATTGGTACTCTGAGCGCTTCACTTTTCTGAGTTTTCTGATCTCTTTTGATTTACTAAACCGCCCTAGTAGCCTAAATGCTACAAGTTGGCGTATAACCCTCGATGTTGTAACCCAAAAGTACACTGAAGTCTTCCCAATTCATCCAATAGTCAGCACGTCACATAATACGTGAATTCGATTAGCGTCCCCCGTGCCGGATGCGTGTCCGTGTCGTTTGACCCTCGTCCTTTTATTCTTGCTCACTTACCTGAAAAAATTGAACCTCCAAACTAATACTCTGAACGGTATACTTTTCTGAACACTTTTTATTATTATGACCGCCTGGAGTGACCACGTCAGTTTTATTGACAATCATTTTCTACATTCTCACCTGATATTTTTAAGGCGGCTCCACGCGTTGGCCCGATCGTTGGCGCCAACGCTACACGTCCAATGTGGATCTATAAAATAGCATTGGCCCCAACGTTGGGGCCAGCGATGGGCGTTAGTGAATGGCCGGCGCGTGTCAACTGCCAACGTGTGGATCCAGCGCTAGAAATAAGAAACAATCCATCAATCGATCAATTTTAGTCCTTCCCCTGACAATTGACTCTTGAACCCCGACTTGGATGCGACCATGGTCGCATCCAACCGCCGACCGTCGCGTCCTTGGTCGGGTTGATGGTAAAATGGACAGCGTAGAAATCGGTTGACCAGACCAATTTTGGTTGAAGTCTACGGCCTTGGTCGTAAGCGCATCCCCCCCGACGAGCTGCGTCCGTGGTCGGCTCCGACCGTTTGCGGACCGTCTGGAACGCTGTCGGCCGACGCAACAGACACAGTCTGACACATTAAGGCTGATTCACACACATCAGTGAAGTTATAGTTCCGGCAACGTGTCCGCACAAGTCAGTATCAGTGCTACAGTGATGCGGCAGTGCTTCAATTCACACATGTCGGAGGGACTGAAAACAATACGACGATTATTGGTGATGTTGATGTGTTTTGTGTGTCGTCACTGACACTGACGAGTGTAGATAGATACGTTCATAGAAAATGTATGAAAACATAAATTATCACGGTGGCAGTACTGTGATGGAACTGTGACGGCACGGATATGTGTGATTAGCCTTTCGTTTTGAATGCCTGAAGAAAACTGAAAAGTTGACTCAACCGTCCGACCGTGTAGAACAAATACAAACATCGGTTGACCCGACCGGGTTTTAGTCATGCTGCGTTGTGTCGTTGATGGGTTTTAGTGCTAGAAATTAACGAATATGTCGCACTACCACATTTTTTTATTTGTAGACGTGACAATCTTTGTCGAGGCTGGCCCTTAGTCTAAATGCTACAAGTGCGATAGAAGTACTGTGGTAATACGTTGGCGTTTAAGCCAACGTATATTTTATACCTACTTACAGAAGTCCTGTCTGATGCAATCGTCAGCACGTAACACAATACGTGAATTCGATGAGCTTCCCCCATGCCGGACATGTTTGTGTCGTTTGACACTCGTTCCTTTATTATTGCTCGCTTAACTGAAAAAATGTATCTCCAAATCGGTACTCAGAACGGTTTGGTATTCTGAATACTATTTATTATTGAAGCAGCCTAGTGACCACGTCAATTATTGATAACCGCTTTCTAATTATTTATTTTTTCCGTGATAAAAATTATATAATACTGTCTCGAAGACGTCGCACCACTGTGCCGCTTTTTCAAATTTGTTGGTATAATATTACTTGATCTGCAAGTGGGATGATTAAGTAATAGTAGGTACACCGAAGTGTCCCCAATTCACACAATCGTCAGCACGTAACACAATACGTGAATTCGATTAACTACCCCCGTGCTGGACGCGTGTTTGTGTCGTTTGACCCTCGTCCGTTTATTCTTGCTCGCTTACCTGAAAACGGTGTGGGTAAACTATATCGCGGAAAACAGAAGTGTATTTGAAAATACACCTTCCTGCTATCCAACTATTTTTTTTATGTCATGAAAGTGACAAACAAGCATGCAGTTCACATTGATGTTAAGTGATGACTACAGCCTATAGACATCCACACAAAGACCAGATGTTAAAATGCAGATGCGTTACCACTCCTAAGGCCTAAGGTGTTATGCCTCTGTGCCGGAAATTACAGGGCCGCACATTGCCACCTGACCGGAATACGATAGTGCTGAACACTACCATTTAGCGGCAAGTGACAACCCGGTTAGTCCAGCGGTGTGAAAGTGAAGCGGGTTCGATCCCCGCACCGGGACAAATATTTGTATGGCCTACAGATATTTGTTTCGGGTCTGGTTGTTTGTGTATGTGTTGTATGTGTACAACGGCACCCACGACACAGGTTTATACCAACTGTGGAGCTGAGAGTGTAAGCGTATTTTATTTATTTATTTAAGTATATTAGGTAATGCTCCAGTAAAACGAATGCTGAGAAATTACTACTATCCAACTTATGCTGAGAAATTACTAATCCAATACAGGACGATAGTTAAACTGAGCTCGCGGGCGTAGGTACCACCGCATTACCTAATATACTTGCCGCTAAATGGTAGTGTTCAGCACCCAGGTACTGCCCGCTTAAATAAATAATTATTTATACTGCACTACTTTAAAATCTAAAAAAATATATCCCAGTCGTGTCGAAAGTACATAATTTTCATCGTTTTGGATCAATATCTTACAAATAAAGTAAGACTACTGAATGATGTTATCTTAACAATCACTTGTCACCGCGAGCTCCCCTACTTGGCGGCAATTCACCATTCCGCCCCTCGCCCCTTCCGACACTTAGACCGGTTTTCATGTCTCACTTCACTTCCAAATCGAACACACTGTAGTTTTTATAGTTCTGTATACAATATTTTTTTGCAATATTTTGTGTTGTAGATTCATTGAATTGCGTAGTTTTCTTGAAATCAATTCATCTTCCAAGTTAAGGATTGGGAAGGATGGAGTATTCTTGTCATTATCACATAGATTTGTCAACCAATGGATTTGCAAGTAAAGGTTTTGGATTTTAAAAGCGTTGTTTTCGGGGTTTACTTGTGTATGTGTCTTTGTATGTTTGTGTGCATGTGAGTGTCTTTATGCTACCATATCTTCTGAATTTATAAGATAAATAGGTACTCTAAGTTTCTGAACGACTGATTGAAAAGTTACTGTCAATCATGTACTTTTTAAGTAGTAGTGAATAAACCTGACCGCATTGGAGATTTTCGGGTAAAAATAACAAATAAGGAGCTACGTGTACCTACTGATATAGTTAAAATATAAATATAATTCGATTTTAAAATATATGTTACCTACCTTCTCCTATTAGCGTGATGTTATAGCCTAAAGCCTTCCTCGATAAATGGGCTATCTAATACCTAACACTGAAAGAATTTTTCAAATCAGACCATTAGTTCCTCAGATTAGCACGTTCAAGCAAACAAACAATCTCTTGAGCTTTATATTATTAAGTAAAGATTAACTTTAGGGTAAACAGAGTTAAGCACCGTGTTTATTAGAATAAAATCAACTAAATCTACGCCATTAATATCAGTCACTAAGCAGTTACGAGGTGCTTAATTCAGTACCAGACAAACTTTTATAGTGCGCTAACTGTTAGCATAATCGCTAGTCTGCACTAGACTTAAGCCGGCTTATATGTTAGAGCTTATAATGCCCTCTCGGTGTTAGACCAGTTCAAATTACCTGTTAGTACCTATTACCGTGCTGGTGTTTAATGTTTTAGTTTGTACATAGTGAAACTCTTCTGGATTCTGTAATCCTGCATTTGAAATCAAAAAAGTAATACATTTCGAAAAAGATTAAAACTTAACACTCAACTAGGACTATCGAATCGTGGGTGTTTCCATGTCTACTTAAATATATTATTATGCATTTATCTCGGCCTACCACTTCGGGGAAATTAGGTTGTTTATTTTTACATAAATTAATCCACATATAAAAAGTTCATAAAGCCACGAGCGTTATTTGAGCCATAAACAAATAATGAACACGAGCCTGTTTATCAATCCCTAATTATAAAAAAAAACCACAAACACAAACTTTAATCCGTCCGCTTTTCGCTTTCAAAACGCGATATTTGTCCAAATGTCCAACCAGAAGACAAATGAAAAAGTTGGAATTTTACCGCTTATGGGGGCATGAAAAAGTTTTGTGAATTGGATTAATTGTTTAGGCGCAAAAACTCTGAGAAATGCTCTTAAAAGTCTGTTTAAATTCATACAGTTCATGGCTCGCTTGGAAAGTTAACAGCTACACAAAACGGAGATGATTTTCGAATTTCAGACAGTTTTTGAAGTCTCGTACTCAAAGGCATTTTTAAAGCTCTTGGAAAGATCCTTAGCATTCAAAAACATGAGGAATAAGAAAAAAAAAGCATGTGTGCATCAAATGGTAGAAGTAATAATAAATATACGAGTAATAACGAATATAATCCATTACAAAGTAGATCAAAATTCTCCCCCCCATGGACCCCCCATGTCCCCGCGCAAGCCTGACAAAGGGGTTCAAATTGGACCCCGTGCTGACGAGAGAAATACAATAATAATGGCAACGCATACGTCCCACTGCTGGGCACGAGTCTCTCCCCTTTTTGGGGGGAGGCCTGGAGCTTACTCCACCACGCTGCTCCAATGCAGATTGGTGGAGATACGGGTTAGTGGCCAGCCCGCTGTCGGATGTTTTCAAACCGCCCATAAGGCATGGTAGAAGTAAAACCTTCAAAAATTCTCATAAGAGACAGTGTATAATGCTTGCTATCTGATTTTCTGCCACGATTACTTTATTAATGTATATATCTATCTCTTTTTCCTGACGCTTTTTCGTTTCATAGACTTTTAAAAAGCAACGACGATGCGAAATTAAATTATCACTTCAGAAATCGAATAGTGTTCCTGACTTTTACAAATATTTGGTCTTAGTTAGAGCACTCTCAGCTTTTCTGCGCTATCATTAATGAATGACAGATAATCGCCAGATAGGCAATAATAAAAAAAAATTAACTTCACGCCTGTAATCCTACATGCAAACACCCACAATTCGCCGATTACTTTTTGGCCCGTGTAACAGGTGGCGAGCCTGTTGCATGACAACTCCGGGCACATTACCACACTTCGAGGTACTGGAAAACTACAAAATGAAAAAACTTAAAACGAAAATGTAAAAATCCCAATAGAACCGGAGATAAAGGATTTTACACCATTATTTCTAATGGGACCCAGGAATCGAACCCAGGGCCCTACTAGGCTACCGAGGCAGTTTAAGGGGTACTAATAGAAAGATGTAAATAATATACTACTTGAAGTAGATACTTGATCGCTCATGATAAGAATAAACTCGTAATGTACACTTCTCAAATCAAATAATCGAGTAAGATGAATTGATTTCACAACAAACTACGTCACCCAATAAATATCTCCAACATAAAATATTGCAAAAGTAACGCAAATGTAAATATGAAAATAGATGATAAATGACATTGACCAGTGATCGTCATTTTCGCCGCGTAAATAGGTTTTCACTGAGATGTAAGACAGGACGCCTATAGACCA
Source organism: Macrosoma leucophasiata (assembly GCA_036365455.1). Classification (NCBI taxonomy): domain Eukaryota; kingdom Metazoa; phylum Arthropoda; class Insecta; order Lepidoptera; family Hedylidae; genus Macrosoma; species Macrosoma leucophasiata. The sequence goes on along the minus strand of JAWQUS010000003.1, from coordinate 20,326,188 downwards.
GAAGACAACAAAGGCTGGAGAGTACAATAAAATTGTAGATGGGGGGTTACAGCAATGAAGTTGTGAGTGGTTTAGGGGGGTTTCCCCAGGCCGCCAGCAAAATATGACTAATGATTTCTTATTGGACCAAATAGGGTTCATCTGCTGCTTTAGGGATTAAAAGATATTTCAACTCTTCAAACCTGCAAAATGTTGATCCAATTATTAAAAATTGTAACACGCCTTTATTCCTCATAGCAAAAGGCATCTCTAGTTTTTAAATAGTCTTAGTTCCGTGGTAAACAAGGAACCCTTATAGTTTCGCAGTGTTCGTCTGTCTGTCTATCTGTCCGTCTGCGGTTTAGCGCAAGAGACTTGAAATTTGGCACAAATATACACCTTACTCACGCCGAAAAAGTAGTAGATTAATAACATTAAAAAAAAATAAGATAACCTAGGGGAGGTTACTCTAAATATAAATTTTTTTCATGTCATTTTTCACTTGTAACGCGCGGATATTTTTGATTTTCACAGGTATATTGTAAGGCATCATAGGGTATGGGGGTTGGATAGGTCTTTCAAAAATATTATGGAGGTTCGAACATCATTTTTCGATTTAGATAACTGTTCGTGACTTATTGAGCTTTAAAGTGAACATTTTCCTTAGACTCAAGTGTCCCCTCCACCTTACCAACTAAACGGTTGTTGTTGGAAATTCAAACGTTACGGCAATAGTAGCTACATATAACAAAATTAAAAGGAAAACTATCACACCTAAGTTGGCCTTGCAAGTTTGCAAGTAATAGTGGACCAAATGTATAAAACTCGAAAAGGAGATGTTGCAAAAATGTATGGACCTCCGGCCATGTATTGTACACAAGGCAAAATCAATGTAAAAACGTTTTTTACTGCATATTTTCACTTATTTAGCTTTGTTTGCAGTTACAAAACATTATTTGCAGTTAGAATTGCCACACAAAACCAACATGGCGAATATGGCGGGCGATGTCATTTTGACATAATTTCATTATTTAATTGTTTTTTGATTAGATAGTATGTACTTGGAGAAAAGTAGTAATGTTTTCTAAATACTATCGAAATCGATTTCATGTGTTAATACTAAGAACTTAATATTAATCGATTTCCAATGTAGAGAGATTCATCGGAACTTCTTTAAATTGATCGCATTAGTTAGATACAGATAGCATTAGTTTTGTTTTATCTAAATAGGTACTATCCCAAGCGTCGGCTGTATCGCCACCATGTTGAATATAGTTAAAAATGATAAAATCGTTTGAATTAAATGTGGTTGTAACTGTAAAATATATTCTTGAATAAATTACTTGTATTTTTTTCGGATTCTTCTTTAAATTACCCATTTTTTGAGGTAGTGTACAAACCAGAGCCGAGCTCGCAACATCTCCTTTCGAACAACTCCATAGAATATATATATTTTTTTTTCATTACATTATTCAAACCTAAAAACTACGGAACCCTTTACTGCGCGTGGCCCGACACGCACTTGACCGGTTTTTCAGCTAAAAATGGAGGTAACTTAATGATGTTATAAAGTCTGAGTGTTAGTGTTAAGAGGTAAAGTTTTGTAACTTTGATTGTTTGTTTATTTGTTTGTAAGGGCTAATCTTCGGAAATAGTAAACCGAAAATGAAAATTCATTCACAATCAGGCAGTTACACTATTCAGGAATTCAGGAGTGCTTTAGGCTATATTTTATAATGATAGTAGTAATGTAGGTAGGTAACATTGCACCCGTGCGAAGCCGAGGCGGGCTGCTAGTAAGAATTAACAGAAGTACATACCTTTTTTTAGGTATATTCTCCCTGTATATGAGTACCTTAATATAAAGTCAATGACCCAGAAAGTCAGTCGAAGGAAAAACGTAAGCTGATAACGAAAGAAGCCTTTCAACTGATATTAAGGACAGAACACACTTAATTCGCGTACATTTTTTTTATTTAATGAACTAGCAATTCAAGTTTACAGGATCTCCTGTAAACTGTATACTTGAATTGCTACTTCAGTGACATTGTAAACTATTACAAAAACGACAGATGCTTAACATAATAGGTACGCTTACGCTCATAACGCCACACTAAGTATAATTTCTTAGTTATTAGTCTGTGGTAAAATTTATAAAAAAAAACATCGACGACACAATGGGTGCGTTCCCCGTGGTCACACCGTTGGTTACACTGGTGGTACCATGGGGCATATCGTATTCCCCGTGGTCACACCACAGTAGAGATTGACTCGATTGTCGATAAGAACAAAACTAATTATCACGTATAGGTATTCTTAGTAGATATGTATTACTGGCGATAGAGCTCCAGGGACGGAGCTCGCGGGCGTCGGCACCACTGCATTACCTAATATACTTGCCACTAAATGGTAGTTTTTAGCACTATCGTGTTCCGGTCAGGTGGTAATGTACGGCCACTACGGCCCTGTAATTCCCGGTACAGAGGCATAACACCATAGGCCTCAGGAGTGGTAACGCATCTGCATTTTGACCTCTGGTCTTTCTGTGGGTGTGTGTAGGCTGCAGTCATTACTTAACATCGATGTGAGCTGCATGTCTGTTTGCCACTTTCATAATATAAAAAAAATAACTTTTACGGTCTTACAAAGGATTAAACCTCGGCTATTTGTATTGCACATTACATTAACATACATTTAATTTTATGTATAAAAATGATACAAAGTGACTGCACATTTTTGAAGTTATACCTCCTTTGGCGAAACTGTAATCCCCATTATTCATAATCATAAACGTGCGTTAGATAAGGTACAGCTACTTTATACTTTATTCAATTTCAGTTTTTAAAAAAGCAAAATTTTTGACAGATGTTTATAATGTTAAAGTAGGACATAATGTAATAGGGAAAAGATCTTAATACATATCTACTAAGATAGCATACCTATACGTAATAATTATTTTAAAATATTTTTATTTTTGTTCTTATCGACAGTTGAGTCAATCTCTACTGTGGTGTGACCACGGGGAATACGATATTCCCCGTGGTACCACCAGTGTAACCAACGGTGTGACCATGGGGTATACGATATTCCCCGTGGTACCACCAGTGTAACCAACGGTGTGACCACGGGGTATACGATATTCCCCGTGGTACCACCAGTGTAACCAACGGTGTGACCACGGGGTATACGATATTCCCCGTGGTACCACCAGTGTAACCAACGGTGTGACCACGGGGTATACGATATTCCCCGTGGTACCACCAGTGTAACCAACGGTGTGACCACGGGGTATACGATATTCCCCGTGGTACCACCAGTGTAACCAACGGTGTGACCACAGGGAACGCACCGACACAACGCAGCTTCTCTACCAAAAAAGTTAGGTAATAAAACAAAGAACCGTTACGCCCCTGTACCAGATATCACTGGACCATGGTAGGTACTTTTTACTGGTGGTAGAGCTCCAGTGACGGAGCTCGCGGGCGTAGGCACCACCGTATTACCTAATATACTTGCCGCTAAATGGTAGTGTTCAGCACTATCGTGTTCCGGTCAGGTGGTAATGTACGGCCCTGTAATTTCCGGCACAGAGGCATAACACCTTAGGCCTTAGGAGTGGTAACGCATCTGCATTTTGACCTTGTTCTTTGTGTGGGTGTTTATGGGCTGCAGTTATCACTTAACATCAACGTGAACTGCATGCTTGTTTGTCACATCGATTACATAAAAAAAAAAACCGTGCACGGAACATGATAGCTTTGAAAACTACCATTTACTAGCCAATGGTCTATATACAAAAACTTAATGGTAGTGATACAAGTGTCGATACATACATAAGAACTCGGACGAAGTAGTCTATTAGTGTAACAGACTAATGGATCCAGAAGTAAAACTCAGGAGCCTCTCCCACCAAATCAACCAAACCCAGCAATATGTTTAATATTTTTAAGATGGCAAATAAGCATGCAGTTCAAATTCAAGATAAATAAATACTACAGCCTAAATTATGCATTTGGAACTGTAGATTTGCTGTAGATGTTTAGACATTTAAATACAAACTGCTTTACCTCTATGACAGTAAATGTAGGACTATAAATTACGTACAAACCAAATTCTTTGTTTATTCTTATAACCTATTTAAACGAAGTCGCGTGCGATTACTTGTACAGAATTAACAAAGAAGATTTGTACCCAAATCTATGTACACCCAAAACATCGCGTGACCTGTGAGCTATCCGTTGTTTCACAATAATTAATGGCGGTGGATTATAATTGGACAGATTTTTTTATTATACTTTTACTTGGTATTCGCAGAAAATGGCAGAATAATAAGGTATGTTTAATGTATATTATCGTATGTTATAAGTCCTACGGATTCTTCTCACTTATGTGTCGGCTTCATATTTTTTTTATGGAACAAAGGTAGCAAACAAGCGTGCTCTTCACAAAATGATTTACCTTTCTGACAGTAAATACGGGATATCCATAAGTTTAGTGATGACTGCAGCCTATATACATCTACACAAAACCCAGTGGTACCTAGCACATCTACATTTTGACTTCTTGACTTGACTTTGTAACTTACCATCCCTAATACCTAAGTAGCTTTGTCTCTATGAATGTTATTACGGGACCATACATTACCATCTAGCCGTAACACGAGTGCTGAACACTAACATTTAGCGGCAGATAGATTAGATAATGCGGTGGTGCCTACGCCCTCGAGTTTCAACACTGAAACTCTACCACCAGATTCCGGACACAAAACCAAAGTTCTCATATGGGGTAATGCATTTTAACCGACTTCGAAAGGGAGGACATTTTATATAGGACGAGAATGTTTTTTTTTGTAGGTACCCGGTTTTTCATTTTACCGATAAACGTTTCAAAACTCTTCATTACAAAACCAACGTCTCGCAACGATATCGTTTCACATCTCAACTTTCCACAACTACATCACTACATAAATAATTATTATGCATTATTATTTTATACATTTACGTAATCAAATTTTTAGTATACGAATCGTTGAGTTGCCAAATGATACATTTGCGAAATTATATTTTTGTGGAATTAATAGTGTACGAAGCGCGCATGGCCCAGCGGCTGGTGTAGATCGTAAGCGATCTGCTCGGTTAAGCACTACGGGCGCGGTCGGGTAGTGTGATGGGTGACCGCTAGTGGCAAATTAAATGCGCGTTTCCGTGCTTCGGAGGGCACGTTAAGCCGTCGGTCTCGGTTGCTATCGATGGATAGCAGTCGTTAAACCTTGTCGGAGGCCTAATGGGCGGTTTGAAAACATCCGACAGTGGGTTGGCCACTAACCCACCCACCTCCACCAATCCGCATTGGAGCAGCGTGGTGGAGTAAGCTCCAGGCCTCCCCCCAAAAAGGGGAGAGACTCGTGCCCAGCAGTGGGACGTATAATGGGTTGCCATTATTATTAATAGTGTACAGTATATAAAACGTGTGACATCAATGTGAACTGCACGCATGTTTACCACTACCATTACATAAAAAAAAATGCGACCCTTCAATAATTACTAATCAAACGTGAAGCATCCACTCGTGATGCAAATAACATCAAAACCAACGTTGTCTACACTTGTAAGCATCTCATATTTTCTACGCGAACCAAATAAAATACCTTGTGACATTTATAAGAAAATTTCGAAGTTAGATGCGGAGGATTCCGTAGGCAAAACTTATAAACATAATGACAAAAAAAATCTGAAATAAAAAGTTTGATTTTACTGTTGGTTGAGCTCTTATAACGGAGCTCCTGGGCATAACCCAGGCTCCACATTACCTATTTTTTTGGCTAACAGTAATAATAATTATTTTATACATTTACGGAATTAAATATTTCTGAAATAATTAGTATACGAATCGTTCAGTTGCGAAATGATACATTTGCGGAATTATATATTTGTGGAATTAATAGTGTACAAAACGTTGGTTTTGAAATTAAGATTTGCGTAACGTTGTTTAACTGTATGCTTGTAAACCTACTTGAGAAAAGTATTACGTAATCTAGCCGCTAAATGATAGTTTTCGTCATAATCGTGTTCTGACCAGGCATTACGTACCCATAATTTCCGCCGCAGAGGCATAACGGCTCCAGCTTCAGAAGTGGCAACGCATCTGTTTAGAAAATTTGATTTGCCGATGTTTTATAGGATACAGTAAGTGCTCATTTAAAGTCTGACCCCCTTATTCATAAACGTATTTTAGCTAAAGTGTTGCCAATATCTCCTTTGTCTTTTTTTATCCAGCACATTTGACAATGCAACTGACAAGGGCAAAGCATTCTATAGCTAAAACGTATCTAATGTACGTTTATGAATAAGGGGGTGTGTGTATATTGTTTGTCACTTCATAACATAACATAACATAACTGCCTCGGTAGCCTAGTGGTAGCAGGCCACTACTACTACGCTGAGGTCCTGGGTTCGATTCCCGGGTTGGGGGGTCATCAGAGATAATGGTATAAAGTCCTTTATCTCTGGTTCTATTGGGATTTGTCCATTTTCTGGAAATTTCCCAGTACCTCGAAGTTTGGTAATGTGCCCGGAGATGTCAACAGGCTCGCCACCTGTAACATGGGCCAAAACGTAACCGGCGAATCGTGGGTGTTTGCATGTATGCTTTAATGCATGCATTTACCTCTGCCTACCCCTTCGGGGATTACAGGCGTGAAGTTACGTAACATAAAAATAAATTATTTTCAACACCCACCTACTGAACTCTAAAGCAGGTATATTCCGTAAGATTCCCAAGACGTTCTAAGTACATTCAATCGTATATAAAAAGAATTATCAGTTGAACATGCCAAAGGGAAAAATGTCAAAGCGAAACGAATACCTGTGTGAAGGGGAGGTATTTCTTATGAGATCCAAAAAGTACAGGACATGGTATGTGGAAATGTAATGTGAATTTTGCTGTTTAATCTGTTGTGTGAAATGCGATTGTGAATGAATGTACTTTTAATATATATATTTTTTAATTTAATGTAAGTGTCAACCAGTATGCAGTTCACATTGATGTTCAGTTATGACTGTAGCCTTTAGACACCCATAGGCTACAGTTAAACAGCAAAATTCACATTACATTTCCACATACCATATCCTGTACTTTTTGGATCTCATAAGAAATACCAAAGAAAAAAAAAATCCACAAAGACCAAGGTAAAAATTCAGATACGTTACCACTCCTGCGTTGTTGTTGTGTTATGCCCCTGTGGCGGAAATTACAGGGCCGTACATTACCACCTGACCGGCACACGATAGTGCTGAACATTACCATTTAGGGGCAAGTATATTAGGTAATGTGGTGGTGCCTACGCCCGCGAGCTCCGTCACTGGAGCTCTAACACCAGTATTCTTCTACTTATCTTCTTCGAGAACTTCTTATTAGAAAACTAAGTCTCCCGCCGCGTCACAGAGTAACCATATAAATAAAGTAAAAAAAAGTTCGACATGAATTTTCTTATAATTAGGTTGGTACTTAGTTATTTTTTTAACTTGCCATTATCATATTGCTCCAGATCGCAAACAATGGAAGCTACTGGAGGAGGCCTTTGCCAACAGGCACATTGCACACTGAGCTAAGAGACATCCTATAACAACGGGTGATTACCCGCACACCCACTGGCTTAACCCATTGGTGGGTGGAGGGGTAATTCCCATTTACCCGTGCATCCACTGCATCAAGGTTGGAATTAAATATCGATAAACGTTGTCGATAATATTGATATGAAAAAAAACCATGTTATGTCAATTGCTAATCAACCCAAGCCACGATGGTAGATGACCATGGTAGGTGGCGATGGCAGGTGGTAACAACTTCATCCTACTATGTTAGCAGCAATGTCTAAATAATCAGATCTCTCACCCAGTTCATAGGGTTAAATAAATAAAAAAAATATCATATTGTTGGAAGATAGAGTTCGCATTAACTCAACATACTAAATCCTTATTGCATCTTCAAAGCGTATGTAGGAGCTCGAGGGTACGCATTCGAGCTCCTACATACTCGTACTACCAGCATCATTGCACTACCTAATCCATCTGCCGCCGCTAGCATTCAGCACTATCGTATTCCCGTTAGATGGTAATGTATGGGCCCGTAATAACTATCACAGTGACTAAAACTTAGGTCTCAGAGGTGGCAAAGGTTTTAGGTATAATAAGTTATTTAAGTGGAATGGACAAAATGTCGCAACAAAAAATTTCGATAGAGCAAGTGGACATAATCAAATCAAATATAATAATAAAACAAATATAAATTACACATCCATCAATACCAGAAACAATTTGCAATAAAATTGTAACATATCTTGTAACTGTTTTTATATTATTTCGCATTAACACATGCTTGTGAAATATATTTTATTTTAAAGGCTTCAGTAGCTCAATTGGAAGAGCGGCTGGACTAGATTCCCAGTAGGTCGCGAGTTCGAGCCTCGCCTGAAGTCAAATTTTTCTTTCCATTTTTCTTTAAAATAAAATATATCTTGTAACGCCTGCGAGAATAAAATAGCAAAATCACAATTGCTATTAACGTTCTGGCAGGCGGTCCACTTTTATTGTAAATCACATTCTATATTGCGGTGAAGTATGAAGAAAAAAAGGGGAGTTCATTAGTACGTGAGCAATAAAGGTTCGTTACTCACACCAACACATTTGCGTGGTGTAATAAATTTGTAATAAAGAGGCGAGATGACAATATTCGTGTCGCCCTAGTTGCTTAACTTTATGGTGATATCTCGCATAGCTTCGGCCGTTTTCTAGGGATCCGCAATTCGGGACACCAAGCATCCTTAAGAGATCCGTTCTATTATTTAAAAATAATTCACTTTTAAGTCATCGAAATGTTCATTATAATTATACAGGGTTAAATATATCTAACGCATAAATCGTCAAAGGTGAGTGAGGTACGTTAAGACTAACAACTTTTCTTCTATGACTATTGCCAAAACGCAGTACATCACATTATAAGAAATAAAATAGTTTCAAATGGGACTTCTATCAATTGTTAGCACTACGTTTCATAGGTATATTTTTACATAGGTACAGACGTCAGCTGTTTACGTAACGTGAAGTTAAGAAGTACTACAACTGCAAATTCTATTTATTATTTTTTGTATGATAAAAAAAAATATTTAATTAGAAAAAGTTGTGTAACTAAAGTGCTAGTCTTGAGGAGCCAAAGAATTATGCGCTGGATACAAATAACCCTGTATATGTATAAGAAACTGAAATAATGTTTGTTTTCTTTTTATGTAATAAAAGTGACAAACAAGCATGCAGTTCACATTGATGTTAAGTGATGACTGAAGCCTGAAGAAAATGCAGATGCGTTGCCACTCCTGAGGCCTAAGGTGTTATGCCTCTGTGCCGGATATAATAGGGCCGTACAATACCACCTGACCGGAACACGATAGAGCTGAACACTACCATTTAGCAAGTTTCAAGTATAAGAAAAAGGTCAAGTATATTAGGTAATGCGGTGGTGCCTACGCCCGCGAGCTCCGTCACTGGAGCTCTACCGCCAGTGAAATAGTAGTAGTAAATGTTACTTATTAGGCCAAATACGTATAGAAGACCATAAAGCAAAAAAGGAAAAAATCTTGTAAGGGTTTCGTGGTCCACAGGGAATCTTTATAATTTCATTATGACCGTCCGTGCTTCCTGTCTGTCTTCAGCTAAGCTCATACACAACTAAATTTAGTCATCATTTATTCTTGCATACCCATACATTTTTAAATATTTTAATGTATTTATGTCACAAACTTTGAGAATTTGAGAAGAACATTTTTTGATTAAAAGGTTTCATTTGTGAAATATTAAATTTTAAAGTGGCAATGTGTACGAGTCAATGTCCCCACCAAGTACATGATTTTATATTGGCAGTTGAGAAAAAAATCACAGTAATATTGTTTTGGAGCTCTTACGTATATTATTATCACATAGACACATAGAGCAACTAGGCCCACCGGTCGCGTCGGACCGGAGGGGAGTAGCCATAGCGTTTATTGCCGATACAAAACAGTCTGTCATTTTTTGCGGGGGAAATACGTGTGACACACACTCACACTACAGAAACCCTCTATTGGATACTACGAAATTCACACCTTGACTTTAACAAATACATAAACCATTTCACTCACACATTTAAATATCTGCGCGACATGCATAGGACCATTTGGTCTTGTACTTTGACAAAAGAGGAAAGCCTGCACATGGCTACTCCCTCCTGTCCGCCGCAGCAGGTGGCCCGTGTTGCTCTATCCTACAGAAATATTTGTGACATGAAAGAATAAATCTAAAACCCAAATGACAAAGAAATATCTTGATATATTTGTATAGAGAACCCATAAATGTATTCAGCTTGCGCTTGGTCAGTTTTTTTTTAGATGTGCCCATAAAAGCGTCATTTCCTCGCGAAACGAATGCACAGACGTGAATAGAAAATATTAGGCACGATGTCGTATCCGTGCGGAGTCATAGAGCTAACAAAACTGTTTAGCTGGCTATCGTGAGGTTCTTTTATTGCAAAAGTTCTAGACTCTTTCGGCACTGGAACTTTTTGAAGTGAACCGAAGTTTGCTGTTAGCCAATGGCAATATTTCTGTCATTAGCTGCTGCTGCTTGGTAGTACAGTTCCAGTGTAGGAGCTCCAGGGGGTAGGCACCACCGCATTACCAAATCTATCTGCCACTAAATGGTAGTGTTCAGCACTATCGTGTTCCGGTCAGGTGGTAATGTATGGCCCCGTAATAACTATCACAGAGACACAACATCTAAGGTCTCAGAGGTGGCAACGCATCTGCATTTTGACCTCTGGTCTTTCTGTAGGTGTCTATAGGCTGCGGTTATCACTTAACATCAATGTGAACTGCATGGTTGTTTGCCACCTTTGTAACAAAAAAAATTGATTCAAGTTCCATTCTGCAATTATTATTGTTTATTAAAATTCGTGGTTGATCTTATATAATCATTTTAACTTAATACGCGAGATAAATCCTAAAACTAGTTTAATTTCAATACATATAATTTTATTCCAATTCTTTGTGTGTGCAGTGTATTACCTTTACCTAAATGAAAAGTAAAACCAATACAAACAGTAGTTAATTAAAATATTTATAAACATAGATTTATTTTTTATGCAATGGAAGTGGCAAACAAGCGTGCAGTTCACATTGATGTTAAGTGATGACTGCAGCCTATAGACATCCACACGAAGACCAAGGTCAAAATGCAGATGCATTACCACTCCTGAGGCCTAAGGTATTATGCTTCTATGCCGGAAATTACAAAGCCGAACATTACCACCTGACCGGAACACGATAGTGCTGAACACTACCATTTAGCGGCAAGTAAATTAGGTAATGCAGTGGTGCCTACGCCCGCGAGCTCCGTCACTGTAGCTCTACCACCAGTATAATTAGATGAACGCCCTTAGCATGTGTAAACAAACTCATCCCCAACAATAAACAGCACCAGTAAGGTGCTGATATTGTTTACTTGCTTAATCACTATAGAAAAATAAAACCTCAATAAGCCTGAACAGACCAGACCCCACCATTTGCAACCGTTCACGAGTATTACGCGTTTGGCAGCCATTGCTCTCCTCTACCATTTTGATAGGAAGTGAGAAACCAGTCATACGACACCAGCGAAGGCAAAAATATTAAAAGCAAATATGACAGAGAAAAATATAAGTAGGAATTAGAACACAGAATATGAGATTCGATCTTCGTGTAGGATATTAACAACATCTTCCATTAATTAGGTACATTGTTCGACATGGACTATTGGTACATTGAATCTGTGACCTTACCCTTTTGGAAACAGGCCAACCGGATTGATATGAATCTATGACAATGAGGATGTTGAATAGATATGAATATATGTATAAGTCACTACCTTTTATAAAACCAAGGTTTTCGGCACAGAGGCATAACACCTTGGGCCTCAGGAGTGGTAACTTGGTCTTAAATGTGGGTGTCTATAGGCTGCAGTCATCACTTAACATCAATGTGAACTGATTGCTTGTTTGCCACTTCCATAACATAAAAAAAAATATGCAAGCGACTTGCAAATGGGATTATAAAAAAAATATTTCTGTAGACCATACAAATATTTGTTCCGGTGCGGGGATCTAACCCGCGACCCTTCGAATCAAACGGTCATCTCACACCGCTAGAACAACCGGGTCGTCAAATGTCAATATACATGTATTTGTACCAGCCACTAAAAATGTGTAAGAAAATGAGAGTCAAGGTTGGCTACTTAACACTGATTTAAATGCTTAATTTTGACGTATTAATAATATATCTACCCCTTTCTACTTTTGACATCATTTATTCACGGATAAACATTGAGTTTCTGAATGCCAAAGCCACCATATCTATCGACCGATCGAGGGTCCCGCACAATATTTTTTTCTATGTTGCCTTTAATATCATAGATTTCTCAAAAGTTTTCCTAAAATACTTAGGTAAAGGTATTCTGTTTTTTTTTTATTTCAAGTAAAGTAGCTTTGTAATAACAATAATATAATAATGGCAACCCATTTATACGTCCCACTGATGGGCACGAGTCTCTCCCCTTTTTGGGGGGAGGCCTGGAGCTTACTCCACTACGCTGCTCCAATGCGGATTGGTGGAGGTGGATGGGTAAGCGGCCAACCCGCTTTGTAAATAAGGGACCTATGGTGATTTTTCGAATATTTTCTTTATGGACTTCAAAATATAATATAAAAAAATGGAAATGTATAGATAGAGTAAATATTTCTTTTATGACTTTTTGTTTGATATATGACGCAATGTAATTTGTATTTTATATTTTTCTTGGGGTTAAAATAAAATCCTATCTTAGTGTTTACCAGTAATTTATTTACGCTACAGGTGTATATTTTCGCACTGATATACAAATGTGTAAAATAAATAATTCCACATTTCAACTCAATCGGCCCGCTACTTTGAAGGTAAATTGACTGTAACAAACGGACAGACAGACAGACGCACGACTAACCTTATAAGAGTTCCATTTTTCCTTTGGAGATACGGATCCCTAAAAGCACCACAAAATGCAATACAAAATATTAGTGCGGCATCAATGTTAGCGTATAATTCCCGTAACGACCGCCCGGGGGCGCTCTCGACGTTTATAATGAAGTTGAAAACGCGACAACCCTAGCGGGCGGCGCGGAAATTATACAGGCGCCGCGCCCGACTAGGGTTGGCAATTTTATTATTTTATTATTCTCTAATATCTGATCCGCAAGCTATTATCTGATAGAAGTAGATATCCATCCATATAATACCTATTTTTGTAAAGTAATAGCTAAAGTTTTTATAAGTCTTTGCGAGCTTCACACACTATCGTTTTTCTCGAGAAGAAGAAGATTCTTCGGTAAGCTATGTCGGCTACTTTGGTTTCATGCGGATCTCTTTACTTCTGATTTAACCTCGCAGGGAAAAGTCCTGATTGTACAAAACTATCAAACTGAGAGAAAAGCACCTACTAAACAACAGTGAAATTACAATAACTTTTTTAACTCGCATTACTTCATAATTCTTTCAAGAAGCATTTTACTTTCATTAGTTCATCATTCAATTTTTTTTTAATCGACATCATTAACCTTCGCTTTTTATAATTAATACTCTAATAAGCTTCATTATCATTAAAATTATTATAATTCTTTCCCTAATCATAATAAAGTGTAAGTATCGTGTTGGGCGACCATAATTTTGCGTGAGGCTTAATAAACTTTATATTTTATAAGGTCAAAGTCCCGGTTAAGGTTACGCCTTTAACCTTAAACCTGTGTGTTGTTAGTGCAAACATTAATTAAATTATTTGTTTATATTTGGAGTTTTCCGACGGTTTTGGAAATAAACAATTTTATTTGAACAGAATTACTGTTCTTTTAAAACTTGTTTATTTACTTAGTTCTGTTATGTTGTGGAAATTACTTCGCTAACATTTTTTTTTTAGTCTGAATTTTTTAGAGACTGGGTCGCTGTGCTACTATGTCAACCCCGTATTATCTACAAATGTTGCCCCCATTCATTCATTGCTCTTGGGTAGCGTGGCCGAGCAGTCTAGGCGCTGGTTTAAGACACCAGTCTCTTCGGAGGCGTGGGTTCGAATCCCACCGCTGCCAAGATTGTTTTTGTTCATTTTTTTTTATTGTTTGTTTTTCCATTCAATATTTAAAAAGTGGTAAATATTAACAGAAAATTATTATTTCATTTTCTATTTTTTTTTCTTTTATTTGCATTTTATTTTATTTTGCATAATTTTAGATGTATGTATGTATCTTCACGCCAGGTCCCTAACGGGGTAGGCAGAGAGTGTAGAGCGCCAGACATCCCGGTTCTGACAAACCTCTCGTGCCTCGTCTACCTTCATCATTCTCTTCATACATGCACGCCGATTCCTAAGACTTTTGACCCCACCATCAGACAGAACTCGACCTATTTGGTCATGGTAGGTCAGCCTTGGTCTTCCTGGGCCTCTGCAACCATCCACATTCGCATATAATTTTAGATAATTATGTAAATGCAATAGCTTTACCGCGGCAGTCCCCGAGTGCCACACGTCTTTTTATTTTTTCTGTACAAATCAATGCAGGGAACTTTGAAATCTGGAATTTCCAATAATCGATTTTATTTCACCGATTTTACGCGATTAAACGCGAGTGTTTTAAATTTTATATTTGATCGATTTTAGTTTGATTTAAAGAAATTTATTTATGCATTTAACTACTTTAATTATATTTTAGACATTGTTTCGCTTACGTTTTCAAGTTTACTTCTGGTTTTTATGTTAGACTGCAATCGTCACTTAACATCCATGTGAACCGCAAGTTTGTTTGTCACCTTAAAACATAAAAAATGAAACCTCTAGTTCTTCTGTAGTTGTTATGTACGGCGTCATACATTAAGTCAACAGCTGACTTACTTACCTCATTATTCGAATTTTGAATTAAAAAATCAATAAATCAATTAAGTGAAATCGAAGGAAGAAACAAAGTAAGCAAGTTTCCAATATTACCCACATAAATTACAAGATTCTACTACCCACGAATCCGTTTGTCCGAATTAGTTCTAATCAGTTCTCGGTAATAATAAATGTACGCAATAGAATTCGTCACGCGACAACCCTTGATAGGGATGCTACTACATATATAAAAGTATTGTTCTAAAATAATATGATTTTAGATTATCCTTATCTTCTTCAATTTTTACTTTTATATTTGGTAGAGACTGGTGGTAGAGATCCAGCGATGGAGCTCGCGGGCGTAGGCATCACCGCATTACCTAATATTATTAAGCCTTTATTTACTAGAAATGTTTACACAGTTAAGTTACATTAAAAAAAACAAATAGCACATCGGTCACTTTCTTCATTATATTTCTAGTGCATCAGTAAACGCGAAGGCCTACTGATAGACGCGAAGGATACTGAAATCCGTAGGCACCACAGCACTTGCCGCTAAATGGTATTGTTAAAAAATAATACATTTATATTTTTGTTTATTTACCCAGGTAGTTTAGTTTTTTGTTAGCCTTTAGAACTGTTAAAAATAACAATTAAAAGCTTATACACTTACCCCCTTATTCATAAACGTATATTAGATACATTTTAGCTATAGAATGCTTTGTCTTTGTCAGTTGCATTGTCAAATGTGCAGGATAGAAAAAGACAAAGGAGAGATTAGCAACACTTTAGCTAAAATACGTTTATGAATAAGGGGGCTACTCTATAGTAGTAAGTAATTAGGAGGTCAATATTCGTTTTCAAAACAATTTTGATTATTAATGCAGACTACTTCATACGTGTGTCATCCCAATAAAAAAAATGCTGTACCTAAATTAAGTAGATTAGCAGTAGGTTTAGTTAAGGTTGCCGAAAAAGGCGATTGTTTGCTAATAATAATAGTAGCAACACAATATATATTTTTATAAAGTAAAACTCATGAAAAAATTAGTTATATTTTTTATTTTAAATGTGACAACCCTAGTCCTCGAGTCCCCTCCGTCTGGGCGTAGGGGGTGATTTTATTAGGGACGACTTTACGTGTAACCTGTTTAGAACCAAGTTATAGGTTTTCGTAGCTTGTTTTTCAGTTTTGTAGTTGGTAATTAGGGAGCAATTTGATAGAATTATGGTTTAATTTTCAGTAGAATTACCGCCGTCAGTGAGTTATTTTTTTAAGTAATGAAGGTGCAGTTTTCATTCATGATAAGTGATAACTGCAACCTATAGACAGTATAGACACCCACACAAATTCCAGAGGTCAAAATTCAGATGTCGTTGCCACCCATTTTTTTTATGTAATGGAAATGGCACACAAGCATGCAATTCACGTTGATGTTAAGTGATAACTGTAGCTTATAGATACCAACACAAAGACCAAGATCAAAATGCAGATGTTACGTTACCACTCCTGAGGCCTAAGGTGTTATGCCTCTGTGTCGGCAATTACAGGGCCCTTACGGGCCAAATAGTTGTTACGGGGCCATACATAACCATATAACCGGAACCCGATAGCGCTGTACACTACCATTTAGCGACAAGTAGATAAGGTAATGTGGTCTACACCCACGACCTCCGACACTGAAACTCTCCTACCAGTAAAAAATACCACTTGGACTGATGTAACTATTTACCATCCATATTGTTATGTAGTGCGTGCTCCAGTGCTATTTGAGTCATAATATATTTTAAGCATGTATGTTGTGCAACCTGCATAACCTTTCAACTTCCAGTGTTTATGCTAGCCATATATTTTTATAACTTACAACTCATATAAACCAAAGCTCGTATTTACTAGCACAGCTCACGCGACAGAGTAGTGACACAATTTGCATAATTAACACGACGATGACCTCTCTGATAGCACGCTACTCTTTACAATTAAACGGAAGTAAAGGCTAACATAGACTTTGTTTGAAAATATAAAGGTTTTCCATTCACTGATTGCCGCGATGGTGAATTATTTTGAACATGTGTTATTTGACACAGGAGCATTTAAACAAACTTGAGCGCCTTCAAAATTTTTGCATACGGTTGATATTTGGCTTACGCAAGTATGACCATATTTCTGAATTTCGCTCTCAGCTCAAGTGGCTTCCTATACGACTCTTCTTTACTGCGTACTATTTATTCCTCACACTCCTACCTATCTCAGGGACCGTTTCCAGTACCGTCATTCCTTAAACTGTCTTACCCTAAGATCTTCCGAAAATCTCCTTCTGCATACTCCTTCCCATTCTTCTTCCTTTGTTGATAATTCTTTCACTGTAGTTGCCGTTCGGCTTTGGAATTCCTTGCCTATTGATATCCGTAGAGCTCAAACGCTGGAGTCGTTCAAAAAGCGGCTCTACGCGCACTATTTATCTTCCCTATCTCCTTCCTAATTTCTTTCATAGCCCTTCATCTACTGTTCATTGCATTTACCTTGTCAACTGTCCTTGTATATTATCTTGTGTATCTATATAGTTCTTAGTTTTTAGTTTTTAAAGTATACACCCTACCTATCGCTATTTTCTTCGACTATCTCTGAAAAGGCTAGGTTGTCTGGAAGAAATTGCTTTAAGCAACAATCCCGCCTAATTTTACTGTGTATTTATGTTTTTTTATTGGTGTACAATAAAGAGTTACTTACTTACTTAATATTAAATAATGTTAGCCTATGAAGATATATACCTTCACATGCATATATATCCCCGAAGAGGTAGCCAGAGGTAGACACAAAACTTTTTATGTTACGAAAGTGGCAAACAAGCATGCAGTTCGCATGGATGTTAAGTGATGACTGCATCCTGCAAACATCTACACAAAAACCAGAAATCAAAATGCAGATGCTTTGACACCCCTGAGATCAGAGTTGTGTCAATCGAATCACTATTTAATTTTATTTATTGTAGTGAATGAACACTACCATTTGAGGGTAGTTAGGTTAGGTAATGCAGAGGTGCCTACGCCCTCGAGTCCCTACAGAGGAACTCGACCACCAGTAAAACCTAAATGTACCTAAACGTTTTCATATAGATAGATGGAACCAAATTTTTTTATGTAAAGGAAGGAGGCTGTTAAGTGATGACTGCAGTCTATAAGACACTCACACAAAGACCAAGATCAAAATGCAGATGCGTTACCACTCCTGACGCCTAAGGTATTATGCCTCTGTGCCGGAAATTACAGAGCCGTACATTACCACCTGACCGGAACACGATAGTGCTGAATACTACCATTTAGCGGCAAGTATATTAGGTAATGTGGTGGTGCTAGGGATTGCAATCCCGCAGCTTCTTCAATCCCGCGGGATTGATCAATCTCGCGCGGATCCCGCGGGATCCCGCATTTTAGAAATTCCGTTATAAAATCAATTGAAACTGCAGGTTTTTTAGGGTTCCGTAGTAAACAAGGAACCCTTATAGTTTCGTCAAGTCCGTCTGTCTGTCTGTCTGTCCGTCGGCGGTTTAGCGCAAAAACTATTGGTAACAGAGACTTGACATTTGGCACAAGGATACACCTTGATTACGCCGACAAAAAAGTAGAATAAAACATGAAAAAAAAAAATATTTAGGGAACCTCCCCTACGTGTTCCTAACGCGCGGATAAATTGTTTTATTTTTCGTTTTCTGTATAGTGTGATTTCAAAAATGTTAGGGAGTTGGTAATATCATTTTTCGATTTTGTTGACAGTTCGTGACTTGATCAGCTTAAAAGTGGCAATTTTCGTTGTAGTCAAGTGTCCCTCCCCCCCCCTCTACCAACTAAACGGTTGTTGTTAGAAATTCAAACGTTACGGCAATAGAGGCTACATATAATGAAACTAGCGGCCCGCCCCGGCTTCGCCCGCGCTGCTCGGTTCCTATTAGTCATAGCGTAATTTTATATAGCCTTCCTCAATAAATGGGCTATCTAACACTGAATAAACTTTTCAAATCGAACCAGTAGTGCCTGTGATTAACGTATTTAAGGAAACAAACAAAGAAACTCTTTCAGCTTTATAATATTAGTATTGATTAAAAGGAAAACGATCACACTTAAGTTGGCCTTACAAGTTTGCTAGTAATAGTCGATCAAATGTATTTTACTCGAAAATTTTGAACTCCAAAAATAATATTTTAATTTTTTTCATTATATTATTCAAACCTAAAAACTACGGAACCCTACACTGCGCTTGGCCCGACACGCACTTGACAGGTTTTATAAAAATAAAGTTTTAATTTAGTACATTTTTTTAAGAATTAGACAAAAGGAATTGAGGTGTGTTTTTTAGCTGAGTTTTAAGTAAAAAGTTCAAAAATGTCGATTTTTATTCCGAAAACTTCCGATACCTATAGAATACGAACTGTATTATTTTCAAATATTAGGTTTTCAACAATACTTTTTTTGAATTACATAACAGAAATTGGCAACATATTTATTTAATAAATTATTAAACTTATGCGTTTTCTAAAATGTCTCCTATAAAAGACCTTAAGATGTAGTGGTCAAGAACACAAAACGAATGAAATACGATATTACAACAAATTAAAAAGAATACTTTAATCACGCGCGCACGTCGCCCATCATGGTATTTTAATAAAGTCGGATTCACAATGACAATTTTGCTGTCATAAATCGTATCATATATAAAAAGTTTTGTGATACCTGCTTATGGGTTTTCCTTCTGTCTAATTCTAAAAAACTGTACTATAATAATATATTTCTAACATATTATTGCAACAAAAGTATTTGTTTTCTGTCAAAATATTAATTAAGTAAGTGAGAAATATTTAGTAAACAAATCAGTTTTAAAAGCCCCTAATTTTAAAATGTTTGGCATCAAGTTTTATTTAATTTTAACCTTACATCTAAAACAGGTAAGGCAATCAATCTTATTAATAATGAGATTTAGAATGAATTTGTGCTTTCTCGCAAAACTTCAGGCACGTTTCAGCAGCTAATTTAAATTTGCGGGATCCGCGGATCCGCGTTTTGAAGGTGCGGGATCCACAAGATTGATAAGAGGTGCGGGATCCCGCGGGATTGCGGGATCCCACTTTGCGGGATTGCAATCCCTAGGTGGTGCATACGCCCGCGAGATCCGTCACTGGAGCGCTATCACCAGTAAAAACAACAAAAACATTCTTTTTCTAATCTCGCGCAATTATGCCAATGTTTTAACGTATCTAGATACCTATCCTCTTTCTTATAATAAGCTAATGATTAAAATTACATTAAAACTTATAACAATTAATTAACATTTCAAGTTTATTAAATATCACCCAAAAAAGGTCACTGACCTACCCTAAGTAAAAATAACGCATACGCCCCAACGCACACATGCATATTGCGTGCAGGGAATGGGAGCGGCGGCAAAATATTGATCTGCCATTTTGGAATTAAGGCCGGCCACTCACTACGCTACACGCGCCTCGTTCAATACATTCGGTTCTGAGAGCGATATTCACCAACCGCACGATGACTTTGCCGAGACGAACTTCGGCTTATTTCGGGTCTGTAAAGCGTAATCGCTTTCACACCGTACCTTTTTGACGTTTTAGTCCATTTTGATCAAATTTGAGAAGAATAGTAACCATCATAATCATCATCATATCAGCCATAGGACGTCCACTGCTAAACATAGGCCTCCCCCAATGACCTCCATGCCGACCGATCGGAAGCGACGTGCATCCAGCGGGTACCTGCAGCCTTGATCAGGTCGTCGGTCCATCTTGCAGGTGGACGCCCTACGCTGCGTTTGCCGATACGTGGTCTCCACTCGAGAACCTTTCTGCCCCAGCGGCTATCGGTTCTCCGAGCTATGTGCCCATTGCCACTTCAGCTTGGAAATCTGCTTGCCTATGTCAGCGACTTTCGTTCGCTTACGGATCTCCTCATTTCTGATTCGATCCAGTAGGAAAACGCCGAGCATAGCCCTTTCCATTGACCGCTGAGTGACTTGGAGTTTTCGTACGAGACCCATAGTGAGAGACCACGTCTCGGCACCGTAGGTCATCACCGGTAAAACGCACTGATTAAAGACTTTCGTCTTCAATAGTAACCAACCTAAATAATAATATTTTGCGGGGACATTTTCCATAATTTTACAGTATATATATATACCTCACCCAAATAAAAATCGTATTTCCAACGCCCAAGGTTCTCAAGACATTCGTTCACCTGGGACGTCTTTTTTAATTTTTGCACAAATCTCACTATTTTAGATTACCCTACAGAGTGGTCTGTAGATAGCCCTCATAACGCGCATGCGTGAGTTGGCGTGTGCCGACGCTATATGGCGTGTGTTGCGTACGCGACCCTATTTTATTACGCTGCATTTAAGTAAGAGCTTAGAAGGGGATGCGCGTAAGTAAATTGATGTTTTTAACAAATTACTAATTATTATATGACTGCATATTTTACATAATTAATCTGGCAACTATCATGTTATTCATTTAGAACACGATAGTGCTGGACACTACCAATCAGCGGCAAGTGGATTAGGTAATGCCCTAATGACCAGCGGTAATAACCTACGCTCGTGAGCTCCGTCATTGGAGCTCTACCACCAGTAAATAAGTTTATCACCACTGTTGCTGCATCTAAGCATGGTCAGAGAACGCTTATGAAACAGGTAAAAGCCTATTAACATCTCAGGACATATTTCCATACTCCAAAGGCGGCATTGAGAAACTTCCTAATAGCGGAATAATCTAAATAGCACTTACCCCCGATAGTACCAGATCACTGAGGCAGCTAATTGTTTAATATGAGCATAACCTCACGAATCTAATTAACAGTGTAATAATAACATTAATTAAATTTTCACCTATTCCGCAAACTGTATCACAGTTAATAATATAAAATGTTTTTCATGGAAATGTAATCAACGGCCAACAAGTAATATCAGGTTTAATAATACCTAGTATTACATACATAATAATAATATACTATGGACATTTACATTATTTGCTTTGAATGATTATTAATTTACTGTATTAGACATATGTTTCGGTAGCAAAGTTCTTCTACCGAATCTAGTTACTGCTATCTGCCTCGGTAGCCTAGTGGTAGCAGGCCACTACTACTACGCTGAGGTCCTGGGTTCGATTCCCGGGTAGGGGGTTATCAGAGATGATGGTGTACAGTCCATTATCTCTGGTTCTATTGGGATTTTTCCATTTTCTGGAAATTTCCCAGTACCTTGAAGTTTGGTAATGTCCCCGGAGATGTCAACAGGCTCGCCACCTGTTACATGGGCCGAAAACGTAACCGGCGAATCGTAAGTGTTTGCATGTATGCTTGAATGCATGCATTTACCTCTGCCTACCCCTTCGGAGATTACAGGCGTGAAGTTACGTAGTTACTGCTCTTGGAACTCTAGTGAATAACTTAGATTCTGATTTTGACGAATAAATTTTTCTTTTCTTCTTATCTAGTATTTTGAAGGAGGGAAATAAATTTGTTTTTACCATACCTACTGTACTTACTGTTACTGTTTTTATATATTGTACTTTTTTCTCTCTCTATTTTAATTTATATAATGTCTGTTTTACTTTAACCTTATGTTCTAGTTATACACTCTAGATCATTTATTGATTTTGATAATTTTTGATTTTTTAAGACTTTTCGAAAATTATTGTAAAATTTTACTAGAAACATAATTTTTTTCTTCTCTTCTTTCTGAAATATGATAGCTTCACGCGAGACTATAGCTGAAATCAAACGAACAATATTCATGTTCAATGTAGTAATGTTATCATTTCGCCGATGAATGCCAATTAAATTTTTACATTTAAAAAAAAAAAGCATGTGTTAATGCGAAATAATATAAAAACAATTTTTTACTTAGATTTTACATACAGGTATTATAGATTTTACACCTACCCCATCAAATAAATACATAAACATAAATTTGAAGTAAGTAATATCAGTATTTTATAATGTACTGCCATAATACAGTACAATGAACGTATAAACTCCGGTACCAGCTTTTAACACGCTACAACGGATCTTGTTCATTAAGTAACCCGACATATAATGTACAATGTACAACATTGTTTTCAACAAGCAGTGTATTAAATAGCAAAACCTCGAATATTTGTTAAGGCAGGCAAACAACACGAATATACGCCACAAAACCAAATACGAAAATACTCGGCAACACAAATACTTCATTCTCATTTAAATCAGGAAATCTTTTCGCCTTCGTAATAATTATTGTAAAATTGATATAATCTCTATAGATTTTATTTAAAGAGAAATGGAAAGAAAAAATTGACTTCAGGCGGGACTCGAACTCGCGGCCTACTGGGAATCTAGTCCAGCCGCTCTTCCAATTGGGCTACTGAAGTCCTGCCCGATTTGTCAAATCTTTCCTTCACATTTATTGTATTGCTTTATGGTAGTAGCAGCGCCTTCTATTGCCAACTATGCTAGTTAGGCAACCGACATAATAGACTTTGCAGTTTATTGAATATCGTAAAGAAGTCGCTTTTACCCTTAATAATTGTTTTATATTATTTCGCAATATATTTAATATATTTCACAAGCATGTGTTAATGCGAAATAATATAAAACAATTAATCTCTATAGACTTTCTTGTTTTAATAATTTTGTTGTGATGGAGGCAAATATTTGTAATTAGCGGCCCGCCCCGGCTTCGCCCGCGCTGCTCCGCTCCTATTAGTCATAGCGTGATAATATATAGCCTACTAGCTGTTGCCCGCGGCTTCACCCGCGTGGATGTCGTTTTATAAATAACTAAGTAGCCTATGTTCTTTCTCAAAGTCAGCTCTATCTCTGTACCAAATTTCATTAAAATCGGTTCAGTCGTTCGGACGTGAAAAGGTAACAGGCAGACAGACAGACAGACAGAGTTACTTTCGCATTTATAATATTAATATAGTAGGGGAGTAGTAAAGTTTTGATTATCTTTTTTTGTGTTCCGAAATGCGAATTAGAAATAAACAATTTTGAGTTTTTTGAGAAGTTGTGAGATTCGTATTAATTAATTTTAGCACTTCCCTTAAAGTTAAATACGCTACAGTTGGTTACGTTAATTATGTTATACAACATTGTTTTCAAACAGAAGCGTATTTATATATACTTGCTAAGGCGGGCAAACAACACGAATATACGCCACAAAACCAAATACGAGAATACTCGGCAACACCAAATAACTCATACTCATTTAAATATGGCGTCAACAGGAAGCCTTTTCGCTTTCATTTTAATTATTGTAAAATTGTTAATCTCTATAGATTTTCTTGCTTTTATAATTTTGTTAAAATGGAAGCAAATATTTGTAATTAATTACAATCTTCCTTTGTCTTTCTGCACCGTGTTCTTTTTATGGATCACTGTGGATAGAAATGGAAAATTTTGAGTTTTTCGTGATGTGCTCCAATTAGAACCGCTTGTATATCTATTTATATATATAAAAATCAATTGCTGTTCGTTAGTCTCGCTAAAACTCGAGAACGGTTTAACCAATTTGGCTAATTTTGGTTTTGAATGATTTTTGGAAGTCCAGGGAAGGTTAAAAGGTTTTTAAGAAAACATGAAGTAATTGAAGGGAAATATTAAAAACGATTTCATTTTCCCATACAAATAGGTAGTCCGTATCTATCAAACCTTTGACACATTATTTCATTATTAGGCAATACGAAGTATGCTGGGTCAGCTAGTCTTACAATAAATTACGGAATTTATAACATTGCCTAACAATTAATTTCAGGACTTACTGGTGGTAGAGCTCCAGTGACGGAGCTCGTGGGCGTAGGCACCACCGCATTACCTAATATACTTGCCGCTAAATAGTAGTGTTCAGCACTATCGTGTTCCGGTCAGGTGGTAATGAACGGCCCTGTAATTTCCGGCACAGAGGCATAACACCTTAAGCCTTTGTGTGGATGTCTATAGGCTGCAGTCATCACTTAACATCAATGTGAACTGCATGCTTGTTTGCCACTTCAAATACATAAAAAAAAAAAAAAAACTTCCTATGAAGTAAGAATGCGCTATCTAATCTTTTTCTGACAAATGGTAGATTTCAGCACTATCGTGCCTAGGGCTCCGTAATAACTATTATGGGGATATCATAACAAAGGGTTAGCAAGCATGCATGCTTGTTTGCCACTTGATTACATTGATTACATTGATTACATTGATGTTTAGTGATGACTGCAGCCTATAGACACCCACACAAAGACTAAGGTCAAAATGCAGATGCGTTACCATCCCTGAGGCCTAAGGTGTTATGCTTCAATGCCGGAAATTACAGGGCAGTACATTACCACCTGACCGGAACACGATAGTGCCGAACACTACAAGCGGCATGTATATTAGGTAATGCGGTGGTGACTGCGCCCGCGAGCTCCGTCACTGGAGCTCTACCACCAGTAAAAAAAGATAGAGATAAAGGTAACGCTCTGTAGACCCGATATATGCCGAAGTCTCCTTCGAAAGGTCGATATGCAATATTTGGGAGTTGGATACTGTATAATAATGGCAACCCTTGATACGTCCTCCAGCTGGGCACAAGTCTCTCCCGTTTTTGGAAGGAGGCCTGGAGGCCTCTATCACGCTGCTCCAATGCGGCTTGGTGGAGATTAGGGTTAGTGGCCAACCCGTTTTTAAAATGGGGAAAATCTTGACGTGGCGTAGATTCGTAGAGAAGCTCCTACCTTTGTAGAAAGGTCTCACGTTACAGATTAAAATACAGACCAAAATAAAAAAAAAATGGAAGTCTGGACGTGCCTTTCCTATATCTAGAATTTAGAAAAACCAAATTTAGAACAAGCGCGTTCTAAGTAAGTCTCCCGAAGTAAATAAATAACATGTTCCACCACACAAGCATATTATAAAATGCTCACCTGTGTTACCCGTTACTCGTATTACAAGTTCAGCTTAATCTGTACAGCTCTCGAATATGTTATACATGTATATATTCGACGACCCGGTTAGTCCAGCGGTGTGAGATGACCGTTTGATTCGAAGGGTCGCGGGTTCGATCCCCGCATCGGGACTAATATTTGTATGGCCTACAGATATTTGTTTCGGGTCTGGGTGTTTGTGTATGTGTTGTATGTGTACAACGGCACCCACGACACAGGTTTATACCTGTGGGGCTGTGAGTGTAAGCGTATTTTATTTTATTTATTTATTTTATTACAGTACCTAAAATAAACAAAAAATATGTTAATGGAATGTCTACTTTTAAAATACTTTAATATCAATTGTCATATTCCCATATACGCCACGCCTACTTTTATTCCGAAACAGAAAGGAAGTTCTAATTCTACATGAATCTAAATCATAATTCAGAGGACACACTTCACGTGCTTCTATTGATTTTAGAGGTGAATTCAAATATGGCGATGACGTAATTCAGCCCCCACTTAGCGGGAACAATTGTACCCTTCCTGCAAATAGATGCAACCCTTTCACTGTCGTGGGTGGCACTTAATACGTTCTTTAGGCTGTGATCGTGGGAAGCTTTTGTTTTGGTAGCATTTGATTTGAGTAGTGATTGAATTGCTGTTAATTGTGATGGTTGACTTTGTATTGCGAACTAGCTGTGCTCGCGACTTCGTTCGCATGAGAATTTATGATTGTTCAGTATCTACCCGGACGAAGTCGTGGGCGCAGCTAGTATAAAAGTTGCCTAAGTTACTCCTTATTATATAAGCTATCTGCCAGTGAAAGTCCTGTCAAAATCGGTCTAGCCGTTCCCGAGATTAGCAAACAGACAGACAGAAAGACAGGCAGACAGACAGACAAAAATTGTAAAAAAAATTGTTTTGGTACATGTACCGTGTATACATACATATGCATTTAGTAAAAAGCGGTTATTTTTATATAACAAACAGACACTCTAATTTTATTTATTTGTATAGTTATAGATTGTCGTCTATGAAATCATTTGCAATATTGAAAACAATTTGGCGGCAGATAGATTGGGTAATGCGGTGGTGCCGACGTCCTCGAGGTCCTACACTGAAACTCCACCAGTTAAATTGAGTCTATGCTTTCGAGCTCTGGCACGGAGATTTACTACCAGCACTATCGTGTTCCGGTTAGGTGGTAATGTACGGATTCCCCGTAATAACTATCACAGAGACATAATAATTACGGTGTCGGGCGATCAGTTTTTGTGTAGATGTCTGTAGGCTGCAGTATTTACATACCACCAATGTGAAAATGCTTCTTTGCCACCATCACTATCTACATGAAAAACCGGTCAAGTGCGTGTCGGGCCACGCGCATTGTAGGGTTCCGTAGTTACAGAGTAAGAGATGTAATGAAAAAAAATAAATAAATATTTTCTATGGAGTTGTTCGAAATTTTCTAGTAAAATACATTTGATCGACTATTACTCGTAAACTTGCAAGGCCAACTTAGGTGTGATAGTTTTCCTTTTAATTTCGTTATATGTAGCTACTATCGCCATAACGTTTGCATTTCTAACAACTAAAAAAAATAACCACGAGTTACTAGTAGGAGAGGTCACCCAAAAAAAAAATTACATTTTTATTCTACCACTTTGTCGGCGTAATTAAGGTGTATACGTGTGCCAAATTTCAAGTCTCTAGTATTAACAGTTTTTGCGCTAAACCGCGGACGGACAGACAGACAGACAGACAGACAGACGGACATGGCGAAATTATAAGGGTTCCTTGTTTACTACGGAACCCTAAAAATGACGTATTAACATCTACAGTAGTGAACAATTAATAATAAACATCAAGCCTGCGAAAGAGACGATCGGCTCGTTTCGACTTCGCAAACCGTTATCTCTATTGCACACTGCCTACGTAAGCACTGACAGACCGGTATTGGTCAGAACTTGATCAAAATGGTCGACAAACGTCAAATAAGTACGGTGCGAAAAAAATACAGATACAGACCCGAAATAAGCCGAAGTCTCCTTCCAAGGCTGGATGTGCATTATTTATTTTTGAACACTGTACTTGAAAACTAGAGTTCTCAATATAGAAGTGGAGCCACTACTGACGACTATTGTGGTCTAGATTATTATGTCTCGTGAATGCTATCTTCTATCTTATCTTCTTACATATCAATTACGAAGAGACAATACGAAGTTTGCGGAGTCAGCTAGTATATTATATATATATAAAATTCAATGGCTGTTCGTTAGTCCCGCTAAAACTCGAGAACGGCTGGACCGATTTAACTAATTTTGGTTTTAAATGATTTTTGGAAGTCCAGGTAGGGTTTAAAAGGTAAGAATGAAGAAATTGTTTGGAAATAGTAAAAACCACAATTTCATTTTCCCATCGCTTTACTCGAATTACTGACTGTGACTCTAACTGACTGACTTATAATTGACCGACTGACTCTTACTTTTACGCTGCTTGCGAATACGAAATATAATTTTCTTGACACTGGCAATATGCGTAATAGCGATGCCATTATACTAAACAAAAAAAAAAACAAGAAAATAAAATATTGTACCTTAGAAAGGAGACTTTGGCTTATTTCGGGTCTGTAGAGCATTATCTCTTTCGCACCTTATCTATTTGACGTTTGTCGACCATTTTCACTACACTGGCACTGTAAGTCCGTTTTTACCGAAACATGCTAATTTTAAAACAGTAAACTGGATTTTATGCTGATTGGATTGCAATTTTTTGTAAGGCCTTCGGATAAACACACCATGTTTTAAATCAATTTATCAGTAGAATCCTCACTAAAGAACTCCTTATAATTGGTTGGCGAAAAAGTCTTTTCGCATTATAGTATGTATGAACTTGTAATAAAATCTCTTTGGCTGTAGTATTTGTATCTGGCTGGTTTTGGTATCATTGAAAGTTAAAATTTTAAAGAACATAATTCCAAATTCAAATTAAGCAAATGTGTAATTTTCATTTATTTTTCGTACTGTCAAGATGAGTGAATCTAATGAATAAATTCGATACATTTTAAAATTTTACTACAAAAAAGGTAAAAAAGCAACGCGAGCCGCGAAAAAAATTTGCGATGTTTATGGACCTAGTGCAGTGTCTGTGAGAGTAGCACAAATTTGGTTTAAGCGTTTTCAATCCGGAAATTTTGATGTCAAAGATGCACCTCGCTCAGGTCGCCCTATTACGGATAAAATGGATGCCATTTTTTAAAAAGTGGAGCAAGATCGATATATCAGTAGTTACGACGTAGCTGAAGAACTAAGAATTGATCACAAAACAGTTTTGGCGCATTTAAAAAAAGCTGGGTACAAAAAAAAGCTCGATATTTGGGTACCTCGCGAGCTCACTGAAAGAAACCTAATGAACCGTGTACTCATTTGTGATTCTTTATTACGACGTATTGAAACCGAATCATTTTTGAAGAAGCTGATAATTGGTGATGAAAAGTGGATCACGTACGACAAGAACGTGCGAAAAAGGTCGTGGTCAAAGGCCGGTCAGGCTTCACAGACTGTGGCGAAACCCGGGTTAACTCGCAATAAGGTGATGTTGTGTGTGTGGTGGGATTGGAAGGGCATTATTCATTATGAGCTATTACCACCAGGCAGGACTGTCGATTCTGAACTCTATTGCGAACAACTGATGAGATTAAAGCAAGAAGATGAGAGAAAGCGGCCGGAATTGATCAACAGAAGGGGTGTGGTGTTTCATCATGATAACGCTAGACCTCACACATCTATAGCCACTCAGCAAAAATTAAGAGAGTTTGGCTGGGAGGTGTTAATGCATCCGCCGTATAGTCCTGACCTTGCACCTTCAGATTTCCACCTGTTTCGGTCTCTTCAGAATTCTTTATGCAATGTTAGGTTAACATCACGAGAGGACTGCCAAATCCACTTGTCGCGGTATTTTGATGAGAAGTCCCAAAATTTTTATAGCAATGGGATCATGTCCCTACCTACAAGATGACAAAAGGTTACCGAACAAAATGGTACATACATACTTTAGTTAAATTTAAATAAACTATATTAAAAAATGTTTTGAATTATCTTAAAAAATGCGAAGAAACTTTTTCCCCAACCTACATTGACAATATATACAGCGTCGGAAGCCTTATTCGAAACGTAATCAAATACGTCGGTGGATGACTCAGACACCCGTATCCGATTATACGCCACTATAACACTTATTCCCAACGACGTTGTGCCGCATTTCCCGTGAAAGCTGGAGCGTGGATATTATGATATTACTTTTATAGGGAATTCAATTTCTTCACTTTATTTTGTTCGACATTACATACAGCTGTTGTGGGTTTGTGGTCAATCGAGTGGGACTTGGCAACGTACAGCCTGATAATGTTGGTGGTAAGTGATTACATACATTCTTATACAATTAACAAAAACATACCTGTCATGGATATACGCCGCCATAAAACCGCTATAAAATTTTTAAAGAAAAATGGAAAGAAAAATTTGACTTCAGGCGAGACTCGAACTCGCGACCTACTGGGAATCTAGTCCAGCCAAAATTGCCTAACTTTATCGCTTAGGTGAGAAACTAAAAAGCTTTTAGAAAGAATGTCGAACGAGCGAATGACTAAACAGATTTACAATGCGAATTTATATGGTTGCAGAGGCCCAGGAAGACCCAGACTTTTTTTCTTTTTACCAGGGAAAATGCATTACCCATACCCACCCTTGGGGAGAGAGGTGAGTTATATGGTGGGACTCCGGAAAGGGCATCTGTCTACCCACTAAATACCCCTGGGTGTTCCGACTCGTCCGTCATAAATGGCGGGGTCACGGGAACGCTATCGCACACATCCGCGACCCCACCGGCGGCTGCTCGATGCCGAGCCCTCCTCGGAACTTTCAGCTCCAACCACTACTAGAGGCGTGCGGAACACCTGCACGCCAGCCAGCTCGGGACCTCTCCATTCGGGCGACGAACTTCCCCTAGTCCGTCGCCCGAAGGTCCCTACCCCGACCACTCACAACACCAGGCGTCCCAAGACGCCCGGGTGGAGGGGTCCAGGGGCACACAACTGTGGAACTGGCGAAGGAATTCTGGTTCCCTCGTCCGCCCCCCACGGCCCCACCACATCCCTATCCGGGCGGGACCACCACTAGGCGGCTGGGATAGGACGCAGGGCCAACGACCAAGACTGACCTACCATAACCAAATAGGTCAAGTACCTACTGTCTGAGGGTGGGGTCAAAGTTTTTGGAATCGGCGTGCATGTATGAAGTCTCTCACTCTCTCTGCCTACCCCGTTAAGGAATTGGCGTGAAAATACATACATCATAAAAAATCTGCCCCCGTAAGAACGGGGGCAGCTTTAACGGAGTTTTGTTTTTCACCACTTCTTAACCGGAGTGTACCCTACATATATGTGTTTGTGCTGAAATGGCAAACAAGCATGCAGTTCACATTGATGATAAGTGAATACAAAAGCCTATAGACACTTATATAAAAATCAAAGATTCCAATGTAGATGCGTCGCCACTCCTGAGGCTGAAGCTGTTGTGCCTCTGTCCTGGAAATTACAGGGCCATACAAAAACAAGATAGTAGTGTACTTGACGCGTCAAGTAGGTACATTAGGTAATGCACTGGGATACGCCCTACGCCCGTAAGCTCTGTCACTCAAGCTCTACCAGTAAATAAAAAAAATCGACGTGTGGCACTCAGGGACTGCCGCGGTAGTAAAGCTATTGCATAGCATTTAGTGTCAACTTATGCAATTATAATTATTTATTTATTTTATTTATGCAGTATTTCTTTTTTTCTTTGATATTTATTCAAGTCACACTTTTGGAGCGTGGTGACCGATATGAAAACAATTTTTTTTCTTTTATTAAATAAAAAAGTTAATATTGTTTGAAATATTTTTATTATTTTACAATACATATAAACAGCTGCTTATGTATTCGTCCGATTTCGGAGCAGCTCGTCTCGATTCGTGCGAGCTTCGTAGAGTCGTACAATACGTCTAGTTGCACGCACACAAACACCGTATCGAAGACTGCCGAATAGAAACGACGTAAGACAATGCACGGCCTTCAAGCCACACCTCCGTGCCCGTCGGAGTGGGGAGCGTGAGGTTTTTACGTTACGGAATTTCTGAATTCGGTCCCCGCGCTCAAGGCCCGCGATAGAAGCTATGCAATAAATTAATAACAACCATTGAAAACTTTCTCCCCGAATATGCTGCCAATGGTTGACTGGCAGAGAGCGCTTTTAACGTTAAGTCCGCCATTTGCTCATATGTTTTATATGTTGTGGCAATAAAGATTTAATAAATAAATAAATATGGTTCTCGGTAAGATTTCGATTAGAGAAATTATTCCGATTCCAATCTCAGAATTAAAGCTTCAAAGTATTGAAATGATCCATTCAAAAGTTGTGAAAAACGCGCATCGCAATATCCAACGAAAGTCTTGAAGCGAGACAGTCACAAATCACCTTCTATTCAGATATTTGCACAAGTAATCAAAGTGAAATGTCTTTCTTCGGGGGCTTTGTACTGTGGAATGAATATCAATATTGATATTTTTCATATCCCTGAGCACCTACGGAGTACGTTCGAAATTATTTTCGGTATTCAAGATATACATCTGTCGGCAAAAGTTAGTCTATTATAAAATTACATTTCCATCTTATCGTCGTGCCCGCGATTTCGTCCGCGTGAGAATTTATGATTGTTCAGTATCTACCCGGACGAAGTCGTGGGCGCAGCTAGTATAAAAGTAGCCGAGGTACCAGAGCCGAGTACTCCTTATTACATAAGCTATCTGCCAGTGAAAGTCCCGTCCAAATCGGTATAGCCATTCCCGAGATTAGCCCTGCCCCAACAGTTGTTGGGGCAGACAAACAGACAAAAATTGTAAAAAAAATGTTTTGGTATATGTACCGTGTATACATACATATGCATTTAGTAAGAAGCGGTTATTTTTATATTACGAACGGACACTCCAATTTTATTTATTTGTATAGATATTTATTAGTTCTGACTTATTGTTAGCATAATTGCCGCTAAATGGTAGTGTTCAGCACTATTGTGTTCCGGTCAGGTGGTTATGTACGGCTCTGTAATTTCCGGCACAGAGGCATAACACGTAACGCCTCAGGAGTGGCAGCGTATCTGCATTTTGACCTCTGGTCATTGTGTGGGTGTCTATAGGCTGTAGTCATCACTTAACATCAATGTGAACTGCACGCGTGTTTGCCACTTTTATTACATTAAAAAAACAGCTGTTATACGTAACATACCTCAGTCAGAGAACTCACAGAGACAAATCAAAATGGAGATGCGTTGCCACCAGCGACCACTAACACAGCTTCTCTCCCGTCAGGTTCTATCGTCGATGGTTGCCACCCTTGAGACCTAAGTTGTCATATCTCTGTGATAGTTATTAGGGGGCCGTACATTACCATCAATATTCGTTAAGAACTACGGCACACATATTTTTGAAATTTTGATTCCATTATTAATAATCGGTCATTGCCCGTGGTACACCTACTTAGTCCACCTGGGTGAACCAGAACGGTTTCAAATGTTGTTTAAAAGTTGTTCCCTTATTTTTAAAGTATGAGGCACCACTAATTTTACCACTTTGGAAGTATTTATCTTTAAGCCACCTTGACAAAAGAAATAGTTTCAGCTCCCAGTATCTTGACACCCATAATTTAATTTATTTTTTCTTTATAATTATAAAGCGGTTCGCAGAATAAGCTAGTTTCAAGTTCGTATTTCAAATAGTCTCGCAGTAAAGTAGCTGTGACAAACGTACGTACGGACAAACAGATAGACGAACAGTTCCGTTTTTGCCATTTGGCTACGTAATTCTAAAAATTATTGGTTTTAGCTCTTATTGTGGCAGTAGCCAAGCGTGCTTGCTTCGCTTTCAACTCGCTAGAAATACTCACTGTGATATTGTCATTATTTGCAACTTTGCAACGTATGAAAGGCAGCAAAAATGTACGTGTCATAATTTCTGCAATTCATGCAACGACAGTAGGACACGAATTTTCCGAAAAATGACAACGAACTTAAAGTGACACTTTCAATTAGAGGGGAGTTAGCTATTCAAACTGATAAGTACGTATCGTAAATGGTGAAATTTTAATGCGGGATGAAAATTTATATTTCGTTTTACATATTATAGTTCTTGTCCGCGGATTCTACCACGTGGATGTCGTTTTATATTTACCTATTCTATACCAAGTTTCAGCCATTTACCTTGAAACTTCTACACCCTATTTAAGGGAGGTGGGGCCATAACGTTACGAGACAAAAAGTAGCCTATGTGCCTATTTGCCTCCAGCCGCTCAACTATCTCTGTATAATTTTTTAATTTGGCGGCGTCGTGTGGCGGGTTGCTCACTTCCCTCTAAAATGGTCGAGGAGGGCAATGGCTGTCACATGCGTCATACTCGTGAACGGGTGCTGTTGGTGGGGACTGGTCTGTTCTGGTTTGCAGGGGCTACATCACATTTAGTAGATAGCAGTTTATTTGCATCTATGCTATGGACGTTGACATTATTTGATTTTTCACGATAATCTGTACTAGATTTAAGCTTTCATTTAAAAGAGCTCTTACTGAGTTTGTTGGGTAGCGGAGTTCTTCTCAGTAGTGACTGCACTTGGAACTCTGCTAAGTGAATAACATTGATCTTGACGAATAAGTTTTTCTTTTTCTTCATTTATTATCATTGAAGGAATTGAAAAATTTTATGATTATTATGTTTTAACCAAATAGTTTAAATTTTAATTTTTAATTTACTATTAATATATGATTTTTCTTTACTATATGTAATGGTTATTCGCTCTAGGTAGTTTATGATTTATTGACGTTTTGAAAGTATCTGTAAAGATCTATTCGAAATAAAAATATTTTCTATTTCTATTTCTATAAAAAATCACATCAATCCGTTGCTCCGTTTTGACGTGAAAGACGGACAAACAAACACACAAACACACTTCCACATTTATAATATTAGTATGGATATGGATGAAACTTGGTTTCAGCTGAAGTCCAGGGTAGATAATAGGGGATGAAAGTGTATATATTACCAATTCCACACTTACGAAGTCGCAGGTAAAAATCTAGTAACAGTGATGTACAATTTCACTGTGTGAAATATTGGCAGCCAACTCTTGCGCTACACCTGTGATGTGAGCACCATACGACCGGATGAATATTTGAATAACGTTAGGATTTTAATTGGTACCCAAACTGAAATACTTTCAAAGCGCACCCGCGTCTGAACTCTATTATTTCGACAATTGTAATTTCCCCTTTCCGTACTCTTTTACCGTATGGCATTGGAAAACGTGGAAAAATCAAATCCGTGTGAAGGAAAACAAAATTCGGTGATATAATTGTTTTTTTTTTTCCTCCACAAATCCGCATTGGAGCAGCGTGGTGGAGTAAGCTTCAGGCCTCCCCCCAAAAAAGGGGAGAGACCCGTGCCCAGCAGTGGGACGTATAATGGGTTGTCGTTATTTTATTATTATTATTGTTTTTCATACTTCTAAGTATTCAGATTTTAGCATGCTCCCAAAATCAATGCACGAATACATTGGCACCTAGGTATTTGACTTCATCAAAAATCAGCTCAGACTATGTCGTAGCCCACTGACTATAGCTTCGTGCGAATGGGATAGGTTAAGTGTAATTTTAATTGCACGTTCGTAGGCGGCTCGTCTCGACACCACTTAGTGTATTTCACCCGGCATTGGCGGCTACTGGTGGTAGAGCTCCAGTGACGGAGCTCGCAGGCGTAGGCACCACCGCATTACCTAATATACTTGCCGCTAAATGGTGGTGTTCAGCACTATCGTGTTCCGGTTAGGTGGTAATGTATGGCCCTGTATTTTCCGGCACAGAGGCATAACACCTAAGGCCTCAGGAGTGGTAACGCATCTGCATTTTGACCTTGGTCTTTGTGTGAGTGTCTATAGGCTGCAGTCATCACTTAACATCAATGTGAACTGCATGCTTGTTTACGACTTCCATTACATATAAAAAAAATAATTGGTGAGCGAGCGCAAAGGGCTCTCAAACTAAAGCGAGAGAAAGTCATGCACTTTCTTCCAGTCTTGACTAAGAACACTGGAAAGAATAAACAATTTCATAGCTCCATATCTTTTCAAATTTTGAGATTCAGATATGTGCAGCCAGCTCTTGCGCTACACCTGTGATGTGAGCACCATACGACCGGATGAATATTTGCGTAACGTTGGGATTTTAATTGGTATCCATACTGAAATGCTTTCAAAGCGCACCCGCGTCTGAACCCTATTATTTCGACAGCTGTAATTTCCTCTTCACGTTCCCTTTTACCGTACTTTTATCACATTGGATAATTAAAACGAATAAAAAATATAAAATTATCGATTGAATTTGAAAGTTTACGCGTTGTGTCTGCACTTTTTAGATCTTCGATCTTCGATTTAGTAAATACGTTATTGAAGTAAGTTAGTAAACTAGTCAGGTCACAAAAGAAAGCGCGGCAAATCTGAACCGAAATTCGGCCAGTCCCGTAATAACTTTTTTTTAATGTAATAAAAGTGGCAAGCAAGCGTGGAGTTCACATTGATGTTAAGTGATGAATGCAGCCTATAGACATCCACAAAAAGACCAAGGTCAAAATGCAGATGCGTTACCACTCCTGTGGCCTATTATACCTCTGTGCCGGAAATTACAGGTCCGTACATTACCACCTAACCGGAACACGATAGTGCTGTCCATTACCATTTAGCAGCAAGTTATATTAGGTAATGCGGTGGTGCCAACGCCCGCGAGCGCCGTCACTGGAGCCTTACCACCAGTAAAACCATACCATTCATACCGAAATATATGCATATGCATGTAAGCGGTCCAAAAATTGAATTGCAAAATATCTCGCAAGAGAGATGTGACCGTGGAAGCCAAAAAGCAGTCACGTCGGCTTATTTTATGTAAATAAACACAAGTTTCGGAGACGATGCGAAATCACTCGACGGTGAACGTTTGTGTGGTGCAATCGTAGAGACAATGGAAAATGAGCTTATGAAAATATATTCCTCGTGTAACTTGCTTATACCCGCAGTGTTAATTGTGGAAATATGAATATTTCTGTTTCATGTATATTTTATATGTGTAAGATATAACAGCTAATTAGAAAAACGAAGATCCAGTATTTTCTATCTTTTTAAATGCTTATATTCAAAGTTTCAAAGATATTTATTTGCTTAAAGTATGGTTTTACAGTTCATAATAAGTGTTTTATCGCTCACATACTTTGCCAAATACAATTTAGCATGCAAATTCTTAAATTTTAATTAAAATAATATTAATTAGCTCTAGTTTATTATATGATATCAATTAATACATTCATAATCCCTACATTTTATTAATTCGTCTGTCACCACATAACAATAATAATTATGCAAATTCTCAAATTTAACTTTAAATAAACAAATTAATTCATACAATAATAATTCATAATCACAATACAAAATTAATTCATT
Source organism: Macrosoma leucophasiata (assembly GCA_036365455.1). NCBI lineage: Eukaryota > Metazoa > Arthropoda > Insecta > Lepidoptera > Hedylidae > Macrosoma > Macrosoma leucophasiata. The sequence goes on along the minus strand of JAWQUS010000003.1, from coordinate 20,288,744 downwards.
TGTCGTTATTATGATAGGTAATAAGAATCAGTCTTCAAATAAAATCAAAATAAAACATTATCAAATTCATTAAAAAAATGTTAATAATAACAGTCACAAAATACTAAAAATAATAACTAAAATTAAAGTAGTTATTTCATATCACTTGGTACCTTATTATAAATTTTACCAGACATGGCATGGCAGCTTTTTAAATATAGAGCTGTGTTAGGAGTTCTAGGTAACACAATTCTGTCAGGGTTTCTTACACAACGTGGAAACTTAGTTATTAGCTTTATCTCTCTTTATACTATTGATAGCACAGATCACGGGGGTGATCTGTGATTGATAGAGATCCAGCGTTGGACCTAGGGCTAAACAATTTAATAAAATGAAGTCAATTATTTTAAATTAGGGTCTAACAAACTCTTTCCAAGTGTTGTTAGTTAGTAATACTAAAATGTTCTTTTGTTAGGTAAAATTACAAAAAAATATATATACCTATTGCGTAACAATTAATACATTGACTGATATGTCGACAATCTTTAAAATAAAAAAAATAATCATCCAAAAGTAGCTAAGAGTTAAAATAGGTATCAACAGAATGTTCCATTCTCAATCAATATGCAGATTTGTTACCATCCCTGAGTTGTTTGGCCTCTGTGCTAGTATTTGGGCCACACACAACCAAGGCTTTCCTTCAGTTCTTTGAAGCTTATTCGATGACACCAGGGAATCACGGCATTAGTGCTGCCTTCCTATTTAATGAAACACAAGAACTAAGTTATGTTTTTAAGTAGAAAAGAGACTTACAACACATAAATATAAAACATACAATCGCGTGACATTTTCGCGTGTCAAGCTTTTCAGTTAAAAGCATGCAACAAAAACATTCTTGTGAATAACATTACACTGCCCCTTGGTGAACTAGCTAACTGCTGAAAGGAGAATTGCTAAACAAGCATCCTATTAACACAAACATAACGCTTTAGTCTATAGAGATAGAGTCCAATGTGCAAAAGTCATCGAAAAAGACATTTACTGGTGGTAGAAGTGATGGAGCTCGCAGGCGTAGGCATCACCGAATTACCGATAAATGGTGGTGTTCAGCACTATCGTGTTCACATAATAACAAAGTTATTAGGGGTGTAGACACCACCGCATTACCTAATCTGTCTGCCGCCAAATGGTAGTGTTCAGCACTATCAGATGGTGCACACTGGAACTCTACCAGTGAAATATAACCATAGTTACTCAATACTCAATTAAGTTAAGCTTTGATCCTAAAAAATCCAATTTACCTGTAGATTACATTCAGAAATAAACGGGATTTTCTCATAGTTTACCATTATCAATCTACACACAATATTAGCATAATCCCATAATTACATATGCAGACATGTTGGTTTGATATCGTATTTACCTTGAATTTGCAAACATCGACAAAGTGGATTGGATAAACGTTCAGTTATTCCAGTGTTTTGTTAGGCGAATGAACTAGAAATTTGAATTTTTCATCACTAATCTATATCTATACTTGTAATAAAACTGTAGAAGTGTAAATTCTGTACATTGAAAATATTGAAAAAATAAATACCAGGGGATGTTAGTAGATCAATACCGAACACAAATATGTGATTAGAAAAATTTTTGTCCGTTTGTCTGTCTGTCTGTCTGTTTGTTCAAGCATCACACAAAATCTACCGGTCTGATTACGATGAAACTTGGTATAATTATATTTTAATGTTTGGCGCACAACACTGGGTACTTTTTATCCTGGAAAAATGTATGTTTGTCTGTGTGTTTGTGCACACTAATTTCAGAAATGGTTTATCCGATTTTCAGTTTTTACGTATATATTGTGGTAATTTTCACTTAACATTTAGTGTTTGTTTCATGTCAATCGGTTAAGAAATAAAAAAGTTACGACCGTTAAACGGTCGTAACTTTTCCTCCGCTGTCTGCCTATCTGTCCGTCCATCCGTCTGTCTGTCACCAGGCTGTATCTCATAAACAGTGATAGCTAGAAAGCCAAAGTTTTCACAAATTATGTATTTCTGTTACCACTATAGCGACAAAATTAAATACTATGCTAAAAATAAGAAAATTAAAATATTAAGGGATCTAAGGGGGCATAAAATAAACGTGTTCTTTTCGTATATTTTTTGCTCGATATCAATAACGGTAGCAAGTAGACGCTTAATATTTTAATGTCTCGCTTAGAATTTTTAGGTCTTATGTTGTATATTACTTTCCAACAAACGAAATTTTTATGATATTTTTTGTGCGGAACCCTTCGTGCACGAGTTCGACTCGCACTTGGCCGGTTTTTTCTGTTAGTAACATTAAGCATACCGCATAGCAGCGTCCCGGCATAAAACAATCGCGCGCAAGTGTTTATGGCCCAAAATTAACCAATAGTTATATCCAAAAAAGCTGCCCAAAGTCACTTTTCCACACAAACGAAGTCGCGGGCACAGCTAGTTAATAATATATTTACTTAGCCAATGTCGTGTCTGTCTTGAAATTTAAGAGATTTAGTGGCATTATCAGATATCATTAACACTGATTGAATCTAACCTGTTTTTTTTTCCTACACCCTCGAGCTCCTACACTGGAACTTTACCACCAGTAGAAATATAATAAGTATAAGAATATTGGTGTACAATAAAAAACAGTATTATTGTTGGTTTTATACATACCAGAAAAAATGGTCATGGAATAAAAACTAATGGGCCTACCTGAATCAAATTTTTATGAGACCAATCCGAAACTACTCCGCACCAAACAAAATAAGAATTACGTAAATCGGTCCAGAAATCTCGGCAAAATTAGCGTATACATAAAAAAATATATATATGTATACCGGCCGAATTGAGAATTTTTTAACTCGGTTAAAAATCGTAATAACACTACCGTGCACAATACATGTATCATAATACTAAACTAATATACCATATCACAGAAACCCAGTTTCTACACAGATCCGTCCGCATTTCGTAAGCAAACTATGAGAAGACTCAGAATGCTAATGCATTTAAAATTCACTCCCGGTCTCCGTCGTTATTATCTACTCCTAGCGATATTCGATTACGGTACAGTTTTCAGGTTATTACACTTCGAAAGTGTCAGAGTATAAGCCTTTGCTTAGTTATATTTTTTGATACCTATATAAAAGGGGCTGTTCCTATTTTTTTCCATATGATGTCATCAAATAACAGTCAAGTATACAGTTTATTGAAGCGCGCATGGCCCGGCGGCTGGTGTAGGTCATAAGCGATCTATTCGGTTAAGCACTACGGGCGCGGTTGGGTAGTGTGATGGGTGACCGCTAGTGGCAAATTACATGCGCGTTTCCGTACTTCGGAGGGCGCGTTAAGCCGTTGGTCCCGGTTGCTATCGATAGATAGCAGTCGTTAAACCTTGTCGGAGGCCTTATGGGCGGTTTGAAAACATCCGACAGCGGGATGGCTACTAGCGTGGTGGAGTGAGCTCCAGGCCTCCCCCTAAAAAGGGGAGAAACTCGTGCCCAGCAGTGGGACATATAATGGGTTGCCATTATTATTATACAGTTTACAGTTTATTCATTCACATTCATAATAAGTTTTTTTTTATGTAATGGAAGTGGCAAACAAGCGTGCAGTTCACATTGATGTTAAGTGATGACTGCAGCCTATAGACACTTACACAAAGACCAAGGTCAAAATGCAGATGCGTTACTACTCCTGAGGCCTAAGGTGTTATGCCTCTGTGCCGGAAATTACAGGGCCCCCTGACTGGAACACGATAGCGCTGGATACTACAACTTAGTTGCAAGTAGATTAGGTATCGTGTGTGTCTACGTCCGCGAGCTCAGTCATTAGAACTCTACCACCAATAAAACCTAACCTTATTACGGGGCCACTTAGTATTTCCAAAGTGAAGTAGTTTTCTTACCCAATTATTACTTCGCGTTAGTACTTAGGAACATAATTAGTCTTAGCAATAGAAGTCTACTACCGTTGCTAATGCATAAGCCGCACCGAATCTGATGACGTCATCCGAATTTGTCTAGCATTTCAGTGCTCGTACCATGACGTCCTTTTGCGATTCAGTTTAAGCGTTGCCAAAATTCTGTTTCGTTTGTTCAATATGACAGCGCGAATGAAGAAACGAGACAAAGCTAATAGCGATTCAGTTTAGGTTGACAATAAAAGATCATGGTACGGCCGCGGCCAATTACCTACTGAATAGAGAATTGTCGAAATTATTTGTACAGTATCCAACAAGAAATAATGCACATTGACCTCAGAAAGAGACGTCGGCTTATTTTGAGCCGACGCGACGTTTGTCGACCATTTTGATCAAGATCTGTAGAGCGTTATCTCTTTCGCACCTTACCTATTTGACGTTTGTCGACCATTTTGATCAAGTTTTGACCAATACCGGACTACGGATGCTTACGTAGGCAGTGTCCAGCAGAGATAATGCTCTATGAAATAGAAATAGAAAATATTTTCATTTGAATAGATCTTTACAGATACTTTCAAAACGTCAATAAATCATAAAATACCTAGAGTGAATAACCATTACATATAGTAGAAGCAAAATCATATATTAATAGTAAATTAAAAATTAGAATTTAAAGTACTTGGTAAAAGAATAATAATCACAATTTTTTTCAATTCCTTCAATGATGATAAATGAAGAAAAAGAAAAACTTATTCGTCAAGATCAAAGTTATTCACTTAGCAGAGTTTCAAGTGCAGTTACTACTGAGAAGAATTCCGCTACCCAACAAACTCAGTAAGAGCTCTTTTAAATGAGAGCTTAAATCTAGTACAGATTATCGTGAAAAATCAAATAATGTGAACGTCCACAGCATAGATGCAAATAATAATAATATGAAGCCGAAACTCGCCGATTCCTTCCCACTTTCATAGTCTCGATGTGCATTATTTCTTGAGGAGCACTGTAAGCAAAAATAACAGGAAACCTGAAATTAAGAATTACACTTTCAATTACGACTCAAAATTAAGGCGGACTTATATTTGTCTGACGTGACGTGATGTGTCGTGTCGTGACGTTTTCAATGTTCTCCCATATGTTATCCAATTCTGACGCGTCATAACACAATACCGCCCCCCCCTCCCGCCCCTCCGCTCTGATGCAAACGGGATCGTTTCTGATGCGACACAACAGAAGCCATCACAACACATTACGCATTACTGGTGTAAGCGTTACCATACTATGTATGAAACCAATATCGTTCTGACGCGTTACGACACGTCACGTCAGACAAATATAAGTCCGCAAGTATACTACTGGTGGTAGAGCTCCAGTGACAGAGCTCGCGGGCGTAGGCACCACCGCATTACCTGATTTACTTGCCGCTAAATGGTAGTGTTCAGCACTATCGTGTTCCGGTCAGGTGGTAATGTATGGCCCTGTAATTTCCGGCACAGAGGCATAACACCTTAGGCCTCAGGAGTGATAACGCATTTGCATTTTGACCTTGGTCTTTGTGTGGGTGTCTATAGGCTGCAGTCATCACTTAACATCAATGTGAACTGCATGTTTGTTTGCCACTTCAATTACATAAAAAAAAATAAAAAAATTAAAAAAAAATCGAGGTCATCATCCATTTTCGCGTCCATCTCAAATTATTGCCTATATTTTAGATACACAATCCTGAAAAGAAAAGCTTTACGTAAGTTGAAGAGAACACGAAGAAGATTAAACTGACAAAGATAAGGAAGATTGAAAATATGGTTATTTAAAAGTATAACAAAAGTTGGCTCGGATTTCATAATGCGTTCAGGTGTGCTCTCTCATTAATCAAACCGAGATAAAATATGGAAAAAAAATAATCTGTTTGCTGTGGGAAATAGGGATGTGAATTGTGAAAAGCCTTATATCATAATCGTGAAAGGTAACTGCCTCGGTAGCCTAGTGGTAGCAGGCCACTACTACTACGCTGAGGTCATGGGTTCGATTCCCGGGTAGGGGGTTATCAGAGATAATGGTGAAAAAAGCCTTTATCTCTGGTTCTATTGGGATTTTTCCATTTTCTGGAAATTTCCCAGTACCTCAAAGTTTGGTAATGTGCCCGGAGATGTCAACAGGCTCGCCACCTGTTACATGGGCCAAAAACGTAACCGGCGAATCGTGGGTATTTGCATGTATGCTTGAATGCATGCATTTACCTCTGCCTACCCTTTCGGGGATTACAGGCGTGAAGTGAAAGGTAATAAGATTGTCTTTGAATGTTCATAGCAAGTATAAAATTGCAAATATATCCAAATGGGGCTTTTCTTCAAGACCTGAATGTGACTGCGGCGCTCCGATACAAGACATGGCGCATCTTCTTTCCTGCCCATTGTGCCCTAACAGCTGCACAAGCAAAGACTTGATGAAGGCAACGGACTCGGCTATTGCGTTGTCATGTTTTTTATCGGGATCAATATAACACATAAAGGAATGAAATTGGCCATTGGCACGAGAAGAAGAAGTATAAAATTCATTTTTTCTGATGTGTTGATGTAGTTTTAATGCGATAAATAAAAATATGATTTAATATGGTAGGGTAAGTTAGTGTTTACAGTACAGAAAATATTACTCATTTCATATTTTGAGACGGTTTATATCCTTTTTTAGAGTTCCGTAGTAAACAAGGAACCCTTATAGTTTCGCCATGTCCGTTTGTCTGTTCGTCCGTCTGTCTATCCGGTTTAGCGCAAAAACTATTGGTACTAGAGACTTGAAATTTGGCACAAGTATACACCTTAATCACGCCGACAAAGTGATAGAATAAAAACATGAAAAAAATATATTGGCTATTTTTTTTATTTTCGATTTTCATATCGTGAAGTATCGTTGGATAGGTCTTTCAAAAATATTACGGACGTCGGAACATTATTTTTCAATTAAATTAACCGTTCCTGACTTATTAAGGTTTAAATACAAATTTTCGTCAGAGTCAAGTGTCCCCCCTCCCCCTACCAACGGTTGTTGTTAGAAATTCAAACGTTACGGCAATAGTAGCTACATATAACGAAATTTAAGGGAAAACTATCACACTTAAGTTGGCCTTGCAAGTTTTCGAGTTATAGACGACCAAATGTATTTTCCTCGAAAATTTCGAACAACTCCATAGAAAATATTTCTTATAAATATTTTTTTCATTACATCTCTTACTCTATAACTACGGAACCCTACACTACGCGTAGCCCGACATGCACTTGACCGGTTTTTTTATTATAATCAATGTTTTCTAAATACCTAATTATTGTAAAACTACGTCTTAGTAAAAACGAGTGCAGTGAGAATGTAGCAGCATCGAAGCGTAACTGTACGTAGCAAACTATTTTCGTCGTAGCACAACGTCTACGATTAAATCGTAGCATAGTGTTGCTTATCTTGCATCTTGAATGCTGCTATCACATAGTTTTTCTACTGTAAGTAAAGCAATAAATTTTAAAAATCTCTCTCTCCTCTCTCTCTGTCTCTCTTTCGAGGAACTGCATCCCGAATTCCAACTTCTTCGATCAGTAGCTTCGGCTCTACGTTGTCTGTCAATCACTTAATAACGGTAGAGTTGTCTATCTGTCACGCTTTGACAGCCAAACCATTTTACCAATTACGATTTACCATGGATGTTGGTGGAGATAATTACATAGGCAACTTCTTGTACCAAATACCACGCGGTTGAAGTTGCAGGCAGCAGCTAGCTTAATATATTTTTCTCTTATTTCTATTCAAGCATGTGTTATTGCGAATAATACAAATAGTACAATTAGCTTTAAAAATTAAACGTACAAAAACGTAACTTCACTCCTGTTGTCCCCGAAGGGGTAAGCAGAGGTAAATGCATCCATTCAAGCATACATGCAAACACCCACGATTCGAAGGTTACGTTTTGGCCCATGCAACAAGTGGCGAGCCTGTTGATATCTCCGGGCACATTTCCAAACTTCGAGGTACTGGGAAATTTCCCGAAAATAGAAAAATCCCAATAGAACCAGAGATAAAGGACTTTACACCATTATCTCTGATAACCTCCTACCCGGGAATCGAACCCAGGACCTCAGCGTAGTAGTAGTGGCCTGCTACCACTAGGCTACCAAGGCAGTTTCTTTAAAAATTATTGAATTTAAAAAGAAACTCAGATTTATATATGTACAACCCATTGAATTATTTATTAAGAGATAACAGACAAATTGGCTATAATCAAATTGGTTGGGATACAAATGAGAATGTGTATGACATGGTCTGGCAGACATCCTTTGTTTCGTACTCAATGTGCTTGAATTTATTGAAATTGAGAGGACTGTCGATACACAGCAAGCTATTTTCAAAACTATTATAGAGTAATTGACGACCCGGTTAGTCCAGCGGTATGAGACGACCGATTGATTCGAAGAGCTGCGGGTTCGATCTATGCAGCGGGACAAATATTTGTGTGTATTTTATTTAAAGAAAAATGGAAAGAAAAATTTGACTTCAGGCGAGGTGTCTCGCCTGAAGTCAAAAAAAGAAAAAAAAATTTCTTTCCATTTTTCTTTAAATGAAATATATTTCACAAGCATGTGTTAATGCGAAATAATATAAAACAAAAAAAAATATTTGTGTGGCCTACAGTTATTTGCTTCGGGTGTGGGTGTTTGTGTATGTATTGTGTGTATACAATGGCACCCACGAAACAGGTTTATACCTAGTGTGTGGCTGTGAGTGTAAGCGTATTTATTTATTTTAATTCGGTATTCAATATTGGGTGCCGTTTTTCTTAGCCTCACATAACCATACCTTAATTTTAGTTTCTCTTGTTATTTTTGCATGTTTTTTCTCTTCATTAGTATTATACATATATTAAATGTTGTGTAGGGCCAATAAAATAAATGCTTTTCTATCTTTCTTTCAATTATGACTATTTTTTGAAACCGAATATAAAATCTCAAAATACAATGCGAATGTGGATGGTTGCAGAGGCCCAGGAAGACCAAGACTGACCTACCATGACCAAATAGGTCGAGTTCTGTCTGATGGTGGGGTCAAAAGTCTTAGGACACAACAAGTCACTTGACCGGAACACGATTGATCACTGAGCACGCCTTTTTTCATTTTACACCGATACTGTCACTCAAAAGTCAAAGCCTCTTTCGTACATCTACAACGAACGCGAACGTTCTGCAGCGTACCTTTAATATATCACTACATGTCTTCAAATCGCTTATCCATCGATACAATATGCACCTAATTGAACCGCAACCAACCACCGAGGCCGTATAATTTAGACACTATACACACTGTCGACAAGTGGGCATATAGTGTAGACAATTAAATCTGTCTGGTATGGCAGAGTGGCGCAGGTGTGGTTGAGTACAGGCAAGCTTTGTCCGGACTCCATACGCATGCATTTATTGAAGTAAGGTCCACTACACACTAGACAAGTGACGAATAATTCGGAAACTATTTAAACCGATTTGGCTAATTTTGGTTTTGAATAATTTTTGGAAGTCCAGGGAAGGTTTAAAAGGTAAGAGATATAAAGAAATTAAAGGGAAATAGTAAAAATCACTTTTTTATTTTCCCATACAGATAGTCCGAACCTTTGACACATTATTTCATTCTGAGGCAATACGAAGTTTGCCGGGTCAGTTAGTTCGGAAATAAAAGATGTGTTTGTAAAATATAACTACGTTAAGAAAAACCGACTACAAAACTGAAAAGTAAAAAATAATAATGATTTAATTGAAATTATATTCTACCTATTATTTATATGTGCTATTTACTAATAGGTTTGAAGTCAGTGCCAAGCCTGAAACAAATACTTATATTTTAATCACTTAAATATCAGCAAATTAATACACTGAACAAAACGTAACCGGCGAATCGTGGGTGTTTGCATATATGCTTGAATTCATGCCTCCACCTCTGCCTACCCCTTCGGGGATCACAGGCGTTAAGTTACGTTTTAATATAATGAAATGCCTACTTTAGTGATTTTGGCTTGGCACGGACTTCAAACCTATTAGTAAATAGCACATATAAATAATAGGTAGTATATAATTCTAATAAAATCATTATTATTTTTTACTTTTCAGTTTTGGAGTCGGTTTTTCTTAACGTAGTTATATTTATTTAATACTTTTTAGTTTATTGCTGCATTGCCAATTAGATGAATGTTCACATCTGTTATATTAGTAAAATCTGACTCTTTTAGCTTCGTGAAAATTAGATACCTGATTTAAATTGTTTAGGTGTGTCGATACAAAAATAATTACACGACTATACGAAATCAATGAAAAAATTTTATCCACTAAGGAGTAAATATGTTGAATCGTCGATGAGTAAATATGTCACTGTCACTTGTTGTCATCTTGTTGTCATGCGCAATAGTACTATCTAGGACGTCAGTGGATTCAACGCACTGTATGACAACTCGCCGTCTATTCTTATTCCTTTAGTCTGAGGTGAAAGTAAGTAAAAAAATGCTCATAAAATAAAAACGAATGGGCCTACCTGAATCAAATTTTTAAGGGACCAATTCGAAACTATTCCGCATCAAACAAAAGCAAAATTCCGTAAATCGGTTCAGAAATCTCGGCGAAATTCGCGTACATACATAAAAAAATATGTATATACCGGCCGAATTGAGAACCTTCTCGTTTTTTGAAGTCGGTTAAAAAGGGAAGAATAACATTGTAGCATATACAAAAAAGGAAATCGGATTTTTCATTTTCAGCTTAGTCACTGAAGCTCGCGGGCGTATGTATCATCGCATTACCTAACCTTCTTGCCATTAAATGGTAGTTACGTAACTTCACGCCTGTAATCCCCGAACGGGTAGGCAGAGGTAAATGCATGCATTCAAGCATACATTCGCAAACACCCACGATTCGCCGGTTATGTTTTTAGCCCATGTGACAGGTGGCGAGCCTGTTGACATCTCCGGGCACATTACCAAACTTCGAGGTACGGGAAAATTTCCAGAAAATGGAAAAATCCCTATAGAACCACAGATAAAGGACTTTATACCATTATCTCTGATAACCCCCGACCCGGGAATCGAACCCAGGACCTCAGCGTAGAAGTAGTGGAATAAAATATAAATGGTAGTTATTATCGTTACTATCGTAGCCTCAAAGGCGTAGGCAGAGATAAATGCACGTGTAGCGACCTACGTAACCAGTATGATGACATGACTATAATAAAATATTTTGCATGTGTGTAACGTTGTATTATAGTAAGGTTTTACTGGTGGTAGAGCTCCAGTGACGGAGCTCGCGGGCGTAGGCACCACCGCATTACTTAATATACTTGTCGCTAAATGGTAGTGTTCAGCACTATCGTGTTCCGGTCAGGTGGTAATGTACGGCCCTGTAATTTCCGGCACAGAGGCGTAACACCATAGGCCTCAGGAGTGGTAACGCATCTACACTTTGACCTTGGTCTTTGTATGGGTGCCTATAGGCTGCAGTCATCACTTAACATCAATGTGAACTGCATGCTTGTTTACCAAAAAGTTAATTGAATTAATTACAACTATCGCACTGGGCTCATGTCACCAACGTATATTGGATCATTAGCTAGAATGGTTATTGTTGAATCTTGAATTGACGACCCGGTTAGTCCAGCGGTGCGAAACCACCGTTTGATTCGAAGGGTCGCGGGTTCGATCCCCGCACCGGAACAAATATTTGTATGACCTACAGATAATTGTTTCGGGTCTGGGTGTTTGTTTATGTGTTGTATGTGTACAACGGCACCCACGACACAGGTTTATACTTACTGTGGGGCTGTGAGTGTAAGCGTATTTTATTTTTATTTTTTATTTTATTTTATCTAGATGGCAAGTGTTATTGTGTATTGGCAAGTTTTCGACCCATATATAACATTAGGTAATATCACGTAAAAGTAGTCACACACATTACGTATTATTTATTTAACCTGTACACCCCTACCGTCTTAACCAAATCAAAAGTCTCCTTCCACCTACAGGTAGTCTGGAAGAGAACGCTTTAAGCGATAAGACCGCCTGGTTGTATTGCCTATTTGCTATGCATCTAATTTTATTTTTGTATAAATTATTGGTGTACAATAAAGAATTTTTTTTTTTTGTTATAAAAGTGGCAAACAAGCGTGCAGTTCACATTGATGTTAAGTGATGACTGCAGCCTATAGACACCCACACAATGACCAGAGGTCAAAATGTAAATGCGCTGCCACTCCTGAGGCATTAGGTGTTATGCCTCTGTGCCGGAAATTACAGAGCCGTACATTACCACCTGACCGGAACACGATAGTGCTGAACACTACCATTTAACGGCAAGTATATTAGGTAATGCGGTGGTGCCTACGCCCGCGAGCTCCGTCACTGGAGCTCTACCACCAATATTCTATTCTATTCTACCAAAGGATCATGTCATGTTTTTTTTGTTGCAAATGCAACAAAATGCGTTGGTGTCTACGATCTCGAGCTTATGGACTTGGAACTCTACCACTAGTATGGTTGTACTATTTATTTTTCGCAATAACACATACGAGTGAACTTAAAAAATTAAAGAAAAAACGGAAAGAAAAATTTGACTTCGGGCAGGCAGCCGCTTTACCACTAGGCTACCGAAGTCCCACCGATGCGTCAAATTTTGCTTTCCCTTTTTGATTGTATAGCTATTGATGAGTTATCAATGGATGTCGTTCACCGATCGGTTAAAATTAAAAAGGGAAAGCAAAATTTGACGCATTGGTGTGGGACTTCGGTAGCTTAGTGGTAAAGCGGCTGGACTGGTTATCCTGAGGTCGCAGATTCGATTCTTGCCCGAGGTCAAATTTTTCTTTCCGTTTTTTCTTCAAATTTACTAGTATGGTGTAGTATATCGTGTGACGTAATTCATGAATGGCCCATAATGTTGTCTGTTTTGATGTTAATTATTTATACAAACTAACACGTTTTTATGCGACAAGTTAAATAACAAAATAATTATAATAAAATAACGTTAATTATAAATAACGAACATACTCGTAGATGGAGTCGATACAAAAAATAAAATTTAAAAACGATTGCGATTCGTGCTCGCTAAAAAACAGAATGCCGCTAACTTTTGTCACAACCAAACTTAATTCTGACTCGTGAATTTGTGATTAGTTTAAAGAAGTGTAAAGCGTTAATCTCCGACCCAATCAGCATTTTGATAGCTGTACTAGGGTTGGCACGTACGAAATAATTACAAACAAAAAGTGCCTGAGGTGACACATGTGGGACACCCGATTGCGACGTAGTTCCTCTTCAACTTCTAATGAATCACTTTCATAAACCATTATTTATTTTTTAAAATAACTTAAACTACATACACACGAACACGACAAAACAATGTACGCATACACAGCAGACGCGCGCGTCGCTGGGCTTGTCACTGTCGAGAGAGAGAGAGAGAACGAATAAGTCGAATCCTATACTCAGCCTGCCCCCTCTCCGAGCGCTACGCACAATAGCAAAAGTGTCGTGAGGATTTTCATGACGCTCGCTTTGAACGAACTATTTAAAGAACTAAATATAATGACAGTCCCTTGCCATTACATCTATGAAAATATACTTTTCGCGAGGAAAAATTTACATCTGTTTGATAAAATCTCCGATAGGCATAGTTATAATACGAGGAATAAGAACAAGTTGTCTCTGCCAAGTTTTCGACTGACGAAAACTAATACATCTTTCCTAAAATATAGTGTAGAATTTTATAACAAGATCCCAGCCGGGATTGCTAAACTCACCGATGGTAAATTCAAAGCATTAATTAAACGCACTCTATGTAAAAAGGCTTACTATAAACTCGAGGACTATCTCAAGGATAGAAATGTTTGGCTAAATGCTGATCTAGCTCCACAAGGGTGTCAAATGTAATAATCAAAGTGTAATGTTGATATTACATTGTTAATTTTAAGCTTGTTTAAATTATGGAAAATTGTAAAATATGCCTAAGCGATATTTTTAAAAGAGCCGACTGAGTTTTTTCAGGCAAGTTTTTCTCAGATCATTTTGGGCTTTTGCAACTTTGCCGGTGAATGACAAAGAATAATATAATAATAATATATAATAATATAGTAATAATATATAAGAATGACTCTTTTTCTGTTCTTTTTACTCTTTGTTATCAGTTTGTAAAGGGGAAATGAGACATTCTACTGGTATACCTACTTTTTACATTAGTTTATGACATTTAGTTTTATCTTAGTGATATTCTTGACTTTACATATATTTTTTATCTTGTTTGACATATATATCAATTGTTATTCACTTTAATTTATTTTGTTTGTTTTTGACGTGTCTTAAAGGTGCCTGTCACCCTAAATGAATAAATGAGTTTCTGATTCTGATTCTGATTCAACGAATTTCTTCATACGCACCGTCATTATGACAAAGGAAACAAACTTTGCAGTTATTTAATTGAATCGGAGTAAATCCTAATGGTTCTGTTACTAAATATCACAGACCAATCAGCCTTCCTTTGGTTCCATAGTCGAAGCTAAACATGAAGAATTTTAGTAGTTTTATCGGGTTTAGTAGTCTTCGTAGACTTAATAGTAGCAGTAACCGAAGGATAGGAAGGGGATTGTCCTTTATCTTATTCCCCCTTGCAAGTTCAGTACCTACCTATTTAAATAAATATGCGAGGTGACAAACCCGGAATGGCACTTATTCATTACCCTAAACTTTTACATAACCCCTTTCACAATTCATTATTTATTAAAAACAAGAGTTTGTAATGAGATTATGTTGTATTTTGCGCACGACTTGCTAATTACGTATACCACACCTGACGCATAAATTTTGATGCTTATTTTATTAACTAGGTGTTGCTCGAGGCTCCGCCTGCGTGTAGGTCGTTTTTCGCGTTACCTTCGGAAACTACTGTTATCCAGAGACCTATAATAAACTTGTAGTTCATTTGAAACCGTGCTCGAAGTAAATTTTCAATTGATTATAACTTCGTTTTTCCCTTAACCGATTTTGACGAAACAAGTTTTGACAACGCTCCTAATTCATATGTAATCCACCTGTGAAAACCGCGTTCTAATTTCGTTGAGTAGTTTCGTTAAAACGTACCAAACAGACAGACAGACAAAAATTCCAAAAATTGTTTTTTTTTTGTTTTTGTCACTTATTTAATCGTCCCCTATATCAGTTTTTCGGAAAAATATTTAATGTACAGACATTAGATTTTTACTGTCTTATCATATTTATATTGATTATTACTATATGTTTATTGATTACGACTCTTAGCCTGGGTTGCACCATGATATTTGTTAAAGTTAAAGTAATTGTAACATTTCACATCCTTCTCTAACTTCAAATCTGTTAAAGTTAGACAAGGTGGTAGAGCTCCAGTGACGGAGCTCGCGGGCGTAGGCAGCACCGCATTACTTAATATACTTGCCGCTAAATGGTACTGTTCAGCACTATCGTGTTCCGGTCAGATGGTAATGTAATGCCCTGTAATTTCCGACACAGAGGCATAACACCTTACGCCTCTGGAGTGGTAACGCATCTGCATTTTGACCTTGGTCTCCGTATAAGTGTCTATAGGCTGCAGTCATCACTTAACATCAATGTGAACTGCATACTTGTTTGCCACTTCCATTCCATAAAAAAAACTTTAACTTTAACAAATATCGAGGTGCAACACAAGTTTAGAATATTAACCATTTACTTAACAAGTTTGTACTTAGCAAATAAAACGTTTCTAAAACAATAAAGTAAGTCCGGAATAAACTAGGTCGCCTGTAATATCGTCCGAAGGTCAGTCCTAGGTTGTAAACCTAGTGGTAAGTATGATTGATACACTTGGACGCAAACACTATAAAAATTGTTATGACATTCAAAGTCATAACAATGTCATTTTATATGGAAGCGAGAGCTGGGTATGCAGGAAAGAGCATGAAAGTAAGTTGAACGCGGTCGAGATGAGATCTTTGCGCAAGATCTGCGGTATATCACTCACCGATCGCGTTCGTAATGAAGATGTAAGAAAGAGACTTTGTGTGAATGATAGTATCGGTGAAAAAATGAAAAAAGGCATCCGATGGTTCGGGCATATAGAAAGAATGTCGAATGAGCGAATGACTAAACAGATATACAATGCGAATGTGGATGGTTGCAGAGGCCCAGGAAGACCAAGGCTGACCTACCATGACCAAATAGGTCGAATTCTGTCTGATGGTGGGGTCAAAAGTCTTAGGAATCGGCGTGCATGTATGAAGAGAATGATGAAGGTAGACGAGGCACGAGCGGTTTGTCTGAACCGGGATGTCTGGCGCTCTACACTCTCTGCCTACCCCGTTAGGGACCTGGCGTGAAGATACATACATACATACATTCAAAGTCTTGCACCAATTTTGCCTAGCCCTCATTCGTGATGTATCTATCACGAATGAGGAATATATGTAACTTAGTTAATAATCTATAATAATTTAATTTTAATAATTCTTAGTTAATCCCTTTGTTTCGACTCTTTTTTTGTCCCAATTTAATTTTCATCGAGTAGGACGTACATAATTATTTTTGCCATAATACTTTGAAATAGTTGTATTTGGCATTCCATTTTATAATATATAAATATGATTTAGATTTAGATATATTGCTTATCCTAATTTTGATGAGTATCCCCTAAGATCAGAGGTCAACGTGTTTATTTACTACTAACTGTGCTCGACTTCGTCCGCGTAGAATTTATATAATTTTGTATAATATAATTCATAAACAAAAGTACACATTGATAAAGCTGTTCCCGAGATTAGCCGAAACAAACAAGCTACACAAAACTTGTATATATGCATAACTATGTACATGCATATAGATAAACCTAGGAAATATATTAAATTAAATGCAAACATAAAAAAACTTCATGCTTTAGAATAGCATGTTTTACAATTATTATGCTTAAGCATTGTCTAATCAATGAATTTGCAGATAATACTAAACTATTAGCAATTAATAACAATTTTTAACATACTGTTAGCACAGTGTAAGGAAAACGAACACTATAGTTTTAGCACGATCTAAAGAAAACGAACGTGTTAATGTTTTAGTCTATTTCAATATGTATAAAACGTTGTTCACCCAATTTAACA
This sequence comes from Macrosoma leucophasiata, assembly GCA_036365455.1. Lineage (NCBI taxonomy): Eukaryota > Metazoa > Arthropoda > Insecta > Lepidoptera > Hedylidae > Macrosoma > Macrosoma leucophasiata. The sequence goes on along the minus strand of JAWQUS010000003.1, from coordinate 20,271,656 downwards.
TCATAGCCAAATTCAACGTCAAAGAACTCAACATTCGCGAGTCCCACTCACACTTGACTAATTTCTTTCTACAGTTCAGTGCCTTCCAATTAACATCGTACAACGTCGAGTGCTCTGTTAGGGTTGGCACATTTGATTGGAAACTATTTTTAAAATGTCACTTGTTTCACAAAGTTTTTTATTAGCAGGTGTTCACCCGACTTTATGTGCATGAAATAATTAAAGATTTTTCATTATACATTTTTTGAGCTTTGTTTACTAAATTAAATAGCCGATTTTCTGTGCTATCTTTATAATATAAACTAGTGACCTGCTCCAGCTTCGCGCAGGTGCAATGTTACCTTCATTACTGCTACTAATACGGTTCCAATCTATACTTCTATTAAAATTCGAGCAATAAAGAACTTGATGTGACTTTTAGAACTCCATACGTAAAGGTAAACTGTTAAGGTACTCTTACCATACTTTATTTTGTAATATGTATGCATAAATGTGTATCAACGCGACATGTTACAGTCAAACATAGAGCAACTCGGCCCACCGGCCGCGGTGGACCGGAGGGGAGTAGCCATAGCGTTTATTACCGATACAAAACGGTCTGTAATTTTTTGCGGGGGAAAATACGTGTGAACCACACTCACACTACAAAAATCGTCTGTCACTACGAAACTCACACCATGACTTTAACAAAATACATAAACAATATCACGCACGCATTTAAATATCTGGGCGACAGACATAGTACCATTTGGTCTTGTACTTTGACAGAGGGGAAAGCCTGCATATGGCTACTCCCCTCCGGTCCGCCGCGGCCGGTGGCCCGTGTTGCTCTATGCAGTCAAATCACGGTAGAGAGGTAGAGGTAGATCAACGTATTTAATCCATCTACTAGGAATATAAAGCAATATTACTATTATTACTGAGATGCTAAAATTTTTTCACAAGTTTGGGGCAAGCACCTTGTTGGCGATAAAACAACTTATCGGGGCCGTCGGATGTAGAGGCATATAAACTGGACTTATATTACATCAAAAATGTCTTAGACATGGGTAAACATTGGCAGCTTGTTTGCCGATAAAACAACTTATCGGTGCTGTCGGCTGTAGGGGCATATATCTCAAACACGGGTAAAAACAAAACAAAGCTCTTGGGATGAAATTCGGGATAAAGCTCGAAACTAGAGGCTCCTGGGATTAAATTATAACAATATACGAGTTCTCTAAAGTAGCTATTTGTAAGAAGCTAACTTGAGTTTTTTTTTTCAAATAGTAATTGAATCACAGTAAAAATCAAAAATATATTGATTCATTTATGGTGACAAGCACCTTTTAAAACACTTCAAAAATAAATAAAATAAATTATCTCTAGCAAGGCAGCAACTTTCGTGCTTCGGCGGGCACGTTAAGCCCTCGGTCCCGGTTGCTATCGATAGATAGAAGTTGTTAAACCTTGTCGGAGGCTTTATGGGTGGCTTGAAAACATCCGACAGTGGGTTGGCAACTAACCCTTATCTCCACCAACCCGCATTGGAGCAGCGTGGTGGAGTAAGCTCCAGGCCTTGTCCCAAGAAGGGGAGATACTCATGCCCAGCAGTGGGACGTGTCAAGGGTTGCCATTATTACTATTATTATCTCTAGTAACGGAACTGTAATTGAAAGCACGATGGACCTTACCTTTCACTTACTTAATATATTTTTGGCAAATTGCGTACATACTCCCATAAAAATAGACAGATCTCAGTACGTGATACGATTTTAAGATAACTTTTTTCATATTAATGTCATGTTCTGGAACTAAGATCCGTCTTATCAAGACGAGCCATATGGCCGAATCCGAATACTCAATCGTCACTTAATTTTAAGCAACCGTCAAATAAAAGCTACTAGCTGTTGCCCGCGACACCGCCCACCTGTAGCCTGTGTCGCTTTTTGTGTAGCCTGTGGAAACTACAATTATCCAGACATTCAGATGATATCAAACTCAAAATAATAACATAAGTACATCACATCTTTGTCTCTAAAAGAGTAGACGCGGACTATAACACGATCATTAGGACCTAAAAGCCACTACTCAAGTGATAGTGAAACCGCATTCAAATCTGTTCAAAAGTTTTGAAGCAGTGTAAATAATTTGAAGCAGTGCTTGAAGTAAATTTTAATTAACCATTACACCTTTTTCCCTTAACCGATTTTGACGAAACAATGCTCCTAATTATATGTAATCCACCTGTGAAAACCGCGTTCTAATCTGTTAAGAAGTTTCGAAGTTATAACGTACCAGACAGACAGACAAAATTCCAAAAAATGTTTTTTGGTTCTGTTACTCCTTTATCGCCCCTATCAGTTTTTTGGAAAACTATTTAATGTACGGACACTAAATTTTTACAGCCTTATTTTATGTATTGATTATTGTCGTTTGCATGTGTTGTATAAAGGCAAAAAGACTTTTGATTACAAATTTTTAACTTACTATTAATATATGATTTTGCTTTTACTATATGTAATGGTTATTCGCTCTAGGTAGTTTATGATTTATTGACGTTTTGAAAGTATCTGTAAAGATCTATTCGAAATAAAAATATTTTCTATTCTATTCTATTCTATTCTATTCTATTCTATTCTATTCTAAATGGTCCCAATTAAAAAGTGATTTTCAGTACTTGACCGTTAGACACGTAGCAGGGTGCGGCCCGTGTTGTTCTATGACTCGTAGTAGGTAACGAAATATGTTCTTAGGAAGCTACGGGCTTTGTAAAGCTACGTAGCACAGTTGGGTAATCGGTAACCTCTCCTCTTTGTGTAAGTGTCTATTAAAACTGTTGACTGTGAAATGTGAACTGTGAAGTGATGAATCAGAATCAGAAACTCATTTATTCATTTACTAGCTGACCCGGCAAACTTCGTATTGCCTCACAATGAAATAATATGTCAAAGGTTTGATATATACGGACTATTTGTATAGGAAAATGAAATTAAATGTAGAGATTACCGTGGGAATTAGTGATTTTTTCGCAGTAAAAAGTAGCCTTAATGTTGGCCAGGCTTAGTATCTATACACCACAAGTTTCATTCGAATCCGTCTAGTATCTTCGGAGATTAGCCTGGACAAAGGGACAAACAGACAGACAAAAAATTTAAAAATCATTAAAAGGCGTTCTAATACTATTTTAACATCGCCCCCAATTGGTTTTTCGTAAATATATACAATGTACAGACACGCGGATTTTACTGTTTTATTATATTTAAATAGAGTTCCTTTCTGGCCGCAAACTTTAAGGAAAGTCACTCTCAGTTTGCCGTCATCATCGTCAAAATAGGAGCAGATAGCCGCATAGCGATATTCTTCATTCCTTATCATATATTTAGTCAAAATATAATCGCCGCTGCTGTAGCTACCTCCATCTTTTTCGCAAACGTCTTGCGTAGCGTTTAGGATTAACAAAAGTTACTAATTGTATCTTGAGGTCTTACAGACTGTTGCGGTTGGGCTTTAATTCTACTGAGTATTGGATCCCATGTTGGTGACAATGGCCAACCATCTTTTCTATTGAAATTTGGATGTTTTTATCACAATAGCCTCGCGAACCATTCTTGGAATTCTTGGAAGGCTTGGAAAACGTCGGGTTAGATTTTAAATAATCATTTTAGTTTAATATACGCGAGATAAATCCGAAAACTAGTTTTATTTCAATGAGTATAGCTCGCGAAAATCTAAGAAAAGGCTTTGTTGTTGTAAGCCGCTAACTGTTGGTATTGATAGCTTGCAATCCAACTCAGGGTGGTTAATATTGTCTTTCGTGTAATTGGACAGTGGTATATAATTATCTTCGGAGTGTGTGAACACCGTGGAAGTATTTAAGCGCATACCTTGTGCAACTGGTAACTTTGTCTGATATAGAATAGATCCAAGCTTGTGATGATCACATTCATTTGGGCTGCAGAAACTACTTTGTGTTTTCATGGTAAGATTGTTAGGACGATAAGCTTGAAAGCCTTGCTTTGCTTTGAAGCCTTGAAAGCAACTATTTCAGACGAGTTCTCGTTAATGCAGGTGCTCATCTGCTCAATTTCACAGCCTTCAATCACATCCACTTTTATATCTGGACATCTCTTACGAATCACAGTTGCAAAATCTTTTAAATTCGTCATATCACCTCCTGTAGCAATGACTTGATCCCTTCTACTTTTTTAAAATACTGTAACCTTTGTTTTTTGTTATATTCATCTAATTTAATAGGGTCGCTTTTTATCTTTGCCAAGCGAGCCTTTTCAGCTTCTCGTTTGTTTTGTATTATCTCTTCCCTAGATAATTTTTGGTTTTTCGTAGGAGGCGGCATGATGTTTTAACTGAAATAAGTAAAATATGTACTTAAGCGTGGTAATAATTAATTTAAATGAGATCAAAAATAAAAATTCTCAGTACTCTGGAAAATACACCAGTCCGCTGGCGCAGTATAGGCCAATGGATTGACGCCAAAGCACTGACGAAAACGATAGAAATTTAAAATTATAACTTGAAGCCATGCTTCTTTACGTATTTTTGGATATCGAGAAGAAATATTAATACAAATTGCAATTAACTAAATATGAATAGAAATAAACTGCAAGTATTACAAGTAAATACCAACTCACCACAGTACTGAGATTTTGACCGGACCCAACACGTGCACACGAGGCAACAGCGACTCTAGCGCTCGCATCGTCATGGCGATCGTCAACCGCCGTGGTGTTGGCCGGACTTCACTACTAACCTTGAAGTGTAGCGGGCGTTCGGTCTTGAGTTCGTGATATTTACCGAGAATTTCAAATTTTAAAAACGCACAACGGGCTGACTTTGAACTCAAAGTTTACTTTTTATTTTTAAAATAATGGCAAGAATATTAACTTTGAAAACTATGGCATATACTGTAAAGTACATTGTAAATTTCGATTAAATAGTAAGTTTTGTCAAACAAATGGCAATATATAATATACAGCCACTTGATTACGCAGTTTTGGGTTTGCGTCACGCCAGAAGACTGACGTTTTGAGCATCTGTAGTGATGTTTTAGATACTTGTATTTGAAATAAATACCTGATATTGGTTGTCCAAATAAAGGACATTTCATTATTTTAAACCCAAATAAAATTTCGACAAAATATATAGAAAATTTGTATTTATCGGCCGGCGACATAGAGTTACCCAATTTTTGTATATCCACCCATATGTATAGATGACAGGTGACAGGCACCTCTTATGACACGTCAAAAACCAATAAAATAAATTAAATTGAATAACAATTGATATACATGTCAAACAAGATAAAAAATATATGTATAGTCAGGAATATCACTAAGATAAAACGAAATAAAGTATACTAATGTTAAAAGTATATCAGTAGAATGTCTCATTTCCCCTTTACAAACTCATAACAAAGAGTATAAAGAAAAGAAAAAGAGTCATTATTTGTCATTCACCGGCAGAGTTCCAAAGATGACTGCAGCCTGCAGTCATCACTTAACAGTCTTACTGGTGGTAGAGTTCCAAGTGCAGGAGCTCGAGGGCGTAAGCACCACCTCATTACCACACCACATCACACTATCTGCCGCTAAATGATAGTGTTCAGATATCGTAATAACTATCACAGACATACCTTAGGTCTCAGGGATGGAAACGCATCTATATATTGACCTCTGGTTTTTATGCAGATGTCTATAGGCTGCAGTCATCACTTAACGTCAATGTGAGCTGCGCGATTGCTTGCTACCTTAGTTACATTAAAAAATGTATCTAATTATTATTTTTCTTACTACAGTTTGACAAGTCCAAGAAATTCTAATTAAATTAAACATTTTATAGAAAATAATCTTTTACTTCCTAAAAAAAGTAACAAGCATTACATAGTTGTGATCCTGTACTTTATTTTTAGCAGTTCTTTTTTTGTGTAATAAAAGTTGCAAACAAGCTTGGAGTTCACATTGATGTTAAGTGATGACTGCAGCCTATAGACACCCACACAATGACCAGAGGTCAAAATGCAGATGCGCTGCCACTCCTGAGGCATTAGGTGTTATGCCTCTGTGCCGGAAATTACAGGGCCGTATATTACCACCGGAACACGATAGTGCTGAACACTACCATTTAGCGGCAAGTATATTAGGTAAAGCGGTGGTGCCTATTCCCGCGAGCTCCGTCACTGGAGCTCTACCACCAGTTTCCACCATTTGGGAAACACTGGATTAGATAATCCGATGCTACGTCCTACCGTCCTACGTTGTAGAACATGTATTCTGAAGCCAAATAAATTCTAACACTATAAACGCTACACTTAACTTTCCCTTAATAATTTGTATCAAATTAGGGGTGAGGGAGCGGTATAATTGGTATAACATTTTAATTAGGTAAAGAACAACTACCGGAATATTTATTACGATTGGATCGAACCCGTGATCCTTTGGTGCAGACACTCATTTTATTCTTTTCTACGTCATAAAGTGGCAAACAAGCATACAGTTTACATTGATGGTAAGTAACACTGTAGCCCATAAACATCCACATGAAACCAGAGATTACAATTTCGATGCGTTGCCACTCCTGAGGCATGAGGTTATAAAATAAAATAAAATAAAAAATACGCTTACACTCACAGCCCCACAGAAGGTATAAACCTGTGTCGTGGGTGCCGTTGTACACATACAACACATACAAAGAAAGAAAGAAAGAAAAATATATTTATTTGGACAGTAAAAAAAAAAAGCAGAAAAAGGAAAAGACATAAAACAATAAAAACAGAATTTATACAAAATAAAACTTAATTAATAAAATGTCCAAAAGGGTCCCTAACTCAGCATTGTGCCGGATTAATAACCCGGCGCTGGTATTACGTTGGGGCCTTATAGTGTGAACCACATACACAAACACCCAGACCCGAAACAATATCTGTAGGCCATACAAATATTTGTCCCGGTGCGGGTATCGAACCCGCGACCCTCCGAATCAAACGGTCATCTCACACCGCTGGACTAATCGGGTCGTCAAAGTAATGCCTCTGTGACTGAAATTACAGGCCGTACATTGACCGCCTGACCGGAACACGATAATGCTGAAAACTTCTAATCCATTTCGCGTCAAGTAGAGGTAATGCGCTGGTGCCACGAGCACCGTCACTGAAGCTCTACCGTCAATTTATCAATTCAATAGAAAGCCACTAACCGTAAGGTAAGCTAGTATAAACCTATAGTTATGTATATCAGCTATACACCACTTATATAGGTAGGTACCTACATACCATGACTATCTGTCTAATTATGTTTCATTTTAAAATCAAAATTTTGGAATAATTAAATTTGTTACAGCATTAAATTACTTCAAAGACGGATAAAACATATAAAATTTGGATATACAATAAACATAATTGTATTTTAAAATTAATAGTTATGTAGTTAATTTTTATTATCTTCAATGTAGAATTAATAATAAACATATGAACTAGAAGTACGTAAATTACACTTTTACTTCAATAAACTACAGTACACTTGTTTTATAAACACCATACCTAAATACTTACGCAAAAACATTGAAATATAATAGACAAATGTAACCATGCAACCGGCATCTTACTGTCTCTATCGACCGGCGTACAAATAGGCCAATACTTATCAATACATCGGAAAGTCATGTATGAATTAGTTTTCAATGACGATCCACAAAATTAATCGCAATGCAGTACGTACTTACGTAAGTTAACTCACAGACTGCGGTACTCCAAAGCCACGAAACAGAACACTAACTAAATCCAATAAAAAAAACAATCAACACTGGCCGCAAAAAAAAACAACACTTTCAAATTCAAAAACCAAATTGAAACACGATGAGAATTCGAAACGTTTCGATATTGCACTACGGAGATCGCGTGGTTACACAGAGGGCGAGCGACGCGTACGTCCTCTATAGCTACTGAACGCGAACTAAGATTCTAGTCGACGTTTCGTGGGGTCGGCAATTGGGGTGAATAGGGTGAGCGGGGGTGCCATACTGAATGGAAACGACGCGTCTCGCCATTTTCGTTGCGTCCAGCGATATGGAGTTACAACTATAATAGTAATGAAGGTCGTTCATTATTAAGTTAAAGTGGGACTGTCCTACTGAAATGACCTTTCCCTTTTCGCTGATAACTTTTTCTGTGAAAAAGTTTCTACGTTTGTCAACTTTTTGCTTATAAGACGTAACACGGACGTGGGAGATAAAAAGTCAATTGGAGTTACGAGGTACGTTACTTGGGTACGCTTAGTTAAGGCTTCAGGATTTGTTCCTATTGTTAATAGCTTTTGTAGATGAATGGTCAGTTTTATAGAAGTATAGTTTCAAGTCTACTCCATTAATCTATAGACTCATTTCTACTTAGTAGAGTCTGGTAGAGCTCCAGTGACGGAGCTCGAGGGCGTAGGCACCACCGCATTACCTAATATACTTGTCGCTAAATGGTAGTGTTCAGCACTATCGTGTTCTGGTCAGGTGGTAATGTACGGCCCTGTAATTTCCGGCACAGAGGTATATCACTTTAGGCCTCAGGAGTGGTAACGCATCTGCATTTTGACCTTGGTCTTTGTGTGGTTTGACCTTGTCTGTGTGCAGTGTGTCTATAGGCTACAGTCATCACTTAACATCAATGTGAACTGCATGCTTGTTTGCCACTTCCATTACATAAAACAAATATATTTGAAAGCCCGAATACGAGTACGAGTGGTTGGGCCCTACCAGAGAGGCGGCAGAAGTAGAGTGTCACTCTACTTCTACCGCATTACCTGATCTATCACCCGTTAAATGACAGTAATCGGATCATTATAACATCAGCCGAAAGATTGCCACTGCTGGACCAAAGCCTCTCCATTATCGCCACGCTTGGCAGGCGGATTAGTGATCGCAGTGGCTGTAATTTTATCGTAGGACGCTGCTGCTCATCTTGCCTTATTGCACTTACTACCGCCCCATTGGTATGATTTGACTGCCAAGGTTCGGTGGAACAATAATCTTCCACTAGTTCCGTCAGTGAACGAAGAAGAACATTTTTCAGGTAATGGGCGTTGGTTGTCACGTCCCGGTGCCAGAAACCGGATATTGTCTCGTAATTTCTAATAGGCAAAATATCTAAAGCATTCAGGTTTTTTTTTAAGTATTCACAATCTCTGCCTGCCCCGTTAGGGACCTGGCTTGAAGATACATATACACAAAAATATAATAATATACATACATATATCATACACGAAGTGTTAACTTACCTATATTTATTCTTATTTACCACTTTAGTGACATAATTACTAAATACTTATTGTTAGTAGAAAATTTAAAATGAAGAAGGTACGTCGTAAGGAACTCCAAGCTCTACTAAAAGACTAAATTATTAAAGCATATTTTTTCAAACCTATAGCGACGCTGTGTGAAAAATATTTATAGGAAGGAAGGACAAAATCGAATCAACAATTATCTTTTTGTAACTCTATACGAAAGTCTATCAAAAAACTTGATAGAAAAGAAATGCATATCTATCGTAGTAGAGCTCCTCCAGTGACGGAGCTCGCGGGCGTAGCCACCAGCGCATTACCTAATGTACTTGCCGCTAAATGGTAGTGTTCAGCACTACCGTGTTCCGGTCAGGTGGTAATGCACGGCCCTATAATTTCCGGCACAGAGGCATAACAACTTAGGCCTCAGGAGTGGTAACGCATCTGCATTTTGACCATGGTCTTTGTGTGGGTGTCTATAGGCTGCATTCATCACTTAACATCAATGTGGTTATTCAGGGTGACAGGCGACGCTATCGCGATCGGGACGTGAGCTCGCATAACAAACATCCTGATCAGCGCACTAACAGAATTGTATTAATATTAATGGATATATTCGAGTTTCAGGCTGAAAGATAAGTTATCGACGATTTATGTACAAAAAATGGCCAATACCAACATTTTTCAACCCTGAAGACGAGGATGTAATTGTACCGTATGGAGTCTGTGGTAAAAATCAACCATTTTTATACAAAAAATGTCTGTTATCAACATTTTTCAACCCTGAAGACGGGGGTGAAACTGTACCGTATGGAGTCTGTGGTAAAAATTTGCAACCATCATAAAGAACCTACATCATACAAGCCAAGTGCTTCTCCAAGAATGTACATGAGGCGAGCAACTCGCATCAGAGACTCTATTGGGCAGGCAGTGAAGGGTGTCCATGGCATTAAGCCGGTCATGTACTCCTATTGTAACGCCTCTACCTGCCGGACTCTTTGGTAGTCATAATACAGCCCCGTAATATCTGGAACGCGAGGAAAACAACTTAAGTGTCAGGAGTGGCAGTACAAGCATTTACACATCTAGTTTCTGTGTGGATATCCATTAACTACAATGTTCACCAACCATCCTAGTGGAAGTCGAACTGAATGGCATATAATATCATCATAATTATATACTAGAAGTCCTTGTCCTGATAGAATACCGCCAACATGATTTAGGTAGCAAATCAAGCCACACTTGTTTGACCATAACGCTGTCTGACAACAATCCGGGTCATATTTGTTCAGGGTTGGGTGACAGGCGACGCTAGCGCGATGTGGACGTGAGCTCGCATAACAATCATCCTGATCACCGCACTTACAGAATGTATTAATATTAATAGATAATTTTTTCGAGTTTCAGGCTGAAAAACCAGTCATATACCAAAAAACGGGGCAGTCACCAACATTTTTCATCTATGAAGATTTGCAATTTTTTGAGGAAGCATAAAGTTTACAGTGGTGTTAAGTATAAACATCTACACGAAACCAGAGATTTAGAGAGAGCCTAAGGTGTTATGCCTCTGAGCCGGAAATTACAGGGCCGTACATTGCCACTTGACCGGAACACGATAGAGCTACAAAATACAATTTAGCGGCAAGCAGGTTAGATGACGCGGTGGGCGTTACCTAACCTATTTGCCGCTAACGCCCGCGACCTCCGTCACTGGAGCTCTACCACCAGTAAAAGGTACCTACCATTCGGAAAATATATAAGACCTGGCGAAACTATATAAATAATCAATCTATATTATACAGGGGCACCCTTAAAAGAGAACTGGGGAGGGCAACTCAGACCGGGGATGCTTGAGAGCTGGGAGATTATGGTATTTAACCAGTCGTAACCTGTGGTTTTGCCACTATCTGAAGCTCTAAGCTAAAAATACCATTTATTTCTGTTACACGTCCACGTTTTAGTCATTGTGTATAAAACTTAATCAGTCAGTAGTTTTTTGGCTGTGAAAGACAGACATACTTACAAACACACGAATAAATGATATATTCTTAGGTTTTCGCGAGCTACACTCATTGAAATCAAACTATTTTTACGAATTTGATTTTAAAAATCATTTTAGTTTAATACACGAATGAATGTTTGTTATTTTCTCCAAAAGTCCAGGTGCGATCCCCGCCCAAAGTCAATTTTTTAATTGATTTTAAATTCACCTGCATGCTTCAATGTATAATGGTCCCATCGTCTCCATTCCTACATCGTACCATCTACCGAAGAGAGGTTTCACCCGCACAGATGGGATACTTGGAAGTTCTCAACAGTCCGATTCGCGCGATTATTCCTACCCAGAACGTGCAATTTGTGGATTGATTCCCTCTAAGGTGTGGGGGGTATGGGTTTCTTCAAAACTGGCGTCAAAAGAGTCCTTCACGGCTGGCGTTGGCAACTCCCGTGTTGTTGCAAATATTCATAGGCGACGATAACCACTTTCCATCAAGTGACCCGTTTGCTTCCTCTTGTTAATCCTTTGGCATGGACTACGCGTGCTTTAAACAAACGTTTTTTTTGTTGTAATGAAAGTGGCAAACAAGCATGCAGTTCACATTGATGTTAAGTGATGACTGCAGCCTTTAGACACCCACACAAAGACCAAGGTCAAAGTGCAGATGCGTTACCACTCCTGAGGCCTAAGGTGTTACGCCTCTGTGCCGGAAATTATAGGGCCGTACATTACCACCTGACCGGAACACGATAGTGCAGAACACTACCATGTAGCGGCAAGTATATTAGGTAATGCGGTGTCGCCTACGCCCACGAGCTCCGTCACTGGAGCTCTACCACCAGTAAAATAAATGCAAATCTTTGTCATAGAGGGTTGGGAAAGGGTGGTATACAATTCTTACTTCCATAAATGTAATTGGAGAAAAGAAACTTGGTGTAGCGTGTATAAAGGTTCTAGTATTCATTAAGCTTAGGATGTAAATGGAGCACTATCTGTCCTGGTTTACTTCATACTGTGGAGGGATCGATCAAGCGACAATATTGCTGGAAGCGTTTCCAGTGTTCGACTTTATTAAGTTTGTCTTGTACACTTTGAAAGGAGTGAGATACGAAATACACTTTTAATAAATACAAAACTTTGTCATATCTATTCTTGGCCATATTGCTTTGCGAGGGGTACCAACAAAAATATTAAATAGAAAACGTAAAAGAATAATATTTTTACTGGTGGTAGAGTTCCAGTGTAGGGACACCTGGGCGTAGGCACCACCGAATTACCTAATTTGTGTGCCGCCAAATGGTAGTGTTCAGCACTATCGTGTTGAGGTTAGATACAATTGAACGTTAAACCCATTAAACCTGCAGTCCTTATAGTCTCATTATAGGATTATTATACTAATCAACAATCAAAAATTTTCCTAAAGATTTAAGAAAGTTTTTGATTAAGTCGGTAAATTTAGTTCACTTCACTGGTGGTAAAGCTCCAGTGACGGAGGTCGCGGGCGTAGGCACCACCGCATTACCTAATAAAAATGTAGTAATATTTCAAAAATTATATGAAATTTTGCAGTGCTAGAAAATGGTAACTACGTATTACTACAAGCTAATTTTTTTAAAACTTTATGTATCTACTTAGTTAGCAAATAAATGACTATGACTATGACTAATATACTTGCCGCTAATACTAATAATGTTCCAGTCAGGTCGTAATGTACGGCCCTGTAATTTCCGGCACAGAGGCAAAACACCTTAGGCCTCAGAAGTGGTAACGCATCTGCATTTTGACCTCTGGTCTTTGTGTGGGTGTCTATAGGCTGCAGTCATCACTTAACATCAATGTGAACTGTATGCTTGTTTGCCACTTTCATGACATAAAAAAAGTATCACTGCATTTCCTAATTTATCTACTCAAAGTGTTCAGCCAGTACCATCGTGTATCGGTGAGATGGGAAGACACAGAGGCAAAACAACTCAGTCCTAAGGGGTGGCAACGTAAGTAGGTATATTTGAAGGTTTTTGTGTAGAAGTCTAAGTATAGGCTGCAGAACTGTATGCTTGTTTGCCATTTGCCACCAACACAGACCAATCAGCCTTTCTTTATTGGTTCCATAGTCGATGGCCATCGTCATCACCAACATTATACAAAAAAAACATTCCATTATAATTTAACCTTACTAATTAGGTTTCATGCAGCTCGCACAGCAAAAAGTTCGGCATTGCGTGATGTGCTGTTAGTAGCAAATATCGAGCGCTTTAGGGTATATTCATGGGGTATATTCTAGAAGCTAATGTATTCGCTGACACAGAGGCGAGGGGACCGCCCTCGCAAAATGCCCTCTCGTTTATATTGTTATTAGATAAGTTGTTTTGTTACTTCGCCACTTTAAAACGCATTTAATGGTTTATTTTTGCGGTTCGGAGATAATTTGTCTAGTTCCGCTCAACTTAAGTGGAACAAGACAAATATATCTTCGAAACATAGTTGCTTGCAAGACCACTAACTTTTTGAATACTAAAAGGACGGAAATTATATTTTTTTACCCATCTTGACCAAAATATTCATACCTACTGATGGCTCACAATTTTGTTACGTTTAACGTATTCAGTTACTCAACTCATAAAATAGAACATGGTCTGAGAATAGTAATAATACGACATGGTAAAAATTAATAAAACTTGTGTTCACACGGGATATTTTCTAAGTTCTATTTTGTCACATCCGAAATCCGAATCACGAATCAACTGACTACGCAAATTAGGTTTGCACAAGTAAAACGTAGCGTGTGTGGCCACAAGTAAAGCACAAACGCATCCAACAAAATATGTTATTGTTGAATTGCGCAAGCCTAAAACGCAAAAAAAACAGTATATTATTATGTACGCACGTAAATAAGTTATACTTCTTTATCGTAACAATCCAATTCAATACAAACAATCCAAAACAAAACGACCAAAAAGTTTAGCAACTAACTTCAGACTGTTACTTTTATCTGTTTAGCAACTAACTTCAGATTGTCGCTTTTATCTTATGGTGTGCGCGCGCATCGTAAACCTTCATCATTTTTTACAATCGCGCCCAAAGAAGTACAACTTCAAAAATTACTAAAAGATACATGGTCTTGCAAATAATTTTAATTTCAAAGCCGAATAGTCATCCTGAATGCGTCCCTGTAACTGACTGTGGTTGTCTCCATCTTCAGTTTTTATTAGTATACTCTGTGGTCATGGTGTTCTTATGTTATCTGTATTGGTCTGTAGTTATCTGTGAAAAATAAAAAAAACACACTTTGAGTTTTTGAGTTTTCCTGTATTCAGCCGCTGTATTTGCTCTTTCATTTTGATAAATTATAAATATTTTTATTACAACAGTATGATTTATGTGTAATTCGTTTCGTGAAAACATTAGTTCTACACATTTCCTACATAAAAAGACGGTAATCCTCCCATTTTCATTCTAATAGTCTAGATACATTGTGCACTGTTTTTTTGCTTTTCTATTTCTAATCCGCTTAAAGGTTATGATAGAGTGTTGAAAACTGTTTTAAAATGATCAAATAACTGTTTTAATAATTTAAATTACAGTGACGAGATCGCTTAGCCACTTTTTTCTCCACATTGATTTTTTATTTCAGGTTATTATCGACCTGTCAAGAAGACATTTTTTCGATAAGCTGTCTCCGCAAAATCGCAAAATAGGAGACGACAATCCTTTCAAGTTCTCCAATTTTATATCGAATCTGCCACCTATAGTGAGTATGAACTTTTGCTAAAGTTTTATTACATATAACTATCGATTTCCTTTGATTTCAATAGACATTCTATATGTCAACTTTTATGTTGTATTGCAACTAGCTGGTGCCCGTGACGTCGCTTGCATGGTTAGATATGCATCTCTTTTAGTGTTTTTCTTATTTGT
The DNA here is from genome assembly GCA_036365455.1 of Macrosoma leucophasiata. NCBI lineage: Eukaryota > Metazoa > Arthropoda > Insecta > Lepidoptera > Hedylidae > Macrosoma > Macrosoma leucophasiata. Next base: position 20,256,482 of record JAWQUS010000003.1, on the reverse strand, counting down.
ATTCAACAATTTGAATCAGATCTAAATCAAATAACATAGAAAATTCAAGGCAAACTTAATGCTAAATTTGTGCCTCTGACATTTGTAATAATACTACTTAGCATTATTTTAATTCTTTTCTATTGTCTTGTACGTGATTTTATACGTGTTCATGACATATTCATATGTTTATTAACTTAAAACACGGTCAGTGTACAAGGTCAGCACTGTGATGAAGTTTGCAGATTAACTTTTATTAACGTCTCACCAATGTTTGAAAATTTATTGCAATATAGAATACAACCTAGTGGTAGAGATCTAGTGACGGAGCTCGTGGGAGTAGGCACCACCGCTTTACCTAATTAACTTGCCGCTAAATGGTAGTGTTCAGCATTATCGTTTTCTGGTCAGGTGGTAATGTACGGCCCTTTAATTTCCGACACAGAGGCATAACACCTTAGGCCTCCGGAGTGGTAACATCTGCATTTTGACCTTGGTCTTCATGTGGGTGTCTATAGGCTTCAGCCGTCACAACATCAATGTGAACTGCATGTTTGTTTGCCACTTCCATTACATAAAAAAAAACCTGCAGCAAAAATAAAAACAGATGTTTTATTTTAACCCGTCAAGTCACAAGAAATGTGCATGGGTATCTTAACAATTCAACACATAAAAATCAACTGCCTAGAATATCAAAACATTCTCAACCAATCTTGAAATTATCTTTCTGATGGAACACTTGCGTGTTTAACATTTCCATGATTGATGTATAGTCTCCTATGGATGTGTTATGTTCTTCTGCAATTTAACACAGTTACAACAGTTGTTTTAATACAAAAAAAAATATCAACTTTAGTTCTGCAATATGTGTTTTGTGAGAAGCACTTTAGTCCACATTTATCAGGGAACTTGTTACTTGACGACAGAGCCTGTGCAGTCCCTCTGACGGACCTGAAGTAGGGGGTAGGTTAGGGAGTAATAAATGCTATAATTTGATTTTGGAGGACCACAAATTCCTATCCTAAAAAACTAGAATTGAGTGTGAATGTGTTGTGTCTCCTAAGGTTTAAAATCTTTTGTTCTGTGTCAATAACTACATAAGCACTTATTTAGAAAATATAACGTAAGTCAAAGCCTGTATGCCCTGATGGGGTAGGAAAGTAAATTTATTGCTAACAATCATGATTCGTTTCAACAGTTTTCTTTTATGTAACATATGTGGCAAAAATTTAGTGATGACCGCAGCCTAAAGACATCTACACAAAATTAGAAGTCAAAATGCAGATGTGTTGCCACCCCTGAGAACTTAGTTGTTACGCCTCTGCGATAGTTATTACTAGGCCATACAATACCATCTAACCGGAACACGATAGTGCTGAACATTACAATTTGGTGGCAGATAGGTTAGGTAATGCGGTAGTGCCTATGCCCTCATATTCCTACACTGGAACTCTACCACCAGTACTTTTTGTCAATAATATGTATGCAAGCCTAGTAGTAGGGGAGCCCAGGATGCTATTTTTGGATTTACTCGAGCGCGTCAGATAAAAATATGGGAGATTCCTTGAACCCCGCTGGTTATCTCCACTAAATCTAAGGTTCGTATATAAAGACGCGGCCGAAGAATAGTCTTAAAAAAAAATATAAATGTCGCTACGATCTTACTCATCTTCCAATTTGTCTGAATTTTGGATAGGAGCATTGTTTGGCCACATTTTAAACCCTCACAGAATATCTGACACGCTCTTGACCCAAGACGTTGATGCCGCGTCCTCTTCAAAAACATTTGATTCGTTCAAAAATGAAGGTGAAAAATTACTCAAGAATGTCAGATACTCAGAGAGGATCTAAAGTGAACCCCATCAAAGCTCCCATCCAAAATTCTGACAATTTGGATGCGAGGCAAGCTCGTGGCGGAAGCCCTAAGGGTTCGGCCGTTTATGGAAATCTTAGATTTGGTGGAGGTACTGAATTGGGTGCAAGGTATCTCCTATAACTTAATCTGACGCGCTGGAGCAAATCCAAAAATCCCCTCTTTTGCATAATGTAATGTAATGTGTGTGTAATGTGACATAACCAGACATATCAAACTTCAAGAGTGGCACTTCTTTTCTTTCTTTTCTTGGCAATTACCAACTATTAGGATAATTCTGACAGAATCTAATGATAGAAGATGACCAGTAAAAAGATTATTGCCCGTTGTCAACAGAGTTTCTAGTTCCAATTTGATACCACTTCTGTAAAAGTGAAAAATAATGACTCACTGTGACAGTTGACAGCTTCCAGGATATATTTGATCATAAATAGATGGCTCCGTAATAACTATCACGCAGGCAATACAAATTAGGGGTGGCAATACATATACAGCACCTCTGGATTGTGTGTCTGTAGTATTCTGGCACACCGCGGACACTCCGCCAAAATTCCATACAAACGCTGTGTCCATTCTATACGTAGTATTATTAGATATTCTCTGATTCTGGTTTACCTCCATCATTACATAAAGAAAAAATGTATGTTATATTATATCAATAATTTTAGTGTCCGCTCGAAACGGGTTTATCAGCCGAACTTGAAGTCCTCAAAAACCGAAACTTCTATTGTTAAACTCAAATGTATGTTTGATATATTTATTTGTAGTTTATTTGTTTAATTCTTGATTGCCACAATATATTACATATTGACATAAGAGGCGCACTTGATAGCCTTCGTCGCGTTCGCAACGGAGCGTCGCGTCGTATTCGTCGCTCACGCAGGAAACCCCGTGCAGTTGCTGACGTAAGACAACTAACGGATATAGTGTCGGCATTGGCATATTGGGTTTTTTCTGTAAAGAAATGCCGAATAATAGCCCGGAGTCTGATACCGGTGCTTCAGAGAGCACGTAAAACCGTCGGTCTTGCGCCTGATCTCTCTCCGGTCGTGTCGGATTTCCGTCCCATCTTACTATGAGAGTGAGGCAATAGAGAATGCACTTGTGTCTGCACATACACCTGTACACTATAATATCTTCATTTGGCTAGTCTCCGTTGAGATTGTGACCCTAATTCGGTCCTCACATTTCAATGGTTCACTGTAATAATAGGTTTCCTGGTATATCCTTTTTATTAGACATAAGAAGGATATACCAGGAAACCTATTATTAACAGTTTAATGTGTTTGTTGCAGGGTGGTAGAGCGATGCCGCGCTGTAGCAAGCGAACGCGGGGCGCGCCCGACCTGCTGCCTGGCGCCACCGCCCTCGACGACCATCACCACCATAAACGATCACGGAACACCAGGTATGCAACTAATTATATGCCAGTCATCACAATCATAATTTCAGCCGAAACAAGTTCACTCCTGGACAAGAGCCTCTTCCAAAGGTTGCGACAATAAACATCCAGCGATTGGCTGCGACCTTCACCAAGTTCTATTGGTGGTAGAGTTCCAGTGTAGGAGCTCGCGGGCGTATGCACTACCGCATTACCTAATTTATCTGCCGCTAAATGATAGTGTTCAGCACCATTGTGTTCCGGTCAGGTGGTAATGTACGGCCTTGTAATTTCCGGCACACAGGCACACCTTGGTCTTTGTGTGGGTGTCTATAGTCTATATCTATATATACTTAAAAAAAAAACAACAATTTTTTTAATGTTCCAGCTCCCGAAGACATTCCAGATCAGAAGATACAAGTTTCAGTGCAAAGAAATGTTTAGCGTGGTTTAAAGAATACACAACTGATACAGAGCCGGATGTATTGGGTAATTTGTCTATTTATTCATAGTATGTGAAGCTAGTATACCAAGGGATCACAAATAGGCTAGGTAACGGTTGTAGATGTCTATATGCTGCAGTTTTCAGTTACCATCCATGTGTGTGTTGTTCAAATGGATGGTACATTACATAAAAAAAGTGCAGCCCTGTAATTTCCAGTACAGAGGTATATCACCTTAGGCCTCAGGAGTGGGTAACCCATCTGCATTTTGATCTTGGTCCGTGTGTGGGTGTCTATAGACTGCAGTCATCACTTAACATCAACGTGAATAGCATGCTTGTTTGCTTAACAATGGTAAAATACTAAATAGTTCAATTAAATTTATTTAATGTTACAGGTCCTGAGGGTATGGAAAAATTCTGTGCAGACCTGGACGTAGACCCAGAGAATGTGGTGATGCTGGTCATAGCTTACAAGATGGGTGCCAAACAAATGGGTTATTTCACACAAGAAGAATGGCTAAAAGGTAAACTTTGCTTGCATAATTCCACATTTATATTAGCCCTGAAACCATAGACTTTTATAATGCTGATCTTAGATGTTTGTGACCTATACTGATTTTAATGTTATAAAAATAATAAATAAATCCGTTAAAGTATATTTTATTTTTAAAGAAAAATGGAAAGAAAAATTTGACTTCAGGCGAGGCTCGAACTCGCAACCTACTGGGAATCTAGTCCAGCCGCTCTTCCAATTGAGCTACTGAAGCCCTGCCCGATTTGTCAAATCTTTCCTTCACATCTATTGCATTGCTTTATGGTAGCAGTAGCGCCATCTATTACCAACTATGCTAGTTAGGCAACCGATATAATAGACTTTTCAGTTTATTGAATATCGTAAAGAAGTCGCTTTTACCCTTAATAATTGTTTTATATTATTTAGCATTAACACATGCTTGTGAAATATATTTTATTTTTAAAGAAAAATGTAATAGATGGCGCTACTGCTACCATAAAGCAATGCAATAGATGTGAAGGAAAGATTTGACAAATCGGGCAGGGCTTCAGTAGCTCAATTGGAAGAGCGGCTGGACTAGATTCCCAGTAGGTCGCGAGTTCGAGCCTCGCCTGAAGTCAAATTTTTCTTTCCATTTTTCTTTAAAAATAAAATATATTTCACAAGCATGTGTTAATGCAAAATAATATAAAACAATCCGTTAAAGTAGTTTATTTTAACAGGCATTCAACCATTACAAATATTTCAGATAGCCTTTTGACATAATTAGATGCTTTAAATTCTTCAAATTCCTCAACTTTCTATTATGTACAGGAAAGATAGAATAAAATAACTGTTCATACATAAAGATCTCAACAGCCTTCCAAAGATACTAAAAATTTTATTGATGAAACTAATTAAATTAATATGATTTTGAGACATTGATATTATACCCACGAACCTGATTAAACTTGAATAGACAAACTTTGCAGTTCATCTACATTATATATTTATTATATTTCTTAATCATATCAGCTGAAAGATGTCCACTGCTGGAGAAAAGCCTCCCCAAAAGTTGGATATGCCATAATCGCCACGCTTGGTATGCGGATTGGCATCACAGTGGCGGTGGTTTTTTTTTATGTAATGGTAGTGGCAAACAAGCATGCAGTTCACATTGATGTTAAGTGATGAGTGCAGCCTATAGACACCCACACAAAGACAAAGGACAAAATGCAGATGTGTTACCACTCCTGAGGCCTAAGGTGTTATGCCTCGGTGCCGGAAATTACAGGGCCGGGCCACCTGGCCTGAATGCGATAGTGCTGAACACTAACATTTAACGGCAAGTATATTAGGTAATGCGGTGGTGCCTACGCCCGCGAGCTTCGTCACTGGAGCTCTACCACCAGTGATAGTTTGAGTGGTTTTATCTTTATCAAGACGCTGATGCGCATCTTTCGATGTTGCACTTACCACCGCCCCATTTGAATGGTTTGACTGCCATTGTTTGGTTGACTGACTGTACTGGTGGAAGAATTCTCTTCCAGAAAAATCTACCACTAGTGAGCAATGGGGCTGTGACGACAAGACGCCAAGCTACATGTTCAATTCTATTTTTCCCGTGTGGCAACTATCACACTTAGTAATAATTCTGCCAAAATCTGGTGATCACAGAAGCTACATGTTATTGGTAGGCAGTGATTCCTAAATTTTGAACAATAACTGTAATATTCCAGGTCTAACGGAGCTACAGTGTGATGGTGTACATAAGCTACAGAACAAATTAGACTATCTGCGCAATTTACTCAACGACCCCTACATATTCAAGGCTATTTATCGGTATTCATACGACTTTGCACGGGTAAGTACTATTCTATTTTTCTCATGTGGCAACTATCACACTGAGTAATAATTCTGCCAAAATCTGGTGATCACAGTGTTAATTTAAAAATGACCGGTGATCTGAGTAATAACTGGTCAAGCAGGAAATTTAGATCCATGCTGAAAGACTTAGGGTGAGGATTCACAGACTGCACTACGACTTTACTTTCAGCAAAGTATGCTTAGCCCGAGTTGCACCAAGATGTTTGTTAACGTTATTGTAACATTTCGCATCCTTCACTAACAAAAAGAAATCTTTTTAAGTGAGAGAAGGAGATGAAATGTTACAAAAACTTTAACTTTGACAAATACGATGGTGCAACCCAGCATTAGTGTGAGATTCACATTTTTTGATCAAAGTATGCTTAGAACTGTCAGTAAAGTACAAATTTTGACAGTTCTAAGCGTAATTTACTGAAAGTAAAGTCGTAGTCTGGTCTGTGAATCTCACCCTTAGAACTGTCAAAACACATACTGTACTGACATTTCTAACCATACTTTGCTCAAAGTAAAGTCTTTTCTTTTATTTGAACTGGCAACAACCAACTTTTGGGTTACTCTGCCAACATCTGTTGTTTTCAGAGGCACTATGATAACATTTATAATGTCCGATTGAGGTCTGCCTGGTGCATAAGATATTCTGTTCTTATAATTATTTTGAGTACTTTACTCAAAGCAAAGTCATAGTGCGTTCTGGGTATCTCACAATTAGAACAAGATTCACATACCTCACTTCGACTTTCCTTTGACTCGGACTCGAACTTTCAATATTTCTTTCACAGATGAGTTAAATTTTAATTTAACTTCACTCTATGTATTCCTACTTAATAATGGTGTTCTTTCCAAAGTAAAGTTAGAGTTTTGACACGTCTGTAAGCCAAAATAATAGTTGAAAGTTAAACTCAAAGTAGTGCGGTCTGCGAACCTTATATCGTAATGAGTAAACAAAATTATAATTCAGGACAAAGAGCAGCGGTCCCTGGAGACGGGCACGGCGCGGGAGCTGCTCGGCGTGCTGCTGCCGCGCTGGCAGCTGCGCGCCCCCCTCGCGCAGTTCCTGGCCCGCGACGCGCGGTACCGCGTCGTCAACCGCGACCAGTGGTGCAACATCCTCGAGTTCAGCCGCACCGTGGACCACCACCTCACCACCTACGACGCGGACGGCGCGTGTGAGTGTCTCTGTAGGCTGCAGTCTGTACAGGCCGCGACCAGTGGTGCAACATCCTCGAGTTCAGCCGCACCGTGGACCACCACCTCACCACCTACGACGCGGACGGCGCGTGTGTCTCTGTTGTAGTCTGTACAGGCCGCGACCAGTGGTGCAACATGCTCGAGTTCAGCCGCACCGTGGACCACCACCTCACCACCTACGACGCGGACGGCGCGTGTGAGTGTCTCTGTAGGCTGTAGTCTGTAGAGGCCGCGTCGTCGACCGCGACCAGTGGTCCGTTATTTTAATCGCTCGCACCAGCATCTGTAGGCCATACAAATATTTATCCCGGTATATTGAACCCGTGAACCTCGCTTCATACAATCGTCGCACACCATTGGATGAACTGGCTCGTCAGATGTTTTTAACTGTTTGTTTCTGTATGCAGGGCCGGTGATGCTGGACGAGTTCGTGGAGTGGCTGCGGGCCGAGCGCGCCAACGCCAACGCCAACACCGCTAACTGCGACGCCAACATGCTGCCCAGCTGAGACATACACCGCACCGGTCAGTGTACTTCATACAGTTCGGGGAGTGGCTGCGGGCAGAGCGCGCCAACGCCAACGCCGCCAACTGCGACGCCAACATGCTGCCCAGCTGAGACATACACCGCACCGGTCAGTGTACTTCATACAGTTCGGGGAGTGGCTGCGGGCCGAGCGCGCCAACGCCAACGCCAACACCGCTAACTGCGACGCCAACATGCTGCCCAGCTGAGACATACACCGCACCGGTCAGTGTACTTCATACAGTTCGGGGAGTGGCTGCGGGCAGAGCGCGCCAACGCCAACGCCGCCAACTGCGACGCCAACATGCTGCCCAGCTGAGACATACACCGCACCGGTCAGTGTACTTCATACAGTTCGGGGAGTGGCTGCGGGCAGAGCGCGCCAACGCCAACGCCACCGCCAACGCCGCCAACTGCGACGCCAACATGCTGCCCAGCTGAGACATACACCGCACCGGTCAGTGTACTTCATACAGTTCGGGGAGTGGCTGCGGGCAGAGCGCGTCAACGCCAACGCCACCGCCAACGCCGCCAACTGCGACGCCAACATGCTGCCCAGCTGAGACATACACCGCACCGGTCAGTGTACTTCATACAGTTCGGGGAGTGGCTGCGGGCCGAGCGCGCCAACGCCAACGTCACCGCCAACTGCGACGCCAACATGCTGCCCAGCTGAGACATACACCGCACCGGTCAGTATACTTCATACAGTTCGGGGAGTGGCTGCGGGCCGAGCGCGCCAACGCCAACGCCACCGCCAACTGCGACGCCAACATGCTGCCCAGCTGAGACATACACCGCACCGGTCAGTATACTTCATACAGTTCGGGGAGTGGCTGCGGGCCGAGCGCGCCAACGCCAACGCCACCGCCAACTGCGACGCCAACATGCTGCCCAGCTGAGACATACACCGCACCGGTCAGTGTATCTCATACAGTTCGGGGAGTGGCTGCGGGCAGAGCGCGCCAACGCCAACGCCACCGCCAACGCCGCCAACTGCGACGCCAACATGCTGCCCAGCTGAGACATACACCGCACCGGTCAGTGTACTTCATACAGTTCGGGGAGTGGCTGCGGGCCGAGCGCGCCAACGCCAACGCCACCGCCAACTGCGACGCCAACATGCTGCCCAGCTGAGACATACACCGCACCGGTCAGTGTATCTCATACAGTTCGGGGAGTGGCTGCGGGCAGAGCGCGCCAACGCCAACGCCACCGCCAACGCCGCCAACTGCGACGCCAACATGCTGCCCAGCTGAGACATACACCGCACCGGTCAGTGTACTTCATACAGTTCGGGGAGTGGCTGCGGGCAGAGCGCGCCAACGCCAACGCCGCCAACTGCGACGCCAACATTCTGCCCAGCTGAGACATACACCGCACCGGTCAGTATACTTCATACAGTTCGGGGAGTGGCTGCGGGCCGAGCGCGCCAACGCCAACGCCACCGCCAACACCGCCAACTGCGACGCCAACATGCTGCCCAGCTGAGACATACACCGCACCGGTCAGTATACTTCATACAGTTCGGGGAGTGGCTGCGGGCCGAGCGCGCCAACGCCAACGCCACCGCCAACACCGCCAACTGCGACGCCAACATGCTGCCCAGCTGAGACATACACCGCACCGGTCAGTATACTTCATACAGTTCGGGGAGTGGCTGCGGGCCGAGCGCGCCAACGCCAACGCCACCGCCAACACCGCCAACTGCGACGCCAACATGCTGCCCAGCTGAGACATACACCGCACCGGTCAGTATACTTCATACAGTTCGGGGAGTGGCTGCGGGCCGAGCGCCCAACCTCCTCCCCTTTTATGGGCGACGGTTGGTATTCTCTACGTGCTACGTGCTACGCACACAGGTGCACGTGTAAATACACGTCACTGATTGATGTCTGTGTAATAGAGACTAAATTAAGCGTTTGTATGGAATTTTGGCGCAGTGTCCGCGGTGTGCCGTTGTGTTTATCCTAAACGCTACACGAGACGTTTCAGAAATAGATGCGAGGTAGCTGCAATATTTTTAAAGGTAACACTACATCTATGATTTTTTTAAGCTATTGCATAGCTTTTATCACGGGCTTTGAGCGCAGCGACCGTATTAATAAATTCCGTTACGAAAATAAAACCTCATCCCACATCTCCTACTCCGCCTGCCATGTATGATGTATTGCGTAGAATACATGAACTAGCATTTCGCACACATATAAATGAAAAAAAATTAACAATTTATATACCTAATATTTGTCATATCAAGAAACAGACGAATGGCAAAATACGGTGAATGCTGTAGTGACACCGGTGTCTTTTTTTATACATAATTATTTTTTGGCTTCTCTTAAGCGATTCTTGTAATCCCAAATCTATACAAATAAATAAAATTGGAGTGTCTGTTTGTAATATTAAATTAACCGCTTTATACTAAATGCATATGTGTGTATACACGATACATATGCCAAAACAACATTTTTTACAATTTTTGTCTGTCTGTCTGTCTGTCCGTCTGTTTGGCGGGGTGTTATGATGTCCATAGGGTTGCTATTTGAATGGTCGGGACGTCGAGAATTAGCGAACAAATGAAACACGGGTTTATTAGACAAGGTCTGTAATGCAACTGTTGTCATAAAATACATTCACACACACACACACACACACAGCGGTTACGCGTGCAAACAAACCCAACACGGGGCTAAACTTGGGAACGGCTGGACCTATTTTGACGGGACTTTCACTGGCAGATAGCTGATGTGGTAAGGAGTAAGTTAGGCTACTTTTATCTCCATACATCCATACATACATACATACCTACATACAAATAAATAGAATTTGAGTGTCTCCGATTTTGACGGGACTTTCACTGGCAGATAGGTGATGTAATAAGGAGTTACTTAGGTTACTTTTATACTAGCTGCGCCCACGACTTCGTCCGGGTAGATACTGAATAATCATATTTTTTCTCACGTTGACGAAGTCGCGGGCACGGCTAGTTATAAATAAACCTCCTAAGAGTCTTAGAAATCGGCGTGTATGTATGAAGAGAATTTTGAGTGTAGAAGATACACGGGAGGTGTGTCAGGACCGGGATATCTGGCGCTCCACGCTCGCTGCCTAGCCCGTAAGGGACTTGGCGTGAAGATACATACATGAATAAACTTTTTGACTTTGATATATTTGTCCCCAGCCAAGGTATCGAGCGTCGCGACCGAGCGGCGCCGGCGCATCTGATTGTAAATCCAACTGTATATTACCTACTTATTGATTTTAGATGTATCTATGTATAATAAGATATCGCCATCCGTTCGCTAATCGGGTTGGATTTTGTTTGGTTTTATGTTTTCGGCTGATTTCGTAGCTTACTGGTGAATATAAGATAAATAAATTTTGTGATTTGATATATTTTTGTAATTTAAAAATAACACATACCCGTGTCTCCGGAAAATGATAAGCTAAAGATGGCAACCTCCATTCGTCAGTAGTATTTTTTTCTTTCCGAGGTCCTTATAAAAGGTTGCGAGTCTATTGAACATAAATTATATTCTTTGGACATACTTCCAAAAATGCTACAATTGTTCTCAATATATTATGGTAAATTGTTCTTTATTCGGAAGACTAACCCTACTATCGATAAGGTACCAAGACCGCTTTTAATTCATAATTTTAGCCGAAAGACGTCCACTGGTGGACCAAAGCCTCCCCATAAAAAGGAATATGCCCTAATCGCCACGCTTGCAGCAGTAGTTTTATTGCACTTACTACCGCCCGATTGGAATGGTTTGACCACCATTGTTCGGTTGACTGACTGCACTCGTGGAAGAATTATCTTCCAGTAGAAAAAAAAATTCTTCCGCTAGTGGGCGGGGTCGTCACGTCCCGATGCCAGAAGCTTTTAATTAAATCTATCAAATATCAGTAATTTAAGAAATTGGCTGTTAATATTGTTTGGTTTCGCTCGAGAAACACTACTACATGGTCATATTAGCTTTAAGTAGACTAAAATTAAAAATATACTCTGATTACATTAATCTCTTTATCGTGTTTTGGTTATTTTTTTCTGTTCCTAATAATTATAATCTGGCAAATAATAACATGTTTTATGGTTCGATAGATTTTTATATATGTGTGACGTCGTTATATTTTTCTCTTGGGTAAAAAAAAGCAGCAGAAATTATACCACCAATAATTATAGTTTGTTAAAATTGTTACTTGATTTTTAATTCTCCATTTTATGGTTATTATTGCAGTTCAAGACAACTTAAAATTGCAGCAAAATAATTCCTCCTCTGTTTTAATTTAATGCGAATTGTATGTAATTTAATTTTTGTGAATCGTATGTAATTTCATTCTAATTTATCATTTAAATAAATTGATCACCTAACATTGTATAAAATCTATTTGTTTTTACTTTTCTTATACCCTCGTAAAGGTAACAAGTAATGACACAAATCAAAAAGTCGAACACGAAAATAATGTCAGACTACCCGCAATTTTTTTTTTACACATTATTTAATTGTTTATTAATTCACATCGCTGCTTGTTCTTCCTCCCGGATGATTTTTTTTTTCGTGAAACGTTTTTAACTATTTGTCATTTTTATTTTAGTGCGTATTGCGAAAGTAATTATTCGATCGATCATTAGAATTGAACTATGCCTGAATACGTAACGCAATATTTATCTTGACCATGACGTTATCAGATACATGTAAAAATTATATAAGCTCGTAATCACGTTAGTCTATCTTTTTATTCGGAAAAATAACCGTATTTAGACAAAATCCAATCCGGTGAGCGTTACAATCGCTTCGAGATACAGATGTATTACATTTTTTAATTACTTTTTATTGTGACTCTAAAACGGACTGTACATTCGTGGCTATATGGTAGCCAGCAGATCAACTCTGAAATGATTCTTTATCTCTTTCTCTGAAATGATGATCTATAACGTTATTAATTTAAAACAACACTATTGTGCTGATTTGTAATTGTCAAGGGTCAGAACGAAGGGTGAGATTCACAGACCGCACATCGGCTACATTCAGCAAAGTATGGTTAGATACTGTCAGTAAAGTATTAGTTTTGATAGCGTATCTGAACGTACTTTGCTGAAAGTAAAGTCGTAGTACGTTTTCACTATTTTAGTTCGTTTATTTTTTTCGTTACTTGCACGTCAATATCGACCATATTGCTACCGAAATATGGTCCGTTTTGAAGCATCATTACAATATATAATATACATTGCTCCGAAAGTACGCATTCTCAAATACTCTGGAATGTATGGACGAACTAATTTTAATCTGAAATACAACTGCTGTTAGGTATCCTTATGAGAGCTTAATTTTCCCTAAAGAGGAATACAAACTCTGAAAAGTTATAATCTCTCATCTTATTATGTACCTATCGGTTAATATTTAAATGGGGTAATAACGATAGTATGTAGGCGAATTATAGTATCGGTTCATAATTTATTCTTTCGATTTTTTGTTTATATTTCACATGGCAACATTCATGCCTTTGACAGCATTTGTATTGCGGACTGTATCTTTGTTTCGTTAGATAATTTTATAATTTTTGCCCACCGAAACGAATGTTATGTTGTTCCGATGAAGTACTACTATCGAATTTTTAAACAACACTGCAAGTTGCACCCAGTCTGTTATTTAATGAACAACGCATCACCTAGTGTGCAGATGTACCAATGAAAAACAATATGTACTGAATGAAATCATAAGTCAGTGTCTCGAACATCTATCTCTGTAAAATGGAACAGAGTTTCTATTCTATATGTTTTCTTTTCTATAATAGTGATGCCACGAATATTCGGCGTATTAATACCCAATAGTAATAGTGCAGTTTCATTAGTGTTTATCTTCTTACGAAGGCGAAGTGGAGAAGAATCGTCATCAGTACAACTTGAATCGTCACAACTCATTTTGTGAAGCTTTTGTCAACCAAAAATTATGTGTGATGAAATGGATGTGAGTACGAACTATGAGTAACACAATATGACGTAATATTTAACAAATATAGCGTGTCTCTCGTAAGAACTACCTCCCAAAAAAATTATTATATTCGGTATCCTGCGAAATCACTTCGTGATATCACTATTCTATATCTATTCACTCAACGGTTTATATGTTTTTGTAAAAGCAAAATACGTCACTGACCTTTTTGTCTTTTATATCTTATGTACTATGTTAAGAATAAATATGACTGTTATTTCATTTATTTAAACAATCACTGGCTTTGTTTACATTTCCTTGCTGCATCTAATTGATTTTGAGCAAAAATATAGCCACCGTCACATAAATAATTCAAGCATTTGAAACTAAAAAACATTTATGCGGCTATACATTTTAAAACAACATAATTAGCGGTAAGGTTAAGTCGACAGTAAAATAACTGTTCTCGAGTTCCATAGCCCTCTCAAAATCGCAATGTAGTAGGGAACTGGCCGCTTGATCGCATGGACAATGGACGCCTTATTCGGGTTGTAATAAAAGCTATATTTGATTGATATTAGATAATGCAAGATTCTACCTGAATTATTTATGTGAATGAGAAATGGTACGAGAATTAAAGTATGCTTTGATTGTCCGTCAAAATTCACTAGATACGGCGTTGGGTTCTATTCTACGAATAATAATGTATGGAAACTCTCAATCATTGCTTCCATTTACAGAAACAAATTTAACTGCAAGCATAACAAACACTCACACCTTGAACATAGACAATACTGGCATTGGATTAGTCGCGACAAGGTCATTTCGCCGAGCGGCAAAGAAACGACCAATAGCCTAACACGCTGCGGTGTGTCCCATTTACGTCCCGCCCACGGTGCGTCTTTATGTGGAATCATTTTTTTCGGCTTTATTCCACTTCTTCTCATTATTATTCGTAGAATATAATTTGTTTTAAATATATCTAAATCGAAGATTCATATGTGTAAAGATAATTACTATTTAAATGTGTACCTACCGTAACATGAGGTAGAAAAGAATATTGAATTGTCGAGCTTGTTATGAATTCTTTATTAGACACGGTGTTATAAGTTTGTCATTTGTACGAATTTTGTTAGAACAATTCGAATAAATTATTATTTTCATATTTTTGTTCATCTTTGTATTTAAATTATTCAAAAATACTATATACCAAATATTCTGATTTGGTCATTCCATTTTCAAATTTTTTTTACTGAGTGAAGGGTGCAAAGTGCTTTAAAAAAAATAGACAATTTCCACGTTGGGCCCGCACTTTGTGCACTATATCAAAAGATAGAGAAACACGTAGAATCAGCAAAAAATAATTTGAATCGTTGTTGTTTTGTCGGCAATATTTATTATAATATGTATGTAATTTTTATATGACAACAATATGTTACCATATTGCTACTATAACATTCTTGTTTTTGAAATAAACTTACGAAAATCAATTGAAGTTATAATCGTTTATTATATTTGAATTTGAATAGCTGAAAATTATTTATTTTATGCTTCTTCTCTCAATAAAGCGTACAAGGTGCAGACCCAACCTCCATACATACGTCTCCTTTCACTGAAAATCATAGTTGAAAAATATACAGTAATCTGTTTGAACTAAGATATTATGGGGTGCAATTTAAAACTTCATATTCCTATGCGGCTTCGAAATGTCGCCAACCACAGAGACTTTTCTTTATCAAAACTAATTTATGCAATCTCAGTTAGCCAAAATGACTAAAATTTTATTTATTTTCATACATAAAACACTCCCTATCCCATGTGTCATACACATACGTGAGTACACTTGCATTATGAAAACTAATGAACGTTTTGTCTGTAGTAGAAGCAAGTTATTGTGAGCTGTGTATTGCATAGCATACACTTGAACATCACTATTTCCTTTTTTGTCGTCGAACTGCGATTTAAAATTGTATGAAAAAACAATCTACAGGTATAATATTGAAATGGAAATTATTATTTATTGGTTTTTTAACTTCGTTATGTTTTATTTTTTTATTATAAACATTTGTAATGTTGAGTGGAACAGAATATAAAATTCTATGACTCTACATTTTTTATTGTTCAGATTCTGTAAGAACATGCATTGTATGTATTGTATGCCGTTGTTAACAGTCAACCATAACTAGATTTCAAATAAATATATACCTATAAAACACTGACTGCGACATTTAGTTTTGTTTTGATTGCTATCCTAAAGATGTTGACGTTCACTTAGATGCGGTTTATAAAGTTCCAGTTAGAGCCGGAAAGGGTTCATTATATCATATTTTCTAAAATATGCAAAAGGTCTTCCTATGAATAAGTAATGATCTAGAAGTGTAATCATTCATAAAAGTGGCAATACGACTTTGACAACTAACGATACCTAGTTATTGGTAGTCTTCTGTATAATTACTTATTCGTAGGTGTCTACTTCCGCGTGACTACATGCAGTCTAAATCTGTTGAATAGTTACCTCTATCAAACCGTAATAGTCCGTTTCTATTAAAGTCTTCAAGGAACGGCTGATAAGTTGTATTTTCCTTAATAAACCTCATTATTTATCATTCAACTAATCCTATATTTCATCGTGGTGAAAACGGGAGATTTTTTATAAATTGAATTTTAATATAACAAAGATTTGCTTGTTGTTCGTTGACGTTAAAAGCTTGTAAACGTTTAGGAAATATAAATCCATCTATTTCGACTAGACCACGCGCCATTTTCTACATCGATGGATATTATTCAAAATTAATTCACAAAATGTGTCACTAACCAATACAAATTGTTTTAGAATACAATGACTGTCTCAATGAATAGTTTTATGTTTAATTTAAAATTATCATAATCCGGCTCGAAGGACCAACTCGAGCCAAACTTAAAATTGATTCTCTCTTTTGTGATTGGTTGTAAATAAGTGTAAGCAATATAATTTTGACAATAATGTTGGTAATATGATGGTGTGATATAGGAAGTTTGTGCGACAAAAGGAGAATTATTTTCAATATTATTGCTGGTCCTACTCATTGGTACAGTCATTGTTAAGTAATTTATAAAAGATACATGTTGTTTAATCCAATTTTGTTTTAGTGTAATTTTTGTATTCGTACTAGATTTATTTATTTTGAGTGATTTTTGGCGAATGCACAAAACTAGATTTTTGTTCCATATCTCGATAATCTCTAGTTGAATTTATTGGGTGTAATTTTTATTATTATTCATATATTTAACTGACCCGAGTTTAATACGAATATTAATCCATTTTATTTCAGCACTATAAAATATTTTTGTTTCTATTTAAACTGTAAAAAGCTGGGTTTGCGCCTCGTTGGCATTATAATAGGTTATTTCATTTGTATCTATATATTTTAATTTCAAAATAACTGTACACATAAAGACATGGGTTTAATATTTTTAATGCACAATCACATTAATTATCTAAACAGCTAATCATCTAAAGGACTTTTGTAGTTAGTAATTTTGCTGCAAATGCTATAATTTGTTGTATTTCAAGCACCTACTTATCTTTGCTAACGTTTTATAGGAATCACCTTAAAGTTGTACCAAATGCACTAGATAATTAATTTTATTGTAGTTAGAAAAAGCATTGAGTGCCAGATAGCTTTATATTCTTACGGACATACGGTATATTTATACGTGTATACCTACGTAATACTGTCTGAGACAATTTGTATAGACAGACAATAAAATCTGTTTTAACAAGGTATTTTTTAATTTACTTAGTTTAAAATGAAAAAAAAAAACGTAAGATTTGAAGTGATATGTGAGAGTGACAGACAGTCAAAAGAATTACTTCGATAGTTGAAAATGGTTGCAATGCCCGGGAGACCAAGATTGAATTGTCTTGACCAAATTAATCAGACATTTTTCAAAGATTCTCGTAGTACCTACAGTACTCGAGTCGCCAAAATGAGTAATGAATACAGAAGAAAGAAGAGGTCAGAGATTTCGGGACCAATAGAGATATTT
Source organism: Macrosoma leucophasiata (assembly GCA_036365455.1). Taxonomy (NCBI): domain Eukaryota; kingdom Metazoa; phylum Arthropoda; class Insecta; order Lepidoptera; family Hedylidae; genus Macrosoma; species Macrosoma leucophasiata. Next base: position 20,238,746 of record JAWQUS010000003.1, on the reverse strand, counting down.
GGCACTCCACGCCCTCTGCCTACCCCGTAAGGGAGCTGATGTTAAAATATACATGCACAGTTTGCACTATGTTAATTTGATGTGAATGAAATGCCACGTCTTTATGTGTCAGACTAAAGAAACACTAAAGTGTATCACTGATATTGATTTGTATTCAACGATCAAATGCGACTGATATTGAGAGCGCTTTTGCTATGTCCGTTTTGAATTCTGAGACTAATTTGCATTTTTGTATTTACTATCGGCTTTGGAACTAGCGAGCGGTAAAACTATACATTTCGTTCTCTTATATTTGTTCATCAAAGTCGCTCAGATAAGGGCACAAAAATACACGTAGCAGCTAGTTTCTTTTTATGGAAATAGAATAGAACCACACGTGTCGGTTATACCACCTTATTATAAGCCTTGATATGCTGTATAGAACTATCTATCTACTGAAAATACGTCAAACCTAAGATCTGCTTCTATTCATATTTAATATAACTCGCATGCTTATTTATCGTTCGGTCTGTCTTTTTTATTTCTAATAGCTCCAAGAAGGGATATATTAGTAAGGGTAAAAGCGACTTCTTTACGATATTTAATAAACTGCAAAGTTTAATATATCGGTTGCCTAACTAGCATAGTGTGGCAATAGATGGCGCTACTGCCACCATAAGGCAATGCAATAAATGTGAAGGAAAGATTTGACGAATCGGGCAGGACTTCGGTAGCTCAGTTGGAAGAGCGGCTGGACTAGATTCCCAGTGGCCGCGAGTTCGAGTCTCGCCTGAAGTCAAATTTTTCGTTCCATTTTTCTTAAATAAAAAATGACTCCAAGAAGTTTTGAATATTATTATAAGATACTAGCTGACCCGGAAATAAAGTGTCAAAGGTTTGATAGATACGGACCATACGGACTACCTATTTGTATGAAGAAATGATATTGTGGTTTTTACTATTTCCCTTCAATTTCTTCATATTTTCTTACGTTTTAAACCTTCCCTGAACTTTCAAAAAAATTCATTCAAAACCAAAATTAGCCAGAGTTTTTGCGAGACTTACGAACAGCAATACATTTTTATATATATAGACAAAATTGTTTAAAAATCCATGTTATTTTTGCACTCATAGTTCCAAAACCGACAGGAACCAACGCTCTGAATAAAGTTCCATAGACTAGGTCTCGCTCTAGTCTAACACTAGGATTAGGTGTAGATATGGTTTTATATAAGACATGTAGGTAGTATATTCAAATTCTCTATGATTGTAACAAATACAATACGTTTCTCTGTAAAAAGAACGTGAGTATACAAAAGTAATATTGTGGTCTGCTAAGTATAATAAGCATAAATTGCATTCTGTGTAAAATGAAAATCATGAAAACTGCCCAGAATCAGGAAAAAAATGAAAATGATTTTATGATCTAAAAGTTAATACAATCTATACAAATAAATTAAATTGGAATGTCTATTTGTAATATAAAAACAACCGCTTTTTACAAAATGCATATGTATGTATACATGGTACATATACCAAAACAACATTTTTTACAATTCTTGTCTGTCTGTTTGTTCCCGCTAATCTCGGGAACGGCTGGACCGATTTCGACGGGACTTTCACTGGCAGATAGCTTATGTAATAAGGAGTAACTTAGGCTACTTTTATACTAGCTGCGCCCACGACTTCGTCTAGGTAGATACTGAACATTCATAAATTCTCACGCGGACGAAGTCGCGAGCACAGCTAGTAAGAAATAAATGTTGATACGCTCGTCCATAGAAAAATCTAACAATCAATTCTTTTGCTTTGTCCGGAATTGTTTGATTTTGGTTTCACAAAGAATGCAACTTGTTCTTTTTGTTCTCAGCTGGACAGAATTATCAAAACGTTTAGGCCCCTTACCAAATGTCATTGCAAGAGGAGTAAATAAATCATTTGAAAATTGATTTGATGTTTTCTTTGATTCTGCCATGAGTTTATTTTACATTAATTTAAAACAATTCATTACATGCAGCCAAGGGCTACGTCAGCCGACGATATAGAGGGGGGGGGGGGTAGTTTGGCTATAGGAGAGTGTAAGGGTTGGTTCTAAGTGTGTAAACACTATGCCGAAGCTACGCGACGGAAGTTCGGCGGCTGATTTTACGTTCGTATTCGGCTGAGACACACTATAAGTGCCGAACTTACGCGGCAGAACTTCAGTTCAGTATGATGTGTGTCGGCATTTTGTGTGAATTCAGCAATCGAACCGAAGTTGGTCGTAACGTCCGACCGAAGTCACGCTGTACGCTATAACGCAGCGTATTTTTTTTTAATGTAATGTAAGTGGCAAACAAGCGTGCAGTTCACATTGATGTTAAGTGATGACTGCAGCCTATACACACTTACACAAAGACCAAGGTCAAAATGCAGATGCGTTATGCCTCTGTACCGGAAATTACAGGCCAGTACATTACCATCTGAACGGAACACGATAGTACTGAACACTACTATTTAGCGGCAAGTATATTAGGTAAGCGGTGGTGCCTACGCCCGCTAGCTCCATCACTGGAGCTGTACCACCAGTAAATATACATAAAGGTACTTATGGCACAAGTCAGTCTTCACTGTAAATTGCGTTTTTTATCTTTAGGCAGGGCCAGCTGCCCTTCCTGCCACCCCCTGGCGACGCCCATGCATACAGCCACTACAGTTAAAATTGTTTTACTTTGACAAATTATGGGGCCATGCATCTACGTGAATTGACAACATTTCATATTTTTTACCTACATGTTTTATTACATTATTCAAAAGTTAATCCAAAACTAGGGCACCCGTGTTTTACAATTTTTCGATATTTTGTACTTTTCATTCATAATTTCTACTTTGAAAGTAAGTGTATTCTAAAAAGACGTATGCGCCTTATGACGTCACACATACGGTGGAATGGCGATAGAACCATTGCCTTGTGCCGTGACCCTAAAAAAATTGTAGATCTCACTGTCTTGTCGTTGTCAGCTTGTCAAACTCGATGTAGGGCTTCTTTTTATTTTAAAAATATTAGTACCAATGTTCGTTATATCGAAAAAACGATGTATCAATATAATTTTTAAGAAAATCTTTGACCCTGCGTGTCGTCGATTAATCTCTTCCTTGATCCAACTACAAAATTATAAAAAGACGATCGAGCAAAAAAAACACAGCGTAGCTTCTCAAAATATCGAATGTATAAATCTACATTTTAATTAGTTTTTAATATCGACCTATCGAAAAAATATCAATATTATATCAATAGCCTCAGGGCTAAGTCGTTGTTTAGAACTTTAAAACTTGTTTTTTTTTTTAATAAATAAGTTCGTAGCAGCTTTTTATGTACTTCGTAGTAGGGATGGCGATTCCATTTCTGATTTGTGAAGTGTCTGAAGTGTCCAAAATCCATCCACGATTAAATCGACATTGAAATAATCTATCTTCGATTATCGATCAATTTTTGATTTGGGCTATGTAATACTAAATTTCAAGGAAAACAGACGACCAAAAAATAAAGCAACTCAACAGTGTTCAATGCTGGTATAATGCTTCCTATACTCACGTTTAAACGTTAAATCTTATGATCTGTATGTTTCCTATGTCCCTATATGAATTAACCAAAAAGATCGATCTTCGATTTTCCAGGGTATAGTATCGATTCACTAGATCAATCCAGTACTGTGGATCGAGTTAAATAAATTATAATAATTATTTAAATAAGAATCGATTTTTTTGGGTCCTAAGGATCGCTTTCCCGATTAATCGATCTCGAGAGGTCTCGGTTCACCAACTTTGACATTGACGTATCCGTATCAATTTGACACATCTTGTCACAGAGTATGTAACAATAATGTTTTCATCTAAAGATAAGCAATGGTAACTACTTCATTCCACCATATAAGTGACGTCATCACATGTTTTTCCGTTTTATTTTTTTTTTTCACAGAAATTAAGAAATAAAAAAATACAAAAAATATATATTTGAACTCCAAAAAATAAAGAAACGATATTTTTCTTTTAGGGTCGTGTCAAAGGAGATGTTGCAATAATGTATGTAACTCCGGCCATTTATTGTACACAATATCATTAAACAGGCAAAATCAATATAAAAACGTTTTTACTGCATATTTTCACTTATTTAGCTTTGTTTGCAGTTACAAAACATTATTTGCAGTTAGAATTGCAACTTAAAACCAACATGGCGAATATGGCGGACGATGTCATTTTGACATTTTCATTTTTTAAATTGTTTTTTGATTATCTAGTACTTGGAGAAAAAAATATTTTATAAATACTATCGAAATCGATTGATACCAAGCGTTGGCTGTATCGCCGCCGTGTTGAACATGGTTGAAAATGATAAAATCGTTTGAATTAAATGTGGTGGTAACTCTAAAATATATTAAATTAATTGTATTTTTGTCGGATTCTGCTATAATTTATCCATTTTTTGAGGACATGTACCAACCAGGGCCGAGCTCGCAACATCTCCTTTGAAATGTTGTCAATTCTCGTAGAAAATAGAATAAAAACAAAATTATACTTAAATAAAACTATATTGAATCATTTACAATATCTATCAGCTTTCATCTTGCTGCGACGATCGAGTAACGTCTCATGCAGGTTGCCTTCATTCTTGGCGCGTTTCAACTCTGATACGCCGCCGTCGTTCAATCGTAATCTCTTGTCTTGGAATTTCTGGAACTTTCTCCTGAAGATTAAAAAATAATATTGATTTGAGTCACAAATATTAAATTATAAGTAAGAATAGACGAAAATCCTCTAACTTATAATTACACTAACTTAGCTCTTACATGGACGACATCATCCACGCGTAGCTCAATCAATCTCTGAAACAGTCGCCGCACTAAATAAAGATTTTCAGTTAGTCACAAGACTAAGTGTGCCACTAAGTTTTTTTTTTATGTAATGGAAGTGGCAAACAAGCATGCAGCTCACATCGATGTTAAGTGATGACTGCCGCCTTTAGACACATTAACAACCACACAAAGACCAAGGTCAAAATGCAGATGCGTTACCACTCCTGAGGCCTAAGGTGTTATGCCTCTGTGCAGGAAATCACAGGGCCACAGAGTCCCCGCCACTGTGTTCAATACAATAACGGTAAGGTTTTCAAGGTCATTTCGATCAACTTACACGTAATTGACTTCAACTTCAGCCAGATCACCCTGTTCTTCATCGGGCACCACGACCTTGTTGGTCTCTCGTTCGCGATTGCTGCGGATGTTGCAGAACTCGTTGCTGCCGGCGCTCGCGCTCGCCGTCACCACCGAGTCGTCTTCCGGATTCACTGACATGAACTTGCTCAACGAACTGAGGATTGCTGTTTTGCCTATTAAAATTGTAGGGTTGATTTGGTAAATATATATATTATTCTAAACCCAGAGGTTGAAATAGTGGTGGATATTGTTTCAATGGCATTTCTAAACAGTGTTGATAAATAAATAAGGGTAATAATTTATAGAGTAGTCTATCTTAATTTTACACCCAAGTGTTCACACCCAAAATGTTTATACCCAAGTATTCCCAACTTTAGACACATGTTAACATGAGTTTGGTCAACTAAATTGTCAAACAAAAAAGCAGAATTGTCTACAAATCTTGAAATGCAAAGTACATTGTCGACGTTTACGCCGATGCCACCACTGATAATAAGTAAAGTTTTAAAAAATCATATTCATGCAATTTTAGGCTACAAAACAACAGTGCTGCATTGCTATATTAGCAATAACATCTATCATTCAAAAATATGATTGGCATACCTTCCTGCCACACCGGCTCCCATTGCTCCATAGGTCCAACAGCATCTGACCGCCCAATCACCACTCCATCCTTCGACACACCCAGATACTTCCCGTATCCAGACTTAAGGGCAAACTTGGTTTCACCAGCTGGAAACGCTGTGAAAATCTCTTCCGGCGATGGTCCTTCCCCTTCACCATGTGGTGCTCCAATAGTAAATAGACCATTGTCTAAAGCCGATATATAAGAGTTTGTTCCAAATTCAATTGATATTGAACCCGTCAGATCTTCCACCTTTTCCACTCGCCACCAGCCTCCATGTTTGATACAATCCTCGTCCACCTTAGAATCATCTGTTTTGTCTTTCTTCTTGTGTTTCCTTTTCTTTGCTCTTTAAATAAAACATTTGAAATGACATTACATGTGATGCATTATTAATTACTTACAATTACACTTGGCATGAAGATGCATATATACAATTACTCAGATAGCATCTGTCTGCACAGAGGCTACGTGGCAATCTTAGGCAAAAGTGGCAAGAATGGAAATACATCATTCAGATCTCTAGTCTTCAAGTGAAGTTACAGCCTTTCAAATATAGTACATATTTGAAAGGCCGTACTTAACTTTCACTTACTATCAATATTTTTTACTGGTGATAGAACTTCAGTGACCGAGCTCACGGGTGTAGGCACCACTGCATTACCTAATATACTTGCCGCTAAATGGTAGTGTTAAGCACTATGGTGTTCCGGTCAGGTGGTAATGTATGGCCCTGTAATTTTTGGCACAGAGGCATAACACCTTAGGCCTCAGGAGTGGTAATGCATCTGCATTTTGACCTTGGTTTTTGTGTAAGTGTCTATAGGCTGCAGTCATCACTTAACATCAATGTGAACTGCATGCTTGTTTGCCACTTCCATTACATTAAAAAATATATGAATGCAATTTTTTTTTGTCAGTTACATATAAGAACTAAGTCCCAAGAGCAAATTTGAAACAAGATAATGGATGCAAACATAGATTGACAATTGAATAAATTGTTTTATATTATTTCGCATTAACACATGCTTGTGAAATATATTTTATTTTTAAAGAAAAATAGCATAGTTGGTAATAGATGGCGCTGCTGCTACCATAAAGCAATGCAATAGATGTGAAGGAAAGATTTGACAAATCGGGCAGGGCTTCAGTAGCTCAATTGGAAGAGCGGCTGGACTAGATTCCCAGTAGGTCGCGAGTTCTAATCTCGCCTGAAGTCAATTTTTTCTTTCCATTTTTCTTTAAAAAATTGAATAAATGTGATTGAAATATATATTTGTTTGAATTTCAACTTTTCATTGAATTCATTTGGATTGAATTTCATTTGGAAGCGGTCATGACCTGTAATCTCCCCTCTGTTAAAAATAGCACTGGCGATCATTACCTTTATACTTATCATTGATACAAAACAATAAATCTCATGTTTCTGATAACATGAATGGCTAGAAATGATATACATGCCAGCAATAATAGTAACCATGACCAAATAGGTCGAGTTCTGTCTGATGGTGGGGTCAAATGTCTTAGGAATCGGCGTGCATGTATGAAGAGAATGATGAAGGTAGACGAGGCACGAGAGGTTTGTCTGAACCGGGATATCTGGCGCTCTACACTCTCTGCCTACCCCGTCAGGGACCTGGCGTGAAGATACAATAATAGTAACAGTAATAGCATACCTAGTAGTAGTATTTATCACTAACTTAATAACGATTGTCAAAATAGTTATTTAGCAATTTCATGGGTATGTGCTGCCTAAGTATTTAAATGGACATGAACTTGAACATGAATGGATCATCATAATAGTATGTGAAGTGCGCTGCGGTACGGGCCTACTTGCCCGGGCTATCTGTCTGTCTATAATCTGCCCTCGCTTCGACGAAGGCGTGATCATACAAAAGGTTGGTTGTCGTGTGCGCAAGGAATCACCGGGGAGTTTATTATAATTTTATATAGGTATTTTTTTATTTAAATAGTTGCAAGCAATGGTTACTGCTACGTTGAAGTGCCGGGTTTAATACCCGGATCAAGCAGAGGAGTGCATGCCATTCTGCCATTGGGATTTATCTTCTACTTTCGAAGAATTCCCAGAATTTGTTAATTTGCCCGGAGGTACTTACTTGGGTTTGTCTCCTTTTAGTATTAATTTTCCACGTTTTACAGCAGCATATTCGTCACTCATAATTATCGAAACAAGAACACTTTGTCGTATCAACGTTTATTTCTACAATTTAAAGGAAATTTAGGAAATTAGGAAATGTATTGTAAATTAAACTATGAAATGTAAACAAAAATGACAAAAATCGCCAATTTTTTTTAATGTTTTTAGTGTTTTTACGGCCACGGATTCTAGTCCTTAACAGATGGAAGATGACGATGCATGATTAAATGCTTCCATGTGGAATATGATAAGATGGCTCCAGTAAAGCGATGGGGACTTTACTAGAACTTTTTTTTTTGGAGGCAATACGAAAAATCACTTTTCACTTCATAATATCACTTTCTTACACTCGTGAAGTTATCAAATGCGTTATGATAAAAATCCCACCATTTTTATACATAAAAACGCGACTATACACTTAAAATAATATCACGCAGCGACTCAACTCCGCGTTCCCGCTCCCGCCAAAACTCTCTCTCAAAAGTCATACAATGTACTCTGTGCAAAAGTCTCAAAACTCACGAAGTGTCACGAACAGTGTTGCCAACAAAGTAGACGTGACTTTTTGTTCATCATCCCTCCCTCCGCGCGTGAAGCGCAACAAAAGGGGGGGGATGATTCGGGGGTCGAGGAATGTCCTCCTTCCCCGGGCCTATCTGCCCCCGAGACGTCGGGGGCGTGGTCCTCAACTGGAGATGCTGGCACGCAGAGGAACTCGCTGAAGGAGGCTTCATACACTTCATACACTTTTTTTTTTTTTTTTAGAGACGTAGAGAAAGTAGACGTGTGTAGCATGGTCTGTGGTGTGTAGCGTCTGCCAGCCCCTGCCAACTCGAGTCATTTTTCATCATTTGCAACTTTTCTATCGCACTATATCATTTTGCCATAAATGTACGTGGTTGTCTCGTTCTAGCCACGTGTGACGTCGTGCTTCATTCATGACAGAACTCGCCATTTTAAAAATAATCTGCCAAATCCGCCATTATCGAAAATTCAAGTTCACTGTAAAGACTTTTTTTTTCGTGAATTTATAACTTTTATTAAGTTTACCTAAGACTATGTGGCATATCGTGTCCTGTATTTTAATTTTTTATTCAATATTTAAATTTGTAAATTTTAACTTAAATAAATTATAAGTTGCATAGGTGGTTAGAAATTAACAATACATATAAGTACCTATATATGAAGTTAGAAGTTAGAAATAGGGTCGTTTTGCCAGTTCACGACCGATTAGTGGAGTTGCCCAGTTTATGGACGAAAAAATAAATAGAATTATTATAAGCGAAAATTGGATGAAAACAATACACATATTTGACGACCCGGTTAGTCCAGCGGTGCGAAACCACCGTTTGATTCGAAGGGTCGCGGGTTCGATCCCCGCACCGGAACAAATATTTGTATGGCCTACAGAAATTTGTTTCGGGTCTGGGTGTTTGTGTATGTGTTGTATGTGTACAACGGCACCCACGACACAGGTTTATACCTACTGTGGGGCTGTGAGTGTAAGCGTATTTTATTTATTTTATTTTTATTTAAAAAAAAAAAAAAAAAAAAAAAAAAAATAGTGTATATAGTCTTCTTTCGTTTAATATCCTTTATTTTCAAGTAGGACCTAGAAATAATTAAACAAAAACCAATAAAGCTGAAAACGCCGGTTTTACCTGTTTTCCACCGAATTTTCAACTATTGGGTGTGATGTCATTAAAATATACTTGTACTATGTAAAAATATTAAGAATATAATATTATGACAGCAAAATAAAACATGTGCGTTGTGTCGTCGATAAGTTAAAGTCAATCTTTGATTTATTTATTTTTCTAATCACAGATTTACAAAATCGCACTTTTAGCATTTTTCTGAAAATAGGAACATTATCTTTAATTCTTATCTTAGCTGTCTTTATGGCTTGCTTTATTAACCTTAGCAACTAATAAGTGAAGTTCAATTTTTAATGGCACTATTACCTCTAAGGTAAAACATCAATTTGGTGTTTTTTTTGAGAATATGGGCCACCTGATGGTAAGTGAGTTGTGTATTGATCACACGCTCCTTGACTTTGTAGAGTAGGAAGGTTATTTCTACGAGCCTGTAATTGGCTGGATCACTGCGATCCCCTTTTTTGGGTATCGGGTTACTGTTAACTGTTTTAATTTAATTATAACACACCAACCACCCAACCGATATTCATTACTGAGGTCGAAAACAAACACTTCCATATGTCACAGCCACATTTCGACCAAAAATGATGGGTACATTGAATACATTATTTTGTCTTATTATCAGCTAAATAGATTTCGGGTGAAAATGCATCGTGTTATGTACCTATTTGAAGTGTTCCTTGTACAAAAAGATATAATTTAAACTTAAAATCTGTATTTCGATTATGGTAGTCGAAATATGGCATGAAATTACTACATACCCCATTTTCGATCAAGATTTTTTTACGACACGCGATATTCTTAAAATATTTGGAATCATTCGGTCGAAAACTGGCTGATTCTATTCTGGTATGGATTAGATTCAATTTTAAAATTAGGTTCAGTAGTTTCTTTAAGAATAAGTAAAATAAAGGGGGAACATAACTGGGCTCTGGGACCACAGTTTTCGACCGCAACGGTCGAGAAGTAAGTATTTACGAAAACGAGGTAACCAGTTACCGACTATTCAATTTTATACTTTTTCCAAAGAAATATATATAAAAAATTCAAAAATACTGTGAGGCTCGTCATATTTTTTTTCCGCAAAGAAGCACACGTAGTTAAATGATGTGTGCGTACAACGGAACTATTTGGGGTGCCACAGTATTTATACTATACTAGCTGTGGCCGTGGCTTCGCCCGCGTGTATGTCGGTTAAAAAGTAGCCTATGTTCTTTCTCAAAGTCAACTCTATCTCTGTACCAAATTTCATAAAAATCGGTTCAGTGGTTTGGACGTGAAAAGGTGACAGACAGACAGACAGAGTTACTTTCGCATTTATAATATTAGTAGGGATAAGTTAAGTTCCCATAATAAAAAATCAGAATTCAAATCATTTATTTCAAATTGGTCTACAAGGACACTTTTGCATTGTCGGGTTGCTACCTATAGAGAATGACTTTTAATAATAATCCAGTAGGTATTCATTAATACCAATTTAATAATAATATTTACCCGATATGGAAATCATCAAATTTTTAAATTCCTTCTTATAAGAAAAAGAAAAATCTGTTCGTCATAATCTTAATCAAATCATTCACTTAGCTGAGTTCCAAGCGCAAGCACTACTGAGAAGAACATTCTTGTTAAAATGCTTTTTTGTACCGATTTGTCCAAGAAGTCGATAATAAAGTCGAAAAGTGACGATGGTCGGCGAACTGGCGAACCCACCTTAAGTTATCTTAGGTTGGGGTTTTGGCGGGAACGCGGAAAAGAGCTGGGTCGCTGCGTGATATTATTTTCTAAATTTGTGAATAGTCGCGTTTTTATGTGTAAAAATGGTGGGATTTTTATCGTAAAGCATTCGATAACGTTCACAGGTGTAAGAAAGTGCTAATATGAAGTGAAAAGTGATTTTTCATGTTGCCTCCAAAACTTCGTAAAATCTCCTAGTAAAGTCCCCATCACTTTACTGGAGCCATCTCATCATATTCCACATGGAAGCATCCAATCATCGTCATCTTCCATATGGATATTCATTATCATAAGAAATGAAGAAAACTATTTACTGAAGATTGGCTGTTAAGGACTTACTTCCGTAGCCGTAAAACAATTTAAAAAATCTTAAGTTTTCTGTCTGACAAGGAAGCATTTTTACTATTTTCAAATATTTCTTGAATTTTCTTGTGATTGTGCTGTTGGAAGTGATAACCACAGACTACATTTTATCTATAACGACTATGGCGTTTCTAAGACGAATAATTTAAGAGCGTTTTTCATTTGCATTATTTTGCTTTTATGAGCCGAGTTGTTTGTTTAGGACTTTCGTCACAGTAGATCTTTGACGCTATGCCATGTGCCAAATGTTCGAAATGATGCATACAAAGATTCGAAACAGTTTAGTGTTTCAGGTGTTAATGTTGAAATCACAAAGGTGAGACGTTTCTCCCACGCCTACTCCACAGATCACTATACCTACTAGTCCGGCCATCTTCATACTTTCATTAGTTTAGAGACCACGTAGGGTAATTTTTTCCTGGTTCTTATAATTTTTATTTTTATGCAAATTGTGTGCGTGTTATTTTTTTTTTTTTGACGAAATCAATCATTTGGCATTGCATTGGTCTGTGGAGTTAGTAACACTGCGTTTCGCTCATGCCTATTTTTCATTTAGCAATACTGATAAACGAACGCCATTTTGTAATTCTGAGCATGTTGATCTGCTCACGAAAATGATTTTCATTACAAAGATTGTAATTTTCAACAGTGTAGTACTATAAATTAATTCTTTTTAATAGATAATACATAATAAAATGGATATGTCTGAAGTTAAATCGTTCAACTCGGAGGTAAATCCTGCCGATGATCTTGTGTTTTTGGTGTTCACCGTGGCATCGTTTTCTAACTATCTTTTTCTTACAGTTATCCGGGTTGTACGAAAACAAGCCGCCAATATCGAAGGCGAAGATGAGTGCTATCACGAAAGGTGCTATAAAAGCGATAAAGTTTTACAAGCATGTCGTGCACAGTGTAGAAAAGTTCATACAAAAATGTAAGCCAGAATACAAAGTTCCTGGGCTTTACGTGATAGATTCAATAGTTCGGCAGTCTCGGCACCAGTTCGGACAGGACAAGGATGTGTTCGCGCCAAGGTTCGCCAAGAATATGCAGCAGACCTTCGCTAACCTGTTCCGCTGTCCACCCGAAGATAAGGTTAGTTACATAAAAAAAATCATGTTTTAGGTTATAATCCGTCTCCCTCTAACAATGATCCTGCAAATGATTATTGGGATTTTTTTTGTAAATGATTGCTCATTTATTTTTAAAATATTTTACTACCACCCTTGCTCAATAAAAAGCAGTGATATAAATTATCCTGTGATAATTGGTGTTGATTAGAATCTAAGAAGAAACGTCTGTGGTGACTTAATTGCCGATGGCCAGTATGATACCCTGTGGTATGCCCAAAATGTAAAAAAAAAAAAAAACAATTTATTTTTAAAATGGAACTTGGTGCTATTAGCAGTTTGGAACAAGATTCAAGTTGAGTAGTTCAAATAGAAGAAAATGGTTTTGTATTTTTATCTAATTAGGATGATTTTTTTTTTCATATCACGAAAGTGGCTACTTACTTTTTACTGGTGGTAGAGCTTCAGTGACCGAGCTCGCGGATGTAGGCACCACCGCATTACCTTATATACTTGCCGCTAAATGGTAGTGTTCAGTACTATTGTGTTCCAGTCAGGTGGTTATGTACGGCCCTGTAATTTCCGGTACAGAGGCATAACACCTTAGGCCTCAGGAGTGGTAATGCATCTGCATTTGATCTTGGTCTTTGTGTGGATGTCTATAGGCTGCAGTCATCACTTAACATCAATGTGAACTGCTTGCTTGTTTGCCACTGCCATTACATTAAAAAAACATTCTGAGCTGATGCTTGGTAGTTAATAGTTATAGATAACATTCTCTGCAATTCTGACAGTATTTAATTCCAACAAATGGGTGTTGGTAAGTGATGGATGGGATGGATGGATGGGTGTCTGACAGTATAAAATTCCAACACCCGTCTGTTGGAATATTATACTGTCAGAATTGCAGAGAATATTATCTATAACTACTAACTACCAAGTATCAACATATAGCTTTTGCCTGGAGACATTATTTTCAGTATGACTCAATAAAAGTTTAAATGTGTGTTAAATTATTCTTATTGTCACAATAAGAACAAGGTCAATAAAACTATTAATTGTTCCAGCGCAACATAATCCGTGTGCTAAATCTGTGGCAGAAGAACCATGTGTTTGGTCCAGAGGTGATCCAACCGCTACTAGACATGGCGGATCCCAACCATCCGCTACACCAGGAAATACAGGCTCAACAGAATAACAGTGCTAATGGTATGTTATTGTTATTTTAAACACTTTTTTACCTTAACACGTTCGCGAGCGGTACGCCCTCAGGCGTACATGCTATTTAAAATGATGCGACAGAATGCCTCTCAACGTCACGGTTTTTACTTGTATAAAACCAGTACGCCCTGCGTCGTCCGATTTCTCATACTATTCAATGGAAGAGCATAGTATAGTGTCACCGCACGGTTAATTTAGACTTTCGTACTGTCACCACGTAATCTACAGTCGCTTCTATACAAAGTACCCCACACACACACATCTGTAATTTCTTGCTTCCCGCCACACGCACACTACGGCCGTGGGCGTCGTATTTTCATACGTCAGTCGAGTAGTGTGCGCTGGCGGTGCCCTGCGCACAGAGTACATGTGACAGTACGCCTATAGGCAATGTATGAAATTTAGTAGTGTTCCAGGTGCAGTAATCACGTAGATAGTACCGCCCGCGAACGTGTTAATAATGATATCTTCACCAATATGATATTTCACTGGTGGTAGAGCTCAAGTGACGGAGCTCGCGGGCGTAGGCACCACCGCATTACCAAATATTTATTTATTATAGCCTTTATATTCTGAATTTTTTGTTGTAGATTTCTAGGTTATAGTATATCTCTTAATTCAGTATGCCTCCTGGCAAAGGCCTCCTCTAGCTTTTTCCACTGGGCTCTATCATGAGCCACTCGTCTCCAGTTTGGACCCACTGTGAGCTTTAATTCATCCTCCCATCTTCTTAATTGTTTACCTCTAGTTCTTTTTACTTCGATTTATCCCGCATATATTAAAGTAATGAGAAGATATGGAGCTAGCTAGCACATAACAATTTTTCAAACTGCTGTCAGACAAATGCCACCTCAGTCTGCCCAAGACCATGGAAGCTGAAAAGCAACCGAAATGTCGCGATCGATTTCAAATTATCATTTTAGTTTAATATACGCGAGATAAATCCGAAAACTAGTTTTATTTCAATACTGATTTGTTTTTTTTTTCCAATTTGCAGGCAGTAGTCTAAATGTGACCCACAATACATCAGACAGCAAAATATCACCGGTGCCACCTCCGCAGCACACACCTCATGCTTCCACTCCCATGGGCGATCAGGTAAAATATTTAAATAAGAATAATTTATGTATTGATTAAGGATGATAAGCATCTGTTATGAATACTTATTAAAAACAAAAAGAATTATATTGAATAACAATTGGTGTACACGTCAATTTACACATAACATAAAATTAAAATAAAGAATATCACTAAAAATAAAATTAAATATAATATGCTAATGTTTATCAGTAGAATGTCTATTTTCTGTTTTTACCCATAATCATATTTGTTGACAGCACTTGCTATTTGTTGTTACCGTAATGCAAACTTGTGAGTGCCCTAAAACCTTAATGTCCTAAACCAACCTGTCCCAAAGTGAAGTTGAAGTTACGTTACCTAACTATTGTGTCTAATCAGTTCCAGGACCAACCATCTGGGCCAGCCAAATTCAACCGCAAGTTGCTCAACGACTTCGAGTACGAGAGCGAAGACGATGCAACGTCGGAGCCGCCGTCGCACTCACACTCCCACTCGCACAGCGCTTACACCACTCACAGCGCTCACTCCACTCACACAACTCACACTACTCACACCAGCCACTCCGGCCACAGCGGGCACCCTGCGCAGGCGGTACACAACCCGGCTGATACACTTGGCAGGTATGATTGTCTATAATGTGCTATCATAATTCCTATAATTACTACTTACTAGTGACTGGAACAGTCCTTTAAGTACTTAAATCTGCAATTTTTCTTTCTTTCAATATGGCAACTGCCAAGAGGCATATATGCCAGCATCATTGATTTATAAACAATACTTACAAAAAACCACTTAGTTAAAATATATTTTTAACTAAGTGGTTTTTTAACAAAGCCGCGAAATCTGATAACTTGCTAACAGTTTTTGTAAGTGATTAACATTTACAATGATGACAGACAGTTGGTCAGAGTCCGTCATTTTGACTCATATAGCGCTTACAGTGCCTATATCAGTAAGGGTATGATCAAATAAGTTTGAACATATCATGATGTGAGCGCGCGTTTACCGACCAGGTCGACGAACGATTTCTGATCATCAATCTGGTCAAGGCACATCATGATGTTACCAATGAACAGTGGTGGAAATTAAAAAAACATTTCATGAATTCTCGCTCATTTCATGATATTCTGGATAAAGTTATCAATTGATGTCACTATCATCAAGTTAATTGGAGTGGAGTTATTTTTACTTTGGGTCAATTATGTGTCGAATATTTATCAATTAAGCCAAATCAAAAATCTTAATATTGTTTTGTTTTGTTTCAGTATATTAACAAATCCAGAAATAATGAGGCAATTACAAAGTCTGCAAGCACAAATGCAAATGATGACTGGAATGCCAATACCTGTGAGTATTCTTATTAGTGATACGCCGAATAGTGGTTTCACCGAATAACCGAATACCGAATAATATTCGGTTTAACCTATACCAAACCGAATATTCGGCCGAATTATTCGGTTTACCATTTTATTGTTTTGCCGCGTAAACCCGATTCTAACATGTCGCTGCTTGCATTCGAGGGCCACACTAGAAGTTCTTAAAAAATCAAAAAACTGAGCAAACTAGCAAGTTATAAGTTCTATTATATCTTTTCAAAATAGTGTCCATTCACATCAATACACACTTTTGCCCACTCGTCCTGAGGGGTCTATTCGACGGTATTTTGAAAGGCAGCCACTGCTTCCTCGGCGCCCATAAAACGTTTTCCTCGAAGTTTTTCCTTTATTTTCGGGAATAATTAAAAATCGCGAGGTGCGAGGTTGGGACTATACGGCGGGCGAACCAGTAAATAGCCAATAGAATAGAAATATACGAACCGAATATATTCGGCACCAAAACAGAATAAATCGGCCGAATACGAATAGTGGAAAAGATGCCGAATACCGAATAACAAACCAAATATTCGGCGCATCTCTAATTCTTATGATAATATGATCTACAAACTGATCCTGAAAACTTCTTGAAAACATAATGGTATATATTAGGTTGGGGAAAAAGTTTTTTCGCATTTTTTAAGATAATTCAAAACATTTTTTAATATAGTTTATTTAAATTTAACTAAAGTATGTATGTACTATTTTGTTCGATAACCTTTTGCCATCTTGTAGGTAGGGACATGATCACCACTGCTATAAAAATTTTGGGACTTCTCATCAAAATACCGCGACAAGTGGATTTGGCAGTCCTCTCGTGATGTTAACCTAACATTGCATAAAGAATTCTGAAGAGACCGAAACAGGTGGAAATCTGAAGGTGCAAGGTCAGGACTATACGGCGGATGCATTAACATCTCCCAGCCAAACTCACTTAATTTTTGCTGAGTGGCTATAGATGTGTGAGGTCTAGCGTTATCATGATGAAACACCACACCCCTTCTGTTGATCAATTCCGGCCGCTTTCCCTCAACTTCTTGCTTTAATCTCATCAGTTGTTCGCAGTAGAGTTCAGAATCGATAGTCCTGCCTGGTGGTAACAGCTCATAATGAATAATGCCCTTCCAATCCCACCACACACACAACATCACCTTATTGCGAGTTAACCCGGGTTTCGCCACAGTCTGTGAAGCCTGACGCCAAAACTGTTTTGTGATCAATTCTCAGTTCTTCAGCTACGTCGTAACTACTGATATGTCGATCTTGCTCCACTTTTTTAAAAATGGCATCCATTTTATCCGTAATAGGGCGACCAGAGCGAGGTGCATCTTTGACATGAAAATTTCCGGATTGAAAACGCTTAAACCAAGTGCTACTCTCACAGACACTGCACTAGGTCCATAAACATCGCAAATTTTTTTCGCGGCTTGCGTTGCATTTTTACCTTTTTTGTAGTAAAATTTTAAAATGTATCGAATTTCTTCATTAGATTCACTCATCTTGACAGTACGAAAAACAAATAAAAATCACACATTTGCCTAATTTGAATTTGGAATTATGTTCTTTAAAATTTTAACTTTCAATGATACCAAAACCAGCCAGATAAATATAACAAATACTACAGCCAAAGAGATTTTATTACAAGTTCATATATACTTTAATGCGAAAATACTTTTTCCCCAACCTATTATTATAGAAAAATTTAGTTTTGATTTATTATAAATTATTTATAAATTTAAAAGTAAGAGACTTAACCACACCGCGGTCACTCCGCCGAATTTCCATAAATTTGGTCTCTATTACCGTGAGTTTGCATTGATGAAACATTCACATAAAAACATGTTAAAATGATAGGTTTGACAGCAGTGCATAACCTCCCTACTCTGCAAAGTCATGGAGCGTGTGATCAATACACAGCTGCTGCAGTACCTGGAGGATCATCAGCTGATCAGTGACCGCCAATATGGCTTTCGTCAAGGCAGATCTGCTGGTGATCTTCTAGTATATCTCACGCACTATTGGTCTCACGCCTTGGACAATAGTGGGGAGGCATTGGCTGTAAGCCTGGATATTGCTAAGGCCTTTGATCGGGTCTGGCACGCAACTGGACAGCCAGTTTTCTGTCTGAGCGTTTTATACAGGTCAACGGTTGACGGTCAACGCTCAGACAGACTACCTATCAACGCTGGTGTGCCGCAAGGCTCTGTGCTATCTCCCACGCTTTTTCTTCTGCATATCAATGAAATGTTGGAGCAAAACTCCAATTTTCATTGCTATGCGGATGATAGCACGGGAGATGCACACTATACAAGCCGTGCAAATGCCTCTCGGACACTTATCGAAGAAAGCAGGACTAGACTTGTGTCTGAAGTCGAGCACTCTCTGGAGCGGGTCTCAGATTGGGGTCGACTCAATTTAGTGCAGTTCAATTCCTCGAAGACACAAGTCTGCGCGTTCACCGCTAAAAAAACCCCATTCATTGTAGAACCACAGTTCCAGGGCACTCCGCTTGCCATTGGTAAGAGTATCGGTATCCTGGGCGTTGACATGTCGAACGAAGTGCAATTTGGGAGTCACATTGAGTGTAAGACCAAGTTGGCATCCAAAAAGTTGGGGGTGCTTAACAAAGCGAGGCAGTATTTCACATCGGGGCAGCTACTACAGCTTTATAAGGCCCAAGTGCGGCCCCATCTGGAATACTGCTCTCATTTGTGGGCGGGAGCCCCCAAGTACCAGCTTGGTCCACTTGACTCCCTATAAAAACGCGCCGTTCGTATTGTTAACGATCCGGGACTTACAGACAGGCTCGAACATCTGAGCCTGCGCAGAGATATTGGTAGTCTGTGTGTGTTATACCGTCTCTACAATGGTGAGTGCTCTGTCGAACTGTTCGACATGGTGCCACCGTCTCTTTTTCTACACCGTACTACCCGCCGAAGAGAGAAGTTTCACCCTCACCGACTGGACACCTGGCAGTGCTCAACGGTGCGGTTTTCTCGTTCGTTTCTGCCCAGAACGTGTAAATTGTGGAACGAACTTCTCTCTGAGGTGTTCCCTCGGTGCTACAATATGGGGTTCTTCAAAAATGGCGTCAAAAGAGTCCTTCAGGGCTGGCAGCGCGTTGGCAACTCCCCTGGTGTTGCAAATGTCCATAGGCGACGGTGACCACTAACCATCAGGTGGCCCATCTGCTTGTCTGTCAACTTAATGACATAAAAAAAAAAAAAAAAAAGTGCGAACGCTAGCACCAACAAGACATTCATCGCAATACATACTTTATGCGACGAGTTGCGAAACATCATGTTTAATGTTTTTAGTGCAAACTAGGGGTTACACAGACATTAATCAGTGACGTGTATTTACACGTGCACCTTTGTGCGTAGCACGTAAAAAATACCGACCGTCGCCCATAAGAGGGGAGGAGGTTGGGTGATGCGGGGAAATCAGAGTGCCCATTCTATACGTAGTATTTTTAAATATAGTCTGATTAAACTAAAAAAAATATATTATAAAACTGTATTATATTTTCAGAATTTAATGCCAATGATGACAGACATGCAGATGCAACAGAATCAAGGCCAAAGTCTACCATTTTTAGTAAGTATGATATTAAAAAAATGTAATTTTAACAATATCTGCATTAAAATATTAAGTTTTCACTGCGCTAGAACTCTAACCGAGTTCTAGCGCAGGAGCTTGAGAGCGTAGACAGGTACAACCGCATTACCTAATTTATCTGCCGCCAACTGGTAGTGTTCAGCACTATAGTGTTCCGGTTAGATAGTAATGGCCCCCTAATAACTATCACAGAGACATAACAACTAAGATCTCAGGGGTGACAACGCATCTGTATTTTGACCTCTGGTTTTCGTGTAGATGCCTATAGGCTGCAGTCATCAATGTGACCTGTATCAGAGAATATGTAATAATACTACGTATAGAATGGACACTTCGACGTCCCGCCCGATTTCCCCGCCTCACCCAACCTACCCCCCTCTTATGGGCAACGTTTGGTATTTTCTACGTGCTTCGCACACAGGTACACGTGTAAATACACGTCACTGATTGATGTCTGTGTAATAGCGACCAAATTAAGCGTTTGTATGGAATATTGGCGGAGTGTCCGCGGTGTGCCTGTATGCTCGTTTGCCACCTTAATTGTATTAAAAAAAAATTATGTGTCATAATATCTATTATGTCCAAGAATTAATAAAAACACATGTTTCGAACTATAGAGTGTATTCAGCTTGGTAACAATACAATAATGTGAGAACCCCAACAATGATATTCAACTACCTACCTTTGTACATTTTATTATTATACAAAGTGAAAAAGGTACCTTCAAATTGTGACATATCTGTATATACAATCTGTATATGATAATATCTATATCTTATGATCCATAATTTTTTTCAGAATAACCAAGAGCAACCAAAGCAACATGAAGCGAAGGATGAAATGGCAAATGAATCAGACATCGAGTTTGTGGAGACTGGTCCACAGGTCATAGAAATACCTGATGCAAATGATTCAAGGTAGGTACAGTATTATATGTTCATGTGCGTCACACCAAAGTGTATAAAATTATATACATCATTTGTGGTTCATTATTTTCTTTCTTTACGCCTCTTTTTGGCAATTACCAACTATTAGGGTAATTCTGCCAGAATCTGGTAATAGTAGAGGCACAAGTATAAGATAAATATGACCAGTAAAAGAATTTTTGCCTTGTGTCAACATTTTATAGTTGCAATTTTATTATTCAGCGTTTTTATACCTAAAACAAAAGACACATGCCTTGTGTCTTTTGTTTTACCTGGGTTGCACCACAATATTTGTTAAAGTTAAAGTTATTGTAACATTTCACATCCCTCTCTAATTTTAACAGATTTCCATAAGTTAGAGTTATCGAAGTCCCACACGGATGCGTCAAATATTGCTTTCCCTTTTTTTATTCTTAACTGATATAGGGTCTTTGAACGACATCCATTGATACCTAATCATTAATTATACAACCGATATGATAGACTTTGCAGTTTATACAATAGCGTTAAGATGTCACATCAGCAGGGAAAGCAAAATTTGTCGCATCGGTGTGGGACTTCGGTAGCTAAGTGGTAAAGTGGCTGGACTGGTTATTTTGAGGTCGCAGGTTCGATTCCTGCCCGAATTCTAAATTTTCTTTCCGTTTTTTCTTTAATTTATAAAAGTTCACTCGCAAGTGTTATTGCGAAAAATAAATAGTACAATTAGAGAAGGATGTGAAATCGTGGTGCAGCCCGGGCTAAGTGATGGTTTGTTCCAGAAGCCCGTCGCCGAAGTCCCGGCGGCACCGCTCGCGCTCCAAGTCCCCCAAGCGCCGCCGCCGCTCGCGCTCCCGCTCCCGCTCGCCGCGCCGCCGCCGCGACCGGGACCGGGACCGGGACCGCGATAGGGACAGGTATTGCATTCTTAAGATTCGCGCGTTCATTCCTGCCCAGTGTGGAACTTTCCTCTGAAGTGTCCCCCTGGCGCTACAATATGGGGTTCTGCAAAACCGGCGTCGAAGGAGTCCTTCAGGGCTAGCAGCGCCTCGGCGACTCCTCCTGATGTTGCAAATGTTTATAGACGACGGTAACTACTTTCCATCGGGTGGCCCGTCGGTTTGTCTGCTTGTCTGTCAATCCTTTGACATAAAAAAGGGTTCCATAGCTTACAGGGATCCTTTATAGTTTAGCCAGGTCCGTCCGACCGTCCGTCCGTCCGTCTGTCGGTTCGCAGTTTAGCTCAGAGACTATTGGTGCTAGAAAGCTGTAATTTGGCACCGAATAGTATATAATAATAATAATGTGGTCCAGACCGAATTTCGGCCACGGCGGCCAAACTCAAGACAGACTAACCAACTGCGCGTGAGATATTATAGTGCACCAGTGTATGCGCAAACACAGGTGCACTCTATTCCCTCACTTTCATAGCCCAGTGAAATGGCAATCTCAGTATATATGAATATGAGTTTCGTACAGAATATTTTTAGTTAAAGTTATCAATTTGTGAAATAATTAGCTTTATAGTGCCAATTTGTGTTTGAGCCAAGTGTCCCCATCCTCTACCAGCTAAATGGTTGCATTGAAAGGTGTGCTTCATTTCCAATAACGAAATGATTTATATTATAAGGAAAAAAGAGCTTAACCAATTTTATTGCAATGTTCATCATTTGCTCACATGTGTACTATGCATTATTTTTACTTTTTTTTTTGTCATGAAATAAACAATCAGCATAGTCTTGCAAAAAATAATAGTGAGTTCAAAATATTACTGCAATCTAAAAGCCATCACTTAAAAACTAAAAATACGTTCTCTATTTCGTAGTTTACATAAGGCGCAATCTCTCTTGTTTTTTCTACCTTACTCAATTGATCATGTAACTGACAAAGACAAAGCATATTAAAGCTAAGACGTACCTGTCGCATATTTTTATCAGTTATATTCATTACCGTTTTTTATTTCAGAGACAGAGATAGAGAGAAGAGTTATAAAGAACGGGAAGCAGACAAGGAAAAACAGAGGGAAAGAGAGAAAAAAGGCTTACCACCAATCAAAAAGGAGAATTTAAGTGGTAAGTTTATGCATAGTATAAGTAACTTAAATCTGCATCTGCATGTATGATGATGTAGATCGGCACTGTAATGCAAGTAGTTATAATACAACAGTTATGAGTTGCACTCCAGTACTTTTGACAGAGGGGTAACTAACTCTCCAACTAGTTTCTCCAACGTTTGTCAATGCATATCTATATATATAAAAATCAATTGCTGTTCGTTAGTCTTTTAGATTTGGCTAATTTTGGTTTTGAATTATTAGTTTTAAAGGTAATAAAATATGAAGAAATTGAAGGGAAATAATAAAAACCACAATTTCATTTTCCCATACAAATAGTCCGCATTTATCAAACCATTGACATATTATTTCATTCTGAGGCAAAACAAAGTTTGCCGGGTCAGCTAGTAAAAAGTAAAAAAATAAAAAGAAAGCTCCTTTAACCATTCTAATATCATGTATAACTCCAACAGTATGCAGCACAACGCTATGGGTGGGTCACCTATCAAAGCTGGCTACCCCGGAAGAACTATCGGACCTGTTCGGGGCGGTGGGCGGCGTGCTGTCCATAGACGTGGTGGCGCCCCGCGGCTGCGCCTTCGTCGTCATGGAGCGGCGACGGGACGCTGCCAAAGCACTCGCCACTCTCAATAAACATAAGCTGCATTCTAAGGAGATTACGGTTAGCGTTTTTCATTTACATTTAACATAATTTGAAAACCTATGACACTAGTAGTGGAGATGTTTTATAATTTAATTTAACGATGTGTAAGATTGTCATTACGTGACTCAAAGCAAGCAGACTATCACCTGAAATCTGAAGGGTTTTTAACTTATAATTCACAGCACATATTTTAATTATATATAATTATATCATGTTCGGGATAATTAGAATGGCTTCAAAGCTTAATGAACACTACACAATTTTTTTTTTTATTTGTTGGCACTTGGCAATGTATTTGTAATATCACGTCAGTGTTAGAGGATAGGTAGAGATAAATAAGTATGTCAATAAATCTACTGTTCGCGTTTTGTTTAATATTTACCTATCTGTCACATACCATCTTCTGACACATAACAATTAATAAAAAATATCAAAAATAAAAATAAGAAATTAGTTTTTGGGCTACTGAAATTTGAACCCGAGCCCACTAGTTACACTACAAAGTTCTCCGTATTATGTAATTAGTCTGTTTCTTGATATGACGAATATTAGATACATAAATTGTAAAAAAATTTCGTTTGTATATATCTATCTTCACGTCCCTAACGGAGTAGGCAGAAAGTGTAGAGTGCCAGATATCCCGGTCCTGACAAACCTCTCGTACCTTGTCTGCCTTCATCATTCTCTTTATACATGCACGCCGATTCCTAAGACTTTTGACTCCACCGTCAGACATTTGTATGTGTGCGAAATGCTAGTTCACATTCTACTCGCAACATATACACGGTGTTGGGTTTTATTTTGTTACGGAATTTCTTGATTCGGTCACCGAGCTCAAAGCCCGCGATGAATGAAAAGCTGTGCAATAGCTTAAAAATGTACAAGGTTCACTCTTTGATAAATTATATTGTAGGACCATTTCCACTCGTCCAAATCTTTCCAAGTCTAGAGGAAACACAATTTTTACAGTGATTTATTATACTTTTCTTTGGAACGATCTCAATGAATGGGTAATGGATAGGTAGTTATTTTAAGTTTTAAGATATCTAATTAAGACGTTATTTGTCGGTGCAGGTGGCGTGGGCTGCGGGCAAGGGCGTGAAGGGGCGCGAGTGGAAGGACTACTGGGAGGCGGAGCTCGGCGTGGCCTACCTGCCCTGGGCCGCGCTCCACGCGCAGTGGCAGCTCGGCGCGCTCTCCCTGGACGCGCTCGAGGACGGCGGCACCGTGGACGAGGACACGCTGCCGCCCTGGCTGCCCCCGCGGGTACGTGGCCGTGTGTCTGTGTGTCTGTGTGTCTGTGGGGGGCGGTGTGCCCCACTGCCCTGGGCCGCGCTCCACGCGCAGTGGCAGCTCGGCGCGCTCTCCCTGGACGCGCTCGAGGACGGCGGCACCGTGGACGAGGACACGCTGCCGCCCTGGCTGCCCCCGCGGGTACGTGGCCGTGTGTCTGTGTGTCTGTGTGTCTGTGGGGGGCGGTGTGCCCCACTGCCCTGGGCCGCGCTCCACGCGCAGTGGCAGCTCGGCGCGCTCTCCCTGGACGCGCTCGAGGACGGCGGCACCGTGGACGAGGACACGCTGCCGCCCTGGCTGCCCCCGCGGGTACGTGGCCGTGTGTCTGTGTGTCTGTGTGTCTGTGGGGGGCGGTGTGCCCCACTGCCCTGGGCCGCGCTCCACGCGCAGTGGCAGCTCGGCGCGCTCTCCCTGGACGCGCTCGAGGACGGCGGCACCGTGGACGAGGACACGCTGCCGCCCTGGCTGCCCCCGCGGGTACGTGGCCGTGTGTCTGTGTGTCTGTGTGTCTGTGGGGGGCGGTGTGCCCCACTGCCCTGGGCCGCGCTCCACGCGCAGTGGCAGCTCGGCGCGCTCTCCCTGGACGCGCTCGAGGACGGCGGCACCGTGGACGAGGACACGCTGCCGCCCTGGCTGCCCCCGCGGGTACGTGGCCGTGTGTCTGTGTGTCTGTGTGTCTGTGGGGGGCGGTGTGCCCCACTGCCCTGGGCCGCGCTCCACGCGCAGTGGCAGCTCGGCGCGCTCTCCCTGGACGCGCTCGAGGACGGCGGCACCGTGGACGAGGACACGCTGCCGCCCTGGCTGCCCCCGCGGGTACGTGGCCGTGTGTCTGTGTGTCTGTGTGTCTGTGGGGGGCGGTGTGCCCCACTGCCCTGGGCCGCGCTCCACGCGCAGTGGCAGCTCGGCGCGCTCTCCCTGGACGCGCTCGAGGACGGCGGCACCGTGGACGAGGACACGCTGCCGCCCTGGCTGCCCCCGCGGGTACGTGGCCGTGTGTCTGTGTGTCTGTGTGTCTGTGGGGGGCGGTGTGCCCCACTGCCCTGGGCCGCGCTCCACGCGCAGTGGCAGCTCGGCGCGCTCTCCCTGGACGCGCTCGAGGACGGCGGCACCGTGGACGAGGACACGCTGCCGCCCTGGCTGCCCCCGCGGGTACGTGGCCGTGTGTCTGTGTGTCTGTGTGTCTGTGGGGGGCGGTGTGCCCCACTGCCCTGGGCCGCGCTCCACGCGCAGTGGCAGCTCGGCGCGCTCTCCCTGGACGCGCTCGAGGACGGCGGCACCGTGGACGAGGACACGCTGCCGCCCTGGCTGCCCCCGCGGGTACGTGGCCGTGTGTCTGTGTGTCTGTGTGTCTGTGGGGGGCGGTGTGCCCCACTGCCCTGGGCCGCGCTCCACGCGCAGTGGCAGCTCGGCGCGCTCTCCCTGGACGCGCTCGAGGACGGCGGCACCGTGGACGAGGACACGCTGCCGCCC
The DNA here is from genome assembly GCA_036365455.1 of Macrosoma leucophasiata. Lineage (NCBI taxonomy): Eukaryota > Metazoa > Arthropoda > Insecta > Lepidoptera > Hedylidae > Macrosoma > Macrosoma leucophasiata. The sequence continues at coordinate 20,212,290 of JAWQUS010000003.1, read as the reverse complement.
TGGCTGCCCCCGCGGGTACGTGGCCGTGTGTCTGTGTGTCTGTGTGTCTGTGGGGGGCGGTGTGCCCCACTGCCCTGGGCCGCGCTCCACGCGCAGTGGCAGCTCGGCGCGCTCTCCCTGGACGCGCTCGAGGACGGCGGCACCGTGGACGAGGACACGCTGCCGCCCTGGCTGCCCCCGCGGGTACGTGGCCGTGTGTCTGTGTGTCTGTGTGTCTGTGGGGGGCGGTGTGCCCCACTGCCCTGGGCCGCGCTCCACGCGCAGTGGCAGCTCGGCGCGCTCTCCCTGGACGCGCTCGAGGACGGCGGCACCGTGGACGAGGACACGCTGCCGCCCTGGCTGCCCCCGCGGGTACGTGGCCGTGTGTCTGTGTGTCTGTGTGTCTGTGGGGGGCGGTGTGCCCCACTGCCCTGGGCCGCGCTCCACGCGCAGTGGCAGCTCGGCGCGCTCTCCCTGGACGCGCTCGAGGACGGCGGCACCGTGGACGAGGACACGCTGCCGCCCTGGCTGCCCCCGCGGGTACGTGGCCGTGTGTCTGTGTGTCTGTGTGTCTGTGGGGGGCGGTGTGCCCCACTGCCCTGGGCCGCGCTCCACGCGCAGTGGCAGCTCGGCGCGCTCTCCCTGGACGCGCTCGAGGACGGCGGCACCGTGGACGAGGACACGCTGCCGCCCTGGCTGCCCCCGCGGGTACGTGGCCGTGTGTCTGTGTGTCTGTGTGTCTGTGGGGGGCGGTGTGCCCCACTGCCCTGGGCCGCGCTCCACGCGCAGTGGCAGCTCGGCGCGCTCTCCCTGGACGCGCTCGAGGACGGCGGCACCGTGGACGAGGACACGCTGCCGCCCTGGCTGCCCCCGCGGGTACGTGGCCGTGTGTCTGTGTGTCTGTGTGTCTGTGGGGGGCGGTGTGCCCCACTGCCCTGGGCCGCGCTCCACGCGCAGTGGCAGCTCGGCGCGCTCTCCCTGGACGCGCTCGAGGACGGCGGCACCGTGGACGAGGACACGCTGCCGCCCTGGCTGCCCCCGCGGGTACGTGGCCGTGTGTCTGTGTGTCTGTGTGTCTGTGGGGGGCGGTGTGCCCCACTGCCCTGGGCCGCGCTCCACGCGCAGTGGCAGCTCGGCGCGCTCTCCCTGGACGCGCTCGAGGACGGCGGCACCGTGGACGAGGACACGCTGCCGCCCTGGCTGCCCCCGCGGGTACGTGGCCGTGTGTCTGTGTGTCTGTGTGTCTGTGGGGGGCGGTGTGCCCCACTGCCCTGGGCCGCGCTCCACGCGCAGTGGCAGCTCGGCGCGCTCTCCCTGGACGCGCTCGAGGACGGCGGCACCGTGGACGAGGACACGCTGCCGCCCTGGCTGCCCCCGCGGGTACGTGGCCGTGTGTCTGTGTGTCTGTGGGGGGCGGTGTGCCCCACTGCCCTGGGCCGCGCTCCACGCGCAGTGGCAGCTCGGCGCGCTCTCCCTGGACGCGCTCGAGGACGGCGGCACCGTGGACGAGGACAATGGCAACCATTTTTGAGGGTAGGCCTGAAGCTTACTCCGCCACGCTGCTCCAATGCGGGTTAGTAGCCAGCCCGCTACAATTATTACTACAATCATAAGACAGCTCAGTGTAGCTGATGCTCAGTGATAAGACAGTGTTAGTGATATGACTATGTCGCCTCAGCCTGCCCAAGATCACGGAAGCTGAAAAGCGACCGAAATGTCGGATTTATTTTAAATAATAATTTTAGCTTAATCCTCGCGAGATGAATCCGAAAACGATTTTAATTCACAAACAACGTTTGTCCACAGATAATGCCCAAGGCGATGATGGACGGCATGTCGATGATGAACAACGCCGGTCTCCTGGGCCTGCCCGCCATGCCGCTCGGGCCCCCCCATCCTCCCCATCCGCCGCACCCGCCGCCCGCCATGCCGCTGCCGGCCGGCATGCCGCGGATGCCTCCGCCAGGGTCAGTCACACTTCATGTTTACTACTACAGGCCCTCTCCACAGCCGTGTGTCGCCGAGGGTGCGTCGAGTCGATCCCGGTGGACCCGATCTCACTGTTAACAATATAAATTAAATTAAAATTAAATTTAGAATATAAATTATAATAACACGGCATTCATTACACAACCCACACTCAATCCAACCAGAGCTCCAACCTTCACCAACCGACGACCGGGTTGATACCCCGGCCGACAGATGATGCCAACATCCGAGACCGCGACCGCCGAGTCTGGCCAAGGCCAGTCCGAAACTGCGCCCGCTACTGAAACCCAGTACACGATGACCCCGAACACAACAACCGATGCTTCGGAGGCAGATAGGCCCGGGGAAAGAAAACTGCTCCGTACCAACGCGCAAGCCTGACGAAGGTCCGGGGTTCAAATTGGACCCCGTGCTGACGAGAGACATAATAATAATGGCAACCCTTGAAACGTCCCACTGCTGGGCACGAGTCTCTCCGCTTTTTTCCAAGGAGGCCTGGAGCTTACTCCACCACGCTGCTCTAATGCGGGTTGGTGGAGATACGGATTAGTGGCCAACCCGCTGTCGGATGGTTTCAAACCGCCCCATAAAGCCTTCCGACAAGGTTTAACGATTGCTATCTATCGATAGGAACCGGTACCGACGTATTAACGTGCGGAAAATGGAAACGCGCATTTTAATTTGGCACTAGCGGTCACCCATCACACACCCTACCGCGCCTGTATCGCTTAACCGAGTAGATCGCTTACAATCCACACCAACCGCGGGGATATGCGCGCTTCAAAATTGGCCACTTTTCCCTAGAAGCCCACTTTGATCATATTTTACTTGCTGTAAAACCCAATCATATTTAAGTTATATATTTACTTATACAGAAACGGATAAAGTAATGTTTCTTTCGACAATTGAGTCAATCTGTAATATGGTTTGTGTAATCACGAGGAACTCATAGCTGCTACAGGTCTCCTGATCGCCTCCCCAAAATGTTTTCAATGTATTTACAAAACTAGAATTTCAGCGTAGTTAACAATATCCATGTGTTAAAATTAATACTTAAAATAACTTTAAAAAATATTTACTGTTATATTTCTCTGAAGTGCATTCAGAATAAAGAAGATGTGTGTAGCATTCATACATGCGGCAGCGTTCACTTACTATCAAAATTCAAATTTAAAAAATTCAAAATTCAATTCATTTATTTCAAATTGGTCTACAAGGACACTTTTGCATTGTCGGGTTATAAGCTACCTAGAGAGAATGACTTAGAATAATAATCCAATAGGTATTCATAAATACCAATTTAATAATAATATTTAACCAATATGGAAATCATCAAATTTTTCAATTCCTTTGTAGAAGAAAAAGAAAAATCTGTTCGTCATAATCATAGTCATTTACTTAGCAGATTTCCAAGTGCAGGCATTACTGAGAAGAACTCCGCTACCCAACAAACTCAGCGTGTTGCTCTTTTGTCACAACCTTAGATTTAATACAAATATTATTAAATAGAATTGAAATAGAATAAAGACAATGTGAACGTCCGTGGCATTTAAATATTTGCATATAAACACATCAATTTTTGTATTCAGGTTGACCCCCGGGATGCCCCCCGGCATGGCCCCCGGCCTGCCGCCCGGCATCAGGCCGCCCAGCATACCTACTGGAGTCCCAGGTAATTTTTACGAACAACTACTGACAATAAAGTAATTTGAATCATATAAATTATTTTTACAGCGCTTAAACCTTACGTTGTGTAGTGATTTCATTAGATATGCAATAAAGAAAACTGCGATATTTTTGCAATAAATTAATTAATTGCTGTGTGTTATTCGCACTAGAACAGTAACTCTATAATGACTGGACCGAATCGGATAATTTAATTATTTTTTAAATATTCGGTCAGATTGAAAATTTACAAAATTTGAAAAAAAAATGAAGTGAAATTGTGTAAAAGCAATTTATTTATTCGATATGAACCGCCTACGTACACCTGTCAAACATTTGATGTTCGTTCAGTCTTTAATTTTTTTTTTTTTTCAATTTATTTTACGGACATAAACTAAACATTTGTTGTCTGACACAACAATGTTTGTCGGATCAGCTAATCATTAATAATTTTATAATGGTGTCATATTTTTTTATGTCATAAGGTTGACAGACATGCAGACGCCCCCTCCCCCCTGTTGGAAACCTATGAACATTTACAACACCAGAGGAGTTGCCAACGCGCTGCCAGCCCTGAAGAAATTTTTAGACGCCGGTTTTGAAGAACGTCACATTGTAGTGCTCAGAAAACACCTCCGAGGGAAGTTCGTTCCACGATTTGCACGTTCGAGGCAGAAGCGAACTCTAAAAATACACCGTTGAACACTGCCACGTGTGCAGTTCGCGCGAATGGAACTTCTCTTGGAACAGAGACGGTGGCACTACATCAAACTGTTCAGCAGAGCCTTCACCTTTGTAGACGGTAAAAAATGCACAAACTCCCGATGTCTGATAAAACCTAATAGTACTTACCACGACCCGGGGATCGAACACAGGTCCTCAGCGTACCATTAGTAGCCTACTAGATTACTGATACAATAAAACTCTTGAAATTTTATTATTATTTTTATATTTCTTGTATAGGGTGGAGAAGACCATACGACAATAATATCGACTGGAGCAATGAACATAGTCGGAACTTCATTTTGGCCAATTTTGTTTTATTGCATTAGAAGTCTTAGAATGTTCTAAGATTTCTAATGGAATAAAACAAAATTGGCCAAAATGTAGTTCCGACTATGTTAATTGCTGCAGTCGATATAATAGGCTAGTTGACACTTTAACATTACATCCAAAAGCTACCAGTAAAGTTATTGCAACGTTTCACATCCTTCTCTTAAAGAATTCTGTTAAAGTTAGAAAAGGATTTTATTTTAAAAGAAAAATGGAAAGAAAAATTTGACTTCAGGCGTGACTCGAACTCGCGACCTACTGGGAATCTAGTCCAGCAGGTCCCAGTAGGTCGCGAGTTCGAGTCTCGCCTGAAGTCAAATTTTTCTTTCCATTTTTCTTTAAAAATAAAATATATTTCACAAGCATGTGTTAATGCGAAATAATATAAAACAATTAGAAAAGGATATTGAATGTTACAATAACTTAAACAAATATTGTGGTGCCACCCAGGCTTATTTATTGTCTTGTCCACCAGAGTCCACCTCGTATACGGTGGTGCTCCTTAGTTCTAGTTGACGCGAGTGGTCGATAGTTTGGTATAAGAGTGGTGGTCGGTGCAGGTCTGCAGCGTGACGGGTCGCTGCCGCCCGGCGGCCCACTGCTGGGCTTCCCGCCCGGCATGCCGCCGCAGCCAGGTAACTTGTTCTTTTTCTATTTTATGTTATTAGGGTAGCAAACTTACATGCAGTTGATATGGATGGTAAGTGATTACTGCAGTCTACAGATATCTATACAAAAACCAGGAGTCAGGAGTGAGCAGGGAGTCAATTAAAGCTGAAATACGACGCACTGAAAAAAAAAATGTTTTCTATGTAACGGTGACATACAAGCAGGCAGTTCACGTGGATGTTAAGTGATAACTGTGGCTTAAGTTGTTATGTCTCTGGTAGCTATTACGGGGCCATGCATTACTATCTAATTGAAGCAAAAAAAAGATTAGGTAATACCGGGGTGTATCACCTGTAAAAAGGAGATGTTGCAAAAATGTATGAACCTCCGGCCATGTATTGTACACAATATCATTAAACAGGCAAAATCAATATAAAAACATTTTTTACTGCATATTTTCGCTTATTTAGCTTTCTTTGCAGTTACAAAACATTATTTGCAGTTAGAATTGCAACTCAAAACCAACATGGCGAATATGGCGGGCGATGTCATTTTGACATTTTCATTTTTTAAATTGTATTCTGATTATATAGTACTTGGAGAAAAAAGTAATATTTTTTAAATACTATCGAAATCGATTGATCCCAAGTGTCGGCTGTATCGCCGCCATGTTTAACATAGTTGAAAATGATAACATCGTTTGAATTAAATGTGGTTGTAACTCTAAAATATATTCTTGAATAAATTAATTGTATTTTTTTCGGATTCTTCTTTAATTTACCCAATTTTTGAGGACGTGTACGAACCAGAGCCGAGCTCGCAACTCTCCTTTGTTATTGAAATATCGTTCTATATTTGTTGGCAATTGGCATTAGGAATTTTGAACAATTTTGAGGTTTAACGATAAATTACCTAGGTGTCCGTTAATGTCGTGGCGTCCCTTTTTAGGGTTCTGTAATAAACAAGGAACCCTTATAGTTTCGCCATGTCCGTCTGTCTGTCCGTCCACGGTTTAGCGCAAAAACGATTGATACTAGAAACTTGAAATTTGGCACAAGTACACCTTAATCACGCCGACAAAGTGATAGAATAAAATATGAATATTTATTTTTCGTTTTCCATATAGTGGGGGCTATCGTTGGATAGGTCTTTCAAAAATGTTAGGGGCGTGCTAAAATCATTTTTGGATTTAGTTAACTGTTTGTTATGTATTAAGCTTTCAAGTGCCAGTTTTCGTTATAGTCAAGTGTCCTCCCCACTCTACCAACTAAACGGTTGTTGTTAGAAATTCAAACGTTACGGCAATAGTAGCTACATAATAGGTTGGGGAAAAAGTCTTTTCGCATTATAGTATGTATGAACTTGTAATAAAATCTCTTTGGCTGTAGTATTTGTATCTGGCTGGTTTTGGTATCATTGAAAGTTAAAATTTTAAAGAACATAATTCCAAATTCAAATTAGGCAAATGTGTGATTTTCATTTGTTTTTCGTACTGTCAAGATGAGTGAATCTAATGAAGAAATTCGATACATTTTAAAATTTTACTACAAAAAAGGTAAAATGCAACGCAAGCCGCGAAAAAAATTTGCGATGTTTATGGACCTAGTGCAGTGTCTGTGAGAGTAGCACAAATTTGGTTTAAGCGTTTGCAATCCGGAAATTTTCATGTCAAAGATGCACCTCGCTCTGGTTCATTACGGATAAAATGGATGCCATTTTTGAAAAAGTGGAGCAAGATCGAAGTGTTATCAAGTATTGGTAGTTACGACGTAGCTGAAGAACTGAGAATTGAACACAAAACAGTTTTGGCGCATTTGAAAAAAGCTGGGTACAAAAAAAAGCTCGATATTTGGGTACCTCACGAGCTCACTGAAAGAAACCTAATGAACCGTGTACTCATTTGTGATTCTTTATTACGACGAATCATTTTTGAAGAAGCTGATAACTGGTGATGAAAAGTGGATCACGTACGACAAGAACGTGCGAAAAAGATCGTGGTCAAAAGCCGGTCAGGCTTCACAGACTGTGGCGAAACCCGGGTAAACTCGCAATAAGGTGATGTTGTGTGTGTGGTGGGATTGGAAGGGCATTATTCATTATGAGCTATTACCACCAGGCAGGACTATCGATTCTGAACTCTACTGCGAACAACTGATGAGATTAAAGCAAGAAGTTGAGAGAAAGCGGCCGGAATTGATCAACAGAAGGGGTGTGGTGTTTCATCATGATAACACTAGACCTCACACGTCTATAGCCACTCAGCAAAAATTAAGAGAGTTTGGCTGGCAGGTGTTATTGCATCTAGTTCTTGCCGTATAGTCCTGACCTTGCACCTTCAGATTTCCACCTGTTTCGGTCTCTTCAGAATTCTTTATGCAATGTTAGGTAACACCACGAGAGGACTGCCAAATCCACTTGTCGCAGTATTTTGATGAGAAGTCCCAAAATTTTTATAGCAATGGAATCATGTCCCTACCTACAAGATGGCAAAAGGTTATCGAACAAAATGGTACATACATACTTTAGTTAAATTTAAATAAACTGTATTAAAAAATGTTTTGAATTATCTTAAAAAATGCGAATGAGACTTTGTGTGAATGATAGTATCGGTGTAAAAATGAAAAAAGGCATGCTCCGATGGTTCGGGCATATAGAAAGAATGTCGAATGAGCGAATGACTAAACAGATATACAATGCGAATGTGGATGGTTGCAGAGGCCCAGGAAGACCAAGGCTGACCTACCATGACCAAATAGGTCGAGTTCTGTCTGATGGTGGGGTCAAAAGTCTTAGGAATCGGCGTGCATGTATGAAGAGAATGATGAAGGTAGACGAGGCACGAGAGGTTTGTCAGAACCGGGATGTCTGGCGCTCTACACTCTCTGCCTACCCCGTTAGGGACCTGGCGTGAAGATACATACATACATTAAAAAATGCGAAGAAACTTTTTCTCCAATATAACGAAAATAAAAGGAAAACTGTCACACCAAGTTGGCTTTACAAGTTTGCGAGTAATGTAGTAAGTACCTACTCGAAATTTTTGAACAACTTCATAGAAAATATTTATATATTTTTTACATTACATTATTCAAACTTATAAGCTACGGAACCCTACACTGCGCGTGGCTCGACACGCACTTGGCCGGTTTTTTAAAACCGATCACATCGTTTATCGCGATGACTATTCGTAGACGAATTTGGAAGTGGATGTTGAGATTGTGTGGTGATATGTGCAGGCATGGTGGGCGGGTTCCTGGGCGGCCTGATGGGCGTGGGCATGGGCCCGCTGGTGCTGCCGCTGCACCCGCACGGCGCCGCCACCGCCGCCGCCACCGCCGCCGCCGTCAACGCTCTCGTGAGTACCTAGTGTCGGCGGCCTGTAGGCTGCTCGCCCGCGTCCGATAATCGGTGATCCATTTTTTGCAGGATAAAAATAGAACCGGCGAGTCGTGGGTGTTTGCATGTATGCTTGAATGCATGCATTTACTAAAACCTAACTTCACGCCTGTAATCCCCTAAGGGGTAGGCCCCCTTCGGGGATTACAGGCGTGAAGTTAGGTTTTTTTTTTCATAAAAATAGAATGTACGATACTATTGCAGTACAACCCGAGAGTATGTAATAATACTACGTATAGAATGGACACTTCGACGTCCCTCCCGATTTCCCCCTCCTCCCATCTTATGGGAGATGTTTGGTATTCTCTAGGGTGCTACGTACACAGATGCACGTGTAAATACACGTCCCTGATTGATGTCTGTGTAAAAAAGACCGAATTAAGCGTTTGCATGGAATTTTGGCGGAGTGTCCGCGGTGTGGTGCAACGCAGAAATAAAAACGGTACATCCCGACCGATCCGATAATCGATGAAAAATGGAACGTTCGGAAATCGATAGCCGCAGACAAAGTGATGGACGTAGGCGTTGAGTCGATAACGAAATCGGTCATAAGAATCGGAGGAAAAATCGGCCCGATTAACTGTCCTACAAAAAGTCTGACGTGGGTGAGCAGCCTAACGTGCTCCGGTCTTTCGATGACATCGGGCATAAATGATGTTTGCTTAATAGAATAATTTCATTTTTAAAGAAAAATGGAAAGAAAAATTTGACTTCAGGCGAGGCTCGAACTCGCGACCTACTGGAAATCTAGTCCAGCCGCACTTCCAATTGAGCTACTGAAGCCCTGCCCGATTTGTCAAATCTTTCCTTCACATCTATTGCATTGCTTTATGGTAGCAGCAGCGCCATCTATTACCAACTATGCTAGTTAGGCAACCGATATAATAGACTTTTCAGTTTATTGAATATCGTAAAGAAGTCGCTTTTACCCTTAATAATTGTTTTATATTATTTCGCATTAACACATGCTTGTGAAATATATATTATTTTTAAAGAAAAAAGGCTTCAGTAGCTCAATTGGAAGAGCGGCTGGACTAGATTCCCAGTAGGTCGCGAGTTCGAGCCTCGCCTGAAGTAAAATTTTTCTTTCCATTTTTCTTTAAAAATAAAATATATTTCACAAGCATGTGTTAATGCGAAATAATATAAAACAAGAATAATTTCGATTGGAGTTAGCAACTTACCTTTTACTATAAAATGTATTGTTGTTATTGTTATTTAGTCTAAAATTTAATATAATTTGTGGTAAGTATAGTTATCGACGCTGTGAAAGCGACTAAGTTGACTGTGCGTTTCGTAGGGATTTCCATGATTATACAACACGTAACGGGAATAATGCCCTATTAAACACCCCGATTAGGAAATCGAGTTATAATCATGATACATGTACTGAAATTACATGTTTATGTATATAATATTTTTTATTTAAGAAATAAATTGTCCTCAATTTGTACGAACAGTATGCACACCCTATGCATACTTACACTACCTACGGCCGCACATAAAACACAAACTTACACACGCACACTGTCGCAATGTGATGTAGCGTAACTTGCGTACCTCTATTTAACACTCGCTAGTAATAAGATTCATTTTCACTATTTCATTTCTTAAATTATTATTTTTAATAAAAGCACATCTCAACGAGATCTAATAAACTTGTTGAGACTAACATGTTAATTTGGATAGATGTTGATCTCATTTTCGTTTGTATTGACTGTTGACCAAATGGGTGACCATAATTTCCGTAATTGTAATTAATTTTGGGACAAAATGTTACCTATATTAAAAATGTCTGAAATCGATTCTATTATCGATTCTGAACAAATGAATTCAGGGTTGAACATTTAATCCTGTTACACGTTGTATACATACAAATTTTAATTTGATGACCTCTAAACTATTTGCTTCCACTGTGTCGAATGAATAGAGGCCCGAAACCGATTTCCCTTGAAAGTGTCTTTAAGCCGTTTTTTAAGTGCTGGTTTTGAGAAACCCTCACATTCTGTTGAGCATTTTAAAGCATTAACCGCTCATGAGGTGAACAATATTTTTCATTAAAGATGACAAACCGAGTGTAAATAAGGACGTACCGTAACAAACGTTTCGAGTATAAGTTGATATATGACTAGGATTGTTTATGAATTGAAAAAGATTATTGTCGTCGCAGTAAGAGAAATTTTGTACTGTGTATAAAACTCTGAGAACGAACTTAAAATAATGCTGCTGGGCACGAGTCTCTCCCCTTTTTTGGGGAGGCCTAATAAGTATATTTACCCAATGATATAAGTATATAAAATTTCGCTTCCTGTGTCACTATTCTTTTGAAAGGCCGGCAGTATTTTAATCTCATCAATAATTTACAGCAACAACAACAACAACAACAGCAGCAGCAGCAACAGCAGCAGCAGCAGCAACTTCAGCAACATCAGCAGCAGCAACAACAACAGCAGCAGCAGCCGAGCACGCAGGCGGATGACGCCATGGAGCTGGACCCGGAGGAGCACCCGGAGGACGGGGGCCCGGGGGGCGGAGGTGTCCCCGGGGGCCCGCCCCCCTGCTTGCCGCCGCCCGCCTCGCTGGCCAACACGGCGCCCCCCTCGCTGCCCGACCAGGTACTTTATTGTGATAACGTTTTACAAATCGATGATCGCCGGATGCACGCACGAAAATGGTGTCACGTTTCGCCCGAGTCGAGCGTGCAAGCCAGAGCGCGGAACAAGCTATAGAGAGGCCCGATCAGCCTCATCATAATCATAATATCTTTATTTACTACTAGCGGCCCGCCTCGGCTTCGCGCGGTGCAATGTTGCCTACCCTCTCCTATTCGTCTTAGCGTGATGATTATACATAGATATAGCCTAAAGTCTTCCTCGATATCTTTCATAGTTTAGGCAGCGTTAGCAATATAAGTAACTTTTCTGGTTGATTTTTTACACCTTTGTCTGAAAAACCCAAATATTTTACGGAACCCTATTTATTCCAATACAAAATATAGCCTATGTTACCCGTGGATAATGTAGCTTTCGAATAGTGAAAGAATTTTTAAAATCGGTCCAGTGGTTATTGAGCCTATTCATTACAAACAAACAAACAAAAAAATATTACCTTTTTATAATATTAGTTGAGATAAGACATGGTATTTTAAACAGGTGTTCATAACTAAGCGTTCGGCTTGTGACGCATATTTTATGTAAATAATTTTTCCGCAATTTTTTTTTTGTGTAATGAAGGTGGCAAACAAGCATGAAGGTTCAGTTGCAAAAACTTATAGTTAAATTTATAATTTTTGACAAATTTAACAATTACAGAAACATATTTTATTTAAAGAAAAATGGAAAGAAAAATTTGACTTCAGGCGAGACTAAAACAATTATTAAGGGTAAAAGCGACTTCTTTACGATATTCAATAAACTGCAAAGTCTATTTTAACGGTTGCCTAACTAGCATAGTTGGCAATAGATGGCGCTACTGCTACCATAAAGCAAGGCAATAAATGTGAAGGAAAGATTTGACAAATCGGGCAGGGCTTCAGTAGCTCAATTGGAAGAGCGGCTGGACTAGATCCCCAGTAGGCCGCGAGTTCGAGTCTCGCCTGAAGTCAAATTTTTCTTTCCATTTTTCTTTAAATAAAATATATTTCACAAGCATGTGTTAATGCGAAATAATATAAAAACAATTACAGAAACATTGAACAGTTACTGCGGAATACGTTGTACCAGCGTATTTTTGACATTTTTGAAGTTACTAGGATTTTTTTAAATCGCATTTACGCGTATTACACGTATCAAGTAAAACAAAAGTCATTCGATTATAAATCAGTCAAATGAGTCACAGTAAGTGATTCGAGTAAAGCGATGGCTACTTTACCAGAACATTCACAATTTACTTTTGGGGGCAACTTAAAAGGCCGTGTTTTCGCACTTTTTTTCGCGATTTTTAATTATATTTTCCCCACCAGCTCCAAGCGCTACTATCGAAGCCGCCTCCAGTGTTCAACTCGTCAGAACCTCCCCCCGGGTTCCCTCCGGTCGACACCCAGTTCGACCCACAACAGACCGACGACAAGCAGGACGACAGACGCGACCGCGACAACAACAGACGGGACCGCGACCGGGACCGAGACCGCCGGGACAGGGACCGAAGGGACGGCCGGGACGGAAGAGACAATCGGGATAACCGCGACGGTCGAGAAAATCGGGATAACCGTGAGAATCGCGACCGGGATAGACGCGATCGGGACCGCAATCGGGATAGAGACAGGTGAGGGATACAATGTGTAAATATGATTGCATTCTTCATCATATTATTGTACTTAGTAGAACTTCTTACTCATTTCGCTGGCTCAGAGACCCTAAGCGTGCCTTGGCCTCCGAAGCGAAATAGTATTTCTTTACATCTCCCCCCATGGAGAAGAAAATTCACCCGTGTATTTTCTCTCTAGTTCTCCATTTGATACTTGAACATTTTCATCCTCTGTTATCTGTACTGGAATTAGTTTTGTGATATGAAAAACATAGTAAATAGTAAATTGAATTTGATTTCTTTTTAATTATTTTATATGGTCCAATTCTCAATTCATCTACCACCCTCTCACCGCAGTCAAAGTATTATGAAAATAATTGTAAAATGTAATTCTTTTACAACTATCGAACATTATTACTATCTTGGTACCAATTTTTTATTGCAAGCATCACTTGCAACAAATGCAGTTCCATGATAAATGTACAAACAATACCTATCAAGATATATTGCACATCCACCTTAGGAGGGAGACTTCGGTTGATTTCGGTTCTGTAGAGCTTTATCTGTTTCGCACACGACTTATCTGACGTTTGATCAAGTTTTGACCAATAACGGACTATTCGTGCATATGTAGGCAGTGTGCAGCAGAGATAACGCTCTACGAACTCGAAACAAGCCGATTGTCACTTTCCTAAGGCCTCCCCCACATAAGGCGTGCGCGTTCCTCGGGCGTGTGAGTGACGCAAGGCAGCTAAACGCGACGCTCACGAAGCGCCCTTGCGCTTCTCGCGCGCCCGAAGCACGCGCACGCCTAATGTGGCAGGCCTACACTCGATGTGCAATATTTCTTGATTAGCACTGAAAGTTCTGATATTTAAATGTTACGGCGTCAGGGATCGGGAAGAGCGCAGAGACCGGGAGCGAGGTGGTGAGCGCGGCGGGGAGCGGGGGCCGGAGCGCGGGGAGCGGACCGACCGGCCCGACCGGCCCGACCGGCCCGACCGGCCCGAGCGGCCCGACCGGCCAGACCGCGGCCGGGACCGCCGGGACCGGGATCGGGACCGCGACAGGGACCGCTTCAACAGAGACCAGAATAACAGGTCAGTGCCGTGTGCAGTGGCAAAAGTTGATTATATCTCAACAATTATGAACTTATCCGTATAGATTTTGTTTGGTTTGTTTATTTATATGGTGCTAAATAAACTGAAAGTTCTCGCTTGTACGAGTTTTTATTTTGGAGAGATTTGTAAAAATAAATTGTATCTTTTGATCAAACTCATTGTTTCCACGGATATATAGAAAGTCTAAAAAAAATAATGTTACAAGTTAGCTTTTAGTGTTTAAATATAAAGAGCTTTGCTATTTACGTTTTTATATTTAAATTTTTTTTAGGCCGACGAATCACACGTTCCAAACTCTATTATTAAAGTTCTAGTCTGTATAGATTCAACATAATAACTTTCCTTATTAATATAGGCTTTCTTTCCAAAGAACTATTCTCAAAGATCAGTATGTTCAAACATATCACCAAAAAAACTGCTTCAAAAATTAGTTACGATAAAACTGACAAACTTTCCTTTTCCAAACAGAGAGAGGAGCCGCGAAAAGTCCCCCCGTTTGAACGCGAATCCCGATCAAAACGAAAAGAGTCTGCAAGAGAGGCTGTGGGAGATGGCCAACGGGAAACCGGCCGACAAGCCTTCAGAACAGGACAACCAGGAGGAGAGGGAGCAGAGGGGAGACCGGGACAGAGATAGAGATCGGGAGAGAAACGATAGGAGTGAGAGAAATGAGAGGAGTGACCGCCCACCGCTAATAGACAGGCTGCCCAGACTTGACGGCCCACCGCCTTCTTTGGATAGCGGTAATTTTTTAACATTCGCGTAACGCCTGCTTTTTTATTTGTTTGGTGCAAGTGCGAGTGCTAAGTGGTTTGTTACACAGCAATAATATGTTTTTTTTTAATATTTAAGCAGTAAGAATTGAACGTCAATTCATCGGACTCTGAAATTATTATCACGGGCCTAGTACAAACTGGGCCTAGTGATGATCCATAATGACCCAAGCGCTCTGTCCAGTTGCAGAGAGCGGGGGCGGCGTGGGCGGCGTGGGCGGCGTGGTCGGAGTGGGCGGTGGCGCGGAGGGCGGCTGGACCACGTTGCCTCCCCCGCGCCCTCCCATGGCACCCGTCTTCCGGGCCGGTGAGTACTTCTTACAACTACATGCCCAATATTTTATTTCGTGTCCCTCTGGATAGTTAAAAAAATTTATGATGTAAAAGTGCTCTTCAAAAGCCTAATTATCTATACAAATAAATAAAATTGAAGTATCTGTTTGTAATATAGAAATAACCGCTTTTTACTAAATGCATATGTATGTATACACGGTACATATACCAAGACAATATTTTTACAATTTTTTACTTCGACGGGACTTTCACTGGCAGATAGATTATGTAATAAGGAGTAACTTAGGCTACTTTTGTACTAGCTGCGCCCACGACTTCGTCCGGGTACTGAACAATTATAAATTATCGCGCGAACGAAGACGTGAGCACGGCTAGTATGAAATAAATGAATAAACTGAATAAACATGAAAATGCCAACAAGCAAACAGTTTACATTGATGGTAAGTAATACTGTAGCATTGTTATACTTAACTTCATCATGAAACCAGATATTTGGTTGACACTCCTGAGGCCACATCATCAGTTAAATACGTGAGAGGAAAAAAACAAAGCACTTGAATGGTATAGCGAGGACTAGGGGCTACTTTTTTAGCCCAAAGGATGATGGCAAGATTTGTACTAGACCTGAGTCGATCACTCCTTCGTCGGGATTCGGGTCGATCGCGACCCATTGACAAGGTGATCGAGTCTAAATGACTCGATCGTTTGGGACATTTGGGTCGCGACTCGATTTCGCTCAAACGTATACTGTAGCTCATGATTCTCGTGATTCGAGACCCATCTGATAAGGATGCGAGACTCGAGATCGCGATCCACACATTATGTCGCTGGCTATTTTTCATTTTAATACATTTCTATTAATTATCACTATAATTTCATTCTTAAACTTTATAGGTTTAAAGCATAAATTTTACAATTAGATGACATGGTGCAGGGGAGCTTGATCGATAAAACTGTAAACAAACTGAAATGTACCTTATGCTTAATGTGATAGAGTTCACGAGAAACAAAGTACCCAATGACCCAAAGGACCCAAATGATCGACTTTTTTTGTACGTCACGACCCGATCACTTGTGTTTGGATCGTGATTCAATCAAAGTGATTCTATCACTCGCGATCGACTCAGGTCTAATTTGTACAGAAAAAATGAAAAAAAAGGTACACGTTAAATCAGCGTGGAAATATTATCCAGTGAACCTAAGCAACATTTCCTGATACTTAAAATATTTTTAACTCTCCGGAATAAAAAGTTAGAAATTGAACTTTAGTATGGAGTGCTTCGACTGCTGAAAGACGATTTTTATTCCGGTGATTTAAAAATATTTTAAATACCAGAAAATGTTCTTTAGATTCCCTAGATAATATTTCTAATCCGTTTTACCTTGTACCTTTTTCTACCTTTTTTTGTACAAATCAATGTATGAAACTTGCCATGATTCTTTGTATGCTTAACATCTTTATACGACCAAAATATATATCCATAATTGTTTTTTAATTGATTCTAAAATATAAATGAAAAGCAAAGTTCGTTTTAAAATTCGATAAATATTTTATTATTGAAATTACAATTATCTACAATGTATTTTTAATTTACAGAATTGAGAATGCGTGGCCCGCCAGTTAGACCGCCAATAAGAGGTACGCTCTTACAGACCTAACATAATCGTATCGACAACTTCCAACCCTCTAACGCTAACGTAAACGTTCAATTCATTTCAGGGCCCTGGATGGACCAACCGGGTCCTTTCGGACCTCGTTTCAACGGCATGGGACCGCCGCCTTTCAACAGACCTCCGTTCGAAAGACCGCCGTTCGACGGAGGGCCTCTGTTCGAGAGGCCACCCTTTAACCGTATGCCATTCGACGTAAACAGACCACCTTTCGACGGGCCCCGGCCACCGTTCGACGGTCCGCGGCCTCTTTTCGACGGGCCCCGGCCGCCCTTCGACGGGCCCAGGCCACCGTTCGACGGGCCTCGGCCGCCCTTCGACGTACCTCGACCGCCCTTCGACGGCCCGAGGCCACCTTTCGACGGGCCGCCACCATTCGACGGGTCGCGGCCGCCGTTTGAAGGGCCGCCTGGGCAGTTCGACTTCGAGGGCGAGGGTCCCTTCGACAGTCAGCGATTCGAGGAGCCCCCGGAGTACTTCGAGAGAGGGAACAGGAGGTTCGACGACAGAGGCTGGAACGGCGACCGTGAGAGGGACAGGGACAGGGATAGGGAGAGGGATTGGGACAGAGGACGCGGCGAGTGGGACGACAGGAGGAGGGACCGGCGGGGCAGGGAGCACGAGGACAGGTTCAGAGACCGAGACCGAGATCGAGACCGGAACGACCGAAGGAGGACGTTCGATGACAGAACGACGGACTCGCGCGGCAGTAGACCGCCCGAGGACAGGTCTACTGACTCACGCGGCAGTAGACCGTCCGAGGACTGGCCGACAGACGTCCGCGGTAGCAGACCGCCCGAAGACAGATCGACGGACGCGCGCGGCGGTAGACCGCCCGAAGACAGATCGACGGACGCGCGCGGTGGTAGACCGCCCAGGGAACAGACGGCTGCCCGCGAGGGGGGCAGAGAGGAGCGCGAGCGTAACACGAGAAGAGACAAAGACAGAAAGTCCAGGTGGGGGGCGGCGGAGGAGACCAATCGGAACGAGGAACCGGAGAAAGTACCAGAAATCGCCGAAAAGACCGAGAGCGAGATCGCCGATAGTTTTAATCCTAGTCAAGTCGAAGAGAGTGTACAGAACGACTATACCAGTGCAGAAGTCGAACAGGTGCCCGAGCCGATCGAACAAAATAGGGAAAGTATGGATACGGAAGAGTGTAATAATGCTAATCGAGACTCTGTGAATGAGACGAGTGAAGCTCATGAACCAGAAACTGATCAAAGAGAGATGGATCATACAGAGACTGATAACAGAGAGATGGATCACATAGAAATGGATCAAAGAGAAACGGATCATGAAGAAATGGATCACAGAGAAATTGAGCACGAACAAATTGATCAAAGAGAAACGGATCACGAAGAAATTGATCACAGACAAACGGATCACGAAGAAATTGATCACAGAGAAACGGATCACGAAGCAATGAGAGAAACAGACCATAGAGTGACAGATCACGGGAACGATAATTCCGATTATAATAACGAAGTTGTGGATAATAATGAATCGGTTCAGGAGAGCGCGCCTGATCTATACGACGATAACGAGGCGATCGACACTAGTTTTTCAATAGCACCGATAGAAAAGCCTATGGCTCCGATCGTAAACGAGGAACCGCCCGAGGATATCTCGAACACAAAGTCGGCCGATATATTCGGCCACGAAGAGGCGAGGGAAGCGCCAGAGGCGGCAGCGGCAGAACAAAGCGATGCAGACGCGTCGGGCACAGCGATGGAGGCCGAAGAGGGAGTGGCTTGACGGTGGACAAAGTGCTTGAATGGGTATTTCCAGTGGTCAATTTGGGTGACGCGAGCGCCGGTTGCGGTCGGGCCTTGTTATATAATGTAACGGCTGCAACGAAAACGATATAACGCCAAAGATTTTTTTTATACAAAGTTGAAATATACGAGTGCCTTATTGGTTACTAAATCTGGTGTTTTGTTTGTCGTCGGCTCGCTTCGGGAGGAAGAGGATACGCGCCTGGGCGCTCAAGTCGAGTGACCCGGGCAAGGTACGGTTGCTAACTGATATTCGCGCGCGCCTAGTTCTACTGCACACGCTTTCTTTACAACTTTCCCGCGGTGATTAGTTAGTAGATATTGTTACATATCGACAAATATTAATCGATTATTCATTTTCTTTATTGCAATAAATCGTTGCAGATATCTAATCGGCTTAGAAACAAAATTTAGATATTTTTATCTGTGATACGTGATCAAAAACTATAAATTAAAACTTATGAACTGATAATTTGTGAAACTTTTTCATGAAGAAATTTTGAATTAGGTAAACGTTCTTAATTGGAAAGTTATAAAGAAACTTAATTTGCACAGTATTGACATTGTATATTGATCAAATATTGCATAAAATAAAATGGTTTAGATCACAATCAATTTAATGTTGACTTAAAAGTGATTATTTTATTAAATTACATAATAATGTGTATATTTTGATTTATTTATCAGATTTGTATTGTAAATACTTCTAATATTATTTATTAACACTACAAATATGCAGTGATGAACTAAATACATCGCAATATTTGATCATTTAAAAAAGCGATGTCAGTTGTACTCGGCTGGCGCTAGTTTTTAGTTCTTGATTATGTTGGAATGGGGTGAGCATCTTGATATTATTTAACAATGAATTCTTAATACTTCAATTAACTTTTAACGCCTCCTCCATTTCGGCATAAAAATGATATCGCTAGCAATGTGTGCATCGTCCTCGACGAAGCGCGTCACCCACACTGGAAATATCTGCAAAATCTGACTCAACTGCAGGATTCAACGCATCACTATGGAACTACTCATAATGTAGCGGTCAATCTACGGATATTTTTATTTATGTTTAGTACTTTGTCTATGGTGGTTAGAATTAACGTTATATCTATTGTATCTTGCGACACACGACTCATGTAACCACGTTTAGGGGTGTAATTCTTATATCCACAATCTTGTAGCTTTTTCTGTTTTATATTAATCGGTGAAGGTAGGGACGTGAAAGTTACGTCTGATAAATCTATTATATACTAACTATATTTCATTTTAGGATTATCTGTAAACATTTAGTTTCATTTTAGAGTAGGATTTCATCGGGAAATATATTTAATATGAAAAAAAGAATTACTCAGATAATTGTTCATAAATGTGTAACAAATTTTATTGATAATTCTATGGGGTTTAGTCGATTTGACGAATTATATCTGAGGATCTATAATAGGGATAGTACATTGTGTAGATAAGCAGTTATAAAATGCATGCTTCATGTTTGTCATATTTGTGCTTGAATAAAATTATTAAAATTCACCAAGTCGTCTTTGATTCAACGATTCAACTGACGTGTTTTGGATAGATTCTTTTAGTACCAGTTAGATAGATGTGTTCGCCGAGGGACGACTTTGCACACATTGTCTAGTTTGTGCTTTTTCTTGTTTGATTTTCAGCTTCATCGTAAAACCGATCGAAGATATCCATAAGAAAGTCTGCGGCCCAGCCCTTACATGAAGATTACACTCCTCAGCATTATTGAAGATTTAAATTCGATCTATTATACTAAAACATCTTAATTTTATTCGTGTGACTTCTTCGTCTAGATACACCATGTTATAGAAAGGCCCATGTTTAATCAACTACAATAAGATAAAGTTAATACTTGGTGTTGGGTCGACTTAAGTTATAGTATCAACAATTGTGCTTTACCAAAGCTTCTTTAAAGTATTTGCATTTTGAAAGAAATTTCAATACGTAGTTATTTTAGCCCATCTCGTGTTAAAATTTGTTTTAGCCGATCTACGACAGTATTGTTTTTTATGTGCAAGAATCAACTTAATATTTATCAGGAATTTATTTAAATAAAGCGTTCATTAAGTCAATTCCTCACATGCCCACATTAGTTCTGAAATAGGTTACTGGATTTCAATGTCTCACATTAGTTCAGGAATACGTTACTGGATTCCACAAAAATGCTGTTTGAGACGTATTTTAGCAAGACAGTAGTTATTTCTAGGGTTCCGTAACCTACAAAGAATCCTTATAGTTGCGCCATGTCCTTCTGTCTGTCCGCATCTTGGCTCAGAGACTTTATATTTAGAAAGCTATAACTTGGATGGACACAGCAACAGTCATCTCGATAAAATGGTAAAATCAAATTTTTTTTTTTCATCGTTACTCCACTACACGTGGGGTGCAGATGTTGCTTTTGTTTTCTCGCGTAACATGTGGTATGGGGTATCTTTGAATAGGTTTTAAAATACGATCTATCTGTTTTTCGAGATTTACTTGACTCTAACAAGAATTGGCACTAACTAGTAGAGTCAAGTGTTCTTAGTTCTTACTCCCTATCAGTTAAAATGTTTGTATTGGGAGTTGTGAAAACACGATAGTATTACGTATGACATAGATAAAAGGACGACTATCGCAGCTATAGGCTGTACAAGCTAACTTGTAATTGTGCTTGTAATAGTCGTACAACTTAAAAAAAATTGGGACATGCGCTTGGTCGATTTTTGCAGTGTTAAAACACTTACCGACTCAAGTAGTGTAATAAATCTATGGACTGACTTATTAATTGATCGTTCCGTGTGAAACAATTAAAATAGAGCAATCGTTTTATGTACTCGAGCAAGTTTTAGTTCATCTATTGCCGATAGGAGCGCTGCTTCGAAGATAGTAATTCTATGGAGCTCTAATTATTATTTCATGATTTTCATGTTCCTATCTGCGTGGACAAATAAGGTATATTAGTTGCAGTTCTCCCTGTCCTTCGCGGTTTTGGGTTTTGGTTATAACGATAGTCGAAACGAAACCAAACTTTGTCATATTGTAGTTGTACCATGAGTACCTAGGTACTTCATTTCATTTTATCTTTTAGATATAAAAATCAATTGCGGTTCGTTAGTAACGCTAAAACTCGAGAACGGCTTTACCAATTTGGCAAATTTTGGTTTTGAATGACTTGGAAGTCCAGGAAAGGTTTAAAAAGTAGAAAATATGAAGAAATTGAAAGGAAATAGTAAAAACCACAATTTCATTTTCATAGTCCGTATCTATCATAGTAGTTAATAAATCTATGGTATATATCAAACCTTTGATACATTATCTCATTCTGAGGCAATACGAAGTTTGCCGGGTCAGCTAGTTTCAAATAAAGTTTGTAAACATTTTTTCTGCAAAGGTCGAATCAGAGTTCACTCTAAGACGTTGAACACAAATTGGTTGATTGGTTGTTAGGCGTAAAGTTACCTACCTTTCTTATAATTAAATAAGACTAGTGCCCAATGCATCGCGCTGGACCTTTACCTCTACCACCAATCAGAAATTATTTCAAGATTCATATTTTTCTTGTGTGATTTGGTGATTGTACCAATCGCTAGACGCACTGCCCACGCTACGTTTGCATCCGCTGTACAATCAACCCAACCCATAGAGCAACACGGGACACCGGAGCGGAGGGGAGTAGTCATAGAGTTTATTACTGATGCAAAACAGTCATTTTTTGCGGGAGGAACTACGTGTGATACACACGCATACACACACACTACAAAAAACGTTTTCTACTACGAAACTCACATCTTGACTTGTATAATGTATGATTGGTACGGTAGATAGATTCTACAATACACATCAAGAAAAATGCGCGAGCAAAAAAACGACATTTCCCTCCGTAAGCTCTACAAATCTTTCATGATTCCCAGCGACCAGCTGTTGATCTTTGGAGGTCTTCAGAACCGGAGGCCCGTGGCGGACCGTGCACCATCTGATAAACTCGTGACGATATTTATCTGAGGGATAACCTAATCCGGACCCTATCCGCCTTTCCTAGACCGTCAGCTAATGACGACCTTGATGGTATGAATATATTGGCAGGTAAAGGTCATCAGAGGCTCATTATTGGACTGGCCATGTTGTCTGGATAGCGTTAACGAGGTGTGCCCCTTCCTACGGGTCATGCCCTTGGGCGTCGGCTGCCTGGGTTAACTTTAGACTGTCTTCAATCCATCTCATTCGCACTTACGAGGTCAACAGCCAGAATCTGAACAGGGACCGTGCGCTGTGAGCCACTGCCCACGGCCTCGCGGTGCAAGGACCTCGCGCCTGATACTAATGGTAGAACTCCAATGACAGCCGCGCAAGGCACCACCGCCTTAGCTAATCCACACACTTACTAATAACTCACTCTAAATAGTAATGTTCAGCACAATTCTGTTCCGGTCAAGTAGTAATGTAGCCTTGTAATTTCCGGCACAGCTTAAAACACAATGGCCGTTTCTTCATTTATACTGATTGAAACGTTACAAAGTATTGTAAGATCTTAATTTGGCTAAACACGCCCAATAAAAAAGTTCAGCCACCTTCAGCTTTGACTTTGACGTTGACGTTTGTTTGTTGATGATTTGTGACTGTTCGAGTTTGTGATTTTCTTTGTTGCGGTGCAGATTTTCTCTTTAATTATGGAAGGCATACAAGTTATAACGCAAGATTTTGTTAACGTTCATATTACCAAATCGGATGCACCAGATGCAGCGCCGGTTGAGAGGCGGTTTAAAAAAGACATCACTGTTCTAGATTTTAAGGTTAAGTATGATTCACACATTTTTTAATTTCACTTGTTTTTTTTTTTAATTTAGATCAGTAAACTTAATGAAATTATATTATTTCATACGACCCGCAATTAAAATTCCAAATAAAGTAAACCATTTCTTTAATTTGATATATAATGCCTAGCCACTGCCAGACTGCTAGAACATAGACACCCGAGAAGTACCTATACATAATGAGTGACAATGGACCTGTTTTCTGTCAAGCATACAACCTAAATCGTATTAATTTAATATTAGGGCCTACACCTACTCTCGCATCATAAATAATCTTAATCATTGCAGATATTTTACCACTCCTGGGAGATATTATTTTACTGTAGTAGTAGTAGTAGTAGTAGTAGTAGTGTAGACACCACCGCATTACGGCTATCTATCTGCTGCCAAATTGTAGTGTTCAGCACTATCATGTTCTGGTTAGGAGGTAATATATGGTCCTGTAATAACTATTACAGAGACATAACAACTAAGGGCTCAGGGGTGGCAACGCATTTACATTTTGTGTAGCGTGACCTCTGATTAATTCTGGTATTTGTGTAGTGTCTATAGGCTGTTGTCATTACTTAACATCATAAACTGCATGCTTGTTTGCCACCTTTATTAAAAAATATATGCATTCAAAAGTTTTCTTCTGTCTCAGCTATATAAGACCACATTTTTTTTTTTTATGTAATGGAAGTCGTAAACAAGCATGCAGTTCACATTGATGTTAAGTGATGACTGCAGCTTATAGACACTTACACAAAGACCAAGGTCAAAATGCTGATGCGTTAACACTCCTGAGGCCTAAGGTTTAATGCCTGTGTGCTGGAAATTACAGGGCCGTACATTACCACCTGACCGGAACACGATAGTGTTGAACACTACCATTTAGCGGCAAGTATATTAGGTAATGCGGTGGTGTCTACGCCCGCGAGCTCCGTCACTGGAGCTCTACCACCAGTAAAAAAAAAATTAGAATCTTCCTCAAATATTGAAATAGTTAAATGAAAATAATCTAATTTTCCAGACAAAACTAGAGCTTGTAACGGGTGGTTCAGCGTCCACAATGAAGCTGAAGATATATGACAACAAGAACAACTATGTCTGCGACATTGACAAGGACAGTGCAATGCTTGGCTCGTTCCCCATTGATGACGGCATGAGGATACATGTTGTGGACAACTTCACTCTTATTAAAGACTTTGCTACTACAGACAGTGCTGAACGGTAATGAAATAGATAGTTTTACACCTTATATTTCAAACTACATCTACATACGTTATGTTATTTATTGTTTGCGATCTTGAGCAATTCTTCTCCATTTGGATCCCGCAGTAAGTTTGAGCTCATCCTCCCAGCGCTTTTGTTGTCGTCCTCGACGTCTTTTCCCATCTCTAGGATACCAATGCGTTATAATTTGGCTCCATTTTTCTTGTATGGATCTTAACGTTATGTTATTGATGCGTAAACAATCAACTATAAGCAGGGACGTCACCACCTAGTATGATTGTTTTGGCTCTTCTTGTTGCCTTACTATTTTAGCTTGACTAGTGAAGCTAACATTTTTCTCCTGCTTACTATCTTTAAAGAAAAACGTAACTTCACGCCTGTAATCCCCGAAGGGGTAGGCAGAGGTAAATGCTTGCATTCAAGTATACATGCAAACACCCACAATTCGCCGGTTACATTTTGGCCCATGTAACAGGTGGCAAGCCTGTTGACATTTCCAGGCACATTACCAAACTTCGAGGTACTGGGCAATTTCCAGAAAATGGAAAAATCTCAATATAACTAGAGATTAAGGACTTTACACCATTATCTCTGATAACCCCCTACCCGAAAATCGAACCCAAGACCTCAGCGTAGTAGTAGTGGCCTGCTAACATTAGGCTACCGAGGCAGTCAATCTTTAAAGAACATCGTGAAAATTATAATTTATGTTAGATATTGATATGCAATCTCCATAATTTTTAGAGAAAATTAAAAAGGCAAAGCTATTGATCCTGAAATACTCTACTCAATGTTTATTTCAGGTTCCGTCTATCTGAAGAAGAATATGAGAAGAAAGGTGACACACTCCGTTCATTCCTCCAGCGCAACAAGCTAGGGAAGTACAATGAGGAGGAAATGATCAAACTCAAAGAGCAACAGCAAAAAGAGCTGGAAGAAGAGGCAAAGTTAGTATATTATTATTAAAAACGAAAATTGTAATATAAGTTGCAAGTTTATTTCCTGATTTTTTTTTTATGTATTGGAAGTGGCAAACAAGCATGCAGTTTACAACGTTTTCGTAGGTTTTCGCGACCTTCATACATTGTAGAAATTAAACTTGCGGATTTTTGCGGAGAAATTTGGGAGTGTTGTATACGCGAGAAAATCCGCAAGTTTAATTTCTACCATGCAGTTTACATTGATGTTAAGTGATGACTGCAGCCTATAGACACCCATACAAAGACCAAGGTCAAAATGCAGATGCGTTACCACTCCTGAGGCCTAAGATGTTATATCTCTGTGCCGGAAATTACAGGGCCGTACATTACCACCTGGCCGGAACACGATAGTGCTGACCACTACCATTTAGCGGCAACTATATTAGGTAATGCGGTGGTGCCTACGTCTACGAGCTCCGTCACTGGAGTTCTACTACCAGTAATAAGCAATAGGGTTGTTGAGGAAGTGATTATGAGGAAGAGGAGGAGGAAGAGGAATTGTGACGTGCAAATTTAGAGGATGCGGATGAGGAAGAGGATTTTTTAATGAGGAAGAGGATGCGGATGAGGAAGCGGAAGAGGAAGAACGTGCGTAATTTCACGCCTGTAATCCCCGAAGGGGTAGGCAGAGGTAAATGCATGTATTCAAGCATACATGCAAACACCCACGACTCGCCGGTTACGTTTTGACCCATGCAACAGGTGGCGAACCTGTTGCCATCTCCGGGCACATTGCCAAACTCCGAGGTACCTACTGGGAAACTTCCACAAAATGGAAAAATCCCAATAGCACTAGAGATTAACCATTATCTCTGATAGTCCCCGACCCGGGAATCGAACCCAGGACCCCCAGCGTAGTAGTAGTGGACTGCTACCACTATGCTACTGAGGCAGTTAATGATATAATAATAATAATGAACCGTTGAAACGTCCCACTGCTGGGCACGAGTCTCTCCCCTTTTTGAGGGAAGGTCTGGAGCTTACTCCACCACGCTGCTCCAATGCGGGTTGGTGGAGATAACGGTTAGTGGACAACCCGCTGTCGGATGTTTTCAAACCGCCCATACATATGGCCTGGGACAAGGTTTAACGACTGCTATTTATCTAAAGCAACCGGGACCGTCGGCTTAATCCTTTATTCTCATCGCCCCTCTCTGAGACCGGCCACCCCGGTGGTCGTTAGTTTCATTTGCCCCCTTCATAGTTATACTGCAATGGTTTATTCGCATTTCGTATCGGACGTTAGGTAGGTACCAATATTCGAAAATTGACTTAGGTGACAATTTTTCAATTTGACAATTTGTCAATTATTTCGTCATGAGTGTCGTTTTCATGGTTCTTGTGGGTGTTGAATTCGATAGTGGTGTCAAAATATGGATCGAAGATGGTGGCAATCTTCGACTCTTGGTACCTAACGTCCGATGTGAAATGCGAATAAACCATTGCAGTATAACTATGAAGGGGCCAAATGAAACTAACGGCCACCGTGGTACCGGTCTCAGAGGAGGCCGATGGGAATAAACGGGCTTAACGTGCTCTCCGAAGTACGGAAACGCGCATTTTAATTTGCCACTAGTGGTCACCCGTCACATACCCGACCGCACCCATATCGCTTAATCGAGTAGATCGCTTGCGTTCTACACCAGCCGCGAGGTCTTGCGCGCTTCAGAAAGATGAAAAGAGGATGATACGAAATTATAAATACTAGGGGACCCAACCCCCAAAATCTGCTGTCCTGTCTCTATGTACATAACTACATACGTACATACATACAAAAAAAATAATTAGAAGGGCATTTTCCAGTGAACCAAACTATGAATCTAAACCATTCTCAAAACACACACAATAATGAATCATCAAAATCGGTCCAGCAGTTACGGACGAGTTCAGTAACATACTCGTATCTAAATTAAATTGTATCATTCACTCATCTTTTTGTGTGTGCGTGTGTTACGCACACGAAAAAAGATGAGTGAATGATACAATTTCATTTAGAAATTGAAATGAAAATAGGAATGCAGTCTTTATTTCTTTGTTACTTAAGTCGAATATTATTAATCAAAATAAAATAATTGAATACTATTAATGAAACTTAATTATAGGGAGGTTAATTTTTATAAAAAATTTCCTACTTAAACAATAGACCACAGTACGTCGAAATAGAATACTTTAACAATGAAACGTGTGAAGTAGAAATTGCGAAATCGGAAATTAAATACACGAATTGGTCTATCCCTCAAGGAACCGTAGTCGGTTGTGTTCTCTTCCTTATATACATTAACGAATTGCCAAACGTCCTAGAACATCCATGTATATTATTTGCAGATGACGTATCAATATTATTCAAGTGCAAGACTGATAACAATGAAAATATGATTAACATCACACAGAGTTTTATGAGGGTACGAACCTGGTTATCAAAGCATAATCTAGAAGTAAACTCTAAAAAAAACAAAATAATGCAATTCAGACCGCGACAGAAAAACACACTTGACTTATCAGCAATTTCAAACGCATTAAACATTGAAGAAGTTACAGAATATAACTTGCTAGGGATCACAGTTGATACCCACCTCACTTGGGAAAATCACATCCAAGTCGTGAAAGCTAAACTCTCACAGTTCACGTATGCCCTGGCTACTCTCAAAACAAATACACACCGTGAAGCATCACTAGCATACTATGCGTATGCCTATGCGTGGTTGCGTTATGGTGTTTTATTGTGGGGAGATAGCGCAGAAGCGCAAAATATATTTATTTTACAAAAAAAGTGTTTACGAATTCTCTTCAATATTAAGCCTAGGGTTAGCTGCAAACCGCACTTTGTGAAAGAAAGTATTTTGACATTCCCATCAATTTTTATTTTAGAAGCAGTGCATTTTGTAAGGCGGAATATAAACATATTATTTTCGTACTGTAAAAACGTAAGACCACAAAATCTAATAGAAATGCCTACAGGAAAAATGCATTTATATAAAAAGGGACCACACTATAAAGCTGTAAAATTATTATGTATCTTCACGCCAGGTCCCTAACGGGGTAGGCAGAGAGTGTAGAGCTGTAAAATTGTACAATAATATTCCAAACAATTTAAAAACTGAAACAAATGACAGGCAATTCCTTAAGAAACTGAAGGCTTACTTAATATTGAAATGTTACTATACAATCGATGAATTTTTATGCGATAAACAGTGAAATCAAAATGTAATTATTAAATTATGACATTAGTATGTTATTTATTGACATTTATTTTGACTTTTATTTTATCTATTGACATATCATTAAAATTTAGTGTTGACATTATAATATTATACTTTCACTATTTAACGTTATAACATACTATTCAATTAATCAAATGTATTATACTGGACAATTTAATAATGTAATTTTACTATTATAATAAACCTGTTGTCGCATGCGCAATGAAATTCCTCATAAATTCCTCTTACATTTTGAGGAAGCGGTAGCGGAAGAGGATTTTTTTGTTTTTATTTATGAGGATGCGGAAACGGTTGAGGAACCCAAAATATTGCGGAGCTACCTCATTATGAGGAAGAGGAAGAGGAATCCTCAACAACCCTAATAAGCAATTACTTGATTTTGACGGGACTTCCACGGGTAGGTAGCTGATGTAATAAGGGGTAATTTAGGCTACTTTTATACTAGCTGCGCCCACGACTTCGTCCGGGTAGATACTGAACAATCATAAATTCTCACGTGGACGAAGTCGCGGGTATACTCGTAGCTAGACAATATATATAAAAATGCAACCCGTTTTCCTTGGTCTCGGCATCACGCGTGAATGGCTGGACCGAATTGACTAATATTGATTTTGAATGATTTTTGGAAGTCTAGGGAATGTTTAAAAGGTAAGAAAATATGAAGAAATTGAAGGTAGAAATAGTAAAAACCACCATTTCATTTTCTCATACGAATAGTCCGTATCTATCAAACCTTTGACACATGTCATATTTTCATTCTGAGGCAATACGAAGTTCTTCGGGTCAGCTGGTTATAAATAAATTTTGGTCGCAGGGCAGCAGAGGCAGTGGTAGTGGGTGCGAGGTGCGAGGTGCGGGTGCCGAAGCAGGCGACGCGGCGCGCCACGGTGCGGTACAACGGGCCGCTAGAGGGCGCGCGCGGCCTGTGGATCGGCGTGCAGTACGACGAGCCGCTCGGCAAGAACGACGGAGAGTTAGTATCACATTTTTTTTTATGTAATGAAGGTAGCAAACAAGTATGCAGACCACACCAGTGCCGGATTAGCCATATAGCAGGAGTAGCAAATGCTACGGGCCCCCGCGCCATTGGGGGCCCCGTGCCTGTGCCCAAAAAAAAACACAAATATGTAATACACCTTAGCTATTCTCAAAGGGAGCGTTGACCACTAATTATATAGGTACCTATATTATTATGTTGCAAGTTGGCAATACCACGATACTTACAGGGGGAATCCCCTAAATTTTCTATTCCTTTTCGTAAATGTTGTTTTATTTACATCCTAAATTTCAGTACGCAATGTAACTCTAGGGCCCCATGGTCACATTTGCTACGGGCCCCGCACCGGTTTTATCCGGCACTGGACCACACCATGGGATTGAAGCGATCGCTCCCAGGCTATTTCGAAAACCTGTACTTTGTAATTACAGACTGTATTACATTTAAGTCTAAATTCCAAAGAGCTGTACTGAGTTTCTTCAGTGGCGGAGTTCTTCTCAGTATTGACCCTTGGAATTCTGCCAATAACCTTTAATATGACGACCAAATTCATTCTTTTTAAAAAAAATGACGATGTAAAAGTGCTCTCCAGGAGCCTAATTATATGAAATAAATGAATAAACTGAATTGCACGATCCGGTTAGTCCAGCGGTGTGAGATGACCGTTTTATTAGAAGGGTGGTGAGGTTTGCACCGGGACAAATATTTGTATGGCCTACAGATATTTGTTTCGGGTCTGGGTGTTTGTGTATGTGTTGTATGTGTACAACGGCACCCACGACACAGGTTCATACCTAATGTGGGGTTGAGAGTGTAATGTAAGCGTATTTTATTTTCATTTCATTGATGTTATGACTGCAGCCTATTGACACCCACACATAAACCAAAAATCAAAGTGCTCTCTAGTAATACACATAATATATCAAAAATTAAATGCTAGCGCTGTTAAGCATATTTAATTGCATTATTAATTACACTAGCCATAGAGCAACTCGGCCCACCGGTCGCGGCCGACCGAAGAGGAGTAGCCATAGCGTTTATTACCGATGCAAAACAGTCTGTCATTTTTTGCGGGGGGAAATACGTGTGACACGCAATCACACTACAAAAATCGTCTATTACTACGAAACTCACACGTTGTCTTTAACAAAATACATATACAATTTCACGCACACATTTAAATATCTGGGCGACAGGCGTAGGACCATTTGGTCTTGTACTTTGACAGAGGGGAGACCGGTCCGCCGCGGCCGGTGGCCCGTGTTGCTCTATGACTTAGCCATCGTCTTTTTTATTTATCTTAATTTCCCTTACCTTTATTATCAGAGTGAACGGCAAACGCTACTTCACGTGTCCCCCGAAGTACGGCGGCTTCGTGAAACCGGCTTACGTGACGGTCGGGGAATTCCCCGAGGAGCAGTTCGAGCTCGACGACGAGATATGATGTCCTCGTCGCATGCTAGCTTTATGTTCCACAGCGCGCGGCCAATTAATTGATTTTTGTTTTACACCTAAGTACGTCATTGAACGGTTGTAATCTCGTTGGTTGTATACAGGGTGACTTGAAATTTGTGCTATAATTTATCTGAATTGAAACTAGGATTAAATTGTAATAAATTTTCTCCAGTCATATGAGGATCAGAAATGAGCAGTTTTCGAGAATTTTGATGATTTTTTGGTAAATATACAGGTTTGATTATGATACATAACAAAGTATCTAACATTTTAAAACTAGACAAACTGCGAGACAAGTAAAATATATTACGTCTAAATTTAAAAATGACATGTATTTTAGAGAAAAATATATAAAAGAGGTTATTTCTGAATAGGGCTTATATGCTACAATTTGACTCCGAGAGGAATTGCATTCATTTCAAGTCACCCTGCATATTTCGCTTATTATTGTGTACTGAACACACGCAACACATACAATCGAATGACAATATATGTTGATAGTTGCAGCTTGTTCAAATAAAAAAAAATCACATATGCTTTCATTATACAATGTAAGTGATAGCATATGTGACGTGTAGGACCCTCGCCATAATTTAAAGTATATCGGTACTGAAATATAGTCACGGCTTTTCAAATGTAAACAAATAACTTTGTGCTAAGAAATGTATTTTTGATTATAAAGATTGCTCGCAGGCTTTATTTGCGTTGAATTTGTAAAATTTTATATTGATATATAAAAACATATCAGTTGATGAACTGAAACACCTTTTACAGTGAATATTAATGTTGTATGTGGATGGATAAAAGGGTATCTACAATTCTACAATCTATCTATGTCCTATGGAATGTCCACAAAATAATTATTCAAAGTATAATAATATCCGCAATTGCGTAATACAATATTTTATTTTAATAACTAGGATATAATGATTGAATATGGATTATGTAAGACTGGTTCATTTTATGTGTATGCCCGATTGGGTGTACTTTTCGATCTCTAACATTAGTTTATATTAATTGTGAAGTCACATTTGCTTCAAAGCGATACTGTAGAACTATTATCATTCATTATTTAATTTTATCGTTGAATTTAGCAAATACACAGCATTAAATGTTTCTTTATTAATGCTTCACAAATTATGTAATATTTTTTTACGTTTTTTATGTATATTCTAGTGATAATCATGTTTTGTTAGAGTGAATGTTTAGTTTTTGCACATTCCATGCATTAACACGAAATAATTAACCTATTATTGAGTTATGTATTCGCAGAAAGGTAACGTTTAGCTGTTCGTGTGTCATCGTGTGACATGAAATCACTACATTATCTAATGTGTGATCTTACACATATACTAGATTTTTTTTTTTGTTGCTAAACATTACATTTCTGCTATTGAAAATATTTACGTTTGCAGTCAATTTATCTGTAATGCTCATAAAATAAAGTTTATTTTAACACAATATTTGTTTTAGTTTTAATTAAAAATATGCAAGGTAAGATCGATTCAGATTTATTTATGTAATGACGGTGATAAACAAGCATGCAGCTCACATTGATGTTAAGTGATGAATGCAGCCTATAGACACTTACACAAAAACAGGAGGTCAAAATGCAGATGCGTTGTCACCCCTGAGACCTTAGTTATTATGTCTGTTAGTAATTACGGGGCCATGCATTACCATCTAACCGGAACACGTGTGCTGAACACTACCATTTAGCGGCAGATAAATTAGGTAACGCGGTGGTGCCTACGCCTTCGAGCTTCTACAGTGGAACTCTACCACCAGTAAAGTTATCTCAATGGCTTAGGGGTGGGTTGGAAGTATTTTTTACTAGTGGTAGAGTTCTAGTGACGGAGCTCGCGGGCGTATGCACCACCGCATTACCTAATATACTTGTCGCTAAATGGTAGTATTCAGCACTATCATGTTCCGGTCAGGTGGTAATGTACGGCCCTGTAATTTCCGGCACCGAAGTATAACACCTTAGGCCTAGGGAGTGGTAACATATCTGCATTTTGACCTTGGTCTTTGGGTGGGTGTCTATAATAATAATAATTCAGCTATTTCAGATAATTCAAAATCCATTGTTTGTTAGTATCTACAGGCTGCAGTCATCATTTAACATCAATGTGAACTGCATGCTTGTTTGCCACTTCCATTACATAAAAAAAAGAATACGATATGGGACTTTTCCATAATCACGAAAATACTGTGTAAGATTCTGCAATGTCGTGAGGTAATATTTAGCGGCATGTATATCAGGTAATTTTTTTTTTTTTTATGTAATTGAAGTGGCAAACAAGCATGCAGTTCACATTGATGTTAAGTGATGACTGCAGCCTATAGACACCCACACAAAGACCAAGGTCAAAATGCAAATGCGTTACCACTCCTGAGGCCTAAGGTGTTATGCCTCTGTGCCGGAAATTACGGGGCCGTACATTACCACCTGACCGGAACACGATAGTGCTGAACACTACCATTTAGCGGCAAGTAAATCAGGTAATGCGGTGGTGCCTACGCCCGCGAGCTCCGTCACTGGAGTTCTCCCACCAATAAAACCTACGTTTACTTTAGTAGTTCACTCAATAGTGAACTCCGAGTTACAGCCACAAAGTTCCAAATAAAACAAACAGTTTTCATAAAAAAGTAACCTATATTTTATTATAACTAGAACTTCCTTCGCTTCAATATCTCTGGTCGCCAGTTAATAGGATGCGTTTCCTCAGAGGCTGTGTCGTCTTCCTTGTATATCTTGATGGTTTTGTCTGCCTCCGTGGTGATCAGCCGAGAGCCGGATTGGTCGAAGGTCATCGCGAATATGCCCGCCTCGGAATCCATTGAGCCGGGTTGCACCGCCGCCTGGTAAAGGTTTATTTATGATTCTAATGGCCGAATACTCAAACGTCACTCAATTTTAAGCAAACCTCAAATGTGCGCTATCTCTATCGTTTGAACGTGTTTTATAAAGACGGAAGACTTTTAAGTCCCACTTAGATTTTAGTGACGTTTGAGTATTTAGCCGTAAGTTGGAAAAACGAATTTCCAAACGACATTCGTTTTTCCAAATTATTAGGATGGCGAATTTTGAATTTTATTCCAAATAGAACTTCTGTATCTGATGTAGAAGGAGATAATACCAATAAAACATCAAGTCCAAGAGGGCCAATTTTTTTTCATGTTAAATAAGATATGGATCTTAATTTTAAGGTTTCTTGTGGGCGATGATTTATAGAAAATTATTGAAATTTGAAAATGGCATCATTTATTCAAATTCAAGAAAGATATAATTTTTTTTTAAAAAAATTGATACGATTGTCAGCCCCCCCCCCCAGGAACCACTATTATTATAAAAGTCATATTCAAAGCAACCATTTTCGTCTTTCGTGTTTTTGCAGTCTTGTTTTTGGATGTGCACGTTGGTGTGATGTTCAATTATTCACAATAACACATTTCTTTCATATTTTATGCATGAGTGAAGTGAAGTTAGTCGATGAAATTACGCAAAGTTCAGAAATTGGCAAACTTACGTCACAAAAATGCGTGCGTAAAGTACGGGTTTACGTCACACTGCTATAAATATGTTAAAATTACACCTAAAATATAAATTAGTGACGGAATTTAAATCAATGAATTACCATAATAAAATTAGCATACACACCTGTAACCTCTGGAAGTTATATCCAGTGCGCCAATCCCAGCAATACATAGTGCCGTTATCCCCACCGCTGACCAGCACGCCGTCCGCATTCACCGCCATACAGTTAACTATAGCGTTGTGTCCGGACAGATTCTGTATGAATTTGCCTTCCGGACACTTCCACTGCTTGATGTTGTCCGGCGACGCGGACGCGAACGTGTAAAGTGTGGGATGGATCACGATGGAGCGGACAGATTTCTTGTGGTTCGTTAACGTACACATAGATTTGCCGGCCGCCAAATCCCATAGTCGGATCGTTGAGTCGTGGGAACCGGTTATGATCTGAAATAGGAAAAATACTGTCATTCACGCTGTGGCGTAGCTTACATGGGTGGCACCAGCAGATAATGTGTAATATATATATATATATTTTTTAATGTAATAAAAGTGGCAAACAGGCGTGCAGTTCACATTGATGTTAAGTGATGACTGCAGCCTATAGACACCCACACAATGACCAGAGGTCAAAATGCAAATGCGCTGCCACTCCTGAGGCATTAGGTGTTATGCCTCTGTGCCGGAAATTACAGAGCCGTACATTACCACTTGACCGAAACATGATAGTGCTGAACACTACCATTTAACGGCAAGTATATTAGGTAATGCGGTGGTGCCTACGCCCGCGAGCTCCATCACTGGAGCTCTACCACCAGTAAACTACGTATAGAATGGACACTTCGACTTCCCGCCCGATTTTCCTGCCTCACCTCCTCTTATGGACGACGTTAGGTATTCTCGACGTGCTACACACACAGGTGCGCGTGTAAATACACGTCACTGATTGATGTCTGTGTAATAGAGACCAAATTAAGCGTTTGTATGGAATTTTGGCGGAGTGCCCGCGGTGTGGCACCAGGGACGGGTGAGCAAAAAAAAGGAAATATTCTTCATTTTTTTCCATTCTTCACTCTATTTGAGAAAATTCTGTCTCTGGCGCCCCTAGTATTATAAACGCGAAACTGAGTTTTGTGTTGCGATTTCATGTTTAAACAGCTAAAATTTTGTTTATTCAGAGAGGGTGTCACCCCCAAACGAGTGGCACCCGGTGCGAGCCGCCCCCGCCGCTCCCCCTATAGCTAGCTACTGCTCACGCTTGATTATCTATGATAGGGGTAACAGTTTTATTATGCGTCACCCATAATGACGAAAGCAGCCCACGTAAGAGGGACGCTTCAGGATGCAGATACCAACATGGCAAGCTCAAGCACCCGGCCGCATTTACGGTCGGTGAAGATAAACTCACGTAGGGGGCAATTGACCCGATCGTGGTTCCCCACACCTCTAGAGGTGTGAGAAGAAAGTACACGTTCGTACCTGCTCGGCGGTCCACGGGACGGAGGCGGCGACAGTGTATGTGTGTCCGGCGTGCGTGTATATGAGTACAGAGTCCGTATATGTTGTAGTGTCGGCGTATGTTGTCGGTGTATTTGAAAGCGTAGGCGTTTAAGTCAGTGTATGTCGGCGTATGTCGGTGTAAGTCAGTGTATGTCGGTTTAAGTCAGTGTATGTCGGTGTGAGTGTATATCGGCGTATGTCGGTGTAAGTCAGTGTATGTCGGCGTATGTCGGTGTGAGTGTATGTCGGCGTATGTCGGTGTAAGTCAGTGTATGTCGGTTTAAGTCAGTGTATGTCGGTGTGAGTGTATATCGGCGTATGTCGGTGTAAGTCAGTGTATGTCGGCGTATGTCGGTGTGAGTGTATGTCGGCGTATGTCGGTGTAAGTCAGTGTATGTCGGCGTGTGTCGGTGTGAGTGTATGTCGGCGCACCTGCGGCTCGGCGGCCTGCGTGACGGCGGCGGCGACGGTGTCGGTGTGTCCGGCGAGCGTGTGCACGTTGGCCTTGGTGCGCACGTCCCACACGCGCGCGGTGGCGTCGCGGCCCGCCGTCACGAGCACGTCGAGGCGCGGGTGCAGCGCTATCGCCTGCACGGCCGACAGGTGCCCGTGGTAGTGGCGGATCACCTGACAGAATTATTCAAGTTTAAATCGTTGACTAATCAGTCTAAGCCGATCTCGAACCGAGTGTAGAGGCTCTCGGTAGCTCCTACACTATATGGTGATTGATTTGAATAATAGACTTGTTTGAGTTATGAAATGGACTGTAATAATTTGACTTGATCGATGGATAATTAATAATGCTTGTTTAATGATTTGCTCGTTTGAGAGCACGCGCGGAGCTCTCGGTAGCAATACGCGAACTGTCTCGTATTACGAAATACATAGAGAATGTCAATTAAACGATATATTATTAAATACCGCGCGTCAGGTAAAAATGCTCGATGTGCATAACGATACGGTTGCACCGTACGCCAAGTAAAGCGATATATACAACGTGTAACGTAATAAATGCACACCCTGAAAGAAATTTGATCAGAAGCAATAACCGAATCGATTTTTCAGGCATCTTAATATACGTATTAATTGATTAGTTAGGTAATTTTGTGTCTCAAAATTAATTACAATTATGTAAATTATGATCACCTATTTGGTGAACTATTATTACAAACGAAAATGAGACTAACGTCTATACAAAATAAAATGCTCCCAACAAGTTCAGTAGAACTGTGACGTGCATTTTATTATTAAGGGGCGACAATAACAAAAATTCCAAAAACAATTTTTTTTTGGAATTTTTGTTATTCTGTCTATCTGCCAGTCTGTTTATCTGTCTGCCAGTTTGTCTATCTGTCTGTCTGGTACGCTATAACTTCGAAACTACTCAACGGATTTGATTTCACAAGTGGATTACATATAACTAGAAACGTTGTCAAAACTTTGTTTCGGTTGTGCAAAATCTCTTAAGGGAAAAAGAAGGTATGGCCAATTGAAAATTTACTTCAAGCACTGCTTCAAAACTTTTATGCAGTTTACATAAACGTATTTAATTTAGACTAGCTGTGCCCGCGACTTTATCCGCGTAGAATTGAAATTATTGTTGTCCGCGTATATACTGTTCAGTATATACGCGGACGAAGTGGTGGGCACATCTGGTAATAAATAAAAAAAGAATAGTGAAAATGAATCTTATAACTAGCGAGTGTTAAATAGCGATGTGGAGCAGGTTACGCGCCAAAAAGCACACAAAAAAAAATGAATGGCCCTCTCAGCGAGTTGCCCTGCGTGCCACAATCCCCCTAATCCGACCACGCCCCCGACGCTTCGGGGGCAGATAGGCCCGGGGAAGGAGGGCTTCGACCCCGAACCATCCCCT
This sequence comes from Macrosoma leucophasiata, assembly GCA_036365455.1. Classification (NCBI taxonomy): domain Eukaryota; kingdom Metazoa; phylum Arthropoda; class Insecta; order Lepidoptera; family Hedylidae; genus Macrosoma; species Macrosoma leucophasiata. The sequence continues at coordinate 20,174,118 of JAWQUS010000003.1, read as the reverse complement.
TTCTCTGTTACGCTTCACGTGTGGAGGGAGGTGTGATGATTATTAGTAGCAGGTTACGCTACATCAGATTGCGACAGTGTACCTTATTATATTCGAGATCCCAGCACTTCACTTGTCTGTCTTCTCCGCAGCTGAACAAGTATGGATGCCGCGATGACACTTCCAAACCTGAACAAATTCAAAATAAATAAATTAAAGAAAACTATGTACTTACATACTTATTCTTCGGAATAACCTACTTCTAGAAATTATTTTATGATGAATGTACACTGGCGGTAGAGTTCCAGCACACCGCGGACACTCTGCCAAAATTCCATACAAACGCTTATTTTGGTTACCTATTACACAGACATCAATCAGTGACGTGTAGTCACACGTGCACGCACACAGCGTAGCACGTAGGGTGATGCAGACTTTAGGCCTCGGACCGACAATATAGAAATAAAATAATACTATGTACTTCCGTGGATATTTCTTTCTTTCTTTCTATACTTTGACCCGGTGTACACTATGCACCCCGTCAGGCCACGAGAAAATAAGACAATTGATTTCTAATTTTATTGTTCTTGGCCGATATCGGCCAACTGCGGCTCAACAGTAAGGCAAATTTCTATTTACCAGTTTCACCCAGTTTACCGGTGTGTTACGTACACCACTAAACCATTAGGGGTATGCTGACGAATAACGAACCTAATTCCGACATCGAGGGCACCGAATGACAATTCCACAATTCAAGGCAGCTGAGGCGTTGATTTACAAGGACGCGCAGTCATCACCTAACATCTAGAACACTAGGTAACTGCGACACCAGGGCACCGAATGAGGAAGCTGAGGCAGCGGTTTTACGAGGTCGCGTAGTCTTGATGCGCTCGGTTGTGATAAATGTGAACATTCTATAGCTAACATCGCTTAGGGTCACTAGTTTTAGTTTAGTTATAGTTTAATATGTAATCATTTAATAAATTAGTTTCTTTATTATAAAAATGTCTTTTTATAAGTATTCCGGCAGCGACCTTTACATAATTGGTGCATTTTAAAAAGATAAAAACACAAACATTACTTCAACAAATAACACAAGTATTGGAAAATAACACTCACTACCTACCTACTCATTACGTCGACAAGTCACTTCAATTCAATATACTGAAACACTTTTATTACTAATGCAATGCAATCACATAGCGTAAAGGTATGAAATCATAATATTAAAAAAGTTTTGTAATTGTGCACATAATTATTTTACCTTAGGTAATTTTTCCTTCGGGAAACTGAAAAATGATCTTTTTTGTCACGACTTGTTGACATACAGCCATACACTGCACAATAAAGCATCATATTAATGTTAATAAATAAAATATTCGATTACAAATTAATCAAAACTAGGCCGCTCGCAACCTCGCTTTAGAGTACCAACCGTCGCCCATAAGAGGGGAAGAGATAGGGTAAAGCGCGGCAAATGGGTGGGACGTCGAAGTGTCCATTCTATTTGTACGTAGTATCATTACATATTCTCTGGTTCCAGTGTAGTAACTCGGTGGCGTAGGTACCACCGCATCACCTAATCAATCTGCCGCCAAATGGTAGTATTCAGCACTATCGTGTTCCGGTTAGATGGCTGGGATTGTTTTAGTATTGCATGTAAAAAATATGCATAAGTATTTACCTCTTACAGTGCTGACGTGACCAGTGAGAGAAACTTTTAGCTTGCCAGTTGCTAAATCCCAAATTTTTATAACTCTGTCAGCGGCACCTGGGAAAGGGAAAAAGAAAGTGTTTTGTTACTATATCGTACGCATGTACTATCAGGGACAAGTTCGGGCATGAGCAGTAATGGGCACTCACATAGTAGAAATAAAAGCTATATTTGATTGAATTTGTCTCAGTCAATTGCCGCTCCAATGTTGTTATTGCCACTCCAAAACTTGTGTAATCGAAGTAGAAAGTGTGGATTGCCAAATGCATTTGATGTGAAAAACCTGTCATTATTCTTTTATACTCATTAAATTTGTCGTGAAATGCATGCATGTTATGCCATTATCAATCAAATAAAGTTAAAAGCTTTACATTCACTGCTGGTCCAAAAACCGGGCTATTCCTCGGTGCGGCAAAATAGCAATAAGAAGGATACCTATTAAAACTTTTAAAATAGAGTCGATATGACATTTATTATAAACCATATTAAAAAGGTAGGTAAGTAAGGTAACCTACATACAATGTGTAACAGGATTAAATGTACAACCCGAAACTAATTTGATTAGAATCGGTAACCGAATCAATTTCAGGCATTTTTGATATAGGTAATATTTTATCCCAAAATTAATTTCCTGAACAGTCAATGCAAACGAAAATGAGATTAACATCTATCCAAAATAAAATGCTAGTCTCAACAAGTTTATTAGAACTCGTTGAGACATGCTTTTTATTATAAATAATAATTTAGAAATAAAATAGTAGAAATTAATTTTATTACCAGCGAGTGTTAAATAAGGGTACGCAGGTTACGCTACATTATATTGCAACAGTGTGGGAGTGTGAGTAGGTTCGTGTTTTATATGCTGTAAGTAGAGGTAGGGTAAGAATGCATAGGGTGTGCGCATACGGTTCGTACAAATTGAGGACAACTTATTTCTTAAATAAAAAATATGAAATACATAAACATGTAATTTCAGTTCATGTATTATGATTATAACTCGATTTTCTTATCGGGGTGTTAGAGAGTGTGCATTATTCCCGTTACATGTTGTATATGTAAATTTAATATAATCTGGGGTCTACTTTAGCTGTAAAGTTGCAGAAGAGATCGATGTCGAGCTCGCAGCGATATAGGCTGTGAATTCGCCCAAAAAAGTCTCTATGGTGGAAACGCTCTAAGTGAATCACTCACCCGTAGCGAACCACTCATTGCCCGGCTCAACGGCGACACAGCGCACCCAGCCCAGATGGCCCGATATGACCCTGAAGAGCTTCCAGGGCGCGTGCCACTTGGGGCGCGGCATGGCGGCCTTGCGCGGCAGCGGCGTCACGGCGGCGGTGGGCGCCGGCCCCGAGAACGGCAGCATCGCGCCGTCCGATGCTATCGCCGCTGATTCTGCTATTTCTGTTGAAGTTCACCAATCAAATTGTCGTTATTCAAATTGGTTGTGGATGAAAAGAGCTAAGATCGCACTGCACCACCATTTTTATTCTCATATTTTATATAAGGCAGAATAGCATCAATTTCTACCCTTACAGCATGTAATTTGAATGAATATTTTCGAAGATATCACAGATAGGTATAACATGTGGAGACATAGCGCTTGCAGCGGTAACCAGCTGGAAGGCGGGTGGCGCCTATAAATATTGCACCCGTGTGCCATCGAGACGGGTTGCTAGTCTTATTTAATATTAAGTATAAATGTGAAAGATTGTGAGTATGGATGTTTGTAACTCTTTCACAAAAAACTTACTGGACGGATTTGAATGAAAGTTTACACTAATATAGGTTATACATTGGAATAAAATAGACTACAATTTGAAATGATCATAAGGACAGGAAGGGAGGATGAAGTCGCGGGCAAAACTTAGTCCTTTATAAATTATTACAGTATCATAAGGCAAAAATTCAATAAACAACTAGATATATAGGTCGCGCCACGTAAAAAGAACGCTGGAAGAAAGTAGAAGGAATGTGTTCGCGCATCGGTACACTCGCGCACGAAAGTACTAGCCCTATTTCTTTATTTTTGATCTAGCTTTCGCTTGCGGTTTCGTGTATTGGTAGGCAGATTGAAAACTATATTACATAGAATAACATAAAATGAAATAAAAACACATGACGCGCAGCTTGACCGCCAGCGTTCTTTTTACCTGGCGCGACCTAAACATATAATGCGTTTCATTCTGTTGATTTTTAAAGCATACAGATAAAACAAATTTAATAGTTGTTTGACCAAATTGTGTTTTAGTATTCAGTCACTTTGGAAATAATGGTAAAAAATTACTATTTATCAATTGTTTTATATTATTTCGCATTAACACATGCTTGTGAAATATATTTTATTCCATTTTTCTTTAAATAAAATATATTTCACAAGCATGTGTTAATGCGAAATAATATAAAACAATTATTAAGGGTAAAAGCGACTTCTTTACGATATTCAATAAACTGCAAAGTTTATTATATCGGTTGCCTAACTAGCATGGTATGGCAATAGGTGGCACTGCTGCCACCATAAGGCAATGCAATAAATGTGAAGGAAAGATTTGACAAATTGGGCAGGACTTCGGTAGCTCAGGTGGAAGAGCGGCTGGACTAGATTCCCAGTAGCCACGAATTCGAGTCTCGTCTGAAGTCAAATTTTTCTTTCCATTTTTCTTTAAATAAAATATACTATTTATCAGTTAAGCAGTTAGATTTCTAAATTACCAGTATCATGTGGGATCTCCTGTTGAGCTATAGACTCTTCCTTCTTCATTGCCTGCGCCTTGTGCACCATACCCATCACCTGGCCATAGCTGTCTCGAGCTTTCACAGCTTTCAATATTTTCTCTCTGAAATTATTTTTAACCCGTCAGTCAAGTCATGAGAAAAATAAGACAATTGATTTCATTCATGTCTCTGCCAATATTGGCCTCCTGATCATGAGAGATTAAAAATATGGCAATTCTTATGCCTCCTGCAGAATTAAAAAAAAATAGCAAGTCAACCTTTCAGCCTGGTACAGATATAATTATTGATTTATTACTGAAATATTTCATCTCTTCCCTTTTTTCTCTTCTAACACAAAGAAATTGAAGTATTACATAAAGTAACACTTGATTATTATCAAAGTATATTTACCAAGATACTTAGTATAGTTAGAATTATATTTAGGTTCATGCTAAATCCCTTGTGGGGTAAGCAGATAGTGCGGAGTGCACCCCTGGGACCGTAGTTGTTGTCTCTGTGATAGTTATTAAGGGATCATACGCTCCATGGTGTCTGTCTACATCAGTGATTCCCAATGTGGTCCATACAGACCCTCTGGGGTCTATGGGAGACTCGATGGAGTCTACGTATATGCGTAAATAAAAATGGGATATATGGGAAAGTGATATAAATGTTAGCAAGGGGATCCACCGAACCCAGAAAAAAATTGAAAGGACCAAGAAAAATAGTTTGGGAACCTCTGGTCTACATTTTATGGGATTTGGCGTGAATATACATACGTTAATGGGTCTATACTTACGCTTTTTCGTCAATCGGCGGCAACACACTTTGGTTAGAGAGGAACATGTCGTGTGATCTCTTCAGAGACCTAAACACGAGAGTGTGCACCGAGTGTTTGATCACTTCGTCCGTCATTTTTGGATCTTACACTATTTTCTCATAATATTAACTAGTTAAATTGAAATTATAAGTAGTTATTCCTGTAATTTTAGAAGAAAAATCGTCTGTTTGGCTACAGATATCCTTCTCTATGTTTAACAAAGGAGATGTTGCAAAAATGTATGGACCTCCGGCCATGTATTGTACACAATATTACATAATATTACATTAACAGGCCAAATCAATATAAAAACGTTTTTTTACTGCATATTTTCACTTATTTAGCTTTGTTTGCAGTTAGAATTGCAACTCAAAACCAACATGGCGAATATGGCGGGCGATGTCATTTTGACATTTTCATTTTTTTTTAATTGTGTTTTTGATGATATAGTACTTTGAGAAAAAAGTAATATGTTCTAAATACTATCGAAATCGATTTCATGTGTTAATGCTATTCGATTTCCAATTTAAAAAGAATCTTTTGAACCACTTTAAATTGATCGATTCGATACATCGTTTTTTTTATAATATGTGTTGCACTAGTAAGATACATTAGCATTAGTTTTGTTTTATCTACATATGTACTGTCAATCCCAAGCGTCGGCTGTATCGCCGCCGTGTTAAACATGGTTGAAAATGAAAAACGTTTGAATTAAATGTGGTGGTAACTCTAAAATATGTTCTTGATTAAATTAATTGTAATTTTTTCGGATACTTCTATAATTTACCCATTTTTTGAGGACATGTACGAACCAGGGCCGAGCTCGCAACATCTCCTTTGTTAAAGTAAGAGAAAACTGTTAAATTTTATTATTTTATTTAGAAAAAAAAAAATAACTTTGACAAAATAAAAAAACAACCGGTGCAACCGAACTTTTGTGTAATAAAGCCTTTTTTTAATTACCAGTTTTTTTCATTTTTAAATTACGTAGGTACCTATATTAAAAATCTTATACTAATTTAAAAAAAAAAATCGATGTATGAAAAACATCGATGTATTTTCTGAAATATCGATATTACATCGATACAACTTTCCGATGCATTACATCGAAAAAAACATCGATGTTTTTTTTCAATGAGCCGGAGCCGAGTCGGCCGCATCTGTCAAGTCGGCCTCAAGGTCAATGCATTCTGTCAGTTGTGCATGACATAGGCATGGACATTGAAAAAAAACATCGATGTTTTTTTCGATGTTATGTATCGGAAAGTTGCATCGATGTAATATCGATATTTCAGAAAAAACATTGTTTTTTTAATTAGTATAAGATTTTTAATATAGGTACCTGTGTAATTTAAAAATGATAAAACAGGCAATTAAAAAAGGCTTTATTACACTAAGGTGCACCATTTTTTTTTCAATTTGTGAAAGGTTTTTTTTTCTAAATATAAAATAATAAATTATACATGTTTTTCTAACTTCAACAAATTTGATAAACATAGTGAATTTGTGAAACATAGTGGATGTGAAAAATTGCATTAAAAATAACTTTAACAAATGTTTTGGTGCAACCGAACCTTACATTTTAAAAGCTGATAACAATTTTGGGGGTTGTGGCGGGAACGTGGGAAAGAGCCGAGTCGCAGCGTGATATTATTTTCAAAACTTGTGTACAGTCGTTTATGTATGTGTAAAAATGGTGGGATTTTTATCATAAGACATTCGATAACGTTCACGAGTGTAGAAAAGTGATACTTATTATGAAGTGAAAAGTAATTTTTCATTTTGCCAAAACTTCTGCTTCTTGGATCAAGGGTCTAAAATGTTTGCAATCTCCAGAGCAGTAACATGTTCTATGGGACCCATTCTTTTTGTCCGCCCGTGTGCCAATTTGATTATTATTTGATACATCGAATCCAGCAAGAATAAAAAAAAATGAAATAATGAATAAGTACATAGCTAACCAATTTTGGTTGGCTAGGTATTTATTATTATTAAAAGGTTTTTAGTTAATATAAGTAGAATCACTCAGTTCACGGTTTAACACTCAGTTTTCGCCTCCGCTAAGTGTGCGTTCACCAATGTACTCTGTGGCGTTCACCATAAAGCGTCTCGTCTGTTTTGTCACTGTCAAATCAAAGTTGTCAAACTGACTTTGCGTCATTCACAATGACTTTGACAAATTATAGAGGTGTGCGTTCCACTTAACGCCAACAACTCTCAAAATACACTTTCTTTGGTGTACCACACGTACCACATGACTACTGACGACTGCGGTCGGCAGAAGCAGAAGACTAACGCAAAGTATTTATGAATGAAGAATTCGCAACGTGGTGTCGAATAGTGTCGTAATTTTTAGAACGTTGCCCGATCGCTATTCTAGTCACGATAAATATGTATATCTAACATTACCGTAGTCGAGTTAATATCAGGATGCAGTCTTATCATCACGTGAACTGTAGGTAAGCCTATTTGCATATTTTTTAAAATTTAATATATTATACAAGGTATGTACATAATATATATTATATATAGTAATAATAAAATACGCTTACACTCACAGCCCCACTAGGTATTATAAGCCTGTGTCGTGGGTCTACATAAAAACACCCAGAACCGAAACAAATATCTGTAGGCCATACAAATATATGTGCGGGGATCGAACCCGCGACCCGTCGAATCAAACGTTCACACCGGTCGTCATTATTTAGGTATAAAATAAGAATTTGCTTATTTCACGCAGAATTTTTTATTTGGTACAAATCAAATCGTTAAAATATTTAAAAATAAAGTAAATAAATAAAAACAAACCTGTATGTAGCTGTAGAATTAATTACAAAAATGACTTTTAGAAGTTAAGTGTGATTAGCATAGACATTTAATTTGTTACAACTAGGCTAGTAGATACAGACAGACAGCGTTTTATTTGAAATACGTGTGTAAAACACGTTAGCTTTAGCCGTGATTTTTGATTTTCTTAACTTTAAAGAGTTAAATAAATGTCTAGGCAGCTGGACTGCACATTGGCTGTAAAAATATGCAGGCAAGTTGGGAATAAATGACCGTGTGCTTGAAGGAAAAGTAGGGCGTACCTACACTAACTCTAGATCACTAAGTTAGTACTAAAGTTATTGAATGGAAATAAGTACTAAAGTTGTGAGGCATGGCATGGCCCAGCGGCTGGTGTAGATCGTAAGCGATCTGCTCGGTTAAGCACTACGGGCGCGGTCGGTTAGTGTGATGGGTGACCGCTAGTGGCAAATTAAATGCGCGTTTCCGTGCTTCGGAGGGCACGTTAAGCCGTCGGTCCCGGTTGCTATCGATGGATAGCAGTCGTTAAACCTTGTCGGAGGCCTTATGGGCGGTTTGAAAACATCCGACAGTGGGTTGGCCACTAACCCACCCACTTCCACCAATCCGCATTGGAGCAGCGTGGTGGAGTAAGCTCCAGGCCTCCCCCCAAAAAAAAGGGGAGAGACTCGTGCCCAGCAGTGGGACGTATAATGGGTTGCCATTATTATTATTATAAGTACTAAAGTTATTGAATGGAAATGTCACATTACTTTCAAACCAATTTTTTTTAATGTAATGGCAGTTGGCAGTTCACATTGATGTAAAGTGATGACTGCAGCCTATAGACACCCACAGGAAGACCAAGGTCAAAATGCAGATGCGTTACCACTCCTGAGGCCTAAGGTGTTATGCCTCTGTGCCGGAAATTACAGGGCCGTACATATTATACAATTGAAGGGGAGCCCAACAATTATAAGTAGGTACCAACTTGTTACATACACAATTATGCCCCGTCAATTTTAATTTAGATTATCATAAATTCACAATGAGCAAATAACTAATTTAAGGAATGGGTAATACTTCCAGCGCGTAATGTAGATTCACGTAATTCAGATATTTGTTGTTTGTTTCGACCTCCAAAAACCTATACACATAGAGCAACACCGGAGGGGAGTAGCCTTTCCCCTCTGTCAAAGTACAAGCCCAAATGAGCCTATACATGTCGCCTAGATGTTTAAATGTGTGCGTGAAATTGTCTCTGTTTTTGTTAAAGTCAAGGTGTGAGTTCCATAGTAATAGACGATTTTTGTAGTGTGCGTATGTATCGCACGCATTTCCCCCCGCAAAAAATGACAGACTGTTTTGCATCGGTAATAAACGCTATAGCTACTCCCCTTCAGTCCGCCGCGGCCGGTGGCACGTGTTGCTCTATGCCTATACAGTATCCAACAAGAAAATTAAATATTGCACATCGACTTTAGGAAGAGACTTCGGTTAATTTCGGATCTGTAGAGCGTTATCTCTTTCGCACTTTATCTATGTGACGTTTGTCAACCAGCCTGCGTAAGATACATTCGGCTAGTTTCGACTTAGTACAGCGTTATCTCTGCTGCACACTGCCAACATAAGCACTGATAGTCCGGTGTGGTCAAAACTTGATCAAAACGTTCGACAATCGTCATAGGTAAGGTTTAAAAGAAATAACGCTATACAGACAGACCCGAAATAAGCCGAAGTCTCCTTCTTAAGATAGATGTGCAGTTATTCCCCCAATTTTTTTGTGGTCTAACACAATCCGTCTTTCTAGACATTGATGTTACTAAAAACTCGCTAGAGTTAGACTAAACTAGAAGCTGAGTTAGCATTTACATTGCAATTGTTTGTAGTGGTTTCAAATGTACTTACATGTGTATAATGAAATATTTTTTATCAATACAGCTAAGCAAAACAAATAAGAATCTATATAAAAATACTAGATTATAAAAAAATAACAAAATCAGTATAAATTACATCCCAAACATTTATAAAACACTTCTTGATTGTATATATTATTTTTTTCTTACATTAGTGACTAGAATATACTCCTGATTCTAAAATCGATATTGCCCTAAATGCTCAATAATATAAATAAGTCCTGTTAAACACAATTCATCCAGATTCCATAGTAAAAAAATGTGATGATTCGGCTTTAAAATCGATTATTGCACGGTAACTGGAGTATTGGGTGGTCGATCAGAGGTGGGCCTCAAACTAGGCGATCCACATTGGAATCGCCAATCGGTTGCCACTCGTAATCGATATCTGTTGAATCGGCGACGGAAAATACCGCGCCACTCTCGGTTCAGATGGCCGATTTCTCGGGGTTGTTCGCGTCGCTCACGCGGCGAGAGTGGGGGGCTCGGCGGAGAGTCCTCGGTTGGAGGTTGAGGGGAGGCAGGTTCGGTCTTTCGATTCTAGTGGGGGACGAGACTAGAGGACGGTTGCCTCGGCGCAAGGTCTCCATGCCGTTCCTGAAGTACTCTTCGGTTCGGTCGGAGTAGGTTTCGATCAAGGGGGCTGGGTCCTCGTATTCTACGTTGAAGTGGCGCGTGATGGCGAGGTCTTCAGGGGGGCCGAGTTTGTATAGCGGTGGTTCCACGCACTCGTAGTGATGGTCTTCAGTTTCGTCGTGGGGATACGTGTCGGCTACGAAGTGACAGGTGCCGCGGGGAGTGAGAGCCGCCCAGAGGACGCGTGAGTCGAGAGGGGCACTCGCGTACAGAGCGTTAGAGCCGCTGGCTTTGCCTGTACCACTTTTGCAGCCGCCTCGAGCCCTGCGGAAAAAGAGATGATATTACTTGTGTTCCACATAGATTTCGTGAATCTGGTAGGTATTCTAACTTAAAGTTAATGACGGGAAACCCTTCATAACCTATTTATTGACCTACATTAATTGACAGAGGGTGTATTCTTAACTGAACTTCCTTTTATTTAACCTCCTTTCTTCCTTTTAACCTCCGGGGAGAGGGTGGATTATGTTGGACTCAGGGACAAGAAAAAGACCTCTCTACCTACTAAAGTTCCTGGATGTTCCGACTCGTCCGCCAGATCGTACCGTGGTCAAATTAAACCTCTGTGTCTTTACGTTATTCGGAGAAGTTGCAACGAATTTTATTTCCAAATGCCTCGCCGCATTGGCAAATAAAATTTCACTTACGCATACCTACTACGCTACGCTTATGAGCTACACATTTTTGCTTGAGTGCTAAATAAGATTCAAAACTAGGATAAAAAGAGTTTTTTGGGGTTGGGAAGGCATTGAAAACTTTTACATTTATCAAATGTTCTTAAGCGACGGTAACAACTATACATCATGTGGCCCACTTATTTGATATTCAAGAATGTCAATTTCTATAAGGTATATTTATAGATACTTAGATAATAATACTTATTTATACAATTCTATAGATACTTACTCTCTACATTTGAGCAAGAAGAGCGCCAGTAGAGCAGCGATGCAGAGCACAGCAATGCAGCATGTGATTAGCACCAGAAACCATGTGTCGTCGTTGCCAGCAGGTTCTGTGTAGGAATGAGAAGTTCTTGTAAAACATACAAAAATGAAAAAAAAAAACAAATAATTCGTATTTTTATGTTTGCGATAATTAATAAGAGTAAGAAGTCTTTATTATTCTTTTATTAGCAAGTGCTCTCCAGATATGAATTTTATTTGGTGCCTATATTGCCGGTCTTAGGTCAAAAACGCTGGTAGTTGTGGTGGTGACAAAGTATCCATCCATACTTACTACTGCGCCAACTGAATTGTCTTCAGTATTCTGAGGCGGGATGGGAGACACAGATTAAAAGTGCCGTGGTTGGCGGTATTCGTTGTGGCAGCTTATGATAGAAACAGAAGAGAACTCCCCTCAGAAACAGGGAGGTGCCTTCGATTTAATGTAGCAGAGGACACTTGGAAACGCGGGAGGGTGGTATCAGGCTGGCGGCATTGCCCAGGAACGCTGGCAAGTGTGGCGGTGGCATGTGCACTTTTGAGTCCGGTGGTGGCTCAAGGAGAGGCATTCTGACCTGAAAGCCGCTGTCGTTTAAGACCATACTCGTATCCTTTCAGTAGCTACCATCGTAAGTATGGGACATCGCCAGCTTACGACTTGGGAGCGGGCGGTAGGTTCACAAGGGGGAGAAGGTAATTGGAAGGCAGGGTTTGCGGCATTTATTAGCAACGCTGATCATGGCAGCGTTGGCATATTATATTATTATGCATTATCGATACATACTATGTCGAGGTAGCTCATATGATACTTCACCCACCGGAAACTTTCTTCTCTGTTCTTGTCTGTCTTCAGCGTTATGAGGCGAGGGGAGGAGGGCACTTGGAAACGTGGCAGACAGGCGTTAGGTTGGCGGGGCTAAAATGATGTTAACAGTGATATGTACACTATTGACACTTACCATGTCGTGGCAGCTCATGATACTCTACCCCCGGAAACAAGGAGTTGTCTTCGGTATTGTGCGCTGGTGGACACTTGGAAGCGCGGCAGGGTGGCGTCAGGTTGGCGGCGTTGGCCAGGAACGCCGGTAATGGTGGCGGTGGCATGTGCACTATCGAGTCCGGTGGTGGCCCCAAGGCGAGGCATTCTGACCCACAAGACATCCTGCGGACAAACGGGGCTTCACTTTATCTGGCTAGCTGTCTCGAGCAGTCTAACCTGCGTCTTGTTTCGCGTAAGATCGTTCATCACACGTAATGGGCACTCATTATACGTCCCACTGCGGGGCACGAGCCTCTCCCCTTTTTGGGGGAGGCCTGGAGCTTACTCCACCACGCTGCTCCAATGCAGGTTGGTAGAAAAACAGGTTAGTGTCCAAACCGCTGTCGGATGTTTTCAAACCGCCCATAAGGCCTCCGACAAGGTTAAACGACTACCGGAACCGACGGCTTAACGTACCCTCCGAAGCACGGAAACGCGCATTTTGTTTTGCCACTAGCGGTCACCCATCACACACCTGACCGCGCCCGTATCGCTTACTCGAGTAAATCGCTTACGATCAACACAAGCCGCGGAGCCATATGCGCTTTGACTACATATTAATAACATGATATTATAGTGTGATGCGATGTAACCTTCTACGTTAAATCATATATTAACACTATATATACTCGTACATAGACCAACAAAAGAGGATTGTTTTTATTATTCGCAAAACCGAACCAGGGACAAGCCCGTTCAACCAAATAAACTCAATGTAGCAAATTCTGATGTTATTGCAAAAATAATCGCTGCCTTACACTTTTCTATTTCTCGGTGCCTATAAATACAAAAGTAGGGGTCAAATAAAGAAAATAAATCAAGTCACTACACAAATAAATCTACAAACTTAAAAAAGTGCTAAGTTTCGAGCGAGTTCGAGTTTATTTTGGGAATAGTTTAGGTGACATATTTAATGAAGTATTTGATAAGCAAGCTTTGTCTGTCTGTATGTGTTTCAGTCTCTGACTTTTGTAAAGTTTTTTATGTTTGTACTACCGCCGCCTTGATATTTTGAGTTTAACAAAACAAACTTAGTTCTAGGTTTTCGCAAGTTACATTAATTAAAAAAACGATTATTTAAAGTATCAAACCGTCCCAGGTTTGTTTCCTAGACAGTTTTGAATAAATGAATACCCTGAGATACGTAGGTACCTATATAAGAGAGACATTTTTTTAATACGCTTACACTCAACCTAGATATGAACCTATATCGTGGATGGTATTGTACACAGCAAACATATACAAACATCCAGTCCCGAAACAAATATCTGTAGGTCATCCAAATTGTCTCGGTGTGGGGATCGAACTCGGCATCCCGTAATCAAGCGGCGTCAAGTTGATGCGTTTGAATTATCAAGCGCACCTTTTTTTTCATGATTTAAAAAAATATGTCCGGCAATGGTTTTAATTCTTTGCATGGCAGAACAACTTCTAGATAATGCCTTGCCACTTCGCATATGAGCTGCTCTACAAAGAGCTTTACTATTTATACATTTATTTGTAGTTTTTTATTGCGGGTGAGGGTCGCACTTACTATCGCAAACAATAGAAAATTTTTGATAAGTATAAAGTCGATATTACATTCATACAATCTAAAACAATTATAAAACCTAATATTGATACCGTTTATAATAATGTAAAATAACTTACATTTGTATGTTTTTTTGCACGATTTTTTCTCACAAAACGAACCGCCTTACTATAAACGTACTGTATTTGGTTGCACTTGCCCACTTTTGGTCCAGGGATAAAGGGCGCAAGCGCGATATGTACAACTACCACCACAAACTATACAACACGGAGCGAGCAATCTCTAATAACGTTGTACATTGATGTCTTTTACCAACTTCAGTTATACGTTGTACCTACTGAACAAGCAATGTATTTGTAGCAATAGAATTGAATGAATTATTTATACAGTTGACGTGGTGTCGTGGTAACTGGTATATTATTGATTCGCGCAAGCGCGAGATCATATTTCGCGTCCCTTAGATTAGGGGTACACAAATTTTTAGAGAGCTGAGTGCTAGTCTATTATTGTCTCTTTCTTTTGTATGACTCTTTTACGCATGTGACAGGGAGACGTAGTGTATAATAAGCATTGTGTTGTACGTATTAGTGCGTGTAGTTTACGTTTATATTTTAAGTGGATGTAGACATAAAATTCTCACCTTGCAGTGAACTATAACTATTATACGACCGGTTGGAAATTCTATAGGTACCTTATGGGTAACTGTATGAATGTACTTACATACCTATGAATATATATATATTCATAGGTACCTATGTAATATCTGGAAAAATAACGACAATTTACAAGTCTCATTAACGACATTTTACATGTCTCATCGTTACACGAAAGCTATGTTACACATAACACACATGTTAGGGTATAAGAAGGTGTTTGGGAGAGTTGTATACGCGAGAAAATCCACAAGTTTAATTTCTACAATATGTTACACAAATTACTGATATTTTTTAAAGAAAAATGGAAAGAAAAAATTGACTTCAGGCGAGACTCCCACTCGCGACCATTGGGAATCTAGTCCAGCTGCTCTTCGAACTGAGCTGCAGAAAATAAATAAATAACACATGCTAGTGAAAATAATATAAAGTTAAAAGTTACTGATTTGTTTTTGTATTCATTTTATTAAAAAAAAAATTCTTGTTTTTTCAATAAAATATCGTTTACTTCACGGCACTTCTATTACATAAAAAAAGAGGTTAACATACAAGCAGACATGCAAACGCGCTCGATTAGCCGTTTACGTTTTGGCCATCTGCCATCTGCCAAGCTCTATGGTCGATGGTTTTGGCCCATGTTACAGGTGGCGAGCCTGTTGACATCTCCAGGCACATTACCAAACATGTGCTGGGAAATTTCCAGTTAATGAAAAAAATCCCAATAGATCCAGAGATAAAGGATTTCACACCGATATCCATTATAATAGGGTAATTAACTAATTTTTTTTATTGTGATTTCAGATAGTATTAGTAATATGAGTAAATATCGTCATTGGAACAAGTAGTCTATAACAAATAGTTTTTGAGATATTATCATTCGAAAGTTGCAAGTTATGAAAGGATCTCAAACGGCTCATACAAAATTGTACCTGCTTGTGACGTCACACGCTTGTGTACCTACGATAAAGACGAATTCAAGAAATATTAAAATATCTTCGTTAATATTGCATTTTTGTTAACAGTTTGCATAGTAAAAGTTATTGGGATTTGTACAAGAAATCTAATACAGGTTGACTGGAAGAGAGCGCTTTTAGCACTAAGTCCGCCATTTGCTCATGTTTTTATGTTGTAGCAATAAAGATTGAATAAATAAATACTCTAATGGCTGAATACTCAAACGTCACTCAATTTTAAGCAACGCTCAAATGTGCGCTTTCTCTATCTTTTCATTGTGTTTTGTAAACACAGAAGACTTTTAAGTCCCACTTAAGTGACGTCTGAGTATTTGGCCATAATACTGTTATTTTTAAACTAAATCTTTTTCATTTCACCTTTTTATTTTATAACTTTTCTACAATTATGCACCGATTTTAATATTTTTTGTGTTTGTAGTTTTCATTTCCATGTTAATTTCGAAAAATGTCATTTAAAAAAAAATTACACATTATCAAATACCCTATTGAACCTAAGACCCCAGCGTAGTAGTAGTAGCTGGTTACCACTATGCTACTGAGGCAGTATAGTGTGTATTAAGTACTTTATATGTATGAAATATATGAATTTAGTGAAATATATGTTTTTCTTTTTCTTCATTTATCATCATTGAAGGAATTGAAAAAAATTGTGATTACTATGTATTAACCAAGTAGTTTAAATTCTTATTTTTAATTTACTAATAATAATGATTTTTCTTTTACTATATGTAATGGTTATTCACTCTAGGTAGTTTATGATTTATTGACGTTTTGTAAGTATCTGTAAGATCTATTCGAAATAAAATATTTTCTATTCTATTCTATTCTTTTCTAATTAGGGAAGTGGGTCTGAAGTAACATGAATCTTATTCAATGATGTGTGCCACCAGTTGAATACGAAGATGTAAACAGTTCTACACTCACAACAGGTGGCTAGTATCGTGTCAATTAGTGCCGCACCCCCACACTCTCGTCGAGCGTAACTAAGTAAATTGCGATAGTCAAGTTTTTTTTATATAACGACGGCGGGTAACAAGCATGCAGTTCACATGGATTTTTTTTTTTCCTTAATGGCAACCGCCAGGAGGCATACCTGCCAGCATCACGTCTGAATTCAAGAAAATGAACAGCGTTACAAATTTAACCGTATCTGAAAATAACACAAATGTTAGACTATTTTAACACACAGTTAGTTTGAGTGAATATATTTATCATATACAATATTTACATTTATCACTAAATGATGACTGCAGCCTATAGACATCTACACAAAAACCGGAGACCTTTTTTTTTTTTGTTTTTTTTTTAATTTTATGGCATCGCTTGTTATGCATATTGCCAGTGTCAAGTAAAACGTTATTTCGTATTCGTATTAAGCAACGTAAAAGTCAGAGTCGTCAGTCAATTTATCAGTCCGTCAGTCGTTCACAGTCAGTCAGTAATTCTAGTAAAGCGATGGCTACTTTACCAGAACATTTACAATGAAGTTTTGGAGGCAACCCGAAAAAACGTGTTTTCGCACTGTTATTCTATTTCACTATACTCGAGCACTGTAATAAGCTTATATCAAACAAAATGCCACCAACTTTATTTAATACTAGTGGCCCGCCCCGGCTTCGCCCGCGCTGCTCTGCTCCTATTAGTCATAGCGTAATGTAATCTATCCTATCTCTCAAGTTGGATCGAACTGCACATGGTGTGCGAATTTTATTATAATCGGTTAAGTGGTTTAGGAATCCATTGAGGACAAACATTGTGACACGAGATTTATATATATTAAGAAGAAGATAACTCAAAAATACACCAAGAAAATAAAATAAAATAAGAGCACCACACGCATCTTTCAAGGTCCCCGCCAAAACTCAACCGGAGACCTTATTTGATATGTCTGTGAATTCTGTGATAGTTATTACGGCGATACGATAGTGCTGAACACTACCATTTGGCGGCAGATACATTGGTGGTAATGAGGTGGTGCCTACGCCCTCGAGTCCCTATCACCACCATGACCCTACCACCCGTAAAAGAGTAAAGAATGTTCTGTTATTAAAGGTATCGATAGGTTGAAATAATTAGACTTTTTGAAAATGATTGTGGAAGGTTACTTGGAAATCTTTTATTTATTTTATTATTGTTGTTGTTAATATTAAACCCCCACAAACGATCATAAACAAGAAACATGTAATTAAATACAAACCCCAAAAAACTGAGATACAAACTTGGTTATAAATAGGTATGTATAACTCGCTCGCTATATGCAGGCTCGCCACCTGTTACATGGGCCAAAACGTAACCGGCGAATCGTGGGTGTTTGCATGTATGCTTGAATGCATGCATTTACCTCTGCCTACTTATATAATAAATAAATAAATAAATAACGGGCCATGCCTCAGGGCTGCTCCAATAAAGGCTATTCTTCAATTCTTCTAAAGGCAATTCTTCTTAAAACTGTCTCTGTAGCAATAGCAATAGCAGGCCACAACTATTACGCTGGGTCCTGGTCGATTCCCGAGTCGGGGTCTATCAGAGATACTGGTGTAAAATCCTTTATCTCTAGTCCTATTGGGATTTTTCCATTCCCTGTAAGTTCCCGCGTACCCCGGAGCTTGGTAATGTGCCCGGAGATGACAGCAGGCTTGACAACTGTTACAAACGTACCCGTAAATCGCGGGTGTTTGTATGTAAGCTTGAATGCATGCATTTACCTCTGCCTCCCCTTCGGGAATTACAGGCGTCAAGTTTTTCGTATGTATTCATTGGTTCATAAGGTGGCCAATATGGTTTCAATTGAGAGCGTACCTCACCACTCTCACCGAACGTAATAAACAGGTAATATAGGACGTAATAACATTGGAGCTTTAGGCGAGATGGAACGGAGGTAGTATGTTAATGGGTTTATTGTAATGGAGGCTATACACGCTATGAAAATCGCAACGGTCTATGTTTTTTGTCCTATTTAGTTTGTTTTTGCATTTCATTGCATTTCACAGCACACAAAGAATGCAGCTCACATGTATGGTTAGTTAATATTTTTAAGTGCCTTTTAGATGTTTATAATAGCGGTCAAAATGTAAATGCGATGCTCTGAGGCCTTAGTTATTATGTTCCTCTTAAAATTACTACGGGACGATACTATTTACTAGAAGTTTCCCGATTGAAAAATTATTGCTCTTTTTATACAATGCTGTTCAATTTGAATGACTATTGTTCAAATAAAATAATTTATGCTCAAATTTTCTTTGAATAAACTATGAACTCTCACAATTTAATCACCTTCTAAACGATCGCTATCTCTACAGGTAAGCGCCTATTCAAAGTCCTTTTGAATTAATATGCGAATACAGTACAGTACTCATCAAGGAATAATGCACATCGAGCCCATTAAAGGTGACAATCGGATAGTTTCGGCTTCATAGAGCGAATAAAGATGGAATGGTAATGTGGGTGTGGCAAGCGTACGGCAACTATGCGTGAACACACACAGTTCGGCAGATCCATTCGTTTGCCGCTCGTAGTGTCGTGTAGACTGCTTCGAACGACGCATCTCTTGGTAAAATACCATGTAAGCCAATATATACCAAGATATACCTCCTCGCTTTATACTTGAGATCTGACATTTCATATTACATGTTAAAGTGCCAATTTTAACATGTAATATGAAATGTCAGATCTCAAGTATAAAGCGAGGAGGTATATCTTCTCATCGGTAAGTCACAAATAACATTTATTGTTATAATACTTGTAAAAAACATATAAATATACAAAGGAATATGAATATTCGAACTTAAACTGCATTATTTAAACGTTACTGCTAGCGAATACATTGCTCGTTAAGCACTTGCTCAATTAACGCTATTACTGTGTCCGATTGTAATGTACAGTATGCAATGCGTCCGCTACTCTTCGACTAGTTTATTGGTGAGTATATTGTTGTGTGCGTGCGAGTGTTTATTGCCTACGGGCGTTACATCTTAGTATGCAAACTTACGAAAACGAATAGGTGCCTGAGGATTAAGGTGTGGGTGATTGTCGAGATGGTGTTACATTTGTGCAAGAAATTGCATGGTGGGAGAAAAGCGGCGACACTGGTTCTAATACTAAATTGAAGCAAAGGCCTTACCATCCTTATTTATCTATTCCGTGAATATGGTCGACAAACGTCAAATAGGTAAGATACGAAAGAGATAACGCTCTACAGATCCGAAATAAGCCGACTCTTCCTGAGGTAGATGTGCATTATTTCTTTTTGGATACTTGTATTCACATGCGATCAGTGCAGCCCCTTAACATGTCTCAATTAGATCTATACCTCTGTACTACTTTTTTTCGCAATAACACATGCGACTGAACTATAGAAATTAAAGAAAAAACTGAAAGAAAAATTTGACGTAGGGCCGGATTGAACCTGCGACCTCAGGATAACCAGTCCAGCCGTTTTACCACTAAGCTACCGAAATCCCACCACCGACCCTAAATCGGTTCAAAAATCAAAAAGGGAAAGCAAAATTTGTCTCATCGGTGTGGGACTTCGGTAGCTTAGTGGTAAAGCGGCTGGACTGGTTATCCTAGGGTCGCAGGTACGATCCTGCCCGAAGTCGAATTTTTCTTTCCGTTTTTTCTTTAATTTCTAACTATAGCTCTACCTACACCCTCGCCGAGCATAACGAACGGGTATTTTAGGGCGTAATAGCATTGGAGCGTTAGCTGAGATGGAACAGAGATGGTGAGATATTAATTATATTTATTATAATGGAGACTATACGCGCTCTGAAAATCGTAACGATTTAATTTTTTAGTCTAGTAAGTCTGTGTGTTACTGCTATGGTTATTTTTGTATGTACATGCTATCTACTTGCCGATAAATGGTAGTCTTCAGCTCTATCGTGTTCCTATACGGCTCTGTTATAGTACCTACCTTAGGCCTCAGGAGTGGCAACGCGTCTATATTGAAATCTCTGGGTTCATGTAGATGTTTATAGACTATAACAGCATTACTTACCATCAATGTGAACTGTATGCTTGTTTGCCATTTCATTACCTACATAAAAAGCGGACAAGTTCGAATCGGACTCGCGCACGAAGGGTTCCGTCCGTATCATCATCTATAAAAGAAAATAACGTTTGTTATATTCAAGTTTTTAACTTTATCTTAACATAGAGTAAAAAATTGCTTAAATATTACGTTTGTTGTATGGGCCCCCTTTAATATTCACTATTTTTATTTTATTACTGATTTTAAAAGGTAATATACAACAAAATATTGTGTGTAAATTTTAAGGGTCTACCTGCTACCGTAATTCTTATATTGCACAAAAATACGAAAAAACAGGATTATTGTATGGGGAACCCCTTAATATATTTTTTTTTAATTTTTAGCATTTGTTGTTTTAGCGGCAACAAAAATACATAAATTGTGAAAATTTCAGCTTTCTAGCTATTACGGTTCATGAGATAAAGCGTGGCGACAGACAGACAGAAAGACAGACATACAGACAGACAGCGGAGGCTTATGTACTAAAGTAGTAGTAGGGTCCCGTTTTTACCTTTTAGGTACGGAACCCTAAAAAAAGGAAAAGACACAAAAAGTACAATAATATTAATCCCAAGCTTCGCATCGTCGGTATAGAACTTGGCCTTCTCTTGAGATTGTTGGACATCTATTTCAGATACAAAATTCGCTAAGTCAGCTAATAATTTGTGTGTGAATATGAATGAAACCATAAAAATAACAACATTAATAAAAATATATCTCATATTGTGTCTAGGTAAGATCTAAAGGTCGCAGATTGAAGATTGGAATTTAATCATAGTTTTATCCTTTGTCTCGATATAGGTCTTCGCTTTGTAGACGAGAATGAAATATTATTAACGCTATAGCAATATTTAAGTTCATTGAAGACTTTTGTAGACAAAAATAGATAGTAAAATTTGTCATCGGGCGGGATTCGAAAGAATCTGGAATATTATTTTGAAAATGTGTTTAGATGTATTCGGATATTATGTTATTGCAAAAACTATAATATAATAATAACAACCCTTTATACGTCCCACTGCTGGGCACGAGTCTCTCCCCTTTTTTGGGAGGAGGCCTGGAGCTTATTCCACTACGCTGCTTGCCAATGCGGGTTGGTGGAGATACGGGTTAGAGGCCAACCCGCTGTTGACAATCCGAAATTTCCAAACCACCCATTAGGCCTCCGACAAGGTTTAACCACTGCTATCTATCGATAGCAACCGGGACCGAAGCACGGAAACGCGCTCTTTAATTTGCCACTCCGCTAGTGGCAAATTAAAGAGCGCGTTTCCGTCACCCATCACACACCCGACCGCGCCCGTAGCGCTTAACCAAGTAGATCACTTGTGATCTACAACAGAGGAAGGGGCATTCGAGCTTAAAAAAAAATGACTTTTTCTAATCATTATAAATATTATATACCTAAGTATATGTTTTTGAGTCTTGAAAGTAGTAAACAAGTATTGCTCGCCAGCTATTACCTAGGCCTCAAAATAAATAACTGGCGAAATGTGGGTAACAAATTTAACTTACGTATTGATTGTATATATATAATTTTAATTTTAATTATACTGACATTCATAATAAAAAATGTAATAATAATGTTTTGACAGATTATAATTTAATACAATTTCAAACATTTTAACTATTAACTATTGTAAAAGCTAACCCTTTATTATGTAAATTATCGAATTATTATGTTATGACTGAAATCAATGATTATATTATAAGTAATTGTCATATGAAATTTAAATGAGGATTATTTAAATACTTAATGAAATTTAATGAAATAATAGTTTAATAATTACCTACATTGAATTGTAAACTCAAAATGTTGTATGCCTTAACAGGTGGAACTTGGCGAAACAACTATGTATTTATTTTGTAACAACAATTCTTTATACCCATGTTTATGCAAATAAAGTGAATTGAATTGAAATTTCCATTCACTGCTCTGCCTTTCCATTCGAAGTCAACCGATTTTTTTTTAATGTTATGCAAGTGGCAAACAAGCATGCAGTTCGCATTGATGTTAAGTGATGACTGCAGCCTGCCAGACCGAGGTCAAAATGCAGATGCCACTCCTGAGGCCTAAGGTGTTATGCCTCTGTGCCGGAAATTACAGGGCCGTAAATTACCACCTGACCGGAACACGATAGTGCTGAACACTACCATTTAGCGGCAAGTATATTAGGCAATGCGGTAGTGCCGAACAATGTCGATTAGCCATGGTTTATTCTGCATTTCGACCTTGGTCTTTGTGTAGATGTCTATAGACTGCAGTCATCACTTAACATCAATGTAAACTGCAGGCTTATATATAGCAATAGGTAATGCTGTGGTGCCTACGCCCGCGAGCGCCGTCACTGAAGCTCTATCAAAGTAAAATCATTCATTCCGTAATGAAATGTCGGCAACATTGAGATCTTACTTTCATATGATAAACAAATAAATCGATAGCAATTATGCACCTACGCGACTCCTGCAATGACGTCATTCGTGCCGCAGATGTTAATGGGAATACGTAGGACCAGGCTTCATGGTTTCAACCTCGCTTGTATTTCTGTTCAGCTATTACGTTATAATGACAAATAAGGGTTTATTACACACCTACGCGAATAAGTCGTTTGTATTGTTGAACTGAATTTTCGGGGGTAGTTTCAGTTTCAAGTTTCTTAATTGCATATCATTTGTTGCACTAGGTAGTGGCTATTAGTAGCAGGCCACTACTACTACGCTGGGTCCTAGGTTCGATTCCCGGGTCAGGGGCTATTAGAGATAACGTGGTAAAATCTTTTATTTCCCTTATGTATTTTTCCTTTGGTTCTATTTGGATACTTTTTTTTTTATACGCTTACACTCACAGCCTCACAGTAGGTTAAACCTGTGTCTTGGGTTCCGTTGTACACATACAACACATACACAAACACCCAGACCCGAAACAAATATCTGTAGGCCATACAAATATTTGTTCCGGTGCGGGGATCGAACCCGCGACCCTTCGAATCAAACGGTGGTTTCGCACCGCTGAACTAACCGGGTAGTCATCCAATGTTTGGAAGATTCCCAGTTCCTCGAAGTTAGATATGGGGCAAAATATAACCGGAGAATCGTGGGTGTTTGCATGTATGCTTGAATGCATGCATTTATCTCTGCCTACCTCTTCAGAGATTACCGGTGTGAAGTTACAAAGTTACGTACGTACAAATAAAAATTTCAACACGCTACATCTGTTTATTTCAGACGCTGACGTCAGCCAGTTGTGGCATACCCTAAATAAATAATGTTGAACTTGCTGAAAAATAGCGTATGTGAGCAAGGCCGTTAATAATTCTGTTTAATATCACAACGGAACGAACAGACGTCTAATTTTGAAATAACTTAATGTAGGGTATCATTTACTGGTGGCAGAGTTTCTGTGACACAGCTCGCGGGCGTAGGCACCACCGCATTACTTAATCTACTTACCTAAAAAAACGATAATGACTTGGATCTAATCATAAATATGAGATACCTAAGTATATGTTTTTGAGTCATCAAAGCAGTAAATAAGTATTGCTCGCCAACTATTACCTAGGCCTCGAAATAAATAACTGGAAAAATGAGGGTAACCAATTTCCATTCACTGCTCTGCCTTTCCATTCGAAGTCAACCGAACAATGGCGATTAACCATTCGAATAGAGCTACAGTAACAACGCGGGATAGATAGAAGCGTTACCAAATATACTTGCCACTAAATGGCAGTGTTTAGCACTATCGTGTTCCAGTCAGGCGGTAATGTACGGCTCTGTAATTTCCAGCACAGGGGCATAACACCTTAGGCCTCAGGAGTGGTAACGAAACTGCATTTTGACCTTGGGCTTTGTGAAGGTGCTTATAGGTTTCAGTCATCACTTAACATCAATGTGAACTACGTGCTTGTTTGCCACATCTATTACATTAAAAAAATGTAAACTGTATGCTTGTTTGCCACTTCTATTACATAAAAAAAAGTAAACTGTATGCTGGTTTCCCATTTTATGACACAATAAAAAGTAGACATGAATCTGCACTATGATCGTTCTGAGTTTTATCTAAAGCTAGTAGGACCTAATTTTTATAAAAAAAAAACAGCATTACTCGGTAAGAAATATTATTACACACAATTTTTGTCAATGTTAATAATAGGTTATCCCGGCTCTGTAGGATCTCAACCATCTCTAAAATACATGATTTATTCGAAACTTGTAGGGCCAGCTGACAGACGAATTATTTAATATAAAACAGCTCTAAAACTTTCAACAACCATCTCAGCGATAAAGTTAGTTGAAAAACTTTGTTTGCAAACTAACAGGAATTTCATCTTTTGAAACTTGAACCTTAAATATTTACGACATTCGCATTTGAAATTTAAAAAGTGCGGTTAGTTCCTTGAATCTATAAAAGAAATGAATTGGTATAATATACGTAGGCATCAAAAAACCACATTACATAATTTATTTGAAGCCAATTGGTATCATAAATCGCTATTGTGTCTTAGTTCATCCACAATATACCTATATCTCTCTATATAATAAGCTAGCTGTTACCCGCGGCTTCGCCCGCGTGGATGTCGTTTTATAAATAACAAAGTAGCCTATGTTCTTTCTCAAAGTCAGCTCTATCTATGTACCAAATTTCATTAAAATCGGTTCAGTCGTTTGGACGTGAAAAGGTAACAGACAGACAGACAGAGTTACTTTCGCATTTATAATATTAGTAGGGATATAAAATTCTCGTGTCACAATGTTAGTTACAATACTCCTCCAAAACGGCTGGACAGATTCTAATGAAATTTAGTGTGCCTATTAGGTAGGTCTCAGTATCGGCCAACATCTATTTTGCATACTCCTAAGTGATAAGAGATGTCTACCCGTAACATATTTTTTTTATTGGTTCTTTATAATGTAGCATTAAACATTACATATACATAACCCTAATTTTTTTTATATCGGTGTTGATTGTTAACTTAACTAGGCGATACGATGATGTGTATATATATTTTTTTACCAATTTAAAAATACCGACTTCAAAAACCAGTTAATTACATCCCTAAAAAGTGATAAATAACAGAATACATACAGATTTAATTCCAAGACGCAATATACGTCATACTTTTAGAAAATTTAGAATTCGGGTCTTCAATTACTTTTACTAAAGATTTAAAACGTCTGGCCTAAGTCCATTACAGTGGCGATTCCTGGTGTTTAAAATTGGGGTGGCTCCAGCTTTTGTTAGGTAGGTAGGTATATAGGGTGTAGTGTTAAGTGCGCAAAACCTGGAAACCGTTTTTTCAGACGGTCAATCTGAACAATTTTCAGTCTTTCATTATAGAACGTAGAAATTTATTTTTTTAAAGTAGGTATCTTTAAAAAATAAATTTCATACAATTTAACATTTTAATTTCTGTATGAAATAGCTGATATTTTTTCGCGATTTTAGGGTTTAATTACTAAATAAAAAGTCAGTAAATTAATGCAAAGATAAAAAAACAAAAAACACTATCACTAGATTTGTGAAAGTGTTTTTTCACTTCACGAAAAACATGCGAAAAATCGTTAGGTAATGCGCCATTCACAGCGCCAGACCCGCGCTTCAAACTCCGTGAGTAATACCAGGCGATTGAGGGGGCGGGGCGCGGGCGGCAAACGACTTTGTATGGACTCCGCATGCGCTGGCAGAAGCGCATCGCTTACCTCGGCCGCGCCGACCGAACGCGACGACAATCGCGAGTTGCGTTCGTGATAGAAGACCGCAGCGCTCGTAAAATGCAATTATTTATTGTACCAATAAAGTTATTCCATTCATTCATTCATTCATACCTAGGTAAGTAATAAGGTTGTATATATAATGATTATTTACATTTTAATGCTTAAAAATTATGGTATGGCGGCCCCATACGCGCCATCTTAGAGAAATCGCCACTGGTCCATTAGCCTTTAGCCTTTACCTTTAGGCAATTGTATCGCTTACAATATCATTATCGTCATATCAGTCGGAAGAGGTCCAGTGCTGGACCAAAGCCTCCCCATGGATATGCCATAATGGCCACGCTTGGCATGCGGATTGGCGATGGCAGTGAGGGAAGTTTTATCTCAAGACGCTGCCATCTTGCGTTATTGCATTTACTATCACCCATTGGAATGGTTTGACCACCATTTCGGTTGGGTTCTACTATGTAGTGGAAGAATTTTCTTCCAGTTGATAAAAATTCTTCCACTAGCTTTTTAGCTACGATTCGTAGCACAGTGCTACGAAATTGCTACGAAATCAAGGTATTGTATAGTTTGACTTGAAAGTTGCCTCTACGGTACAATGTTTATTGTAGCAGCTGCATTTAATTAGACCTCACACCTTACTTATTACATTACCAGGTCTCTGCAACACATTACAGTAGAAGGATGTGAATAAGAAAAATAAAACAATGTTCTTTATAAAAAAATCTTTGAGAATTTCGTAGAACAAAAGTTGTTAATGATGTTCAACTTTGCCTTTTAGAAAATTTTGGTATATTAACTTACCCTTACGTAAATGCATATATTTTCTTGCATATTTTTTTGAGCTATGGCACCTCAAAAAGGATACTATAAAATACTACCTCCGATTTTCAACTTGATCCAACGTGTTCAAAAAGAAGAGAACTAAAAACAAACATCGGGTCGGGTTAGGGCGGCCATGCTCTGACGTCAGCAAGATGGCCACCCCATTGATAAAGCGTCATGCCGGACGGTGCGCGCGGTGCGCAGGCTCGCCTATACAACCATTGATAGAGTGTTGAGGGGACATTTACATCGTAAGATTTTTTCAACAAAAGTAACAATAATATAACAACAATAAAAGAGAACTAAAGGACAAGGAATTATAATTTTTTAATGTAATGGAAGTGGAAAATAAGCATGCAGTTCAGACTGGTGTTAAGTGATGACTGCAACCAATGGACAGCTACATAAAGAACAAGGCCAAAATGCAGATGCGCTAACACTCCTGAGGCCTAAGGTGTTATGCCTCTGTGCCGAAAATTACAGGGCCGTACATTACCACCTGACCGGCACGCGATAGTGCTGAAGACTACCATTTAGCGGCAAGTATATTAAGTAATACGGTGGTGCCTACGCCCGCGAGCACCGTCACTGGAGCTCTACCACCAGTGAAAATATAAATAATAAATATTTTATAATTTATTTTATACAAATTGCCTCAGTAATTTACTAGTAGCAGGCCACTAACGTGGGGCTAAAAACGTAACTGGTATCAGTATGTTGGATGTTCACGTATATATGAATTAGTTTTTGCCTGCGACTTCATCCGCATGTACTTAAAAAATTCCCTATGAAACCTCTGAACGGGATGAAAAGTCTAAAAAAATCTTACGTGTAACATAAACATATTATTTTACAGCCATAAATACTCTACCTGTGTACAAAATTTCAACGAAATCTGTTTAGCCGCTTTAGCATGATTGAGCAACAAACAAAAAACATCCATACTTCCACATTTATAATAGTAGTAAGATATATGCGTGAAAACAAATAATCGTAAGAAATAACGTTTTCGCGAGCTTCATACATTGTACAATAATCGTAAGCCTAATTGTCGTAAGCATCGTATGTTGTAAATGTCATCTACAAGAGCAACCACTCTCAGACTACGTGCAGTAATATAGGCTACATTAGATGCCGTTTCAGTTTCCGAACGTTCAAACGTTCGCCCGCGCGGGAATCAACAACACACTTTCGAATATTCCGTTTTCAAAATAACTTTTTTTTTCTTGTGATCACTAGAACAAAAGAAAGCGGCTTTTCGGTGACGTTTGAAAGAATATAAATTGGTAAGTTGAGTTGAATAAGTTCTATACTATATTTCGAATAAACGTGTTTTAAAAACACAATAGTACCTAAGAAATAACTTTTGAAATATTTGAAATATTGTAGTAATGTTCGATGGAGTATCAATCGTTATTTCTTAATTATATCGCGAGGATTATAGTGACGATACATACGTTAGTAATTATTATTATATTGCTGTTTTTTTGTGTAAAATACACTCTTATTTTAAAGATTGTGTTATTGAGTAGTAATATCGCTTATCTACTACTAGAAAAAAATATTTGCATTTTTGTTATCTTTATTTTCATCGTTTTCGGTGAAATAAAAAATATTCCGTGACACATGCTGTACCGTCATCATATTATTTCAAAGTTAGTATACAATTCTCAAGCTTACACTTAGGTTGGCACTCCTTGGCACTCTTCACGGTCATTGGTCGATTCTGACAAGACGTCACTGACGTCACCACTCGCCACTACCTGTAGCGAATCGAACTTGCAACGGGAAAAGAGACGCTTGAAATTCGTGATCCCGAACGCGCGCGTTTTGTGGCTGGTCCAGGGCCACCCGTGACTCGACTCCCCGGCCGGGAGTGAAAACCAAGAAAGAACTCGAAGACCACAGGATCAAGACAACATAAATGCCGAAAGCTGGAACCGCAGGTTAGTCAGACGACCTATTAGACCGTTCTCCCTTGTGGGAGTCCCTGTTTGTGAGACGCCAACCGAGTGAAACCGGGCCCTCACAATACATTTTGGTGCCGAAACCCGGGAATTATCCATTTTTCATTAACTTTCGTAAAACCATACACGTATAATTTTTCTTCCTACCGACTTTTTTGAACTCCCTAATTTCGGGAAAGTTGGGAGATTCTGCCCTGTACACGTAACAATTATATTCAATTAACGTGTTGATCGATCGTTAACATTGGAAAGATATCCTCATCTTACGCATCCATATATATTTTTTTTTCGATTTCGATTTCTATAAATGAACGATTCTGAATAAATTAATAAATTCGATTTCTATGTAAAAATTTTTAGGTCACCAGGAGTAACATACCTACCTAGTGTGATCTAGTAATCCGAAGGTACAACCGTTGCAAATACCAAGTGTTCCGTTCGGCATAATTATTGTGTGTAGCTACCTAGTTTACAAATCGTTTTCAATATTCAACGTTTAGCGGTTTGGATATAGGTAGGTACGTTTTACGTGAATATACACAAACCCGGTAAAATCCTATTCGTCTAACTGTTGTTTATAATATCGTATCATACGCGTATTTAAGTTTTTTTTTAAGTAAATAATTGTTCTTCGCTCCTAGGTACATACCTACGTACAACACAATAATACAATTGCTTGCGCCTTTCACTTATTCGCTTTGGTAAAAACCTATCGTAAAGAGGAGCAGCATTCTATTGTTGTTTGTTGACACAGGTTTGCCTTAATTACGTAGGTACCTAAAATTCGTCGCTTATCTCATAGACCTACACTATGTAAAAGTGGATAGGTATTCAAGTTGCAATTTATCGTTGCCTAGCGTTGTTTATACATTCTATTTATATCGCGGTATAACATCGCTGGTTCTCGCACTTGTTTATCTGATTCTTTTTAGTGGTGTAGGTAGGTAAGTATGCAACTATCGTAGTTAGGTCGTTTTTTATCGTAATTTACTTACCTATTATAAATGGCTCGTAAATAATTCTGACGTCCTATTCATCGAGTGACTTACCATAAGCGAAATTATTCAACTGCAAACAATAACAATCATGTTTACGTAACTTAGCTCATTAGGTACTCTAAAGTGATAGGTACCTATCGTGAAGTAATAGTGCTCGATCGCTCTCGTAAAAACTGGACCGTGCTATACCTACATATCGTTTACCTAGGTATTCTATTGTTTAACTTTTAATTATTCTCGTATAGTTCCACATCCCCTCGTAATTATAAGAGGACGAGTTCGGTTGGGAACCTGACTCGCGGGATATCGTAACACTAAATCGTTTTAATAGATAAATGGTTCTTCAATTCTTTTAATTAAATTATTTTTCACGTTTTTTAGCATTGCGCGTGCTAAGCCGTAGCTTGTGTACACTGCTTTGTCGTATTTCGTTTGTACTAGTCTCTCACAACGATGTACGCAACTCGGCGACGTTCTAAGCACGACACAACATCGAGGCGTGGCTCACATGCTACTTCCGAATTAACTATGCAAGACTTACCGGTTTTACGGAGGAAGCGTACACTAGCTCTGCGACGTCTTGAAAAAACTTTGGAGGCAGCTGAGCTAGCTCAAGATGATAGATCTCTTCTGAACACGTTTCTTTCTCATCATGCTGTCATGCCGCGACTTTGTGAAAGTTTTGAGCAGGCTCATACGGACATTCTTGGCATTATTGATGGCACATCGGAAGAGAAAGAAGATTTAATACGCGAACAATTTGATGACATTTACATTAAAATTGCTACTATTTATAGGGAACTTATTCCTAGTAACGACGAACAACGTACTGAACGTGATCGCTCGAGCGTCTGTAATGTTAAATTACCAAAAATCAAAATTCCAACGTTTTCAGGAGCTATTAAGGAGTGGCCTGAATTCTATGATGTTTTTAATTCGTTGATCCATAATAACGAAACATTGTCAGACACTGAACGTATGCATTATCTTATATCAAGTTTGTCAGGTGACGCACTTGGTCTTATTCGTACGTACCCAGTTAAGGGTACTTTCTATAGCGAAGCCTACCAAGCCTTGCTCACTAGGTATCGTGATAAGCGTGAGTTGGCTTTTACGTGCTGGAAAGAAATATTAAATATTAATTTTAAATCGAGTTCTCCTTCAGAATTCCGTCGTGTACTTGATTTAATTAGTGAAAATTTAAATATTTTGAAAAGTCTTGATTTACCTACGGATCAGTGGAGCTTTATTCTGTGTTATCACATATTATCGAAACTCGATTCTAAGACTCGCTGTGCATTTGAACGAAGTCATTCAACTGCCGAACTTCCCGAATTTAAAGATTTGTATAAATTTTTAAATATGAGATGCGAGGCCCTTGTTCGAGATACACATTTTTTGTCACAAGAGCGTAGTCACTCTACTAACAACCGTGCACACGATAAATCTATACCTAAAATGCTACCAAGTAATAAATCGTTTAAATCGAAACCGACTACGGTATTCCTTTCCAGCACTAGCAACACTAAATCTACTGCTGATAAACCTAAAATTCGAACGATTACGGCATCTGAAGCATCAGTCACAACACCAATTGTCAAGTGCTCCTTCTGTTCAGAAAATCATTCGATCAGTTATTGTGAACGGTTCACAAAGCTTTCTGTTGCGGAACGGATTGAATTCGCTAAAACCAACCGTCGGTGTTTCAACTGCTTAAAACCTTCGCACAGTTTAAAGAATTGTAGATCATTTTTTAGTTGCCAAAAGTGTCGTCAACGTCATCACACCCTGCTTCATCAAGATGATGATGCTAATTTATCTGCTTCATCAAGTCAAGCCGATTCGAGCAGTAGTCCAGAGCAACCTGTAAGAGTACTTACGAGCATAGGTGATAATTCTGTGGTGCTGTTATCAACAGCCACTGTGCAACTTCGTGATTCCTCAGGCAACTTCCAATCGTTTCGTGCTCTCATAGATTCGGGTAGCCAGGCTCACTTCATCAGTGAACGTGCTGCCACCATCTTAGGTGTCGCCCGCACACTTACTTCTCGTCGTGTTCGTGGTTTGGGACAAGCATCTTCGTCTATATCAGGTGCAGTTCGCCTTGAGGTTGGTGCTAACAGCAACAGCCTCTTTTCTATCGACGCGCTCACGTTGCCTAGCATTTGTGGTAGGATACCTTCAACTCGTATTAATAAATCGTCGTGGCATCATATCAAGGATCTCGCCTTGGCTGACCCTAACTTCGACAAGCCTGGTCCTGTAGATCTGCTTCTCGGCGCTGAGGTGTTTACTTCTCTTCTCCTTCCTGGCCGTGTGGATGGAGGTCCAAATCAACCCTCAGCTCTAAATTCAGTGTTTGGCTGGCTCTTACTGGGTGGTGCCGGCTGTCAGGACGAAGTTCAATCGTTTTTCAGCCAAGACGATGATCTGCTTCATGAGGAAGTCAAGCGCTTCTGGGAGTTGGAATCATTTCCGTCACCTCGACATCTAACCCCTGAGGAAACTCGCTGTGAAGAAATCTTCGCAACTCATCATACCCGTGATTCGGTTGGCAGATACGTGGTCACTCTGCCTTTCAAGGAAGAAGAGCAGGATCGTTCTTTTCCTGGATCTCGTGACATCGCTTTGCGTTTTTTTCACTCAATCGAACGAAAACTCAGGAGAAATCCAGAGTTGCATCACCAGTACAATGACTTCATGAAAGACTATCTCGATAGTGGTCACATGAGTCTTGTCCCTGTAAACAAACTTACAGAGGGAAAGTATTACATCCCTCATCACTGCGTTCTGCGTCCCGAGTCCGCCACAACGAAACTCCGTGTGGTGTTTAACGCTTCAGCTAAAGATGCTAGGGGCGTATCGTTAAACGACACTCTGCTCGTCGGTCCCAAACTCCAATCAAACATTGCTGAAGTTCTTCCATGCAGTAGTCTTTTCGCGTGGTCTGATTCTACCGTTGTGCTTGCGTGGCTTCGCTCTCACCCTTCACGTTGGAAGACTTTCGTTGCGATACGCGATTCGCAACGAAACAACGGGCACATTCTTGATGTCATCCCTAGGGCTCGATGGGGTCACGTGGCCTCTGAGGATAATCCAGCGGATGTAGTCTCCCGTAGACAGCTTCCATCAGCTCTTGTCACTAATCGCTTATGGTGGGCGGGTCCGTCGTGGCTCTCTCAACCGCTTTCATCTTGGCCAAGTTCTGATGGTATTCCAGACTCAGACATTCTAGCTGCAGAAGAAAAGGCTCCTCGCTCGTTCCTTACTCATGGTGACGTTCCTAGTCCGTTTATAGACACTCTGTTGGATCGCTATTCGTCGATTCGTAAAATCCAACGCCTTTTGTGTGTATGGATAAAATTCATTGCATTCATTCGTTGTAAACGCACTCGCTGTTCTGATCCCATATCAACTCGGGTAGAACTACATAATGCCCTTATGATTATTGTGAGGTACGTTCAATCACATCATTTTGCATCAGAGATAAGTCACTTGCTAGACAATACTCTTCTTTCGAAACAAATGCGTAAGTTAAATCCGTTTCTCGACGCTAAGGGAACTCTCAGGGTGGGAGGCCGATTGGCCAGATCGGGGCTCGAATTTGAGCATAAACACCCCGCTCTGCTCCCTCGCGAATCGAAGCTTACCTATTTAATCATGGAAGCGTTTCATCGTGAAAATTGTCACGCTGGCGTTAACACGATGCAATACCTTCTAACACAACAATTTTGGATCCTTTCACCCAAACGGGCAATTCGTCATTGCCTTTCGAAGTGTGTTCAGTGTTATAAAACGAACCCGACTCCTCTTGAACCGTTTATGAGCGATCTACCTGCTACTCGCGTCAATCAGGTTAAGCCTTTTTCTGTTGTGGGAACGGATTACGGTGGTCCTTTCCGCATCAAACTCGCAAAACATCGCGGTGCGAAAATCGGTAAGGCTTATCTCTGTTTGTTCGTATGCTTAAGTACCAAAGCAGTGCATCTCGAAACTGTTTCGGATCTTTCATCGGACGCATTCCTTGCCGCTCTTCGTAGATTTGTCGGTCGTCGCGGTAGGGTCAACGTCATCCAATCCGATTGCGGTACAAATTACGTAGGCGCGAATAATCAGCTTCAGTCTCTCATGCAATCTGCCGCTCAAACCGAACAGATTGAGTTTCGTTTTAACCCGCCTTCGAGTCCTCACTTTGGAGGAGTTTGGGAAATTCAAATTAAAGCAGTAAAATCGCACCTTTATCGAATTATCGGTGATCAAGTCTTAACGTTCGAAGAACTAAGTACGGTCTTCGTGCAAATTGAGGCGATACTCAATTCGCGACCCCTTTGTCCGTTGAGTTCAGACCCCAATGACTTGGTTGTACTGACACCGGGCCACTTCTTAACCTTGGAGCCTCTAACTACCGTTCCCGATGAGGACTTAACGTCAGTTAATATTAATCGACTTAGTCGTTGGCAGCTCATTCAACGTTTCCAACAGGATTTTTGGAATCGTTGGAAGTGCGAATACCTCCATACTTTGACTCAACGGGCAAAGTGGACTAAACATTCTAAGCCGCTAATCGTGGGATCCGTGGTAATTCTGAAAACCGAAACTTCTCTTCCGTTACATTGGCCTCTGGCTCGGGTCGAGAAATTGCACCCTAGCCCGGACGGAATAGTTCGTATCGCAACGGTTCGTACAGTCGATGGTTCGTGCTTAACTCGACCGTTGGCTAAGCTATGTCCGTTACCTAACCTAGATTAATCCGTAACTCGTTAATTATTAGCTTTAGTCGTAATTGAGTCTTTTCGTAGGTTAGTTATTCGCTAGTTTTAGAAAATACCTATAACGTATTTTGGTGGGCGGAAATGTACCGTCATCATATTATTTCAAAGTTGGTATACAATTCTCAAGCTTACACTTAGGTTGGCACTCCTTGGCACTCTTCACGGTCATTGGTCGATTCTGACAAGACGTCACTGACGTCACCACTCGCCACTACCTGTAGCGAATCGAACTTGCAACGGGAAAAGAGACGCTTGAAATTCGTGATCCCGAACGCGCGCGTTTTGTGGCTGGTCCAGGGCCACCCGTGACTCGACACCCCGGCCGGGAGTGAAAACCAAGAAAGAACTCGAAGACCACAGGATCAAGACAACATAAATGCCGAAAGCTGGAACCGCAGGTTAGTCAGACGACCTATTAGACCGTTCTCCCTTGTGGGAGTCCCTGTTTGTGAGACGCCAACCGAGTGAAACCGGGCCCTCACAATACACATGCATTGGTGATCTTTGTAATGATTTATACTTATAGGCTGATTTAATGGTGATAATTTTTTCTAGTAGTTTCCCGCGGTGTTCTGCGAGTTGATTCTGATCCCGTGGAATAAGGCGAAAATATTTAAACTCAATAACAGTTTTGCATTACATCCGTGAAACATTTTGCAAAATCGGTCTTCTACTTTTTGAGTTTTATTCATAAAATACCAATAAATAATGACAAATTATCATGATTACCATATGGCTTTGTTGAAAAATAAAAATACGTAGGTTTACAGTTTTAAAGATATTTTTATACTTGAACTAGCTGTCCCGGCAAACTTCGTATCGCCCTAGAAAATAAAAAAATGATATGAAAATAGATGTTGGCCGATTCTCAGACCTACCCAATATGCTCACAAAATTTTATGAGAATCAGTTCAGCCGTTACAGAGGTGTGCGGTAACTAACATTGTGACATGGAAATTTTATATATAAGAATAAAAAAGTGTGGATCGATTTAGTATAGATCTATGTACGTAAGTACATAGATCTATACTTAATATTCTAAAGAGGTAAAGTTTGTAACTTTGATAATTTGTTTGTAGGGACTAATCTTCGGAAATGCTGAATCGATTATGAAAATTCTTTCACAATCAGAAAGCTACACTATTCAGGAGTGCTATAGGGTATATTTATAAAAGCGGAGCTGGTCGTTAATTTTATACAAAGACAATAAATATATATTTGAGGATGAAAATTAATATGGTTCGGTTGACGCAATAATAAACCTTAACAGACTAAATATCAATCATCCTTTCTATATATTCAGTGTAACTGCCTCAGTAGAGGTAGTAGGCCATTTCCGCTACGCCGAGTTAAATCCCCGGGTCAGGAAGGTAACGGCTATTGGGATTTTTCCATGTTCTGGAAGCTACCCAGCTTCTCAGTACCACCCTCGGAGTTTGAATGTTCCCGAAGATATTAATGGGTCTAAAATATGGGATAAAACGTAACTGGCTAAGCGTGGGTGGCAAATTAAGGAGTGAAGTTACGTTATTTAATGTAATTTCACTCTTTCACTCACTTTTAAACCCCTTTTAAGTGTAGAAGATTATAATTTCAATGTGTAAGCAGAAATCTATTAAAATTAATAAATCTATCTCTAAATATAATTACGCTACCTTGTTCGGGTTACCTTTAATGAGCTGCCATCCATTTTGGAAGTTAAGATTTAAGGGGGCAAAACGAGTTACATATCTGGATTATTAACATTTGGCCGGTGGTAAAGTTCCAGTGATGGAGCTCGCGGGCGTAGGCACCACCGTATTACCTAATTTACTTGCCGCTAAATGGTAGTGTTCAGCACTATCGTGTTCCGGTCAGGTGGTAATGTGGTCCTGTAAGTTCCGGCATAGAGGCATAACACCTTACGCCTCAGAAGTGGTAACGCATCTGCATTTTGACTTTGGTCTTCGTGTGTGTTAAATTAAACGAGTATTTTGTTTAAAAAAGGCGATAACAAATTTATTGTTCGGAAAAATACAAAACACATTAGAACCGTACAATGCGATGATGAGCAAGAGAGCACAGAGAATTAGGGATGTGCGTACATTAAAGGGATGAGATAACAAATTCCACAGACTAAATAGAAGGCGCCAAATTTACTACTTCTAACAGTGTGGGTGTCTATAGGCTGCAGTCATCACTTAACATCAATGTGAACTGCATGCTTGTTTACCACTATCATAACATAAAATAAAATAATAATTACGCTACCTTGTTCGGGTTGCCTTTGATGAAATGCCATCCATTTTGGAAGATAAGATTTTAGAGGACAAAACGAGTTACATACAGATTATTACGTTTTACTAAAACTTAAAATGTAAACCTAAAGGTGTAATTCTAACCTATGTAGAATTTTAAACAGATTGTTTTTTTTTATGAAATGAAGGTGGCAAACAAGCATGCAGCTCACATTGATGTTAAGTGATTACTGCAGCCTATAGACATCTACACAAAAACCAGAGGTCAAAATCAGATGCGTTGCCACCCCTGAGAACTACGTTGTTATGTCTCTGTACTAGTTATCACGGAGCCATACATTACCATCTAACTGAAACACGATAGTGCTAAACACTACAATTTGGCGGCATTTGACATAGTCTTAGCGTTAATGTACAGTGCTCATCAAGCCTACGAAAGAGGCAATCGGCTAGTTTCGACTTCGTAGAGCGTTATCTCTGCTGCACACTGCCTACGTAATCACTGATGGTGCGGTATTGGTCAAAACTTGATTAAAATGGTCGATATAATAGGTTGGGGAAAAAGTCTTTTCGCATTATAGTATGTATGAACTTGTAATAAAATCTCTTTGGCTGTAGTATTTGTATCTGGCTGGTTTTGGTATCATTGAAAGTTAAAAATTTAAAGAAAATAATTCCAAATTCAAATTAGGCAAATGTGTGATTTTCATTTGTTTTTCGTTCTGTCAAGATGAGTGAATCTAATGAAGAAATTCGATACATTTTAAAATTTTACTACAAAAAAGGTAAAAACGCAACGAAAGCCGCGAAAAAAATTTGCGATGTTTATGGACCTAGTGCAGTGTCTGTGAGAGTAGCACAAATTTGGTTTAAGCGTTTTCAATCCGGAAATTTTGATGTCAGAGATGCACCTCGCTCTGGTCGCCCGTAACACGGATAAAATGGATGCCATTTTTGAAAAAGTGGAGCAAGATCGACATATCAGTAAGTACGACGTAGCTGAAGAACTGAGAACTGATCACAAAACAGTTTTGGCGCATTTGAAAAAAGCTGGGTACAAAAAAAAGCTCGATATTTGGGTACCTCACGAGCTCACTGAAAGAAACCTAATGAACCGTGTACTCATTTGTGATTCTTTATTACGACGTAATGAAACCGAATCATTTTTGAAGAAGTTGATAACTGGTGATGAAAAGTGGATCACGTACGACAAGAACGTGCGAAAAAGGTCGTGGTCAAAGGCCGGTCAGGCTTCACAGACTGTGGCGAAACCCGGGTTAACTCGCAATAAGGTGATGTTGTGTGTGTGGTGGGATTGGAAGGGCATTATTCATTATGAGCTATTACCACCAGGCAGGACTATCGATTCTGAACTCTACTGCGAACAACAGATGAGATTAAAGCAAGAAGTTGAGAGAAAGCGGCCGGAATTGATCAACAGAAGGGGTGTGGTGTTTCATCATGATAACGCTAGACCTCACACATATATAGCCACTCAGCAAAAATTAAGAGAGTTTGGCTGGGAGGTGTTAATGCACCCGCCGTATAGTCCTGACCTTGCACCTTCAGATTTCCGCCTGTTTCGGTCTCTTCAGAATTCTTTATGTAATGTTAGGTTAACATCACAGAGGACTGCCAAATCCACTTGTCGCGGTATTTTGATGAGAAGTCCCAAAATTTTTATAGCAATGGGATCATGTCCCTACCTACTAGATGGCAAAAGGTTATCGAACAAAATGGTACATACATACTTTAGTTAAATTTAAATAAACTATATTAAAAAATGTTTTGAATTATCTTAAAAAATGCGAAGAAACTTTTTCCCCAACCTTATATATTACGTCATATAAGTGACGTGCAAAAGAGACAACGCTCTACGGACCCGAATTGTGCCGAAGTCTTCTTCCTAAGGGCGATGTGCAATATTTCTTGTTGAATACTGCCTCGTTTGTTCAGTGGTCGCAATCGCGATGGTGAAACCTGACGTCCTGGGTTCGATCCCCAGGTCGGGAAAATCTGTTATTGGGATTTTCTGTAAGGAAATTCCCATTAGTAGCCCGGAGTCTGGTCGTGCCTCGGAGAGCACATCCAGAGAGTCGGACCAGCGCCCGATCTCTCTCCGGTCGTGTCAGATTGCCGTCCCATCGGACTATGAGAGTGAGGGAATAGAGTGCACCTGTGTTTGCGCATACACTTGTGCACTATATCTCCCGCGCAGTTGGCTAGTCTCCGTTGAGATTCGATCCGAAATTCGGTCTGGAGGACATTATTATTATAGGCTGCAGTTATCACTTAACATTCTTGTTTGCCATCTTAGGTATACTTATAAAGGTTTGATGATCAAGATGGAAGGTGACCGAAGGGACTACTTAAACCTCTCGAACGAAACAAGATGGTTTGTTGTGACATAATATTGTTTTCAGAAATTCTATAACCCTTTTACGGGAGATGTATCTACAGATTCAACCAACTCTCTAGGGAAAGAGCCGGGATTTGAGGAAGGCCTTTAACCTCAAATGTTCAGGTTCTGAAAACAGATATTTCGGTAGCTTATTTAAATGATACTTCTGTAATCATTGGGAGTAGATAGGAGTATGTTTTTTTATGTCAAAGGATTGACAGACAAGCAGACGGGCCACCTGATGGAAAGTGGATACCGTCGCCTATGAACATTTGCAAAGTCAGGGAGTTGCCAATGCGCTGCCAGCCCCGAAGTACTCTTTTGACGCCAGTTTTGAAGAACCCCATATTGTAGCACCGAGGGAACACCTCAGAGGGAAGTTCGTTCCACGATTTGCACGTTCTGTACTGTTGAGCACATCCAAGTTTCCACTTTTTGCGGGTGGTGCGATGTAGGAATGTAGACGATGGCACCAGATCGAACAGTTCATCATACACATTTGTACATATTTAGAGATGCATGTGATGCACACACACACCCACACACACACAAACACACACACACACACACACACACACATGTACACAATGTAAATAGTGTTTATATATAAAGTATGCTTCAACCACCTTGTACTCCCAAATGGTATTGAAGCATACCTACATAATGCTTAATGAAGTTACGTTTTACGTTTCATTTAGATTCATTAGCATGTAAAAATTTTGGTTTTCATACCATACGATACTGACCTTACTGTCCTACCTTTTTCCAATTCAAATTTAAATTTGATCGTTCTCGCAGATTGGCACCACAGTAGCGTTGATTTGATTACGATTTTACAGGAAAACAGTCGTTATTCCGCTAATAAACCTTCGTAATAAAAAAACATCAGAAACAGATAAATCCTCCATAAAACAAATCCACTTCAAGTCCAGTTATAAAAGGATCCGAACAGTCGTTAATACTTGTTATTCCATTTGCTCCCAAATTAGTTTAAAAGTATGATTTCATGTTCTAATATTTTCTGACGAACTCGCCGTAGTCTTAGTAATTGGAGCTCGTTGAGATTCATCACGAAATATTTTTAATTGGCAGCTTAATTAAATAATTGGTTTACGTTCACTTTAGATCAATTAAAATTGATTCAATTATATTTTTGTTACCAAACATGAAAAAGGCATTTTTTATATTTTCTTTCTTTTATATTATGAAGAGGAAAATAAGCATCCAGATTAAATTCATGGTAAGTGAATTCTAGCCTATAAATATGTACATAAAAACAAGAGATTTCAATGCATTATCAGGGAATCTTGACTGGTTTGACTAAAATTAGTCGATTATAGCTTTATTTACAGCCGCATAAAGTGTCCTTGTGTTCGTATCAAACACCATGCAAAAAAAAACACCAGCCACGGTTTAGATTATGCATCACAGTCTGAACACATCCATATAAACTTAATTATCGAACGAACGCACATGAGGTTCCCACAAGTTCTTTATACATCTACACACCTACCCGTCTGGAACAAATAGGTACTCAGTATGATTGCATACTGAGTACCTATTTGCATAAATTTGTTTATCTCCTAATACTCCTAAAATTAGTTTAAAAGTATGATTTGATATTCTTTAATACTTTCTGACGAACTGGCTCTAATATGGTTAATTGGTAGCTTCGTAAGGATTTTCTACGAGATGTTTTTAATTTTCAGCTTTATTGAATAATGACTTAATTTGTTTACGTTGACATTGATTTTTAAATCAATTAAAATTGATTTAATAATGATTCTTTTGACGATCTTACATGAAAGAGGAAAATTTGGGTAAAAAAAATGTAAAAATAACATTTACTGTGACGGCTTAAGGCTAACGCGCCAAATCATGCAAATCACCAATCCCGTATTCTGGAAAAAAAATCCATCATTTATTTTTATACAATAAAAATATTACTATGCTGGACACTTTTTCTTCATAATTTTCCTCGTGATGTTTTTCCAATTATATCACAATTGGCACAAAAATAATAGTCTTCTTCTGTTTCGTCGTAAATAAAACTTTCTGCTGCAATAGAACAAATTAACAAATACTTCTTAGGTAATGCATTGTTTCATAAAACTTATTCCTCTCGTTTGCTCCTAAATTAGTTTAGAATTATAATACTTTCTGACGAATTCGCTCTAATCTGATTAATTGGGAGCTTTGTAAGGATTCTCTACGAAATGTTTTTAATTGGCAGATTAATTAAATAATGACTTAATTTGCTTACGTTCGCTTTACTCTTCAGTTT
The DNA here is from genome assembly GCA_036365455.1 of Macrosoma leucophasiata. Taxonomy (NCBI): domain Eukaryota; kingdom Metazoa; phylum Arthropoda; class Insecta; order Lepidoptera; family Hedylidae; genus Macrosoma; species Macrosoma leucophasiata. The sequence goes on along the minus strand of JAWQUS010000003.1, from coordinate 20,132,179 downwards.
AATTAAAATTATATATTTTAATATGTTTTTTCATTATATAATAATAAATAATGTTTATTAATGTTATGTATCTTGAACATAATTTAAGACCTACAAGTCATAAACAAATAATTGTAAGTTTGGGGATGAGGTCGTCACCTGTCGACGAAAGAAAGAAAGTCAACCGACATAATTGTGAAACAAGAAACCCTTACGAGGTAAAGAATGACCTTTAAATAAATATTATGAATGAAAAAATGTTGGTTTTTCCATTGTTACACTGACTTCGAGTAAAAATATACCTTTGAACTTGTAACAACGCCCACAATGAGTCTTTTATGGAAACAAAGGTATTTATAGCATTACACGCATTATAACGCATTTCAATGTTGTAGTTAGGGTAAAAAATTGAGGAAGAAACTAATCCCTTTATAGTGGAAATGTTTGCCTTTTACGCTAGGTAGCTTATTTTTGACGTGACAACGTCTTAAATTAGGTTGCGGCTCGGAGTCACTAATGAAAAAGTGTAACGCCCGGTAACGTAACGATGAGTCACCGAACGAGAGAGAGGCCTGCCGGACCGGCGAATGCCTTTCTACCGAGAAAAAGACGTTGTCACGTAAAATCTTCGCCCGTAAAACCGACTTTACAGGCAACCAGTTTTTTTAATATTTCAACAGTGCTCTTATTGGATAGACTATTTATCTAGCTAACAAGGAACTAACTTGTTGCTAAGCATTCAACAATCGCTTTAGTTTAAGGCGATTGAGTTTAATATGGATATTGTTGAGTACTTACGGTTCATAATGGATAAAAGAAACAAGCTTACAGATGAAACTTTAGGTTTTATTATGCAGATATGTTACATTTGATTAGTTTCAATTTTACCTTTGTGCCAGAAATTACGGGTAACAGATGATAACCTAACCTAACCTTACATTTTACTTGTGGTAGAGTGCCTGTGTAGGTTCGAGGGCGTAGGCGCCGCTGCATCACATATCTATAGGCTACAGTCATTACTTAACATAAAATAAAAATAAATAACGCTTACACTGACAGCCCCACAGTAGGTAGAAACCTATGTCGTGGGTGCCGTTGTACACACACAACACATACGTGTTGTGTATGTAAAACGGCATCCACGACACATGTTTATGCCTAGTGTGGGGCTGTGAGTGTAGTGTAATAAAAAAACAGTCGAAACACGTTCATTGGCTCTTAACCTTTACGACCGAATCCCACTTACAAGTATTTTTATACACCTAATACACCCGTCTGGAACAAATACTTGGTATGCGTATTTCCATAAACATATAACTCCACATAACTCGTGAATATCGCGACCGTGGTATTGAAAAACGTTCAGTCACGTCAATTTATGGAACTCATACACGCACGATGTAAGAGCAAAAAGAATTTTGCAAGTCCCTTACGACCTCTGTGGAAGTCACAAATAAAATAACGAAATATATTTTCTTTCCAACTTATAATAAGTTTCGTATTCTTCAAAAATAAGCGCAATTGTGTTACGAATAAAGTGAAGAGAAAGGTTTTTGACGAAGTTGGATTTGGTCCTTCGAGCCGGATAAAGAATACACGTCTGCGATTTATTATGTAAGTAATAAGTTTTAATGTAATCGATAAGTACTTATTCTTTTGTTGATTTAAAAGGAAGAAGTGTAATCGGTCCCATCACATTGTAACATAACGATCCCTAAATATCGTCAAACGTCAAAATTTATCTTTCTTCTATCTTTTCTTTACGCCCTTGGCAATTTCCAACTATTAGGGTAATTCTGCTAGAGTCTGGTTATAGAAGAGGCACAGGTAAAGATAAATATGACCAGTAAACAGATTATTTCCCGGTGTCAACTAGTTTCAATTTGATTATATTAATAATATAATAATGGCCACCCATTATACGTCCCATTGCTGGGCACGAGTCTCTCCCCTTTTTGGGGGGACGCCTGGAGCTTACTCCACCACGCTGCTCCAATGCGGATTGGTGGAGGTGGGTGGGTTAGTGGCCAACCCGCTGTCGGATGTTTTTAAACCGCCCATAATGTCCGACAAGGTTTAACGACTGCTATCTATTGATAGCAACCGGGACCGACGGCTTTACGTGCCCTCCGAAGCACGGCAACGCGCATTTTAATTCGTTACTAGCGGTCGCCCATCACACACCCGACCGCACCCGTATCGCACAACCGAGTAGATCGCTTGCGATCTACACCATCCGCGGGGCCGTGCGCGCTTTACTAACCCAATAAGTATTTAAAAGAACTCGCGTAATGTTTGTTAATATGATTCTAAAAGTTGTTTTGTTAAACTGTTCGTTCATAAATTAGATTTGTGTCATAGTAGACACTTCACAAGTTATTAAACGGTGACATAACTGTCACGCTTGACATCCACGAGCAGTATTGAGACAAGTTGCTGACAGCAGAACAATCGGGGATGTCCCAGGATATCCCCAATTAAAACTTTTTCATTCCATTCACAACTCCCGATACCTCGCGAACAGTTGCGGATTTTGAAAAGTTGGATATAATCACGTAGTTTATGTCCTGTCTAAGTTTTGTTGATAAGCAATTATTGTTAAAGGCATTTGATAAAATAAACTTCTCGACGGCAGAGGTTTGACAGTATTCTTTCTTTTACATTACAGTTTTATTTATATTACATTAGAAAACTACAACTTGATATAGGGGATATTCTTATATTTAATAGGTTAGTTAGCATTCATATATAGCTGCAAACAAAATTTAAGGCCTATGTTAAATTATTAAGTGTAAATTGCGGCAGAATTATTTGTAAAAAAAACCCTATCCTCATTATTACCATGTCCATTCAGTGCGCCCGCGCACCCCTTCGTGTTAGAATTTGACTGTAGCTTTTACGACGAAGTGAGAGTCTTTAAATCATATAATTGTTTATATATAAAAAAACTGCGCGTCCCAAGCAATTTCATATTTGTCGTTACATTTTTTGTTCATGTATCATCATCCGTAAAATCCAGTACCTGCAGCTCATCAGCTTGCTCACGTTAGCTATGCATGTACAGTATCCAACACTAAATATTACAATCGACCTTACCGACCCGAATACGCCGAAGAATGCTTCGGCGTATTTCGGGATTGTAGAGCGTTATCTATTTCGCACCTTACTTATGTGACGTTTGTCAACCATTTTGATCGAGTTTTGACTAACAGTTTTGACCAATACCGGACTAACACTACTTACGTAGGCAGAGTGCAGCAGAGATAACGCAAAAACGTAACCGGAGAATCGTGGGTGTTTGCATGTATGCTTAAATGCATGTATTTACCGCTGCCTACCCCTTCGGGATAACCGGAAGTTACCATTTCTTTCGTTTTATAATTTTCTTAACTTTTTAACGTGTAAGTATAAAATTACAAATGAAAGTAACAGTCAATGTATTTATTTGTTCACCAATATTTGTAACGGAATACATTTCCAATGAGGTATTACAGTTGACTCACTGTCTTTTTTACGTAATGCGTGGTATATGGCCTTGCATGAAATATATATGACTACGCTGGTTGACAAATAAAAGTACAAAGGTATGTTCAGCTGAAATGTTAAAAAAGAAGAACGATTGTTGTGTACACAGGTAAGCCACCTGTATTTTGAACAGGTTTTTAAAAGTAGGTATGTAAGAAAATTATTTTTGTTTATTGGATTTTTTGATAGAACTGATTTTATGAATAAAATTTAAGAAGAGTTCCCGTGTCGGAGCTCGTAGGCACCACCGCAGAACCTATTCTGCCGCCAAAGGGAAATGTTCAGAATTATTGTGTTGTGGTAAGATGTTAATGGTATGACCACAGAGACAAAATAACTTTAGGATCGGGGTAGGTAATATGTCAGCATTTTTAGCTCCGGTTTTTGTGTCTAAAGATAGCAGTTCTCAATTAACATTTACAGCCTTATAGGTTAGGATCCCAATGCAGAATCATTTCGTTCATCCAGATATGGTGCAAACCTAATTTTCATGCATATTTGTAATCTTAGTAATAGATTATCCCCCTTATTCATAAACGTATTTTAGCTAAAGTGTTGCTAATCTCTCCTTTGTCTTTTCTATCCTGCACATTTGACCATGACAAGGACAAAGCATTCTATAGCTAAATCGTATCTACTGTACGTTTATGAATAAGGGGGTATAAATATTATATATCTTATAGATTATAAATATTATAAATAATATATTATAATCTATTAGTAATAATTAAAAATTAGTGTTAGTAGTCGGAATACATCATACGATTTTTTATAAGGATTCTTATGTTTTTAGGAAAATTATAAAAATAAGTTGTTAATTAAGTGACAAAACATTAGATTGTATCCTATAGAGTAATATTTCATCCCTTTGTTTTTAAATTTTAAATTGACATGTATTTGACGACCCGGTTAGTCCAGCGGTGTGAGATGACCGTTCGATTCGGAGGGTCGCGGGTTCGATCCCCGCACCGGGACAAATGTTTGTATGGCCTACAGATATTTGTTTCGGGTCTGGTTGTTTGTGAATGTGTTGTATGTGTACAACGGCACCCACGACACAGGTTTATACCTACTGTGTGGCTGTGAGTGTAAGAGTATTTTATTTTTATTTATTATTTATATATAAACATCCATTAGCTGCCTGAGCAGTGTAGTGGTAGCTAACCACTACGCTGTGGCCGGGTCTGAGTGCTAATTGAATAGGTATCCAAATATATGAAATATCTGCAATATCTTATATTTAGTCAATATTCACCAGTTATCAGAGCTCTAGCAATGAATTTTGAGGCTAGCTATATGTTACTAATTATTCTATCTACAACTAAATGGTTGTGATGTTTTCGGGAGCTTCATACATGGTAGAAATTAAATCTGCGGATTTTCTCGCGTATACAACACTCCCAAACTTCTTCCTATACCCGACGTTTCGGTCGCTTTCCAGCTACCGTGGTCACGTGCAGTCTGCCCGTTGTGTTGCATACGCGAGAAAATCCGCAAATTTAATTTCTACAATAAATGGTAGTGTCAATTTACACTGAGATTTCTGGTTTGTCTGTTTCGTGATCTATCCATATATATAAATATTCGAAGATCAATATTCGTTTTGCAATAAGAAAAGCTCGTAAAAATCTATGGACACAAAATTTTACATCTTTTCAACGAAACAACGACGATGACAAATATAGTTATAAAGTGGGTGACGGCGCCGTGACGACGGCGCCGGTGACGCCACGTAATATTGAATGATGAGGAATCAGAAATTGGATAATGGGGTATTGATTGCCCCGCCAAGGTCACGGACAGCCGTCGCCCTCTCCCAGACGCAATCTAGCACATTTGTGACTTCTCATCACAACCGATTAGAGTCAGGAAAATATTTTTGAATAGTCATATTTAAATATTAAAATCAAATAATGGCTTGATGAAGCGCGCATGGCACCGCGGCTGTTGTAGATCGCAAGTGATCTACTGTGCTAAGCGATACGGGCGCGGTTGAGTGTGTGGTGGGTGACCGCTAGTGGCAAATTAAAATGCGCGTTTCCGTGTTTAGGAGGGCACGTTAAGCCTTCGGATCCGGTTGCTGTCGACAGATAGCAGTCGTTAAACCTTGTCGCAGGCCTTATGGGCAGCTTGAAAACATCCGACAGCGGGTTGGCCACTACCCCTTATCTCTACCAACCCGCATTGGAGCAGCGTGGTGGAGTAAGCTCCAGGTCTCCCAAGAAGTGGAGAGACTCATGCCCAGCAGTGGGATGTAAAAGGGTTGCCATTATTAATGGCTTGATCTTTCAACTCTCTTTATAATAATGGTTTCAATGCTCTCGGAATGATAGGATAAGGGAACGAGAAAAAAAAAAGATTTTAAAATTAGGCATTGTTTGTACAATGTGTGCTGATTTTTGTACTTTCATATTAATGGTTTCGTAGCGTTTGCTACGAATATGTTCGTAGCACTTTATAGGTATGAATCATATGTGTAGAGGGCGGGAGAAATGGCTTGATAATTAATTAGGGAACATTTCAAGCAGGAAATCTACAACAGTACATCATAACAACATTTAACAACCGTCTCATAGCGCTCGCTACAAGTGTGCGCTCGTAGCACTCTGTATATGTCAGTCTTAAGTGAATGGAACATTTAAGTGAATGCATTTACCTGTATCGCTTAACCGAGTAGATCGCTTCCGATCCACACCAGCCGCTGGGCGATGCGCGCTTAATTCATGTTATAAAACTTCAAAATTAAAAAATAACACACGTTTGATGTTTCAAAATTAAAAAAAACGCTTTGCACTTTGGGTTTGCCAGCGCAAGTGACAACTTGAATTTTAACGTTGTGCATTTTTATATTTTGTAATGGTTAGGGAATCGTTTGGTACTCATTGCTTTAATTATCAGTATAAAATATATGCGCCGCCTAAACCAAACAGCAGACGAAGGCATACATTTTCGCCGCGCCTTAGAAAGAGAGCGAGATACTTGCTATCCTACGCCGCGCCGGCGGTCTACTACAACTCCGTCTTACGAATTTTTCATCAGGTCACGTGTCCTGACGCGAGTTCAACATTTTGTTACTCATTACAAAAAGTGGAAAACGCCGCTAAAGAGGCACCATAACAATATTCGCCGCTGATATAATATAATATTCAATCATGAGGAATCAGAAATAGGTGAATGGTGTATCGATCGCCCCGTGAGGGTCACGGACAATTGTCAACCTGTCCTAAATGCGATTTGTCACTCTTTGCCACAACCGGTTCGTAGTGCTCGTCATAGGACGTCATTAGACAAGTGAAGGAGATAAATATTGTTTATACAATGTGTATTATTTTTTCTTGATGACGACCCGGTTAGTCCAGCGGTTTGCGATCTGATCGACCATTTGATTCGAAGGGGATCGATCCTCGCACCGGGACAAATATTTGTATGGCCTACAGATGTTTGTTTCGAGTCTGGGTGTTTGTGTATGTGTTGTATGTGTACAACGGCACCCACGATACAGGTTTATACCTAGTGTGAGGCTGTGAGTGTAAGCGTATTTATTATTCTTTCATGTTCATGGTTTCGTAGCAATTGCTACGAATATGCGTCCGTAGCACTTCACATGTGTCGATTCTACGAGGTGATTTTTGTTTCCTTTTGGCTCTCGAATTATGAAATTTGCTCGCAAAGATTTGACAAGACACCCACGAGCATTGATACATAGCAAGGATAGTTTTTGCCTCCTACTCTCACAGGGCTTTTTGTTTAATTATGAAATTAATATCTCAAAAATAAATATCATTTTCAAATATCTTTATTTACAAAATAACTCAGTAGCCTAGTGGTAGCAGGCCACTACTACTACGCTGGAGGTCTTGGGTTCAATTACCGGGTCGGGGGTTATCAGAGATAACGGTTAAATTCCTTTATCTCTAGTACTATTGAGATTTTTCCATTTTCTGGAAGTTTCCCAGTACCTCGGAGTTTGGTAATGTGCCCGAAGATGGCAACAGGCTCGCCACCTGTTTGTTACATGGGCCAAAAACGTAACTAGCGAATCGTGGGTGTTTGCATGTATGATTGAATGCATGCATTTACCTCTGCCTACCCCTTCGGGGATTACAGGCGTGAAGTTACGTTACGTTTTATTTACAAATGTGTAAAAAAAAAAATGTTGATGACGGTGCCGTAACGACACTCGCCGGTGACATAATGCCACGTAATATTGAATAATGAGGAATCAGAAATAGGATAATGGTATATTGATCGCTTCGCGAAGGTCACGGACAACCGTTGCCCCGTCTCAGACGCGATCTTACACATTCGTGACTCCTCATCACAACTAATAGCGCTTGTCAACCCATAAGTAGGCGAGGAAAACATTCTTTGATCTCACAATTAAATATTGTTTTTGCAATTTGTTCTGTTCCTTTATTCTCATATACGAATAGTTTCGTAGCGTTTGCTACGAATATGTTCGTAGCACTTCGTAACTATCATATTCGGGTTTTGGCGGGAACCTTGAAAGAGGCGTGTGGTGCTCTTATTCTATTTCATTTTCTTGGTGTATTTTTGAGTTATCCCTACCAATATTATAAATGCAAAAGTAACTCTGTCTGTCTGTTACCTTTTCACGTCCAAACGAGTGAACCGATTGTAATGAAAGGAGATGTTGCGAGCTCGGCTCTAGATCGTACACATCCTCAAAAAATGGGTAAATTAAAGAAGAATCCGAAAAAAATGCAATTTATTTATTCAAGTATATATTTTAGAGTTACTACCACATTTAATTCAAACGATTTTATCATTTTCAACGATATTTAACATGGCGGCGACACAGCCGACGCTTCTTTAAATTGGATATCGATTAGTTTAAGTTCTTTGTATTAACACATGAAATCGATTTCGATAGTATTCAGAAAATATTACTTTTTTCTCCAAGTTCTATATAATTTAAAAAATTAAAATGTCAAAATGACATCGCCCGCCATATTCGCCATGTTGGTTTGAGTTGCAATTCTAACTGCAAATAATATTTTGTAACTGCAAACAAAGCTTAATAAGTGAAAATATGCAGTAAAAAACGTTTTTGTATTGATTTTGCCTGTTAATGATATTGTGTACAATACATGGCCGGAGGTCCATACATTTTTGCAACATCTCCTTTAGTACAGAGATAGAACTGACTTTGAAAAAGAACATAGGCTACTTTTCGACATCCACGCGGGCGATGCCGCGGGCAACAGCTGGTATTAAATAAAGTTGGTGGCATTTTGTTTGATTTAGGCTTATTAGTGCCCGTGTGTATAATAACAGTGCGAAAACACGTCCTTTCGGGTTGCTTCCAAAATTTCATTGTAAATTTCCAGGTAAAGTAGCCATCGCTTTACTCGAATTACTGTGACTCTGACTGACGGACTGATAAATTGACTGGCTGACTCTGACTTTTACACTGCTTATTACGAATACGTAATATCGTTTTACTTGACACTGACAATACGTAATAGCTATGCCATTACATAATAAAAAACTATCATTTATTATGTGCTTAGAAAGCACGGAAAATCTACTTGATAATTATGTTTGCTATGTTAAATCACCACCAATAATCATATGTTCACATTTAATATCAATAGTTTCGTAATTTCTAATTCACTTGCCGCTAAATGGTAGTGTTCAGCACTATCGTGTTCCGGTCAGGTGGTAATGTACGGCCCTGTAATTTCCGGGACAGAGGCATAACACCTTAGGCCTCAGGAGTGGTAAGGCATCTGCATTTTTACCTTGGTCTTTGTGTGGGTTTCTTTAAGCTGCAGTCATCACTTAACATCAATGTGAACTGCATGCTTGATTACCACTTACATAAAAAAATATTTACATAAATTTAATTTTTGTATTTACCAGGTTTACAAACAGTATGCATGTTTCTCTTTCTAAAAATTGCAAAGATAGCAATTTTTTTTTGTTTCACTTATTATTACACGTACAAATGCGTGTGTTTATTATAGACCTGTTTAATTTTATTTTATTTTTAAAGAAAAATGGAAAGAAAAAATTTACTTCAGGCGAGACTCGAACTCGCGACCTACTGGGAATCTAGTCCAGCCGCTCTTCCAATTGAGCTACTGAAGCCCTGCCCGATTTGTCAAAGTTTTCCTTCACATCTATTGCATTGCTTTATGGTAGCAGCAGCGCCATCTATTACCAACTATGCTAGTTAGGCAATGTTTAATTTTCACTGTAATAGGTTGATACCTTCGATTTTCCCAAACACGTGTAACTTTTACCTATAAAAAGAATAAAAGTCATTAAAGTCGGATCTCACTGAAAATTTTTTACACGAGGAATCCTAATTAAATGTATTTTACCGCGTTTCTTACGAGCGACGTTCTTGTATGTAACACTTGTTGCGGGAGTTTTAGTTTCGTTTGTAAAGATATTTAGGTATATTCATTGAAATAAGAACACTTGTTTCACGTTATTGTACACACATTCGACAACCCGGTTGGTCCAGCGCTGTGAGATAACCGTTTGATTCGAAGGGTCGCGGGTTCGATCCCCGCACCGGGACAAATATTTGTAGGGCCTACAGATATTTGTTTCGGGTCTGGGTGTTTGTGTATGTGTTGTATGTGTACAACGGCACCCACGACACAGGTTTATGTCACTGGGGACAGGGACACTGTGGGGACTACAGGGACACTGTGGGGCTGTGAGTGTAAGCGTATTTTTTTTACATGAAGTGAACTTTTTTGGTATTGTTGTGTTTTTTTTTTAGTTTCAACAATCTGTTAGTTTTATTTAGCAGAGTTAGTTATAAAAACTAAACAAAAACGTAGAAGTACTGTTGGCTATAGTTCCAAGAGTAGAGCTAGAGGGCGTATTATTGATGATTAGACTTGTAGTATTGATGAACCTACGAATGGGATTTAGAAAGAAAAAAAAGAAAGAACATTTATTTGCAACAATGTTACACGAGGGATAATGATTCTAAGTCTAGTATTTTACATTACATCGTTACAAATTGGTCCTAACTCAGCATGTGCTGGTTGAAGAACAACCAGCGCTGGTCTTCCGTTAGGACCTTTAAGTTTCGTTATAGATGGCTATACATAATATAAATTAGTAACAATATTTAACAAAGCAAAAAGAAAAACAATTTTATGAATAGTTTTTTACAATAGTAACATGTTTGACAGCTTCAAGAACACAATTTTTTTTTGTTTATGTAAAGGAAGTGGTAAACAAGCATGCAGTTCACATTGATGTTAAGTGATGACTGCAGCCTATAGACACTTACACAAAGACCAAGGTCAAAATGCAGTTTATTCAGTTTATTCATTTATTTCATATAATTAGGCTCCTGGAGAGCACTTTTACATCGTAATTTTTTTTTAAACTAACCTAGAGTGAATAACCACTAATAATAATCAAAAACACATAATAAATTAAATAGACACTGAACAATTTTGTATAATATGGAAAGCATCAATATATTTACAAATTCCTCCATTTCCCCATTTCAAAAGAAACTGAGAAAGAATGAATTTGGTCGTCATAATAAAGGTTATTCACTTGGCAGAATTCCAAGGGCAGTCAATACTGAGAAAAACTCCGCCACTGAAGAAACTCAGTACAGCTCTTTTGAATATAAACTTAAATCTAATACAGTCTGTAAATCCAAAGTACAGGTTTTCGAGCAGATGCGTTACCACTCCTGAGGCCTAAGGTCTTATGCCTCTGTGACGGAAATTACAGGGCCGTACATTACCACCTAATCACAAAATCGTACCATTACCACAAATATCATAACGTTATATTTGCTAATTTTCTAACCTAAAACATTTAGTAACCACATTGCCATTTACCTGATAAGTGTATCATTTACCAAGTTCACTGCTGACATAAAATTAGATGTTATTTCGTGAAAGAGTAACAAACATCCATGCTCACAAACTTTCGCAGTAGGATTTAAAAATTATTAAGTTCAAATGGATGTTAAGTGACGACTGCAGCCTATAGACATCTACACAATAACCAGAGGTCAAAGTGCTGATGCGTTGTCACCCCTGAGGACTAAGATCTTTTCATCTAACCGGCACACGATAGTGCTGAACACTACAATTTAGCGGCAGACAGATTAGGTAATGTGGCGGTGCCTATGCCCTCGAGCTCCATCACTAAAGCTCTACCACCAGTAAAATCTTGAGCGATTATTGCAATCTTCAAAGATCAACAAACAAGACTTCTGACAAAATATCAAAGACCACAGAACCTTTTTTATCGAAATTACGCAGATCTCAATATTATTTTATCATTTTCCTTTCGGATGATATAATCTAAAATACCAATTTGAGGTCTTATCAACAACCAAATTGTCACTTATAAATGCCATGAAAACATAAAATATGAGCGGTATAAAGCCCTATTCAGACCTGTGCGTTATCCGCTACCCGCTACCGTCTACGTAGCGGATACGGTACGGTATATGAAATGAAAACCCGCTTGGCATTTCCACTCCCCACGTCGGTAGCGAATAGTGTTGCCAGGTGTCCCGATTTGCGCGGGACGTTACGATTTTCAGGGGTCTGGGGACTCGTCCCGATTAACACCTGATCAGGACGTTAAATGTCTCGATAAATCAATCATCATCATAACCTCAACCGAAAGACGTCCACTGCTGTACAAAAGCCTGTCTAAAGATCAATCCATCTTTGGGTCCCGAGTCTTTTGATAAGTCAATAAATTAGTTTTAGAAATCAACGAAAAAACGGCAAGAAAATTTGAATTTGAACCACTAAGCTAGTGATAAAGCGAATGGACTGGTTATCCTGAGGTCGCAGGTTCGCTTCCAGCCCGAAATAAAAATTTTCTTTCCGTTTTTTCTTTAATTTCTAAAGTTTACTCGCATGTGTTATTGCGAAAAATAAATATTACAATGAATTAGTTTTTTGTTTTTATGTAATGGGCGTGGCAAACAAGCATGCAGTTCACATTGATGTTAAGTGATGACTGCAGCCTATAGACACCCACATGAAGACCAAGGTCAAAATGCAGATGCGTTACCACTCCTGAGGCCTAAGATGTTATGCCTCTGTGCCGGAAATTACAGGGCCGTACATTACCACCTGGCCGGAACACGATAGTGCTGAACACTACCATTTAGCGGCAAGTATTAGGTAATGCGGTGGTGCCTACGCCCGCGAGCTCCGTCACTGAAGCTCTACCACCAGTAAAAACAAGTACTTATAGCTTATTAGCTTGCTTTGACTGTCCCGATTTTTACCCTTGGATCCCGATTCGATATACTGTTCCGATTTAAAACAAATCGGACCTGGCAACCCTAGTAGCGAATTACGCGTAGGTCTGAATAGGGCTTAAAGCAGTTTCTTATTTGAATTGCCGAGTTTCTGTATTTCCTCGGTCTGTTTATCAGTATTACGACGTCATAAACAACGTTACTTAATCAGATTTCGAGGGTTAACAAACATTAACTACACGAATAATTGAAGTGAGGCCTACGATCTCATTAAACAAAACATCCCGCTTGTACTTAATGTAAAATTAAGATGGATTTTTTATTAATTAGTAATACAGCGGTATATGGACAGTACTTGTTTTGAAAGTACTATCCATTTACCGTTGTTTTGTCTTCGTTGTGAACGTTGAATCATCATTATTGTACAAAAACGTAACGTAACTTCACGCTTGTAATCCTCGAGGGGGTAGGCAGAGGTAAATGCGGGCATTCAGGCATGTTTGCAAACACCCACGATTCGCCTGTTACGTTTTTGGCCCATGTAACAGGTGGATTGCCTATTGACATCACCGGGCAAATAACCAAACTCCGAGATACGAGGAAAATGAAAAAATGCCAAAAAATGGAAAATCCCAATAAAACCAGAAATTAGGATTTAATATACCGTTATCTCTGATAAATTCCGACCCGGGAATCGAGATCATCTAATATAATTGAAGTGAGGCCTATGATCTCAGTAAACATCTCATTACTGGTGGTAGAGCTCCAGTGACGGAGTTCGCGGACATAAACACCACCGAATTACCTAATGTAGGGCCTTGTAAGTTCTGGCATAGAGGCATAACACCTTAGGGGCCTCAGGAGTGGTAACTCATCTGCATTTTGACCTTCGTCTTTTTGTGTCTTTTGGGTGTCTATAGGCTGCAGTCATCACTTAACATCAATGTGAACTGCATGCTTGTATGCCATATTCGTAGCAATAAAAAATATATTCTAAATTATATTTGTTACGTAGAAGTAAGAAACAATAACTCAAATAAATAAAACAATAAACTATACCTCGTCTGTTTATTTCGTAGAAAACTCGGTGGTAACGTAGCACTGAATATTGCTTGTCAACTGTAAATGTTCATATATTAGTTATTATCCACAATATTTACCACTCTATCATCCCCTATTGGATTGTTTACTGCTTGCTATACATGAAATAATAATAAAAAAGTCAACTCGTAATATATATAGCGCAGCAGCGGCAGGTAAATTATTTTTATTGTACACTAAAAAACGTTTCTGCTTTCAGTAGATAGACCGCAGAATTCACATAAAATTGTAATTACTTGCAATTTTAATAAGTTAACCTGTTGGACCGATATCGGTCCACGAACAATTACAAATTAGTTGTCATATTTTTCTTGGGAGCTTAGGGGTTAATCCGTAAAAATTAAGAAATTTAAAGAAATAAATGCGTAAAAAAATTTTTTTTTTATAAACTAACAGCAGTTTGCTTGACGTCAGCAGCATCGATCTGCACGCACGGGCGTAAATCTCTATCTGTTGCATGTGTGGTACTTTCATTTTGACATTATCTCTATTGAGTATTTTCTGAATATTTATGGGAACGTCAGCGTCACCCAGAATGCTCTTCTGATTTTTTTTTTGATATATTCATAACTTCACCCCTTCCAATGCCAGTTAATTTTTTTCTTTCATGTACAAGATGGGAAGGGGTTATTCGTAGGAATTTCAAAAGTCTTGACTTTAGAATGTGTCTAGTGATGTCAGTGGAAAAAAACACCATTGAATAAATCCCAAATACTTAAAACATGATAACTCAGAACACACTGAACATTACGATTACCTTTCGAGTATTTCACAATACAATGTTGACCTAAATCCTACATAAATAACGGACGAGTAAGGCAGTGGGTTCACAGTTGTAAATCTCGCAGTTTCGCTTGACGTCAGCCTCATCGATCTGCACCGGCCACAAATCTCTATCTGTTGCATATGTGGTAGTTTAATTCACATTATCTCTACTACACATATAATTTACTTACCTACATTAGTATAATATACTATATTTCGTTGTAGCTTAGTGATTCTTTATTATAATTTTTCTAATTTGACATGTATGTCAATTGTAATTCACTTTAATTTATTTCGTTTGTTTTTGACTTATCATAAGTGGTGCTTGTCACCCTAAATGAATTAATGAATTTCTGATTCTGATTAAATATGTCAGCGTTTCTCAGAATGCCTTTTTAATGAAATATTTCTTCGGTATTAATAACTTGTTGCCTGTATTTCTCAGAAGTGGCAGACAGAACACGCAATGTTCTACATATACTTATTTATAATTCATAATTTCAGTTGTTAAGTCTCAAGGATAAGGTTCATTATTTTGATTTAAGTATCTCGTAGGGTTCAGACAGCGTTTGCAATGTAAGCACAAAAAATGTGTTTATTGATGACATCACGTTAAAACCTCTAAAATTATCAGTGTTTCTCTACTATAATTATGCTTGTACTATTATGCATATAAACCTTCTTAATTCTTTTAGAATCACTTTTTCTTTTAAATAAATAGCATCAAAATCCGTTTGCGGGGTTTTAATGATTTACACCCATATTCTAAGACGTTACTCGAATCATTCCTTTACTCACACTCAGCAGAGGATACTTTATGAGGACGCCTCGAAATCCATATTCTTAGTTGTATTTTGACAGTTACTCATGTGTCTTAAAGATAATTCACATCCATTTTTATAGAAAAATATGGTATTTAATTATACATCCAGACATTTCCGACACGAAAAACTTATTGAGCGCAAGAATATGGCGCAAATGTAAACACTCCTCGAAACTTCAAGGTAGGTCTTGAGGTACCTTAGAGTTTGACAATTGCTTTTAAGAAAACCTAAAACGAAGGCAGAATGTCGAGTTGGCGTTATAAGTTACAACTAAGAATACCAATTTCATTGAGGTTGAGTTAAGGTCGAGGTTACGACTTAGAATATGGGTGTTAAATATACATAGGGACAGACAGCAGGAAGCGACTTTGTTTTGTAGACCAGGTACCAGGTACGTGATCTAGTGATTCATATCACTGCTGTTATAAATGTGAAAGTATACATTTCTAAAACTTATATACTTATATCTAAAGTCCACAATACTCTTATGGAATAACTCAATAACCATTTTAAATATTAAAGGAATTCAGTACTTCATACTCAATATAATATATAAATAAAGCACAGGCACGTTTGCACATTTCATAATCTGGCAGTTTCGCCTGACGTCAGCTGCATTGATCTGCAGGCAGAAGGCAAACTTCTATTTGTGCATTGCATATGTGTGTAACGTTCATTCACTAACATGCCTCTAGTGAACGTTGGCTTGCTTAATAATTAAAAGTACCTACTGTTAAAATTATTCTCTCATCAACTTATATTTACTCAACTGTGTATATCTTGTTGGTATTTTTAAATCAAAGGAAAAGATGTATATTTGTAACGTTTTCACACAAACATTACTGGACCGAATTCAAAATGTTACATCTTCACTGAGTTACATAGGCTCCATTAGGCTACCGCTGAATGGTAGTGTTCAGCACTATCGTGTTCCGGTCAGGTGGTAATGTACGGCCCTGTAATTTCCTGTAATAAAACCTTAGGCCTCAGGAGTGGTAACTCATCTGCATTTCGACCTTAGTCTTTGTGTTTGTGTCTATAGGATGCAGTCATCACTTGA
Source organism: Macrosoma leucophasiata (assembly GCA_036365455.1). Lineage (NCBI taxonomy): Eukaryota > Metazoa > Arthropoda > Insecta > Lepidoptera > Hedylidae > Macrosoma > Macrosoma leucophasiata. The sequence goes on along the minus strand of JAWQUS010000003.1, from coordinate 20,115,684 downwards.
CATCAATGTGAACTGCAGACTTGTTGCCACTTCCAATATATTAAAAAATATTTAAAAAATACATTCATTGCACCCGTGCGAAGCCGGGGCGAGTGGCTAATCTATGTTATAATATTATAAATAGGTAAAGCTTTTGACTTTGATTGTTTGTGGCGTCAGAAATACTGAACCGATCATGAAAATTCTTTCACAATCAGATAGCTACACTATTCAGGAGTGCTAAAGGCTATATTTTATTATGATAGAAGTAATGTAGGTAACATTGCACTCGTGCGAAGCCGGGGCTGGCCGCTAGTGAGTAATATAATAATTCAATTGTATTCTAGATTCAACAGTTCTAAATGTTACTTAGTGCCGCTTGACGTCAGCAGCATCGATCTGCACCGGGTAGACATATATTTGCGGATTGCATATGTGTGCAGCTTTCATTCACAAACATTCAAGTAGCGGGTATGAGCTTGTTGAGCACATAGGCAAACAAAAGCGAACCGCTATATGATTGCTGCTAAAATTAAATTCTCATATCCTGCTTGTATTTTGATAAGGATCGGTAATTTGCATTCATATCACAATCATTTTAGCCGATAGATGTCCACTGCTGGACTAAAACCTATCGCGAGTATGTCCACAATAGCGTTGTAGGTCATTAAGAGAGAATATACTATATATTTTACTGGTGGAAGATCTCCAATGACGGAGCTCGCCGGCGTAGGCACCACCGCATTACCTAATATACTTGGATTCTAAAGAGACGATCGGCTCGTTTCGACTTCGTAGAGCGTTATCTCTGTTGCACACTGCCTAGGTAAGCACTGACAGTCCGGTATTGGTCAAAACTTGATCAAAATGGTCGACAAATGTCAAATAGGTACGGTGCGAAAGAGACACAAGAGATAAAGCTCTACAGACCCAAAATAAGCCGAAGTCTCCTTCCTAGGCTCGATGGGCTATATTTATTGTTGAGCACTGTACTTGTGTCGCTCTCTGGCTTCTTAATAATATAATATAGCCTACCCAGAGTTTGAGAAATATAACCGAAAAATAAAAGACTTAAAGAAGAAATAAGAGAAATAAGAGAAATAACTGCTTCGGTAGCCTAGTGGTAGCAGGCCACTACTACTACGCTGAGGTCCTGGGTTCGATTCCCGGGTAGGGGGTTATAAGAGATAATGGTGAAAAAGCCTTTATCTCTGGTTCTATTGGGATTTTTCCATTTTCTGGAAATTTCCCAGTACCTCAAAGTTTGGTAATGTGCCCGGAGATGTCAACAGGCTCGCCACCTGTTACACGGGCCAAAACGTAACCGGCGAATCGTGGGTGTTTGCATGTATGCTTGAATGCATGCATTTACCTCTGCCTACCCCTTCGGGGATTACAGGCGTGAAGTTACTTGAAGACTTGCCCGCTTTTACATGTTATAAAAACATTTAATATTGTCTCTATAATATACCTACTTATTTCGACAGACATAACACAAAACAACAATAGAATTCTCACCTCTTAATGGGACCGTTTGCCACACAAAATTTCTCACAATTTTTGTTCACGTAATATTATTATTATGATTAGATCACAGTAAAAAAATAAATGTAGACAACAATAAATCGAGTTATTCATGTCAATTTGTAGATCCAGAACAAAATGTCAGAAGGTCAGCTTATTTCCAGAATATAGGTTGAAAGGTCTATCTTTCTATTGATACCGTGGGCGTGTCGGTTAATATTTAAGGGGCACTTACAACTAGCGAATTTGAAGCGCTTGGAGTAGTGATTCCCAAAGTGGTCTATCTCGACCGCTGGGGGTCTATGACAAAATGAAAGGGATCTGCGTCAGCGAAAAAAAAATTTGGGGGTCCATGAAATGAAAATGGGGGTCCACGATAATGGATCTCAACACATACACTGATAGTACCAATTTACTTACATCATACCAGTGATTCCCAAAGTGGTCCATGGGAGAATCGATGGGGGTCTACATAGGCGTGAATAAAAATTGAAAATATGGGAATGTGATATAAATGTAGCAAGAACGAGGGTCCACAGTATCCAGAAAAAATTGTAAAGGGTCTACAAGAAAAAATAGTTTGGGAACCTCTGGCTTGGAGTATCGCTTTTTTATGTGAAATCATCTTTAGCGACGTTGTTCATTTTTGTGATGGGTAAAAAATGTTAAACTCACGTCAGAGCACGTGATCCTGATCGAAATTTCGTAACAGGGACACGTGACCAGAATTGCGTCCTCCTTCTTTTTGGGGAGCCAGTGAGAGAATCGTCGTTGTCAATTCAACAGATGGTATGAGTGAGTGAGAGGGTGTAAGTTGGTTTCTCATACTTGTTTAATAATATATATCAACCATACATAATCGACGACCCGGTTAGTCCAGCGGTGTGAGATGACCGTTTGATTCGAAGGGTCGCGGGTTCGATCCCCGCATCGGGACAAATATTTGTATGGCCTACAGATATTTGTTTCGGGTCTGGGTGTTTGTGTATGTGTTGTATGTATACAACGGCACCCACGACACAGGTTTATACCTACTGTGGGGCTGTGAGTGTAAGCGTTATTTATTTAATTATTTAATAATCGCTGTTTTATTGGCTGTATTAGGTGTAAGACTGCAGTCATCACTTATCATCAATTTGAACTGCATGCTTTTTGCCACCTTCATTACATAGAAAAACGTCACTTAATTTATAGCAACACAAAAATATAAGTTGTCTCTGTCGTTTGCACGTGTTTTATAAAGACAAAAGACTTATAAGTCCTACTTAGATGGACGGAATGACAGATAGACTGTAGAGAATTTGGCCAGAATTTGGCCATAAGTGAAAGCGCTGCTAATCTATGATAATATTATTGATTTGTTACGTATTATATAATTGTATCGATCCAAAGCATAATTTAGTCGCGAACAATGAGATTGAGTTATAATAATACCCATTATATTGGTGTGAATGCGTAAGAGGGAAACAATATTTGTGCTTACAAATCCGCTACGATAATACTTATTATGTTATGATTGGTTTCAATTAAGATATAAGCTTCAGCTAATATGTAAACAAAGCCGGAGGCGAAGCTTAAGGTTCAATTCTATTTGTTGCTTATAAATTGGTAATTATACCTATTGGATTATTATTAATTGTCATTCACTATAGGCAGCTTGTACCCCGACAATGCATAAGTGTCCTTGTAGATTAATCTACATAATAGGTTGGGGAAAAAGTCTTTTCGCATTATAGTATGTATGAACTTGTAATAAAATCTCTTTGGCTGTAGTATTTGTATCTGGCTGGTTTTGGTATCATTGAAAGTTAAAATTTTAAAGAACATAATTCTAAATTCAAATTAGGCAAATGTGTGATTTTCATTTGTTTTTCGTACTGTCAAGATGAGTGAATCTAATGAAGAAATTCGATACATTTTAAAATTTTACTACAAAAAAGGTAAAATGCAACGCAAGACCTAGTGCAGTGTCTGTGAGAGTAGCACAAATTTGGTTTAAGCGTTTTCAATCCGGCAATTTTGATGTCAAAGATTCACCTCGCTCTGGTCGCCCTATTACGGATAAAATGGATGCCATTTTTGAAAAAGTGGAGCAAGATCGACATATCAGTAGTTACGACGTAGCTGAAGAACTGAGAATTGATCACAAAACAGTTTTGGCGCATTTGAAAAAAGCTGGGTACAAAAAACAACTCGATATTTGGGTACCTCACGAGCTCACTGAAAGAAACCTAATGAACCGTGTACTCATTTGTGATTCTTTATTACGACGTAATGAAACCGAATCATTTTTGAAGAAGCTGATAACTGGTGATGAAAAGTGGATCACGTACGACAAGAACGTGCGAAAAAGGTCGTGGTCAAGACTGTGGCGAAACCCGGGTTAACTCGCAATAAGGTGATGTTGTGTGTGTGGTGGGATTGGAAGGGCATTATTCATTATGAGCTATTACCACCAGGCAGGACTATCGATTCTGAACTCTACTGCAAATAACTGATGAGATTAAAGCAAGAAGTTGAGAGAAAGCGGCCGGAATTGATCAACAGAAGGGGTGTGGTGTTTCATCATGATAACGCTATACCTCACACATCTATAGCCACTCAGCAAAAATTAAGAGAGTTTGGCTGGGAGGTGTTAATGCATCCGCCGTATAGTCCTGACCTTGCACCTTCAGATTTCCACCTGTTTCGGTCTCTTCAGAATTCTTTATGTTAGGTTAACATCACGAGAGGACTGCCAAATCCACTTGTCGCGGTATTTTGATGAGAAGTCCCAAAATTGTTATAGCAATGGGATCATGTCCCTACCTACAAGATGGCAAAAGGTTATCGAACAAAATGGTACATACATACTTTAGTTAAATTTAAATAAACTATATTAAAAAATGTTTTGAGTTATCTTAAAAAATGCGAAGAAACATATATACATACATACATGTCAATGTCAGTCGGAGTGCAGGAGTGGTCTCCTGCATGTAACAAATACCCAGGTCTAGTACCGAAATTGTTTGAAAAACGATGATATAGTTTCTTAGCCTGGGTTGCACCAAGATATTTGTTAAAATTATTGTAATAGGTATTTCACATCCTTCTCTTACATAAATATTTTTAAGTAAAAAAGGGATGTGAGATGTTACAATACCTAATTTTAACTTAACAAATATCTTGGTGCAACCCATAGTTTCATCATATCACTGTTACAAAAACAGAATATTAAAAAAACCTCCTATTGTGTACATACTCGTAGTATAATGAAGTTTGTTATTAAAAGGAGAATATCCTTAATCTAAAACAAATTCCGTAACTCTCACGATTCGTGAAATCTTATGGATTACAATTTTAGATTAAATTGCAGCGTATCTCTAGACACCTGTAATTAGATTTCTTGGATGACTTAGTTTGAAAGGGTTTTGTATTCCTATAAACACTGATTTGAAATTACATTTGACATCAAATTTGTTAAGGAACCATTAATTTCTTCCAGTAGATGTAAAGGTATAATAACCATTTTAAAAATAGAAATTATCGAATAAATTACAAACAAAATGTGCCTCGAACTAAATCTAAATTGACTCGTTGTAGCTTGAAGCGATTTACCATTATTACTATCTAGTGTTCTATCACTTATTTAGTAATATGTAGATAGTCAAGTATAGTTCATCACTCATCATCGTTATCACTCTAGCCACGTAAAACGTATACTGCTAGACAAAAACTCCCCCAAAGACAAAAAAATCCCACGACAAGTGTTGTGCATCATTAGAGCAGAATATGTCATAATCGCCACGCCTGAACTGCGGATGCATGCGACCTGGGGGGCGACCGCCTAACTGTAATGTTTACGTTTAGCTTTCGATTATGACATCATCTTATCAGTTTCGTACCGTTTAACTTTTTTCTGGAAGTGTTTTGATCCGCAGGTATACACTTAAGAGCAAAATGTTTTAATAACGAAACTGAAAAGATAACGCCATAAACGAAAGCATTAGAGTAAGACGGTTGGCCCCCATGTGATAATAATACTGCACTGCGATCGCCATCGCAGTGACAGTAGTAGCAGAGAATATGTTATATTACTACGTATAGAATGGACACTTCCACGTCCCGCCCGATTTGCCCGCATCACTCAACCCCTTCCCCTCTTATGGGCGACGGTTGGTATTTTGTACGTGCTGCGCACACAGGTGCGCGTGTAAATACACGTCACTGATTGATGTCTGTGTAATAGAAACATTGAATAGAAACCAAATTAAGCGTTTGTAGTAGTAGTATCGTCAGACGCTGTTGCTTGACGCTGTATTTACTGCCGTCTATTCGATTGTTTTGACTGCCATTGTTCGGTTGACTGCACCAGCGGAAGAATTATTTTTCACTAGAGGTCGAGTTATCACATTCCGACTCCTACAATAACAATTGGCATGCATTTAAATATCCACTGACACCATTCTCGCCGTTGCATCGATTGTACATATTGATACCATCATATAACCCGGTATATGGGTCGGACCGGACGTTGATCCGATATTAACTTCATCCAGATAATCCGCGCGTCCGGCGCCGCTCGGTCCGGTTTAATTACGTATGTTATAAATGAATATTGACGTCCGGCTCTAATGCCGTCTAATAAATCTAATGTAAGCATGCAAGTCCCACCGAGTAGTTTCCAGTTGAAAACCAGCGTCAGGCTCCGGCTTGACATTATGCTGAACTGGGAACTATTTGGTGCAGCCTTGAGATCTTGTTTTTTTTTTCTACTGTTACAAGGTACCTATTTTTTTTAATATTAACAGTGTTCTTTCTTTTTTTTGTGTTATAATGTCAATGCTTTCATAAATGTTGTTTTTTTTTTGTCGTACCAACCTACTTGTATTTTAAATGTTTAATTTTTTTTTCTATTGTTTTTCTATGCAGTATTTGGTCGGCTGCGCCAATAAATGTTTTTTCTTCTTCTTCTTTCTTCTTTTCTTCTTCATTTAAGTGTTTATTTTACAGCGTTGATTGATTTGTGACTTAGAGTATGGAGCCGTGAGTGTACCTAAGCATATTTTATAAATTTTATTGTAACACTAGCGGCCCGTACCGGCTTCGCACGGTTGCAATTTAGGTACTTACATAATATTACGACTATGAATTGAGATTTAAACTATCCTATCTCTCAAGTTGGATCGAACTGCACATGGTGTGCGAATTTTATTATAATCGGTTAAGTGGTTTAGGAGTCCATTGGGGACAAACATTGTGACACGAGATTTATATATAATAAGATAACATTATAAGATAAGATAAGATTAAGATAAGATAAGATGAACTCCATGCTTGTTTGCCGTTGTCATTACATCAAGTACATACATTTTCATTTGTGAAGAAAGCTCCGTATTTTTTACCATAACAACAGTTTTTTACTAGTGGTAGAGCTCCAGTGACGGAGCTCGCGGGCGTAGGCACCACCGCATTACCTAATATTCATGCCGCTAAATGGTAGTGTTCTGTACTATCGTGCTCCGATCAGGTGGTAATGTATGGCCCTGTAATTTCCGGCACAGAGGCCTAACACCTTAGGCCTCAGGAGTGGTAACGCATCTGCATTTTAACCTCTGGTCATTCATTGTGTGGGTGTCTATTTGTATCTATTTACTGCGTCTATAGGCTGCAGTCATCACTTACCATCAATGTGAACTGCACGCTTGTTTGCCACTTTTATTACATTAAAAAAAAACTTTCAAGACTTTGAAAATAGATTAGTGTTTTGTCACTGTCAGTATGTGATACTAATCGGATGAACATACTTAGGTCCGGCAAAGAGCACCTATGAATTAAAGATGAGATTAGAATGAGGTTTCAAGAAATCCAATAGGGTTGTCACTTTCATTTTGTTAGCTACATATTGTGGAGGATTCTCATCCTGTTTGGATAAGTTTATTGGCGTTTTATTCTGTTTGTTCATCACAAAATGGTAAATCATACAGTATGTGCAGTTGCCAAACAAGATGGTAACTACGCCATGAAGCCTCGTGACTATAGATGTAAACTAAAGTTCTGAATGCCACTCTCGAGGCACAAGACATTTTATCATTGAGCCAGAACATGACGAACTTTTATTTTAAATGTAATGAAAGTGGCAAACAAGCATGCAGTTCACATTGATGTTAAGTGATGACTGCAGCCTATAGACACCCATACAAAGACCAAGGTCAAAATGTAGATGTGTTACCACTCCTGAGGCTTAAGGTGTTATGCCTCTGTGCCGGAAATTACTATCTGACCGGAACACGACAGTGCTGAACACTACCATTTAGCGTTCAACACTATCATGTTCCGGTCAGGTGGTGGTAAGTATGTGTAAATAAATAAATATTAGCCTCAGGCCCTCCCGTCTCTTGGATCCGCTACTACTAGCTACTTACCTCGTCAGAAAGCCAATCCACGCTCGCTGTTGGTAGAGATGAACACCATATAGCGGCAAAGAAAATAGATGCAGATGTTAACCTTCGACTGTGCCACTAGAGTTCTGCACTTGGTAAAAAGAGAAGAAATTATATTGTTAGAAAGAATAACGTAGAAAAGTAAATTGAGATAAAGGCCATTGACACCGGCTATACTGTGAAGCGACTGATGAACCGAATTTGTGACAATAAGGGTTCGATCAATAGTCAGTAAATCAATATTAGTTTACTCACCTATTGAAGGTGAAAAAACAGTTAGAATGCTATGACATGACTGATGAATAGAACTATTGAAAATTCATGAATTTAAGAAGAGTATTACTTATAAAGTTGATATAATCTTACCACAATTTTGTGATAAGAAACAAAGAAAATGCTAATAAAAATTGGTTATAGTCAACGAGGTCAATATATTCATAGTGAGGCGCCACCGGAAAAAAACTGCCGGTTCCGTTTTTAAATTGATTTAACATATTTTTTTTTATGTAATGGACGTGGCAAAAGAGGATGTAGTTCACATTGATGTTACGTGATGACTGCAGCCTATAGACACTTACACATATACCAAGATTGAAATGCAGATGCGTTACCACTCCTGAGGCCTAAGGTGCCTCTGTGCCGGAAATTACAAGGCCGTAATATATTTATGTCAGACGTTTCCCCGTCACCTGTCAAGTTGCTATATGAAAGTGTGGTAAATTGACTTCTGAACACTCGAAACGCTACCAAGTGGAGTGTCCTGTCTAGTACTTTAGTACATACAAATTATGTAAGTATACATTCTTACATCATTTTATAAACTCAGACTTATATAAAGTATTGTAACTGTAATTTTATTTCATACATCTGTGCATATTACCACAAAAGAGGAAAAAAAAATATATGCAAACAACAACAACAGATAATAGGAGGTCAAATCCGAAAGATCAAACGTACGTGTCAACCCTACTAAACTGTAGTGAGTGGGGTGTTTTTTAATTAACCCACGGCAGGCCCTTTAAGCCCGGGCCGCGTCATGTGGGTCTATTTCTATGCAACATTAATTAACTCGCGTTTCGATAATGCTCTTAGAACAGGGTTACTCGGACTCTATAACTTTATGTTGTTTACTTACTGGTCCATTTTTTAAAGCGAATTTTCTTTTATGTATTACATACGGCCCTGTAATTTCCGGCACAGAGGCATAACACCTTAGGCCTGAGGAGTGGTAACGCATTTGCATTTTGACCTTGGTCTTTGTGTGGGTGTCTATAGGCTGCAGTCATCACTTAACATCAATGTGAACTGCATGCTTGTTTGCCACTTCAATTACATTAAAAAAAAATGTAAATACCATATAGTATATACCTGAAGTATACAACTATACTGTTGTAAGTACAAGGAACCCTTGCAGGCTTTAGTAGGTAGTATAATCACGCCCAGAAAGACCAATAATGACCTAGCATAACAAAATATATATAACTGTCTGAGGGTGGGCTCAAAAGTTTTAGGAGTCGGCGTGCATGTTTGAACACCATGATGAATGTAGGACAGGGATATCTGTCACTTCACACTGTCTGCCTACCCCGTAAGGGACTTGGTGTGAAGATAAATACATGTACATAAATTCATATATACAATAATCATAGCAATATTATGTTACATAACGAAGTTAAGAAGAAAACTATCATAGCGAAATAGACTATACAACGTTTTCGTAGGTTTTCGCGAGCTTCGTACATTGTAGAAAATTAATTTGCGGATTTTCTCGCGTATACAACACTCCCAAACTTCTTCTAATACTATACTAGACAATACAACTTGTCCCTACTGTAACTGTAATTACAGACATCAAAAAAAGAAAAAAAAAAGCAAGGAACCCTTATAAAAGGAAAACTATCACACTAAGTTGGCATTACAAGTTTGCGAGTAATAATCGACCAAATGTAATGCTCGAAATTTTTTCACCACTCCATAAAAAATATTCTATTTTTTTAAATCATATTAATCAAACCCAAAAACTACGGAACCCTACACTGCGCGTAACCCGACACGCACTTGACCGGTTTTAATAAGTAGGTACACATAATATTGTTATCGAAACAAAATTTAAAACGGATAATTGTAATTATTAACACACGCTGTTGAAACAACGAAATTCAGTTACATAAATTACATATAAACAGAAATTAAAGGGTGTACATTTCAACATGTAAAAAGTATAACAAAACACTCTGTAAATAATAGCCAGTGGCGTATTTACCCAAGGTCGGGTAACAGCCGATGGTTTAAGTCATAAGCGGAAGGAAACATGGAAACAAGTGGCAGCTTTAACATACCCCCGATCCGCGTGGTCTTTTCCATTATTTTACTGGTGGTAGAGCTCCAGTGACGGAGTTCGCGGGCGTAGGCACCACCGCATTACCTAATATACTTGCCGCTAAATGGTAGTGTTTAGCAATTTCCGGCACTGAGGTCTAACACCTTAGGCCTCAGGAGTGGCAACGCATCTGCGTTGTGACCTCTGGTCTTTGTGTGGGTGTCTATAGGCTGCTGTAATCACTTAACATCAATGTGAACTGCATTCTTGATTGCCACTTTAATTACATTTTAAAAAAAATATCACCAACCAATGACTAGAGCGAAAGATGTACCGCCCCTAATCGCATATGTTTTATGTGTCCCTCAGGTAAGCCGAGGTTCGTACCCACAGGGTTAGGCAGTTGCGCTGACTTTTATTTAGGCTGAGAGTGCCCTCTGAAGTGAAACCCGGTGAAGTAGACTAGCGCCGGCTCTAGACGTGTCGTCTACAGGAGTCCATACCAAAAACCTCCTGTTCAGTGGCGTATGTGTCTCTAAGATCGGGTTTACACCACGCGAGCACACGGTGTTGCGGTAAAACCAAAGTGGCATGGCGATACAGCAAAAAATCATTACCGTTGGAAGCCGTGTGAAATAAGAATAAAGCGTTTTTGGCTGCAAAATTAATTTGATCAATTAATATAACTTACTTCTTAATGAAATTATAGAAATAATGGAAAGAAAATTTTGAATTCGCGCAGGGCTTGTACCCGCCACTTCTGGATAACTAGCCCAGTCGCTTTATCTAGTATATTACCGAAGCCTCACATTCAAGCATCGAATTTTCTTTCCCGTGTGTGGAATAAACCCTCAATGGAGGGTTTTTGCCGCTAAATGGTAGTGTTCAGCACTATCGTGTTCCGGTCAGGTGGTAATGTACGGCCCTGTAATTTCCGGCACGGAGGCACAATACCTTAGGCCTCAGAAGTGGTAACGCATATCTGCATTTTGACCTCTGGTCTTTGTGTAAGTGTTTATAGGCTGCAGTCATCACTTAACATCAATGTGAACTGTATGGTGGTATGCCACTTTCATTACATTAAAAAAAAATGAAAAAAAAACACTCTAAAGAATGTTTTTTTCTTTTCATTGAGTCATTTGCTCTATTGTCCTGTCTAGTCAGTATTCTTCCACTAGTACAGTCAGTCAACTGAACAATGGCGGTCAAACCGTTCCAATGGAGCGGTAGTAAGTGCAATAGCGCAAGATGGTGCTGCCCGATTATGGTATATCCTCCATAAAACATCTTTCAGCTGTAATGACACAATAAAAACCTAGGTATAAAAAAAAGGGAAGTGCATTATCGCTCATGTTTAGTCTTTGGTTTTTGTCAAGATCATATCTTCTTGCATGTCAAAGTTCATCTTCCACCTTTAGAACTTGTACTACCTAAATACTAACCCCCTTATTCATAAACGTACATTAGATACGTTTTAGCTATAGAATGCTTTGTCTTTGTCAGTTGCATTGTCTAATGTGCAGGATAGAAGAAGACAAAGGAGAAATTAGCAACACTTTAGCTAAAATACGTTTATGAATAAGAAGGTAAAAGTAAAGCATACTTAAACAAAAAGATAGATTGACCGACACAATTTTACATTCATCCCTTTACACAGTCATAACAAACGTGTTTTTTTAGTGGCAAACAAGCATGCAGTTCACATTGATGTTAAGTGATGACTGCAGCCTATAGACACCCACATGAAGACCAAGGCCAAAATGCAGATGCGTTACCACTCCTGAGGCCTAAGGTGTTACGCCTCTGTGCCGGAAATTACAGGGCCGTACATTACCACCTGACCGGAACACGATACTGCTGAACACTACCATTTAGCGGCAAGTAAATTAGGTAATGCGGTGGTGCCTACGCCCGCGAGCTCCGTCACTGGAGCTCTACCACCAGTAGAAACGTGTACTTTTAATTCGGCACAAAACGTATTGACTTTTTATTTCATTAGCTGTCGATTGCATCGGGCAACTCAATTTGTTTTCAAGTTTTAAAACCCGACGCCATTACACTCCGCGTAAATTGTTTTACGACCGAAAATGTTTTCGAGTGCCACCATTATTCATCGCCCAGAGGTCCCTCAAACACTCGCGAAATAAATACCCGCTTTCTGTACTTAGTTTCAATTTAACGTTATTTGCTGGTAACGCCCTTAAATCCGGGATGATATAAATCGTCCATTCTTTTAAGTAATCTTCTTAAGATTGGCGATCATGGTTTTGTTCTGATGCTTTATTCGTGATATTTGGGTATTACCGTTAAATATGAATCTTCTTCCTTTCTTTTAAGGTTGTTTTTTTAAGTAACCAAGTTGGCAAACAAGCATTCACTTCACATGGATGTTAAGTGATGACTGCTGCCTATAGACATCTACACCAAAACAGGAGGTCAAAATGCAAATGCGTTGCAGCTCCTTAGACCTAATTTGTTATGTCTCTGTGATAGTTATTACGGGAACATACTATTATTAATACATATTAGGTAACATATAAACGTAACTTCACGCCTGTAATCCCCGAAGGGGTAGGCAGAGGTAAATGCATGCATTCAAGCATACATGCAAACACCCACGATTCGCCGGTTACGTTTTGGCCCATGTAACAGGTGGCGAGCCTGTTGACATCTCCGGGCACATTACCAAACTTTGAGGTACTGGGAAATTTCCAGAAAATGGAAAAATCCCAATAGAACCAGAGATAAAGGCTTTTTCACCATTATCTCTGATAACCCCCTACCCGGGAATCGAACCCAGGACCTCAGCGTAGTAGTAGTGGTAGGTAACATATAAAAAGTAAATATACGAGTATAACAATAGTTAGTTAATTGTTTTGCTACTATTGCCCCCATAGAGGCACCAGGCAACAACAAAAATGTACCTGCGATTCCCGAGTCAGGTATGCGTCTAATGTAATGTAGGACGAGGCTATTGACATTCATACATTCATCGATCACTATCCAAACTACGGGAGCGCCAAAAATCCAATATCACTTACCTGCTAAGCCCCTAAGTTAAAGCAACATAAACTAGATTTTATTCCTGACTTCGTTCGCGTTGAAAACAAAAATGATTGCCATACAAACTTTCATCCCCTATTTAAACCCGTTAGAAGTTTACATTAGAAAAAAAGCTTCCCAGGGTCTCAAACTATCTCCATGTCAAATTTGAGATAGTTTGAGAAGCGGAACATACAATGCCTGCTATTTGATTTTCATACAAAAATTAGACTGTCCTTTCTTAGGCTTCAAACTACCTCTCTGTTAAATTGTATCACAATCAGCTCAGCGGTTTAGTCGTGAAAGCGTTTGATGAACTATTCGATATGGTGTCACAGTCTCATCTCCTACACCGCCGAAGAGAGAAATTTATTCTCACTGACTGGACCTGGCAGTGCTCTATGCTGTGACTATCGCCTTCGTTTGAGCCTAGAACGTATAAGTTATGGAACTAATTTCCTCTGAGGTGTTCCCTTGGTGCTACAATATGGGGTTCTTCAAAAATGGGTTCAAAAGAGCCCTTCAGGGCTGGTAGGGCGTTGACAACTCCCCTGGGCTTGCAAATGTTCCAAATGATACCATTTTTATGTCAACCGATTGACATAAAAATGGAAAAGTTCTAAAAAAAATTGTTAGTGTTTTATCATGATCTCAAATAATTACAATTGTAATCTATTTTATGTAAATAAGATCCATTGTATTTACCAAGATAAAACTACTCGTATTTTGTCTTTGTCTGCCGGGAAACAACTAAGTTATGAGTATACCTACATAATATGATAAGCATTATTGTGTTCAAAATTCAATTATTTTGTTATTTATGTAGCTCATTCACCTTGAAGTAAGTTTATTTATTCTCCAAAATATCTTCTATTATGCCAATCTCAAACTAAGTGACTCATAGCAGTTTAACAACAAAATCCTAAGTAAATATCTGTAAGCAATAAAATTAATTCCGAGCCAACTCGGCGCTTAAATTATGTTTCAACATCATGAAACTTAAGATTATCAGGATAAGTGAATATTCAGTACAGAAATGCGTATCTAAATACTTGTAACAATATCTAAAATTAATTTGTTTATTACAACATAAGCCTTGGTGGCTTAGTGTTAAGTAGATTCTATATTCAGATTGGGGTAGAAGAGATATTGGGATCTTCAAGTGATATCGGTTCAATTAAATGTGTAAACATATACATGCGTGTAGGGTACACGCACGGAATAGATAAATAAAGATGGAATGGTAATGTGGGTGTGGCAAGCGTACGGAAACTATGCGTGAACACACACAGTTCGGCAGATCCATTCGTTCGCCGCTCGTAGTGTCGTGTAGACTGCTTCGAACGACGCATCTCTTGGTAAAATACCATGTAGTGCCAATTTTAACATGTAATATGAAATGTCAGATCTCAAGTATAAAGTGAGGAGGTATATCTTCTCATCGGTAAGTCACAAATAACATTTATTGTTATAATACTTGTAAAAAACATATAAATATACAAAGGAATATGAATATTCGAACTTAAACTGCATTATTTAAACGTTACTGCTAGCGAATACATTGCTCGTTAAGCACTCGCTCAATTAACGCTATTACTGTCTCCGATTGTAATGTACAGCATGCAATGCGTCCGCTACACTTCGACTAGTTTATTGGTGAGTATATTGTTTTGTGCGTGCGAGTGTTTATTGCCTACGGGCGTTACATCTTAGTATGCAAACTTACGAAAACGAATAGGTGCCTGAGGATTAATGTGTTTGTGATTGTCGAGATGGTGTTACATTTGTGCAAGAAATTGCATGGTGGGAGAAAAGCGGCGACACTGGTTCTAATACTAAATTGAAGCAAAGGCCTTTCCACCCTTATTTATCTATTCCGTGGGTACACGCATGTATGTGCGAGAGTTCTTACGGGGCCATACATTACCATCTAACTGGAACAAGATAGTGCTGAACACTACTATTTGGTGGCAGGTAGAGTAGTTAGGTAATGGTGCGATGGTGTCTATGCCTTCGGATCCTTACACTGGAACTCTACCACCAGAAGATACCTACTACGTTCAAACAAATGTTGCCCGTTATGTATTTGCATACACCCGGCCGTGTCCATGAAATTTGCCGACTTCATTATGATCTTGAAGTACTTCGTTTTCTCTTCTTTATAAATCTTAACAGCTGTTCTTTTGTCCACAGGCAATATGCGGCTGGTGATGCCTGGTTGTATTAGCGACGTGCGCAGCTCACCCACCTTTCGGGTCTTTCTTATATTTATCGCAATGGCGGCCTATCTGACTACTGGTGAGTATTATTGTACTTACTTATATCCTAAGTGTGTAAAATGACTAAAAATGCTTTACTGAAAAAAAATTGAGAATCCACCAAGAAGGCGAATCTATAACCACTCACTGATCTTATGTAGGCAAACTAGGCAACTATTATACAAATTTCGTAAGCACGGCAGTCAACCACTTCAGCCGGCAGACGATAATAGCTGGAAAAAACTCTTCTCGAAAGATACCCATAAGCATGGTGGGTTATTAGGGGAGAATATGTCATTATCGCATCAGTACATTTCATAATTGTGCTTGTTAGTTGTAGTGACAAATCTTATAACCTCACCCAGCTAAGGATTAAAAGCGCGATGTGTGTGAAGGGCTTTGTAAAACTCTAAAGTTTCAGTGATTCTTTTTAGCTCGCTACAGGTATCAAAATCAGTTCCGATTTTTTTTGTTACCTGCTTGCTTTACTGTTGCGTTACCTTTTTAGCGAGTTGCTTTCCCAAGACCCCATCCCGGCTGTGGTTTTCTCTGATCTTGCAGACATTATTGCTGCCAACGCGGAAGCATCCACCGCTACTGTTCAGTCCAGTATCTCATCCGACAGTACACCTGTAAGCTTTCAACAGTCAGAGAACTCCATTGATCCAAAATAGCTTATATTACATAATGTGCCGATGTGATCAAACGGCCCGTTTGCTAATAGAACATTGCAGGGTTTTTATCCAATTCAGTAGTCATGTCGATTATGTCTTCTTTCTGCGCTACTAGTTAAAATGACGTCTTTTTTTAAATAGTATGTCTCTTTATTGCTAGCATAACATAGGAAAAATGTATCTGCTCCTTAATCCGTCCTTACACTACTACTACTAGTAGAGAGTAGGCCTATAGACCTGCATGACATAAAATTAAACTTGTAACTCTGTCTGTCTGTTACCTTTTCACGTCCAAACGACTGACGATTTTGATGAAATTTGGTACAGAGATAGAGCTGACTTTGAGAAAGAACATAGGCCACTTAGCTATTTATAAAACGACATCCACGCGGGTGAAACCACGGGCAACAGCTAGTTTTTTATATTTGCATCTTAATTTACAAAATCACTTGTAATAATAATTAGCCAAAGATCAAGCAAAGGTGTAGGGTACGTGCTTAGAAGGCGAAATCTCAAAGTTTGGGAGTAACTCATCAACTTAGACGAGTGTCCCGACCACTCGGCAACTTCAGACAGGCTTAATGAAATTCGAAGCACGACTTTGTACTCTGAGCTTTTTCTGACTTCCAGACTGTGTGGTATTGTTAGTGACATTTTCCTAAGTAATATATGTGAGAAGTCTATTTTTGTATTGTCTGGCTCTTCAAACGCAAACTTTGCTGGCTTCTAATGTTGGATGATCTTAATTAAGTTCTAATTTTATTATATTTTTACTGGTGGTAGCGCTTTAATTACGTCTGAGGGGGCTTCCTTAGATACTACCACCGCATTACCCAATCTACTTGCTCCGAAATGATAGCTTCGAGATACGGTCATGTATTCGATGATTCGTCGTGTTACTATACTTATGAGCAGACGTGTCTTTGGTTGTTAATTAATTTTTTCGCAAAAATTAGCGAAGTTAGTCAAGCTATATTGAATTATAAAGTCTATTATTGTCAAAGTGAAGAAGTGCTAAAGTGGAGTGAACTTTACTTGAAACAAAGTGATAGTCGCGCGTAATTGCGGAGAACTAGCGAAGCTGAGGTAGGCTACCCTTCACCTCGAGTAAACAGGACGGGCTGCGAGTTCTCAATAATTCATCTCGCTCGCGCTACGGTGAAGAGATAGCGAACAGCGCCAACGACTATACTTGCTTGGTGAGTTTACCCGCTGCGAATTTATTAAATACTACAATGCCAGCTAATTAGTGCGGCGCGTGCGGTACAAATATTATGAATACGCCGTATATGGAATGTTTTCATATAAAATGCAGCAAAAGGTATGACTTGAAATGTCTAAATATTGAGTTAGACACTTTCAAGACTTTTACACAGGTGTATAAGAAGAAGTGGAGATGTCCGGAATGTACCTCATGCACTCCTAGAAAAGACAATACCGAAACTCCTGTTAAAACGAGCCTATTTATGCCTCACGAATCTATTTCGCCCGTCCATACAATAAATGAGCGACGCGGTGGCCAGGTACATTATTCACCTAATTCCACAATCGGTAATTCACTGTTGTTGGATGAACTTAGACAACTGCGGTCAGAAATACTTGTTCGTCTAGAGTGCCAGGCTAACGTATTAGCACAGATGCAGTATCAATTCTGCGAAACCAAATGTGAGCTGGAGAAGCTTTCAGGCATAATGAAAGTCCTTGAAGCAAAAGTGGATGCTCAAACAAAACCGGAGCCGTATTATAGAGATATAGAGATGGGAATGCCCCAAACACATATTGCAGAGTCGTCACAACCACCTAAGCAACAACAGGTCGCACTACCACCTAAGAAAAAAATAGGGAAGCGTCCTGCTGCGGAAAAATCACTTGGTAAAGTGACTAGCAAGCCTACTACATTGACGGCTATTAATGAACCAGTAGCTAACACAGTTACAGCTACAAAAGTTGGACAAAACAAAAGCGATAAAAGGGGTAATTCTATCGGAGTAGGAAACAATAACACTATAATGACTATCCAAGGCACAGAACGCAAAAGACACGTACATGTTTGGCGTCTACACCCTGAAACGACAGTAGAGGCCATGACCAATCATGTGAACAGTATATGTGGGTCGAATGTCCCCATAAAGGTTGATAAAATTAAGCATAAAACAGAGCGAGATTACTCGTCGTTTATTATTGGTGTGCCGGAGAACATGTTTGAAAAACTCAATCAACCGGAAGTATGGCCTATGAATGCTCAATTTAATGAGTGGATTTGGTTTCGGAACTCAAGGACAAAAGGAGCAGTCGCATAGATTGGTGGAGCTGTTTTATCAAAACGTTAGGGGGCTTCGAACAAAATTAGATATTTTTAGAAATAGCTTAGAGGTGTTGGAATCTGATTTGTATGCTATTACGGAATCCGGATGTAATAACTCCATACAAGATGCCGAAATTATACCGCCAGGATACCAGATTCTACGTTGTGATCGGTCGGATGGTCGTAAACACGAAGGCACATTTTTGATAGCCTCGTATCGGTTTGAAATACGACGAGTGCTCATACCAAATGTGTCAGTGGACGCATGTTCGTTTGAAATAGTTTGTGCGACAGTTCACTTAATGAACAAATTTCTGTTTATGTGTATTGTTGTTTATATCCCACCGGGAAGTATAGAAAATGACTATATGGTATTGTTTGGCATAATAGAAAATTTGTGTACTAGATATAGTAAAACAGTAGTTGTATAAATTAAAGTCACCTACTTTCATTTATATTCTTGTTCAAGTAACGTTAATAATTATTTTGAATATTTGTTATCCTACTGCGAATTCACTCAAAATAATAGCGTAATGAACTGTTTGGGCCGGCAGTTGGATTTAGTGCTGAGTGCAGGGTTTAGGAGTGGTGTAACAGTGTTGGAGACGGACATGGCGGCCGTGCCAGTAGACCCGCAACATCCACCGCTAACGGTGACCATCTGTGTAACACCGGCTTCCCGACTAGCTTGCGGCGACAACGACCGTGATGCCTTTACAACCAGTACCGGCATTAATGTTTCTCGGCCGCGATGGAACTTCTTTAAAGCTGATTATCATGCACTTTATTCAATGCTAGTTACAATGGATTGGAGTATGTATGTAATGCAGGACATAGAAGATATTTTAAATTATTTCTATACCAATCTGTACGCCATTTTAGATGAATGCGTTCCGAGAAAAAATATTAATATCAATAGAAATAATAGGTATGTATACCCGGAATGGTATACGCATGACATTACAGAAGATTTAATAAGGAAAGGTCGCCTTCATAAGAGGTATAAATCAACAGGTCATGATGAAGATTATGTGGAATTTTCTAGGTGTAGGATGCGAGTTAAGAAAGCGATAGAAATTGCGCATGAGCTTCACAAAAACCACGTACAACATCGGTTTCTTAAAGACCCGAAGTCGTTTTGGCAATATCTTGGGGCCAATCGAAATATAAAAGGTGGCCAGGCAATTATAGAAGATGGAAAACATCTAACAGATGATGAATGTGAACTAGACGTGCAAGCGGCGGTGGCCACGGCCGCATCTACCAGTGCCCGCGTACACCTAGACACTCTAAGTCCTGATGATGTCAAAGGGCATTTAAAAATCTTAAGCCAAAGTATTCTGCGGGACCGGATGGCATCCCAGCGTTTCTTTTTAAAGATTGCATTGAAGTACTTGCGAGACCGTTGCACTTTATATTTAATGTCGACGGCCTGGTTAGTCCAGCGGTGTGAGATGACCGTTTGATTCGAAGGGTCGCGGGTTCGATCCCCGCACCGGGACAAATGTTTGTATGGCCTACAGATATTTGTTTCGGGTATGGGTGTTTGTGTATGTGTTGTATGTGTACAACGGCACCCACGACACACCCACGGTTTATAAAATTAGCTTATTTCCCGAATCGGTGGAAAGTCACTCGTGTCATTCCGATCCCTAAGGGTAAAGCAGGGCCCGATGTTAATGGTTATAGGCCGGTGGCAGTACTGTCGACGCCGGCGAAAGTGTTTGAATCCGCTGTCCAATGCAGAGTACAGGCCCAAATGAGCGCGTGGCTATCGGACGCACAGCACGGATTTCGGCCCGGCCGCAGTACTGCCACTAATTTACTTAATTTTATGTCTCAGGTGGTGCCCTCTGTAGATGCGGGCGTGCAAGTAGATGAAGCATACTTCAATTTTTAAAAAGCATTTGATTTGGCAGATAACGATGTCTTGCTAAGTAAGCTTGCAAAAATTGGATGCACGCCACATCTTTTACAGTTCTTTGTTAGCTATATGGAGAATCGACTGCAATACGTTGACTACAAGGGTAGGGAATCTGAGTTATATTACACCAGATCGGGGGTAAGTCAGGGCACTAATTTGGGACCTCTCGAATTTTTAATAATGGTAAACGATCTACCAGAAGTCGTCGAACATGGTACGTGCTTGTTATTCGCAGATGACCTCAAGCTGCTACTTCCGGTTATAGATGTCAATCATTGCCTGTGGTTGCAGCAAGACATCGACAGCGTAGTGAGATGGAGTCGCGAAAATAAACTATATTTCAACACATCTAAGTGCACGGCTATTTCATTTTCACGGGCGCGAACTCCATTACACTACGATTATAAGGTGGACACGACCTCGTTGCAGAGAGTGTCGCAGGTGCGTGACCTAGGTGTTTGTATCACAAGCGATCTGAATTATCGTGATCATATTACGAACATTTGTAGGACTGCATACAGGAACCTGGGATTTGTTTTGAGACAGTCGCGAGGTTTCACCAACATCAATGCGCTCAAGGTGCTATATGACGCGCTGGTCAGGAGTCATCTGGAACACAGTGCAGTCATATGGTCTCTCTATGAAGCCAAGTACGTGACCATGTTGGAGCGCATCCAAAACAAATTCACAAGGTACTTGTATAAACAAGTATATGGGGTACCTATATCCGTTTTATCCGTTGATGTATCCAACACTACTCGTGCTAGGAATGGTTGGATACAACGAATTAAGGGTACGTCGCGAATTTGCACTAATTGCATACCTGGTCAAGCTACTGCGAGGCGTAACCCACAACCCAGGAGTGTTAAGTTACCTTTCCCTCAATGTACCAGACGGTTACGTTAGGCGGCGCAGACGTCCAACCTTGCTGGCGGTGCCGATAACCAGGAGTAATATGATGTCCAAGGCGCCACTTACCAGAGCGATTAAGACCCTGAACCTGGTTCAAGATAGGTTAGATATATTCTCATGCCAGTTGAGTGAGTTCGCAAAGGTGACATTGTATGTTTTATGTTACAATACTAACTAATATCTAGTAATATACACAACATTTGTCCTATTATTAATTAAATAATAAGTAAGGTAAAGACTGTCACTCTATCGCATTAGGTATTCCCTATAATGATAGCTGTGATGATTATGAATAAATAAATAAATGTATTGTATGCGTATATTATAGATGCGTTGCCACTTCCATGTTCTGAGCTGTTGTATCTGTGTACCAGAAATTATGGAGCCTCAACATTCCATTTTTACTGGTGGTAGAATTTAAGTGTAGGTGCTCGAGGGCGTAGGCACCACCGCATTATCTCATCTATCTGCCGCCAAATGGTAGTGTTCAGCACTATCGTATTCCGGTTAAATGGCTCCGTAAAAATTAACACAGAGACATAACTAACAACTATCTCAGGAGTGGAAACGCATCTGCATTTTGATCACTGGTGTTTGACATTGTGTGGGTGTCTATAGCCTGCAGTAGTCGCTAAACATCTATGTAGACTGCAAACTTGTTTGCTCCCTTCATTACTGCAAAAAATCTATTATCATAGAACTGTAAAAATGAGGGTTATTTGGCAATAAAAAGGCTTTTGAATAACAACAGTAACTAATCTGTAAATCCGGCTCAAAATAAACTCACAAAAAAAACGTTTCGTTTTCCACACGGCAGTTCGTAATCAATCTTGTTTTCTCGAAGTTGATATAAATCCGCTTATCCACTTGTTATGCGTATTACGTACCTACTAACGTGTGGGATACGGTGTATGGGGCGTAAAAATGTGGAAAAACACAGTTTATATCTGTATGATTTAGTCTCAAACGGAGTCAACGTCCTAATGACACTGTTCGATGGCCGTTACGTGATCCGTTTTTGAAAGGAGTTGTTTTATTTTGTACCCACTCATTGTACAGTATGTGGCATACTCGCACTTGGCCAGTTTTTAGGCATACTGTATGCCTATTTACGAAAAAACGGTCATGAGAAATGGTCATTTTTGTCTATTTTCTTAACTTCAAAACTCATTTTGAATTCGAGCATTATAATTCACTTTCGTGTAAAAAAAACTCCAGACAAAGTTTATAGCTTGTTTGGTAGATCAATAATGGAAAAAGTGCTGAATTCTACACACTCCTCCCTCGACGACCTATAAAATGGGGATTGAAGAAAATTGACTTGTTTGAAGGCTCTCTTTCAATGCATGAGCGTCTGTGAGCTTTTATTGCTTGTTACAGCGTGCCAGTAGGTATTTGTTCTCGTATAAGGTACATTAATGGAAAGTTGAAATGTGTGAATACTGTATCATGTACTCGTAAACATCTTTATATATTGAAAAGAACTTTCGAGAATTTTGATCTACTTTGTAATGGGTTATATTCGGCGGGACCTCTCTCTGACTGCATCAATAGTTAATACAGACACAGACAGACCCCGCAGAACATATGGGACTATTGTAATGATAAGTGATTCGCCAAACTTTGGGCTATGTGGGTGAACTGGGGGGACTAGCTGGCTGGGCCTATGGAGTGAGATCCGGTACCTGCCTATATTCAACATCTCACATTATAAGATAAGATATTATTATTATTAGTATTCACATATCATCTTATTGAACTAAAAGCTTGTTTTCAACTTTAAGTCCACTTTTCAATAGTAAGTAGGTATAGATATGTACATTCAAATAAAAGGGGTCTACCTGTATGCAAATGCATTGCCACTCGGCCACTCCTTAGTCAAAAATCTTTCTATCCTGTTATTACTGCACCATAACACACAGTACAAAATAAGTTCTTTTACAGCGATACTCGACTTTATATTCTTAAAATAATTAATAATATTTCTTCGTAACTTTGTAACTTTAGCAGGCAGAGTAAGAAAATATTAAGAAACAGAAGATATTCCTTATTTGTCCCACCATAAATGTTTACTTTTTAATTTAAAGATAAAGACAAAAGTAACACATAATTTTAATTATGTATTTAGGTTACCCAGAAGCTCCGAGTCAACATTGCGTAGGCGTCAGTAATTAGCAGGTATTGGATGAACCATTCCCACTCCTGTTACACTCGATAAACCGCAAATTTAATTTTAATCACAGTTACATAACTTCTGTATAAGGATTCCGCCTCGTTTATTTTAAATAGACTAAGATAAACAATGATTTCAATACGCCTACCCTTTCTTCAGTGATTACTCAATGTTATGTTGTACAATAGATTAGTTTGTGTTTGTGTGATATTATATTGAGTAAGAGTTTCTTTGTAAATAGTTATCCCATCAAAAACATTTTTTCTAGATTCTTTTTTTTATGTAATGGAAGTGGCAAACAACTATGCAGTTCACATTTATGTTAAGTGATGACTGCAGCCTATAGACACTTACGCGAAGACCAAGGTCAAAATGCAGATGCGTTACCACTCCTGAGGGCTAAGGTGTTATGCCTCTGTGCCGAAAATTACAGGGCTGTACATTACCACCTGACCGGAACACTATAGTGCTGAACACTACCATTTAGCGGCCAGTAAATTAGGTAATGCGGTGGTGCCTACGGCCGCGCACTCCGTCACTGGAGCTCTACCACCAGTAACAAAAACAATCTTCAAAAAACAGTATTTTGTAGAGTCAAGTATGTTACTCTACACCAGAGGTTCCCAAACTATTTTTTCTTGTAGACCCCTTTCAATTTTTTTCTGGTTTCCGTGGACCCCCTCCTTGCTACATTTATATCACATGCCCATATTTCCAATTTTTATTCACGCCTACGTAGACCCCCACCGAGTCCCATGGACCCCATGGGGTCTATATGGACCACTTTGGAAATCACTGCTCTACTAAAACTACCGCCACTGCGATCGCCAATCCGCATGCCAAGCGTGGCGATTATGGCACTCCCTTATGGGGAGGCTTTAGGTCTCATATGCCGACTGATATGGCGATGATTCACATGTCATTTGAATTGGTTGCAGGTGCCAAGGTGTTCCAGATGGTAGAAGGTCCGTTGGAGCAGGAGACAATGGCGCGGCTCTCCAGGATCAAGGATAACTTTCTCAATGACAATCCTTGTGTGTCAGGTTAGTGAAATCGGTTGGAAGAATTCTAGTGACAGAGCTCGCTCTTGTTCGTGCGCGAAGAATAAGAGCGCGTCAACAACCGGACAATATATTAAGCAGTAGTTTCTAATACAACAGCAGTAGTGTAAGTATGATCTCTTGGAAAATATAAAAAAGTATAGTTAGATCTTTACAGAATTTCATGTACTTTTATTATTAATATCTCCAGTCATCAATATTACTTAATTCACTTTTCCATTTTGAAAAGGTATAAATATTAGACAGACAGTTATATCGTTATATTACCCTTGAACAGTTATATTATTGAACCGGTAATGAACTGCTTGAGAATGTTCATAGTATGTACCTTAAGAATATTCAGAGTACCTTTAGCTTGAAACTATTTGTAGTTCAGCCGCAAGCTCTGGCCAAACCAAATTAGTGCTAGCGTCACAGAAACCAAATTATAACACAAATACCCAATGTCGAGGGATATAATAGTAAAATGCCAAAATTCGAGGAGGCTCCACCAAATAAGTACATTAACCAAACGTTTCAAGTTCAAGCACACAAAGAAAATAAAAGTATGTACCTAATAGTAGCTACTTTATGCTTTGAATCAGAATCAGAATCAGAAACTCATTTATTCATTTAGGGTGACAGGCACCTCTTATGACACGTCAAAAACAAACAAAATAAATTAAAGCGAATAACAATTGATATACATGTCAAACAAGATAAAAATATATATAAAGTCAAGAATATCACTAAGATAAAAATAAATGTCATAAGCTAATGTAAAAAGTATATCAGTAGAATGTCTCTTTTCCCCTTTACAAACTGATAACAAAGAGTAAAAAGAAAAGAAAAAGAGTCATACTTTGTCATTCACCGGCAAAGTTCCAAAGGCCAATATGATCTGAGAAAAACATGCCGGAAAAAACTCAGTCGGCTCTTTTAAAAATATCTCTTAGGCATATTTTTTCAATTTTCCATAATTTAAACAAGCTTAAAATTAACAATATAATATCAACATTACACTTTGATTATTACATTTAACACCTTTGTGGAGCTAGATCAGCATTTAGCCAAACATTTCTATCCTTGAGATAGTCCTCGAGTTTTGAATAATTCATGACGATTCTAAATATGTTAGTATGGGTCCTGGGGACTTTCATTGACAGGCAGTGGATTGCGAGTGGCTGTCTGTCAGCCTGTCCATTACCTAGTCTCATTTTTGGCGGTTTGAACATTTTTTTAAAAGATTTAAGCCCTAGTAATATTAAATAAAAAGAATATTTCGTGCGTAATTTTCCTGCACCCTACACAAAATCTACATTAAACATTGCGCGGCTACGTATTTTTGAGGCTTTTTATGGCTGCACTCCTCATTGGTCATGGTTAATTTATCTTTTTTATAGTTTTTTTTAATTTGGCACTCTTCCTACATTTTCTAAACTGAATGACGACAGTTCGACTTTAACTGATTATTGGTAGCTTAGATAGCTTTCCTTTTTAGGGTTCCGTAGTAAACAAGGAACCCTTATAGTTTCGCCATGTCCGTCTGTCTGTCTGTCTGTCTGTCCGTCCGCGGTTTAGCGCAAAAACTATTAGTACTAGAGACTTGAAATTTGGCACAAGTATACACCTTAATCACGCCGACAAAGTGGTAGAATAAAAACGTGAAAAAAAATTTTTTTGGGTAACCTCCCCCCTACGAGTAACGCGCGGATTTTTTTTTATTTTCGATTTTCATGTAGTGTGGATTATCGTTGGATAGCTCTTTTAAAAATATTATGGGTGTGCGAACATCATTTTTCGATTAAGTTAACTATTCGTGACTTATTAAGCTTAAAAGTGCAAATTTTTGTTAGACTCAAGTGTCCCCTACAGACTAAACGGTTGTTATTACAAATTCAAACGTTACGGCGATAGTACGGAGATAGTAGATATATAACTAAATTAAAAGGAAAACTATCACACTAAAGTTGGGCTTGCAAGTTTGCGAGTTATAGTGTACCAAATGTATTTTATTCGAAAATTTCGAACAAGTCTATTGAAAATATTTATTTATTTTTTCGTTACATCTCTTACTTTATAACTACGGAACCCTACACTGCGAGTGGCCCGACATGCACTTGACCGGGTTTTTTTCATCAATATTGCAATATACAAATGTTTGAAGCTAACCAGTACGATTAAAGACTGCGTACCAGTCCAATAAAAAAGTAAATGCTGTGCTGTAAATGTAGATAAATTCAGGACTAATTCTAAAAATATTAGTCAGGGGCCTGGGGACTTGCATTGACAGCCAGTGAGTTGCGAGTGGCTGTCTGTCAGCCTGTCCATTACCTCGCTTCAGTGTTGGCGGCTCGATCCAATTAAGGGTTTATTTTATTTTCGTCCTGAGCGTTTAAGCCCTTGGTTGATTATTAAAATTTTTGTGTTTTTTATAGCAAGAATAACCCGCGTGTGATTCACATTTTGTTAGACAAACATGTTCTGCTTATTCTTGTATAACGTATCTATTACTAATAATAAGTTTAATGATGAATTGCAACTTCCGTACAAACCATCTCTGCCCACCGGCCGCGGTGGACCGGACGGGGAGTAGCCATAGCGTTTATTACCGATGCAAAACAGTTTGTCATTTTTTGGGGGGGAAATACGTGTGACACACACTCACACTACAAAAATCGTCTATTACCTACTAAGAAACTCACACCTTGACCACAGTCTAAAGAAAACGAACGTGTTAATGTGCCTTGACTTTAACAAAATACATAAACAATTTCACGCACATATTAAAATATCTGGGCGACAGGCATTTGGTCTTGTACTTTGACAGGGGAAAGCCTGCATATGTCTACTAAACTTCCAGAAAATGGAAAAAACCCAATTTAACCAATGATAACTAAAGGCTTTTGCACCTTTATGTCTGACCACGACCCGGGAACCGACACTACTACAGTGGGGTAGTAGTAGTGCATAGCAGTAGTGGCCTGCTGCCACTAGGCTTCTTTTTTATGTAATGGAAGTGGCAAACAAGCATGCAGTTCATATTGATGTTAAGTGATGACTGCAGCCTATAGACACCCCACACAAAGACTAAGGTCAAAATGCAGATGCGTTTACCACTCCTGGGGCCTAAGGTGTTATGCCTCTGTGCCGGAAATTACAGGGCCGTACATTACCACCTGACCGGAACACGATAGTGGTGAACACTACCATTTAGCTGCAAGTATATTAGCTAATACGGTGGTGCATACGCCCGCGAACTCCGTCACTGGAGCTCTACCACCAGTAAAAGCTTCTGAGGCGGTACTAATTTAACAAATTGTCATTATACAGTAGGCAAATATATAGACTTATCACTATGTCAGTATAAGAGGAACAGTTCGTGCGGACTAATCAAACATGCATATCACCCCGAAACAAACAACTTGTCTAAATAAAACATAGGTTAAACACGTGCCGAACATGTAGTTGAAATTCGAATACGATGTTGGGAATTGAACATACAATTGATATAATACCAACGTGATGATTATTACGTTGTACATGAAGCGCGCATGGCCCGGCGGCTGGTGTAGATCGTAAGCGATCTACTCGGTTAAGCACTACGGGCGCGGTCGGGAAGTGTGATGGGTGAGAAGTGGCAAATTAAATGCGTTCCGTGCTTCGGAGGGCACGTTAAGCCGTCGGTCCCGGTTGCTATCGATATATAGTAGTCGTTAAACCTTGTCGGGGGCCTTATGGGCGGTTTGAAAGGATCCGACAGCGGGTTGGCCACTAACCCACCCACCTCCACCAATCCGCATTGGAGCAGCGTGGTGAAGTAAGCTCCAGGCCTCCCCTCAAAAAAGGGGAGAGACTCGTGCCCAACAGTGGGACGTATGCCATTATTATTTTTTATTTATACATAAGGGTCATAGCTAGGGTTACCACCTCTTAGCTGTCTAAATCCGGGAGAGAAAATAAAAGCATTGATTATCATAATTTTTTATTTCATTTTGAACTTATAACATGTTCCTAAACATAGAAATTATTGTATTTTTTCTTTTAGAAAGAAACGAAAATGAGTGAAACAAATACGTCGCCTTCTCTCAGTTCTCTCACGCATGTGGGTCAGAATCAAACATTAAAACAAAGTACCTACACGCGCGCAAATCTTTTTCTACGAAACTAGTTAGCTACCAACTCTGGCCAATAGTGGGGAGCAGGCCGTTGTCGAGCACGGTCGGGTGGCTGTACTGAGCTATGACCCTTATGCGTGTAAGGGATCATATTATGTATGCCCTTGTATGGTCTGTGAAATGTATACTTATATAAATAATCATGTATACTTATACATATAATAATAAACTGCCTCGGTAGCCTAATATACCTAATATACTTGCCGCTAAATAGTAGTGTTCAGCACTATCGTATTCCGGTCAGGTGGTAATGTACGGCCCTGTAATTTCCGGCACAGAGGCATAGCACCTTAGGCCTCAGGAGTGGAAACGCATCTGCATTTTGACCTTGGTCTTTGTGTAAGTGTCTATAGCCTGCAGTCATCACTTAACATCAATGTGAACTGCATGCTTGTTAATCACTTCCATAACATAATATATATATATTATATATACTCGTATACAATGCGAAAGTGGATGGTTGCAGAGGTCCAGGAAGGCCAAGACCGACCTACCATGACCAAATAGGTCGAGTACTGTCTGAGGGTGGGTAAAAAGAGTTTGAGGAATCGGATCATGTATGAAGAGAATTATGAATGTAGAATTAGCACGGGTGGTGTGTCAAGACCGGGATATCTGGCGCTCCACACTCTCTGCCTACCCCGTGAGGTACTTGGCGTGAAGATACATTCATACAAACAAAGCCACAACTAGATCACACCGCGGACACTCCGCCAAAATTCCATACTAACGCTTAATTTGGTTTCTATTACACAGACACCAATCAGTGACGTGTATCTACACGCGCACCTGTGTGCGTAGCACGTACAAAATACCAACCGTCGCCCATAAGAGGGGAAGGGGTTGAGTGATGCGGACAAATCGGGCGGGACGTCGAAGTGTCCATTCTGTACGTAGTATTGTTACATATTCTCTGACTAGATTTACCATTACGGTGTAACCATCAACGTATACCTTATCTAATAAGTATCTGCCGCCGAATGGTAGTGTACAGAATACCTACCTACAACACGTTCGTGTTTAGTTTCATCTAGACTTTGGGTACCTACTAGAGGGTCATTTTATTGTGGGACACTGCAGTCCACCTCGCGTATACTACAATAACAGGCATAGCGTATACTACAATAACAGGCAATGCACATTTTTTTTATTTTACAAAGGTGGCAAACAAGAATGCAGTTCACATTGATGTTAAGTGATAACTTTTTTGTAATGTAATGGAAGTGGCAAACAACCATGCAGTTCACATTGATGCTAAGTGATGTCTGCAGCCTATAGACACCCACTCAAAGACTTAGGTCAAAGTGCGGATGCGTTACCATCTCTGAGGCCTAAGGTGTTTGGACTCTGTGCCGGAAATTACAGGGCCTGCAGGAACTGCAGTCTATAGACACCCACAGAAAGACCAGAGGTCAAAATGCAGATGCGTTGCTACCCCTGAGACCTTAGATGTTGTGTCTCTGTGATAGTTATTATGGCGCCATACATTACCATCTAACCGGAACACGATAGTGCTGAACACTACCATTTAGCGGCAGATAAATTAGGTAATATTAAATATAATATTTAATAGTAAATTAGGTAAGGTAAACTTAAATAGTCGTGACTCCTTGAAAGAATTATTCAAGCAAATAAATATAATGACGGTCCCTTGCCAATATATTTATGAAAATATATTGTATGCTAGGAAAAACTTGCACTTATTTAAGAAAATTAATGATATACATACTTATAATACCAGAAATAAAAATAAATTAGTATTTCCAAGTTTTCGCCTATTGAAAACACATAAATGTTTCTTAACATGTTGTATACAGTTTTATAACAAAATTCCGTCCAACATTCTTGAACTTACAGATAATAAATTTAAGTCATGTATTAAACGCACACTATGTAAAAATGCGTACTATAGACTCGATGACTATCTAAAGGATAGAGATGCCTGGACAAATGCTGGTCTAGCTCCACAAGACTAAACAATAATTTTGTGAAATTAATGTGCATTGTACTTGACATTGTAAAACATAGTTATAAGTTTCATATTGTGAAAATAGTTTTAAGGAACATATTTTGAAAAGACCCTACTGAGTTTTGTTTTGGCAGGTTTTTTCTCAGTAATGTGGGCTTTGGAACTCTGCCAGTGAATGACAAGGAATGTCCCATATTTTTTTGTTTAGTCTTATCTTGCCGTTTGTAAAAGAGAGTATGGAACATTCTGTTGATACCTATTTTTATTATTAAGTATTTTTGGACTATTATTAATTTATTTACTTTGACATATTAATCAACGTATCAGTTGTTATTCGCTTTAATTTTATATTTGTAATTTGACCTATCACAAGCAAATTCTATTATTTCCAAGTGATTAAATGAATTTTTGAGTTTGAGTTTTTGAGTTTGAGTAATGCGGTGGTGCCTACGCCCTCGAGCTCCTACACTGGAACTGTACCACATTGAAATATGTCATACCTTTTTCTATTTCTATTACTAGTAAATATACCTACCTAAGTAGGTAGGTATATTATTTTTTATACTTAATGAGTTGTTTTGTTTAAGTAAATGAAAAGCTATGTTTTTACGACAAATACCTACTACTTAAGTTATTATTATAAGTTTCTTCTAAAGAAAATTATTATCTTTATTGTAACAATAAGAAGGCATTCATTTGCAATAATTTGGTAATCAAAACAATAGTACCAAACATACCTATTATATTCTAATTAATTAATGTTAACTCATTGAAGTGGAACGAGATGCTTATTGCCTAAAGCAAACTAGCTAATTACCAAATATTGGAATTCGTCAAATAAATTACCTACTTTACAACCATATTTCTACACATCACCCATAAACAAAAGCATCAAATTAACACCGTCTAGGATCTACGCCTATCTACCTACCTACAAACGGGTTCTTGGAGATAATAATTTATCGTATCGCCTACCATCCGTTTTACCGACTCACGCGCATGCCCACTTGCTCGGTAACCGTCGCGCGCGTCGTATCGTTGTACAACCGTGACACCCTTTTTTAAAGAAATAACTTCAAAAAATGCATCAGCATGTTTCCCAAACAAATCTACAAAGTGAAAGTGCTTAAGTTCTACGAAGCGGACCACCCCAAACGATTCTTCAAGTACAGCTGACACCGTGTAAAAGGAATTTTAGTTTTTAGTTTAACTCGTTCCTTGACCTGTACTGAACTTTTATAAAAGTTTGACGTTGAATTAAACTTTCCGTTATGTTTGTTATAAAGTGCTCTCTCAGTTGTTCAAAGTTATAAATAACAACAATTACTATACTAAAGACTTTTTGACTAAACTCAATTGTAGTTCTATTACCACAAAAATGGAGAAACCGAAATACAGTCGGATCCAGTCCTACGGAAGCATGAGCTCTGCCAAAAGCGACGACGACATGACGGTCCACAGTCAGCTGTTCCCTTACCACAAGAAGATGGTGGTGACCAGAGAAATCCTGTACGAAGAGGAGCATCCGCCCTTCGAGCCGTTGTTTGCAACTTCAAGAATATTCGGAAAAGCTAGATTCACCTGTTTGCTAGTGACGTACATACTGTTTTATTTCGCGTATCTTCTATCTGGTGCTCTGGTGTTTTCCGCTTTGGAGGCACCACAAGAGAATATGATACGGTTGGAGTTGATTCGAGCAAAGCAAGACTTCATGGCAAAGCATCCCGATGTTTTAGGTGAGTCCCGAAACACGAGGGTAGTATTTTCATTTTTGATTTCGTAAGATCTATAAATTGGTTTCGTAATCTCTAATAATATCATGAAATAATTTAATACCTATTTGATATCTCTCAATTCATCTATCAGCAAAAGAACAACCGGTATATCGAATTGGTGGCTTAAATATATCTGATAAAGTAAAGCCTAATGATATAATTAACATTACGAAAGAAGTTATGACATTTAACACTCTTTGCATTAATTAAGTATAATATAAGCCATTGTCAAAAAAATAATTCTTCGTAAAATTTACGATAACAGAGCTAACAGAGATAACCTACCTATAACCTATAATGTCTCTGCATTAGATTGATACCTTCGTAACAAAATTTATGAATATAGATAATAAAAAATAACCGGCCAAGTGCGCGTCGGAATCGCGTCCACAAGCTTCCGTACAGTTATTTTTTTTTTCTATGTTATCAAAAACACCACAGACTTCTTATAGATACGTTTTACTGCAATCGTATCTGCCGCCAAACGGTAGTGTTTAGTACTGTCGTGTTCCGGTTAGATCAGTGCCGGATTAGCCATATAGCAGGAGTAGCAAATGCTACGGGCCCCGCGCCATTGGGGGCCCCGTGCCTGTGCCCAAAAAAAAAACACAAATATGTAATACACCTTAGCTATTCTCAAAGGGAGCGTTGACCACTAATTATATAGGTACCTATATTATTTTGTTGCAAGTTGGCAATACCACAATACTTACAAGGGGGAATCCCCTAAATTTGTTTTCGATTCCTTTTCGTAAATGTTGTTTTATTTACATCCTAAATTTCAGTAGGCAATGTAACTCTAGGGCCCCATGGTCATATTTGCTACGGGCCTCGCACCGGCTTTATCCGGCACTGGGTTAGATGGTAGGTAATAAGTTAATAAGTATTACAGATAGGTATATAACAAGAGGTCTCAGCTGTGGCAACACATCTGCATATTGACTTTGATGTTTTCTTTTATGTAGTAAAAGTCGCAAACAAGCATGCAGTTCACATTAATGTCAAGGGATGACAGCAGCCTATAGACACCCACACAATGACCAGAGGTCAAAATGCAGATGCGTTGCCACTCCTGAGGCTTAAGGTGTTATGCATCTGTGCCGGAAATTACAAGGCCGTACATTACCACCTGACCGGAACACGATAGTGCTCAACACTACCATTTAGCGGTAAGTATATTAGGTAACGCGGTGGTGCCTACGCCCTCGTGCTCCATCACTGGAGCTCTACCACCATAATAAAATTTAGAAGTCTATAGTACAGTCATCACTTAACATCCATGTGAACTACATGCTTGTTTGCCATGTTCGATAGGTACATAAAAAATACAAATACCTATTTACTGACATTACATAAGTTAATGACTGTACTAGTTATTGACCTTTCACTATCTCGTATATAAGTGAAAATTGCTTGTCAACAATAGAGTCGTCCCCTCATATAGGACGAGGGGACGACTATCTACATTATGACACAATCTTTTGAATAGTTAATCGTGGGCGACTCCATGATGCGATGTGACCGGAACAGAATACTTTGTGTTAAAATGTAGTTTTGTTATGTATGTATGTATGTATCTTCACGCCAGGTCCCTAACGGGGTAGGCAGAGAGTGTAGAGCGCCAGACATCCCGGTTCTGACAAACCTCTCGTGCCTCGTCTACCTTCATCATTCTCTTCATACATGCACGCCGATTCCTAAGACTTTTGACCCCACCATCAGACAGAACTCGACCTATTTCGTCATGGTAGGTCAGCCTTGGTCTTCCTGGGCCTCTGCAACCATCCACATTCGCATTGTATATCTGTTTAGTCATTCGCTCATTCGACATTCTTTCTATATGCCCGAACCATCGGAGCATGCCTTTTTTCATTTTTACACCGATACTATCATTCACACAAAGTCTAGTTTTGTTATGATTAATACATATTATACTTCGGACTAAACCGCATTTCAATGTATATATTTTTTTGTTACCTTTAATCCCGAATTGAAATCCGCAATGGACCCTATCGGGTCCGAGAACAATAAGAAATCAATTGTCATATTTTTCTGGTGGCCTGAGGGAAAAGTTGGGAATCAAACAAGCATGGGTTCAAATCTGAATGTTAAGTGATGACTGCAGCTATAAACAACTAAGTACACAAAAACCAGAGATCAACATGCAAATGCGTTGCCACCCTTGAGAATTAAGTTGTCATGTCTCTGTGATAGGCATTACGGGGCCATACATTACCATCTAACCGGAACACGATAGTGCTGAACACAACTAACATCTATGGACTTATGTAAATACTACCTACTTACTAGTCTACTTTACCGGGCAATCGGGAAGGCCAAAGAGCTTTCAGCCTAAATAAATTTACACAACTGTCTAAGGAGACCCCTGTGAGTCTAATACTAGGCTTAGGGCGTTGTGGAGGGAACCCCCTTGAGCTCTTGCACTTTATTGCTATTATTAGATTCATAATCAATAAGCAATATTTATAATAATCCCATAAGTTATGCAAGGTTTGGAATCGAATAACGTAATATTAATTTACCAAACGTTTTATAAGGATAGATCCATAGGTACTGATGTATTGGTAGAAGATAAATAGAAACAATCAATAGGTAACTTATATTTGTACCTACTCCAAAACTTGATATCCTTTATTAATAATATCTAAAAGAAACTTGTTTCATCACTGGACTATAAATAAAATCTAGTCCAATTATCCAATATACAGAAA
Organism: Macrosoma leucophasiata; assembly: GCA_036365455.1. Classification (NCBI taxonomy): domain Eukaryota; kingdom Metazoa; phylum Arthropoda; class Insecta; order Lepidoptera; family Hedylidae; genus Macrosoma; species Macrosoma leucophasiata. Next base: position 20,080,457 of record JAWQUS010000003.1, on the reverse strand, counting down.
TAGACAAAAATATCAAATTTTCCTTTAGATTATTGAGAGATAAAATTTGAATCATACCTAGTTATTTTTTAAAATAGAAGATATTTGAAACGAAGATAACGTTTGTTAGGTATTCTAAATTATGAAGTCAAAAATAACTTTCCAATTAATGGTATCTCCGAAGACGTGGGCAGAGTTATGCCGGTACGTAGTAAGTAGTCTAAGTAGGTATGGATGGATATGTTCCCGTGTAGGTAATTTATTTATTGGGCTTACCAACTCACTTCTATGTAGGTATATAATAGGTGAACATATTGACATAATCGCGCATGTATGTAACTATTTACACATAAATATATGAAATACCTAGGATTTAAGTTCCTACAGTATTCAACAAGAAATAATGCACATCGACTTCAGGAAGAGACGTCGGCTTATTTCGGATCTGTAGAGCGTTATCTTTTTCGCACCTTACCTATTTGACGTTTGTCGACCATTTTGATCAAGTTTTGACCAATACCGGACTACGGATGCTTACGTAAGCAGTGTGTAGCAGAGATAACGCTCTATAAAGCCGAAACTAGCCGATTGTCACTTTAGTCACAATGCACTTTCGTTGCTCGATGTGCATTATTTCTTGATGAGCCTGTACCTACTTATTTGAACAGTTTGGAAATATTATTATGCTCGCTTTCCCAAGATACCTATAATATGGACCTAGTCAACCTAGTAGGTAACAAATATCGACTCAGTGATCGAATCCGAGAATTTCAAGCCTAACGAAGCAAACACGTAACTTCCGACACAGTATTTAGGTAATTAATTTTTAAATATAAAATAATACATGAGGGAACAATGGGGAAGTAATAAATTAAGCTACACAAAATGTAGCCTATTATGATGAAGGCATTCAAAAATATATTGTAATGAGTGTAGAATACGAGCGTTATTTCAAATAAATAATTTTAAGTAATTAGTTTTTATTTAGTTTCAACGCATTACGTGAAGTTTGATGCATTAGCCAAATTGAAATACTCGACAGCTTATCGTTATTGTTCACACACACATAGTTCTCACTTTGATCATTGAAGAAACATTGATCAAAGTGACCATTAAATATAATTCAAGTTAAATAATGAAAAGAAAATAAATAATAGGTAGGTATACCTATTTTAGTTAGATTATTAGACATAGTTAGACATTCGTATCGCTAGAAAAGAAGAGAGCTACAAAACCAGTAAAGAATGTTACTTAACAATTGTTTGACGACCCGGTTAGTCCAGGGTACGATCCCCGCACCGGGACAAATATTTGTATGGCCTAAAGATATTTGTTTCGGGTCTGGGTGTTTGTGTATGTGTTGTATGTGTACAACGGCACCCACGATACAGGTTTATACCTAATGTAAGGAAAGTTTAAGTGTATTTTATTTGTATTTTTTATTTAATTACACTTTTAGTAAATACAATTTGTTACGAGAATAACACACACCCTCAAACACCCCAATTAGAAAATCGAGTTATAATCGTAATACATGAACTGAATAATTGACATGATATGTTGATGTTTTAAATATTTTAAATTAAAGGAATAATTTGTCCTCAATTTGTCCGAACGGTCATACTTACCCTACTTACGATTCTGAACAAACTGCTTTTAGGGTGTGCGTTAATTACGTTGTATATGGCTAATACTACTCTTTCAATTTTCCACAATAACACATGTCATCTGATAATTTCCGTTCGTAAATTTTTAATCCGTTATTGTGGAGCTGTTTTATTTATGTTCTCTCTTTTTTATTAAACATTTAAAAACAAAGTTACATCGTTATTTAAAAAACGTAACAGCAAGTTGAAATAATAGCGCCTGTTAATGGGCTTTTGAGGTTAGAACGTAGCTCGTAGGCATTTTCTAAAGCACCCCGTTTTGGGCTCAACTCGAGAGGGTGGAAGTGTCAAGTAGCTTTTGACTTTTTCACCTAACTGGGCCTACGTCATAATCATTGGAGAAATAGAATAAAAAGTCCTTGTTAATTTTGCATAATACTAAGCTATATAAATAAAAGCTGTCACTTATCATGAAATCTCAGGAAATACAAGTGCTAGGACTTTAAATTTTGTATGGGGGTTCTTTTTAGGACGTAGGTGCTGACTGAGACTAACAAGCGAATGAAATCACTCAAAATACGACGTAAACGTAACTTCACGCCTGTAATCCCGGAATGGGTAGGCAGAGGTAAATGCATGCATTCAAGCATTAATGCAAACACTCACCTGTCTGAGTCTGTTGACATCTCCGGGCATATTACCAAACTTCGAGGTACTGGGAAATTTCCAGAAAATGGAAAATTCCCAATAGAGTCAGAGATAAAGTATTTTTACACCTTTATCACTGATAGCCCCCGACTCATGAATCGAACCCAGTACGAGCGTAGTAGTAGTGGCCTACTACCACTCGGCTACTGAGTACAGTACAGTACAGTACAGTACAGTAAAGACTAATGGTGAGATTCACAGACCGCACTACGACTTTACTTTGAGCAAAGTATGCTTAGAACTGTCAGAAATGTATGGGTTTAGACAGTTCGAAGCGTACTTTGCTCGAAAGTAAAGTCGTAGTGCGGTCTGTGAATCTCGCTTTAAGAGTACGAGTGATAATAAATCGATAAGTTTAAAAAAGTGAGAAAAGCCAGGTGTTCCAAATGAGAACCTCACCGCGTTATTAGACTTCGCAAATGACCTCGCCGAGAAAGTAATTGAAATGAAGAACAGCCAAGACAGGGTTCAGTGAGGACGTAGTGAAATATAAAATCAATTTAATGGATTGAGGATTAGCTTAATTTTCGTTTTACGATTGTGATAAAGTTATTCGTTGAACATCATTTGAAAATGTTAGGTAAACGTCTGTTTAATGTAAAGAAAACGTCTGTTTAATGTAAAAAAAATGATGATCGCATTTATTTCACAGTGTCTTATAGAGTGAACTGCCTCGGTAGCCTAGTGGTAGCAGCCCACTACTACTACGCTGAGGTCCTGGGTTCCATTCCCGGATAGGGGGTTATCAGAGATAATGGTTTAAAGTCCTTTACCTCTGGTTATATCTGGTTATTTCTGGAAATCTCCAAGTACCTCGAAGTTTGGTAATGTGCCCGGAGATGTCAACAGGCTCGCCACCTGTTACATGGGCCAAAAACTAGTGGGTGTGGAACACATTTATTACTATGTTTGCATGTATGCTTGAATGCATGCATTTACCTCTGCCTACCCCTTCGGGGATTACAGGCGTGAAGTTACGTTACGTTTTTTTTTACATTTTATCTAGATTCTAATTTATCTAATCTTTGTGTCGCACTTGATTTAATTGGAATGCTGTACATACCTTAAATAGGCATATGTATCAGACCAATGCTTCTGTGTTATATTTTGTAACTATTTGATGTACTATGCTGTTGGCTTGTCAAATAAATAAATAAATGAATAAATAAAAGTAAAATACAGTCTCCACCAAGATAAATAGGTTAGGATCTCACTGCAGAATCATTTCGTTCCGGTGCGGCCGGTGGGCCGAGTTGCTCTATAGATCGAACCCATGACCCCGGCGCAGCAGTAGTAAGTAATGTTTTTTTATGTTATGAAAGTGACAGACTAGCAAACAGTTCACATAGATGTACTGAAATGAACAGCATTTGTATTCTCTAAAAGAATGTAGATTCGGCCTAGAGGGTCAAACTGTTTTAGAATAGAATAGAATAGAATATTCTTTATTGTACACCAATAATTTTTACTAAAATAAAATTAGATGCATAGCAAATAGGCAATACAACCAGGCGGTCTTATCGCTTAAAGCGATCTCTTCCAGACTACCTGTAGGTGGAAGGAGACTTTTGATTTGGTTAAGACGGTAGGGGTGTACAGGTTAAATAAATAATACGTACAGTAATTAAATTAATAAAATACAAAGTATAAAACATATATAGATAAACAACATTGGATAGATATATACATAATAATACAGCAATATTATAGGTAATTAAGAGCAATACTATTTTTTAGCTAGGTTCATTGAGCTGACAGGAATGACGGAGCTCTAAGTATATGACATTACCGTAGATATTCATTACATTAAAATTAAGCCATTTTCCTGTGCCCTAAATTTATAATCTTTTATAGTGAAATATTGCATATTGACGCCGCATTGAGTAGGTACAATATATGAGTACGAGTACAATATTTGATCCGATTGCCTTTCTACATCTCTGTCTCCTTTGTGGAGCCGACTCTTTGTTAGGGATGCAACGGAATGTCGAATAAAACGAAAATATCGACCTCTAAAAATATCGATATATTAATATCGTTAAAATCAGTATCGAGAAATCGAATGGAAATATCGAGAAATCTGCTCAAATAAAAGTGTTCCGTCTTCTTTTTCAATGATATAAATTAAAGCAGAATCCGACCGAGAATTGAGAGAACATAATACTGGAATTATCTAAATAAATGAAGAGAAGAACACATTTATTACTATATTTATACTTACCTATCCAAATTTTATGATTATTCACATAGGTAAACATAAAAATACGGGTAATTACGTACGTTATCAATTTACAAATATGCCTATACATCGGCATGTAGATATGTATGAACAGAATGATTATTAGAAGCACGGGAGGTGGGTATCCTTACCCCCAGATATCTGGTGCTCCACACTTTCTGCCCACATCATAAGAGACTTACGGTGGAGGCATCTTTTAAACATATCGATATCGATATATCGATTATACCTTGCATCCCTAGTCTTTGTGAGACATGTGAGTGAAACATCTAATTAGGTTTGAACTCTGTCTATAAGCCGACATCAAAGAATGTAACTAAGTCGTCCAATTTATCTATACGCGGAAATGAAATCACGAGGATCTCACACAGAACGTACCTACTCTGAAGGAAAAATATAATATATTTGAAATAATTACGAGACAAAGCAGCGAGACAAATAATCTTACGATGTAGATGAAGATCCCTATGAAAGCCACCAGTTTCTTTCTAGTGGCTGTGTTGAGGTTCGGGTTTGACGGTCAGCAGAATATTTTTTTTTGTATATTTCCAGTGCCACCCTCGTATGCTACGCTCGGTCAATTATTACACTATAGATAACGTCCTAAACGATAGCATTAGATTTAGGCGGTTGGCCCCTAAAGTAATGACTAATGAGTGATTTATTTGTAGGTCAGATCACATTGCTCGCCATCCGTTTGTAAACAAGTTATTTTAATTGACGTATATCAATAAATTGAAACTACTTGTCACAACAAATGTAAACTACTTTCTAGAAACGTTTATGTAACGGAATGCGAATGTCCGTAACATATAAGTGTTGTAAACAGATATGCCACACCCCCATTCCTTGCGTATCAAAAGGCTGACCCCTGTTATTTGTTATATCCGCTATCCGCTCCGCCTATCACAATATCACAATGTACGGTCGACCCAGAGCGTTCACTGGCATAGAGGGGAGTAGCTATATGCAGGCTGTCCCCTCTGTCAAAGTACAAGGACAAAGTGTTCCTATGCCTGTCAACTAACCATAAACGTACATCAGATACGTTCTTGCTATAGAATGCTTTGTCTTTGTCGGTTGCATTGTCAAATGTGCAGGATAGAAAGAGAAAAAGCAGAGATTAGCAACACTTTAGCTAAAATACGTTTATGAATAAGGGCTTAATGTTTAAATCTGCCCGTAAAATTGTTTATGTATTTTGTTGAAGTCATGGTCTGAGTTTCGTAGTAATAAACGATTTTTGTTGTGTGTGTGTCACACGTATTTCCCCCCGCAAAAATGACAGAATGTTTTGCATCGGTTATAAACGCTATGGCTGCTCCCCTCCGGTCCGCCGCGGACGGTGGCCCGTGTTGCTCTATGTTCACTGGTATCGATTGTCGACCTCTTGCGTCAGTGCAGTGTGCAGTGCTCTCCTTTCTGATAACCTGATAACAGCTTGTTCAATATCACAGGTATATCAGTACAACACTTGTAATTGAGTGTTGGAAATGTACTTTTGATGTTATGGAGTGTAAAGATAAAAAAAGTACTGTCATACTCCAGTGAAGGAGCTCGCGGGCTTAGGCACCACCGCATTACCTAATATAATAATAACCTGGCAACCCTCTAAAAGAAAACATCATCCTAGTGTCTTCCGCATTTATATATTTTATTTTACAGTAAAGAGTTTTCTTATAATAAAATACCACTGATCGGCAAATTTCTACATAAAAGACAAGTGTGATAAATAGTGATTTTTAACAATATAAACTGTTTATGAAATGTAAAATGCTCAATAAAAAATACGATGACATTGAACAAATGTGTCATATAATGACAAACAAAAATGATCAAAATTTTTTGAAATACTCTATGTAAATATTACAATACGGACACAACAAAAACATGTGTGAAAGATAAAATGAAGGTATGATAACAAGGGCGAGGGCCAGAGATGCAGCACGAGCACACCCACCACCACCGGACTCGTCGCTGAGCTCCGCCTCGCAGCCGCCGGACGCCGCTCGCATTACGAGTGCTGTGTCACCGGCCGCTGCAGTTGCGTCGAGCTCTAGCGACGAGTACTTCTCCCCGGCGCCGTCACCAACACCTGCGCGTCGTCGAGGGAGACCCCGGCCGCCGACTTGCTTAGGACTTCGGGACCAACCGGTCCCGAGTGGGGTCCCCGCTGTCGGTGGTAATGTGCCGCGCATGAAATGGACACCGAAAATTAATGAAAACGTCATGCGCGCATATTTCGGGGCTACAGAGGGGGGAACCAACCTTACTGCGTATCGTAGTCGTATGCTGCCTCTGTTTCAGACCCTTGAACCATCAGTCAACGTGTCGAGCCAACGTCTATCGGATCAGGTGCGTGTCATTCAGCGTGGACGCATGCTGGATGACAGCGTACTTGATCGGCTACGCACCGAGATGCAGGGTTACCGCTCAACTCCCGCCCCACCACTACCTACGGTACCGACGCAACGAAACAATAATAACGCGAATGCGCCGGAACCCGATGATGGGGAGGAGGTAGACCAGGTAACAACTGTAAGTACCCGATGCATTGATCAATTGAGGAGCGCCTTGGAGCATGCTCTTCGTGAATATCGGTCCACTTTGCCCGCGGATAGGCCACGTTTGCCTCGGTTGCCCATGCATAAACGGAATGTGGCGCTAGTGTGTGCTCTGAATTCGCTGTTGCCAGAATACATTGACAACAGCGAAAATCTCGGTGATACTCACTCGATCCTGTACTGCGCGGCTGTCGCGGTGTGCCGTGTAGCTCGTGTCAAGTTACCAAGTCCTGATACAGCTACGCGGCCGAAACCTACAACACCAGTCTGGCAGTGCCGGATCGAGCGGCGTATCGCTGAAGCCAGAGCACTCATTGGCAAGCTAATCTGCTTCAGGATGGGCAATACACGCCCAAGAGTAGTGCGTTTTGTGAGGCGGGCGTTTTCAGGGACTGGAGTCAGCCCCCAGGACTATCCAGCTCGCATCACAGAGCGCATTGACTTCCTGAAGCAGAAAGTTTATGCATGGGCAAACCGGATTAGGCGTTATAAAGAACGCGTGGACCGGGGTCGGCCGGATGATGACGCTATGCTTTCATTTTGGCGAAGCATCTGGTCAGAACCGGTCGGTCACTCTGAGGGTGGCTGGATGCGGAGTGTTGAAAGAGCGTGCGAACCAATTCAGGAAATGAATTCCATAAATATCACAGAAGAAGACGTAGCCAATGCAGTCCGTCCGATGCCGAACTGGAAATCGCCGGGACCGGACGGACTGCACAATTTCTGGTTAAAGTGGCTGCGTAGTTCGCACGCTCGTTTAGCAGTCCAGTTTCAGTCATCTCTGGAATCAGGCTCTCTCCCACAGTTTCTAACGACTGGTGTGACCCACCTGCTCCATAAATCAGGTAGTACCGCGGAACCCAAAAATTATAGACCAATAACTTGTCTACCGACGGTTTATAAGGTTCTTACATCCATTCTGAGAGTCAAAATAACTAAACACATTGAAGACTCCTCCATCTTGTCTCTCTCTCAGAATGGATGTAGGAGTGGGTCCCGCGGTACTAAAGAGCTACTCCTCATAGACATGGCAATTAGCCAGCAGGTTCGTCGCAACCGAAAGAGTCTGTCGACATGCTGGATAGATTATAAGAAGGCCTACGATTCCGTGCCGCATACATGGCTCATGCGGGTCCTGGAGTTGTATAAAATTCACTCAACTCTTCGGGCCTTTCTGGGCTCATGTATGCTGCAGTGGAGTACGGTTCTTCGCTATCCAGGGTCTCGGCAGCCCCTGGCGGTTGGCGAACCTGTGAGAATTGCCAGGGGCATTTTCCAGGGCGATAGTCTGAGCCCCTTATGGTTTTGCCTGGCCCTGAATCCTCTCAGCACGCTGCTAGAGGCTTCGGGGCTTGGCTATCGGTTGCGAAGAGGTGGTCGGACGATATCTCACCTGCTATACATGGATGACCTGAAATTGTTCGGTTCCAGTAATTCCAACCTGTCTGAGCTACTGAAGGTAACTGAAAACTTCAGTAACTCTATCAGGATGGAATTCGGAATCGAAAAATGCGCTGTTATGCATGTACGACAGGGGCAGATAATGGAATCCGAGGGAATGAATCTCCCGGGTTCCATCCCGTTCCGAAGCCTCTCTGCCACCGAGAGCTATAAGTACTTGGGTATGGCGGAGGCCTTAGGTATACGCGAGGTCGAGATGAGACAATCGTTGAAGGAACGTTTCTTTGGTCGCCTGACAAAAGTACTGAAAAGTCTTTTGTCGGGCGGTAATAGGGTGCGCGCCTTCAACGGTTGGGTCATGCCGGTCTTGCTGTACTCCTTCGGCATACTCAAGTGGACTCAGACCGAACTGGATGCCCTTGACAGGCGAGTTCGCTCTTTACTGACAGCGCACCGCATGCATCACCCACGGTCTTCGGTGATGAGATTATACATCCCACGGAGATGTGGGGGTCGTGGCGTTCTAAGCGCCAAGACCCTACACAACCGTGAGGTGTGTAATCTCCGAGAATACTTTCTGACGGCCGGCGGAGAGATGCATCGGGATGTGGTGGCGGTCGACAGCGGACTCACCCCACTCTCTTTGGCTAAAAAGAACTGGCGCAAACCTGAGGTGCTCACGACTAGCGACCGCAGGATTGTATGGCAAGGCAAGGAGCTACACGGGCGTTTTTACCGGGCCCTCCATGGGCCCGATGTAGATTTCTTAGCGTCTGTGGCCTGGCTGCGATTCGGTGACCTCTTTGGGGAAACCGAAGGTTTTGTTTGTGCAATTATGGACGAAGTGGTAATGACCAACAACTACCGGAAGTTTATCCTGAAGGATGGAACGGTCGACATATGTCGGGCATGCCATCGACCGGGTGAATCAATCAGGCATATTGTTTCCGGCTGTTCGAGTCTTGCCAACGGCGAATACTTGCACAGACACAACCAAGTAGCCAGGATAATCCATCAGCAACTTGCCTTGAAATACGGTCTTGTAGCCGCGGAGGTGCCGTACTACAGGTATGTGCCCGACCCAGTTCTGGAAAATGACCATGTCACGATGTATTGGGACCGATCTATCATCACTGACAGGACTATTGTTGCCAATAAGCCTGATGTAGTGGTGATAGATCGCTCGGAGCGCCGCGTAATGATGATCGACATCACCGTCCCGCATGATGAGAATCTCGTGAAAGCCGAAAAAGACAAGGAAATAAAATATCTTGATCTGGCTCACGAGGTTGTCGCCATGTGGGATGTGGATTCGGCCATCATTGTGCCGATAGTCGTATCGGTGAACGGGCTGATAGCGAAGAGCCTCGACCAACATCTCAAGAGGCTCTCGCTAGGTGGATGGATCAAGGGTCTGATACAGAAAGCAGTACTCCTCGGCACGGCACGTATAGTGAGGAGGTTCCTGTCTCTGTGTCCCTAACCACCGGCAGCTTGGACCCTGCTCTCGCTGCCGGCGGCACACTATTTTTTAATTTTTTATATATATATTTGTTGTTTTTTTTATACATATATATGTAAAAAATTATTTAATAAGTTGTATCAATAAATAAGTGGAATAATAATAATGGCAACCCATTATACGTCCCACTGCTGGGCACGAGTCTCTCCCCTTTTCTGGGGGGAGGCCTGGAGCTTACTGCACCACGCTGCTCCAATGCGGATTACCTAATATACTTCCCGCTAAATGGTAGTGTTCAGCACTACCGTGTTCCGGTCAGGTGGTAATGTACGGCCCTGTAATTTCCGGCACAACACAAAACACAACACAAAAGTGCATTAACACATGCGAGTGAATTTAGGAAGTAAAGAAAAAATGCTGCTTTACCACTAAGCTACGTCCCACACCGATGCATCCCACACAGATGTGTTTTTTTATGAATCGATTTCTTTTATTTCGATTTACCTTATTCTGTAATATGAATATTATACTAATTTTGCATAAAAATTGTTCAATAAATTTGAAAAATGATAACAATATTACAGATTAGATCCTATTTTTGTGATAGCTGTAACCTTACCTCATAAACATCTAATATAAGATGCCAATTTACATCTTATTATTATTTCATCACATTAGATGTTATAAATAGCTACTGATAATATTTGATCTGTGGTTTATCATTATTATCGCCGGTAATCTTCCACTCGATTAATCCAACGTCATCGGTTTTATTTAATCACACGAGCTGTTGCACGCAATGTCTCGTGAAGTGAATCTGATATAGAAATATGAATGATCGACAGAACTATTATATGTTACCCTTCTTATATACGGGCATTCGGTTTCTGATGGTAATGGCCTTTTGATACATATATATTTTACTGGTGGTAGAGCTCCAGTGACGGAGCTCGCGGGCGAAGGCACCACTGCATTATCTAATATACTTGCTGCTAAATGGTAGTGTTCAGCACTATCGTGTTCCGGTCAGGTGGTAATGTATGGCCTTATAATTTCCGGCACAGAGGCGTAACACCTTAGGCCTCAGGAGTGGTAACGCATCTGCATTTTCACCTTGGTCTTTGTTTGGGTGTCTATAGGCTGCAGTCATCACTTAACATCAATGTGAACTGCATGCTTGTTTGCCACTTCTATTACATTAAGAAATATATATACCAGCTGTTGCCCGCGGCTTCGCCCGCGTGTAGGTCCGCTTTTCACGTAACCTGTGGCAACTCTTCAAGTCATCCCATGGCATCCCAGAAAAACATTTTTCGGGATAAATACTATCCTATGTGTTAATCAAACCCTCTATGTGTGTGCCAAATTTCATGAAACTCAGTTCAGCAGTTTTTGCGTAAAGGAGTTACAAACAAACATACAAACATTCGCATTTATAATATTTATACGATGTATGATCATCGTTGCAGTTAGTGGTGTCAGAGCGGCGATACCGCAACAGCTTCTTTCAATCGCACCAAAAGAATCGATCCAAATTGTACCTACTTACTCTCAGCTCGGAGACCAAACCCAGGACCCCAGCATAACAGTAGATACCAGCTACCACTAGACTACTGACTCATTAAAATAATAAAACGTAAACGTAACTTCACGTCTGTAATCCCCAAAGGGATAGGCAGAGTTAAATGCATGTTATGCATGCATTCAAGCATACAAGCAAACACCCACGATTCGCCGGTTACGTTTTTGGCCCATGTAACAGGTGGCGAGCCTGTTGACATCTCCTGGCTCATTACAAAACTTCGAGGTACTGTGAAATTTCCAGAAAATGGACAAATCCCAATAGAACCAGAGATAAAGGACTTTACACCTTTACACCCTACCCGGGAATCGAACCCAGAACCTCAGCGTAGTAGTAGTGGCCTGATACCACTAGGCTACGGAGGCAGTTAAATAATTAAAATTAGTTGTTTTCCCTTGTTATTATAAATTAAAATGTAATTACCTATAGTAGGTGCTCACGCGATATCGATGTCAAGGCCAGTTACATTACCTATCAGTAGGTAGGTTACAAAAAATATTAACTTAAAAAAAAAATTAAAACTAGACTCATACTTTATTTTTAAAGAAAAATGGAAAGAAAAATTTGACTTCAGGCGAGACTCGAACTCGCGACCTACTGCGAATCTAGTCCAGCCGCTCTTCCAATTGAGCTACTGAAGCCCTGCCCGATTTGTCAAATCTTTCCTTCACATCTATTGCATTGCTTTATGGTAGCAGCAGCGCCATCTATTACCAACTATGCTAGTTAGGCAGCCGATATAATAGACTTTTCAGTTTATTGAATATCGTAAAAAAGTCAAATTTTTCTTTCCATTTTTCTTTAAAAATAAAATATATTTCACAAGCATGTGTTAATGCGAAATAATATAAAAACAATTAGACTCATACTTAAAATAGAAACTGTTAAGCTTTCGGTGAGTCTCGATACATTCAGCATTAACAGATGCTGTGGTGTCAAGGAAAAAGGAGACGAGTCAACTGAATTGTCAAGGAAAAAACCAGTTAAGTGCGTATCGGGCCACGCGCAGTGTAGGGTTCCGTATTTTTTAGGTTTGAATGATGTTATTAAATTAATACCTTAATAATAAATATTTTCTATAGAGTTGTTCAAAATTTTTGAGTAAAATACATTCGGTCGACTATTGCTCTCAAAGTTATAAAGCCAACTTAAGTGTGATAGTTTTCCTTTTAATATAATTAAATGTAGCTAACATTGCCTTCTATTGTAACGTTTGAATTTCTAACAACAACCGTTTAGTTGGTAGAGGGGGGGGGGGTACACTTGACTCAAACGAAATTTGGCACTTTAAAGCTTAATAAGTTACGAACAGTTCACTAAATCGAAAAATGATCTAAGCACATCCCTAACATTTTTGAAAGACCTATCCAATGATATAACACACTTTATTGAAAACTTAAGATAAAAAAATTATTCGCGTGTTACATAAAATATAGGTAGGCATTTTTTTTCATGTTTTTATTCTACCACTTTGTCGGCGTGATTATAATGTACCTATACTTGTGCTTAATTTCAAGTCTCTAGTACCAATAGTTTTTGCGCTAAACCGGATAGACAGACGGACGAACAGACAGACAGACGGACATGGCGAAACTATAAGGGTTCCTTGTTTACTACGGAACCATAAAAGTGTATGTGTCATCTCCGTTTTCCTTGACAGTTTGGTCAAATAGATTAAAGAGTTTTATTGCAATACCTGGTCTATTACATTACTAAAATTCTTACCGGATTAACGATTTCAAATTTTAATGTTCTGTTATCATTCAATCCATTCTCACGTTTATTACATAGGTAGAATAGAATAGGTAGGTATATTATTATGTTTTTTATAATATACAATTAAAAAAATATTTACCTACGTTATTTTCCTTCCAAGGTTTGAATATCTGCATTTTAATGAATGGATTGGATTATTTCCGAATGAATGTATAATTTATTGATAAAAGACGTTATATTATTATTTTTATAATAGCATACGAATTGTTTTTCATTGTTGATAAGGGACCGTCCATAAAATACGTCACGTTAACATAAACCTTTTCTGACCCTCTCCTCCATATTGTCACGCTGTGTCACACTGTCTGTGACTACCCTTTAAAAATATTACGTCACAAAAACTAAGATCTCACCAGAATATAAATTGATAATGATCAGGAATTCTAATGAAATAATAGTTATATATTTTAATGAACTGCGAACGTCACGTTGCCGTGGACGCCCAGTCCTCCTCCCCCTTGTCACATTTTGTCACGGTCAGCGAGACCTCTCCCCCCTTGTATGCGAACGTTTAATGGACGGCCCCTAAAGGATCATGGCAAGATTTTTACACAAAAAATTAAAAAAGGTACACGGTAAAACATCATGGAAATATTAACCAGTGAACCTAAACAACATTACCTGATACTTAAAATATTTTTAACTCTCCGGAACTCTCCATACTAAAGATCATATTCAACCTTTTTAGGTTGAATATGAACTTTAGTATGCAGTGCTTCTACTGTTGTTAGGAAAGACGATTTTTATTCCGGTGATTTAAAAATATTTTAAATACCAGATAATGTTCTTTTGGTTCCCTAGATAATATTTCTAATCCGTTTTACATTGTACCTTTTTCTAACTTTTTTTTGTACATATCAATGTATGAAACTTGTCATGATTCTTTATTTGTATCTTCATCTCAAATCCTTTACCATGTTAATACGAAACGTTTAGCATTCCAATAAAAAAAAACGTTTAGCATAAGGCGGCCAACTTTCTGAAAATAGCATGCGGAACTTTTAGTGGATAGATAGGGTATGGTGAATGCGAAGTATGAAGTTTAGTCAGTATACGTACCAAAATTACATGAAAACACAAAACTTACAGATTGAAGTCATTTATTTTAAAAATAGTTTATATCACTAGAGTGACACTTTTTAAAGAATTCACGCAACATACACGCAAACAATTTTCTGTTGTTTGCATGTGTGTATGGGTGTAGTGGTGTAGTGTATGTTTGATGTATGTGTGTGACTGTGTAGTTATGTAGTAGCTTGAAAAAAAATAGGCATGGTACGTCAATGCATCGAATGCGGGACATGCGGGATGCATCCAACGTTTTGCGGGACTATTTTATTAATTCTTACAAAGCGGGATTACATCCCGCATTACGGGACGGTCCCGCAGAATCCGGGACGGTTGGCCGCCTTAATTTAGCATCCACTTCATTACAATAAAAAAAAAACTCTGTCTTCATTACACGCACACCGATTCTGATTCCAAAAGCTCTTGACCCCCAATCTTCGATCAATATCTGGTTTAATCTAAAGTTATAAAATATTTAGAGGTTCGCCAAGATTACTTAACAACCAAAAAAGTTTCCATACAGTTCAGTGCACCACATTTAATCACGATGGTAACCAAACCTGTCTGTAACCCATGGTTAATTTAACCGGTTATGTTAGAGGTCAAAATACCTACTGATATTACTGACGTAACGAAATTGATATGTTTCTTATATTTTGTTGTTTATTTAGGCCAAGGATGACAAATTATATTCTTCATACATTGTACGTATAATTAAGCAATACAAATGTTGTATGTTAGCTATTTATCAGATTTTATAAGATGACATCATTATTTTGTATTTGTATTATCTTTATTGATAAGTTATTGTAATTCATGGATAAACCTTGATATACATGCTAATTAACCGACTTCGAAAAAAAGAGGAGGTTCTTAATTCGTCCGGATCTTTTTTTTTAAGTGTCAAATTAAAGGTTAAGTACCTGCTTATGTACTGTTTATAAA
Source organism: Macrosoma leucophasiata (assembly GCA_036365455.1). Classification (NCBI taxonomy): domain Eukaryota; kingdom Metazoa; phylum Arthropoda; class Insecta; order Lepidoptera; family Hedylidae; genus Macrosoma; species Macrosoma leucophasiata. The sequence goes on along the minus strand of JAWQUS010000003.1, from coordinate 20,065,126 downwards.
TCGACTTTACTTATTTATAGCAATTATTACATATTCTCTGCTTATATATAGGCTAGGATCCCACTGCAGAATCATTTGGTTCATCCAGATATGCTGCATACCGCTGCAAACCATTTTTTTTACTCATATTTATAATCTAGAGAATATATGTCCACTAGGTTACCTAGCAAAAAATGGCCGCAAGTATAAGCATTCTGTACCCCTTCTCTGTATGAACCACAATTTAACAATTTAATTGTGCTATAATGTGCCAAATTTCACACTTCTCTATCCGAGAAATTGTCGCGAAAAAGGAAACAAAGTTTATCCTTCACGTGTTATTCATATAATAATGAATATCATACTGATTTATGTACATATACTATATTCTTCTCAAAATTTCTACAAACCAACAATTTCATTCAGAAAAATAACTTGATACACCCGTTTAATAGGTGCAACTTAATTTTAGGAAATCAATCAACGAATGATATGAGACACATAATATAATTTGTGGGTTCTATGCTAGAATTTAATAATACGCGTGTAGTAATAAATATTTAAAGTTAAAAATTAAAAGTGCATATGTATAATTAGGAATGCGAACCAGTTTTAATACGTTGACATATCCGTCTGTTATTCATTGTGTCATAAAAATTATTTAACGTATCGTACGTATGTGATTATTAAAATCTTAATTTAATTAATCTGTTCAGATAATATTTGACTGACTTTGAATGCATATTATTATATTGCATGCGAAAGTCGTTTTTAATCAATATTCGGTCTAGTTTACGTAGAATTTCACATGTTTGTGTAGGTATGTGTTGTGTGGATACAACTTTTCGATAAATGGCGGTATTGGCGAAGAGCGAAGTTGTCCTTCTTCTTATGTCCTAAAAATGAACTACTACTGATACTCGACGTTTATAGAAATAGACAACAAACAAGGTACTCTCAGAATTCTCCGATCTTTTGTCGCTGTGACAAATAGCCCGGGTACACGCGATGGGGATTTAGTCTTCTTGCCTGCGCAATTGCTTTGCGCAGGTACGCGTACGTGTGGTCAGCTACACTGTGGCTCGTGCAGTCCCTCGCTTGGCCTGTGCAATCGTTGACATACTGAAGACATAACAACAATTGCACAGAAGCGTAACTGCGCAAACTTAATGTACCTACTCAGTTTTGCCTGCGGTGTGTGGCTGGCCATTCAATCCACGCTTAATTTCGGCTAACAAATATTATGATTATTAATTAACTGCCTCGGTAGCGTAGTGGTAGCAGGCCACTACTACTACTACGCTGGGGGTCCTGGGTTCGATTCCCGGGTCGGGGACTATCAGAGATAACGGTTTAAAAATCCTTTATCTTTGGTTTAATTGGGGTTTTTCCATTTTTTGGAAGTTTCCCAGTACCTCGGAGTTTGGTAATGAGTTCGCAGATGGCAACAGGTTCGCCACCTGTTACATGGGCCAAAACGTAACCGGCGAGTCGTGGGTGTTTGCATGTATGCTTGAATGCATGCATTTATCTCTGCCTACCCTTTCGCGGATTACAGGCGTAAAGTTACATTTTTTTTTTCATTTTAAATATTATGAAGACGTTTGCTTTTCATCTACATCCTCAGACAACTTGCACAAAGTCGCATGTACGACTTACGAGCTAGTTTTCGAAGAAGTTTCCATTAAAACGTATAAGGGCCACCGGTCGGTCAGAGAGCGCCGCTATCTCACACCCCCTGCGTCCAGTGAGTTATAGATTGCACCCGTCTAAATTATGTGCGTACTACATTCCAAGATAACGTACTGAGAGATATACTTCTTCTTTGTAGTATTATGGTACGTCGCTGAGTAAATTGGTTCATATTCCTTCATACCTACATAACAGATAAAATAGGTTACGCTTTCGATTTAGATGCAAATTATTATTGAAACACAATATCAATTTGGACCATGATTAAATTTTAAGGAACATACATACGTGATGGTTGTACTCCATTTCACAAGTTGTTTCAAACTTGCTGTAGTCCTCAAGCCAATGTAGATCCAATAAGCTCTCCGATCTGGATCCGGCTTTACAATTTGTTTCAGCTTGACACTCAGATGAAAAAAACCCTTTGTTTTTAAGATGGCTGATGTCGGCGGTGATAACGAGAAGCGTCGTGAATGCTGGACACATCAGGGTATTGAAGTACTATAGAAGTTTCGGGTCGTCCGAAAATATTGTTAGTTGAACTTTACTACCATACAAATAAGGCACCGACATGACCGACTGGTCATTTCTTCAATACCAACGCTTAAGTGTATCTTGGGCGCGTAGAGCACCGGAGCCTCATAGAGCGACCTGTCCTGCCTTTGGCACGTTCTCTGGTCGTAATCGTTTGGGGCATAAATCTACTTGTTCCAAAATGGGCTTTATGGCTACGTTTTCCCATATTTTTACGTTTTTAGATACTGCTGCACTTGGTAGTAGTAGGAATCTCCGCAATGCACCATATACCTACCGTACAAAACTGACAAAATGACGTCATAATCGAATAACTTCACTTTACGAAAGCATGTCGGCCACTCAGAGTGGCAATCCTCATGATTCCTCTCTCCTCTAAAATATCTTGTCAAATAATAAATATGTATGTATCTTCACGCCAAGTCCCTTACGGGATAGGCAGAGAGTGTGGAGCGCCAAATATCCTGATCCTGACACACCTCTCGTTCTTCTTCTACATTCATAATTCTCTTCATACATGATCCGATTCCTCAAACTCTTTTGACCCACCCTCAGACAGTACTCGACCTATTTGGTAGGTCAGTCTTGGTCTTCCTGGGCCTCTGCAACCATCCACATTTTATGTATATCTGTTTAGTCATTCGCTTATTCGACATTCTTTCTATATGCCCTAACCATCGGAGCATGCCTTTTTTCATTTTTACACAAAGCCTCTTTCAGATAATAAATTGTTCACTGAACTAATTTCAACAATCGGCCCTGGATCAATGAGGATTGCCGTATAATCCTCTCTCAGTAATGTGGGGAGGAAAGGATGGAAAACGTATAAATAGACCTTCAAACTTATCGAAGTGAAGTCCATTAATATGCAATGGTCTATTTGTTTAAAACAATTTTGATTACGTGGGTATATGTCTGCATATAGCTAGTGCTGTCAATATATGATTATCTACGTCACGAATGACGCATATATAGTTAATAAGGGCAGAGTTATATAAATATTGATTATATGATAATAATGAAGACTAAGAAATTGATTAATTCGAGTATCGATTCAGAATATCACGTCAAACGAATACTTAGGATTATTGAATGTAAAGGATGTTAAACCAAGTACAGTAGGTACCTACTCAACAATTGATATTGCACAGCGAGCCTACGAAAGAGACAATCGTCTGCTCTAGTTTCGACTTCGTAGAGCGTTTTCTGTGCTACTTTGCTACGTAAGCACTGATAGTCCGGGATTGGTCGAAACTTGATCAAAATCTATCAAAATCACTAATGTGACGTTTGTGAACCAGATAAAACTCAAAAACTTATTTAATCACTTGGTAATAATAGAATTTGCTTGTGATAAATCAAATTACAAATACAAAATTTCAATATAAAATTTCCTATTTCAAAAAAAGCGAATAACAACTGATACGTTGAATAATATGTCAAAGTAAACAAAAATAAAAATAAAAGTCCAAAAATACATAATAATTAAAATAGGTATCAACAGAATCTTCCATACTCTCTTTTACAAACGGCACGGTAAAGATAATAACCACAGATAATAACCGTCAACAGACCCGAAATAAGCCGAAGTCGATGTGCAATATTTGTTTGTTGGATACTTTATCGATTAATTATTTGTTGTGTAATTGAAAATTGGCTCGACCTTTTGAATAATTTTAATTATAAATTGGTTTATTTATTTTATTTATTTATTTCAGGTAATAAGGCCCATAACATACAATACACAGATAACAATAAAAAAATACATAATACTATATTATTATTTATTTTAAAACTAATCACCTCACATTACTTCACATGGGGCGTACGTTTCGCCGTAGTATTATTACATATTCTCTGGTTTCGCCTCCCAAAATCGTCTGAAAACTACACCTTCGGGCCAGAAATCAGGACTAAGGAAAATCTGCAGATGTTTAGCAGGCACACGCAATTTGAAAGAGCAGAATCCTGTAGATCTGTTTGACTTTTAGGCTTCTATCTCTCCTTATTGATCTTACATTTTGCGAAATTCTAAGACGTCTTTGTGTGGGTGTCTATAGCCTGTATTCATCACTTAACATCAATGTAAACTGCACGCTTGTTTGTCATTTTCGTTACATAAAAAACACACACTTTTCATGATACGAAGGTACTTCAAGATACAATTGTAACGTTTGTGTTTATCCTGAACGTGCAGTGCATATAAGAAGTAATTTTTCCAACTGCTATCACACAAATGACACCCCAGTCTGCCCGAGACCAGGGAAGCTGAGAAAGAACTGAAATGTCGGCTTGATTTTAAATATCATCATTTTAGTAGTTTATTATACTCGTATGTAGGCGAAATAAATCCGAAAACTAATTTTATTTCCATGAGTGCAGCTCGCAAAATCCTAAGAACATACTACGTCTATTTCTATTTAATAAAGCCCCACATTTGTTATAAAGTGAAAAGTTTTTAATATAAAGTCGTAACATACAAGCGAACTGTGACCACAAAAGTTAAAGCTGGGTTGCCGTGTTTATTAAAAAAAGTTGCTAGTTAGGAACAACTTGATAAGTAAGTTCGAAGTAAAAAAACTATTTGTGAAAAGTTTACGATACGATTTATACTTTAATTTTCATTTCTATTATATAAATGAAAAATGTAGGTTTCTTGCGGGAAACACTAGGATTCACGACAAATTAATCCTGATTGAAGAATCTAACCCCCTCTTCATAAACGTGCATTAAATACGTTTTAGCTATAGAATGCTTTGTCTTTGTCAGTTGCATTGTCAAATGTGCAGGATAGAAAAAGACAAAGGAGAGATTAGCAAACTTTAGCTAAAATACGTTTATGAACAAGGGGGTATGTATATATATATATATATAACTTGCTTAAAAAGTGTTAAATTTAAGTATCAATTATATTTAAAAAAAAAATGATAAATGCAATGCTTTTAATTATTATAATAATAATAATAATAAAGGGGGCAGAGCAGCTTGTGGCGAGCTGTTGGTGAGTAGCGACACCACCCCCTACCATCATCTCGAGTTCCTGCGAGAGAACTGGGCTCCGACTCGTCCCCCACATAGAGGTACGGCCGGACAGAGCATCAGGTCTCTCACCTCTGGCTTGTCCTCATTGGCCGGTCAGAGTGGGGCGCTAGAGGTATGACATTTGCAGAAATTTAGGTAATAGGCTGTTGTCTAAATTTCTGAAAGAGCCATACACTCGGGGGTGGAAGTGTCTAAAGGCATAATAGCGGGGAAGCCCGCTCCGAGCTCGAGATTACTCTGATTATGACGACTATGATTATGACGAACAGATTTTTCATTTTCTTCTATGAAGGAATTGAAAAATTTGATGCCTTGGTGGCCATGGTGCCTTGCTTTTTAAGGTTCCGTAGCCTACGGAAAAGCATGGAGTTTCGCTATGTCTGTCCGTCCGTCCATCCGCAGCCTTGCTCGTAGACTATTAGTACTAGAAAGCTGTCATTTGGCACGAATATAAACATAATATTAGGTTGGGGAAAAAGTTTCTTCGCATTTTTTAAGATAATTCAAAGCATTTTTTAATATAGTTTATTTAAATTTAACTAAAGTATGTATGTACCATTTTGTTCGATAACCTTTTGCCATCTTGTAGGTAGGGACATGATCCCATTGCTATAGAAATTTTGGGACCTTGCATCAAAATACCGCGACAAGTGGATTTGGCAGTCCTCTGTGATGTTAACCTAACATTGCATAAAGAATTCTGAAGAGACCGAAACAGGTGGAAATCTGAAGGTGCAAGGTCAGGACTATACGGCGGATGCATTAACACCTCCCAGCCAAACTCTCTTAATTTTTGCTGAGTGGCTATAGATGTGTGAGGTCTAACGTTATCATGATGAAACACCACACCCCTTCTGTTGATCAATTCCGGCCGCTTTCTCTCAACTTCTTGCTTTAATCTCATCAGTTGTTCGCAGTAGAGTTCAGAATCGATAGTCCTGCCTGGTGGTAATAGCTCATAATGAATAATGCCCTTCCAATCCCACCACACACACAACATCACCTTATTGCGAGTTAACCCGGGTTTCGCCACAGTCTGTGAAGCCTGACCGGCCTTTGACCACGACCTTTTTCGCACGTTCTTGTCGTACGTGATACACTTTTCATCACCAGTTATCAGCTTCTTCAAAAATGATTCGGTTTCATTACGTCGTAATAAAGAATCACAAATGAGTACACGGTTCATTAGGTTTCTTTCAGTGAGCTCGTGAGGTACCCAAATATCGAGTTTTTTTTTGTACCCAGCTTTTTTCAAATGCGCCAAAACTGTTTTGTGATCAATTCTCAGTTCTTCAGCTACGTCGTAACTACTGATATGTCGATTTTGCTCCACTTTTTCAAAAATGGCATCCATTTTATCCGTAATAGGGCGACCAGAGCGAGGTGTATTTTTGACATCAAAATTTCCGGATTGAGAACGCTTAAACCAAATTTGTGCTACTCTCACAGACACTGCACTAGGTCCATAAACATCGCAAATTTTTTTCGCGGCTTGCGTTGCATTTTTACCTTTTTTGTAGTAAAATTTTAACATGTATCGAATTTCTTCATTAGATTCACTCATCTTGACAGTAGGAAAAACAAATTAAAATCACACATTTTCCTAATTTGAATTTGGAATTATGTTCTTTAAAATGTTAACTTTCAATGATACCAAAACCAGCCAGATACAAATACTACAGCCAAAGAGATTTTATTACAAGTTCATACATACTATAATGCGAAAAGACTTTTTCCCCAATCTATTATGAGCTATGCGGAGAAAATGGGGTAATCAATACTTGAGAAATATTTTCTAGGGTACCTACCTCCCTACACGTGAAATGGTAGGTACTGTATTTTTTTACTCCATAGTGTGAGGTATCTTTGGATAGGTCTTTAAAATTTAAAAACTATTGCGAGTTTGACAATTTTCGATTAAGGGACCGTTTGTGAAATATTAAGCTTGTTTCAATTCTTGTTATACCCCTCCCCCTCCCCTGGAAGCGTGAAAATGAAGTGAAATCATGGTGATAAAGAATTACCGAGCAGGTTTCGTTCGAATATTTTGTACTTAGACTAAGTACCTATAGACGTAGCCATGTTCGCCATATGCTTTGTGGAAGTGAGACAGTTATATACAAAGAACATAAGAAAGTTTAAATCGATCTTCGAAAAGTTAGCCAAACAAACATCTCTCATCGCAATTGCTGTAATAGATAGTATACGCATTTATTTATTGTTTTCGACGTATATCGGCGATTATTAATAAGTTTTTGGGTATTTATGAGAAATAGAATCAACTAATCTGAATGAAAGTAAAATGCTTAAGAATGTTTAACATAAAAAATTGAGATATAGTAAATGATTAGGAAGAAAATTGGGAAACTTTATTTACTAGCAACACTCATGATTTCATATGGCTGTCTCATGAGCGGCCACACGCTGGCTACATCTATAGGTACTTAATCTAAGATTTTGTATAAAGTTCTGCGACTAGAGCAGAACATAGCACAGCACAGCGGTATACCGCATCACCACGTGGTATCCGCTACCGCGTACGGTTCCGGATACGTCAGGTCACTCAGGACGGAATAAAGCTTAAGACATTATTCTTATAACGAATTTAGAAGGATTTAGAGGATTTACTTTTACAGATTAGGCTCATACGAGTAATAGCCGAACTCAGACTAAAGGATTCCTTTAGTACTGTTGCGATCGGTACTGCAGACTCACAGCAAAAAATCCATTACCTACCGTTAGAAACCGAATAGCCGTCTGCAAAAAAGGTATAAGGTCCTAAAGTTTCCGACACAACAGCAAAAAAGTAATAATCTGAACCAAGTTCAATCAATTGGTGCGCCAGTCACGGTGTATAAGCTACCGGGATCGATATGCATTAGGTTATCTATTTTCATGTAGGTATATTTTATTATTAATAGTAGAAGATATTATATTATCGTATGGCTTTGGTGTTTGTATACGCCACACGAAGTCGTAGTGCGTTTCGTTTTTTTTACGTAATTTTTTTAGCAAACAAGCATTTATTAAGCATTAAATATTTATTTCCCGTCCATAATCAAAGAAGCTAGTACGGGAGTGACTACTTTGTTCTATAATAGAGATTAATGAACTTCATTTTATTACTTTATTATTCATAAATATCATACCGTTTCGATCTGCGTTGGTTCCGTTTGGTATTTTCACTCTTAGGTACTAAGTAGTATCTACGAGTGATAACGGCTGGAATAACATACGAATAGTACCTAACATTATTTTGATATTATACAGTAACGCAGTTACTATCGCCCCCCCCTGGCCTTTCTAAACGGCAGCCCAGCGAGAAAGGGAATCCCTTTAATTTATTCCATTAAATTTAAATAGGGCTTCCTTGTTTTCATTCGTCACAGGCATCACGGGGCCTTTGGTTAGCTAGCTACGCTACTATCTATAGTTCAAATCGAATATTTAAAACGGGCGCTCAGTAGTGAAATGCAGGAGGTATCTCATCACCAATCAATTTATTCCGATCATATCAAAGAGCGGAATTCAAAGCGCACATTAAATATTTATTTCCCATCCGTAATCGAAGGAGCTAGTGCGAGAGTGATTTTGCTTTACTCGAACAATAGAGATTCATGAACTTTATTATTCATTTACTACACTTTACTATTGCATGGCGTCTCTACTTTAGTTTAAAGCGTCCGTTTTGATTTGCATTGGTTCTCTGTCGTATTGTCACTCTTTAATAAAAAATATAATAAGTAAGTAGTAAAATTAAACTGTTTCGTTGACTGCTCGATTTTTTTTTCGGATAGGTATCCATACGCCGAGTTTCTATAATCCTACCAATATCCGTAACGACCGGTTGGTTGATTATAACCATCGACGACACAACGCAGCTTCATTACTACAACTCTATAGGTTATTGATAAAATGTCAAATTGGACACATTTGTATCCGTATTCTAGTTTAAAGTAACCTGGGATTAGTTAGAAATTATTTCTCTTTTTTTTTGATAAGCATTGCCCAAAAATATATAATATAAAAAATAAAACCTTTTATTGACGCTTTTCACGATTCGATCGATTTATTATTGGCCAAATAATGGTTAGTTCTTATTTATTATTATTTAATAATACCGGATTTTACGATTTCGAAATCTGTATTGCGTCCAGAGTTCTAAGAGTGCAAAATAATAATTAAGTAAATACCTATAAGAGATTTTTACTTTGATGCACTTACACAATCTAAAAGGCATCTCATCAACACTATCTCTACATTATACTCGTATATGATATATAGACCAAATACCACTCATCAGAAGGAAGATATGTCTAGGAAATATCCTCGCAATTAACAAAACAAATAGGTATACGAGAAGTTTTCATGTTGATCTATTTCAACGCTACGTCATCCCAACTAGACGCTCGATGAATTTTGATGAAATTTTACCATAATTTAAGTAATTTCTTCCGGAAGAGATGGTGTTGAAAGCAGGACGGGCTTTGCTCTCCTTGAATTATAATGTAGGTATACATTCAATCTAATAAATGTTCATTTCAGTCGAGCCTTAGGCAAATTACGGGTGGGTTCTACGTTTTGCAATTACCCTAGTTCTCATATTAAAATCGTTTACCATCGCCTTTAATAGGAATATGTGGTGAGAGTATTATTTTCTCCTTCAGGTATTTCATTTGAAGTGGATTCCATATCATGGAGGTGAAATTATTTTGGGAATAAAGGTTATAGAACGGTGGAAAATGAAACTTAGACAGGCCTTCCACAAGACGGACCGATGACGTGGGCAATCGGTGGATGAGGATGGTCCACTAGATGAACCGACGACTTGGAAGATCATGGGCAATCGTTGTGAGGATGGCCCAGAGTGATAGTTATATTGTTAGGTTCACCCTTGTTGTATAACAACTTTTGATCGAATTTTACTAATTCGAACAACGTTTAAGAAAATAATCAGTTTGTATGATATTGATTAACATAATTTAATTTGATCGAATATTTATTTGCGGTATCAACATTTGCGTTACTGATCATAAAATAGAATGTTCATTTCATGAATTGTATGTTATCTAATATTTATTTGGTATAATGTAGTGTGGCAAAGAAACCGCTGTTGGTTGGGCGTAATGAGGACCATGGGCGCCCCCGACATAAGCAGGTTAGAAGGGTGTGGAGGGCGAATTTCTAATGTCTTTCCAAAACACCATTTTAGATAATGATTAGATGAGAATGACCCACTGACTGCCTAGGGTCGGTGGAATGAACTAATGAATCAAATTATTCATGAAAGAAATACTTATTAATCATGAAACACAAAGGTTTTACGTTCTTCTCATTACTTACTCCCTTTGCACTTGTACTTAAAGGTCAGTAACCTAGACCATTTGCTGAGCCTAAATACATTATCCAATTCACGAATTAATGATAAATCTTCCCTTTCGTTGTGAAAAGGTTTGCATTTCGTAGACTTGTGAAAATACAAAGTGATTCTCATTATTTATTATGCTCTGACCACCAATTAAATATATCGATACTCCTAATAGTTTAGGGTGACCTAAGACTTTTAAAAGCTGTCTTAGGTGCGCGGTTAATCTAATACTTAGGTACATATAATAAACAATATTTAAGACTATCTTGTTTATTATCAAAAGCACGTTTAGAATTTTGTTATAATTTTGATAATTAATTTGATTTTTTTATAGGTTATGCCTGAGGTACCTACCTCTATTTTTAGTTACTCAATCAATGTGAGCTCGTGAAAATCCGTAAAAATAGTTTTATTTCAACTCGTGAACTTTGTTTGACATTTTCATGACACAAAAAAGCAGCCAAGTGCGAGTCGGACTTGTCCATGACAAGATCCGTAGGAGCTAGTAATATTTATCAAGAGATTTCTTTGCTGTTTTTGAAAATAATATATATCGTTTAACTAAATGTCGTTAAAAGGTTTGATAAAGGGCTACAGCATTGAAATCTCTGTTTTCTTTTTAAGTGTTTCTAAGCGACATAATGATGTAAACTGTATGTTTATTTGTCACTTTATGACATTTTTTGTGTAACGACTGCAGCCTTTAGACATCTACACAAAAATCAGAGGTCAAAATGCTATTGCGTTGCCACCCCTGATCTCGAACCCTGAGATCTGACCTCAGATAAAAAGGTAGAAGACTAAAGACCTCTAATAAAAATTGAGAAAAATCTATAGACTCATTTTATAATGGACAAAAAATATTATTTCCAGATGACGACCTGGAAGTCCTGCTAGACGAAGTGGTCCGCGCCAGCAACCAAGGTGTGTCTTCCTCCAAGAACGTGAGCGGAGGACCTAACTGGAGCTTCGGGCAATCTCTCTTCTTTTCCTCCACCGTCGTTACTACTATCGGTAAGTGCAGGGCTATACCACCATCTCTCATAGCAGTCTTATTGCAATAAGGTAACTTTACGCCTGTAATCCCCGAAGGGGTAGGCTGAGGTAAATGCATGCATTCAATCATACATGCAAACACCCACGATTCGCCGGTTACGTTTTGGCCCATGTAACAGGTGGCGAGCCTATTGACATCTCCGGGTACATTACCCAAGGTCGTGAGCTCCAGAATACATTTAGAATACTGCCTTTCTAACTTTCTAATTCCTTCCGAAATAAAATCACGAATTTGGCTCTTAAAAAACTCGTCAACGGCAGCCATAACGGCGTCGTCATCCTCAAATTTAGTGCCACGGATATGTTCCTTTAATTTGGGGAATAGGTGAAAATCACTAGGGGCTAAGTCCGGAGAATATGGCGGGTGTTGAATAATTTCAATGCCAGCATTGCGGATTGCTTTCAGCGCGACTTCCGACCGATGAGCAGGCGCGTTATCGTAAAGAAACAAGACGCCCAATGACAATTTCCCTACCACCAAATCGAGTATAACTGCGTAGGAATATTGTGTGATTGACACTCTTCAAACTAAATATTAAACTACCCACAAAAATATGATATTAACCTGCACTTCTATGAACTTTTTGATTTATACTCGTACAAACCCGAAATAAGCCGAAGTCTCCTTCCTAATGTCAATGTGCAATATTTCTTTTTGGATACTATTATACAGTATCCATCTGTGACATCTGGAAAATATATCTGTATATGGCCCTATACAATCTATAGGTACATAGTGGCTAATAGCACCAACTAACAAACGAGCTTGTCAGATATTACTGTGTTACAACGGTGCTTGACTCACCGTGTAAACGAAGCCTAAAATAATATTGTCTCAACTGTACAATATAGGGTTAGGTACTTTTGCTATGTAACTGTCTAAGCACTCTAAGCCGTTTGTGTTCTTAGGTTCTTGTAGGATTTGAACGTGTCGCCTAGTGAAACAATAATATTGACTTGCAATCATTTTTTTAATAAATATGTACCTACTCAAGTTTTGTGATCGCATCTAGTCACAGATGGAGATGATCTGTGCATCTAGTAATCTCTAACTTAAAAATAGCTGGGTAGTCGAGTTGTAGCAGGAGTTTGTTTATTTATAGTCGGACTTAAGCATAACCCTAGTGGCAATTATTACATATTCTCTGCTAGTGGTTAGGCTTAAGTCTGACAATAAACAAATTAAATGAATAGACTAACAAAATAGTTTTTAGTTAAGTTAATTTTATGAAAAAAATATAAATATTGATAAATTAATTACTTAGATAAGTAAACTTGATTATGAAGCAATTAAAGAAACGTTAGTTTCGCTATGTTATTTGAGTTTGCTCTTAGGTGTTCGTTTTTCCCCCACTTTCCCCCACATTGTTGTAGATTCGCCTGAAGAAGATGGAAAACTCCAAGGAAACAGCGCATTTTTGAAAGTGTACATCTAATTTTGAATGTCCAAGTTCTCAATATATTTCCAAATTTTTAAGTAGGTATAGTTATGAATCGCGGGTCATATTTGTAGGATGTCTGAAGAAAAGTGGACGAAAAGGTCTACCGACTGGATTCCGGATGTTCGGCGTTGTCGAGGCTGACCTCGAAAGCACTGGCGAGATTACCTCGACCGCTTTGAACCTGACTGGCTTGAGGTTGCGAAAGATCGCGACAGGTGGAAAAAATTAGGGGAGGCTTTTGCCCAGAAGTGGGACAGTTGAAGCTATTAAAAAATATATATGAATATATAAAATAAATATATAAATATAATATAAAAATAAAATTAAAAATACCAAAACCATCTTTAATGTTTTTGTTAGTAATAAGATTATTCCGCATAGTTATATATGGTCCACATTGAAAATTAAAATTTCTTAAAGTGGTACAGACCTTAATGTTAGCAATAAATTTTCTATTTTAGGATACGGCCACGTAACCCCGCTGACGAAGCCCGGCAAGCTGTTCTGTATTGTCTACTCGCTTCTCGGGATCCCTCTGACGCTGGTGCTGCTCTCGGCTTTGGTGGAGCGTTTGCTGCTACCTGCGACTGCCTTGCTGCGGTCATTGAACGCTGCGCTTGGCCACCTGTATCGACCCTTCACTATTAGATTGGTCCATTTAATGATTATTGGTAAGTTTACCATATTTAACTTATGGTCATTTGATCATGACCCTAGTACCTACCGCTCTCGTCTTTGGTGGACCGTTGACTGCTCCCAGCGAAGAAGCGAAGCCTTGCTGCGGCCACTGAACGCTGCGCTTAACTACCTATACCGACCGTTCACTATCAGATTGGTCCATTTAATGATTATTGATAAGTTTTCTGGACATGCTTGACTCATGCTAGAGGCTTTGGGACGTGATGAATTCCAGCACCCATTAGTGGAAAAGAATTCGTGCCATTTTTTCATTCCATTGCCTCTTTTATGTAAAGAAGGTGTAAAACAAGCATGCAGTTCACATTGATGTTAAGTGATAACTGCAGCCTATAGATAGACAAACACACAAAGACCAGAAGTCAAAATGCAGATGCATTGCAGATATGAGACCATAGTTGTTTTGTCTCTAATAGTTATTACGGGATCATACATCCGACAGAATCATCTTTGCCTTCCATTATTGATTGAATAATAATCAATGCGCATCAAGATGAGCTGGTTGATCCAAGGGTAAATATGTGAAGACCGTTTTAATCGAGACTCACGGGTTCGATCCCCGTATAGGGACAAATATTTATGTTTGTATCCCTACAGATTTTACTGGTGGTAGAGCTCCAGTGACAGAGCTCGCGGGCGTAGGCACCACCGCATTACTTAATATACTTGCCGCTAAATGGTAGTCTTCAGCACTATCGTGTTCCGGTCAGGTGGTAAAATTGTTTATTGTTTTTTTACAGTTTCCATCTTTCTCATATTCTTCCTCATAATCCCGGCCGGTATCTTCACGGCACTGGAACCGGATTGGGACTATCTGGACTCGTTCTACTACTGCTTCATCTCCCTCACAACTATTGGCCTCGGAGACTACATTCCCGGAGATTACCCGGACCAACCTTACCGCCCGCTGTACAAGGTTGCCACTACCTGTGAGTACATATCATCATATATTTTATGCAATATTACCATCAGCTATCTTTCCAATTATGTTACAAGCCCAAAATAAGGCATCCGATTGATCTAAAATAGCAGAATACTGTTAAGTCTGGTCACCCCGCTGTCACACTTAATATTGCCATGTAGTACTGATCTCCCTAATTTTATGGGAAATATTTGACATTGCGTGACGTGCAGATTCTAAAAGAATCACATAGGCAGCTTTACGTTTTCATTTTTCAATATTTTATAGTTATAGTTTTTTTTTTTATTGTGTCAAAAAAAAAGTTTTGGGCAAACAATGGCACTAATTTTTTATTACTTTGTGTATGTTTTTGTGCAGATGAGTTTGATAACGATATATTAATTTATTTTTTACAGTTTATTTGATCATCGGCCTGACATTCCTCATGCTGACTCTAACTGTATTCTACGATATACCGCAACTGAATCTGAGCACCGTGTTTTCATCTGTAAAACTTGATGATGATCCTGAAAAAATGCGATTGAGTGGATCTGGCGTCATGGGACCGGGATACGGCATTGGAGGACTAGTTATGAGAGATGATTACAACCATCATGACCAACGTCGCTCCGTCGTCCATATTCGTCCACACCTTGATGATAGCCCAAGCCCTGAAGACACTACGCCAGTACATGCACGTGACATCAGAGTTCATTAAAATGACGAGCTTATAAGGACATCTGTCCGAGCTAATATTTTCCGTCACGAGCCTAGTTCAGAGTACTGTATTGGCTATAAATTATTAACCAGTACTTTTTACTGTCAAACTTAGTTTTTAAGTACTGTGTGGAAAATTAACTTAGATATTTTCACTTTTATGCAAATTATTTTCAAATTACTTTGAAATTTTAGTTTTGAAATATGTAAAAGTATATGTGTACTGAACTAGGCTTTAGTCTACTTCTAGGCTTTGGTCTACGGTAGGTTTCTAGAGTGAGATGCTCAAATATTGACAAGCGCTCTCCTTCTGGGAGAAGACCTTGACAAATGGCGCTTCAATGTTTGATGGAGTCTCACAAATATATATTCAGTTCTGAAAATGGAACTGGTATAGAAATGAGGCAATGTTGAACGATTTTAGAAGATGTATTTATATATAACCTTAAATCTATTATAGCTTATTCTAATATGAGTAAAGTTTATTGACTAAACAAAATTAAATAAGATGAATAATATTGAAATATACTCTTGGTGTACCTAGGTAGTAAAACATCACATGAATTTAGAGCTACGCTGTGGTGAAAGAAAAATATACATAACTATACATATACCTACACAAAACTTTATTGATCAATTGTAAATTAACATATTGAAATTTAGATACATTCTATAAATTTATTTCATTAGATACATTGTCTAGCAAGAGCTTTGATAAATATGATATCATAAATTAAATATACGATAAAAAATATTATTTATAAAATTAAGGGTTCTAATGTTTGTCCAAATACAAAATATCTACTCGTATTGGAATAGTACTGCATCTAAACCTTCAAAATTTTCATTTTACGCGTAAAACTAAAATCAAAATATTGGACAAAATTGCCTTCATATCATTTAAATGACAGTGCCAAGCGACTAAGAACTACTCTGTGCTAATTGATGTGACTTCAAGGTAAAACATCACATGCATCATTATGATACTTTACAGACCTTTCTTTCTTTTATTATTGACCGTCCCAAATCTTTTAAATTGCAAAAAAAAAACAATGAATAAAAAATAATGACGCTGGTATCATAATCTAGTAGAACTGAGTTCGTGATAAGACTGAGAGGTTTTTCCATTTTTCGCACTTTTCTATTTCAATTTTTAAACTTTTTAATGAAGACGAATATTGAACGACGAATACAGTCACGAATCTCATTAAATTTAATTACAATAAGCAGACTGAAAAATACATGTCCCTTTCTGTATACGTCACAATTTATGTAGATACATTACCTAATGTGTATGTAAGGAACATTTAAAAACATGATTATAATTTTAAATCAGTGGCATATCAATTTGACCTCATGATAGGTTTATCAATCATGAAGGAGGATACATTTTTTGTTAAATGTTTATGATACAAGTCTGTAAATCAAAAATTTTGAAAATATTTAGTGTAATCACGTATTCGAACTTAAAGATAATAAATATCGTTAGAAATTTAAAAATTCAAATACTACCTAATATATTTATAGACAAAAACGTCGTACGTATCAATTTATGTGTGATATAGGATGACCAATATTTCAACCTATTCGGAAATGATACAAAAATATTGTACTAAAACAAGTTATAATTTGAAAATATATAAGATTTAATAAATATAAATCTCAATATGCGTTTATGCTTGAAAATTATATCGATGTGTTATATAAATGTAGAAACATAATATATAAGGTTACATATTATGATTTAAATTAAAATTTAGATTTTAGCGTTTAACGCAGATCTCTAAAAGTACTAAAATATAATTATAAATTCTGAATAAAAGGTGTATATTAGAAACATATGCAAATATTTATATGCATAGACGTTGTGAAAACTATAGGTATTATCGTAAAAGTTAGTGGTACCTACCTATATATATATGAAGCTGTAGATAATAGTAGGTACTTAGATTTATAACGACATAATAGCTTTATGAATACTTGAGTCCTTTTTATTCGACTTAATTCTTATTAAGACTTAAGTCTTAGCCCAATTGCTTGAAAACAATAATGATAACGTTATGGTTTAATTTGAGACAGCTTTGAATCGAATTCAAACAATGACAATATTCATAATACTTATGAAAATGCACAATTATTATATTGTATAAATACCTATAGTGTGCTATGTTATATATTTTATTACTCGCTTCATATCTCGTATGTCGGAGATTTAGCAATGCGTCTTTACAAAATATATCTATGCCTATTAATATTCTATTATTCTATTATTAATCTAATATTCTATTATTATATTATATATTTTTACTAGATCTACAAATTGCTAATTCTCTGTCACTCTTCACGTATTGGAAAATATTTTTAATTATCAAGCATTCAAGATAGTTTCAAGAGATTTTTCCTAGAAATATTAAATTCAAAGAAAAGAAACACGGGGGCAACTTCATCTGTTTCACAGTTACACTGACGTTATATTATTGCGTCTACGTATCAAATGCTGGAGAAATAATAATTGTAAAGTGCAACTTTATTTAAGTTTGGAAAATATTTATATTTCAAGATTACAAGTGTCTATCTAAAATTGATAAAACGCAATTTTGTAGCGCATGCGTCCCCTGGAGAATAGTGTACCTACATTTGATTCTAATCTACATCTTAAAACCAAAACAAGTTCAAAGAGTTAAGCATTAATTTGTACTTAATAACTTTGTATGATTTAATGCAACAACGTATTCTTTTGACGTTCATTTAATAATGGAAATACATGGAATAAATAAAAAAAGGAATATGTCAAACATTTTAGTAGTCCCCATTTCCGATGGACTAACGAGTCTTTGCCCTTGAAGAATCGTGCAGATTCTCAATGAAATCACGAGAGTTCAGTGTTTTTTTTTATGTAATTGATAAACAGCTTAAAGATCTTCTATTTAAGTGAATACTGTAGCCAATAGATATCGATATAAAAACTAGAGGTCTCAATGTTAGTATATCCTCTATGCCTAAGCTATTATGCCTCTATCCTGAAAGTACCCAACCAGTAAATTATTATCAAATGGACACTGTAGCGTTGAATAATACAATTTCGCGGCAGAATAAGATAATGTGGTACCGCTCCTATAATGGAGATCAACCACTAGTAAAATTGAATACCTATTCATGAGTATCTATCGGTATACATATACAGACATAATATGCATATCGATAGATATTCATGAACACACGTATACCATAATTGATTAAACACAGGAAGGAGAATCGGTGTTAATATTCATCAGATTAGCGTAGTATGTACCTACTATGATACTTATCTACGTGTATAGGTCGCTCATGAGAACAATGTAGGTAATTTGTATTGAATCTGATGTAAACGTTTTCATTAAAATATTGTAATAATAGTAAATAGACTGTAGTAAATAGTGATGTTGAAACACAATTGCCTTGAGTGATAACCACATAATTAGAATGATTGTATTCGAAGTAATTCTGAAATAAAATATCTTATAAATAAATACATCCAAAACTTTTATTTACTTTGTTGGCAACCGTTTCCCCAAGTATAATAATTTATAAGTTGATTGCCTGTTACTTGTAAAATTGTAGAGTTTATTTATTCGTGATAGTTGGAACGAAGTTGCATATCGCGCGGTACGCTGGCTAAGGAGGCTAGGCGAGCGTCACGAAAAATCCTCACGACACTTTTGCTATAGTGCGTAGAGCTCTAGAGAAACACAGCGATTTCTACCAGGCAACCAGATAACAAGGAGAATACAACATAAATAATAAGAGGGGCGTACATATTACAAGCAAATTACTTTAAAAAGATATATAATTATAACACTAAGTATACGGGAACAAAAATAACTACTTTAAAGTTACAGAAAACAATAGATAGAAGAATTTAGAAGAAAAGGTAAATCTACTTAGACTGACAGGTAATGATTTAGAACTTGTGTTCTAAATGTGTTAACAGTTTGAGCCTGCCTCACAGTTAAAGGGAGAGCATTCCATAAACGAATAGCTGTGACAGTAAAAGAGTTCGCTAGGAAGTTGGAAGAATGTGTAGGTATTTTAAGATTTAAATTGACCGAAGAGCGAAGGTTTATGGTGCAATAAAGTATTGAGTATTGAGTATTGAAATTAGTTTTAGAGAGATACAAATAATCAAAGCGTTCTTTTAAATAAATGGGCGTTTGTGGGTTAAATAATATTTTGTACAGCAGCAACAAAACATGAGTATTCCGGCGAAGTTTGATTGGGAGCCATTTGAGCTGTTTGCGAAAGTTAGAGACATGGTCATATTTGCGCAGTCCAAATATGAACCTAATACATAAATTTTGAAGGCGCTCTAATTTATTTAATTGCTCCTGAGTTAGATTCATATAGCAGGTATCGGCATAATCAATAATAGGGAAAAGTAAGGAATTAACTAATTCAATTTTCGTGGATACAGGTAGGAAATATTGCAATTTTCTTAGAGAATAGACCGCAGCAAACACCTTTCTGCTCACCTGACTAATCTGCGGAGCCCATGATAAACAGCGATCCATAATTACTCCCAGGTTCCTTACAGTATCACTAAAATGTATAATGTGACCATCAAATACTATATTAGGTAAAATATTCCAATCGATTTTATGAATTAGTTTAGAGCTGCCAAATAATATTAATTGTGTTTTTGAAGGATTAATTTTTAAACCAAAAGAAATGCTTCACTTCAAAATATTTGCGAGATCATCATTTAATGTAGCCATAGCTTTAGGTAGTTCATCGAGTGAACTTTGTAAATAAATTTGAACATCGTCTGCATACAAGTGATATAGAGAAGATATGTGGTGAGTAATAGTGTTAATGAAAATAGGAAAGAGAAATGGGGACAACACGCCACCTTGTGGGACACCAGCGTAAGTGGTACACCAAGAAGAAAAACGGTCTCCAACCTGCGAACATTGCCGGCGTCCACAGAAGTAACTATGAAACCAGTCAATTGTATTCGAAGATATGTTAAGAGAACGGAGGATAGCCAACAGTATAGCGAAGGATAGCCATACATTACTATCTAACCGGAACATGATGGTGCCTAACATTTGGGGGCAGATAGATTAGGTGGATTAGGTATTGTGGTGGTGCCTGCGCCCTCGAGCTAGTTAAGTGTACCAACACTAGCACTCTATCACCAGTAAAAATGTGATCAATGTGATTTCGATTATTTCCCCGTTCAAATATCACAGTTTACCTTTGAAGAAAGGACGGGAGATACTTTACTCTAAGAAAAAATTGCATCATATCCGAATCCGTTTGTGAAATTTTTAACATAAGAAACATATCATAAAAATATCGTTTGATTCGGTTGTATAGCTGTAATCTGTTATACGATGGTGAATGTCTAATGGTCTAAATCAGGGTTTCTCAAACATTCGGATCCACGACCCCTGTTAAAGTGTGCAAGTGACAGCGAACCCCTTAACTATCTAATTAAATCCCTCCCAAAGAAAGCAATAAAATTGACTGTTGACGAAAATATTTTTTTCATTTCAATAAAATATTTTAACAAATAAAGTGCCAAATATATTTTTATTACTATTACTGTGATTAACTTAACAAATGGAATCAATTTTAGGAGTAATAGTGGACTTATTAAAATTACGTAAATCTTGTCCCGAACGCCCCTGCCGTCGAATCGCGTACCCCATTTTGCGAAACCCTGATCTAAACATAGAATCATTTTGAAAAAAAAGTTTCACGATGTGAATCTGCGGGCGAAGGGCGCGTCGAATTTCTCTTTGGTTGTGCGTACTACGAGATTGGAAAGTTTTGGTACGAGATTTTCATTGAAACGTTTGTATGATACTTTTTTCCTTTGTTGTTTTCCCCAGAAATTATAATTTCTTAGGTAACAATGGGTTTATTAAAATTTTGACTTTAGAAGTTGGCAACACCGGTCCCCGGTCCTAACCTAACTTTTTGTTTTCATAATATCATGGTGGTTTGTGTTTTTCATAATTTTCTGTGATAAAATATTAATATTAAACATTGATATTTTACCAGTTTGATTACATAGGTATAACCGTGATATTAACGCATTTACTATTAATCATTGCTTGTTACATTTCTGTTCAAGAAAATAACCATCACCGCTGCTTGTGATTAAATAAAAATAAGGTACCAGTTCGTTATAAGCTAAAAGAACTAAAAGTGAAGTAAAAATGGAGCCAGTATCAGCATTTGCAATGTATAGTACGACGAAAAACTCGAAGCAGAAACCTAAAAAGAAACCGAAGCTAGTCAACCAAATATTAAAACCTGAAATTGAGAAAAAACTTGCCAAAAAGATGAAGAAACAAAATAAACATAACAAGGAAGCAAAGAAGAAGACTCATAAAAAGAAGAAAAATAAGAATGTGAAGAAATCTACAATCAAAACAGATAATACACCAATTTCTCCGGTAACTGAAAAAGTTCCTGAACTAGTGCCATTACATGCTAACAACAATTTACTTACGAAACTTGAGATGATAGAGGAAACTCTTTCAATGTCCAGCAACAGCAGCTTCGAGTTCACCCCAGTACAGACAGACAGTGCTGAAGAAGGATTAAAGGCATTCAAATGGATGATAGCCCCGTACCAACCTGCAGAGTTCTTTAATTCTATCTGGGAAAAGAAAGCCTTACGCATCAAACGGAAAAAACCACAGTATTATAATGAAATTATTTCAACCCCCGCTATTGATAATATGTTGCGTACTGAAGATATTCAGTTTACTAAGAATATTGATATAACATCATACATTGATGGCAAAAGAGAGACACACAACCCAGAAGGCAGAGCTCTCCCACATCTAGTTTGGGATTTCTATTTGAATGGTTGCAGCATACGATTATTGAATCCCCAAACGTATATGACCAAGTTACGTCTCTTGAATGCAACTCTTCAAGAGTTCTTTAACTCTTTTGTTGGTGCAAATGCCTATTTGACACCACCAGATAGCCAAGGATTCGCTCCACATTACGATGATATTGAAGCTTTCATTTTACAAACAGAAGGCAAGAAACATTGGCGTGTTTACAAGCCTCGAAACACTGGTGAAACCTTGCCACGTGTATCTTCAAAGAACTTTTCAGATGATGAAATTGGCGTGCCTATTTTAGAGGTCACCTTAGAAGCTGGAGACCTCCTGTATTTTCCCCGAGGTTACATCCATCAAGGAGTCACTATTGATGGAGAACATTCATTGCATGTCACAATCAGTATGTACCAAAAGCACTCCTGGGCAGACTTGTTCGAAAAGATGGTTCCTGCTGCACTACAGATAGCTATAAATGAAAACTTAGATCTAAGGAAGGGATTGCCGTTAGATATCTATGATCACTTTGGTCTTGTTCACTCTGATTCAGATACACCCCGTAAAAATGAGATTATACAAATCATTAAGAACTTATTTGACAAAATCAAAGATCATTTACCAATAGATGAGGCAGTAGATGAAATGCATAAGAAATTCCAACATGATGCTTTACCGCCTGCATTAAATGACTTGGAAAAGGCTGTTACAGTTTATGGGGACACAGATGTGATGGTAGCCAATGGAAAGGTTACAAATAGAGTTGAAATGAGTCTGGATACAAGGATTAGGTTGTTACGTAAAAATATACTGCGAATGGTGTCGGAGGAAAGCATTAGAGTTTATTATCATGCTGAAAATTCTCTTGAATATCACGGGCATGAGCTATCATTTATGGAGATTGAGGATGTGTTGGCTCCAGCTATAGAGACCCTTATCACAACCTATCCTGAATATGTGGCTGTTGAGAACCTGGATATACCTGATGACAGTGACAAGTTACAAATAGCTGATGCTTTGTGGTCAAGGGGTTTGATTATGACTGAATATCCATTAGAAAGTATAGATGATGATTAATAAATCTTTTTTTCAGTGTTATTGATTTTTTATTTTGATACAGTCGCAAAAAAATGCATACCTTTTTATGTAATTGTGGTGGAGAACAGGCATGCTGTTCACATTGATGTTAAGTGATTACAGTACAGGGCCATCATTATCATATCAGCCAAAATATGTCCACTGCTGAACAAAGGCCTCCCCCAATGATTGCCACAATGAATGGACCTGGGCCCCCCTCATCCAGCGATTTCCCACGACCTTCACCATGTGGTTGGTCCAGCCCGCCTACGCTTCGTTTTCCGGTACGTAACGGCCGTCGTCTTCGAGCTATGTGCCCTGCCCACTGCCATGAAGCGCGCATGGTTTCGCGGCTGGTGTAGATCGGAAACGATCTACTCGGTTTTAAGCGATACGGGCACGGTCGAATGTGTGATGGGTGACCGCTTGTGGCAAATTAAAATACGCGTTTCCGTGCTTCGGAGGGCACGTTAAGCCGTCGGCCCTGGTTGCTATCGATAGATAGCAGTCATTAAAGCTTGTCGGAGGCCTTATGGGCGGTTTGAAAACATCCGACAGCGGCTTGGCCACTAACCCGCATTGGAGCAGCGTGGTGGAGTAAGCTCCAGGCCTTCTCCCGAGAAGGTTAGAGTCGTGCCCAGCAATGGGACGTATCAAGGGTTTCCATTATTATAGCTAGGGCTCATACAGGTATACAGGGCCATACATAAAAAGAAAACTTCACCTATTCTTACTTCTCACAGACAAGTCATCATCACTCCTGTTCGATAGAAAGACGTCCACTGCTGGACAAAAATCTTCCCAAACATGCTCACAGTAGTGATGTGCGACATTAGTTAAAATTTGCAAGCATAATAGTATTTCGTGCTAACTGCCTCGGTAGCCTAGTGGTAGCAGGCCACTACTACTACGCTGAGGACCTAGGTTCGATTCCCGGGTAGGGGGTTATCAGAGATAATGGTGTAAAGTCCCTTATCGCTGGTTCTATTGGGATTTTTCCATTTTCTGGAAATTTCCCAGTGCCTCGAAGTTTGGTAATGTGCCAGGAGATTCAACAGGCTCGCCACCTGTTACATGGGCCAAAAACGTTACCGGCGAATCGTGGGTGTTTGCATGTATGCTTGAATGCATGCATTTACCTCTGCCTACCCCTTCGGCGATTACAGGCGTGAAGTTACATTTACGTAATTTCTTCTGTAACTCTGGCCATCAAATTTGAATGCAAATTTGCAGTAGGTTTCCTTCTTTCCTAAAAAGATTGGTAAGTATAAGTACCAAATTATCACATTGGGTAAGTACGTCAATGGCACCCGTCACATCGATGCCAATTGATACAACTTTTTGTGTGTACACGGCTACTGGATGCTGGATACGTCGATACTCTCCAGTCCGTCTGTACCGGAAATTATGCGGCCATACACCAAAATATTTTTTTATGTTATGAAAGTGGCAAACAAGCATGCAGTTCACATTGATGTTAAGTGATGACTGCAGCCTATAGATACCCACAAAAAGACCAAGGTTGAAATGCAGATGCGCTACCACTCCTGAGGCCTAAGGTGATTTACCTCTGTGCCGGAAATTACAGGGCCGTACATTACCACCTGTCTGGAACACGATAGTGCTGAACACTACCATTGAGCGGCAAGTATATTAGGTAATGCGGTAGTGCCTACACCCTCGAGCTCTGACACTAGAATTCTACCACCAAGAAGGTCTATCTCATTGAAACAAAAAAAAAAACCGTCCCCGTACTCCACGCCAAAAACTACCACCATTAAGCGTATAAATATTGGTACAATAAGTTAAAACACTAATAAATTACATTACAAATGTTTATTAAATGAAGAAATGTATGAGAAATTGAGCACCTCATTCATTTTTTTAATTACATCATAATAAATTTACATTGGACTCATACTAGCAGTAAATACACTTACAAACTATAACAGACCTTATTATAGAAACAAGTAATTATTGCTTTAGTTTGCAGCTTTACATCACAATGAATAAGGAGCTAATGAATACCTGGGGGCCGACCGCCTAACTCAACTGCTTTCGTTGAGCTTTCGATTACGACATCTTATCAGTTTCGCACCACCTTACTTTAGAGCAGAGGTTCCCAAACTACTTATCTTGTAGACCCCTTTAAATTTTTTCCGGGTTTCGGTGGACCCCCTTGCTAACATTTATATCACTTTCCCATATATCCCATTTTTATTTACGCATATACGTAAGATATGCGTAGATATGGACCACTTTGGGAATCACTGCTGTAGAGTTTAGAGCTTGCCCCCAGGGGCCCGACCGCCTAACTCTATTACTATTGTAGGCGCTGTGAAAACAATAGAAACAATCAGATAACACGGGCCACCGGCCGCGGGGGACCGAAGGGAGTAGCCACTCCCGCCGGTCTCAATATTGCACCTTCGATTGCGGGACGCACCAATCTAGATTGCGAACGATGTTTTAATCGATCCACTGTCAGGATCCCAATAATAACAGACAAAATATTCATCGGTGAATTCGTCATAGGGTCGAATTTTTTGACGAACGGCTAAAACTATAAAAATATAAAATACGCTTACACTCACAGCCCCACAGTAGGTATAAACCTGTGTCGTGGGTGCCGTTGTACACATACAACACATACACAAACACCCAGACCCGAAACAAATATCTGTAGGCCATACAAATATTTGTCCCGGTGCGGGGATCGAACCCTTCGAATCAAACGGTCATCTCACACCGCTGGACTAACCGGATCTTCAAAAAAGAACTATCGATCGAAAGCCATCAAAAATGGATTGAGATCGAATATTGGGTCTCGGGGTAAGGCGACCGAACCGCATGTTGAGCTTGGGACGGCCTATAGTACACTTATTGCCTATTTAGGTGCATTAAATTGATAGATACTGACATTTAATATGACAATTTCACAAACAGCGAAATTTTCTAAGATTACAACTCTTACAGAATTATTACGTAGGTACCTAATTATAGATAACTAGCTGTTCTTTCTCAAAGTCAACTCTATCTCTGTACCAAATTTCATTAAAATCGGTTCAGTCGTTTGGACGTGAAAAGGTAACGGACAGACAGATAGACAGAGTTACTTTCGCATTTATAATATTAAGTAGGGATCAAAGTGCTCTTCATTTAGTTCAAATAGAGCTGCAAAATAGTTAAACTAGTTTAATCATTAACCTCTATGTATTCTGCTAAATCCATAATTAAAATTAATTAATTAGTCAAAAGTATAATACTGCAGAACGCCAATTAACCGAATTGCCAATTATCTGAATCGATTCTAAGCTTAATATAAAAAATTAAACCAAATAATTTCTGTTTTTTTTTTTTTTTATTGCTGATATAGAGGAGTGAAGCGCGCATGGCCCAGTGGCTGGTGTAGATCGTAAGCGATCTGCTCGGTTAAGCACTACGGGCGCGGTCGGGTAGTGTGATGGGTGACCGCTAGTGGCAAATTAAATGCGCGTTTCCGTGCTTCGGAGGGCACGTTAAGCCGTCGGTCCCGGTTGCTATCGATGGATAGCAGTCGTTAAACCTTGTCGGAGGCCTAATGGGCGGTTTGAAAACATCCGACAGTGGGTTGGCCACTAACCCACCCACCTCCACCAATCCGCATTGGAGCAGCGTGGTGGAATAAGCTCCAGGCCTCCCCCCAAAAAGGGGAGAGACTCGTGCCCAGCAGTGGGACGTATAATGGGTTGCCATTATTATTATTATTATATAGAGGAGTGGTTGCGTTAAAACAAAGAAACAAACAAACTCTTCAGATTTATAATATTAAGTTAAGATTATCGAATATGTTATCTTCAATTCCATATAGAGCACTACACATCACAGTCATGCATGCTGTACAGTAAGAAAAGAAAAAGAACATCTACCAAAGAAGTATCGAGGATTCCATAATTTTCGCTGAAACAAGACCTCGATGGATACAGACAGACGATCAGACGATCCATTATTATAATTATCTAGTATTTTAAGACTTTTTTTTGTTGTTATGGCATCGCTATTACGCATATTGCCAGTGTCAAGTAAAACGATATTTCGTATTTATTTATGCAGCGTCAAAGTTAGTATAATATCATGTATTATTAAGTAAGTATCAAGAATATAAGTTATCAAGTATAATATGTCAGTCAAGTGAGTTACAGTCAAGTTATTCGAGTAAGTGATGGCTACTTTACCAGAACATTTATAATGAAGTTTTGGAGGCAACTTGAAAGGTCGTGTTTTCGCACTGTTATTCTATTTCACTATACACGGGCACTGTAATAAACCTATATCAAACAAAATGCCACCAACTTTATTCAATATAACTTAAAAATACACTAAGAAAATGAAATAAAATAAGAGCACCATACGCCTTTTTCAAGGTTCCCGCCAAAACTCAGGACTGTATTTGATATACTCAATAAAATTTATTCTATGTGTGACAGTTCGTGTTTCTTTACTAACAGTCTATGTCCGATTATCCGAATTGACGCCGCGCCGGGCCCAATGAATTCGGATAATCGGCTTTCTACTGTATGTATAAACTCCATACAATAATGTACTTATATAATATATATTTGAATTATAATGATATATTTTTTTACTCATTGCGAAATATATTTAGTGGTTCCCATTACTGGCCAAGGCCAGTCAATGTTAATTAGGGACCTACTCACTACTGTATTTGGCCAACCAATTGAACCATTTTTTTTTATAAGAAAGTTCTATCAATATGTTAATTCAACAGAATGGACCAAACGAACTTACGACAGAAAATGTAAAAATTAATAAGTGTTGTTCTAAATTCAACCGTGATTGCAAAAGCTGTAGTACAGCATCTAACAATAAATATTACACATAGACCTTAGGAACAGCCTAAGGCGGCAAAATTTGGCAGTTTTTTTTAAGTTGTTGCCTACGCGCATACGTATATAATCTCAAAAATATGTCCTTAAAGAATCCTAATTTCTATAGTTTATGTAATTTTTTATGCTTTAGAGCACAGCGGGGGGAGGGGGAGGGCAGCGGCGGCAATTTTTCGTAAGCCTAGGGCAACCAACGTATGAAATCCGCCCCTGCTTAGGAACGGCTCCGTAGAGCGTTGTCTCTTTTGCCCCTTACCTATGTGATGTTTGTCGACCATTCTGATCAAGTTTTGACCTATACAGGACTATCAATGCTTACGTAGGCAGTGCGTTGCGCTCTACAAAGTCCTAAGCCGAGGCACGGACCCGCATGGGTCTCCCTTAGGCAGTTGCGCTAACTTTTTGCTTAGGCTGGAGCGCCTTCTGCGCTCGCCGATTGCCCGGTGTTTTTTTTTTTATAATTGTTTTACGGGCACGGATTCAAGTCCTTAATCCTTCAAGGATCGTACGGCCACCGGCGGCGAGACACAATTGAATTTCAATTGTCATATTTTTCTCGTGTCTGGAGAGATTAACAGCCAATCTTCAGTTATTTTTATCTTCATTTCCTTTGATAATGAATATCCATATGGAAGATGACGATGATTGGATGCTTCCATGTGGAATATGATGAGATGGCTCCAGTAAAGTGATGGGGACTTTACTAGGAGATTTTACGAAGTTTTGGAGGCAACATGAAAAATCACTTTTCACTTCATAATATCACTTTCCTACACCCGTGAACGTTATCGAATGTTTTATGATAAAAATCCCACCATTTTTAATACATAAAAACGAGACTATACACAAATTTCGAAAATAATATCACGCAGCGACACAGCTCTTTTCCGCGTTCCCGCCCGATTGCCCGGTGAAGTAGACTAGTGCCGTCTCGAGACAGGCCGCCTACACAAAGCCCGACAGCAAAAAAAAAATCTACAAAGTCGAAACTAGCCGATTATCTCTTTCATAGGCTCAATGTGTTGCACATCGAGCCTACGAAAGAGCCTTCTTGCTGTGTAGTTTAACAGAATACATAGAGACTAATTAGTATAGTATACAATTTAAATATCACAATACAGTGCAAGCTATTGATAAGCTCACAAAGAAACACATTTGGCATCTGATATTCAGAATTCATGCAACACAATTGATAGGTATTATTTGTTTATTGGACAAGTAGGCAAGTTATACACTTGGCCCAAAAGATCGTGGCAAGATATGTACAAAAAAAAATTAAAATAGGTAACACTGCCTTGAAATATCATCTTGAGCTTACCCTAAAAAAAAGCAACTGACTGAAAAATATTGTTTTAAATTAAAATTTAATATGCATGGTACCAATGTTGGTAAATTAAAAAATGATATATTCTAATATTTAAAACGCTGGGCAACATTCTAGCTCTTAAAATAAAATTTAACAGCTTGGACTTTTCACTTTTTTGGTACAAATCAATGTACAGAACTTGCCACTATTCTTTAAACTGCAACCTCTTTTTTCAGTCTATTTGAATCCAAATTTGGTTTTGGTGCATACTTCTTTTTTACTTCGTTGTTCAATCCTTCCCTATTTCTAGCAATTTCTATGGCATAAAATTGTACACGTGGCACCAGCATGGTGTTCTGTTCAGAGTAATCTCCATTTGTGTCTACTCTCATGAGGGTTCCAAAACTGAAGTCTTCAACTATAGTTTTGAATTTTTCACAGAATGCTCGCCATTTAGCTTTGTTCACATTGTTCTTGATTTCATTTTCTTTCACATATGAGACGGCTAGATCTGGAAAATCTTGTCGGAAATGTGTGTAGATGAGATCGTCATGGGGAGTCAGTCGCAGCCACTTTGTATCGACCGAACATAAAACCTGTAATAACAGAATAATACAAATATAACGCAAGATTGATACAGGTATTTAAATTTTTATAACTAAAATGTACAAAACTTCTTGCTAACTTGGGGTTGGCTGATACACATTTTAATGGAACAGCTATAGACAAAGCATCTTTACTTTTTCTTTGGGGGAGTGGCAATTACCAAATTCCAGGTAATCCTGCCAGTCTATGGTGAATAGAGGCATAGTGACCACACTAAAAATAGTTCATGATTTTATTTTACATAAAAAGGGGGTAAACATGTATGCAGCTCACATGGGTGCTAAGTGATGACTGCAAATTATAGACATATACAACAGGCAGAGGTCAAAAAGAAGATGCATTGGGACCCCTGAGATCTAAGTTGTCTCTATGATAGTTATTACAAGACCATACATTACCATCTATTCGGAACACTATAACACTACCATTTGGCAGCAGAAACATTAGGTAATGTGATAGTGCCTACACCGCTTGAGCTCCTACACTGGAACTCAACCACCAGTAACACTGATGTGTCTGCCTAGGAGATATGATTACATAAGTTTTATAATTTTATTATTCAGCTTTTCACCAACCACTCTCAGAATGGGTAATTTTATTTAGACCCATAAAGAGGTCCCGCAGAGGGCATTGACATTCATCACTTTTATCACACTCATTTCCAAAATTTAGATATACCAATCAAGATTTTACAGTTGGGAAATGGAAAATATTTGACTAGGATTATTTAAGAATTGAAAAGGTCTTCAAAAGGTGTAAGAAGTAACCAGGGAATGGAGTCTTCAGCAGGTATCTTTCAAAATATTGACTTCACTACAAACTATCTTTTCTACATAGTAGCCATTCATAACTTTAATATTGAACTTAATATTTCATTAACATTAAAATATTTAAAACACAGGAAAATATTCTTTAGATTCTCAAAATTATATTTCATATTGCCTTCACCTTGTAGATTTTTTAGATTTTCTTTTGTACAAATGACACCACGATCCTTCATGCCGGTAAAGATTCCACAATGCATTATTTATGACCACTACATACTACTTACATTGAAATAGATATCACTATGTTCCATCGCTCTAGCCGCCCACATAAGTTCCAGGGTTTCATCGTTGCCAAACTCCTCGGCAGGCCGGCTTAATACGTCCTGATGAATCATGATAAAAACTAGGTAATATCAAAAATATTCGAACTTCTTTGATCCACACAATATGAGCACACTTACCATTTTAAGTGTTTTATGGAATTTATGAAGAATGGAGAATACAGCTGATTACAGCTACTGTTGTTTTTCAACGAATCTAGACAGCTAGAGATTCTCTACAATTTTTAGAATAATAAAATGTAAGTCAAATTAAAGTCGAATCCTCTTCCCGATCACAGAATTTCTAACCAATTTCTTTAATTCAGTCACCCCATAAATAGGGTGACCAGATGACTTTTTTACATTCTGCTAATTATGCATTGTTGAGAATTTAGCCGATTTTTTTTTTCTGCTTGATGTAAGAAAAAGAAAGATGTAATCCCCCGTGATATACGAAAAATTCAAATTACCTATTATCATGAAAGTACAACAGTTAAAATAATTATTTCCGTTCTTAAAGGAAAAAAGTTTTTTTTATCAAATTATGCTAAATTCTGATATCTTATACATATCGGATAAAATCTAGCTAGATTGGGCTCTAATTCCGCTAAATTAGCAGAATTCTGCTTATTTGGACACAGGCGCGGTGCTTGTAGCATTTGCTGCCTCATGCTATATCGCTAGCCCGGCACTGGTGAGTGCTCTGCTGAACGGTTCGAGATGATGCCATCGTCCGTTTTCCTACACCGTACGTACTACCCGCCGAAGAGTGAAATTCCACTCTCACTGGGGCTGGACACCTGGCAGTCAACGGTGCAATATAATGGGCAGAACTATGGACCTCATAAGAAGGCTCATGGTCACTCAGAGAGCAATGGCAAGAGCTATGCTTGGAGTTTCTCTGCGAGATCGAATGAGGAATGAGGAGATTCGCATGAAAACCAAAGTCACCAACATAGCTCACCGAATAGCGAGACTCTTGAAAATGACAAGTAAAATTCGTGTGTTTTTCAATCGGGCTTTGCATTTTTATTAAATACATTTATAAAACGGAAACGGGACAAAAAGTACCCTATGTCACGCTCCAGCCCCTCAACTATCTCTGTATAAAAATCAGATCAATTCGTTGCTCCGTTTTGACTTGAAAGACGGACAAACAAACACACAAACACACTTTCACATTTATAATACTATAGTATAGAAGTATAAAAGTACAGATGTACTACAAATTTAACAAATAATTTTTAAGCGTTCTGTATCTATCAAAGCTTCTTCATCTAGATTCTCAAGAATTTCTTCTAGTCTAGAAACTTTTTTCTTCAAGTAAAGATTTTTTGCTTGGAGCCTTTTAATTTTCTTTTTATTACAATCTAATTGATGTTGCATTCTTCTTTCTCTTGGTGTAAGGGCAACAGTGGGATTCAAACTAAATTTTGTTGATGATTCCTTTGACTGATCCTAAAAACAAATAAGATATCATAAAGTTAGGTATACTGTTTTCATAGCACACTGAATCTCAATATTAAATTAGTAAAAAAATACTAGTTGATCAATATAGTAACAATTTAGTCAAATATCTTCATGTACGAAAACCATAAATACAACTTACATTTTGAAGAATTGATGTACATGGCATAGAATCGGGCAAAGTGACATTGGCACTACTGGCATCATAAGTTGATGTTGATGGATCATCTGGATTATCGAATGATTGATGATGTGTTTGGACCTAAGACGTAACATTTAAATTAGATAAACATATTTATTTCTTACTACTATTACAAGAGATGAATTACATTTATGTAGAGGTGGTAGAGCTCCAGTGACGGAGCTCGCGGGCGTAGGCAACACCGCATTACCTAACATACTTGCCGCTAAATGGTAGTTATGGCTCTGTAATTACCGGCACAGAGGCATAACACCTAATGCCTCAGGAGTGGCAGCGCATCTGCAATTTGACCTCTGGTCATTGTGTGGGTGTCTATAGGCTGCAGTCAGTCATCACTTAACATCAATGTGAACTGCAAGCTTGTTTGCCATTTTTATTACATAAAAAAAAACATGATACATAGTGTAAGCTTTAAACAAACTTTATCCAATACATGTTGCAAAAAAACTTACGGAACAAATACAATTTGGAGTTAAAGTGGGTTTGGCGCCCTCGACTAATTTCCTTCTATTGTTCGCCAACACTTGAAAGTCAGAGGCCTTGAAATGGATTGAACAAATGGCACTGGTTCTTGTGGGAATCCAGGTTATTTTGTTATTACAAAATGTTTTCCACATTTTCCTTAAAATTCTATCTTTTGGAAAACTGCAATACATATTAAATTAAAAATAAAAAAAAAAACATTATAATATTTTATTTTTCGCAATATTACATGCGAGTAATCTTTAGAAATGAAAGAAAAATTTTACTTGGGGCAGGAAATCGAAGAACAAGTAAGTAACGAAGTTCGGTAGCTTAGTGGTAAAGCGGCTGGACTGGTTATCCCTGAGGTCGCAGGTTCGATTCCTGCCCGAAGTCAATTTTTTCTTTCCATATTTTCTTTAATTTGAAGGGGCCTAAAATACTATTTTTATAATGGAATAGCTACGCACAAGCTATTGACCTTAGGTTTTAGTTACATAACGATTGGCTAGACAGCGTAAGTGAGCTGTTGCTTTCTTTGATCTTGGAAATTAGGGTTGTTGAGGAAGTGATTATGAGGAAGAGGAGGAGGAAGAGGAATTGTGACGAGCAAATTTAGAGGATGCGGATGAGGAAGAGGAGGAGGAAGAACGTACATTACTTCACGCCTGTAATCCCCGAAGGGGTAGGCAGAGGTAAATGCATGCATTCAAGCATACATGCAAACACCCACGACTCGCCGGTTACGTTTTGGCCCATGTAACAGGTGGCGAACCTGTTGCCATCGCCGGATACATTTCCAAATTCCGAGGTACCTACTGGGCAACTTCCAGAAAATGTAAAAATCCCAATGAACCAGAGATAAAGGATTTTTAACCGTTATCTCTGATAGTCCCCGACACGGAAATCGAACCCAGGACTCCCAGTGTAGTAGTAGTGGCCTGCTACCACTACGCTACTGAGGCAGTTAATGATATAATAATAATAATAATGGCAACCGTTGAAACGTCCCACTGCTGGGCAAGAGTCTCTCCCCTTCTTGAGGGGAGGCCTAGAGCTTACTCCACCACGCTGCTCCAATGCGGGTTGGTGGAGATAAGGGTTAGTGGCCAACCCGCTGTCGGATGTTTTCAAACCGGCCATATATATGGCCTGCGACAAGGTTTAACGACTGCTATTTATCTACAGCAACCGGGACCGTCGGCTTAACTTGCTTTCCGAAGCACAGAAACGCGCATTTTAATTTGACACTAGTGGTCACCCGTCAATTACCCGACCGCACCCGTATCGCTTAATCGAGTAGATCGCTTGCGTTCTACACCAGCCGCGAGGCCTTGCGCGCTTCAGAAAGATGAAAAGAGGATGATACGAAATTATAAATACTAGCGGACCCAACCCAAAATCCGCTGTCCTGTCTCTATGTACATAACTAAGTACATACATACAAAAAAAAATAATTAAAAGGGCATTTTCCAGGGGAATAAACTATGAATCTAAACCATTCTCAAAACACACACAACAATGAATCATCAAAATCGGTCCAGCAGTTGAGGACGAGTTCAGTAACATATCTACACAACATACGCACACAAAAAAAATGAGTTAATGATACAATTTAATTTAGAAATTGAAATGAAAATAAGAATGCAGTCTTTATTTATTTGTTAATTAGGTACTTAAGTCGAATATTATTAATCAAAATCAAAGAATTGAATACTATCATAGAGCAACACCGGAGGGGAGTAGCCATAAGCAGGCCTAGGCCTATACCTGTCGCCTAGATGTTTATGTGTGAGTGAAATTGTTTCTGTATTTTGTTAAAGTCAAGGTGTGAGTTTCGTAGTAATAGACGATTTTTGTAGTGTGCGTGTGTGTCGCACGCATTTCCCCCCGCAAAAAATGGCAGACTGTTTAGCATCGGTAATAAACGCTATGGCTACTCTCCTCCAATCCGCCGCGGCCGGTGATCCGTGTTGCTCTATGAATACTATTAATCAAAATTAATTACAGGGAGGTTAATTTTTTTTTTAATTTAATTTGGAAGCTATTTCCCCTGACAATCGGTTTTTTAGGTCATCATATTAATATACCAATCCAGCATTGCTAAAAAGTCGTTCGCTGGGACATTTGATGGAAGAGAAGATAGGTATTGCCATAGATACAGTTCCGTAAAGCCCCGAATATTTCGAATTTTTTAGAGGCGTACGCGTATAAACATAGCTTTTTATGTAATGTATGTCAATAAAATTAAAACAAACAACCAAGGAACAGCGCCGGTGGCGGGAGGGGAGGTCTCGCTCGCTTGTTCGGCATCTCGCTGCGGCGTGTATCCATGGTAACGCACACAGCGTTACCATGGATACTCCTCCTTAATTCCTCATAAATTTCCTCTTAAATTTTGAGGAAGCGATAGCGGAAGATGATTTTTTTATTTTTATTTATGAGGATGCGGTAACGGATGAGGAACCCAAAATATTGCGGAACTTCCTCATTATGAGGAAGAGGAAGAGGAATCCTCAACAACCCTATTGGAAATTGGTATCTATTTCAGTATGTTTTTATAACTAATAAAGTACTCTGTAAATATGAATTAACATTATTCGGACAAAGCTTATTGCAGATGCACGCCATCTGTTGATATGTTTAAACAACGTTCACTTGCCCTTACATTGTAAGATTGCCATCGCTATCGCTTTAGTACTAAGTTTTATTACTTTTTATATCCTGGCCAGTCCGAAACGTCCGAAACAACACGACCGATGGTTTTTGGCGGGAACCATGAAAGATGCGTGTGGTGCTCTTATTTTATTTTATTTTCTTGGTGTATTTTTGAGTTATATTTAATAAAGTTGGTGGCATTTTGTTTGATATAAGCTTATTACAGTGCTCGGGTATAGTGAAATAGAATAACAGTGCGAAAACACAATTTATCGGGTTGCCTCCAAAACTTCATTGTAAATGTTCTGGTAAAGTAGCCATCGCTTTACTATAATTAATGACTGTGACTGACTGACGGACTGATAATTTGACTGACAACTCTGACTTTTACTTAAATGACTTTTACGTTGCATATAATACGAATACGAAATAACGTTTTACTTGACACTGGCAATATGCATAACAACGATGCCATATATTTTAAAAAAAAAACACGACCGATATTATTGCATTTTTGACTTTTGAGTTTCTAAGAATCAATTAAGTAATAATTTTGTGGATAAAAATTACTTACATATGAAAGGTAACGCCATCTTTTTGTAAACTTGATGTGTTAGATCTCTTTTTGCAGCAAAAAACAGAGCAACTCGGCATTTTCCGGACGTCAGTTCAGTCGTACACACGTCTAGATTTGTGGTCTAATACTAATCAGCAGTCCGGCCAAAACTAGTTTTTTTATTATACACTTAGGAATCTTATAAATTAGGATCACTTGTACTTGTACTTTGACAGAGGGGAAAGCAAGGCAAGGCAAGCATGCATATGGCTGTTTATCAGTGTTACCAACTCTGAAATCGATTGCGTGGTAGAAATCTTCTAAATTTAAGATAGATTTTCCAAAATTATGTGGTATCATAATTTGACATACGGTAAAATTACCGTGTTTATTTCTTTCTTTGTGGCGTTTCATTACACTACTTTCGGCACTGAAACTATTGTCAATATTAATTGAAAAAGCCATACTTTTTTTAACCTTTACGAGGTCAGTCACAGTATTCTTTAACAAGCATCCATTCCTCTCGGAACTTTTGCTTTGAACTTTTTCTTTTAGTTGGTATTTGACTATTTTCTCGTTCAGTTGCGCTGTCATTATCACCAGGGGTGTCGCCAGCCAACGATTTAGCATTTAGGGCAGTTTGACTATAGGGAAGGGCAGATTGGCTTTATAGGAGCTAGGTTGGTACCTATTCTTATGGCACATATTATTGTCAGTCTTTGCTATAAATTGTGCTGCTTTTTGATTTCCAGAGAGGGGCAGCTGTCCCCCTCTGCCACCCCCCGGTGACGGACGTCCGAGATTATCACTGTCCATTTTTCAAGCTAAAAACGTCAGATAACGCAAGGGATAACAAAATAAAGTATGTACTATCAAGTGAATTAAAAATGAAATTAACACAGCGAATTATAAAGTTCCGAATAATCATCTAAATTAAAATACACACTACTTCTACCAAACTTGTTCGTATAATATCTCTCATCGCCCATCAAGTTCTCCCTAGGTTATTTATTGGTCGTGAATATAGTGTTCCACTAGATTATTGGGAATATTGTAATACTACTAATACTCCTAAAACATGTAGGTAGGTACCCAACTACATAAGTATATTTCAGTTTTCTTAATATCGTTTATCCAAATGTTAATTGATCTCATACCTATTACGGATTACGGTGTTTTTTGCTACCGTAGCTGTAAACGTACGGTGGTAGGTGGTAGATCTTTGCTTATGTACGGTGTTTTTACCAAAATTACAGTGCAGTTAGCAATACTGCTGTTTATGCCTTTTTTTTAAAACGTTTTACGGCAATGGATTCAAGTTCTTAATCCTTCAAGGATCGTACGGCCACCGGCGGCGAGACACAATTGAATTTCAATTGTCATATTTTTCTCGTGTCTGGAGAGATTAACAGCCAATTTTCAATAGTTTTTATATTCTGCATTTCTTATATTAATGAATATCGATATGGAAGATGACGATAATTAAATGCTTCCATGTGGAATGTGATGAGATGGCTCCAGAAAAGCGGTGGTGGACTTTACTAATAGTTTTTATGAAGTTTTGGAGGCCACATTAAAAATCACTTTTTACTTCATAATATCACTTTCCTACACTCGCGAACGTTATCAAATGCTTTATGATAAAAAAGCACACCATTTTTACACATAAAAACGCGACTATACACAAATTTTGAAAAAAAATATCACGCAGCGACACAGCTTTTTCCGCGTTCCCGCCAAAACTCCGTGTCAAAGAGTATACAAATACTACGTCTCTGTAACCAGTAACCGTCTGTCTTGGTTTTTTTTTAATAATTGGCATCGCTTGTTATAAATTTTGCCACATTGCCAGTGTTAAGCAAAACGATACTTAGTATTCGAAATAATGCAAGCAAAAGTCAGAGTCAGTTAGTCAATCCATCAGGACCATCAGTCCGTCAGTCAGAGGCACAGTAATTCGAGTACAGCGATGGCTACTTTACCAAAACATTTACAATTAAGTTTTGGAGGCTACCCGAAAGAACGTGTTTTCGCACTGTTATTCTATTTCATTATAAACGAGCACTGTAATAAACT
Organism: Macrosoma leucophasiata; assembly: GCA_036365455.1. NCBI lineage: Eukaryota > Metazoa > Arthropoda > Insecta > Lepidoptera > Hedylidae > Macrosoma > Macrosoma leucophasiata. Next base: position 20,026,477 of record JAWQUS010000003.1, on the reverse strand, counting down.
TATATCAAGCAAAATGCCACTAACTTTATTTAATTTATCTTATTTCAAAAAATCACCAAGAAAATAAAATAAGAGCACCACACGCATCTTTCAAGCTTCCCGCCAATCTTGGTTATTGGCCAACTTTCCTATAGGAGACTACATGGCAGTCATTCGTAAATCTTTGGTTAGTACGTTAGTTCGTGAAACCGATCTGAGATGACATAAAATCTTGCAGTTGAGATCGTCTTCACGTACTAGTTAACAATTTTTAGCTGAACAAATAATTATATTATATTGTTATTCATCCGGTCACTGGCGGAATGGAATCAGGCTTTATGTTTTTTTTTTAATATGACAACATTGAAGTGCTTAAGAGAATGAGATAGTATTACTTATTTACTTGTAGATCGACAGAGAAAGAAGATATTCGGAAATATTCGTTAGCGTTTCGTCTCGTTCAAACAAGCCCATTGGCAGATAGAAAAAAAGAGGGTGGCGCATGCGCGTTGGGCCGACGCCATCTCTAAACTACTGTGCCTATTACTTGTTGAAATATTTTAGTAAAATAAAGTGAATTCGGTGTGTATTTATTCGTGATAAAGTGGTAATCATGGAATTAAATTACCGTGAGTGATATCGTGTGTCGTTACGTGGTGATCAGTGCGCGTTTTGGCATAGTGCATCCGACGGCGGGTCGGGATCTTGCGGAAGTTTCTTGCTTTAGCAACGCATATTTTTTGCGGCTAACGCTGCTGCGGGCGCCACACACAGAGCCGTTTAATGTGCTTTTCTCGTGGAAAAAGCTTGTGGTAACTTTCCAACGATTATTTACGTGTTTTAAATTGTAATCGATAGTAGAAAGTATTTAGAGTCTGCGTCCGCGTTCTTACGCGCGCACGCCTATACATAGACAATTCGTGTATGTATGAATTATTGTTTTGGGTCAAAGACATCGCGGCGTGTTGGGTTCCGACAACAACAGTGAATTTGAGCGTGACTATCTTGTGTTACAGGTTTCGTGATTGGTGTTTGATATGAACTCAGCCCTAAAGCCGGTATTGCCCCAACCGGGGGTGCCCCAGCCGGGTGGGCAGTCGAGTCCCGCGAAGGGTAACGTGGCGAGCGCGAACCACGCCGTTGGTCTTCCGCAGGGCGCGCAAAACTCTCTGCACCACGGCACCAACAACTTGGTCGGTCAGAATCTGACGCATCATGTCCCAGCGCCCCCGTTGCCTCAGCATCCGGCTCCGTCTATGGCTCCAGTGACCGCTAACATGGCGCAGATGGCACAGAACATGAGTCACCACGGTAACCTATCCCACGTCACACAGAACTCCGTCACTCCCGCCAACCTGGCGGCCAGTCCTAGCAAGAGCGCCACCACGAGTGCGCCCCTGAGCTTAGTCCAGGATAAAGCCAATGGCTCACAACCCCTGGCCCTGACCAGAACCCCAGAGAAGAAAGAACCAGATTCAAGTAGTCATGCTAACGGTACTATTGAATCACCAAAGTCTGCAACAAATGCTCCAGCGACATTGAAACCACAGAACCCAGAGATGAACAAGGAGAAGCAAGATATCACTAAGATATCACCAAGTACACCTAAACCACCTGAAAAGTCATCAAATGCACCGAGTACACCTTTAAAGAGTGAGGCGCCGAATCCAGCTGGGCAAGCCGATGGTCCGGCTCAACCTAAAGTAGCTACAGCTAATGAACCTCCAGAGAAGTCTCCATCGAAACCAACTGAATTGAAACCGGCTCCTACTGCAGATGTTGCACCGACACAGAGTGACAACAAGCCAGTGCCAGAGTCTGCAAATGACAGTCAATGTCAAGAGAAAAGTGTATCACAGAAACCGGAAAGTTCTACAGCTGAGACTTCCAAACCTGAAACACCAAAAGTAGAGGATAAGAAAGAAGAGGTGCCGGTAGAAAAGCCTGCACCGAGCACAACAAGCACAGAAGACAAAAAGGAAGAAGTTAAACCAGAGAAAAGTGAGCCTGCTAAAGCAGAAGAAAAAGAGACGGAAAAAGAAGTTAAAGTAGAGGAGAAAGTGGAAGAGAAAAAAGCTGAAGTAAAAACTCCGGCTAAACAGGACGTTAAAATTGTTCCCAAGTCCACATTGAAGTTGGCAACCGTTACTCCTCCGATGAGGAAACGGAGACAAGTTTCGGATAAAACTGATGGACCAACACCAGCTAAAAAACCTGCCGAAGGTGACACTACACCATCAGATATCAGAACTAAGAGAAATAGAACAAAGGTAATTGTTTATTAAATTACTATTCTACTTCAATTTTTTTTAATGTTAGAAAGGTGGGAAACAATCCTTTAGAAATATCCATAAAAACCAGAAATCAAAATGTGGATGCCGCCCCTTAGATCTAGAGCCTGGGTTGCACTATGATATTTGTTAGTTATTGTAACATTTCACATTCTTCTCTAACTTAAAGAAATCTGTTAAAGTTAGCTAAGTTTTCATGCCTCTGTAATAGTTACGAGGCCATACAAAATATTTTAAAAATGCTTACACTCACAGCTCCACTTTAGGTATTAATAAACCTGTGTTGTGGATGCCATTGTACACATACAACACATACACAAACACCGAGACCCGAAACAAATATCTGTAGGCCATACAAATATTTGTCCCAGTGCAGAGATCAAACCCGCTACCCTTGGAATCAATCTGTGGTTTCACACTGCTGGACTAACTGGGTCTAAATATAATACTTCTATTCAATTTCAACCAACAGCCCAAAGTAAGGTTTATTTCATTCTTGATAAATCCCATTTGATGTTTCTTACTACTCTAGATTAGTAAATATATTCTTTCCACATTTAAGAAATAAAGGTTATTCCAAAAGTAAAGAAAATTGAAATTAAATAGAAATCTTATCACAATTTTAACTGAAATTAAATAGAAAACTTATTACACTTTTTTTATTGTAAAATACATTGGATAGTGTTAAGTGTGGAACAGGACATAGGGTACATGGAAAAGGCTTTGATGACATAATAACAAGTATTGTTCAATAATGAAAACATGTTTTTGGAATATTTTCAATAACCCTCAACTCTGAATTTAAGCTGGAGTGCCGTGCCCTCTGCGCTCGCTAATTGGTGAAGTTGACTAGTGCTGTCTCTAGATGACCTGCCGCAAAAGATAGTATATTCAAATCTTTTTTTTTTTTTTTTTTTTTTTTTCCATTTTGGCTTTCACCGATAGGTATCTGCCAGCATCACGTTTGATTTTTGAAAAAGTTAACGCAACGTTACGAATAATTATGCCACGTTATAAATTTCATTTAATCTACGATGGAAAAACCAATGATTAGTAGTTAGTAACAACGCCACATGATAAAAGTAATGGATAAATATTAGTATTACTATTTTAAAATATTATTATATAACTCGACAATTAAAAAATATATATATATACATTAGTTACAGTCTTATCTTATTTATATGTACAAAATTTACAATACAGTAAAGGATTTTTTTATTTGATACGGATAGGGATAGGAGAGTAGGAATATTAATAGGAAAGGGGACAAGTTTCTGCAGAGTTTTCATAAATTGGGACCGATTATAACGAGGACAGGACAAAAATATGTGATTGACGTCTCCGTCGTCCAAGCCACATTCACATATGGACGAGTCCCTGATCCTGAGTTTATTCAGGAAAACTGGGGTACAGCAGTGGCCGAATCGCAGGCGGCAAATAACAGATGTTATGGTTTTTGGGAAACGGTATTTAAAAAACCACGGTTTGTTTGGGATATCCGATTGGATCTTTCCATAATAAACTCCTTTACAACCAGTAGAAGGGGGCCAATGATTTGACCATGCATTGTGAATATATTTTTTGGGTTGAAGAATTAAATCGTGAGGAAAAATTTTGTAGGGATAGATGTCTCCGGAGGACACAGCGTCTCGCGCCACTTCATATTCAAATCTTGCATTCATATTTACTCATCTGTTATTAACAAAAGTAATGCCAGGTTCACACTTTTGTGTCGGGGTGTGTCGTGGCGCCAACGCTATTTACTATGGTTGCACCACAACACATGCGACACACTGAATACACACTGACACACCATAGTCATAGTGATTCGCGCCACGACACTGCCGACACAAGAATGTGAACCTGGTATAAAGGTCCATGTCCACATCAACCATAGATCATCTACAAATAATTTATTTCTGTATCAAAACTTTGTAGTCATACCTAATTGAAAATATAAAATTGATCTTATACCTATAGAGAATATGATTCAATATTGTGTTCACAGCTCTCAACAGAAATAGGCATTTTATGACGTCATAATGACATATCACGTACGCGCGAAGTTATGTTACTTTGTTACTAATTTGTTTATAGTACAAATCTCAACAGATTTGCTAAAATGTTAATTAACTTATTTTAATAAATGATGTATTTATTTAGATACTCATAAATATAGCAAATAGAAAGAAATTCTCGGTTTAGTACCTACTTGGTTTTTGGATGTGTTAGCAGACTAGAAGACAATTTTCAAAGATTATTAATTTTTCTCTCTCAACTCTTTAAAAAAATTCTACTACTACAAACGTTGAGTCAATAAAAAACTGGGTAGAGCGTGTCGGGCCACATTCAATGTAGGTTTCTGTTTTCCTAGTACATTTTATAAGTACTATTATTAATTAACTTTTAAGTGTAACTTACCTGTGATAGTTTTCCTTTTATATAATTCGTTATATAATAACTATAGATGACTTGTCACCATGATTTTCACGCGTCGAAATACCAAAGTTTAGCTGGTAGAGGGACTTATTTGAGTACAACAAAAAATCGAACTTTAAAGCATAAATTGGTCTTCTCAAACTCGCAATAGTTTTTAAAGACCTATCCAACGATACCCAACACTATGAAGAAAATTACAGCCCCATTTCACATGTAGCTCCCTAAAAATATATTTGCCATAAAACAACATAATATATTCACTCACAATATTTTATTCCAGGTACAGCTGTACCAGTCGCCGACGCCCGATATCGCGATGGCAACGAAGCTTTCCGCGTCTGTCGGCCGGTCGACTCCCACTAAACCCAATGATGACAAACTTATTGTGTTTTACAAGTAAGCCTGTGTTTAGGGATCGGGGTTCGAAGTGATAATTATTATCATTGATACTGATAAAGATCTTAATATTTTCTTTTATGTTCAAAAGGTCAACAAGTATGCAGTTCACATTGATGTTAAGTGGTGACTGTAGCCTATAGACACCCACAAAAAGGTCAAAATGTAGATTTGTTGCTATCCCTAAGACCTTAGTTGGTATGTCTCTTTGATAGTTATTATGGGGCCATACATAACCATTGAACTGGAATACGATAGTACTAAACACCATCATTTGCTTGTCTAAAGAAGCCTTCAAGTTTGACTTATTGTCCTCAGAAACGAGTACTTGGCGGTGCGCGCTGAGGGTGGTTTCTACGTGTGCCAAACGATGCAGAATGTTTACCGCACCACGCGCAAGATCAAGATCCGCTGGCTGTCCCAGGACAAGGCGGCTGATCCGTCCGGGGAGACGTACAAGCCAGACTTCTATGACGTCACTGGTAAGAACATCGGTCTTGGTTGAAAATTTGTTTTAATTATTTAATTTGTGTAATTTTTTCAATATTAATTTAATAAGACAGTGATCTCATCTCAGTAAGTAAAGTGTAGCGTCGATTACATAGGGCGTAACCCAATATAACACTGATCAAACATAAGTGTTTGTATAGCACGAAAAATGGTGTGTGAAGCAAATAAATATAATGACGGTCCCTTGCCAATATATTTATGAAAATATATTGTATGCTAGGAAAAACTTGCACTTATTTAAGAAAATTAATGATATACATACTTATAATACCAGAAATAAAAATAAATTAGTATTTCCAAGTTTTCGCCTATCGAAAACACATAAATGTTTCTTAACATGTTGTATACAGTTTTATAACAAAATTCCGTCCAACATTCTTGAACTTACAGATAATAAATTTAAGTCATGTATTAAACGCACACTATGTAAAAATGCGTACTATAGACTCGATGACTATCTAAAGGATAGAGATGCCTGGACAAATGCTGGTCTAGCTCCACAAGACTAAACAATAATTTTGTGAAATGAATGTGCACTGTACTTGACATTGTAAAACATAGTTATAAGTTTCATATTGTGAAAATAGTTTTAAGGAACATATTTTGAAAAGACCCTACTGAGTTTTGTTTTGGCAGGTTTTTTCTCAGTAATGTGGGCTTTGGAACTCTGCCAGTGAATGACAAGGAATGTCCCATATTTTTTTGTTTAGTCTTATCTTGCCGTTTGTAAAAGAGAGTATGGAACATTCTGTTGATACCTATTTTTATTATTAAGTATTTTTGGACTATTATTAATTTATTTACTTTGACATATTAATCAACGTATCAGTTGTTATTCGCTTTAATTTTATATTTGTAA